>CM062814.1:869083313-871483313 GCA_031772625.1 Pinus tabuliformis | reverse complement strand
GGTATTCAAAGGAGCAGGAAGTGAAGATCCAGAACAATTTTGGTTCATGGTAAGGGAAGTATGGGAAGCCATGGAGTTACAAATGATAACATCAAAAAGGCTACCCTAGTTAGTGCGCTGCAGGACCACGTGCTGACGTGGTATATAAAGTACTCAAGCAATCACCCGAATGTGGGAACAGTAGAGATCTGGGCTGAATTGAAAAAAGAATTTAGCCGGACAAAATCAGAAATGCATTCGATCATAGGGTTCAAGGAGATCACAATGATGCCTGGTGAAACTTTGTGGGATCTAGATCAAAGATTGAAGAGTACTATTTGTGAGGCGAACATGACGCTGTCAAATGCACAACAATGCGTGTGGTTTGAGGTGTCATTAACACCACATCTGAGGACGGCATTGTCACAGCAAAGGATCTCAACCCAACCTGAAGCATTAGAGACAATGATGAGATTGCATGAAACTCCAATACAGGATCCGGGGTTGGGAGTTTAGCAAATCCATGCACAAATACAAAACTTGTGTTTAGAAATGCAGAATTTGAAAAAAGAAAAGGCACGCTACCCAGAAGCACAGGAGGAAGTATGGTGTATAAAGTGTAGAAGCTAGGATCGCGATAAGGATCACTGTCCAGTCTTTGTAAACTATGTGGAAAAGGGGGGACCAACACCATTGCGACCAGAGGCACAAGCAGGGCCAAGCGTGGCACCCTCGCTCTTGTGCGCAATCTGTCAGGTGGGAGGAAAGCACAATATAGACAACTATCATCTATTGCCAAAATTTAACCAGACCCCCTAGCATATGTTTTGCAACTTTTGCAGATCGGTGGGCCACAAGGAGCAAGACTGTCGTAGTTATCAATTATTGATGGACCAGTCACCTACCTACAGAATGCAAACTGAAGCGCGAGGTCAGGATCTAGCTGCGGTGATAGCACATTGTGGGTTCCAGGGACGTGGACAAGGACGGGGAGGAATGGGGCTAGGAAGGGGTCGCGGACGGCTAATTTGTTACAACTGCGGAGGACCAAGACATTACGCACGGGACTGTACCAACCTGACCAGAATATCGTGCCCTCACTACAATCAGTTCGATCATGAAATGATAGATTGCCCCACATTGATAGCACATATACATGAGAAGAGGGTAGCGCAACCTACGACGACGTGGAACGTCCAAATGATGAGGGCCGAACCATGCGAGGAAGACCCCAACATAAACATGGTGCTCAGAAGTGGTGCAGCTATAGGTGAGGACAAGAGGAAAGTAACCAAGGACGATGTTGGAGTTCACAAGGAGACAGATCAGGAAGCTAGGAAGAGCTTTGCAAAGGTCTCTACCCCAGGTAGTAAGGATCAACCCGAACTGGAGAGGGATCCCTCAATTCTAACTACCTTTTTAGAGACATGCATGAAATTGATTCACGACAATAGGGCAGTTAAAGGATTACAAGAATCGATAACTAGGTGCGCAGGGTCGGGTGAATCTCGTGTGGTCTGAAAATTGGGAAAACAAGTGTCGCGGACTGGGCAGGAAATGCAATTAACGGTGTAGATTAGAGAATATGAGATGGATAAGATCATTCTGGACTTGGGCTCAGATGAAAATGTACTACCTAAACAAACTTGGGAGTGCATGGGCAAGCCCACATTACAGTGGTCTCCTATTCAATTGCATATGGAAAATCAACAGAAGATCCTGCCCATGGGAAGACTACAAGGAATTACAGTAGATATAGAAGGCGTGAGCACCCGAACGGAATTTAAGGTAATAGAAATCGTGGATGAAAGTAGCCCTTACCCTGTGTTGTTAGGGATAGACTGGGCCATCGATATGAATGGGGTTATTAATTTAAAGAAGCAGAAAATGATATTTGAGAAGAAGTCAATCCGCGTAGTCATTTCGCTAGACCTAGCTGAAGGACCATGTTACACTGAATCTGTGCGCGACGAAGGAAGTGATGATGAATTAGATTGTATCTACAAAATCACGGCATGAAATCAAGATTGGGTCAATCTGACTGCAGAAGGAAGGATATCATGGGGGCATGCAGAGTCCTGCGCCGAAGATTTAGACGAGGAGGACGAGCGGTGGCATAATCAGTTGAATGAAGTAACCACATTAAACTGCAATATGATGACTAATTCGTTGTATTGCATCATAGCTCAGGATTGTGAACTACTGATGTATGATGGGCTGATAGCAGTAAATGAATTCCTAACCAGATTTGAAAGCATGGTTCTAGAGCACCAACGGTTTGATGCGTTGAGATGGGCATTGCATGTGACACCTGTGCATTGGTGGGGCACACATGAAGGAACCTTCAACGATTGGCATGGCTGTAGGCGCATGATGCAGATAAGATTTGGGAAGTCAGAACTACAAATAACTGAGAAATACGATGGACGTGATGACCCGCGCAAGAACCTTACCAAATGGGTCCAAGCCTATGGAGAAGAGCCTCAACTGAAGTGGGTACACTTATTTTATCATACCCTGGATGTCATTCCAAAGAACTGGTATATTGAAACAGATCTCTGACATGGTACAGGAAAGTGGGGTATCTTGTGAGAAAGCTTTTTGTTAACATTCCTCTTTGAAGAACAATGGATGGATATTATGGATGACGCGTTGCAGGTAGTGAAGGCTGTTATTTTCAAAATACCACTGGAACCAGAAGAAATTGTGCAGCCAGACTAGTCACGACAGTTGAGCCAGGCCCTAGAATGTTATAATGTTCAGGTAGAAGATGATGAGGACGACCCTAAAAACATCAATATTCCAGAAATAGAGGGTAGTCGTGAGGTTCATGGACCAACAATTGAGGATCTAGACATCACCGCACCGTTGAAAATGAAACAAGTAAACATCGGAATGGAGGAAGAGATGAAGTATGCAACACTTGGGGACTATTGGGATGATGCCACGATGGAAAAGGTCATCGAACTGCTTCGAGAGTATCAATATTTATTCCCGATTAAAATCACGGAGTTAAAAGGGATTCTCGGTGACCTAGGAATGATGAAGATAACCCTAAAGCCATATGCAAAGCTAGTTAAGCAGCAACCTTACTGGTTGAATAAAAAATATAAGGCAAAGGTCTGCGAAGAGTTGGAAAAGATGCTTACAACAGGAATAATTGAACCAGTGGAGAAGTCAGACTGGGAAAGTCCTATGGTTGTGCAGGAGAAAAAACAGAAAGGTGAAATTCGCATCTGCGTGGATCTCTGGAAGCTCAATGATGCATGTGTTAACGATCCATTTCTGACGCCATTTACAGATGAGGTATTGGAAAATGTGGGAGGACAGGAAACCTACTCCTTTATGAACGACTTCTTGGGGTACCACCATATCAAGATTACATTGGAGGATAGGAGTAAAACAACATTCACTACTGAATGGGGCTACTTTCAGTATATGGTGATGCCCTTCGGACTAAAGAACGCGCTGACAATATTCTCACGTGTTGTGGTAGCTGCATTTAAGGAGTTTATACACAAGTTCTTAGAGGTATATCTTGATGATTGGACCATATTCGGGCTAGTTAAGAAACATACCATGAGCTTACGGTAATACTGGATACGTGCCGACGACACCAGATTGCGCTAAACCTAAAGAAGTGTACTTTCCTCATCCTCTTCGGGAAATTTCTCGACCATGTGGTCTGTAGGCAAGGCCTCATGGTGGATCCGGCAAAGATTGCTGTCATACTCAATCTACAAGCGCCGCGAAGTGTCAAGCAGCTGTGTGCCACATTAGGACACACTGGTTACTATCGGAAGTTCATCAAGAGCTATGCACAGATCACGGCACCGATGGAACAATTATTGAAAAAGGACGCTACTTATTGTTGGAATGAGGAATGTAACAAAAGTCTGGAAACGATCAAGGAAAAGATGGCATCAGCTCCTATCTTGGTCTTTCGGAAATGGGAGATCGAATTTCACGTACATGTCGACGCGTCATGTATCGTGTTGGGCGCAGTACTCACACAGGAAGGAGCAGAAGGAATTGATCACCTGATCACGTTCGCAAGTTGAAGATTATCCAAAGCTGAGAAGAACTACTCCACTACAGAGTGGGAGGGACTGGCGATGGTGTACGCACTCCAGAAATACCGCCACTACCTACTTGGGGGACACTTTAAGATGTATACTGATCACTCTGCGCTCAAATACCTAGTGAATAAGCCTGTGTTGGGGGGTGCATTTTCAGATGGTTGTTATTATTTCAGGAATATCATTTTGAAGTCATCGTAAAGCTAGGACATCTAAACGAAGGCCTAGATCACCTTTCTCGAATTAAGAATGGTGAAGAACCCACAAACCTAGAGGAGGGTTTACGTGATGCACAACTCTATGTAGTATGCATCGTGGATGGCCACTTCAAGGATATCATCCACTTCTTAACCACTGGAACCGTGCCGTAGGGGTATTCGGTTTAGCATAAGAAAGAACTGGTGATACGCACAACCAACTTTACTATCATTGCAAGGCACCTCTACAAAATGGGCAACGATGAAATATTACGCTGTTATGTACCGAAATTTGATCGAGGACAAATTCTTGCCGAAGCACACAGGGGGGTTGCAGGAGGACATTGTGCAGGATACGCCACAACACAGAATATTCTGCACGCATGACTATGGTGGCCAACTCTCCATCAAGACTCCAAAGCGTATTGTTGGGCCTGCGATGTATGTCAATGGACTGGGAAACCTTTGTGAAGGGATGAGATGCCACTGAAGCCACAGATGATGCTTCAACCATTTGATAAATGGGCAATCGACTTCGTAGGGCCTATCACAGCTCTCAGAAAGATGGACGTGTGCTATATCATCACTGTGACAAAATACATGACCCGGTGGGCAGAAGCACAACTGGTTAAGGATTGCATGGCTGCTACAGTAGCAACATTTTTGTTCAAGAATGTGTTAACATGGTTTGGATGTCCAAAAATACTAATGAGTGACCATGGAATGCACTTCCTAAATGAAACTATCAACGCGCTCATTGAGGAGTTTTAGATATATCATCAACAAAGCACACCGTACCATCCGCAGACAAACTAGACTGTTGAAGCTTTCAACAAGATCGTGGAGACTGCATTGACAAAGGTATGTAATGCACAGTGGAATGATTGGGATTTGTGCATTCCTGCTGTGCTATGGGAATATTGAACAATGTGTAAGAAGTTGACGGGGCAGAGGCCTTTCCAGTTAGTTTATGGAAAAGAAGCCATCATGCCAACGGAATACATTGTACCTAGTTTGCGCATAGCAGCAACGACAGGCATGACAGACCGTACGACTTTGGAAGAGAGGATCACACAACTGGAAGAACTTGAGGAGGAATGGTTCCTGGTAGAATTCCATCAGCAGGTCTAGAAGCAGCGGGAAACATCTTGGCATGATCGCCATATCAATATGTGCACGTTCAAAGAAAATGATCTAGTCTTACTCTATGACAGTAAGTTCGAGAAATTCCCTGGAAAGCTCTGAATGCATTGGTTGGGGCCCTATGTAACACAAGAAGTTATAGATGGAGGTGCAGTCCAGCTTGCCAATCTCAATGGAGACCCCTTCTCGGGAAGAGTAAATGGCAGTGGCCTGAAGCTCTACACAGGTGGGCCGACCGCCTGACTAACCGCCTAAAGGATAGTCTCACCGCTCCAGCCAATTGAAAGAGAACATGAGACAATAAAACAATCTGGGGGAAAGATGCATGACAACCGAGGTGCGCGTAGATTTGGTTTGTCACAAGGGTCGCGATTGCGCGGAAAAGACTGCACTACTGCGTTGATAAGCAGAGAGGTGATCATTGTTGTCACTATTCATAACAAGATGCTTGAGTTATGGAAAAAGGGAGTGGGAGGCGGACAGTTAAGAGAAGGGGTACAAGCTAGATCTGGAACGATCTGTCGTAGACTTAACATGAGGGCACCAGAAAAGGTGGGAGCCAACGAATTTGAATTTTGAAACACCTATAAATCACACGAGGGCATCCACAGAGCGAGCTGCGCTTTTGAGAACAGTAAGCTATTGTGCCTTCTCGTTGCTATGGAACTATTCATTATATACACTCAAGGGATAAGCCTGAGGGTTGTGATATGGCCAATGAAGATGCAAGGCTTTCTGAATATTACAGTGTTGACAACTGCCGGCATCACGTAGAATTCAGCATCATTGTAGGGGATGTGCCGGAAATTTGTAGACACGAAGCAAAACTGGTTTGGATACTGCTGCCTCACCCATGGGTTGATCGGTGACCCATAGAAGATAAGGGAATGACTGTAGATACAGAGACAAATGGTGGAATTGTAGTTAACAAGTCATCTCTGATGCACCTTGAAGACTGGGATCTCACGGACAGTAGCAATGGTCTTGCAAAATTTCAACACAAGCTATAGCAGACAGTGCGCATAGACAATACGAAATTGGAAAATGGTTGTGTTGGTACGAGGAGTTCCCATATGCAGGACCCCAGCTAGAGCTAAAATCCTATGAGGGGGTGTTCTGTTTTAACTGAGTAGAGTAGAATGAGAATTATCGGTTGCATGAAGTGGTAGAGACAATGGAGCAGAAGCTGGAAGAAGCATTATAGGAGACAAAGAGGGAGCTACAAAATGAAGTGCGTCACTCATAGGAAGGTGAACCACCGAGCCTAGGCAGCGTGTATCGCCGCACTGACGAGTCACTCAGGATGAGTCACGATGATTGTGTTGGGGGCCTGTTGGGTAATGGAGGTCCCACGTAACAGTTTTGGGGCTTAAATCCTATAAGTTAGGATAATAATATTGTAAATCTCTGAAATATGCGGAGTGAAAAATGTAATAGGTCGAGTCAAAGGGTTGTCTACCCAAGAAATAATATAGAATAATAGGAAGTAATTCGGCCTGCCCATGGTTCGCGGACCATGGGAATGCATAAATAGAGCGAGGCTCTAAGGGTAGAAGGCAGTTCGTGTTTGGATGAATCTTGGGGTTATGGTGGTGTAAAGACAGTATTTTCTGCATCTGTAAGTCCGAGTCAAGGGTGTTGGTAGATAGATAGAGGCTTTGTAGCTATGTGCACAGAGGCCTGGTAGAGTCTGCAGCTGTGTGCACGGACCCATCCAGCTGAGTGCGCAGGGTAGATCTGGTTGTATTGGTTAAAGAGTTGAATAAAGATAAGTTGATTTTGAAATACTGTGTTGATTCTAAAATATTGTGGATCTAGTCAATTTCTGGCTTATATATCTATTTGATATGTGTGCTTATGCTTATGTTATGAGTTCATGCACATCTATAACATTTCTGGGTGCACACATTGGTTATCTCTATTAAATGTTTGCTTAAAGATTGTAAGAAGTAGATATGATCTATAACAAACTCGGTATTAATAAGTAGTAAGGATTTTCCTTGTTTCGGATCTACGCGGAAGCAGAGTGGCGCAAGGCCACAGAACGGTGCGCAAACCCTCCAGACCACATCAAGACATCCCAAGGGTGCGAAAACCTGGTTCCATATCCCTCCTCTGCTATCTTGGGTGAGACCTCAGTCCGTGCTCCGCGGACTGTTGTTGAAAGGGCCGGTAGCTACGGGATTTGTTTGGCTAATAACTCTTCTGAACCTAGGTTAGGCCCCAATAAGCCAACACTTTTCTTCTTCAAAATTTATTCTTTTGGTCATGTCGTTGCATGGATTACTTGTGACTTTGTTTGGAGATATTCTTTTGACTCTTATAAAAATATATACATGGTGTAACATGCCCTTAAGGGTCTTCAAATTTTTCTTTTTACTCCTTGACTTACCTATAACACTTTGACATGTGCTAGAACTATTGCAATGAGAAAGAAATTCATTGATAAATATAACAATAATAATATTTATTTTCTTGTATAAATACAAATATCAAAATTATATTTATGAAGACTGGACCTAGTTATACTTTCTTCAACAATAGGGGTGTAAGGTGGAACCATGTCATGGTGGTTGGAATATGGCCATGCAATTGGGATTTTATTTTGGAAGAATGAAAAAATAAGGGGAGGTTGAGGTCATGGGTTTAAACTCTAATGTCATTTTTTCCCGAACATGGGTAAGAGAGACCATCTCAGTAGCCTAACCATTCCCATAGACTACATATTGAAATGAATTAGGCAATATTAGGGGAGGAAATAACTAATTAATGTGGCTAAGGAAAATAATAAGAAAAAATCACTTTTTTTTAGTGAAAGAAAATGTGACCCATGGTATTCCAATAAGCCATCGTAATAAAAGAGAAGTAGGAGCTCATTTGTAGAAATTATTGGATCATTTGGTTAATTGATTTTGTGGGCTCGTTGAGATTTGTGTGAGGGTTTGTAACCTTGAGTGTGGATCTTCTTTTGGGGTGAAAATATCCTCACTAGGGATAAAAACTATATTTGGTGTTGTAAGATACACCATAGCAAGTTATTTGGAGGGATAAACCATATTCCTCATTGGCTCTTAATGATTGATTGAATGAATGAGATTTTAATGTCCACAAGACTAAAAATATCCTATGGGACCAACATACTCCATGATTTTATCCTTTTGAAATTCAATCCTTTTCTTATTCAAATTGATGATGAGATGACCCAACCTTCTAACATCCCCTCATTGAAAAGACAATGTCAAGAAACCATTGTTATCATATTGCCATAACTGTCTGTTGTGTCCTTCAAAGCATCACATTCTAAAATGTCTTTTTTTTCCAATTCCACTGCCCTAGAAGTGCAAAAAATATATACACGTTCTTCTCAATATTTTAGGTATTTTCCACTATCCCATTTCACAATGAAATTGATGCGAGTTAGTTCTTAATTGAGAAATAATAATATTTTCTCTCCACAAACTGTTAGCTCTAATGCACTCTTTTTGTTGGAGATCACAAGTAAGGTTGAATTCCTCAACATAGTACTTCTTCTTTCTACCCAAATATTTTTCCCATATACGCTTGCAACACTTCTCCAAAACAAAATTCTTTAACTCCTTTCTATTTGGGGGACATGCATTGAAGTAGATATTCCATTTATGCATCCATTTGTTGTTTTGTCTCATCCATTTTTCCTTTCTTTCATTCTTACCTTCATTGAAGATCATATACCTACTCCCATTTGTTCAATTATTTTTAGATATCTTATGAGATGCACCATAACAATTGCTTTGATGGAAACCACCCCTATGTCACTCAGCATTATCTCATAAGGAACCAAACATTTATTTTGAACTGCTAATGATCAAGCAATTTTGTATTTTCTTAATTTGTTCCATTTTGAAATGGGGGTGCTGCTAGCCCACAATTCACACCCATAGAGCATCATTGGACGAACTAGGATACCAAAAAGCACTTTAGTCATTTTTCTATCCCATAGCTCTGCCTCTATACTACTAGAAATTAAATAACACAACAATGGAAAACATAAAATATTACAGAAACAAAAACATAGAAAATCATAAAACAAAAGAGATACATATATACCTGGTTCATCCAATTTGGGCTATGTCCATAGAGAAACAACTAGTCCTTCCTTTCATTTTATCCAATAAACTAAAGGGATATAACCTACAACAAATCCACTATAACTTCCTCTTCTCTCTCACATTGTCTCCTCTCTTTCTCTCACACATAGAAAAATACACAACCACAATAGAATTCTATCATATAAACCAAGGGTTTCCTTCTAGGGAAAAATAAAACCTAAATTAACATAAATTATACCATCATATATTTCACCTGATGAACGACCTAGATTGACTACGAAATTGCAATTTTTTACAAGGAATTTTTTTATATCTAATTTTTGCTTCGAGGGCACTGCCCTTGAACCTTTACTAGGGGGTGGCTAAAAGCATGTTTCTGCCCACCAAACACTCGTGGAAGAAATAGTTTGGGGGAAGACACCCCTGGAAGAAATAGTTGGGGGAAGCCCCCACACACTCTCCCGTCTAGGACTGGGATCTAAACACGACTGAAACAAGATCTGTGAATTAGGAAGATAAGCAAGCTCCACACCCAACATCTACATCTATTTTCAATAGAATATAATACTTTCCACCCTTCTAAAATTCTCTTCTTTCTACAATCCTCCAAATTAAGCTTGTTGTTGAAATCAATTTAGAGGTACTTGTACTCATTTACTTCTTTAATAGTATTGCCTTCAAAGAAAACATTTGTTCGCTCTGCTTCCTTTCATTAGAGAAAGCCATTTTTTTGGTTTTATTTGTATTGACTTGCATCCCCACTACTATAAAAGAATTCTCAGGGCATACATGTGTATCTTCATTCCATGGACCAATTTATCAATCAACATAATCTCATCAACATATAAAATAAACCTTAATCACAAACTTCCCCAAACGGAAACCATCTCTACCATGTAGATTTAGCCACTCTTCCAATTTGTCAATATATAAACCAAAAGGAGTAGGGGATAAAGGGAAGCCTTGCTTGACTCCAATGTCACTTTTAAAGATTTCTGAAATTCCCGCTGAATTTCTAAGTTTGACTTTCACCTCTTCATAGAGCTAATGGGCATTGACTCTATAATGTAAAGGAAATTCAAGTTCTTCCACTCTACGCCACAAATTATCTCCACAAACCATTTCAAATGCCTTTTTGAAGTCAAAAAAGCAAGAAAATACTTCTTCTTTATCCCCCCAAAACTTTTCAATAATATATCTTAGTTTGATACCATGATCCACCATAGAATGTTTCGGCCTACAACTTGCTTTCCATTTTTCCTTCTTTTCTTTTACTTCTGCCCACTTACTAATTCTATTTTCTACCATGCTGTCGAAAAGATTGGCAAAGAAAGGGTTTATCATAATGGCTCTAAAATTGGAAGGATTATTAATGTCTCCACTTTTAAAAAGGGGTATTGTTAGACTAGTTGTTGAGTCTCTTTGGAATCCTTTCTGAATGATGTTGTTGAAGATTTCCATGATGTGTGGTGAAAGAGCGTACATTCCCCATTTTAGGTATTTTGCTTGAAGTTCAACCAAGTCCTTTTCTTTTCCTATTATCAACTTCTTAATACCAATCTTCACTTCCTACAAATTGAAAAACTTTGTAGTTGTATTGATCTTGGGGGGAATCTCAAGTTCCAATTATTTATCATAAAGTTGTATTGCATTGTCAAACCTTTGATTGGATGTAATATTATTTTCAGTTTGCTTCTTCCTTGGTTGAAGTTCCTGCCAACAAAGCTTTAGGATATTCTTTCCTAGATATATTGACTCACCTTGTTTGCATGAAATTATATTTTTTCCTTTTAAAAATATGCTTATATAACTTTTCATTCATCTTCTCCTTGCCTACCTTTGTCAAGGTTCTTCTTGCCATTTTTCATTCCACATCGAACCAAGCATTTACTAGAAAATGATTTGATTGTGATTTCCTATTTTTTTTTCTCTTTTCCACTTCTCAAATGCACCTTGTATTATATTTTTTAACTCATGACTATTAAGGCTTTGGGAACAAACTTTATCATTCTTAATTGACCTCTCTAGCATTGTCTTGAAGATAGTACAATTTTCTCATTTTAGAAGAATTTTTCCTACCCCATGGAAAATGACTATAGTAGAAGAATTATACAAAACAGGACCTTTGTCTTGGTATAAGATTCCTTCATGTCCTTCATGATGTTTCTTTCTTATGCTCCTTATTTCCAAGTGATTTCTTGTAGCATCTCCTTGGCTTCCTCCTTGAGCATCATTCTGTCATGTCAAGATAAAAATACTCGCAAATGGAATTCACTCATGACAAGGAAACATCAATATTGAAGTCTCATATTCTATGTTGTTCCTTATGCAACATGTTGATCAAGCTAGGACAATGTGTAGGACTAAGAAGGAGGCTCAGGGGTTACACAATGCATAGTTCCAGGAGGTGATGATGAAGGTGTAGTCACTGTGACTGTGAAATGTGCAATGGTTGAGGAATTGGAAGACATAACTATGCAGTTGAGGGAGACAATGATGTAGTGAAGTATGCTTTCTCACTATAATTGCGCAATGCACAATTTAGGGAATACTGAACGAAATTATTACACAAATGCGCAAGTCAAGGAGGTAGTAAGGCCTAAATGTTGACTGAGACTGCATAGTGGATAGTCGAAGGCTGACTAGCAGAAATATTGCATAGTTTTTAGGGGTAAGAGGCAAAGACTAAGCACTGTGATTGTGCAATGCACAATCCTCAGAGATAGTGACTATGCAGTGCATAGTTCCATGAGGCAAGGGTGCTTCAATGTGACTTAATACTACAAAGTGTGTATTCTAGGAAGGAGTAAATATCAACAAGTTGCAAAGACAGTGAAAGCTATGAAAATGGTGAAGTGTGGGACAAGTGAGACAAGAGAGAACAAGACATACAAACAAGTCCTAGAATAGTTATATCACACCCATATAACATCAACACAAGCCAATAGAATGCATAGTACCCAAAATCAATATGCATACCTTTAATCAACAACAAAGCGACACTTATTTCTAAGTGCAACAGTTGAAGTAGATCTTTGTGACACTTAGAATACAAGTTATGACACAAGTGTTGACTACGACTAGAAAGTGTGATAAGCTATGGGAATGTGTCTAGTGCATATTATTATGATATATAAGATCAAATAATGCAAAAGAGTGTGATAGATCTTCCTCTGGTGATGCACTAAAGTGTGACACATGTAGGAGTGAAATCAATTAAAAAAGACACTTGCAAAAATAAGGAAAAGTGACATCGACACTTGCAAAAGCTTAATAAAGTGAAAGAAACACATGCTAAAGTGAAGAGAATGAAAAATAGACACTTGTGAAAGTGAAAGAAAGAAAAAATGACAATCGTGAGAGTGAAAGTGAAACTTATGAAAGAAAAAGTGTGCAAAATCGACAGTCAAGGAAAATCACTAGGATGATAACACCATTGTAGCTAAGAACGAGATAATGACTAACTCACATGATTACATGTTCACTATCAACTAAGATTGTGCATTAACTATTAACAGGAATTACATAGTCATTGTATTTATAAACTGTGTAGTCATTGTCAGCAAGGGTTGCATGATGGCTATCATCATGAGTTTCACAGTTACTATCATTGGGTATAGTGTATTCATTGTATCTAGGGATTGCACAAGAAATTCTCTCAAGGATTGCACAATGCTCATCTTCAAGGGTAAATATTGACTACTGAGATTGCCAGAAGAGGGTGTACTTGAGAATGGATCGAAATCTAAGCATGTGTAAGCAAGAGAATTTGACAACTAGAATCTCATAAGAAAAGTATCAACCAATCATGAAGTGAACATGAATAAATTGAGCTAATAGATCATGAGACCATATGTAGGATCCAAAATTAAAGTGTGAGAAAAAAATTGGAGGGTGTTTTTCATAGTTACAACACTTGGTGACACACTGGAAGAACTCCAACTTCTCTGTTTAGGTCAAACTTTAGGCATAAGGTCTAGTATTTCAGGAAATATTGATTCATTGTGTGGACTACCTAACCTTTCCCGTTTAGCCTAGTTATAAGTATAACCTCTCTTATCCATTTCTTGGCTAAACACATTTACAAGTATTACCTTATCTCAATTGTTTCGATCTTGGATAAGGATAGTATATATTCACGAGTTTAAGATGATAATTAGTTTCATCTTTGGTGTTTCTTAGCTATGAACATCATGTTCAATACCCTGACAAAGTCACTATAGGAACACAAGAATTTATTTACTGCCAGTGAGCCTCTTCAGTGCCTCGTCGAAGTTTCTTTCTTAACCTCTCTGCGCAAGAATCCTTTCTCTTATTTCACCTATTATTTTATTTTTAATATGCTCATTAGTGTTTTATATTGGCAAGGTAGAAGAGGGATCCTGACTTATTGAGATCAAGAGAGGTAATCCATTCAGAGGTTGTCATATACCTTTGAAATTAATAAACCCGCTCTTAGTTTTCTCCTTTCCCTTATCTACTTGATTGGATTGACAAGAAAAACAAAATTAAATTACCATACCGAGTCAAGGAATGAATATAGTACAATAGATACGTTCATCATGGTTTTTATTATTGATTTATGTTCGAATAGATCATATTTCCCATTTAGACATCATTGACCTGAAAATATGTGTAGGCCCAAACAAAGAAGAGGAATACATACTAGCCAAGAGTTGCTCATGATCACAATTTCCTTTTCAAAACTTTACCCTATTGTTCTCTTGAGCTAGACAAGAGTAATTTTCATGCATGGTCTTATTGAACAAAATACGAAAGAAAATATGAAAAATCAAGAAATAAACGGCATGAAAAGAAGCATGCAAGATAGAAACAAGAAAACAAATCAAATGAAAAGACTAGATGAAGACAAGATGCAAGGTAGATGCAATGAAAAATAAAACTAAAATACAACTATACCTACTCCTAATCTAATTGGCTATAAGGTCAGGACTAAGTGAAGTAAAATTTCCAATGGAGCCACCGAAGTTTCTCTTAACCTGCAAGTACAAAGATAGGGGAAATTAAGAACAATATAAAACGTTGTGAAAAAATAAAGATGACAACTTGAATACCTTTCACAAGAAATTGAAGGTCTTACTTGTTAGCATAAATATGTCATAAAAACTAACTTTAACCAGTCTGCAACCTTACCTTTCTGATTAGAACAACAATCATACAAACCTTGAAAGCTTCTTATGAATGTACCTTTGTACTTGTTTTCATCCTTAGCAAACATAAAGAAAGATAGAAACTTTTTATTTACAGTAGAGATTGAAAGTAAGATGTTTCCATCCAATCATATATTCGATCATGGAGTTTGAAATAATCATTTTGAAAATCCTGGAACTCTTGAGAAAATGAGTTTGCAATTAATATAAAAGAATCAAGAGGATAATATTGCAAAGGAAATATAACCTTATCTTGTTTAGAAACATTATCAAGATAGCAAGGACTTGACATAACCATCAATAGAGGCTAAATTACCTCAACTTCTTGACAAGTGTCTGAACATTGAAATGATAAATCATAGAGGTCAATGGATTCAACAAGATCAATTGATGTAAAAAAACTATCATCAGATATACTAGTAGGAAAATGATTAATCATGTGATAGTTGTAAGAATTGATTTTATGATAAGATTGATGAGTTGGAATAAAAGACTTGATTCTTTATTGGCCCCCTTTTCTATCCAATTTCATACTATACCAGTAATACAAAAGCTTGCTAAATTAAAAACAAGTACTAGTTTTGTATATATGGGAAACCAATTAGAAAAACATGTTGACAAAAGGTTAGAAGGATATGTAGAATCAAATCTAGAATCCATATCAGCACGAGGGTTTTGATCTGCCAAATGATTCAAGCATTGAATGATACTCAAAAGGATTGATTGTGCTAGGAAAATTATTGGCTCCAAAACGTAGACAAGAAGGATGAGGAGTTGATTTCTCCTGGAAGAATTTGACAGGAAGGAATATTTCGGGGAATGATGACCTTTGTTTCAATAATGATGATGGAAAATTTTAAAGTTATATACTTCTATGAAGGTATGTGCTCCAATCCTAAATTTGATACAAGGGATTTGCATAAAGAAGAATTAGCCATACAAGAATATTCTATTTGGTTAGAAACTCTATCTTGAGGATTAAGAGATTAAATTGAAAACACTGAAAATACTTCTAGAAAGAGCTTACATCCAATGAAACAATGTTGAGAAAATAAATATGTGAGAGAATCCTAATTTGAACTAGTTCATAGATTTTATCAAGATTGTGAGAACCTGACATAACCATCGGTTGAAGTTAAAGTTCCTCGACTTCCTAACAAGAATATGAACTTTCAAATGTTGTATGATTGAATTTTGAAAGCATGGCCAGGTTAGTAATTATGTGAAGACATCTACTATCAATTATTTGAGTGGGAATATTCTGAATCATATGATAACTGTTGGAATCGGTCTTTGTAGAGTCCAAGGACTGCTTTACCTTGACACCCTTTTTTCCTATACTTCTTCCTTTTTCCTATTCCTATCACCTAAATAAATGCAATAAACATAAGGTTTTGTTAAGGTAAGCACTTACATGTCCTATTTTTCATATTTTGTCTATATACCTTATTATTTTATTAAAGTTTGCATTTAGCTATGAAATTGACCCAATTATGTAGCTAATCCATAGATCTGTAGCTACATCCATTGTTGATAGGGTTTGAGTGCACCAGCTCAGCAAAAGAAGATATGGATAGATGAGGAATGATCCCCTAATGGATTCTTTCCTATTCTCTCGAGACAATCCTTTGAGACAATCCTTCAAGAAAATCGCACTGTAATATGGTCAAAATCAAAGTCAACTGCAAGATCATATGCTGGAATAGAGTCTGAATTTCATGAAATATTATCGATTTTCTTTTCCAAATAGAAAATCGATGATTAAGTGATATAGCTTCGTTTAATAGGGATTGTAATGAAGATAAGTAGGCTTAAAACTCTCATGCCGTTATTTGAAGAAACATTATAAGAACAATGGCCGCTTTGTGTTTTGGTGTGCGCTGTTGTACGTAAATTTTGAAGAACATCCTATCAAAACTATTTACGATTAATAGACTTTGGTTCATACTTTTCATGCTGTGTTGATTAAATATTTTTTACTGTCTCATTGAGCCCCCCTACGTCCAGTTCAGGTCTTTGATCCATTGCAAATATATTTTCTTTGATTTCTTAGAGTTAAATTACAGATGCTCTGTTTTATGTTTTAAGATGTAGTCTAATAGAATTCACGATTAAACTGTTATCTACATTAGAAATTTCATTTGATTTCTACCTAGCATAATTCAATTATTTCATTTTCTTTCTACCTAGTAAAGTTGATCATCTCATTTTCTTTCTACCTAGTATAATTCAGCTATCTCATTTCATAGTTTGGTTGTTTTCTAGCTTATCGATTTAGTTCTTGTTTGAATGAAGCTGCAATAGTTAAAGGGTGATAGTCTTTTTCATGGAAACTGAATTCAAGCATCATTCATTTCCAATTCGATAAAGTAGATATATTTTTCACATGCTTTCATAGTTAGTCTAGTTTGTTTGCAGCATAAAATTCAAAATAAAATCAAACACAGTCTAACATAGTAGAGTTTAGAATCACTCTTCAACCATCCACAAAACTTGCTCCAATTAAGATTAATCTTAGAATAACCAGCTCACAGATTTTAGGGACAATATTCTAATATAGACAGTAACACCATCTCCATACTAATTCTCAATTTAGACTTTAACAATAACATAAACATCTTAATGACATAAAATAACTTCTAGCACATAAAGTGCACTTGTTCTTCATCAGTATACCTGCCCTGGTCGATAATTTATGCTAACAATTTAAGAACATTAAATTGACTAAACATTTTTGTGCCATTGCCAGCGAAGTACAGATAGAAGTTAAAAAAAAGAGAGAAAAATCATCAATTCAAAACATGATATGCATAGGGATAGAGACTCTAGAGGTAGAATTGTAGGTCAAGGAAGAAGCTTAATTGCCACAAATCCACTCACTTCACCACGACTTCAAAATTCCACACCACCTACTCAAACTCGAGTTCCATTTGCAGGTCGACAAAGACTTCCTGAAGTCTCAAGATCAGAAATCTAATCCAGGTCTGAACCTAATTCATCTATTGAAGCTGTAATTGAAGAAAATCCTACATCCCCAATTACAGGAGTAGTTTTTCTATCCTCCATTGGTGAACAAATTCTAGGAGAAGAAATAGAAGTTCCTAGTGAAGAAGAGGAAAAAGAAAATTATTTTGGCCAACCATTGATAGAGGAACTAGAAGAATCAGAAGAACCTTACATTAGTTCTGAGGAATTTGTCATTGCTGAAGAAGGGGAAGGAGAGATACACAATGTCAATGATGAGGAAAATAGGATTGGAGGAGGTAGAGGTGGAGGAGGAGGTGGATATAGGAACAGAGGAGAGGGTAGAGGTAGAGGAGATCAAGATCCTTTTGGATTTCCTATTTTTTGATGAAGATACAACCCTCACAATGAAAAATATTTCACCTTCTATTCTTCCTAATTTCCATGGAAAAAAAGAAATGAATACCTAGAGACATTTCTCTTCGAATTTGAAGTATTATGTAGATCTTATGATTATCTACATGATGCTCAAAAACTAAAATTATTCCCTTCTACCTTAAAGGATTAAACATTACAATGGTTCATGAATTTAGGAATGAATTCTATAAGAACATGGGCACAAATGAAAAAGACTTTCCTAGGAAAATATAGAGATTATTGTATGCCTAGTAACATTAAAGATAAAGTCTTCAAAATGACACAAAAGGAAGATGAAAATCTTGAAGACTTAGTAGATCTCTATAATATTAAAAGAGAAAAAATGGATAATTTGGATGAGGAAACTTTGAAAGCCCTCCTGCTCAAAGTTATCAAAGATGAATGGATCGATCTCCTTAACTTAACAGGGAAAGGATATATTTCTCAATTACCATTTGCAGATATTTGTGATCTATGTGTACATATTTCAAGGGGTAAAACACGAGTTGGAAAGAGTCCTAGAGACCCTCTCTTATCAAGAATTAATAAATCTATAGCTAGGACAACCAGTAGAGCAGAATTAGGAAGCTTTCTTGATACTTTCAAGATAGATATTTTAGGGAGTCTAAGTGAATAGATAGACACCCTTAAAATACAGAATAAAAAAAAAAATATGAAAATGTTGCATTATCCATTTTTTGTCCTAGATGTCGGAAGAAGCATGCCCTACGAGAGTGTCCCTTAGATTCAAAAGCTATAGAAACTTATGCCATATGTGCAGATAACCATGATACTAAGAAGTGTCCTTCTTTACTAGGTCTCAAGGTTGTATTTAATGATGAAGGAATACTAGAACAAGTAGACCCTCTTCACTTTATAGCCAAGAGACCATGGAAAAACTCCTAACAAAATCAACCAAAAGGCTCCAGACCACCATAATTTGCTCAATCTTCACAAAATAATGGGAATACATCTTGGCAGCCTTGGGCTTAGGCACAATCACAATCTTGGGATCAAGGATGGAAAACCCCTTATGGGGCTTATGCTCAAAATCAACAATATTCACCATCCTATCTTCCACCACAATTCCTACCCCAATCTAATCAAATTCCTCAAGCTAATCAGTTACTTCAAGTCCAAGTTCAAAGTCAAAACCCACAACTCTCCCTACCATTTGCACAAAAACCAAATCAACTACCCACTCAACCACTTCTGAATCCTAATAATAAAATGTCACAACAACTTGTGTACAACATGGAAGGGAAAAATCCTCAAACTTATGTAATAACTCCACTAGATCTAAATAATGTTAAATTAAGGTCTAGAAGCGTATTTCAATGAAAACCCCCTGTTGTTATTCAGGAAGCAAGAACAAATCTTTAAAAACATAAAAATCAATCTGAAGAAGGAGAGACCTCTCTCCCTCAAAAAGAAAATAATCAAATAGAAAATGTTCCAATAAATACTCCTGTTATAGAACAAATATCGATATCAATTAGACCACCTTTCCCTAAACGGTTGAAAATTGATGGAGAAGTAGAAAAATAAATCACATTTCCTGATTATAATATGATGGATGAATTAAGAAATGTCCGTATCAAAATTCCTTTATTACAATCCATAAAAGAAATACCAATCTTTGCAAAAACGATTAAGGAATTAAGTACTCAAAGATCAGGAAGAAAAAGAAAAGACATAAAAAGAATTCAATTAGTTAGGAAAATTGTAGACATCATGATGGGGAAAATGACAATCCAAAAATATCTAGATCTAGGAAGCCCCATTGTAAAAATTCACATCAATGGAATTGAAATACCAAACACACTGATTGATCTAGGAGTAGCCATAAACATAATGAGTAAACAAGTTATGGATTCACTTAGGCTTCCTAACCGTCAATACACACCAACACTATTGCAATTAGTAGACAGGTCTGTGATTAAACCTGATGGTGTGTTGGAAGATGTTTGTGTACCCTTAGGTTCTTGGAATATCCAGTTGATTTCATGGTATTAACACCCAAGAATAATTTAGGAGGAAATCCATTAATCCTAGGAAGAACTTGATTAGTTACAACTGATGCTTTCATCGGTTGTAGATCAGGTGACATGTTTATCTCAAATGGAAATTCTACAAAGAAATTTACATTATACCCACCTGCAAGAACAACAATAGAAATAGAAAAAGAGGAATGGATAGATGATGAAGATGATATACAACATGTTTTCAATATTGAACAAGTAAGATAGGAGGACCAAATTTTAAATCTATTGGAAAATAATGAATCTTCCTCACATTATGACCGTAGTCAAAATGAATATCTCTCATATAGACAAGTATCATTGCTCTCCATGGAGAAATTTGGGAATTCTTTAATAGAAAATTTTCCAAGTAAAACTTTGAATGTTAATGAAAACTTGGAAGAATTACAAAAGAATCAACTGGTAGAAGTCTTACATAAACATTCTTCTACTTATGCATGGGAATACACTGATATGAGAGGAATTGATCCTAAAACTTGCATACATCATATCTACATTGAACAAAGTGAAAGACCAATTAGAGAGCCACAACGAAGAATGAACCCATCTAAAAGAATTTTTTAATGAGGAATTGCAAACACTGCTAAATATAAATTTCATCTATCCGATATATCATTCCAAAGAAAAATTGAAAATGGAGACTACGCATCGATTACAGGGAATTGAATAAAGCAACATTAAAAGACAATTTTCCACTTCCTTTCATAGATCAATTTTTAGACACATTATCAGGGAAAAAGTATTTTTCATTTTTGGACGTTTTTAGTGGATATAACCAGATTTAGGTAGCACCTGAAGATCAAGATAAAACCACATTTACCGGACCATGGGGAACTTATACTTACCAAGTACTTCCCTTTGGATTATGCAATGCTCCGGCAACATTCCAAAGAGAAGTCCTCAGAATTTTCTCTGATCTCATTCATGATTGTGTGGAAGTGTACATGGATGATTTCATAGTTTATGGAGATTCTTTTAACGAAGCACTTGAAAATTTAGAAAAAAATTTAATAATATGTAAAGAAACAAATCTTTTGTTAATTCATGAGAAATGTTTCATGATGTTTAACGAAGGAATTGTTTTAGGTCACCATATTTCAGGAGATGGAATTAAGGTAGACTCATCTAAAGTCAAGGTCATTTCTAAATTATTAGTGCCAAAATATCAATGATATGTTAGGAGTTTTCTTAGTTTTGCTAGATATTATAGAAAATTTATAGAAAACTTTACAAAAATTGCATCTCCACTCTTTAAACTACATACCAAGGACTGTGAATTTAGTTGGAATTCTGATTGTCAAGCTGCCTTGGAAACTTCAAAAAAAAGAATTTTTGAATCACATATCTTAAAAGGACCTAATTGGAAATTGCATCTCCATATATCAACTGACGCTTCAGATACAAGCTTAGGAGCTGTGTGATGCTGGAGCATTCAACCCAAGGAAAACCATTCTATTTTAGTAAACATAGGGGGGTCATGTATTTTAAGGAAGTTGGCTTCCTAAGTATCAAATTAATGTAATATTTAGGCTTTTGAGTGCATATAATAGGAATTAATTAGATAATGTGAGATATCTTGTAAATGCTCTCAATAAAGGAGAACATGAGTGGTTAGTAATGACAAAAGAGTTAGAAGTAAATTATAACTCTTGAAGTAGTTCATGATTCAAGGAACTAGAGAGAGTTCTTAGGAATTAAATGAAGTTAGAAGTGGACATAGAGGATAGAGGACATTTACGAGTCAGTTTAGTAGATCTAGGATTTGAACCAAAATTAGTTCAAAGAACCTTTCTAGTATAAATGTAAGCCTACGGACAGAGTGGAGAGGAGGCCACTGATACTGAAGAACAGGCCTGTGAGAGACAGAGAGTCTCGATATGTATCATTTGTTCATATTTATATATACAATGGATGATTCCATAACTGTGTTAGTATGTCAAATGAGTGTTTAATGAATGAATGATATACGAAGTCATAGGTTCTATAACAGGGTTACAGACAGAGTTCTATAGAATGCGCAGAGAGGAGAAAATGATTCAGAGGAGTCATTAGGGATATTGGAATCCAGCTGAAGAATCAGAGGAAGCTCTAGAGAGGAAGTGAAGGGAGAATTCGTGGAGTTAAGCTCTGAGGAAGCGGAAGAGTGAAAACCTGAAACCCTGAAGATATCCCCAAAATCGCAGAGGAACCAATGAAAATAGTGTAAATTCTAAGTAAAAGGGACAAGTGGAGAAGTGAGGCGTTGCTGCAGAGTAACCGTTGGATCTCAGTGATCAACGGTCTAGATTAAACAACAGAGGAACCTAAAGGAACTATCAGAACCAACCGACGGAGTAGATCAATGGTCATAACATGTGAAAGAGCGCACGAGTTAATGCAATGAAAAGGTGGATTTATAACCTCAAATGGTATTTCGGGCAGTAAAGCAGGGGTAATTGGTATCGAGGGCTTGGCTCTGATTCCACTAATTGGAGGACACATAGCAGTGGAGGAGTGAGGGGAAACCACTTTATTGGGCGGTTAACCCTCGCGTGTGTTTTCAACCCGAAACAAATGTGAACCGTTGGATCTACTAAGAGTAGATCAATGGCGGAGGTTTAATATGCAAGTTGGTCGATCAGGGATCGGGGTATCGAAGCGACACACCATAATACGAAGGGTCGATGGGTGCGGACTTGATGAAGTTATGAGCATGGGTTTATAAAGTTTGAAGTTCGACAGTTCAATCGCATATCAGATGCGGAGGAGTTGTGTATTAATGTGACATGCGGAGGAGCGGATACCCAATTGCGATAAAGGTGGAACCCTGGGAAGCGTGTCAAGACCGTACTAAAGCAGAAAGGTTTGTTTTGTGGGTATTTCCTTTGTAATGGTTTACAAGGAAATAGCGCCGATGGAAGGTTTTTACATGTTAATTATATATAACCAATGTTAAGAAAGGAAAAGGTTATATATACATGGTTAAGGGGTAACGAAGGTTAATAAGAGGGTTTTAAAAGTCCTGATAAGTATATATGGCTAAGAGTTAGCCTATGTTGATTAATAGGGGCCTTAACCATTGGAGGGTGAATATTTTGACTCCTTAGAGAGTTAAAATACATGGGATAAGTGTGATTATGCATATTACATGCATACTATGGGTGTAAGTGGGGTAACCCAATGTCACTGTGTTAGGGAAAAAGGACCTTACTCCTTATGCAATCTATTATACCAGTAAAAATTTAACTCCTACAGAGCTAAATTATATTGTAACTGAGAAGGAGTTTTTAGCCATAGTTCATTCCATTAACAAATTCAGACATTATATAACTAGATATGAAACTTTCATTCACATAGACCATTCTGCCATTAGATACCTAATGAATAAACCAATTACTAATGGAAGAATAACCAGATGACTCTTATTGTTACAAGAATTCAACATCACCATTCTAGATAGACCAGGAAAACATAATACAATTGATGACTTTTTTTTATCTAGAATTCAGAATGATAACAATGATCAACCTGTAGAGGATAAATTTCCTAATGAATATCTTTTTGCAGTATCTACTAAATCACCTTGGTATGCAGATATTGCCAACTATTTAGCTACAGGGAAAATTCCATTTCATTTGTTTCCTAGAGAAAAGAGGAGGATGGTTCACAATAGCACATCTTATTCATGGATAAACGAAGAATTATACAAAACAGGACCTGATCTCATCATTAGAAGATGTGTTCGAGAACATTAAATATAAAAAATACTTAAATCCTGCCATGATGAACCATGTGGAGGAAATTTTTCTGACAAAAGAAATGCTTATAAAGTCCTACTTTTAGGATATTATTGGCCTTCCATTTTCAAGGATACCAAGGAATATGTTAAAAGATGTGACAGTTGTCATAAAATGGGAAAAGCTACTCTTTCAAATCAAATGCCATTATAGCCAGAGGTACTCATTGAACCATTTGAAAAATGGGCACTAGATTTTGTTGGTCCAATCAGTCCACCTTCAAAGCAAAAAAGGTATATTCTGGTATGTACTGATTATGTCACTAAATGGGTAGAAGCTAAAGCACTTCCTTTTGCTACTGAAAATGTTGTAGATTCATTTCTTTTTGAGGATATTTTCACTTGTTTTGGTGTTCCAAGAGAAATTGTAACAGATCAAGGAACACAATTTACATCTAGATTAGTGCATAAGCTTGTGGATAAGTACAAAATCAAACATCGAAAGTCCACTCCATACCATACACAAGCCAATGGACAAGTTGAGTCTACAAATAAGGTGATTGGAGCAATCCTTACCAAGACTATATACTTACATAGGAAGGACTGGGTAGAAAAGCTTCCAGAAACTTTGTGGGCTTATAGAACTACATGAAGAAGTACTACATGACATACTCCCAATTAACTTGTTTATGTGAAGCAAGTCTTACTTCCAATAGAGTTCCAGATCCAAACCTATAAAACAACAATCCAATTGGATCTTGACTTATAAGAAGCACAAAAGAAAATGATGATACAACTTAATGAGCTTGATGAAATAAGACAAGAAGCCCTCCAGAAGACCAGCCTAGTTCAACAATAGAGATCCAGATGGCATGATAAGTACATTAAGGAAAGGAAATTTCATCCAAGAGATTGGGCATTACTCTTTGATTCAAAGTTCAAGAATTTCCAAGGAAAATTACAAACCCACTGGGTTGGACCTTATGAAGTTGAAAATGTCTTTGACAATGGTGCAGTTAGAATCAAGACTATTGATGAAGAGAAAATTCCTCCTTTAGTGAATGGACATCGAATTAGACTTTATCAGAAGCCATTGACAAAAGAAGAATTTGTCAAAAATTTCCAAGATAATTCAAAATTGAAGATGGTTGAGAAGAATTCTTCTTTTCCACCTTAGAAATTTTATTTTCCTATATCTATATCTATATCTATATCTATATCTATATCTATATCTATATCTATATATATCTATATATATATATATATATATATATATAAACATGAAAACCAACTAACTTATGTTGGCATCTTAAATTTTCTCTTTTCCAAAAAGAAATTCCCCTTTCCTAAAGTTTTTTTTCTCAGCTACAAAATTAGTAGCTTTCTGTAGCTCGAACAAGTTTCTGCAACTCTAGTAAGATTTTTGTAGCCAACTTGACAAGAACACTTAGTGACTTGAATTGAGAAATAATTGACAGTGCAAAGTAACTGTAGAAGATATCAAAGGACAAATAAGGTTAGCAAATCACTCAAAGGTATGTGATACTTTAAGTTTACAATGAGGATTAATATATTTCATATATGAACTAAGATGACATAGCACTTCTGAAATAAAAGAAAATCATTGCAAATCATGGGTGGTTATCACTTGTCAAAATCATCATAATCCACCATTTGAACACCTATCTTGTCCCCATTCTAATTTGTCAAAGTAATCACTGAATCATTATTTCGAATGGTTAACTCATTTCTGCAACCTTCATTATAATTCACTTCTCTCATTTCTCCGAATTCACTTATCCTCTCATCCGCCATTGAACGAAACCCTACCAACACCATTTTTCTCCCTATCAAGTAAATAGTCCTTGAGACAAAGCATCATCCATAATGGGTGTTATTGTCTGAATAGAACTAGCAGGAAAGACGTTCTTGGAAGGATATCCTCAAACCAGGGAGCTATTGTAGAAAGTACAGTGGTTACAATTCATAGAGAAATTTGATGGTTTCCACAGGGAGGTAACGAAAAATTTTGCACATTCTTTTGATGGAATGGAGGTTGAAATAGGAGACATCAAATTCACCATAATGGAGTCCCTGATTGCAGAAGCTACCGAATTACCCAGAAGTGGAGAAAAATGGTTCAAAAACAGAGGAATCAATGGGGAAGATTGGAAAGTCTTCTTGAAAAATCCAAACATGGACACCACCATCTTCAAAAAAGGTATTCCTAGTACAACCCTTAAGAGTAAATGGAGGAATTTTCTCCTTGTACTTCAGAAATTTATTACTTGTGAAGGTCGGTTTGGATACATGTTTTTCTACCACATTAGGATAATGATGAATTTTCTTGAGGAACATCAAATGAATCTTCCATATTTCCTCTTGCATAGTCTTAAGAAAATGTCCATGAATGTTCAAAATAAAATTCAATTCATAGACAATACCATGTACCATCATGGATTGATAAAGATATTGATTGAGTTTTACCTTTAGAGTATAGGTGAGAAGTAGGAAAATTTTCTAGTAAGGAATCATTTTGAAGAAAGAAATCATGAACAACCTAGTGGTAGTAGAACCATCAAGGGAAGGAAGAGAAAAATGGAAATAATAAAAAAACAAGAACCCCAGTCTCAATAGGAATTATCAGAGGATGAACTACCCATAGTGGATATTTTGCAGAAAATGAAAAAAGGGAATATTAGAAGAAATAAAGTTGGAAAAGGAACAAAGGATTTATCCCAAACCAAGATCCTTCCTCAGAAGGAGAATCCAAAAGCTAAAAAGAGGAAAACTCAAGGATTTGCCGACCCCAGGTCTAAGAAGGAGTACCAAATTGAACACAGTGCAACAAGAAGTCTTAGGAGCTGCATAATATATTGATATTGAGGCAAAGGAGCAGGCTGAAGACCTTGTAGAATCTCCAGAAGAATCACCAAAACTATCACCAAGGGTGTCATCACCGCCCTTCGGTTCACCTCTAAGAAGTCAAGTACATAGTCCAGGTGTTGATCCTGTTCAACAAGAAATTTATGACTACATAGAGTCATTAGAAAGGAAGGAAGAAACAATTAAAGAGTCAATCCAAAGTCCAGGGGAAGGAAGTAATGAATTCAATGAGCCACAAGAACCTTCAGCATCTAATGTTTTAAAGAAAGAGATATTTAAGCTGGAGACATTGAACATATACCTAAAAAATGAAAATCAGACATTGAAAGCACATAATGGAATTCAAATTGCAAAGAGTGACAACCTTATTCTTCACTTTAGTTTATGGTACAAAAATAACAAGAAGTTGAAGAAAGAAAATAGGCCAATGCAAAGATAAATCATCAACCTAAAATATAAAATCCTTATGAATAAACCAAGAATGTCAGTGGTTGTCAGAAAGAAGAAGAAAGTTGATCATGAATGTGATAACCAGAAGGCACAAGAGAATGACAATGATGAATTGTACGAGGACATACAAAACCTCCAATGTGGGATAATGTAGACTCCAAGGACTGCTTTACCTTGACACCCTTTTTGCCTATACTTCTTCCTTTTTCCTGTTCCTATCACCTAAATAAATGCAATAAACATAAGATTTTGTTAAGGTAAGAACTTACATGTCCTCTTTTTCATATTTTGTCTATATACCTTATTGTTTTATTAAATTTTTCATTCGGATACGGAATTGACCTGATTCTGCAGCTAATCCACAGATCCCCAGCTATCTCCATTTTTGAGAGGGTTCAAGTGCACCAGCTCAGCAAAAGAAGATATGGATTGATGAGGAATGATCCCCTCATGGATTCTTTCCTATTCTCTTGAGCCAATCCTTCAAGAAGATCGCACTGTAATATGGTCAACCTCAAAGTCAACTGCAAGATCATATGTCGGAGCAAAGTCTGAATTTCATGAAATATTATCGATTTTCTTTTCCAAATAGCAAATCAATGATTAAGCGATATAGTTTGGTTTAACAGGGATCGTAATGAAGATACATAGGCTTAAAACAATCATGTTGTTATTTGAAGAAATGTTATAAGAACAATGGTCGCTCATTGTTCTAGTGTGCGACGCTGTATCTAAAATTTGAAGAGCATCCTATCAAAATTGTTTTCGATTAATAGACTTTGGTTCATACTTTCCATGCTGCATTGATTAAAGATTGTTGACTGTCTTGTGGAGAGCTCCTACATCCAATTCAAGTCTTTGATCCATTGCAAATAGATTTTCTTTGATTTCTTAGAGTTAAATTATGAATTCTTTATTTTATGTTTTAAGATGCAGTCGAATGGAATTCATGATTAAACTGTTATCTGCATAACCAGTTTCATTTGATTTCTACGTAGCATAATTCAGTTATTTCATTTGGCTTTCTACCTAGCATAATTCTATTATTTCATTTGGATTTCTACCTGGTATAGTTGATCATCTCATTTTCTTCCTACCTGGTATAATTCAGCTATCTTGTTTCACAATTTGGTTATTTTCTAGCTTATCAGTTTAGTTCTTGTTTGAATGAAGTTGCAATAGTTAAAGGGTGACAATATTTTTCTTGGAAATTGAATTCAAGCATCATTCATTTCCAATTCGATAGAGTAGATCTATTTTGCACATGCTTTCATAGTTAGTCTAGTTTGGCTGCAACATAAAATTCAAAATAAAATCAAACACAATCTATCATAGTAGAGTTTAGAATCACTTTTCAACCATCCACAAAACTTGATTTAATTAAGATTAATCTTAGAATAACCAGCTAATAGATTTTAGGGACAATATTCTAATATAGATAGTAACACCATTTCCATACTAATTCTCAATTTAGACTTTAACAATAACATAAACATCATAACGACATAAAATAACTTCTAGCACATACAGTGCACTTGTGCTTCATCAATATATCTGCCCTGGTAGATAATTTATGCTGACAATTTAAGAACATTAAATTGAATAAACAGTCTCATTGGATGTGTTAACATCACCAAATAGATTACCCAAATTGTAAGAAAGATGTTCAATAATTACCACATTGTCTTCTTCATTATGGGAAAACTTATCACCTTCTGTGGATTTCAAATTCAATTCATCAGAATGAGAATTAGAAGAACATGATATATCAATTGATTCACTACGCACATCTCCATATAAGGGTTGGTGAGCCGAGGAATAAATTCCCGTGAGAAATTCTCCTATGATCGAATTAGATTCCAGATCAAGGATTTATAAATCAAAGTATTATTGTGAAAACAAGAGATCATCTAATGTACTTGGGAACTCATCACCATTCATATTAGTGGAGTCATTATTGTTAGGGTGATGATTTCCAAAGGCTTCATTCTGATTAAGGGCTTTGATTTCATTCAAATGATTACCAAGATGTTCAAATTATTGATCAACATAGAATGTAGAAGCATCATTTTGACATAGAGGAATTTGAAATAGGGAAGAGAGATCAAAATTATATTCACCTTTCTTCTTCTCTACCCGTGAAATGTGACCACCTTGTACTTGATCACAATTTGGACCAATAAACTGAGGATTAAGTGTACCTGAAGAACATGCTGGTAAAGTAGATTGATCAAGTGAATCAAGGTACATAGAGCTATGAGATGTAGATAATAGAGGATGATAGATATCCCTTGAAGAAACAACACTTTTAATTGCAACAAATTTGGATAAGGATTATGTGCATTGTGATCTTGAAAAATCAAGGGACCAGCATCCACCTTGGGCTCTATGAATTTATTAGAACATTGAAAGTTTTCCCGAATAATATATTAACCATGGGAAGAAAAAGAAGATGGAAGAAGAGGATCAAAAATTTGATTTTCATATTTCCTAACTTCAATAATAAGACCATAGGTTACCTTGTTAGGCAATGAAATTTGAGGAGGACAAGGGACAAAAGGAATAGTAAGTTTCTCCTCTGGAATTAGAGGCATCTCATGATTGATGAAATTTGGGAGGGCACAATCAACCAAGGATTCAGATTCAGATTGTTTCAAGGAGATTTGAGCTAGATGCTGAAACTTTTCCTTTAAGAAATCCAAATCCATATCTTCTGCAGGAAACTCATAACATATGTGAAGAAATCTATTGGCAAAATCCTTTATTGATTCATCATACTTCATTCTAAGTTGATTAATCTTTCCATAAACATCTCGTTAGTTATAGTTGTTAAAGTCTTGATGAAGCTCCTCAAAAAGCTGTTCAAATGAATGAATGGAAGCGGCTGGTAAGGTATGACACCAAATCTTAACTTGACCTTCAAGAGTGAGGTGACTAATTTACGAATGACATCTTCACAATTGATTTCATGAGATTCACAAAACTTGAGAATGTGAGGTGTATGTTCAACTATGGATATTCCACCCTTGTCATCAAACCTTAATTGAGACAAGTTATAAAAAAGTTCCACGGGGATTGAAAGTTTGAGATTGGATATACTAGAAAAACATCCTGAGAGTATGATTTGGGAATGAGCCATTCAAGATAAGTGATTCAAAACAGACTCAACGAGCTAAACTTGTCATCTAACCCTCCTTCTAGCACCAATAGTTGATGGTGTTGGAAATCTATCAACCAAAGGGGTCTCCCTAGTATGAAGTCCCAACTAGACCTCACACCATTTGGAGTAGGAGCCCCAACCGAGAAATAAGTCTGATTTCCATTATCCTTGGGAATTTCCCTTGGTTTTAATTATCAACATAAGATATTATATAAACAATCTTCGAAACAAGCAAGGAAGTTGTCACTGTGAGGCATACAATTGCAATGCATATATCGTACTTTCAAGGAAGGAAAAGAGAGAGTGAGCCTATAGAAGAAAATTAATAATATCATAAAGGAGGCATACAAGAGCGTGAAAGAATCATTGATTAACCTGAAAATTATTTCACAACATAAAAACAATGATAAAAGCAAGTAACAATGCACATTCAAAAAGGTACATACCAAAGGCAACAAAATAGTTCATTTTCATTATTATGTGTTAACATAAACATACACCACAAATAATGAAATAATAGTCCGACAATAAATCACAACATATGCATGAAAGTGCGCTGACTTTGAGAGATTCATATATTAATTGAAATTGTCGAGATATACAATTACAATTCTACCACGCTAACCCCAATAGTGGAACATTAAGTCACTACTTTCTCCTCCAAATAAAGATCTTCTCTCCTATGCCGAGCTAGGGAAGCCAAGGTGAAAAGTCCAAAGTCCCACTCCATTTCTCTTTAGCTATGAGGGTGTATTTATAACAAATGAGGTGACTCTTTACCTCCCATGTGAATCTTGACCTCCCTCATGACTCTTGAGTTTCTACTATGACTTTTCAAATTCCTATATGACCTTTGAACTTATAATGACTCTAGAACTTTTTAGAAAATTTTCACATTCCATATGGGACCATTGGTCTTCAACACATTTTACGTTTTCTAATTCTTGAAAATACAATAATTACATTCCACAAATGACGTGGCAAGATACATTGACACACATGAATTTATGATGACACTTGGGTAAATCGTGACTTGGCATTGATGAGATGGAACTTCATTGTGATGTGTCCGGGCCAAGCCTTTCTCCTAGTTTCCATCTTTGTATCTTCTTCATGATGGATCTTTTCTTGTTCTTTATATTCACCATCCAAAGGGTCTAGATGAGAGTTAGAACCTTCCAAGTCAGCATGAGTTTCCATGTCTTTGTCTTGGTCTAAGATTCCTTCATGTCCTCCATCATGGTTATTTATTCTACTCCTTCTTCACAAGTTATTTCTTGTAGCCTCTCCTTGGTGTCATCTTTGAGCAACATCCTTTCATGTTAAGATAAAAATACCTGCAAATGGAATTCATTCATGACAAGAAAACATCAGTCCTGAAATATATGAGTATATATTGTTCATTATGCAACATGTTGATCAAGTTAAGATAGAGTGAAGGACTGAGAAGGAGGCTTAAGGGTTACGTAGTGCACAGTTCCAGGAGGTGGTGATGAAGGTCTAGTATTGCAACTGCACAGTGGTTAAGGGTTGTAAGACAAAACTGCACAGTTGAGGGAGACAATGATGTAGTGAGGCAGGTTTTCTCACTATGATTACATAATGCATAGTTTAGGGAATATTGAGCCAAGTGATTGGCATTTTTGAAGGTAAAGGAGGGAATGAGGCCCAAATGTTGACTGAGACTATGGAGTGCATAATGGAAGGTTGACAGGGAGAAATATTGCAATAGTTTTCAGGGCAAAGAGGCAAAGAATGAACGTTATGACTACGCAATGTGTAGTCCTTGGATGCAACGACTGCACAATGCATAGCTCCATGAGGCAACAATGATTCACTATGACTTAAAGTCTATGTAGTGTGTAGTTCTAGAAGGGAGTAAAGATCAACAAGTTGCAAAGGCAATGATAGCTTTGAAAATGGCTAAGTGTGAGATCAGTGAGGCAAGAGAGAACAAGAAATGCAGACAACTCCTAGAATAGTGATATCAAACTCGTATACCATTAAAAAAACCCAATAGAATGCACACTACACAAAATAAACACTCATAACTTGAAGTGACGATAAAGCAACACTTATTTATAAGTGCAACAGTTGAAACGTAGCTTTGCACACTTAGAATACAAGTTACGATATAATTGTCAAATGCAACTAGAAAGCGAATAAGCTATCAGAATGTGTCTAACACATATTCTTATGACAAATAAGATAAACTAATGAAAAAGAGTGTGCTAGAGCTACCTCTAGTGATGCGCTAAAGTGTGACACCTGTAGTAGTGAAATCAGTTAAAAATGACACTTGTGATAGTAAGGAAAAGTGAAAATGACACTTGTAAAAGCTTAATAAAGTGAAAGAGACACATGCTAAAGTGAAGGGAGCACAAAAGTGACACTTATGAAATTGAAAACAAGAAAAAGTTACAGTCACGAGAGTGAAAGAGACACTTATGAAAAAAAAGTGCGTAAAAGCAACAATTGAGGAAACTCGTTGGGATGATAATACCATTGTAACTAAGAGTTAGAGGTGACTGACTCACATGATTACATACTCATTGTCAAATAATATTGTGCACTGAATGTCAATAATAATTGCACATTGATAGTCTTTAGGAATCGTGTAGTCACTGTCAAGAAGGGTTGTGCAGTGACTTCATTGAGAGTTGTGCAATTACTATCACTCTGCACTGCACAGTCACTGTATCTAGGGACTACATAAGCACTACTCTCAAGGATTGCACAATGCATGCCTTCAAGGGTAAAAATTGACTATTGACCTTGCTAGAATAGGGTGTGATTGAGTATGGATCAAAAGCTAAGCATGTGTAAGTAAGTGACTTTGTCAATTAGAATCTCATAAGAAAAGTATCAACCAATCATGAAGTGACCATGGACAACTTGAGGTGATAGATCATGAGAGAATAAGTAGGCTCCAAAATTCATGTGTGACAAAAAAATTGGAGGGTGTTTATTGCAGTGAGAACACCAACCATAGCAAGAAGGATCTCCAAAATAAATCGAAATTAACTTCCAAAGATATTGAAATGCATCGAACAACATCTAATTTTCCCATAAAGAAGTGCAAAATTATTTCCAAGAGAGATCCAAGTGTGATGATGATGATATTTGACAATGAGAGTCATCTCTATTATACAATCCTTTTCATAATTAGAATTATCCTAATACCCCCTACAATTTTAAAATAATGTGCAAATAACAATTCCTTGGTGACAAGCCCACCAAGTAGCTCATAAAGTGATGAAGAAGGCATCCATAAGTGAGATAAAATGATGAAATCGTGGTGTAGAAGGGTTGTTAGAAGGTTGAGATGAGTCCTCAAGGTGCCATAATGAGGGTGAGGGATCCATGAATGATGAACAAGGGGTTGGCCCATTAATCTATGTGTAAATGATGATGTGGTGCTTCAAAGTGGATTTTTGGCATAAGTAATGGTCTCATGGGTCTCGTAATGAAGAATAAGCCTATAAACTACTATAAATGAGGGAACATAAGATGGTGATTTCCATACCAAGTCTCAAGGATGAGACAAACCTCCTCTGGGCCTCATATCAGTTGCCAAACCTTGTATATACTACTAAGTTGGTTGGGAACACTACTGGTCCAAGTGCATCATCTTGCATATAATGTGGGGCAATGAATAATCTATTGAAGGTGTTGAGGGCGCCCATAAGATGAGATAGTTCCATATCACAAGATGGAGTCCCATGGCTTTCAACACATCCCCTACAAGTGTCATTATGGTCCTCTGGTGGGCTTGGGCCCCAATTAAGTTTCCTAGCCCATGATGAAACCACTTACCAACTACACATAAGATCTAATATGTCTCCCCATCCTCAAGTACAATAATTCATTAGTGCATCTAAGTGAAACAAACTTGTTACTCAAGAGCACAAATGAGACTTAATAATGGGTTTCCCTTCCAAATTTTTGGATTTGAGCTTGTAATGGTATTACATTCCTAGGTAGGAGTGGATAATAAACAACCCTATTAGGTGTTCCTAGCCCCTAAATGGAAAGACAAGTCCAAGGTACATCCTTCAAGTGGTAGGTTTCATGTGGATAATGATGAGATGGATTGGGACATAGGGGTCTCAAGGCCAAATTCCATGGGCTCAAGGGTGGTAATGGCGAGGTATTCCCACATGTTTGGGTATATGAATGTAGGAGGGATAGATCATGGTACATGAGTTACCTCGACCTTTGTTTTCCCACCCTTTCTTCATTTTATTTTTTCCTTTCTTTAATTTTCTTTTATTTTACTGCTCAGGGCTCAAGGGGATGAGAGAATCTTATGTATGATATAAGCAGTGATAACCACCTTAAGGTTGTGTATTTCATCGCCCACTAGGGGTTGGGACATGCATGGGTTCCTTAATGATGCAGGGGGAACTCCCATGAGACCTGCGAACCAAGCTAATGGCCATAATGATAAGGGGTGGAGCTCATGTTTGGATTTTTCCCACTTGCTAAATTTTATTGTCCCAACCATGTTTTGTAGTTTATGGTATTATTTCCTTTTGTATGTGGCCTTGATATGTTTTTATCTTTTTTTAGCTGCATGAACCTTTGGGGCAACATTCTAGGCCTAACCCAGACATGTGTACAGGGGAGGGGGAGTACTAGAACCTTGTGGACCCAATGGTCATGTGGACTTAGAGAGGGAAGATGATGAAATAGGGTATGTAATGTGTGGAGGGGAGTGAAAAATGTGGAACGGAAAATGAGATTGCACTACCAAAATGAAGGTTTCCCATGTTATGCACATCCTAAAGCTATAATCTAGTAGGGGATATCCCATGGAACTAGGGTTGAGGATTAACCCCCCATTTGAGGTGAGGGAACAAGACTATAGTTAAAACCCTTCATTCTTCCAAGTCACCCATAATACATACCCAAGTGTGCCCAAGGAAAAACAAGCATAAGCACCCAATTACATAATGAAAGGCATTCCTTTAGGATTGGATGGCCCACCTTCAAACATATGCTCTTGACAAATGGGCGAGGGGACATATGATTGGCTCAGGGAATGGACATTAACTAGCACAATATCAACTACACTAGTGGTTGTCGAGGGTTGCTTATTGCCATATAAAGAAAAATGTAGGAGAAAAAATTTCCCCTATGGGATCACTCATTGGTGGTGGGTAACATTTGGCTACAACTCGGACATGAGCATTCTATAGAGTGCATGAACCATGTACTCAAACAAGGAGGTCATGAGAACACAAACAATCCTATGGGATTATAGAGTTATTATCCTACACATAAAAAATAATTGTCAGAAGCATTTGCCTTGGGTGTAACTTTATCACCCATGTTTTTATTAAATAATAAATAAAACCATACAGTAAAATGAAATCTATATTAAGGTGCACGTCTAATCTAAATTCATCTATTCTAGCATGATAACATGATACGATGATGTTAGCTATGTAAAATTTAATATGCAATGCATCCTAATCTAACATGCATATAATATAGAATGTCAAGTGTCAAGGAAAGGGGTGATACGGCTATCCTTGACTAGATTATGCCAAATCTCATGACCAAGTCTAGCAATGTAATAATATCCATCACCATCCTTACCATGAATCTTGATAGACATCGGGTTTTTTTCTACCAACACTATTTCCCTAACCTTGAATTCCTCCTATGTTTTTTCACCCACTTATTCTTATGTTTTATTTCTTTGAAGGAAGGTCTTTTCAGGATGTGAACCTCTTGGGAAGGAAGGATAACACTAGGATCTTGGGGTATGGGAAACCTACTAGGATAAGGAAGAAGGCCAAGTTCTTCAACATGAGTTCGAAATATGAGCTCCCAATAAAGAAAAAATGGGATCCCATCCCACTAAGGGATGGTGGCATAAGATAAATCCATTTGAATTTGAATACCCACACTATCACCCCATATTATAGACAACAACGTTCCCCATATACCAAGTATATTAATCACCACAACATCCATAAGAAAAAATATGTCCTCATTCATGGCTAATGCTACCTTGAGGTATTTGATGAGGCCCTTAATGGGAATGGATATATAATTGAAGCCACACACATTGTTGCATTTTCGGGTAATACTTAGCTTGAATTGCTTCATGGACTTTAATGGCATAATATTTGTGGAATGTAGAAATTATTATGAAGATCTGAAACTTCTCATGAAATTTACTAAAACACGAGTCTCAAATCTACTCTACTATTATGTGGAATTCAATTCATGATTGAGAACATAAATCATAAACATGCAAGAAGAATTATCATACATGCACAAAGATTTATCTAGGGGAAAGAAACTGCTCAAAACCCCTTCCTATCTGTATTGGATTAATCAAAGAATAAAGATGAAATATACATGCTTGCTTAAGCCTGAGCACAAATTGTAAGTGTATATTCTATCCCTCTGCCTGATTAACTAACTTTGGCCAACACTTCGCCAATTTTCAATCTCTCCAAGCTCCTATTTCCTTGTGTTTTTCCTTGAGAAAATTAACCCCTATTATTTAGTAAATTCCCTCAATTGGATTGTCCAAATCATCTTGGTTCTTCCTCTGACTACATGCACCACCTGTACACATTGGAGTAGTCTACAAATGATAATACACTTCCCTGGAATCTCCATATCAAATGGGTAACTTGAATTCTCTACATGCATAAACTATTTTGGGCTGACGAATTAGTTATCTAGTTTATCACTAAGTGTGGTTGAAGTTACACTTCCACAACTTGAACTCCACTAGTTCCTCTAACGGTTATAACTAGCTTAACTGACCATAATTCAATTTAAGTAAAATAGATTTCTACAAATTAGCAATCAATCATACTGAACTGAACTCAAGTTTCCCTAACTCGAATTAACTGAGTTAAATAAGTGACAAGTGCCACATCACCTCGATTAACTACCTCCAAGATTTCTATTGAAATGGAAATTCAAATTTTCTCTAGTTTGACCAAGGCAAAGTCAAACTAAGATTTTATTGGTGCATTTTCAACACAGAAGCCCATGAATCCAACATACTATTGTGGAGTAGAAGGTTATTTATAGTTGAGGTCAACAAAAGTAGATCATGGCCAAGCTTAGTCTTATTGAAGTGAATGTTTTGCAACATGATAGGTAGGTCCTCTTCATCAAGCCCAAAATATCTCTTCACTTGTTATCTTTGGGATGAGATATTTACAATCTCCTTAACAGGAACTTGCATGCTCATCTTTGCTACAATAATTCCCACTACAATGTCTAATTCTATCTCTTTAGTTTTGGTTTTGTGCTTGGGGTCCCATTTGGGAAGATCCTTTTTGATATTATCCTTTTTAGGAGGATACGTCCTTGGGGGTTCCTTAGGAGAGGGATCCTTCCATTTTGATGTGTTAGAACTTGAAGAAGGGTCTTTTCATTTTTCCTAAAATAATGCGGCCTTTTGATCTTCCACCAAATTTAGTATTCAATATAGGCTCATCCTTTTCTTCTTTAAGCTTTAATTCATTAATTTGAGGGTGTTTATATGTACCACCTAACATAATATTGAAGGCTCAAGATTCATCAACTACATTCATTTTCTTGCTACCCTCCTCGTCTTCACTTTATTCACTAGTTCTATCACTTTGATCGTTCTCAGAAGATGATTCTTCTTGTCCCACAACATTGATTGGAGCTAAGGTATTGGGACATTTGGTGGAACTTTCTTGCCTTCCTCATCATGTTTCTTGAGTACGAAGGGTTTGTTATTTGAAATGAAAGTAGCTATTTACCCCTTTTCAAGAGTGGTAAACTTGTTCATGTACATTCTATCCCTAACATTCATATATTCAAATAATTTATCAATTTTCTTGAGCGTTTTGACTATGGTTTCTTCAACTTGAGCTTTGTCCTTTCTCTTCATAGCTTCAACCTTAGACCTAGGGAAATCAAAGATTTAAACACGGGCAACATTTAGATTTTGTTTTATTTCAATGACCATTTATTTTTCTTCAACAAGATTCTTTGGCTTCTTATCCCTAAGTTGATATGTCAAGTGCCCTTGGACTGCCTTGATGAATTTTTCTAGAAATTGAGCATTAGTAGCTTTCAGGGGAGTAGGGATATCCTTAACAATTCTAACAAATATTTGGATGAAATATATAACATATTAATCTCTTTCCTTTTGTAAATGATATAAGTTTTCAATGAAATAGGTTCCATCGGCATCTGTGGCCCATCTTTTCTTGAATACATATTCAAATTGGTCAAATTCATTGACACTAGTTGGAGGAAGACTAAGGTACCAATCCCTAACTTTCCCTTCAAAGGTCAAAGAAAATAACATCATCGCTATGTCTGCTTCTTCAATCCCATGAGGTCCCACTTCCAAAATGAAGTTCTCTACATGTGTTTCAATGCTTTGATAAACAATCCCTTTGAACATGGGCATGGGCAACTCTTCATGATACTTCTTGGGTAATGTGTGAGGAGCATCAAGAATTCCACTGAAATCTAGAGGTTTAAAGGGTGCTAGATTCCATCTCATAGGATTAGGGACTTAATTTTGATTTTGTTTTTGGTTAGTGTAAGTATTCATGTTGTCAAGAAACAAGGACCTCTCAACAAGAGGATAATGCTCACATTGATTAGCCCTTTTAGTTGCAGCCCTAGTTATTAGATATATGATTTCTTCATGATATTCGTAATCAAGGAATTTATGAGTTTCTAGAAGAAGGTCTATATTGTCGTCAGATGAATCAGTCTTCAAATATTGAACCTAGGAAGGAGACCTACTTCCTCCTTGGAAACGATGCAAAAAATGTTGCCACACAATCTAGCAGGGGTATTAGGAGGGGAACCTATGGGACAACTACTAGACCAAATGACAACAATGGGAGAAAGATCCACTGTCACCTCAGTCAGTGCCCCCTGCTATTTAAGAATTTTCATCGATGGGAGGAGTCCCAAGGCCCATTCAAGAAGAGACTCAATTAGGGATCAATGCTTCTAAGGAAGCTAAAGGATCTCCAAGAAATATCTAGGGTGATGATATAAACCTATGGTTAGATATATTCAATGATGATGAATATGCCTAGGGAAAATACTTCCAAGGTGATATAGGACCTATTGGGAATATTTTCAAGGTGATTTGTCACTTGAAAATGGTTTTCACTTCACTAGAGAGAGACCTAGAAGAGCTTATGCAAGACCTAGGGCTTATGAGTAATCATGGGAGGAGCTCCTCCAATATGCTCACTAGGCCAACATAGGATAGGGAAAGGGTAGATAATGATCAATTCATTTGAATACTATGTGCAAATGACCCTTAATAGACCTCCTTATCCAAGACATTGAAGGTAGGTTTCCAAAGACACAACTGGGTAATATGTTTTATCAAAAAATAACCGTGAGAATTCGTTCAAACTTTGAGATTCACTAGAGGAGGCACCAATTTAGATTCTTGTCCAAAAAGATTTGATAAATACCCCCTTTAGGGACTTTTGCAGGGTGCCTTAGCTAGGACGTCTAGAGAAAGGGGGTCAAAAATTTAGAGGAGAGAAAAGAGAAGCAAAAGAAGGGTGACCACCAATTTTTCTTGGACTAGTTCCTACTTCCCTTGGGTATGGAGCCATTGATTATTCAAAATTGGCTAAATTTGTATTCAAGGAGGATAAGAAATGATGCCCTAGAAACCAATTTTCAACAATTACCTACTTCAAAACCTATGGATTTTCATGAAACAATATAAAATCTCATCCACTAGGAACATTCATCTATTTCTATTCAATGAGTACATGTGTAATTTGCAATCAAAACAATACTTCACAATGATATTCAATAAAATTAGTGCATAAAGATATAACTAGTTGCAATTATTCCACATATTAGACATTTTTTCAACAAAAATTCAACGAGATAACACTTACATTTGAAAAGAGATATCCAACCATAGAAAGAAGTAGCTCCAAAGATATCGAAATGCATTAAAGAACATCCAATTCGTCCAAGAAGAAAAAGTGAAAAATTCTTTACAAGAGAGATCCAAGTGTGATAATGATGATATCTCACGATGAGATTCATCTCTCTTTGTACAATTATTTTCATAATTCGAATTAGCCTAATAGACTCCACAAATATAAAATAATGTGCAAATAACAAATCATTGGTGACAAGCCCACCAAGTAGCTCACAAAGTGATGAATCAACCATCCATAAGTGAGCCAAAATGATGAAATCATGGTGTAGAAGGGTAGTTGGAAGGCTAAGACAAGTCCTCAAGGTGCCATAACGAGGGTTAGGGCCCCATGAATGATGAACAAGGGGTTGGACCCTTAATCTCTGTGCAAATGATCATGTGGTGCTCCAAAGTGGCTCTATGGCACAAGTAATGGTTTCATGGGTCTCCTAATGAAGAATAAACCTGTAAACTGCTCCAAATGAGGGCATAAAATATGGTGATTTCCACCCTATGTCTTAAGGATGAGACAAAACTCCTCTAGGCTTCATATCAACTACGAAACCCTATATATATTGCTAAGCCAATTGGGGGCACTGCTGGTCCAAGTGCATCATCTCACATATAATGTGTGGAAATGAGCAAGCTACCGAAGGTGCTAAGTGTGCCCATGAGATGAGATAATGTCATATTACATGATGGAGTCCCATGGCTCTCAAATCATCCCATACAAGTTTCAATATGATCCCCTAGTGGGCTTGGGCCCCATTTAAGTTTCCTAAGCCATGATGAAACCACTTGCCAATTACACATAAGATCCAATGTGTCTCCTCATCCTCATGTACAATAATTCATTAGTGCATCTAAGTGAAACAAGCTTGTTAGTCAAGAGTACAAATGAGGTTTCATAATGGGTTTCCCTTCTAAATTTGGGGATTTGAGCATGTAATGGTGTTACCTCCCTAGGTAGGAGTGGCTAATAAACAACCCTATTAGGTGTTCCTGGTCCCTAAAGGGATAGATAGGTCCAAGGTATATCCTTGAAGTGGTAGGTGTCATGTGGATAATGATGAGGTGGATTGTGACATAGGAATATCAAGGCCAAATGCTATGGGCTCAAGGGTGGTAATGGTGAGGGATGTCCACATGTTTGGGTGTAAAAATGTATGAGGAAGCAATCATGGTACATGGAATACCCTGACCTTTGTTTTTTCACCCTTCTTCATTTTCATTTTTCCTTTTGTTTATTTTTCTTGTATGTTTCTGCTCGGGACTCCAAGGGATGATAACATGTTGTGTAAGATATAAGCAGTGATTACCCCATTAAAGTGGAGTAGTTCATTTCCCACTAGGGATTGGGACATGCATGAGTTCCTTAATGATGCATGGGGCACTCATAGGGGACCTAGGAACTAGGGTGATAGCCATAATAATAAGGGGTAGAGCTCATGTTTGAAATTGTCCCATGTGCTAAATTTTACTTTCCCGACCATATTTTTCATTTTGTGGTATTATTTCCTTTTGCATGTGGCCATGATTTGTTTTTATCATTTTTTTTAGCTGCATCAACTCCATGGCAACGTCTTGGGTTTGACCCAGACATGTCGACAAGGGATGGGGAGTACTATATCCTTATGAACCCAATGGTCATGTGGACCTAGAAAGGTAAGAGGATGAAATAGGGCATGTATGTGGAGGGGAGTGAAAATTTTGAATCAGGAAAATGGGATTGTGCTACCAAAACTAGGGCTTCCCAAGTAGTGCCCATCCTAAAGCTATAATCCAGTAGGGGAGATCCCACGAGACTAGAGTTGAGGATTAAACCCCTACTTAAGGTGAAGGAACAATACTATAGTCAAAACTCTTCCTTCATCCAAGTCACCCAATAATCCATACTCATGTGTTCCCAAGGAAAAACAAGCATAAGCACCCGCTTGCAGTGAAAGACATACCTATAGGATTAGATGGTCCGACTTCAAACAAACGCTCTTAATAAATGGGTGAGGGGATATATGACTGGCTCAAGGAGTAGAGATTAACAGACACAATATCAAATACACTGGTGGCTGTCGAGGGCTACTGGCTGTAGGTTGAAGACAAATCTAGGAGAAAAAAATTCCCCCTATGGAGTCACTCACTGGTGGTGGGTAACAAGACCTAACCTAGGTGCCCTCCTCCAAGGGCAACCTATTTAGTTACAAAAAACTAGACTTAGGTATACCTAGGTAGGATTTGATTTCTATGTAGTTTGGCACACAAGACTGAATCTTGAGTCTTCACCCCTTTCCATCCATGTTGATCTTGTTGTTTTTCTACCTATTATAGAATTGATTTTTTTCTTTACTGCTAATCTGCTACATTGCTTTTCCATTGGATCCAAAAACTATAATAATATCTTTACCATTGTAGAACCATTCTCTTTTCCCTTTGTTTATTGCCTCTCTAATTTTCTCCACTTCTTCCCTTCTCTCCTCTTGTTGTTTATTGGTTAAATCTTAATCTAAAAAAAAATGTGAGCCATTCAAGAGTCTCTTTTTTCTTAAGAGATGGTATTTGTCTTGCACACTTGACATGGTGAATTTTATGGATCAAGGTCTCTCTTCACATATCTTTTCCACCCTCCTTGCTTGAGATATTTTCCCTTTCCAATGTAATTTCTCTTTCAAAAAGTCTTGTGTCAAATTAAGAGTTCTTTCATTCTTCCCATAGTCTCTTATTCCCCTGATAATAAATTTTGTTTCCCTATCTTTTGTTTCTTTGTTTTCTCTTTCCTATGTTCTAATACCACTTACATCTAATTATTCCTCCATCCTTAAGTAACCATTAGCATCCTGAGCTCTAACTTTGATTTCTTTTCAAATGCCTTCTCTCTTGTTATTTCTTTCCTTCATTCTCAAAAGGATTGTTTGACAAGGTATTTGCGTAGCTAATTGAGTTTCTTTAGAAATGATCACGTCCCTATTCACTACTATTGGTTCTCTCATGGTTTTCCATTTTGTCTTCATGTTTTTCCATCTTGTGTTCCTATATAGAGCCTCTTATAACATTGTCATTTGTTCTTTTAAAATTCTATTACCTTCCTTTAATCATGGATTTCCAAGTATAATCTGAAATTTTGTGGTCCCTTTCCTATTATTTTGTAATGTCCCCAATTTTTGGACTACCTTGTGGTGAGATTAGGAGGGATTTCCAGAGCTTATGTCAGCGAGGTCATAGGAGCAACATTACATTATTGGTGGGCCTAGAGGGTTTTGAGGATTTTTATGAGGGGTGATTGGGATCACTTGCCATTTTTCATCATTAGGATTAGTCCCATACAGTTTGATCTTGGTTCCATTGCATTCTGACAATTTCTGTAAAATAGATTTATTAATGGGCATATTTTAATTAATTACGGTTAAGGTGTTGTTTCAGGCTGATTACTTGGAGAAACACCTTAGTGTAATAGCTTGTTGGAATAGAGATGAAAATATCTACAAGATAGGATGGTGAAAAGGGGATTTGGGAGGCTGGTGTGATCATGTTATGCTAGACCAATACCTCTTGTAGACAAGAGCGATCTTCCTAGATACTTGATGGAAACTAGATACAAGCAAGACAATTGAACTTACCCTTTCCCTAAGTTGAACTTGTTTGAATTATAAGAATTAAAGCTAATGGATGAGCCTCTTCCCTATTTCATGAAATGCTTGATGAAGATCCCTTGTTCTGATTTGATGCGGCTCTTCAACGCTTGATAAGACCTACAAACATTGACCATAAAAGGATCAGAAGAACATGCAATATAATAATCCAAACAACTTAACCTAACGATCAAGGAAATTAGGAATTGATAAACATTATAAACAATTATCAACCATTAATTTTCCAATAAGACAAATCAATGGGAGAAAGTGTTCATTTGTATTAATCAAAGATTTAGAGGAGCCTTACAACCTCCGCCTTGATGCCGTGAGGTCCCCCCCAAATGCCTTCAATCCCCTCCTTAGATGACAAGCTTTTCAATCTCAAACTAGCAGCATAAGTTTGTCTTCTCTGAGTTCTGACCTTATCAATCCCTCTACCCTCTAGTCATTTTATAGGCCAAGAGGAAGAAGTTTCAAATCCAAAAGAGGAGGACAAGATTCCTTAATTGAGGGATTAGGTTTCCATGAGAAAATGGATTAAGATGCTTCATCTGAGGGTTATAGTTTGAATAGTCATCACTTGGAATCTTTTACTTGGGAAATATTCGACGAACTATGTTTCTAGAATGTACTTTTTATTTTACTTTCTTGAATTCGCCTGCACAGGTTTATAGTGCCAGATAAAGTGAAAATTTGCACTATTCTCAGAGTTAATTCTAGCGAATGCGCAAGAAACTCTAGAAAAATTGGCGCATGTGGAACTTAACAAGGTGTGACAACTATTTTCCCCAAATTTCTCATCTACTTCAAGATATTTTGGGTTGTTTGACTTCTAAGGGAGCTGGTTCAAACATGTTCACGGATGGTAAAAAACCCATAAACTGATCAAGTGTCATGGCGAAAAATTGGCATGTAATATATTGCCCCCTAAAGTGCGAAGTTTGTAAAATAAGTTTAAAATATTGAAGCACTTTATAATTCCAAGGATCAGATTAGAGGAAATGGTTGGAATCCTGCATGGAACATTCAAGGATTATAATGCAAATATGTATCAAAAATCATCTTTGAGGTAGGCATTCCTATACTCAGAGTAAAGCGAACTCAATGAACAAGCAAGGAAAACCCAAAATCATATAGATGGTAGATAGGGCATGGACACAACCATTTGTCTACATAACCATGAATATAAAATCTCCTCGCAACTTGGATTGATGAAATTAGATCTAGGGTCTTGATCTCTATCTCTCGATCCACAATATGAATCTATCCATGCGAGTGAATGTTTCGAAGTTGAACATGGAAGAAACCACTTGATTACCAATCATTGATGTGAATCATTAGCAAGTGCCAGAGAAACCACCAATAACGACAATGGTTGTCAAGGTACTTCCAGTACAATCTATGAAGTGTGAATAGGTGATCTGAAGTCGAACACTCATATAATCATTCAATCGAAGGCCAATGATGAGAACCCTTCATCAAAAGTGAGAAACCTACCATTAAGGCATGCAGGCTTTAACATACTGAAGGTTTCTAGATCAACTTCCTAGATAATGAGATGAAGTCTATAGGAAGCGACCCGTCATAGGAAATCCTACAACATGAAACATAATGTCAAGTTTTGAAAATAATTTGCAAGGACTAACTCAAGGATGGCCGACACGATTGAAGGCTAAAATTTTCAAAGGTGTTTTGAACTGAGGTTGAACTTCTCTTGAAACATAACAACACGATAATTGAATTCGCAACATTTGACTTAACGATAATACCAAAAACCATGAAGACTTTCAAATTAGGTTCGATTAATTGTAATACAAATGGATTTCCCAACTCGGACGTGAGTGTGACAGAGTGTCACGTGCTACCTTTAAAAAATGATAATGTAAAATGGACACCTTTTCCCAATTGTCCCCCACCATTACTGGCAAGTACCTCTTTATTTTTTACAAGCTCGAGGAGGATAACATATGCTTGGACTGTAAGTTCATCCTCTGGATGAGTCCATTGAAGTTTTTTTTATGAACCCTAAGAAGGAATGGTATGGTCCTGTTATACTTAACGGGTCCTATATTGTTTAGTTTTTACGAGTCCAGTAAAGGAGTAAATCGATGTTGTTTTGTTTTAAGAGTTGAAAAAGACACAAAAAGAAAATTAATTTAGTTCTTTTATCGTAAAATTGTAACAAGCCTGGAGAAAGTAAAGCTTGATGTTTTTCAATTTTAGAGAGTCAGAAGAAAAACATAAGTAGACTCCATCAGGTTCTTTTTCATACGTTTTAGTCTCTCAGATCTGAAAAAAGATAATATAATACAGGAGAGAAATCTATTGACCATATTCGGTCAACGTATACCTTTTTCGTAAATAGTCCTAACTCAGTCAGTAAAAGGGGTAAACGTATACTGAGTGGACGATTGTTCATTTATTTTTACGAGTTCGAACAAGCAAGTACTCAACAATCTTTTCATTTTGAAAGAGTCTGAAAAGGACTTAAAAGAGGACTCCATGATTTTCAATTTTCGTAATTTTTTAAGAGCATGAAAAGTGATAAAAGTCTGTTGAAGAGTTAAAATTATTCATCCTTGCTCTATAAACTATCCTGCACATTTAAACTCAATAAATTGTCATAACTACTCAAAAATGTCATTTTCCCTCTCAAAAGGTCTTAAATATAAAAAATAATATTTTTTAGCTTCAAAAAACCCTATAAAAGTGGGAATGGTAAATTATTTTCACCATTTGCATTTTTACCATTTAAGAGAAGAGAGAGGAGTTTTTAACACCAGACTTCTAGGACTGATTCTGAGCTAACCGGTGGATGAAATCATACTCCATTTCTTCCAGGTAGAATATCTCTCCTTAAATTAACTTTTCTTCGATTTAAAATTTCTTTTTAAGCTTTCAATTATTTTTTTGGGGCAAAATTGTGTTTAAAAATGCGCCCTCAGACTTGCATTGTTTCTTTTCAGTCAGGCCCACGTAGGCTGATAAAATTTTCAATACAGAAAATCACGGCCTGTGTAGAATTTTACTGGAAAAATCCATGCAGTTGCGCACTGTCCATAAAACGGTGGTTGCATAGGTAGCGAGGGTTTATTTTTAAACAAGTTTTGGGCAAAAAAAAACATGAGATGCTTTTCTAAAATGATTCTAATCCTTTTAAAATGGTGATTTCATGCCATTTGATTGCTCAAAATGGAGTGGAGGGAAAGAGAGCATGAAGGCAATGATTTGGTAAGTTTGGTAAATCTAACCACCATGCAGGATCTAAGAACTTGTGGCCTCCTGAAACACTGGTTCATTCATGGAGTGACAGCTTAGGTAGATCTGATGACATGGCTGATAATAACCTGGAATGTCCAGGAACAATGTTTTGTGATCATCGATCATCGCGTTACCATTGATGCCGATGACATCTATTTCTTGACTGGGTTGTCTCATTCGGGAGCTGAAATTTCATTATTCGGAAAGAGGGAAGGAGGAGATACTGCTAATGGGTATCTACGACAATTTTGCAAGGGCGTACCACCCAAGGATGGGAGAATTGATATTCAGACCATCGAGCTCTTGCCCCTAAGGACCATTACTTTCATTGTTTGCAAACTGTGTGGCAGCGCTGCCCTTACATTAGCCACATGCCCACAGATGCAGACGACCATGGAATGCTGGGAATCCATGGTGTACAACTGGTGCGAGATAGTGGTGGTGAACATGAAGGGCTAGTTGACTAGATGCAAGAATGGAAAACTGAAGAATTTCAGTTATGGTGCCATTCTTGTTTCCTTTTCCCTAGAGAGGATTCCTATTCTCCGACCACAACAGTTTCTAGAAGATGGGGGGGGCCTAGGGATCCACACATGAGGAGGTGGGTTGAACTAATTACACGCCATGGAGGTGATGGACCAATAGTGAGGTATACTCCTAGTTTTTTGACTGGTTATGCCAACAAATTGTTCCGATTGAGGACTTTCCATATGCCAGGATGGATTACAAAGGTGATCCTGATATTCCGCTTCCAGCCAGAACTCAATGGGGTTATCTAAGTGAGAATTTTCATTTTGACATATTTCCAAAATTTTTAAATTTTTATGTGTTTTTTGTCTTCAAAGGCTAATTATCTGAAATGTATGTGCAGACATGGGCCCAACCCGACCAACAGGGCTAAGATGATTTGATAAACGATGTGAGAATCCTATAGCAACTAAAATAGCTAACCCGGAGGCAGAGTATATCTTGACAGAGCTGGAACACAACCTTGAGAGGTTGAATTCAAATATCCTAGAGATTAGGACGGATGACATTCCTTGCACCTATTAGAGACATGTAGTTGGGGTTCCAGGGCCACTCAGACGTTTTCTCTGTCAAGTTGCTCGTGCTATCGTTTGCTATCATGAGCATCACCATGCTTACTTGTTCTAGTTTTTAGGACCAAATTTTGATTTTTGGTGTCAACATATTTGGAAAATGAAAGGCCATGAGTCCTTATGTCCTTGGATGACATATTTTTGTAGACACACACTTTTAAACAAACTCTATTTTAATGAAAAACTACTACTTTTTCCTATTGTTTATCTTGATCAATGTATGAATGAATATTGTTTTTAATTTAAAAATGTTGCAAATTTCTATTTAACACATGATTTTTTAATGCATCTGTCAACATGTTTAAATATATCGGAATGTGTTGATATTCGATATAATCAAATTGCCTTTCCAAAAGATGAACCCATAAAAACACTTTTAACATTGTTGGACTCCTTACTGTATAGACATTGTTTAAATATAATACCATGAGCTGCGAATCTAACCTAACGATCAAACAATGGATACCAAATGTGATGGCATCAGCTAATAGCTCATGAATGCGCTATATTCCGCTATGTTTTTTGTTGTTTGGCTGCGACATATTCCATGAATAGAGACTAGCTCATCACTGGGTGAATAGATAATCCAGGCCGCAGAAGATAAATTTTGAGTACTATGACTAGCGCCATTAGCAAAGCCAATGTATGTCTAAGAGAATGTTGACATCTTTAAATCAAGTGTAAAAACAAGATAAGCATGAGAAGTAGTAGAGAATGTGAAAAACATTAACTATCACACACACCTAAAAAATGGTAAATAATGTAAAGATCACCACCAAAATATTATGCATAATATTTCTTTAGGTAAAGACCATTTTTGGGCTTTCCCAAAGGAATATCATCGTAATCAAGAAGCTCATAGGCCCCTTTATCTAATATGCTTTTTATGATGTAAGGTCATGCCACATGGGTTTGAACTTTCCTACGCCTAACTTGTCATGAACTTGATCATAAACCAAGAGTAAGTCACCTTCTGAATATGAACGAGGATTAATGTTTTGACCAAACTAAGCTTTGACAAATTTTTTGTGAGCCTTGCTAGCCAGTACAACATCATGACGATTTTCATCTAAATGTGCTAAATATACAAAGCTTTCATTGTCTGGAAAGGTAGCAAGTAATAATTTGATAACGAGTTTTAGGGATGGGATTTCAAATTCAATGGGTAATACTACTTGCAAACAAGTTGCAAAGGAGTAAAATTGGTCAATGTTTTTGCAGTAGTACAATAAGGTCATAGTGCTGAAAAGAGTATAGAATTCTAGTTTCCTTTATGAATACCAACCATTCATTTAATCATATTGGTTAAAACTTTATTGACAGCTTCGAACTGACCATTAGCGTGTGGATAGTATGCAGTAGAGCTATCATGATGTAGGCCGAGTTGTGAGGATAGTTCAACCATCATAAAGTTACGAAAATGACTACCATGGTCTGTAAAAATGGCATGTGGGACACCAAACCGAGCAATCAAATGATTGAAAATGAAAACTACAGCAATTTCACCATCATCTCTATAAGCCCATTTCGTAAAGTAATAAACTGCAATGATAATATACCCATGCCCCTCAATCAAGAGAGGGTTACAGGTGACAAAATCGATGCCCCATTTGGAAAAAGGACTGACAACTATGATAGGGTGAAGAGGAGCTGGAGGTGCTCGCATTTTGCAATCGTAGACTTGGCAATTATGGCATTTTTAGACTGTAGTAATGCAATCTTTAAGAATTGACGGACAAAAATAACCAACACATAATATCTTTTGGGTAGTAGCGTACCCAGACAGATGACCACCACATGCTCCTGAGTGGTATTCATTTAATTTTTTTCGGTCTCTTGTAGAGTCAAACAGTGTGGGAATATAGAATCGATATCGTGATGATAAAGAGTGTCACCAATAATATTGTATTGTTGGGATTGGTATCAGATTCAACAATGATCAGTTTTAGATAACTCAGGCCTAAAAGTTTGTGTTTGGAGATATATAATGATATCTCCATACCATGGATCTGACATACTAATAAGAAAGAGAGATTCATCAACAAAAGAATCTTTTGCTACAGTTTCTATATCAGCATGAGGAAAGTCACATAATAGTTCGGAGAAAATCAAATATTTCTTTGATTTGGATTTTCAAATTCCAAATCAAGATAACTTTCCACTTGGAATATTTCCCCCCTAGAAATTGTTTGGTGAGAATATACATCATAGGTTTGCAATCTAAAATGATAGTTTTTTTCTGGAGATGTATATAGTGACAGAATCATTGAACAACTTGTACAACCGCCAAGGATAACTTCTCCACATGTTCATATTTAATCTTGGTTCTGATGTGACTTCTACTCAAATAGTAAATACAATGTTTGCTACTAGAATCATACTCTTAGACTAACACCATGCCAATGGTGGCATCAGATGCGGCTAAGTACACAAAGTAATCTCAATGAAAATCGGGTGGATGTAATGATGGCACATTGGTCACTGCATGTTTTAATGCATCAAAATCTTTATTAGCAAGATCATCCCAGGAAAATAGAATGCCCTTTTTCAACAGTCGAGTAAAACCCTGGGTTAGTTCGGCATAATTGTGGATGAATCTACACAAAAAGTTTTCTTTCCCTTGCAAACTTTGGATTTGAGTAAGGCTAGAAGGAGCAAGAAAATTCAGAATCACCTCTACCTTGAGGGGGTTGACATGAATGCCTTCTTTCAAAACTATGAAACCTAGAAGCTGACCTGATTGTACACAAAGTGCAAATTCAAGTGAATATTGTAATGCCTGCACCTAAAGAAAATTGCTTTTAAGTGCAATGGCTAATCCTACCTTTTCATTGAATAAGCTGACAGGTCATCTAAATAAGGTTGAACAATATGCTTGATATCATGGAATGCATAAGGCATTTCTCGCTAAAAACTTGTGCCAACCTTTTTAAGGCCAAACAGGAGTTTGCGATAAGAAAAAGTTCCCCATGGGCATATATGTGGTTTTATATTGATCGGCAGGGATTATATTTATCTGATTGTAGCTAGAAAATCCATCCATGAATGAAAAAAATTCATTCCCGGCACAGTCGTCGACAATTTGGTCGATATACGAAGTTGGACAATTACTTTTAAGACAAGCTTTATTAAGATCTCTGTAATCAACACATACTCAAATAGTTCCTTGTTTTTTATTAACGGGTACAATATTTGATACCCAATTAGTCAAAGGAATAGGGTAAATTAATCTTGCTTTCAACAATTTTTCAACTTCAGTTTCAATAGTAGAAAATTTTTGTGGATGTATAGGACGTAATCGTTGTCTAATGGGCTTAGCATCAAGATACATTTTTATTTCATGTACAACTATGCTAGGGTCAATTCCTGGCATTTCTTCGTATGACCAGGAAAAGATGTCACAAAATTCCTAAAATAGGGCTTTGTAAGTTTGAATATCTTCTAAAGAACAAGAATCTCCTATATGAATATTTTCAGTTATCACAGGTTTCACTAAGATATCTATGGGTATCATTACTGATATGTTCCCTAAATTATGTTCAGAACTGGAAGAAAGGGTAGATATTGGACATTGAGGATCACTAAGGGTCTTAGATGAAAACATAGATGAGAAATTATTCTCAATTTTTTCAAAGGATGGCAAGAAGGTTGAACGATGATGAGTATCTTCCATGTAATTTCATCCAAGGTCATAACTTCCATAATCCCTTCATCAGTTAAAAAAGTTGTGTTAAAAGGATCAAGCATAGAGATTGGTTCCAAGCGTGACAAATGAGAATATTCATCACTAATCATATTCATTCGATTGCCTTAAAATGTTGATGAGTTGGAAAAGGACTAAATTGCCTCATAGGCTAACTCAAAAGGGCTACAAGGCATCTCACTACCATATAAGATCATTTATGATTCGAAGGTACTTTCCATGGATCTCCTGATTCGAAAGTACTTAATGTAATCATGTTAATTTGGGCATCATTATGAGGGAAATTAGGTGGAGGGAACATGAAATTTCCCATCATAGATGAGTCTTTGAGAAGATCAACACCAAATTATTGATATGGAGTCGTTGATTTTCCAACAAAAGACACAATACCTATGGAATTAGGGTCTGAGGTATATTAAGATAATTGATCTATCTACACAATTCTTCCTTTGTGAAGAAACATAATCATCCTAAAATATGACGAGAATATTGTCGCCATGGCATAAGTCTAGCTCCGACCAAGGAAAACATTATAGTCAAGTTGAGCAGCAACAACCTCAATGTCTATTGTAACCATTTACCCTCTAATTCGATTGTAAAATCATTAAAAAGTCCATACGGAATAAATCCTCTTCCATAAAAGGATTTCAAAGGCATGAGAGATTCATTGGTCATTGGAGATCCTAAATCTTTCCAACAAGCAATGGACATACTACATGTCGATTCTCCTTCGTCAATAACTGTTCAAAAAACTCGTCAAGTTTTGACATGAACTGGTATCTGAAAATCTAGTTGGTGCGGGAGACGTGGGACATGATTTTCGAGGTCGAAAACAATAAAAGTGGAGTCATGAGGATCTACTACTCCTATGGTTGATAATAAAACTTCCATTGTGTTTGACTATTCTGCATCACTTCAAGAGCCGACATTGTCGAATGTGATATAGCCAAATATTTGACACTATTATAGTTCTAAGCAGTCCTAGCATGAGGGTTAAAGGCTAACTTTCAAAGCATACCCTTAGGAGGTGGAAAAATTATCATATGAGGGTTTGGTTTTCAATATGCAACGGTTCAGAAGAATGAGGAGTAGATGTGGAAGTTTGACCAGCTGGAATGTAGTCATATCCATCTTCAACAAGACTCTTTGATGTGTAATCTTTAGATCTCATTGCTGCCATAACTTTTGAAGACATCATCATGATATCTGTCGATGCAGATGAGGAGGATTGGTCATGAGAAACCATATTATTGTCTTAGGGAGGAAAGGGATCCTTCAAAACAACGGGAGTGGGTGAAATTTTGACAAATTTAGAAACTTTGGTACAATGTGGGCACTGCTTGGTGTAATGATCTTCATCACAAATTAGGAAAGGATAATGAGGTTTCTTGTTTTTGTCAAATGGTTCATTCTTGTTTGATTTCTCCTTAGAATGGGTGTCTTGTTTAGCTTTTCCTTTTCCCTTTTTCTTATTTTCAGATTTCTTACCCTTGCTGGTAGATGACTCTACGATGTTAATTTCCGAAGTAATTTCAGGAGAAGGATATTATTCAGGTGAATCAAATAGAGCCGAAATATGAGTTTTCTTAGAATTTTTCCTTTTTCTCTTAGATTTTTGGCTCATAGAATCAATCATGCCATCTACAACATGTGATCTTATAAGGGTTGGATTAGTTTGATAAGGCTGGGGTAAATCTAGGATCTTTTCATACAAAGTACTAGACCGAGTATAAACAAGATCAAGGTATTGAGCACGAGCAATTACTTGTTCTTCAGTTACAACACCTCCTTTGGCCACATCTTGAGTTATTACCATTAAAAGAGCTTTTATGAACCATTAGGCCAAATTTGGTATGGAATGTAAAATTTAACCAGGTGACGTCTTTGCCTCCATTCATGAATGTGATCTAAGATATGGGTTGATGTTGACTGCTTTAAAGAAGTTAAAATTTTGGTTCCATTATCATATCGAATGGGCAACTAAAAATGGGTCAAAAAAGTTGTAGCAAGGGCATTAAATGTGCTAAAGGAAGCACACGACAATTATACATACTATTTGCTTTCCGAATTGGTTAAGGTTCGTTGAAAAATTCGTAATCTAATAGAATCATCGATTAATGACTTGGAAACACACAAAAGATGATAGGTCATTACATGGTTTGATGTATCTTTGCCCGACTTACCTTCAAAATTAGGAATATCACTAGGCAACTTCGTAGGAATGGTTGGGCATAATGGTAAATAAAGAAGTGGATTATTAGTTAACAGAGAGAGGTCAGAAAAATCCAAAGTTGCAATGAAGGGCAACTGGTGGTTAGGATCCTGAGATGGATACTGATAACCCTGAGGGACGAGTCCTGTATTGGGAGGATGATACCCAGGATATCCTGGAATAGCCTGAGCAGTTGGAATCTGCATACCTTCTGGATATCCAAGATGACCTATATCGTATTGCGGCTACATAGGTACTTGAAACGTATGACTTGGGTATGGTTGATTATGAAAGGGGAGACTCTGAACCATTTGACCTTGAACAAAATGTCCTTGAAAGGGTTGATTTTGCAAAGGTTGACCTTGGAGAAATTGGGCTTGAAAAGGTGGACCTTGAACAAACTAACTTTGGGGTAAACCTTGGAAAGGTTTCCCTTGAAACGAAACTTGCATATATGGGATGTTAAGTTGTACAATAGGTATTTGTGGCATTGACGGAATTGTAGGAATATATTGAAGAACAAATACCTGAGGTAAAGACTAAAAAAGCGGTTGCACTGTTACTTGTGATATAAGTGGGACACTTGACTGTGATACTCTTGGAATGGGAGTTTCAGGCGAACTTGAACCCAAGTTTTGAACAGTTGTTGTTATAATAGACTGTACCAAGGTTTGAGGGGTACTTGGGACAAGACGCTGAAGTGGTTGCTGGGTAGGTGTCGATGGATTAACCTGGATAGCTGGTTGGACTTGAAAATGCATACGTTGAAAAGGTAATTGTTGTATAGGTTGTCCAATAGGTTGAATAAGTCGATACACAGGCACTTGAGAAGCAACTAGAATTGATTGGTTTTTTAACGAAGGGTTCCAAACTGTATTCATTCTAGGGTAAGGAATTCCAATGGCAGGTTGAGGCATAATAGGTTCACCAAAATAGGTTTGAGGCATTTGAGCATAATTGAGATAATTTCCGGTAAGGGTTTCCTTCCCAGCTGTAAGGTAAGATCCACCAAAAGGTTTTCCTCTGGGTGGAGGATACGATGGTTTCCCCCTAGGCAGGTAATAACCACCTATTGGGTTGGTTTGTGGATTACCAACATTACTGGAAATCATATTAATAAATTTTCCAGATGTCAAAACTTCATTTGTAGGATTAATTACACCAGTTGACGTGTTTGAAGATGAGTTCGAGGAAGAAGCTCCTGAATAAGCTCCAACAAGACAGTGATATGCACGCAGTAGAAAACCACCATACAATTGTGACTCAGGAGAAGTAGAAAACATAGATTTCTATGATGAGGTACTTCTAGAAGCCATCATAGTTCAGCCAAAACCTAGTACGATAGAATAAGGAATCGTGTATCGCAGAATCCCTTGTCCTAAAAAGTTCAAGAGTGTGAAATGCCAAGGGTTAGGGTAAAGATATCTAAACAAAATCTCCGAGATATCTGTAAGTTCACTTGTAGAAACTATTGGTTCTTACTCTTCGTCTGAAAAAATTTCTTCAAGGGAGACTATAAGTAATAATAATTTTCATACACAGTGAATGTGGAGGATCTGGAATATGTGTTGTAGCAGGTGTATAAGTCTCAGAAACAAAAATATTAGACTCAAGTTCGTCAATATCTAGTTAATAAATGAGATTTGTATCTGAAAATTCTTTAGCATCTGATTCAGTTTGAATGAGTTCAGTGATTTGTAAATCAGTTCCTTCTAAGTGTGATGTTAATTTCTCAGTTTGATTAAATTTAGTGTCTGTCACTTCAAGGCCTAAAGTAGTAGATGTTATCAGTTGATTAACTTCAATTCCTTTTACATGAGAGTCTATAATAGTAGAAGTTTTAGTTTTTGCTGCAATTCCGGATCCTGATTGTTTAGATTTTTCGACTTTTATCTTTTCTAACTGACTCATTGTATACTCAGAGGGTTCCCCGAGTAGTCCTACGTGATTGTCTTGGTAATTCTGCCACAATGAAAAAGTTCAATTGATAAATCACACAATATCTAAATTACACCTAAAGTCTCTAAAAAGTAAAAAAGTAACACAAAAAGTAACACACGCTAAAAATCTAGGAGTTCAAACCATACAAACTAACTCTTCACAAAGATCAATAATTACTAGTTGGTGATGAAATCCAACGTCACAGTGATCAAGGTGAAAATAGTTATATAAATGAGTGTTTGGAACCAGTTACCCTGACAACCTACTTAATGAAACAGTCTGGTGCAAGTAACTCTACTATAAACCATTTCGAGCAAAGATTACCCTCCAAAAATTCCAAGTGAGTCTAGTCAATGTCTATTCCAAGTACAATAGGACCTTCCCTCTGCTGTCACCTTAGGTAGAGCCCTAAGATTATAGTCACTAAGTTTACCAAATACAACAAGTTTACCTGGGGGACAGTCACAGATCAGACGTACAATCAAGGGTAGAGTAACAAGCTCAATCCCCTTGAAGGCTCCTCCACATGATCAATTGGAGGTTGACCCCAAGTACCTTTTGATACCGTTGTAATACGTTCAAATCACTATATCTAGGCCGATGAAGTGGGTACGATCACTTCAACGGATTCGACACGATCTCATGCTTAACTCCTGTACAAGAAGAGCTTCCTAGAGAAAAACAAAAATAATTGGATTTTCTCTCACAAACTCATGATTCTATTGTTCGTTTGTAGCTTTGGAAAGTTTACTTCCTTCCCTATTCCAAAGCCCTACACTTAAGCTACTGTAGGTGGTAAGAGCCCTAAAAAATGTGAAATTCTAGATGAATTTTAATTAACGTTGTATTATTAAGCTATTCTTTACTCAATATGTGATGAAGGTGAAACTTATGATGTTATGACATGACTCAAAATCTTAATGCACTCAAAAATACAATAGCAACTTTCAAATTTGATGAAATCTAATTTAGAGAAAAGAAAGAGTTTCTTTGATTTTCGAAATGAAATGCAAAAACTCACAACCTTTCCAATTTTTCTAAAGCAACCAATTTCACTTTAATGTATGAAAATGCAGGCAACAAACCAAGTTCCAAAATTCCCTAAACATCAAATAAGCCAAAATATGCTTTATCTCTTATCACTCAAAACCTTCAAACACACAGAAATCAATCAAGAGAGTTGGAGAAAACACTTTTTCCCTATGAATGCTTTGATTTAATGATAATAACAGTGTAATTGTGAGAAATTTCCAAGATGAAAGCAACAATTTCCTTTATCAAGCAAAAATGACCACAATTCCTTCACAAAAGCACTAGGTCTCAAGAAACCCTAATTTGCAATTCAAAATGAGTTTGACCACAAATAAGAAACAACTAAGGCTTAACTAGTGTATTTGACATAATAAAATAAGAATATCATAAATAAAAGGACACCCTATCTTGTTTTGATCAAGCAACAAATCAACCAGGAAAAACCCTAAGTAATTTCTTCAAAAAGAACTAATTCTAAAAAAAATTAACAAAGCACTCAAATGAGTTTAGAAGAGACACAAAAAAATCCAAACAAAGATAATGACACTTCCAAAAAAACCAAGTCAAGTTTGGGTTGAAGAAAAATCTATATTTTCAAAAATTCGAAAGGCCTACTGAGGTAAATAGTGAAAAACAGAGCACATGCGCTCTGTTGCTAAGGACAAACTAGAGAAAAATTGCGCTCTGTCAACAAACAGGAACAACGCAGGGGTAAAGAAATTAAGAAAAAATAAAAATTCAAAGAATCAACCACACAAATCTGAAAGATCATTAATTTATAAAGACTCAAGTCTAGATAGACCAGAAGAATAAAAAAACAAAACTAAGGAAAAATACGAGAACAGAGATGTTTCCCAACAGAGTCGCCATTTTTTTACACGGAAAAAGTCCCTCTTGCAGACAAGAGCAATCTCCCTAGATCCTTAACGAAAACTAGAAACAAGAAAGACAATTGAACTAACCCTTTCCCTAAGTTGAACTTGTTTGAATTATACGAACTAAAGCTAAAGGATGAGCCTATTACCTATTTCACAGAATGCTCGATGAAGATCCCTTGTTGTGATTTGATACAACTCTTCAGTGCTTGATAAGATCTGCAAACATTGACCATAAAAGGATCAAAATCACATGCGATATAATAATCCAAAAAACTTAACCTAATGATCAAGGATATTAGGAATTGAATTTGCCTTAATAAACATTATAAACAATTATCAACCATCCATTATTCTAATAAGATAAATCAATGGGAGAAAGTGGTCATTTGTATTAATCAAAAATTAAGAGGAGCCTTACAACCTTCACCTTGATGCCACTAGGTCCATACCAAATGCCTTCAATCTCCTCCTTAGATGACAAGCTTTCCAATCTCAAACTAGCAACATAATTTTGGCTTCTCTGAGTTTTGACCTTCTCAATCCCTCTACCCTCTAGTCATTTTACACGCCAAGAGGAAGAAGTTTCAGATCCAAAAGAGGAGGATGAGATGCCTTAATTGAGGGATTAGGTTTCCATGAGAAAATGGATTTAGATGCATCATCTGAGGGTTATAGTTCAAATATTCATCACCTGGAAGCTTTTAGTTGGGAAATATTCGACGAACTATGTTTCTAGAATGTACTTTTTATTTTTACTTTCTTGAATTCACCTGTGCAGGTTTATAGTGGCAGACATAGCACAGATCTTCATTTTTCTCAGAGTTAATTCTAGTGAATGCATGGGAAACTATAGAAAAATCATCGCAAGTGGAACTTAACAAGGTGTGACAACTATTTTCCCCAAATTTCTCATCTACTTCAAGATATTTTGGGTTGTTTGAATTTTGAGGGAGCTGGTTCAAACATGTTCACGGATGGTAAAAAGACCCATAAACTGATCAATTGTCATGGCAACAAATTGACATGTAATAGATCATGGTGGAAATTTAAGCATTTTCTAGAGATAAAAGTGACTTTAATTAGCAATAAAAAGATACCTATTAATTAAAAGGAGAAAAGTGTTTTTATCTGAGGGGTGAATAAAAGGGGGAACAACTACTTGGAAAATAGGAAGAAAATGCATTAAGTGATTTATTAATAAAATAAAAAAATTGATATTTCTAGAATATTGGAGAAGATCTAGAAAAATATTATAAAAGGGGGGAGAAGGCCATTTCTCATTCATTCTGGTATCTTATTATTTCTTGGTGTTTGGTTTGAGAGATCATGTGAGTTTCTCTCAAGGGTTTCAAACAAGACTCTCAAACTAGTTTTGGTGGACATCCATTTCCACCCTAGCTGGTAGTAATCCAATTTCGGTGAACATCATTGCCACCTTAGTTGTAATTATAGGGAAATTATGCAAATTCCTATTTGTACTTAAATTGTAGGTTAATTTGAAACTATTTTTCTAGGAGTTGCAAATATACATATATATAGTTGCAAATTCCAGAGATCAAGTTTCTATTTATGGGACCAATTTTATTATGAAGGATGAGTTTATCTCTTGCCATTTTCTTCAGTGGCCAAATTATCTCAATGGTTGGGCAATGTTTCCTTAGTTATTATGAGGGTCGATTTTGTTTGTACATATTATTTACCGAAATAGTGTTATTTGTTTGGGTTCTATTTATTTTTTTGGAGTTGGTATTCCTTTGCTGGTGATCGATTCATTTTTTTGGAGTTGAGCATTCAAGCAAAGAGGTCGAGTTCTCCTTTGATAGGCTAAGTTGCTTGCATTTATGGGAGGAAAATTCCTATAGGAGGCCAAGACACTGCTATCCTTTGGAGGATGAGTTGTTTAGCTCAATATCAGTCACTGAGAGGACCAAGTTTATCTCATTTCCTAGGCCAAATTCCATGTGGACCGAGTTCAGTTATGAGTACCAAAGTCATTATCTGTGGACACCAAGTTGGTTCAACTATTTGTGGGAAAGGTGTCTAGGTTCATAAAGTTGATATTTGCTTGTAAACCCTCTATTTCAGCTAATAAAATTATTAGTTTCAGTTGCAATATTATTGTTGCACATGGTTTTTATTTTTCTTGCCAAGTGTTTATGAAAATGTTTACTAACTAAATGTTTGACAAATGCCCTCAAATAAAATTTTGAAAATTTGTGGGTTAAAATAACACATTTTAGAAAAGGGGATATTTTATCTTTGGCTTCCAAAATTTCCACCCATGTCCTAGCATTCGTCAATTCCTAGACATAGAGATGACCAAGTAAGAAGTGTATGCATTCATGAATTCCTAGACATAGAGATATGATGACCGAGTAAGAGGTGTATATGCGGGACTAAGTAAGAGGTGTATATGCGGGACTATAAATGGTTGACTCTTCTTTATTTTTTTGTTTCTTTGGAATTGTTTTCTTATTTAAAGCAGACAAGCCTATGCCTTAAAATACCCAGATATTGTTTTACATTTACCCAAATCCACTTTATTGTTTTATCTGCTGAGGAAAATACGCCGAGATTATTTTACATTTACCCAAATCCACTTTCTTGTTTTATCTGCTAAAGCAATTTTGACTGAACCCAAATGACTGACCTTTTAGTTATGCCCCACTTGTTTTTTTGGTCCCCTTTGTTCTAGTTTGCCTTCTCTCGTTTCACTTGGTCCCACCTCTATGCTATTCTTGAATATATTTCCTGAATTACTTCTCACATTTGAATCCCAGATTGGGGCCAGGTCTCGAAGTTGGAGAATAGATCCAATAGGTGCAGACTATCAAAAAGTGGAGGTGGGAAGACGGGATACCCAAGTTACAGGGTAACACATATGCATGCACGGATTCTCTTTACACAAGGGCCACACATTGAATCAATATATGGATCAATCTAGGCTTGTGGATAGGAGAAGTTATCCATGCTTCTCATTAATTCTTAATCGAAGAAATTGTTGTAGTTGTTCGTGACTATTTTCCTAGTTTGTGAAAAGGCCAAGTGCTGTAGTCTGGAGGAAACATGGCGATGAAATGAATATTATACATGGGCCAAGAAATCGAAGAGTTTCATAATAATTGTACAGTCAAATTGCTAACAAAGTTATATTCATTCTAGGACTAACTATTGGAGGGTTTCCCACTAAGATTTGCAAGGTCGAGATGATTATTTGCTAAATGCTAAGAGATTCCAAAGATTCGAGTCAAGTTCTAGCTCTGGGTTGAGATAAATATTTTCTAGTGTTTGAGAGTTCCCATGGGACCAAGTTAACAAATGGAACATTGATAAATCATGGGATAAGTTATCAGATCAAGAATTTCATGAGGCTGAATCTTGTATTAGTGTATCATGGTGTCTTCCCTATGACAATAGATTTAGGGATGTGGTTATTTTTAGCCTCATGGATGTTAAAATAATTTCATTTCATTTATGGATCGAATAATAGATTTTGAATCAACGAATTACTAATTTGTGGGGACCAAAACCTGGGGATTCATTGCTAACTTTGCGAGGGTCGAGTTTTGTTATCAACGTTGAAGTATGGAAGCCATTATAATGAGCACAAGTTAGGGTTGAAACCCCTTACATTCTCATGGTTGCTAAGAGAACATTCTTGTTGTTGCTGAGAAATTGAACTATGGGCGAGTTTTTGTTGGCTTGTAGGGGCCTGACCTAGGTTCGGAGATGATTTAGCCAAACAAATCCCGATACTACCAACCCTTTCGACAACAATTCGCGGAGCGCAGACTGAGGTCTCACCTGAAGTACTATGGGAGGGTGGTAGAACCAGGTTTTTGCACCCTAGAGATGTCTAATGTTTTCAAGTGGTCCGCAGTGCAACTCTGTGCACACGTCGCTACACGTACTTACCCATACCTCGCAGCCTGGGATGCTACCTTCACGCAGCCTTACTCGGGGGCTGAACAATGTTATTACCCAATCCATTACTATTAACCTAATATTAGTCGATCACTTAGCTTATCAGTTTGTGTCTAGTTATATTTACCAGTGTTCAGCATTCATATAAGGGCGCGCGATAAAGAAAACAATATAATTAAACAGGAAATAGCACAAGAACAGGTACACAAGATTTGGAATCAAACTTCTCTTTATTATTCTTCTTCCTTGGTTACAGACTCGACTCTTCCCTATGCACTCAGCTGCAGGGGTCCGCGCACGCAACTGTGGGCTCTACTAGGCCTCTACGCACTCAGCTGCAGAGCCTCCTCCTATTACTACGACCCAAGACACACTTAATTACTTTCTCTATACTTCTATCTCTTCCTTCTTTCTTCCTCTATCTTTTTCACTTATAGCTTTGCTCTATTTATACAATCCCATGGTTCGCGGACCATGGGTAGGCTGACATTACATTCAAAACTTAGGGCGGACAACCCTATGACTCTAATATACACTTCGCGCTCCGCGCCCACAATTTGTAGAGTTTTTACAACAATAATACTCAAAAATTGGGCTTTGAGCCCCAAAACATGCTGTGGGGGGATTCCATGCCCAACAGGTCCCCAACAGAAACATCGTGACTTGCCCTCGAGTCACTCGGTGGGCACGACGATCTTGGCGTGGAGTCCCTCCAGCTAGTCCCGAACAGCCTGAATGTCGACAATGCACTGAGTTGCTGCCGGTTGAACCTGCTACATTCTTGCTTTTGAACCCTTGGTTTCCGACATGCTGTGCTAGATTTGTGCATGCATTCCTTGAATCTACACAAGCTTTCCTTCAATATCCGTCGTAATTGTGAAGGCTTCATCAATTCATGGCTAGATGCGCACTTTTAGAAATACTTCTTTGTGGCGCGCCGCGTCCACCTGCTTTTTTAAAGCCTTGGCCTACTGCATCCTTGCAAGCTGCTGAGTAAGGATGAATGTCTGCACAATCTCTCTAATGCTGTCATATTGTTGCTGGAGTTCACGTGCCTTGGTCTCCAGCTGCTGAATGTTGGGGTCCTCTTGCAGTGTAGTGAGGACCTCCAACGCCTGCTCCAACATGTTGGTACAATTGCAGACTACACCTCCAAACTCTTCCATCCCTGCTGCAATAGCACTACCACACTGATCTCTGACCTCTGGGGGAGTGGAAGGCTACGAATTCAACCGCAGCTCGATAATCTGGAGATTCAGTTCCAGTTGCACTATTGTTGTTTCCTCACGCACGTTTTGGACTCCACTTTCCAAACAATGGATCCGTACTTCTGTTGGTAGGTCTGCTACAGTGGACAACTATGGGACGTGCCAACAAGTGTCATCAACTGTCTGTACCAATTGTCAGTTCTGCGACACCAACTCGTCGTGCTGCAAGCTAAGCTGTTCTATATTAATCTTCTGCTCACTCAGAACCTAGATGTGTGGTTCTCTCTAGCGCAAAGTTCTGTTGTTATCCCGTCCTGCAGCTGATAAAGTGTGTCACAGGGAAGGGCAACCAAGTTAAGGCTAATGCCTTTCATTGTATTCATTATCATCTGATCCATTGTGCTCTCCGAGACTAGCACTCCCTTTGGCAAGGTTATCATATTGGCCATCTTCGCGTGGAGCATTTGTTTTTCTGTTGACGTGCATGTTGTGACGTGGGTAGACAAGGTTCCCTCTGGTGGGGGGCACACTTGTAACTCCTGCAGTTGTGCTCTTAGGGCCCCCAACACAGTTTGCGGCTCCATCATAAAGTCTTGGAGCGCTTCACTAGTGACATCGTGAATCGTCTCGTCGATGTCATGGAGATCACCTTCAGTTAAGGTGATCGGGTCGATGGCCAGCTTTGAGGCCTTGACCTTCTTTCTTGGACCCAATATTTATGCGATGCACGACCATTTGAGCTGTGTAGAGGCGGTCCCTGGGTCCGCACTCTCCTTTGCAAGTTCTGTGTTCTCTACCTCCTGTCCTGCAGACACTACTTAGCCCTCCTTTTTCTGCACTGTTTCGGCCTCTACTATTTGCGCTGCTACTGTTGCTTCAGTGGCCTTCTTCTACTCCATGGCTACCTGTGCCACTTGGTAGACTGCCCTAACCTTGGTTGCCGCTTGTTCATTCCGCCTTCTCTCAGCCAGTTGGGTGATGTGCAACTTGGCATAATCCTTCCTTTTCTGCACTGTCGTCTTCTCTGACTCTGCCAAATCCAGGGCGTGCCACTCGGGAGGTCACATCTCTAACATCTTAAAGATCACATCATTAGTGGCTATGAATGGGAGCTTTGTCCACTGTTGTGCTGGATATTTTCGCACCTTAATGTACATATTGTGCATGTCAGCCTTGAAGTCTACAAAACTCTTTAGACTGTTGTGCACCGTGGGGGACAAGCGTGGTCTCCTACTAATCCAAATTTGGATGCTTGCCTCCATGAGCACCTATAAAATCTTGGTATCGTGAATCCGTTTCATGTCCTTGATGGCCCAGAGAGAAGCATACTTCACGGCCTTTGGTAAGTCTTGGTCGATGCTTGGGAATTGGCTATCCTCCTACAGTTCTCCTACTACCAGCAAGATGGGTAAGAGAAACCACGCGTAGTGGAAGGTCTTACCCTGTTCCTAGGCCTCCTGGCAGTTGAGAAAAAATTCTTCATAGAGGAACTTGGCCCAGTTGAACTGAACCCCCTCCATGTACTGCTCGTCCAGTGCGACCATCGGCACTGGTACCTCATCAACGCGGCATTTTCTCATTACTTTTCCAGCCAGGAGTTGGGTGGCTACATGCACCCCTTTATCCTTGATACTGGTGATAGTGTAACCCTCCTTTTTCTTCTCGAGCTTATATTTTGTCTTCATAGCCTCTACGAGAGCCAAGACGCTGCTTTTCCCTGCTATCGTCACAGGGTCCTTTCCCTTACAGGGAAGCCGAGAAATTCGGTGGATGAGATCTGCCGTGATGGGAATAGGCTCCTCTAGCCATAAGTACCATCATGCACCAGGCAGAGCAGCTTCCTGATGACAAAAATGGTGATGGGAACGTGGTGGAAATGTGGTATCCATGGAAAATGAAGCAACCCGGCCTTTTCCACACCGCACAACCATTTTTGCGGCTCTAACATTATTTCCTGCCCCTTCGTATTCTATTTCATCAGGTTCGTTGTTTCTAAGTGTGGGAACTTCTCACTGTCTGCGAGGTCCCAGTCTTCAAATTTCAGGGTGGGCACATGTCTTAGGAACAAACCCTCAAAGGTTATTCCATCGGGAAGGAGCAGGGTCTAGAGTGCATTCTTCTTTACATCCAAATCCTTTGGTATTTTGGTTTTCCCTTTTCGTGGAAGGACATACTCAGGAAGTTTCGCTGCAGAGCGCAACAGTTGGATGTCTTCCTCCATGTCTTCTTCTTCCTCTACTATGGCCATCATAGCCTGCAAGTCCTCTTCCTCTTCATCCGTTTCAATGGTGACTGCCTTGCCTTTTTCTTCCATTGATAGCTTATTGTGTCGTGGATTCCTTGGGGACATGCGTACTGGTCCCATTGCCTGCTTATCTTTCTTTGGTCTCAACGTTCGAGGTGATTTAGGGATTTCTGTCACAGCCCCAGTGCCTTCGGGAACATCGTAGACCACGGGGGTCTACGTGGCCTCGTCGGCGATTCCTTCTTCAATGCCCAACCCATCCTTAGTGGACGTCATCCTTTCTGCATTGTATGTGGTCTTTCATGAACTTAAAGGCTCTATTATTTCTCACCTCTCAACACTTTGTGCTCTGTTCAACCGCTCAAATCTTAATTGACCAAGTGTTGTCTGCTAGCTAGCTCTTGGAGTTTTATAGCACCTTTCAAATTCAAATTCAACTGTTTCCTCCAATTCTAGGCCATTAGTGCTTTCTTGGCGGTAGATTTTTTGAAATCTTTCCCATAACTCCTACCTTAAATTCCTGTCGCCTGCTCCATTTGGCCTCAAATCAGACATCTCGTCATGAATAGTGACACCAATGGTCACTTCCCAGCCTATCCGTGTGGCAGCGCATCCCCCCTATGCAGGTGCGAACCTTGTGACAGGCTTTTCTTGAGTGTACCTATCAGAGCATGCTGTTCCCAAGTAGAATAATTTATAATCCCGCACTCCCTTTTAGCTACTTGGAGTGCTAAGACTATTCTTCCTATGGCTAGTCAAGTGGTCACATCACCTATGCAAGTGTTATAGACATATTTTGGAACTTTAACCCCAATATTATATGTTAATAAACTAGGGCTCTTTAACCCCTAAAATTGTTGTTTCATACCCTAAAGGATCATGGTCAACTGATTACATCATTCCCCAAAAGTTCCACCTGAAAAACCATCCAGAACTAGCTAAAACTAGACCATACTGACTGATCCATTGTCAGGGTGTGATGCATACTAACTCATACACTAGCCAGATGTGATGCATACTGAAGAGGCCTTTTGTGGGGTGTGATGAGCGAGAATGGACAAATGTCCGAGACAGTTTGCTAAGTGGATGCTCATGGAATCTTCTAGAAACTTCTCCTATGACACTCGCCTCTCTAAATTCACCCAGGGATGAGTAAGAGATCCAAGAAATCTCCAAGTGGAACCAAAAAAAACAAGTGGAATGACACTAATCAAAAACCCGGAGATGACTCACACCCTTGCAGACATCTATAAATGGATCCCTCATATGAGAGATCTAGAGGCTGGAATTTTGTAATTTGTAAGGAAGTGTTGATAGTTTGTATCTGAGAAAGAGCATTGTATTGTTGGGTGATCTTTCTTTTCATGAGGTAAAGAGGGCTTTGATGCTGGGAGGATGATGCTAGATCAGACAGCTGGGTTGTAATTCTCTCTTCATATTTAATAAAGTTCTTTGAGTTTTCCTCCATACAATCGTGTATTTGTGAACGTTGTTATTTGTGAATGCCATTGTATGTTCATTATATTTCTGATTTTACATTGTTTATGATATAATAGATCAAGATGCTTTGATGGTGTTTTCTTACTTTGTTTCTACAGGTATTCTCTAAGCGGGATAAGTAGGAGAGGAGTTGCAAGCTCTGTCGAGGGGGAGAGATATCAAGCGAGGAGTTAAGCAAAAGATCCAGGTTGGTTCCTTTGCCTCTCTCTTATCTATCATACATAGAGGAAATCACAAATTGCTTTGAACTGTTTGTTTCTATGATAGTTGCGAATCCTAGAGAGCTAGTCGATCGAAAAGACACCAGTTTTCCCAAAAACAAAATGGTGACTCCACTGGGGAAAGAATAGATGTTTGTTTGTTGTTGTTGTTTGTTTTATAAACTATGGACAGAGCCTGAAGTTAGCCAGATAGCCTTCGAACTGCTCTTGCTATGCAATTGCAAAGTAGATGAATGTTGCTTCAGTCAATCTCTGGTTTAGTTTATGAATTGAACATCTAACTTACAAGCATTCTAGATGCCCTTTTGGTAGCTCAATAACCTCTCAAGATCATACCTTTGTACTTTTCTCTTTACTGTCCATCATAGCTCAGCTTAACTCACTGAAATCAACTGCAAATTTGAGCCAAAACCCATCTCAATTTCACTCCCCGGCCCATCGCACTATCTGTAATTATCAACCAATATGCATCGCACCTCCCGAGCCTGAAAAGTGTGATGCATCCCTGTTTCTATGAAGCCCAGGTGCGATAACTGACTAAGCCTATTTCTCTCCTTGAAATCTGGGGTTTTTGTCGTTGTTTTCAGCTCTATTTAGTTGTTTTGCTGCTTATGAACAATACCTCATTACTGAAGCCTCCTTTCATTACATAGTTCAGCCTCCATTGATTAGGATTAGTTAATTTTTTTATGTATTTTTCCATCATTTACAATCCTTTGTCGAAACATTTCTTAAATTGATCTGTCGTTTTGGTACAAAACTGTCGTAACTGTCATTTTGTCTCAAAAAAGAGAAGTGTCATTGAGTCTTCCTTCTCTAGATAGTCGATTGAACTTTTTGTCATGTATTTGATTTGATTTGTTGATATTTGAAGTGTCGAAAGCATTTTCCATTCGAAATTGAAAAGTGTTGTTTAGTCTTCCTTTATATTTTGAAAAAAGAAATTGTCGAAATGTCGCTTTGAGTAAAATATCTCAGATCTTTGCTATACTTAGTTTTCCTTTTTGGCATTTTTCACATTAAGGGGAATGAAAAACAAATACATGCATTTGCATTTGCATTTAGCTTGTGTGTGAAAAATGATTTAGGAAAGTGAATTTAGTGTGTGCTCTTTTCTCTTTGTTTGAAAGAATCGTAACTTTCTTTCCTTAGTAGCTAGGATTTTCATTGCTCAAATAAACATTGATTGTTTATCATTGTAGACTGCATATTTAGGAATTTTAAATCTACATCACACGGTGAACCATTGAAAGGAAAACTTTTAAACAAGATCAACTCTAAAATAAATTTCAATGAACTTTACCATGCTTTGGAACCTAATGCAACACATCTAGAGGTCTAGGCTAGAGACATGTTCCGGCATCATAAAAACTAGTAACTATCGTTTTCATCGAAGGTTGGGTGATTCCTCCTCTTTGATATGACAAGTGCTAGCACGGACTTGTGCTCTCCGTACCGTCGAGTATGTTAGGGTCAGTCTTTCCAGCCTTCCTCCAGTGATCAAATATGCTCTTACAAAGTGATTTCAGAGTGTCAAGGTCAAATTTTGTCATTTCAGTGAGTCTTCAAGCAAAATTTGGTCACTAGGCATTAGGTCTAGGGTTTGCTTTCACACTTTTCAAATTTGTCCAAATGTCAGTTCATGTCATCATTCAGCTGAGCCTATCATCATTCAGAGGGTTGCTATCATCATATTAGGTTCCATTGGGTCATGTTACACCTTATTCATGCTTCAGTTGTGCCTAGGCAAGGTCATTTCCCTCTCCTAGGGTTTTGAAGGCAATTTCTCTTGGATGGTCAAATCACCGGCAAAACTTGTTTCCTTATGTTCATACACCTTCCCCTATCCTTAAAGTACCTTATCAAACACTTCCCATCCCTTAGATCCGCCAAAATCCTCATTTTTGCACAAACCCTAGTTTCTAGCTACAACCTGGCAATTTTCTAGGTTTGGTCTGTGTTTTGCCCTTTTTGACCCCTTCCCCTCACTCAATCTCTGAGATTCCACTTTCCCCTGCTTCCTAACATCCCTCCCCACTCCCAAAAATTTCCCCAAGAATTTAGAAGCCCCTTATCCCCTTCATTTCGCTCCATTTCGATAAACTTCCTTGTTTCACACATCGGGACAAGTCGCACTCAAATGATGTTCCAGAGCAATCAAAAATAAATTTTCGAAAACTGAGAGAGGTTTTTGTCCATAACATGCCAAAGAAGAAAAACCTCCTTCACTTTTTGCACAGGTGTCATGGTTTTAAATAAATGTCAAAAATACCGGCGAGAACGAGGTGCTCCAAGGACGGTTGGCCAAAGCACAAAAACGAAGGAAAACGCCCAATCCACTCCAAATTTTGGCCAAAGCCTCTTTGACTAAGAATGGTACTTGATTGGGGACTCCCAGCCTCCCAGCCCAAATTTCAAGAAATTTGGAGAAAATTTTGTCATTTGTGAATTTTTTGTGCCATTTACAGGTTTTCTCCATTAAGGGGTCTCACCCCCCCGCGACCCTTCATCTTGGCAACTCCATTTTGCAAAAAATCAGCATTTCCAGATTTTTCATGAGAATTTACATATGCTCATCAATGGACTTGAGATTTTATGAAGTTTTGGGCCTCCAGAAAGTCAAAAAACAAGCAAAAAATGACTTTCTGCCACATTTTTGAGTTGCAGAAAGCAGTCTTGGGAGATTGAAATTTTGGAGGGGCAAATGATGACCAAATTCAAAACTTCCAGTTGGGTTGGAAAGTAGACTCACATACCTTTCCAAAAAGCCTACTCTTGCTCAATTTGGACACCGGGAAGTGCTCCAAATATGGTCCCAAAGGCGCGCGACCCGTCAGGCAGAGGCGCGCGACCCGTGAGGCAAACTTCTCCAATTTTCAGTGTACAGCTCAGAAAAACGCAGTTTGACCCTGTTTGACTTTTTGGGTGGATTATTAGGCTCTTTGATGTAATTATTGTACTTTTATGATACTTTTACTCTTATGTACCTCTTCTAGAAGATTCATTCATGAAATAGGTGAAAATTAAATGAATGAATTGGTTTCCTAGCTTATAGAGGCAAGTTGTTTTGACTGCCTAGATTTTAGTGCTCAGTTTAGAATTGGTTGAAACAGCTCCTAGAAGGATGAGCTCGACCCCTAGAGGCAAGGGAAGAGGTTGGATTGCCTATATTATGTATTTTCTCAATCATTCTCAGGGGTTGGAAGGTTGGACTCTTGAGGGAGAAGCTATCATTGTATTATTCACTGTATCTCTGCAATTTTTGGCTAAGGAAGACCAGGGTTTTGTAGTCCTCTTTGGGATTCTTGTGGACTCATGTGTTGATGGTGTGTTTCTCAATGTTCTTGTAAGCTTTTTATGTGATTCATTTCCTTTCTTTTACTTCTGCACATTAAACAAATGAAGTGCTAAAGTAAGAATTCATGCTTGCCATGCTCTGCATTTAAGTTTGTTTAATTTCAATGTTTTCTTCTGTCTAAAGAGAATTCAAAGTTATTGTTTGCTCTCTTTAGCTCTTCATCGTTCATTCCTGACCATCCACCTAAGTCAAAGGCATCAATATTGTCTCCTACCTCGCCCCAAAGAACCCCCTGCAGAAACTGTGTCCAATCCTCGCACCCAAAATTGCCCTCTCCTCAATTTGGCACCAAAAACCCAAAAAACCCCAAATCAAACTCTTTGATCAGTTTACTAGCCTAATATCAGTGTTACCTTATTGGTCATCTCATCTATTGAAGATTTCACTGAGATAGACCGGAGAGAGCCTTCTCCTGCCCCGTAGGGCTAGCTACGAGGCTAAATGGTTTGATGTTGCCTTGAGGTTTACCTTTCTCAGCCTGAGGTGAAATTTCAAGTGCTAACATACTGGCGACCATAATAGGGAGAACAAACTAATCGTTTGCTCATTGACGTGTTCTTTCATAAGTCTTAGACGGAGCCTGAAGTTATGCCAGGTAGCCTTCGAAACGCTTTTGCTCTGCATAAGCAGAAGTAGATAAACGCTGCTTCAGTCAATCTTCGTGAGCTTGTGAATACAGCACTTCATTTGCATTTTACTCCAGTACATGTATCAAGTTCAGATCTGATTGTTGATAGTGGACAACGATCAGACACTTGCAAGGCTGAAATCATTCACTGGCGAATCCTTCACTGAAAACTCCAGAGATCAATGCTTCATGGTGACTTCACTGCAGGAAGATCAGTGGCTTTGAGATTTTCAAGATGGATCGGATCGCAAGAAGATATGCTCCCTTGGGCCGAGATCACATCCTTGGTTTTCCAAATAAAATTCCAAAGGTAGATTGGTCAAGGAATCTTCCTATATTTAATGATTATGGTAAGAAGGATGCTACTCTACATCTGGTTAGATTTCATATGCATATTCGCAAGTTGAATGTGGATTTTCCTGAAGATTGTTTGATGAACATATTCTTGGCCACTCTGGAAGGTAAAGCCCAATCTTGGTATGAAAGTTTGCCGCCTTCTTGTATTTACTGTTTAAAGGATTTTCATGCTATGTTCATTGAACGATATAAGGACTCTTATCCATCATTAAATTTGGTTCATGACTGTTGCAAGCATGCTTATGGTTTTATTGAAAGCCTTGAGAAATATTATGAAGATGATAATTTTATGGATGTTGAGATCATGGAGGCTTTGTATGAGAATCCATTTCAACAACATGATGAGAACCTAGTGGATACCCATCAAAATGATCAGGATATTTTGCAGCAGAATCAAGATCAGCAGGTTGAAGATGGTCATATGGCTGTAATTGATGAAAGAGAAGAGCTTGTTTCAGATCTGCCCACAAAAGAAGACCAGATTGCAGAATGTGATAATGTTAGGACAGCTACTTCAGAACTACATTCAGATTGTGATGACCAAGAATACCTTGTGTCGAATCCTATAAAGAAAAACTTGGCTGTTGAGATCATTTGGCATGAAGAAAACAAAGCTACAAATTTAAGTGCTCCCATTTCATTAGAACAGAGTCTTCATGAGGAGGTCATTCAATCTTCTCATGAACAGCAAGGTGAGATCTTTGCTCAAGCAAGTGAAAAATTTTCTTTGAGTGAATTTGTGGCAGACGATGTAAATGATAATATTGTGCTTGATAATATTGAAGAATGTAATAAAGAACTTGATAATTTGGTTGTGATATCATATGAAGATCACCTACCATATTGTCAGACTACCGAAGATCATAGCATACAGGATTACCTTTCAGATTCTTCATATGCCTCATGTTTTGAAATATTATTTCAAGAGGAGATCTGCTCATCTACTTGTTCAGAATTTTTTGAAGCCCATGAGCATGCTTTTACCAAAGCACATGATGAAGGCAGATCAGAATTTGAAGCAAGAGACACCTTGATCTTTCAGTAGGAGGTGGCAGTGGCAAATCTTCATGTTTTTCACGATCCTCTAGCAAGTTTGTTGCAGCCAGCAGTGATAGTGTTTATTTCGTTGTTCAGTGATGAAGGAGATCATGGTCAGCTATATTTTTGGATGCCCAGTTACCAGTATTTATTGTTGAACAGAAGTTCTGATAGGAAGAATCAGTCAAGAAGGCATCTGCTTGATTGGTTGCATTGGCATTTTGATATAGTTTGATGAATATTGTCTTGTAAGAAACACAGGTGGTTGTCATCATGATTTCACATCTTGATGGACTGTTGCCCTTCCATAAGCTTTGTAAGTTCTTGTTTTAGTTAAGTCAGTCATGAGTCATTTGTGTTTGGTCTATTGAGTGAGATTTTTCAAGTTATTTCAGCTTGTCATCGAGTCGGTTTGAGTTAAGCTTCAGTTAAGCTTCAGTCAGTTTTCAGTCAAGTTTTCATTCAATAAATGAGTCAAAGTCTTGTGTCGTTTGCCGAAATAATGACTCCATCGCCCAATGGTTGCAAGCACTGGTCTGCTCTCCCAGAGGTTTGAGGTTCTTGGCACCTCCAAGGAGCTACCATCCCCATTGGAGCCAATGTTAGGGTCAGTCTTTCCAGCCTTCCTCCAGTGATCAAATATGCTCTTACAAAGTGATTTCAGAGTGTCAAGGTCAAATTTTGTCATTTCAGTGAGTCTTCAAGCAAAATTTGGTCACTAGGCATTAGGTCTAGGGTTTGCTTTCACACTTTTCAAAGTTGTCCAAATGTCAGTCCATGTCATCATTCAACTGAGCCTATCATCATTCAGAGGGTTTCTATCATCATATTAGGTTCCATTGGGTCATGTTACACCTTATTCATGCTTCAGTTGTGCCTAGGCAAGGTCATTTCCCTCTCCTAGGGTTTTGAAGGCAATTTCTCTTGGATGGTTAAATCACCAGCAAAACTTGTTTCCTGATGTTCATACACCTTCCCCTATCCTTAAAGTACCTTATCAAACGCTTCCCATCCCTTAGATCTGCCAAAATCCTCATTTTTGCACAAACCCTAGTTTCTAGCTACAACTTGGCAATTTTCTAGGTTTGGCCTGTGTTTTTCCCTTTTGGACCCCTTCCCCTCGCTCAATCTCTGAGATTCCACTTTCCCCTGCTTCCTAACATCCCTCCTCACTCCCAAAAATTTCCCCAAGAATTTAGAAGCCCCTTATCCCCTTCATTTCGCTCCATTTCGATAAAATTCCTTGTTTCACACATCGGGACAAGTCGCACTCAAATGATGTTCCAGAGAAATCAAAAATGAATTTTGGAAAACTGAGAGAGGTTTTTGTCCATAACATGCCAAAGAAAAAAAACCTCCTTCACTGTTTTCACAGGTGTCATGGTTTTAAAGAAATGTCAAAAATACCGGCGAGAACGAAGGTGCTCCAAGGACGGTTGGCCAAAGCACAAAAACGAAGGAAAACATTCGATCCACTCCAAATTTTGGCCAAAGCCTCTTTGACTGAGCATGGTACTTGATTGGGGACTCCCAACCCAAATTTCAAGAAAATTGGAGAAAATTTTGTCATTTGTGAATTTTTTGTGCCATTTACAGGTTTTCTCCATTAACGGGTCTCACCCCCCGCGCGACCCTTAATCTTGGAAACTCCATTTTGAAAAAACTCAGCATTTCCAAATTTTACATGAGAAGTTACATATTCTCATCAATGGACTTGAGATTTTATGAAGTTTTGGGCCTCCAGAAAGTCAAAAAACAAGCAAAAAATGACTTTCTGCCACATTTTTGAGTTGCAGAAAGCAGTCTTGGGAGATTGCAATTTTGGATGGGCAAATGACCACCAAATTAAAAAATTCCAGTTGGGTTGGAAAGTAGACTCATACACCTTTCCAACAAGCCTACTCTTGCTCAATTTTGACACCGGGAAGTGCCCCAAATATGGTCCCAAAGGCGCGCGACCCGTCAGGTAGAGGCGCGCGACCCGTCAGGCAAACTTCTCTAATTTTCAGTGTACAGCTCAGAAAAACGTAGTTTGACCCTGTTTGACTTTTTGGGGTGGATTATTAGGCTCTTTGATGTAATTATTGTACTTTTATGATACTTTTACTCTTATGTACCTCTTCTAGAATATTTATTCATGAAATAGGTGAAAATTAAATGAATGAATTGGTTTCCTAGCTTATAGAGGCAAGTTGTTTTGACTGCCTAGATTTTAGTGCTCAGTTTAGAATTGGTTGAAACAGCTCCTAGAAGGATGAGCTCGACCCCTATAGGCAAGGGAAGAGGTTGGATTGCCTATATTATGTATTTTCTCAATCATTCTCAGGGGTTGGAAGGTTGGACTCTTGAGGGAGAAGCTATCATTGTATTATTCACTGTATCTCTGCAATTTTTGGCTAAGGAAGACCAGGGTTTTGCAGTCCTTTTTGGGATTCTTGTGGACTCATGTGTTTATGGTGTGTTTCTCAATGTTCTTGTAAGCTTGTTATGTGATTCATTTCCTTTCTTTTACTTCTGCACATTAAACAAATGAAGTGTTAAAGTAAGAATTCATGCTTGCCATGCTCTGCTTTTAAGTTTGTTTAATTTCAATGTTTTCTTCTGTCTAAAGAGAATTCAAAGTTATTGTTTGCTCTCTTTAGCTCTTCATCGTTCATTCCTGACCATCCACCTCAGTCAAAGGCATCAATATTGTCTCCTACCTCGCCCCAAAGAACACCCTACAGAAACTGTGTCCAATCCCCGCACCCAAAATTGCCCTCTCCTCAATTTGCCACCAAAAACCCAAAAAACCCCAAATCAAACTCTTTGATCAGTTTACTAGCCTAATATCAGTGTTACCTTATTGGTCATCTCATCTATTGATTATTTCACCGAGATAGACCGGAGAGAGCCTTCTCTTGCCCCGTAGGGCTAGCTACGAGGCTAAATGGTTTGATGTTGCCTTGAGGTTTACCTTTCTCAGCCTGAGGTGAAATTTCAAGCGCTAAAAGAGTATATATTGGGAGACTACAATAGGCTTATATCCTTTATCCATAGGAAGCCGTGTCTGCCACCCTATCGATCGCAATGCACTGAACACATCATTCGGGAAGATTGACTGTCGTACATAAGTCCTTGGTAATTTCTCTTTAATTTATCACCAAGGCATATATTGTAGTTTTGCGATTGGTTTGGTAATCCCTCTGTCTAGATTTCCAGAGTAGTCACTTTCATTCATTTTTGACTCTTTAAAATAAAAGATCCATCTGAGCACTTGTCACTTTAGGCTCATTAAAAATCGAAGGGAACTAGAGTCATCTTTAGTTTTTACTTGACTCTTAAAAATTGAAAAAGCAAAGTTGTTTCAAAGCGTCATTAAAATTTATTTAATTTAGAATAACATCCCTATTCCTTCGTTGTTCTTAGGTTGAGATATATGGAGACAAATCTGGGAACCACCAATCAAGGAATCCCTTTTGAGGGGAATCATAGTCCATTTTCTTCTTGGGGAAATATTGGTGCTCCGTATATAGCCACATTGTCCCTTCCAAGAATAACAATTGGCCTACCAGTATGGCTATTCTCAACCTCTTTCGTTCAAACACCATGATTCCACAACAATCGAATCAACAACCAGTTGATACTGAAGTTGACCCTTCACCTTCTTCGTTGTTTGTTTCTCCCTCCCCTTCTTCCTCTTCACTTGGTGAAAATAGCGACGCTAGTAACCAAGTGGCTGAGTAGAAGAAGAAAGGGAAGGAGAAGAAGAAGAAGCCAATTTAGCAAGGGGGAAACCATGTAGCATCTGGTGAAAATCCGTACATTAAGCTTTCCAAACTCATAGATCCATGCATAATTTGTAGAGAAGACCATTTTCATTGAGAATGTCTGTGCATTCCTCGGATCTTGAGAGAATGGTCCCCCCCGTTCGCACCAAACGCTGTCATCAACCTCTGGTGATCATGTTGACAACACACCATCAACTAGTAATAATGGGCATAAAAGAAAGATCCAAATTCCATGTAAGTTATGTGAAGGGGACCATACCCTTCCCTTTTGTCCTTTTTTCGATGAAGCCAAAGGAGTCTTACATAACCATCCTGCTTCACCGCAACAACTTCCATCTGGATACAGGAAACTCTCCTCAAGTCTTTACTAGTTGAAAATCTGACTGACATAGCTCAACTGTCGGTTGAAACACCTCTCACTGAGAGTGAATCTTCTAAGTCTGTACCAGACCAAAGTCAACAGGTCGAGATGGCAGTCGACCCAGTTTTACCTTCAAAAGATCATATCCTTCCCAAAAATATTGAGAATGATACCGTTCAAATTCTTTTTGTCACTTCAGAGTCTGATGAACTTGGGGGAAATCCACCCATTCCTTCACAACAGGAAGAGAATCCCCAGTTCCCGCTACTTAAGGGGTTATGTCTATCGTTTATTCGCTACCCCCTCCAAGTAGTCTAGTCATTTCCTTTGATTGGAATCGACTAGCAAGATCCCACCTTCCTTCTAATGTACCATTCTGGATCATAGTACAAGTTTAAAAAATGATCGTATCTCGCATTATCATAGATAAAGGGGCTTCAATGAGTATCCTTTCCTCAACTACTTGGAAAGCGCATGGTTCGCCATTGCTTATGCCTGTTACACAGACTTTGTCAGGCTTTAACAAAGGAACCAATCGACCGTTAGGGATCCTTCCTAAGTTACCGATAATTTTAGGAAGGAAAACCATTCACTTGAACATGACGGTAATCCAAGGACCATTAGATTACAATCTACTCCTTGGACGTGACTACGTTTATAACACGAAAGCTATTGTTTCAACACTCTTTCGGGTGATGTGTTTCCCACATGAAGGCAAGATTGTCCCTATTGACCAGTGTTCATTTCTCAGTTCAAGCATAGCTCTGAGTCGATCATCATCCCTAAATGGTCCTTGTGCATTAGCAGTGTCTCTCGAACCTTCATTCCACCCACCTAATTACCGTGAGTAGTCTGGTGAATGTAATGAAGCTCAGGGGGCATGCACCCTTGTCTATTTTGAGACGAACCTAGCTGAAAAGATAGGTTTTCCTGTAGGTTATGTGATTGGAAGTGCCATCCCACTCTATTCACCTTTGTCCACTATGTGGACAAAGCCCAGGAAGCATTTTGTCTAATCGTTGACGAAAACATCCTACCATATGAATTTCCCTGTAAGTTAACTGATTGGTCTGACACACCATTCACCTTTGTCTGTTTGGTGGACAAAGCCAAGGAAGTGTTTTTTTCTAAACGATGACAAAAAACCATCCGCTTAACCACAGTGATTTCCATATGGTTACTGGAGACTCTCCTTTTCATCATGCTGGGGGCGTGCAACTTTTTTCAATTTTCATTTTCCAGCCTTTTAGCTTTTTAGCTTTTTATCTTTTAAACTTCTTAGGTTAGGTGATTGGTCTAACACACCATTCACCTTTGTCTGCTCTGCAACAAAGCAAAGGAAGTGTTTTTTTCTAATCACTAACAAAACCATCATACCTAACCTCAGTAGTTCCTTAGCTTTTAGTTTTTCTAGCTTTTTAGCTTTGTCTTTTCTAGCTTTTTTTGTTTTTTCATTTCTAGATTGCATAAAAAGAAAAACTAAAAACCGAGCAATGTTATCATGGTTCAAGCTCACTAAAAAATAAACCTACCATTGAGCATAGTTCCCCCACAGGTCAAGCTCATTAAAAAATGAATCCACCTTCAGTAAATAACCTTTGTGATTTCCCTGCTATCAGCCTTTTGAGCCTTGGTTGTGTTCCTACCATCACCTCCATTCTCTTGGCCGATCATACGCTTCCACTTGATTGTTTACCTTTTTGAGGAACAACTACAACAAGTGGTCCTATTAGCCACCCTCTTCACATCACAATGTTTTGAGAAGTTCCAAGCTTACCTAGAACTAGTTGCTACTCTAAACACCACTCATTCCTAAAAAACAAGCCTCCTTTAAACTCTTTTCAGACTCGTTAAATATGAAAATATTGTCGAGCTATTGGCCTTTCCAGCTCTTTAAAGTAATGGGAAGTACCATCCCTCCTGTATATTTTAATATTTTTCAGACTTGAGGGATTATCTCATGAAAAAGTTTGAATGCTTGTCTTTTTCGGCTCGCTAAAGTGATCGAAAAGTCATCCCTTTTGTATTATTTTATCCTTTTTCGAACTTAAGGGATTATGCTACAAAAAAGAACTGTTGGAGTTTCCTTTTCGTCCCTTTTCAAACTCTCTAAACATGAAAAGGACCGAGTTATCCTTGTTGTTAAACTCATTAAAACAATAGCGAAAAACTTGTCCACCTAGACAAGAACGAGTTTCACTGTCGCTAGGCTTGCTAAAAAATAGCAACAGATTTTCCCAAAGGACAAATTATAGAACAAGCATATGTTATCCTCCTCAAGCTTGAAAAAAATAAAGAGGTAGTGGTCAGCAATGACTGGGGAAAAAGGGAAGAAAACTTGAAGAATTTTATGGTAGCAGGTCGCTCTTGAACATGACATTTTCACTCCATCACCATGATTGAGTCGGGTTGAGTTATTCCATTCACCGGTCATTTCACCATTGGCCCTTCACACCATCCATCTTTTGGGGTTAACGCTACCAATCCATCCTAGTGTCACCGATATGTTCAAGATAAGTCATTCAGTTGAGAATTCGCCATCCAGTTAATGCCTCATCCACTACAATACCTTCACCCTCCATTTTTCATGACCGCCATTCCTGAACCTTGTGTCGTCAGATCGTTTTCACCTCCAGAAAATCATTTGCTTTGTTTCGAGTCATAGATGCGGGGTAAATTAAGGCCCTCCTACAACGAGTCACTTCTTGTCAACATCAGCTCATTATCCATGAAGTTGAATTAGAAACAACCCTTTCAGTACTTTGAAGCGTGCATGCCTCAAAGGCAAGTTTCTCACTTCTGGTAACAGGTTGACATCAATGGCCTTTGACCGAAATATTTTGTGTGGTGTTCAACATCAGATCATATATTCACACCATGTGAATTGTACTATAGTACCTTGAGGGTCATTATAATTATATATGATTCCTCTCGTATCTGTTAACAGCATACATTATTGGCTGGTAATCAAGCGATGTCTTTCCATGTTTGACTTCATGACATCTTTTCACCTAGATCGACTTGTACATCGGGCAAAGATTGAACGAGTTTGAAAACCCCGGATCTAGTTTCATCCATCCAGGCTGTGATATATTCAGGAATATAAAGAAATCAAGTGTACAAAGAAGCTACACAGATGATCGTCCAAGCCAAGGATGATGACTCTACATATAAAGAATCACCAATCTGCAACTGTAGATGATTATCTATTCTATGTACATGAAAATGAATTTATAAAGCTGAGCATGGGAATGCCTGCCTCAGCTAGATCATGAAAAAATTATATTATGATGATGTCTTGTATTGTATCTTATACAGGTCACCTTCCAGTTCGAAAACCTCAGATCCCCATGATAAAGCATTTCACCCGACATCAAAGATTTACGAGTTCATGTTTTAGGGGGCAACAGTTATTGACATATTTGGGCACTTCAACCCCAATCTTATATGTCGATAAACTAGGGCTCTTTAACCCCTAAAAGTGTTGTTTCATACCCTAAAGGATCATGGTCAACTGATTACATCATTCCCCAAAAATTCCACCTGAAAAACCATCTAGAACTGGCCAAAACTGGACCATACTGACTGCTCCACTGTCAGGGTGCTATGCCTACTGACTCCTACACTAGCCAGGTGTGATGCATACTAAAGAGGCCTTCTGTGGGGTGCGATGAGCGAGAATGGACAAATTTCCGAGACAGTTTGCTAAGTGGATGCTCATGGAATCTTCTAGAAACTTCTCCTATGACACTTGCCTCTCTGAATTTGCCCAAGGATGAGTAAGAGATCCAAGAAATCTCCAAGTGGAACCAAAAACAACAAGTGGAAAGACACTAATCAAAAACCCAGAGATGACTCACACCCTTGCAAACATCTATAAATGGATCCCTCATATGAGAGATCTAGAGGCTGGAATTTTGTAATTTGTAAGGAAGTGTTGATAGTTTGTATCTGAGAAAGAGCGTTATATTGTTGGGTGATCTTGCTTTTAATGAGGTGAAGAGGGCTTTGATGCTGGGAGGATGATGCTGGATCAAACAGCTAGGTTGTAATTCTCCCTTCATATTTAATAAATTTCTTTGAGTTTTCCTCCATACAATCGTGTATTTGTGAATGTTGTTATTTGTGAATGCCATTGTATGTTCATTGTATTTCTGATTTTGCATTGTCTATGATATAATAGATCAAGATGCTTTGATGGTGTTTTGTTACTTTATTTCTATAGGTATTCTCTATGCAGGATAAGTAGGAGAGGAGTTGCAAGCTCTGTAGAGGGGGAGAGAGATCAAGCAAGGAGTTAAGCGAAAGATCCAGGTTGGTTCCTTTGCCTCTCTCTTATATATCATACATAGAGGAAATCGCAAATTGCTTTGAACTATTTGTTTCTAGGATAGCTACCAATCCTAGAGGGCTAGTTGATCGAAAAGACACTAGTTTTTCCAGAAACAGCGAGGCTCCATATCGTCCCCCATCCTAGTTTGCGGAGAATCCCCATTTTCCCTTGTAGTGATTGGCATCACGCACTCTACGATTTGCACTGTGCTGCCCTGGTCACTATGTTTGGCGAGACACGGTCTCAGCCATGGCAGCAGACTAACCAATTCACGATAATAGCTTTCAAATTTGTCAGTATGATTGTACGTACCTTGTCTTTCCATCCTTGGTTTCTCGACAAGAAATGCTTCCTTTATTTCGTTTTCCAGCTTTTTGACCTTTGCGTCCATTAAAGTGCTTTTCTCCCTTAGCTGTACTCAGTCTTTTTCAAGTTCGCGAAGTCTAAAGTTTCCCCGTCGGATTTCTTCCTTAACCCTTAGATGTTTTATTTCACGTAGCTGTGTGGTTTCTTCATTCTGGTCAGCACGGACCATCGTATCTACGATTGTTGTTATTCATAGACTCAGCTTCGCATGCTCCACACAAACTACAACCCCTGCTTCAAATTGCAGCTTCGCAAGCGCTTCTATAGTCAGTGTTTCACACATGGTCCTATAAGCCCATCGAACAGCCGGTACGCATAGGTCCCAATCGGTGCGTTTCACATGGTGGACCCTGTTCAACAGTTCGCACGCCTTTTCAAAGGCTTCCCCATGTATGATGTTTGGCATGCTAGGTTGTATCATGCTTTGTCGTTCGCGCACTTGTCTTGCCTACTTTTGCTTGTGTTCCTGTCTCTTATCGCGAGAGCAGTGTGCGTTCACGCAGGTTGCGTACCATACGCCTGTACCCATTTGGAAAGGTGGGTGCACAGGTTGTTTCGTCCATCCTGCCTGACTTCCATCCTCCTTTGAGGCTGCCTCATAAGCGCATCATCTTTCGACATTTGCGCCAGTCTCTGAAACTTTGCCAGTGTGTACCCCACCATCTTGCGGGCGTAGCACAGAGTACACATTTCAGAGCATCGAACCGCTACTATTCTGGCACTTCACTTTCAAACTCGTTCAGGAATTCATCCACCGCTGTTAACCCGTCATACATAGGCAGATTTCTTTCCTCGGTTGTCATGCAATGCAGTGATCTTACCATCATGTCGCAATTGAGTTTGGTTACCTCGTGTAACCGATTCTGCTATTGTTCTGTTTCCTCATCTGAATCTGATGTGCAGGAGCTTTCACGCTCCCACGAAATTTTGCCATCCACTATAGGATTCACCCAATCCTGTTCCCGAGCGGTTATCTTGTAGATACAGTCTAGCTTGTCATCGCTCTTGTCATCGCGCACTGGCTCCGTGTAGCACGCTCCTTCTGTAGGGTCTAATGGTACCACTACACGCAATGACTTTTTTTCAAAAATCATTTTGCGCTTCTTCTAATTTATGACTCCATTCATATCAGTGGTCCAATCTATTCCCAATAGTGCGAGATAGGGATTGCTATCATCTAAAATCTCTATCATCTCGAAATCTGCAAGCACGCTTGCACCTTCAATGTCTACCCTGATTCCTTACAGTCTTACCATTGGTATGATCTTCTGTTGGTTCTCCATTCGCAATTGAAGAGGGGACCATTGCAACATGGGCCTACCCATACACTCCCATGTTTGTTTTGGCAGCACATTCGCATCTGATCCTAGATCTAGAATTACTTGATCCATTTCATATTCCCTGATTTGCGCAGTCAATCTCATTTCCCTTCCTGTGCACAATGCATGCTTTCCAAGTTTCTGGACCACACACGGTTCTCCTAACCCCGCACACCTAGTGATAAGTTCCTGTAGTCCTTTTACCACCATGCTATCACGCAACAGTTTCATGCATGTATCTAGAAAGGTAGTGAGCATTGAAGGATCCATCCTTGGTTCTAGTTGATCCTTACTACCTGAAGTGGAGGCCTCTATTAATCTCTTCTTAGCTTCCATGCATATCTCCTTCACATGCTCCAAATCAAATTCCGGTTCCTTTGTAGGAAATTTGTGAACCCACGCACTTTCTTCTGGCTGCTTACCTTTATCATCTCTGGTTGTGATACCGCTTTTGAGCACTATGTTTACATTCAGGTCTTCTTCGCACGGCTTAGACCTCATCATTTGCAAATTCTGAGTCAGGGGAGGCTGGAGTACCCCTTTTTCGCGCAACCTTGCTATCAAGGTAGGGCAATCTTTTGCCTCATGATCAAACTGAGTACAGTACAAACATGATTTTCTTGTTGGATTCATAAAATCACGGGCATAGTGTTCAGACCCTTCTCAATTGTAACAATTTAGTTGTCCCTGACCCCTTCCTGGTCCCATTCCACCTTGTCCTTGTCTACGCCCCTGAAATCCAACACATGCCATTCCTGCATTTGGATCAAGGGCTCGCGTCTCAGTCTGTACCCTGTATGCAAGAGTCCAATACATCATTAGTTTGTAGCTTCTGCAGGTGTGTTCATCATGGCCTATCGACCTGCAGAAATTACAAAACAATTGTTGGGATGTATTTGTATACTTCTACAATAGATGACAATTATCCGTAGTGTGTTTTCCTCCTATCTGACAAATCGCGCACCATAATTCAAGCACCGCGCTTGGTCTTGATTTTGCCTCAAGTCTTAATGGAATCAGCCCTCCTCATGCCAAGTAATTCGCGAATATTGGACAATGGTCCTTGTCATGCCCCTGGCCTTTGCATTTTATGCACCATACCTCCTCGCATGCCTCTGGCTGAGGTGTCCTATCCTGTTTCAAACTCTGCATTTCCAGACACAGATTTTGTAGTTGCACATGGATTTGTTGGACTCCCACACCATGATCTTGTATAGGGGTCTCATGCAGTCTCATTGCCATCTCCAAGGCTTCGGCCTGGGTAGAAAGCTTTTGTTGTGACAACATCGTCCTTAAATGAGGTGTTAATGACACGACAAACCATGCATGATGTTGTCCATCCATTAAAGTCATGTTGGCTTTATGAATCATACTCTTTAGTCTGTGGTCCAAATCCCAGGGGGTATAACCTAGGAGCATCCTGATCTCCTTAAACCCGATAATCGATTGTGTCTCCGACTTTGGCCTGCTAAATTCCTTGTTCAACATGACATGGATTTCTGCGATTCTGTCATTTGGATGGTCATTAGAATGCTTAATATACCATGTTAATGCGTTATCCTACAATGTGCTCACCAACATAGCCTTTTTTATGTTTTCATCCATGACTCCTTGTGCTTCCCATACTCCTCTTACCACGAACCAGAATTGGTCTGGATCTTCATTCCCTACTCCTCTAAATATTGATAGTTTGATCGCACTTTCCATATGGAACTGTGGTGGTGGTGGAGGTGGGGTGGGTGGAGATGGAAGTGAAGATGGTGAAACGGGTGGAAATTTAGGTGGAGGTGGTAAGCGTGGAATTCGTTGCCTTATCAGACTGACCGCGCTTCACAGAGAACTTTCGCAATTTCTTCCTCACTTTCCAAGAGGGTGAAATTAAGGGGCTAGTTTCTAACTCTTCACTACTTTCATTTCTATAGATCTTCCCACTTCGTGTAGTCCCAAAAATTAATTTATTCGCATAACCTGCTTTTCACACAATAGCATCTTAATCCAAGTATTCAAAGATTTAATGTACTTACCTCGCAATCCTTTGAGGAAGCATCGTTTTGCTTCACTGTAGCTGACGGTCATATCTACCATGAACTCAATGATAAATCCTCCTAAAATTCGATTGAACCAATGATCCACAACCCACGCGATCTTATCTTCTGATGCTTCTAATTTGCGCATTAATTCTAGAGTCCACACGATTGGTTTATCGAACCTGCATCTTCCCTGACTGTCTGCTAGCTTCATGATCCACTCATACAACTCAGAGGAAAATAAGCAAAGAAAATTTCATGGATTTATGTATATAAGTAGTGCTCCAGCCAGTGTTCCTTTGATACTTGCGGATTCCTATTTTCTTGCGTCGAGAACTCGTGAATCTTTCTGTCCAACCACCCTTCAATTTCCTTCTTCGTCGGATTCCAGCAACACGACATCAAACATCCCTTATGCAGTTCTCAGTCTTGGCAATGGAACCATTTGTTGGGTTGTAGGGGCCTGACCTAGGTTCATGGATGATTTAGCCAAACAAATCACAGTACTACTGGCCCTTTCAGCAAAAGTCCGCGAAGCATGGACTGAGGTCTCACCCGAAGTAGTATGGGAGGGTGGTAGAACTAGGTTTCCACACCCTGGATATGTCTAATGTTTTCAAGTGGTCCATGGTTCGACCCTATTATGAAACCAACTCACAAAAAGATAGAAAAGATAGTTGAACGCCTTAGAATTTAGCCTCTTCGAGGGGGCAACCTCCTTTACATTACACAAATGAACAATTCTGGGACGATACAAATGACAAAACCTCCTTTCTATATATAGGAGTCTAAGGGATCACAATATAACTAAGCCAACCTAACAATAATAATAAAAAGGCACAAAAATAACAATAGAGGGATTATATGGGGCACAGTGATAACAATATGGAGACAATAGGGGCACAACAATATTAATAAGGGATACAACTACAATAGTAATGGGGGAATCACTAGTATTATAGGGACCTAACATGCCCCTCTCCTTCAAAAAAAGTGTTGTCCTCAACGCTTGAGTAGTTCTGGATGCTTGTGTATAAAATTCTCATCCTCCCATGTGGAATCTTCAGCAGATAAGTTCTTCCACTTGATGAAGTACTCTGAAATGGATCGATTTTGTAGCTGTCGAGTTCTTGTTTCTATGACTGCTTTAGGTTCCAATATAATTTTTCCTTCCTCATCAAGTTCTGGCAATATTGTTTGAACTGGGAGCTTGTCGCCTATAACCTTCTTTAAACATGAAACATGGAAAAGTGGGTGCACTCGAGAAGCTGCAGAAAGCTCCAATTTGTATGCCATAGTACCAATCTTTTGCAGCACCTTGTATGGACCATAATACTTTGGTGACAATTTATTATCCTTCTTAGCTTCCTTGAGGGACATTTGTTTATATGGTTGTAACCGTAGGAATACCCAGTCACCTACATCAAAACTTCTTTCGTTGCGGTGTTGATCTGCCTATTGTTTCATTCTATTCTGTTCCAACACGAGGTTATCCTTTAAGAGTTGGAGAACTTGTTGTTGATGCTCGATGTGATGTTCCACTGCTTGAACCTTAGAATTTTCTCTTAAATATGATGTGATGGATGGTGGTTGATATCCATAAAATGCCATAAATGGGGTCATTTTTGTTGTGGTATGGAAGGAAGTGTTATACCACCATTCAAACAGAGGTATCCATTTGACCCATTGTCTCTGTTTATCAGATACAAAGCAACGAAGATATCCTTCCAAACATTTGTTTACTATCTCAATTTTCCCATCAGATTGAGGATGATAAGATGAGTTATGAGTTAACTGAGTACCAAGACAAGAAAATAATTCTATCCAAAAATTTCCAGTAAAAATGGGATCTCTGTCACTTACAATAATCTTTGGGTTTCCATGTAGCTTTTGAATTGTTTCCATAAATGCCATAGAAACTGTACTAGCTTTAAATGGATGTGATAATGCACAAAAGTTTGCATACTTGGTAAGTCTGTCAATGATGACACTCTTTCCCTCAGACTTGGGTAAACCTTTGATAAAATCCATTGAAACCTCCTCCCAATGTTGGCTTGGAATGGATAAAGGTTGTAAGACATAGTGTCTTAATTGTTTCAGCATTATTTTGTTGGCATACCAAACATTCTGCCACAAACTTTTGAATATCCGATTTAAGGCCATCCCAAAAAAATTCCTTCTTAACCTTGTGGTAAGTTTTTAAAAATCTTGAGTGCCATCCTAAGGGAGAAGCGTGCAATTCCAAAAAAATCTTTTTTTTGAGTTGGGAATTCTTACAGAGGTATAAGCGATCTTTGTACCATAACGAATCATTTTTCTAGCTAAATGTATCAGATGTATTAGAATCTTGTTGTAACTTTCGAATAAGTTCCCACACTTCTTCGTAGTTCTTCCATTCCTCCCTTGCTTCGTTTATCCAATCTGGTTGGATAATAGAAATGGCGCACAACAATGCTTCCACATCCTCATCCTTTCTTGAAAGTGCATTTGCCACAACATTTTGCTTCCCTTTTTTGTATATGATTTCAAAGTCATAACCCAACATCTTTGTGACCCATTTTTGTTGTTCTTAAGAGGATAATATTTTTTCTAAAAACTATTTAAGGCTATCATGATCTATTTTTACCTTGAAGTGTCTTCCCATTAGGTAGGGTTGCCATTTCTTAAGTGCATGTAGTATTGCCAACATTTCCTTCTCATAAATAGCTTTGTGTAAATACTTTCCCTTGATTGGATGACTTTCGAAGGCAATGGGTCTTTCATCTTGCATTAAAACAACACCAATTCCATTTCCAGAAGCATCACATTCCACAATAAAGGTTTTTGTGAAGTCTGGTGTAGCTAAGACCGGTGCTTGGCACATTGCCTCTTTAAGATGTTCGAAGGTATTTGTTGCTTCTGGAGTCCATGAAAATGCATATTTCTTCAACAATGTTGTTAGAGGTGTTTCTATTTTCCCATAATTCTTAACAAACTTGTGATAATACCCTGTCAACCCGAGAAATCCTCGTAAATGCTTTATGGATGTGGGGATTTCCCATTCCTTAATGGCTTTAATTTTTCTAGGGTCTACCTTAACTCCTTCATGAGATACAATATGACCCAAATATTCCACCTCTTGTAATCCAAAGAAACATTTGGATCTTTTTTCATATAATTGTTTCTCCTCCAATAGTTGTAGCACCCTGTCAACGTGTTCAACATGATCCTTCCAAGACCTGTTGTAGATTAGTATATCATCAAAAAATACTAACACAAATTTTCTAAGGAAGCGTTTGAAAATGGAATTCATCAAACCTTGAAATGTAGAACGTGCATTGGTAAGGCCAAAAGGCATAACCAAAAACTCATAGTGACCCTAATGAGTTCTAAATGTTGTTTTCAGAATATCTTGAGTCTTCATTTTGATTTGATGATATCCTGAACGAAGATCTAACTTGGTGAAGTAAATTGATCCATGCAATTCATCCAATAATTCATCAATGACAAGAATGGGAAACTTATCTTTAATAGTGAGCTTGTTGAGCTCCCTATAATCCGAACACATGCGCCATGATCCATCCTTCTTGTGCACCAATACTATTGGAGCAGAGAAAGAACTTTGGCTAGGTTGAATTATACTAGCCTCAAGCATTTTTGCAAACATATGTTCAATTTCACTCTTTTGGGCATAGGGATATCTATACGGCCTGATGTTTGGAGGAACACTTCCTAGAATCAAATGAATAGCATGATCATGATCACAAATAGGTGGGAGACCTTTGGGAGTCTCAAATACCTTGGAATGATTGTCCAGGACTTTTTGGAGATCTGGAGAAATAGATGATTTCGATGTAGAAACATCTAGTGAACATAATTGTGTAATTACACCGCGTTGTTCCTTTTTTAGAAACTTTATCATACCGTTAGAGGTTATTATCTTTCCCAGTTTCCCTGCAATACCCCTTAATTCAACTTCCTCTCCTTCGGCATAAAATTTCATGAAAAGTTCTTGAAAGTTAAAAGCTATTGTACCCAAGGATTGTAGCCATTGGACTCCTAGTACAACATCAACACATCCCATTGGAATGGAAAGCGTTGAGATATTCAATACATATTCTCCCATGGATAGCTTGATATTATGGCACTTTCCAGAGCAATTTATCGTTCCTCCATTTGCAACCATCACTTGACACTTTGGTGCTAGATATAGGAAGCAATTCAATTCTTTTGCTATCTTACAATGAATAAAATTGTGGGTACTTCTTGAATCAATCAACACTATTACCTTTTTCTTCTTGATATGTCCTTCTATCTTGATGGTTTGAGGAGTGGTAATTCCAGCCAATGTATTACAAGATATGGTCGGATTCATTTCTTCTTTATCTAGGCTTTGTTCCTAGAGTATATCCTCTTCTTTTGACCTTTCTTGTTCCTTTTCACAATCTATGTAGAATAATTTCTTCTCAGCACACTTATGACCTTTAGTGTATTTGTTATCACAACTGTAACAAAGCCCTTTTGCTCTTTTTTCTTCCAATTGTTGTGGTGTCAACCTTATAGGTTGTGGAAGGCTACGGGCAACAACACTTCCGTCTTTATAGTTGTGAGTAGTAGGCTTCTTGGTTGCCATAATTTTTCTTTCTATTTTTCTTACTAACCTGAATGCCTTCTATAATGAATCAGGTTCCCAAAGGCAAACGTCATGTTGGATATTATCATTTAAAGTCCCTATGAACACATCAATCCTATGCTCCTTTGGAATATTTTTTACCCTTATGTTCAATTTTTGGAACTCCTCATTGTGCTCCATCATTGAACCCTTTTGTTTGGGACTTATCAATTGGCTAAAAAAAGTGTTGCTTTTTGTATCCTCATAATGTGCTGTCATTTCTTCCGTAAAAATTGCCCAAGTGATAATTTGTTCACGAGAGCAAAGCCATTGATACCATACAAACTGATTTGGTTCCAAATATAAAGTTGCAATACGTACCTTTTGTGTGTTTTGCACATTATTGAGATCGAAAAATTGCTCCATCTGTAGTATCGATGTTGCGGGATCCTTGCCATCAAACTTCCTCATATTGATTTTTTGAATATGGTGGGCCTTCAATCTGACATTGGAGTCTATGAAATCATGATTAACATTTCTTTTGTTCTCATCATGAATTTCTTTTACTACCCTTTCACCATTAGTGACCATTTCTTGTAGCAACTTATTCAAATTTATCTTCAATTCTTCCATCTTATCATCCATGCCATCCATTTTAGCGTCCACGTCATTCATCTTAGCTTCCATGCCATCCATATTAGCTTCTACGCCTTTCTTTAAACAATCCATTTTATCTTCTATGCCTTTATTTAAACCATCCATCTTAGCTTCTACATCTTTCTTTAAACCATCCATCTTAGATTCTATTACTTTTTGTGCAAGTGATATTTGTTGCACTTGGTCTCGTAATTTTGATATATCATGTTGCATTTCTTCCTCTTCTTCATGAGTCATGCTAGAAGTTTCAAGTTTCTTATTAGGTGTTTGAATTTTCTTTCCTCGGGGCATCAATTACCGATAATAATGCTTTACTATGCCCTTTGAATTCCTTCAAACTAATTTTTCAAACCAAGCTTATGCAAAAATTTAAAAAAAACTACACACCTTTTTTCACTTTGTAGGAGTTCGATATTGAATCTGATGTATCTCTGTAATTTCGAATCATTGAGTTCTGAAATTGCAACTTCCAGTATCCCTCTATGTCCTCTTTCTAATGCCACCAATCTGATTGAATTTAGATTCTCCAAGGCAGAGTTATGCACAATCTCCCAAGATGACCTGATTATAGACCTTTCCAGAAGAGAGAACTTGCATGAAGTGTCACATGTCATTGTTTTGACCTTAGTATCTGAAAAATATACACAGGAAACTGCATTCTGTCCTCTTTCTGTAACTTACAAAATTTCAATCAGATGCTCTAAAAAAAAGTTATGACGATTTTCCCAAGGTCACCTGTTTGGAATGTAATTCAGGAGTCTGCAAAAAGGCCAACTTCCTCAAATAATATCTCCGCAAATATAGTGCGAAAAGCTTTGAAATTTGGACCCGAGGTTCAACGCGATTTCGTCTCAAATGGGTTTTTTGTTTCGCTTCTGAAACATCGCAAAAAAAATAATAATAAAATAAATAAAAATAAAATAAAATAAATAAATAAAAATAAATTAATTAATTAATTAAAAATAAATAAATAAATAAAATAAATAAAAATAAAAAAATTATAGCGAAAATTCCACAATTACCTATTTGGAGCAGCAAAACCCTATAATCCAAAGCTCTAATATCAAATGTTATGAAACCAGCTCACAAAAAGATAGAAAAGATAGTTGAACACCTTAGAATTCAGCCTCTTCGAGGGGGCAACCTCCTTTACATTACACAAATGAACAATTCTTGGATGATACAAATGACAAAACCTCCTTTCTATATATAGGAGTCTAAGGGGTCACAATATAACCAAGCCGACCTAACAATAATAATATAAAGACACAAAAATAATAATAGATGGATTCTATGGGACACATTAATAACAATATGGGGACAATAGGGGCACAACAATATTAATCAGGGATACAACTACAATAGTAATGGGGGCATCACTAGTATTATAGGGACCTAACAGACCCTGCACGCACGTTTCTACACACACTTACCCGTACCTCGCAACCTGGGATGTTGCCTTCACGCAACCTTACTCAGGGGCCGAACAATGTTATTACCCAATTCCTTACTATTAACCTAATATTAGTCGATCACTTAGCTTATCAGAATGTGTCTAGTTATATTTACCAATGTTCAGCATTCATATAAGGGCGTGCGATAAAGAAAACAATATAATTAAACAGGGAATAACACAAGAATAGGTACACAAGATTTGGAATCAAACTTCTCTTAATTATTCTTCTTCCTTGATTACAGACTCGACTCTGCCCTACGCACTCAACTATAGGGGTTCGCGCACTCAACTACGGACTCTACTAGGCCTCTGCGAACTCAGCTACAGAGCCTCTTCCTACTACTACGACCCAAGACACACTTAGATACTTTCTCTGTACTTCTATCTCATACTTCGCTCTTCCTTCTTTCTTCCTCTATCTTTTTTCACTTAGAGCTTTGCTCTATTTATACAATCCCATGGTCCGCGGACCATGGGTAGGCCAACATTACATTCAAAACTTAGGGTGGACAACCCTATGACTCTAACATACACTTCACGCTCTACGCCCACAATTCGTAGAGTTTTTACAACAATAATACTCAAAACTTGGGCTTTGAGCCCCAAAACATGTTGTGGGGGGATTCCATGCCCAACGGTTTTTTTAGGGTGATTAAATCTTGGAAGGGGAGCAAGCTCATGGTAAAGGTTAGAAGGGATGAATCAATTGTTGGGAGGCCAAACCCCATAATTCTGTAACTGATGAGGTGGGTCGAATGATCTATTGTAGCACATGTGGGCTCACGAGATTCCTGTAGTAACAAAATTGAACAAAAGAGAATATGTCGGGTTCTTCAATGAATGTTGGTATGTAATTCCTGCACTTCTTAATAAAATTGGAAATTTATTAGGGTGTTTGATCAATAACTGTGTTATTGTGCATTATTTCCTTACCCAAAATTATATGTAAATTATTTGTGCAAATACTTAGCTACAATCATGGCAAGACCCACTCCTCTGCTTTGACAGAGCATGCAAATGAATCTAAGCATCACATCTGCATTGAGGAGGCCTAGGCCCAAGTCGTTGCTAGGGTTAGTCAATTCCATCATCGTAAATTGAGGGAGGCCCTAGAATTTGAAAAAAGACCCAATAATTTGAATAGAGACGGTGGTTGGATTATTAGTAGAAGTTGGGTCTCTGTCTTGTCCTCTTAGTTTTTCAGGTTTCTTTTTGGGATTTATTTTGTTTGTTTATTTATCTATGTAGGTATTGTTGTCCTTTTTATAGTATTTGTTGTTGATTTATTCTTCATTAGAGTTTATATTCTTGATCCTTCGTGTTTTCTTAAGTATTCTATCATCTTATTCGTTCTTAACTATTTTTTGTATTTTTGTTATTTGTTTAATGGGCCTTAGCCCCATATTTTATTGTTGACCCTGTTTTATTTACTGGTTACTTTTCTTTACTATATATATATATATATATATATATATATATATATATATATATATATATATATATATATATATATATATATATATATATATATTTATTTATTTATTTATTTATTTATTTATTTATTTTGACTTGTGTATATTTTTGTTTTGTTTTATTTATTAAATAATCTTGTTTTGATTAGGGTCTTGACTCCTTTTTATAATTTTTGGCTTCCCTCCTTGTTTGGAGTTTGACTTTGATTTTTTTTATTCTTGTTAGTTTTTTTAATACTATTTGATTTCAATAAATTAATTTAAATATCAATTTTCAAAAGCTGGACATTTAATATAGTCGTTACTTATTAATATTTGTTTTAAATATATTAATAAATTAATATCATAATTTAAATATTATTTTTCAAATTAGTCATTACTTGAAATTATGGTCTCTACATTGCTCTCTATTTAAAGCTTTTCCATGGTCTGCCTCTTCATCTGGTCCTAATGATGAACCACACTTGTTGGTTAGAAACGCATCGGCCAAAAAATTCTCTTATGTGATTTTTATCGAAAGTCTTTTCTTAATTGATTATGGATCACAGAAGCCTGAACACAGAAATTATAATTATTTTATTTCTCTGCATACTAAGGCTTGACGAAGCACCAGTATCATAGATGCTTGACTAAATTAATAAGTTAAAAATTTGGAAGATTTGATATAATAGATGTATTTTCCCAAAATCCATTGAAACCTGCATAACCCTACATTCCCTAAACTCATTCTTCCTTTTTAAATTTTAACATAATATCAACTAGAATGAACATCAATTAAACCATAAACCCCAAATAATTCCATCCAACTATTGAAATAAACTCATAACCAAAACCTAAATCTACCTATTAATGAATTCAAACCAACAACGAGAGTGACTGAGCTAACAATACTGGGTAATAGAACCAGCATGTTACCACTCAATCTATCATCTTATATACGTGTAAAAGCCCCAAGCACTAAGATGATAGATTTAGGTAACTAGGAGGTTGGGCACTCTCACCTCGCCAACCCTCCTTTTCTCTTCAGACTAACTCTTCTCCATCGCAAAGGAGGTTGCTCGAAACTAAAGCTATAAAGTGTAAGGTGTTGTGAAGAAAAATTTCCAACGAAACAAGTTTAATAGTTGAAAGGGAACTAAAAATATGGTGGGCTAGAGATTAGTCCCTAGTCTATTAGTGAATGCACTCACTCAAAGGCACAAACAAGAAGTAATATTGTTGAAAATTACAAGCTAATGTTACCCTTTATTTTTTACTCTGTACTGCACATCTATAGACAAATTCCCATGCTCAAAGAGATGACAACTACCATGAGTAATTTTAATGTATATGCAGTCCACAAGTAGAAACAACACCATAAGCATTGACAAAAATCCAATGATAGCCCAACAGAAAATGGAAAAGATATGCCAAATTATCAATCCCAAAATAATATGTCTAGATTACTTTCAACAAGACAAAAATAACATTAATATTTGAGATATTACCTCACACACAGGAGATTTGCATGCCTCCCAAACACATCCAATATATTTTCATTAAACCCTAAAGGAGAGAAATATATCATATCCAACCATGAAAAAAAGGTGAGATAGATGTTCTTAAATAGAGTTTCTAGCTCAACATATTACAAAAATAATAATTTATTTATTCTGGAAAGTGCCCTAAGTACACAACTCCTCAAATATACTAATAAATTAGTCAATTAAGAAATCCATCTCCCTATATTGAGAGGACCCATGGCTACTCAACAAAACAATAATACTTAGCCAAAAATAACCATGAACCATAGCTCACAACCCTTATACTGGAATATAAATCCTCATGCTCCAACTCATTAGCTGATTTGTGAATTGAAATACGAAAATGACCCCATGTACCATCTCAGTTTTTCACAATTTATTATCCCTATTACCCCTCTATAGTGAAATAGTAAATGGTCATCTTGAGACAAGAAATCACCATTTTACATCCCTTCAAACAACCGAAAGGGATGTATATGACGAAACCCTTGCAAGTGAAAATGGTTCCACAAGGGAAACTCACTTTATTACAGTGTGAAAATTCCTTCATAACCCATAGGATAGGGATGATTTCCCATGAACATGCTCCATGTGTAAAACATTTGAATTCCACTCCTAATAAAATGATGGCATCAGTCACATCGTTTTATATTGATGGATAATAATATGATTTAACCATACTTTTGTACACCTTTTAATAGAAGCGCCCCCTTTTCCTTGTAATTTGTGAGCCTTTGAAGTCTAAATTTAGTTTGGAAAACTATGAAAAAGATAAAATTTGGTGATTTTTTTTTTGAAATCTAGATTACAATTATCAAGTTTCAATATTTTTCAACGTATTTTTGATGGGGTTGAATCCATTTCTACCATAAAAAAAAACATGATTCAATTACTCCTATCATATTTTTGTTAAAAAAAAAGCTACATTATGACAATTTAAGCATTCCCACTGTCATATTTTTTATAAAAATAATAACCGGATTCCAACAATTTTTAACTACTTGGGAAAATTTGATGCCTCGATATACAACACCATGGAAAATGTGGTTCTACATAATGAATTATTTGAAGATGAACTCCATAAAAAATCCATGGCTTAATCCCATATTACATTTATTAACATGTGCCTCCCTTCTCACTATGCCTACCAAGGAATGTGGGCATGGCCATCCACAAATATTAAAATAAAAATATCAAGGACATATGCCTTTTCTACACATGAAGAATTAATTGTTTGTCATAGTAACTTTTTCTATAGACTCTGCTTCATATCCCCTTTCACAATACTTAGAGGAAAAAGTGGCGAAAGTAAAAATATAGTAATTTTTACTTATGGTTACTTCATATCCCTCTTCAAAATACTTAAAGAGAAAAATTAAAAACATGGTAAACGTGTCTCATTATCACATGTAAATGAGGGTACTTCAATAAAGTGTTCTGCCATGATGGTAAATCTCTTTAGGTCAACTTAGAAGTTGTTGGAAAGAAGAACGTTCTTTCCAACGGGGAATCTTCCATAGTTGCTTTTGAGGAAACTGGATAACATACCCTTGGGTTTGTGATGGGGTTAAGGTTATGTTTTGTTTCAACTAAAACTTTTTCATCTCCATCATCAAATTAAATTTTGGTGGATGCTTTTAGAGTTACAAACCCTTGTGGTAAGAAGGGTTGTTATGTGGGGTTCCTATGTCAAGTTTTTCCAATAATATGAATGGTTTAAAGCAACAATGTGGAACGGTTGCACAAGGTCTTGGTAGTAGAGTTGACCTAGAGATTATCGATAGTGCAAGGGATAAGCCAGTTTTATTAGTAAACTAAACATTGAGAGTTTCTAGTTTGGAACACTTTGGGAAACATTTGTTAAAACTTCCTAGATCGAACTTTTCGAGGGATGCGGTGAAGATTAGAAGGAAGGTTAAAGCCTTAAGGGCTTGTTTGGAGAATTTGATATTATAGCTATGGGTTAAAATTTTGAGTTTTCCATTAGAGCTTTGGATGGGATATATAGTAGAAAAGGTGGTTAACACTATTGGAAAATTCATTTTCTTTGATGACTTGTCTCTGTTGGCATTTGATAAGAGGATTTTGTGGTTTCTTGTGGAAATGCATGTTTCTTCTAGTTTGTCAATGAAGATTGAGATTATTTGGGGAGGAAAACTTTCTAACAATATTTGTATGTTTGGAAAGTTTTGTTTAGGTGTTTGGTATGCCATCAAACATGATATTTAACAGGTATGTGCCCTAAATTTTCTTTTTAAAATCACACAATGTATAATTTCTCAGTTTTTGAGTCACAAATCTCTTGGAGTTTGGGAAAAAAATCTTAAGGTTGTTGGGTCGACATATTTTGGTTATGCTTCAAACCATTTTTCAAAATATTTTGTCATAAATGAGGAGATCTATTCTATCGAGCGCCAAGATCAGGTCAAAAATATATATGGGGGAAATTGTATCACATTGCTAGAGAATTTGAAACAAGGTTTGGAGTTTAGTTCTGTCGAGGATGGGAGGAAACCCTAATAGGGTTTCTCTTTCTCTTAATTCTTCTAGCCTAGTTAATTTGGAGGAGTATGTGAGTTTTAGGTTGAAGAGTTTGGAGAATGCTATTAGGTATTCAATATCAATTGATTTAGAAGTTGAAATTTCTGCAGTGGATCCGAAAGAGGTATTGTTTATGAATAACAAATATATCACTATTTCAGTCTAAAGGACAATAGTTTCTAAAGAGGTTGTCCTTTCTATATCTAATTTTTTGTGGTGGAATCAGTTGATGATTCAAATATGAGGTTCAAAGATAGCCATAATAAGGTTTATAAGCCTTCAAATTGGAATTGATTCTTACCATTGTGGTGGATCCGAGTACATATCTAGCTCTTTCTCATGTGGTGTGGTATTCTAATTCAAAGGTCTAATATGGGGTTATTAGCATTCCACATTCTGGTGTTCGTATAAATTTATCTGAAGATATTTCGTGTAAGCTAAATTTTTTATCAAACCCTTTGATTCAATCTCTTACTACAAAAGATATTTTATTATTGGATGAAATTGAGAAAAATCCTCTTTTAATTTCTATAAGAAATAAGAATTTGCAAAATTTTATTTTAAAGTCTTCTAAAGAGAGCCAAGAAACTATTTGTTTAAACCCACAATATTTTCCTCCTTTATCAAATATTCATGTAGATTTGGGGGTTGGTAATAAATATTGTTGGAATCATGATTGTCATTACACTAAAACCCACAAGTGTTAGTAAACGGGTGCATCACCAGAGTTAATGGATCCATGAGAAGTGGTTAAGGACATGTCACGCAACACATGGGGAGCTCTGGTTTCTTATAGTAAGGGTTGCAAAGAGTAAAATTGTGTTTGCAACGAAATTTTTCAGATCTATACGCGGGCTTGTCTCAGGTGAGTTGTGTAATACGCATATCTTATTTTGGGTAGTCGCATATATATTTTGCAAAGTATTTACACGAATACACTTTGTAAAAGTCACATATACATGCTAGGGTTTTTCAGTATGGGTTGTTAATGATATTTGATCAGTTCTATTATGATTATTGTTGTTTGTCAATGATGTCTCTTTTATAATAATATGTGTTTGACAGTACCAGTTGGATTGATTTGGTTATGGAATGGAATGTTGATTAGTGATGAGGCTACTCTATGGTGATATGTATTTGGTTCAGTAATATGTTATGAATTCAGTATAAGATTGAGCGATTGATTCATTGTTACAGTGATTCAGACTCAAGTATCTATAATTTGAGATCTGTATGCAGGTCTTTTTCAAGGGAAGCGCGTACGTACATGGGTATGATTAAGAACAATTTTATATATATTCTAACATATGTTTGATCAGGGTTTTCAGTGACAAAATTTAGTTTCTGTGATGAACATCACATGATGAAAGTGGATCCAGTATGAAATATTATGAAAAATTGTCCATCATTTCAGTAGTAGCCGGTAAACAAAGTCAAGGGGTTGGAGCTCCCTTCTAGTAGGTGTTGGAAAATGAGAGAAGGTTGTAGCCTTCTACAGGTGGGTGCCTGCGTACTGGTTAGGGTTTGCACTAGTACAATATTTTAAGAAGTTTTCCTTTTAATTAAAAAAAAAAGACAGAGACGACAACAATTGTGGTTTTCTTCCACATTGGGTGTCCACCTAAAAATCCTAGTGTTTATATGTGTTGATATGATTCCTGTGTGTTAATTACCTTTCTACTTTTTACTGCTCATATTGGCTGTTTAATTGATTAATAATGAAGTAATGATGCACTGACTAAAGTTGAACATATTAGTTATCTGGATATACATGGGTTTCCATAATAATAGTCGTGTACATGCACTAGTTTCCTTCATAACAATAGCGTACAAATATCAGAATAAGAAATTGGAAATTTGAAGCGAATAAAATACTAATTCACCCCCCCATCCTCCCCCCGCCCCCCTCCTCATTATTTTTCCTAACTATTGGTATCGGAGAAGGTCCTTCAAAAGAAGCTTGATCACTTTAAGGGAGATTCACCAAGAGGGAGTATCTTCTATCTAACCACCATTGTTTAATGGAACAAACTTGGTTTTCTGGAAAGTCAGAATGAGAGCATATCTGAATTTTCTTGGAGCTTATGTTTGGGGAATAGTTGAAAGAGGCTATCGGTATCCATACTCCATCCCCACAGATGATGCAGGGAAGAAACAATATGAGACCAATTCAAAGGAAGTCAACGCTCTCCTAGGAATTCGGGTAGAATTAAAATTTGTGAAGGCCATGCAGCTGAATACCGCAAAGGCTATATGGGACAAGATAATCCAAATATATGATGGTGACACTAAGGTAAAGAGTGCCAAACTTCAAAATTTTAGAATCCAATATGAGACTCTCTGAATGCATAATAATGAAATCATTGCAAGTTTCTTCCTTGGGGTAGATGAAATTGTTAACTCAATAAGAAATATTGGTGATGAATTAAAATATTTGGTGCTTGTTGAGAAAATTCTAAGATCTTTAGCCCCAAAATTTGATTCAAAAGTCTCTACCATTGAAGAAATGCAAGCTTTGAAGAACCTTACTATTGACCAACTCCATGGGATGTTAACAGCTTATGAAATGAGGAAAGGGGGTCCATCAGATATTAGAGAAGCAACATTCAAAGCTACTTATAGAGGAAAATAAAAGGAGGAACAAGGAAAAATGTTACATATCAGACGAAGAAAAAGAAAATTTCATAAAGAAACTCCAAGTAGGAACTGGCAGGTTTAGAGGTAAGCTTCCTTTCAAATGTTTTTCTTGTGGAAGAGTAGGTCACTACATGCCTAAATTCCCTTATAAATAAAATCATGAGAAAGGAAAGAATTCCTCAAAAGTGAATGTTAGAGGAAGATTTGATAACAAGAAAAGTTTCTATACACATGAAGATAGTGATTATTCTTCAAATAATGAAGATGTTGAATCTGATCAAGAATATCAATTACTTATGGCCTTTGAAGAAAAATATGATGAATCTGATGATATTTTCATGGATGCTCTAGAAGAAAAAGATACTCTTAGTCAATAAATAATTCAGCTAAAAATTCATGTAGAAGAAGCTAAATTCGCTGAAGAAGTTTTGAAGAAACAAATTCTAGTAAAAGAAAGGCACAATGAAAAGTTAGAACTTGAAATAGTGGGTCTCAGAAAGGAACTTGAGAAAACAAAGGCTCTAAATCTTATATTTGCCACAGGATCTGATAATTTGGAAGAAATCATCAAAGTACAACACTCTCCTCTAATAAATACAAGTCTTGGATACAATTTTGAATCATCAAAGACTACAAAATCTTCTGAAATGTACAGGAAGCTATCTCAACGCAGTGTATGGAAGTAGTCGTCAAAATTCCAGCTCTTAGCAAAGGAATGAGGGATAAAATGCCTCTCAAGGAAAAAAATCTTATCACAATCAAAGGAGAAGCTACTAAAATAGGTACTATACTTCTAGGTACTCCTACTTTAATGGTCAGTGATTCACTTGTCATAATTTTGGTCATAAAGTTGTTCAGTGTGTCACTTATAGAACTATCATGAATAGAGAAGCAAGAAACAAAAAGAATGAGATTGAAGCAAAGAAATCTTATTACAATGTTTTCTCACCTCTAAAAAATGAAATTGAATGTTCTATTTGCAATAACTTTGGTCATAAAGAAATTGAATGCATAAGAAAAACAACATCATCCTATTAGCACAAAAAAAAAGGTTACAACACCAAAGGTTTGGAAAAAGAAAACCATAGACTCTGAAAATTGTGGTCTAGCTTTATATGCAGGAGATCAAGAAAATATATGGTACATTGATAGTGGATATTCAAAGCACATGACAGGTGAAAAACATGAGTTTGTGTATTTTAATGAAATAAAGAAAGAAAGGAATGTAACTTTTGGAAATAATTCACTTGCTGCTATCAAAGGGAAAGGAACTGTGCTATTAAAGAAAAAGGTCAAGGTTGGAAATGTTTTATTTGTTGACGGATTAAGACATAACTTGTTGAGATTTAGTCAAATGTGTAACCACATGCATGAAGTTGTTTCTAGATCAAAGAACTATGCGGTAATAAATATGGACACAGATAAGATCTTAATAAAGGGAACAAGAACTCTAGGCAATGTCTATGTCTTGGAAGGCAACCAAGAAAATTGTTACTTAAGAAAAGTTGAAGAAATTTGACTTTGGCACAAAAGGTTGGGACACCTTAGATTTTCTCAATTATATAGATCAAGCAGAATGGGAGTAGTATGTGGCTTACCCAATATATCTCCGCCAAAAAATAGCATCTGCAAATCATGCCAATTTGGTAAGAAAACTAGAGTTCATTTTAATGCTAAAGAAGGTACTTCAAGTAAGCCACTTGAACTTATTCATGCTAATTTGTGTGGTCCTTCAAGAAAGAAGTCTCCTCGAGGTGAACAATATTTCATATTATTCATTAATGACTTTACAAGAATGTGTTGGATTGTCCTACTTAAACATAAAGATGAAGCATTTGATAAATTTAAAGTATTCAAGGCTCTAGTAGAAAATGAGTTAGATTTGAAAATCAAATGTCTTATATCTGATAGAGGAGGAGATTTTATATCATATGAGTTTTTCAATTTCTGTGAACAACATGGCATCAAAAGACAATTTTCTATAGCTAAGACTCCTCAACAAAATGGAGTGGCAGAAAGAATGAATAGAACAATCCAACAAATGGCATGAGCCATGCTTGATGAATCAAGAACTCCACATACCTTATGGGGGGAAGCAACACATACAACCATGAATATACTTAACAAATCTCATGTTCAAGTAAACAGTGATAAAAATCCCTATGAACTATAGTTTGGTAAGCCTCCAACTGTCAAGCATTTTAGAATTTTTGGAAGCAAACGCTACATAAAGAAAAATGATGATAAGTCTGGAAAGTTTGAATCTAGAGTTGATGAAGGAATCCTCCTTGGATACTCTTCTAGAAGCAAGGGATATAAATGATATAACAAAAGGCTTCCAAAGGTTTTTGAATGCATTGATGATTATATTGATGAAGCATCCACAGGTACCAAAAAGGAAGCTCCAACATATGATGAACATTTTCCTACTACAAGTCAAAAGGATGTAGAAGAAGGTAATAGAGAAGCATCAAAAGAAAGGAATAAAGATATAGATACATAAAAAAAGACACCTTCAAGGTATGTTCAGAAAAATCATCTGGAATCTCAAATTCTAAGTGAAAAGGAAGCAAAAGTACAAACTAGAAGAACTCTTGTTGGAACTTCTATTTTCCTTGTCTTACTATCTACAGTTTAACCTCAAAATGTGAATCAAGCAAGAAACGATGAATGTTGAGTTAAGGAAATGAATGAATACCTTAATCAGATAGAAAATAACCATACATGGGAATTAGTACCAAGAACTCATGAAAAAAAATGTTATTGGGATGAAATGGTTGTTCAAAAACAAACTGAATAAAAATGGAGAAGTAATTAGAAACAAAGCAAGACTCATATGCAAAGGCTATGCTCAACAGGAAGAAATAGACTTTGAAGAAACATTAGCACTCGTAGCGAGACTTGAAGCCATAAGAATGTTCCTTGAATTTTCAAGCTTTCATAACTTTAAAGTATATAAAATGGATGTTAAATCTGCATTTCTAAATGGGGACCTAGAAGAAGAAGTTTATATTGAACAACCTGAAGGTTTCATTCTGGGCAATGATAAAAATCTTGTTTGAAAACGTAGAAAGACATTGTATGGGTTAAAACAAGCTCCTAGTGCACGGTATTATTGCCTTGACAGGTATCTTTAACAACAAGGCTTCACAAAGGGGTCTACAAATAACAATCTATATATCAAGATGGATAAAGATAAACTTTTGATAGTTGTTGTTTATGTAGATGACATCATATTTGGATAAAATTAACAATCTATGAGTCAAGGATTTGTTTTAGTTATGCAGTAAGAATTTTAAATGTCTTTACTTGGTGAACTAACATACTTTCTTGGTCTTCAAGTTCAACAAACAAAGAATGGTATATTTCTCTCATAAACCAAGTACCTCAAGCAGATTTTAAAGAAATATGGAATGAAAGACTGCAAACCTATATTCACACCAATGGTAACATGATGCAATCTTAGTTCACATGATGATTCTCCTTTGGTTAATCAACCATAATACATATCTATGATCAAAAGCTTGCTCTACCTTATAGGCATGAGACCAGATATTATGCATGCAGTTGGGATCATTGGACAATTTCATGAAAATCCTAAAGAAACTCATCTCCATGTAGTTAAGAGAATATTCAAGTATTTACAAGAAACTCAAGATTTTGTTCTATGGTATCCCAAAGATGCAGATTTTGCACTTCATGCTTACATAGATGAAATTTGGGCAGGAAATATTTATGATCGAAAAATTACTAGCGGGGGTGAATTTTATTTGGGACCTCACTTGGTATCATGGTTCAATAAGAAACAAAGATCCATCACTTTATCTACTGCTAAGGTAGAATATGTTTTTGCTACATCTTGTTGTACTAAACTTCTATGGATGATGCAAACATTGCAAGACATTCAAATCACTTGTCCTCAACTTGTACCTATTTTTTGTGACAATACTAGTGCCATAAGTATCTCTAAAAATCCTATCATGCACTCAAAAACCAAGCATATTCCAATCAAATGTCACTTTCTAAGAGAATAGGTGCTTCGAAAAAGGTCAAACTGGAATATGTTCCTTCAAAAGAATAAGCTACATATTTATTTACAAAGCCACTTCCACGTGATTCCTTTGAATATCTCAAACATAAATTAGGAATGATCTATGCTTCATCACTCTAGTAATTATTCTGACTGGTATTTCATGTTCAAGGGGGAATAAGACTCTAAATTAATTTTTTTACGCGAATTACATGAAGGACATTCGTGTATATATGTGATCTTTTGATCTAAACAATCACATATGTTTCTCTGAGATGAAGAAACAATGGGATAGACTCAGGGAGAGTCTCTGATATGCTTCAGTCAGTTATTATTTGTCCTTTTGGTTCTAACATTTCTTGGTTACAGTCTGTTGGTGATGCTCAAATTTTACGTAGAAGTTATATTTGTCTATGATGGTTCATGAGTTGCTACAATATGTCATTTCTTCTTTGGTTCTTTTGATGGATTTTCTTATTGATCAGTTGGATATGATCAAACCTGACAATGAATAGTTGGCACATGTTTAGGGGGGAGCATCTATTATGCTTTTAATAGCACATTGTTGGCATCATAGATGCTTTAGCACTACTTGCTAGATGATGATGTTTTCATGGTTCATTCATTACTTGGTGACATTGATGAAGATATATGCTACATATATTAGTTGATGATGTTGTTGCTCAGTTCTATGTCTTGTAATACTAAAGTTTCTTGGTGATGCTTGAAAGAATTGGTAATTTGTGGATGTTGTTTGTCTCTCGATATAAAGGTCATGTAATGCCCCATGTCGTAAATCATTGTAAAATTCAGTCATGTATGGGTGATTAGAGTCAATTCATTTGTGTATGTAATCCCATTATTTTGGGCATTTGATGTAATGGTGAGTCACGTATATAACTCCACTGTGTTGGGTGATTGATGTCATGGTGATACGAAATGTCATACTTGATTAAGTCATAAAATCTTGTGATTTTATTGTAAACTTCAACATATTCAACACATGATCAGGGGGAGCATGGTCTGTATACAATATTCATCTTCAGAAGATCAACCCTACAGTGATCCTCATTCAGCAAATAAGTATTCATTCAACATTGGTCAACATTTTTGCCTTGATGTCAAAGGGGGAGAGAAGCTTGGTGTGTTTACAGATTCCTTTACAGGAGGTGGTGACCAAACACCAAAGTGGTTGCCATCAAGTCCAAAGGGGGAGATTGTTGAAATTATGACTAATGTGTTATCCTTGATGAAAACCTACTTGATAGAGATGTCAACATGATGGTTATGCAAATAATATAGGTGATATCAGCAAAGGAATATCAACTCAGAGATAGATGGGACAGATGGATGGAAAAGATCAAGTGTGAGAAATTCTATGCGAGTCTTGTGAAGCAATATTGCGTACATACATAGGTATGGTGAGGAGAAGTCACATACAAAATCCACACCATGGTATTATGAATACTAAGGGTATTTACCATGGTATTGGCCCATAGTGATGAGTGCAAAAATAAATATTTGATCCCGTCAAAGAATACTTACAACATAACCAAGGTATTTACCTAAGGTATTGGCTAAGGCAAATACTATATAAAGAGATGGAGTTCAAGGTGTTGGGTGTGTAAGTGATGAATTGTCTATGAATGATTTGATCTAAAACAGGTGTGCACCAAGGAGAAACGAGAGGACTCATATCTGAAGTATGGTGACATATGTGCTTGTTTGTTGTACTTATTGAAATTGTCTAACAATGATATATCTGTGCTAAAAATTGAATGAAGTAATCTTAAAAATATGCAATTATGATAGTAAGGATGGTAGAGAGTAAAATTTTGTTTACAGCGGAAGTTTTCAGATCTATACACAGGTTTGTATCAGGTGAGTCGTGTACATACACATATCTTCTTTTTGGTAGTCGCGTATATATTTTGTGAAGTATTTTCAATATGGACAGATTTGTACATGGGTGTGGTAAATGGTAATCATGTACATATGTGGATGGGTTGTTGATGATATTTGATCAGTTCTGTTATTATTACTGTTGTTTATCAACAATGTCCCTTTTATAATAATATGTGTTTGATAGTATTGGTTGGGTTGATTTGGTTATGGAATGGAATGTTGATTAGCAACTATATGGTGATCTGTATTTGGTTCAGTAATCTGTGATTAATTTAGTATAAGATTTGGTGATTGATTCAGTGTTACAGTGATTCATACTTAGGTATCATTATTTTTGAGATCTGTACACATGTATTCTTCAAGGGAAGTGCGTACATACACAGGTATGATTCGTAAAAATAGCATATATATATTCTAACATATGTTTGATCGAGGTTTTCAATGACAACATTTGGTTTCTGTGATGAATAAAACATGATGCAAGTGGATCCAGTATGAAATATTATGAAAAGTAGTCCATCTTTTTGGTAGTAGCCTGTAAACAAAGTCAAGGGGTTGGAGCTCCCTTCTAGTAGGTGCTGGAAAATAAGAGAAGGTTGTAGCCTTTTGCAAGTGGGTTCTTGTGTACTGGTTAGAGTCTGCACCAGTACAAGACTGTAAGAAGTTTTCCTTTTAATTAAAGAAGAAGACAAAGATGATAACAATGGTGGTTTTCTCCCACTTCGGTTTCCACCTAAAAAGCCTAATGTCCATATGTGTTGATATGATTCTTGTGCGTTGATGACCTTTCTTCTTCTTACTACTCATAATTACCGTTTAATTGATTAATAATGAAGTAATGATGCACTGACTAAAGATGAACATATTAGTTATTTGGATATACGTGTGCTGCCTTAATAACAATCGCGTACATAAACTAGTTTCCTTCATAAAAGTAGTGTACAAATATCATATTAAGAATTGGAAATTTGAAGTGAGTAAAATACTCATTCACCTCCCCCCCTCCCACCACTCCCTCTCAATATTTTTCCTAAGAAAATATATGTTTTCTGATTGTTTTATAAATCCTTCATTGAGGAAGTTTGGATCCCCTTAGTCTACCATTTTTACTTCAAAAATATCATAGTCTTTGTATACAATTTCACTTATAACTACATCTGATAGATCCCCTACTTCTGATTTAGAGGTCAAACATCTAGATCCTAAATCCTTTTTAGGATTTTTCCTTAATAATATTCGGGAGTCTCCCCTAGGGAAAGAGTTGGTGGACTCATATTTTCCTGTGATCCATTCCCTTGTCCCATCCTACAAGGAAATTCTAAATTTAACTCCTCTAAATGTTTATACTGCTTGGTTTTTTAAGGAAATGGAAAATTTAAATCTTGCTAATACTTTTCCAAATGTCACTGTTAGGAAGAAGAAAGAAAATAATAAATATATGGCTTGAGAATGAGCTATATAGGGTGGTATATTCAAGTAAGTTTTGGAAGTTTATAGATATTTGAGACGGAAAGAAGGGGTGAATAGGCGGTAACTATGGCGCTCAGACTTACCTGCGTCTGCCAAACCCCCGGTGAATCCACAAGCAAGAAGCCTGCATTCATCATCTCTGCATCGCCAAGAGAAAGGGCTTTTTGTTATCTGCTACAGTCAGGGTTCACAAGACGAACAGAGGCACGAATCCAGCCAGATCTGTTGCATAAGGCGCTCTCTCAGGCGGCGAAGACAACTTTAAAACCCCCGAACGACACTCATGGGTTGGCTATGCACTTGAAATGCATGCGGATCGGGCACTTGACAGTCGAACCTGTGGCAGAAATTGCTTCCGAGAATACGCTTTGGGAGGATACTGACTCGAGAAAAAATGGAACGGAATTATTCCTTCCCTTCATGGTTCAGGATGCTCCATACAGGACGGATCTGGTTACCATATTCCACTGTTCTTGGCTATTTGCATCAAAACAGACGGATCTCAATCAGTATTGGAGGGGTGCGTTACCCCCAGCGAGGGTTATGCCCGGGATAGGAAGCAGCGCCTGCGTCTTTGGGAAAACGATCCGGCAAACTGTTCCTCTACCCCCTCTCGAAAAGCAGCAGACCCGTTTTGACACATTCAGGCAGCTCTCAACCAATTTGTTTGCAGACCAAGCATGGGGCGAGAGCTTGGCTCTGGATCCCCTGCGATCTACAGTACTTGGCCACAGATCGGGTCATAAGCTTTCAGATCTAGACCTTTGTAGAGCAGATCTACCCCTATGCAGGTCAGATCTGGAAGCACATTCCCCAGAAAAGACGAGTAAAGATAAGAAAAGCTCTCTCTTTATTAGATCTATGGGCGGGAACACAATATGCATCGAAATAGGGATATGGGAGGCAACATAAATCCTCAAACAGAGGATACATGAAAAGACTGGAATCCCACCATGCAAACAGCTCCTCCTCTACGCAGGGAAGGTAATTCAGGAGGGGTTCAAACTAATGGAATATGGTATAGCAAAAGACTCTACCATCTGTCTCAGCACAAGATTGTGTGGAGGCTGCCCCGGCTCAAGTTCAAAAGGACCTGTTTCCTTCAAAGATGCAGTCAAAGGTAATATGGAACCACAAAAGAAACCAGAACAACAAGCTACAACACCAGGGGCATACATTGTTGAGCAGACAACACAGAACCCTGCATTAACAATCTCCATACCAGAGGTAAATGAAATACAAACTGATTATTCAACTAAAGCAGTGATATTCAGGTTCAATGGATTTTGGCCCAAACCGGAAGCCCTTCGTCAATGGATCTACTCCATATGGACAGAAAACTGTGATATCCATCTCTGTTCAAAAGGATTCTTTATTGTCAAATTTGACACCATAAAGGACAAAGAATATGCTTTGAACGAAGGACCATGGTTTTGGGGAAACACTGGCCTTTTCGTGAAACCTTGGTTTACAGATTTCGATCCAAACAGCATGGTGGTCACCAAAATGCCAGTTTGGGTAAAATTGTTTAACCTTCCTATACACTTTTGGCACTACAAAGTACTGGAAGGAATAGGCAATACCCTGAGATCTTTTATAAAAGCAGATCATGAGCGCCTATCCAAGGATATCTACACATTTTCCAGGATATGTGTGGAGGTAGACCTCATTCAAGGCCTACCAGAGCACATTCTCCTAATACATAATGGAAAACAATGGGCACAACCACTGGATTATGAAAACACCGCCTTTCACTGCCACATATGTCGACAAACAGGTCATCTTCAGAGTGCATGCCCACAAAACAAAAAAGATAGGAAAAGGAGACAACCACCAAAGCCGAAAGGATGGCAATTTTCAGCCACATGGGCAGAGGATGTAGAAGAGGATATAGAAGAGGAAAGGAATGCAGGAACCACCAGCAATCTACAAGAAGATGAAGACGGAAGGAATAACCCAAAAATCAGCAAAGAAATCTATCCACACCACCTACAGAATAATGAATATCTGATCGAAGGAGCAATAGACACAAATGCAGGTAACCCACAGCAGCAATATGAGAACACCAGACAGGAAATTGGTGGTAGCAAACGAGCATACTCGCCAACAAGCACAGATTCTGAAAAGGACATCATCGCTGCCACAAATGAAACACAAATGATTATTGTAACAGCTCCACCTAACAATGAAGGTTGGCGGAAAGTGGAAAAAAAGAAAGGTAGGAAAGTCTAGATTGTCTATTTGATTGATTATTAGCTCCTGATTAGCAGGACAAGTTTTGTTACAATATATGCTATATAGCATCTACAACATGTAATTTTACTCATAATGAATAAAATTACGATTTTTCCAGTGGAAAAAAAAAATAAATAAATAAATAAATTTGGAAGTTTATTGTAATCATAGGGCACTTAGAGTAGAGAAGCCATCTTAAGAAGGTCATCCATGATTTTGATGTCTTTAAATGTAAGGGGAGTAGTGGGAACTTCCAAGACAAATACCCTCAAGAGATTAGTGTAGTTAAATAGGACTTCTAGTATTTTGCTCAAGGAAACCATGGTGATTGGAGAAAGAGCTTGAGAAGTTTTCCTAAAAATTTGTCCTAGATGGAGTGTTTGATCTATAGATGCTTTGGGACTTCCCGGGGACCTATTGGCTATGTGATACATGAGGGTTTTAGATTTTAAACCCTTCCTTTCAAAGGATAGTATTATTTTAGAAGGTTCTCTTAGAGTTTTGGATTATTTGATAAAAAAATTTATTTTCTATGGCCTTATGATGAAAAACATGACTTTTGGAAACATATCCAAGATAGTGGTTTATTTCAAGATCAATCTCTTATTTTAGTTAGGGATCTAAATTTTACAACCTCTTCTAAAGAAATTTGGGGCCTTAAGGCTTGTATTGTAATGTACTAAATCTATAAAATGCTAATGCAATCCACAAATTATTAAATTGTTTCCTTGAATACTTCTATCAAACACTTAGTGAACAAGATTTTCATTAAAAATTTCATAGACAAAGTGATGAGAAATGATAATAGAGAGATATATGGGGCAATATAAGCTCTTACTATAACTAATTTGAAGGATTTTACAAGAAAATTCAATTAGGAACATGGGAACTCGCTTCAACAAAGATATGACCCAATTCGACCTCAGTAATAAAGATACAATTCTTCAGCAACCAACTCATCCCACAAGAAAGGAAAACCTCAGCTAGATAAATTCAAACCTCTCCAAGGGTTGGTAGAAACTAGGCTTGTTAAATGATTAATATCCAAATATCAACTCGGTCTTTTGGTGCAATAGCTTTGAACCTTTAAAGATAATATTTGAACCTTCATAACTTGCCTAAAAATTGGCAATTCTGGCCTGTAAATATGCAGATATGGTGAATTCAACCTCTATAAACTTGGCTTAGGTATCTCAACCACTGGATACAAATTCAACCCTCCACAAGATGAATATCTTAGCCACTAATTAATAAGTGTAATATTTGGAACTTAGCCACTTTGGTCTCCAAGTTTGCAAAATAGCTCAAGCGCGTAAGTGATGGGATTTGACCTCCTTACTCTATCTTCTTTTGATAAATGTTCAACCAAAAAAAGGGAACTTATTCATTCATATGATGAATGACTTAGAATTCAAATGATGAATATAGACTTAAAAAAACAACCCCTATAGAGAAAGCCTCACAAATATTGAGTTAAGTCTCTGAAAACAACAATAGAATGCATCCTGGTAAATAGGGTAGAATTCGGCCTCCAAGAGATGAATTTTGACTTTCTGATAAAATAATGAATTCGACATGCCAACGTACATATTTTAGCCCTCCAATGATCTAAACTCAACCTTCACTTGGAAGAAGAAATCAAAATCCAATGATAACCATAAACTCCTAAAGTGATGCTAACAAATTCAACCCTTTGATGACATATGAATTCAGCTCCTCACATTAATAGATTAATCCTCAAGAACACTCCATCAAGGAAACATGAATTCGACCTCCTAGGATGAATGGAAACAACTAAAGTAACTTGACCCTCTTAAGTAAATCACCTTTTGTAGATAGATAATTTGCTCCAACCCACCTGCAACATCAAATATCAAATGATAAATATGAACAATTCATGCAATTCCAAGTAGGGTGGCAGTGATGTCCACCAAAATTAGATAGGTACTAGCTAGGGTGGTATTGATGTCCATTGAAACCAGTGTGAGAGTCTCACTTGGAACCCTCGAGATGAAACTCATTTGAGCTCCAAATTAGTCACAAGCAATAATCACTAAATAGAATGATGAGAATGACCTTCTCTTCCCTTTTTACAAGACTTTATCAAAGCTTATCCAATCTTCTAGAACTCCCCTTTTATTATTATTTTATAGGTGACTTTTTAACCCATTTTAATTAACAATAATGTTCCCCTTTTATTAATAATATTATCAAAATTGGGAAAAACTCCTTAGTCCCCTTAGCAATTTTCCCTCTTGCGATCCTAAAGGAAATAGTTAGACAATCAGGAACTATGTATCAATGCTCAAGAATTTAGAGACATTATAGTCCTCCATACCTGAAATTGCTTGTCCTCAAGCAATTTGAGCCCTGGATGCTGAAATATTTTCTTTCCTTCCCACGTTGCATCATCTGAAGGTAGATCCTTCCACTGCAAAATCTACCCCCTGATAATCTTGCTCCTCAACCTCCTCTCTCTCACCTCCAAAATTTCCTCAAGAATCAACACTAAATTCCCTTCCTAATCCAAGGGAAGCAACTCAGATGAAGGAAAAACATGCTTCCCTATTTCTTTCTTCAAGAAAGACACATGAAAGACATTATGTATCTTGATTCCCCCGAGAAGGTCCAATTCATAATCCACTTCCCCCAATCTCTTAATGATGTTGTAAGGTATATAGAACCATGGATTCAATGTCTCTGCACCTTTTTTCCTAATATTGGACTATCTGTATGACTTCAAATGCTAATACACCACATCTCCTATGTCAAAACTCCTCTCGATATTGTGTTGATTGTCATACAACTTCTATTGATTTTAGGTCGTGCGTAGACTATCCACGAGAGCCTTGAGGATATCTTGGCACTCTTAGATCCAATATTTGGCTAATGGGGCCTAACTATCTTTACACATCATATTTGCAAATGATAGAGCATCATAGAAATATAATTCTTTGAACGGTGACATCCAAATCAACATATGATATGTGGTGTTGTGGCATTACTCTCCCAGGTGCAACCACTTCACCCAAGGTCTTTTCTACCCTGTTACATAGCTTCTTAGGTACCCTTCTAACCACTTGTTCAATCTCTCCATCTGCCCATTGTCTAAGGATGAGGAGTAAGCTCAATACCCACCAATTTGAACAACACCTGCCAAAATCATGGCTATCTCTATCACTAACAATGGTCTTGGAAAAACTATGTAACCTCAAGAGCTCTTAGAAAAAATATGTCAGCTACCTAAGATGTTGAGCTCCTAAAATAAATCAAAAAATAATGGGAATATTTAGTTAGCCAATCCACCACAACATAAATGCATACTTTTCCCTATACTGATGGAAATCTTGTGATAAATTCCATAGAGATACTCTCCCACATCTGCACTAGAATAGAAAATTGTTGTAGTAGTCTAGTAGGATGTGTATGCTCCTTATTCTGTTGGCATGTACTGCACTCTCAAACATAACTCGGGATGTTACCCTTGAGACCCTTTCATGATATTCTATCTCAAAAAACTCTATATGTCTTAAGAAAACCTGAGCATCCTGCTAATGGAGCATCATGTATCACTTGTATGATCCTCCTTTAGTGGCGAATTTGGCACCAAATATATCCTTTCCTTATAGTGGATGATGTCATTGATGACCTTATATCTACCATCCTATAGTTGACCATCCAAAATCTTACAAGCCATCTTATTCTTTGAATACTCCACCAAGAGATGGGACCTCTCATTTGTCAAAGTGTCCATGAAAGAGAATGCCACAGGTCTCTTAGATAAACCATTTTCAACCACATTGTTCTTCCCTTTGGCATACTCTATCTTGAAATCATAGGCCTGAATATTACTAACCAACTTCTCTTGTCGGTCATTCAACTCCTTTTGGTCCAAGAATAATTTCAGGTTGTTGTGATATGTTTTTAACTTAAACCGATTTCCCACCAAGTATGGAATAAATTTGGCCAATGCCTGCATGTTCACTAACATCTCCTTATCATAATTTGAATAATGGTGATCATAATCCTTGAGATTCATGCTCTCGAAGATAATGGTATGCCCATGTCACATCAATACTGCTCCAATGCCTTCTCTTGAGGCATCACATTCAAAAACAAATGGCTATGTGAAATAAGGTAATGTTAAAAAACGATAGGTACTTGTTGTTGCCTGGACTGTATAAGCACTATGACAATGCTCAGGACAGGGGTTTTCACTTTGATCCCCACCCACTCTGTTCTAGTTGTCTCCCAAAAACACGCTATGGGGGGTAGTCCCTATGGAATGAAGTGAAGGAAATCTTCTTGGGAATCAAATTACTTGGGAGACATGGATGAGTGGCTTAGCCACTTGGTTGAAATTAAGCAAGATTATTGATTAAATTAGATTTTCCATTATGAAATGAGTGCCTTAATGGAGTCACAAATTATTTCTTCTTATGAATTGAAACCAAATGACCAGATGGACACCCGCTGTTTGAATGATTGACTAACCTATATGATATGAAAATCGTAGGACCTATGTGAGATGAAGTGATATTGGTAAATTTTAGTTAAATGCCTAGTCTAAGTGTAACCTTCCTTTAATTATTTTGAAGCTGGGCTCCAAGGTAGGTTATGGGAAGGAGGCTAACAGGAAGCAGGCTAAGGCCTAATTAACGATACCTTATGTTAGGATTTTATCACCCAATGCCTCCAGTGCCATAGAGACTATGGCTCTGATGACTGCAAGGTCACTGTGTTAACCATTGAGAGTTGTCGAGGCCCCTAAATCTAGATAAGAAGGGTTGTTCTATATCTCTATCAACCTAGCTTATGCTAGGAGGTAAATTATTAATGCAAATCTAGATCTAGTATGCTTATGCAAGAGATTATGAGTGAGATTTATCTTGAGTTAATATTATCTTAAGTTGTTTAAGTACATAATTAGAATCCTTTTAAGAGTACTTAACAATAATACATTGCAATCTTATACAAGATAAAATGTTTAGAGATAGAAGTGTAAATTTCAACAATACTTCACAAGATACCAAGTAACTCAAGATGCCAAATGCTAAAAATAGTCAATCGAAATGCTGATCACAAGTTTATGATAGTTTATACCAACAATACTAATTCAAAAAAATCAGATCTTATCAATTTTGTAACAGCAGTGCGTAAACCACTTGAAATGATGAAACTTGCCCAACACATAAAACATTGAAATTATAATTACCAACAAATGTAATTTAGCTTGTTTAGGTCACTTTAAGATGATGTATTCAGTAAAATTTCAGATCTAGTTTCTTGAATTATAACAGTAAGTAAAGACAAATCAACAAGATAAAACTACCAAAAATAGATGGCCTAGATGCCCAAAAATAACATAAATGCACTAGAACTTGAAAATTTTAATTTTAGGGTTTTTTTAGAGAGTTTGACTCAATTTTTAGAACTGATATATTTATCACAACAGTGAATTAACCACATATCAAAAAACCAATCAAGCCAGAAAAAGATGCCCAATATTTCAAAAAATAGAAAAAAAATATGAAAATTGAAAATTTCAATTTTTTGCCCTTATTAAGTATTTGATTCAAAAATTTTAGAACTGCAGGAAATTTCAGTTACACAAAAAAATCCAACAAGATTAAATGTTAGATCTCGGCCAAAAATCAAATACCTAAGAGGCCAAAATTTGTGAAAATGCAAATTTTGCAATTTTAAATGACTTTGACCATTTTTTTTATGATTTTAGGGCCTAATTATTAGTAATTTTCTTGCTATAATAAAACTACAGAAAACAAGGGTTTAGAGGTCAAACCCTAGGCCCAAGGCCTTGAAGATCCCACCATTGAAATTCATTGAAACTTTAGGATCAATTTGCGCTCCCAAAATACGAATTTGGAGACCTTAATCCTGCAAAAATGCCAATTATTTAGCTTTAAAACTTCAACTTAGGCTTTGAGGTTAATTTAGGGAAAAAGAAGCCAAGACAATGAAGAACAAGGCTAAGGGAAGAAAATTTGTAGGGATAAAAGGGCTAGGATGGTAGATCTTGGCGCAAGGATGAAGAAAATGGCCTAAAAAGGCCAATGTTATGCCTAATGAGGCTAGCGTTGGGAAAGAGAGGATTTAGGGGCTTGTGGAAAGGCCTAAGGCCTAAAGGCCAAGAAAAGGGAGAGAGAGGAGGTTTAGAGGAGAGGGAACAAAGGATAATAAGGCTAAATGGAGGGCCCATAGGAGACGAAGGGCTTGCGACAAGCCTAGGAGGGCCAAAAAAGACGCTGCAAGTCCTTTTAGGCCTGCGATTAGGGAGAGGAAGCGAGGCCACAACCCCTAAGGGTCACGACCAGCCTTAAGAAGGCTAAAAACCAAGGCGCAAAGAGTAGAAACAATGATGTTGAGGCCTAGGAAGGAAAACCTGAGGCTAGAAGTCCTGAAAAGCTTGAAACCCTTGCTCCAAATCTTTTTATACTTCAGCTCTTTGATTTTCTAAAATATCTTCTGTGAGAACCTGCAATTTTTTTCCAAGAGACTAGATCTTACCCTCAAGGGCCTAGATCTAGCTCTTCTTCCACTTAACTCCTTGATCTAACCTACAAAAATAAAATTCACAAGACCCAAACCCCAAATATATACAAAATGAATCTAAAAAACACCAATCCAAGTTAGAAAATTAATTTACAAAATATACATGGGATTTAAGAATAGATTTTGACAAAATAATTTTTATGATATTTTTTCCTTGAAAGAATGGCTAAAACACTTCAAAAAAAATAATGCTCATTATAGCCCAAGAGAAGATTAAATCCACCATATAAAAACTAGAGATCTAAGCAAAGTAACCCTTGTCCACAATCTCTGAACTTGGAGACCAAGGATTGAGTAGCTACACACTATATTTTATCTTAAAATAGTAATATGAAACACCACATAGGAAGCCCATAGTCAATACATACCACATATCAATGAAAATAACACCTTGAGTTGCACCCCAAAGTCTTTTATTATAGTAGAAAAAATAGTTCCCAGCAGGACAATAGTTTACAAAATGCTTCAGTAGCAATTCTAGCCAAAGATCAAAATGACTAGAGACTCAACTGACTCTCTAATTTATAGATAAATCCTTGAAATGGAAAAATGGTAGCTATTTTCTTTGATCCTTTTCAAAATAATATTGGACATTGATAAACACTTCAAGAACTTTTAATCTTGGCCTTTTATTTTTTGTTTTTGAGGAATTTTCGAATTTATCATTTAATCCCATTTTAATTATAATTTCCTAAAAAATTAGACTCTGACTTAACCACCAAGGTCTAAGGGTCTAAATTTTCTTGAAAAATACAATATTCCCTTGGTGGAGGACCTTTAAAAATTGACTCTTTTAAGACCCACGAATTTTTCCATTTGGAGAATTGTTTTCCTTAGACAATTTAACTGGACTCTAATTAATTAATTTTCTGGCTTAGGATTTAATTTTATTTTGCCAAAAAGATTAGTTAATTGGCACATGAGAGATTTAATTATTTTTCCAACCCTCTAATACATATGATTTTTCATTTACAAGACTCAAAGAGGGAAAATACATTCGTCTTAGATCCTCAAGACACATAACCCATCTGCGACTCAGGGTGATCTAGTAAACCAAGTGATTTGTAATAAAATAATTTAGCCAATTATCTTAAATTATTCCCAAACCACTTTTACATCAGACTCGACTAAAACACTATGACTCACCTGATTATTCGAAAACAAATTTCAACCTAGATTTTTGGGTTTAAGCTGGAGGGGAAAAACTCTTCTGATTAGCCGCGTTGAAAAGCACAGGTAATTAGTGAGGCTTAAAAACCTCCTAGGACGTTTGTCATCAAATTATAAGCTTACCTAGGATATTACATAGACTCAAGATTTTACTAAGATCATTTAAAATGTATAACTTGCAGAATGGGATGACCATGACACATGGGTCGCTGATATGTGACCCGATCCTTGTTGAAAACGTTGATACTTCCACTTCCCCAAAACTTTGAAAATTTGAGTGCAACATCTGGCTCCATATGGGGACACACTGCTTCCATGAAGTAATGTGAGAACCCCAGAATACTGCATCCAAGGAAACAAAATTCCATCAAATAGATATCCATTCAACATCGAAATGATCATACATATATAGAAAATATCGCTGGAATAGGAAATATCTCTAATAAACTGAAATATAAAAGGCATAATATAATGCATGAAATAAATTATCTAATGACATGAAATAAAAGGGAATAGTGTTAGAGGTACTATAAAAAATGATGTCATGGCATCAGATTCCTTCAACATAATGCATAATAAGCATCTTCCAACTTTTCAGCAAGTATGTGGGATGCTTCTCATATGTGCCATGTTGAATTTTGATAATGCCAGGACTCTGTCTTATCCGAATATCGAGTTGCTCCTGAGCATCAGATGCATCTAATTTCTTCCTCCTCTTTCGAATTTTACGCTTGCCCTCAGTAGGATGTGATTTTGATGTTGACGTGATCGACATGCAAATTTCTATCTAATTCGGATAACGTTCATTTGGAAAATTTTGAAAGCCACTGATTTTTGTGACCTGCTCTTCCTTATTTTCGTGACCCTATTCTATCAAAGCTGCTAGATCGGTGTTGTAATCATCGATCTAATTTCCTTCAGTTTCCTTCCTGCTTGAATCATCCTCGTTTAACTATTTCTCAATGGAATCAATGACTTCTTCATAATAATATGAAGGTTGTTTAGGTGGGATGGGAGGTTCATGTACTGGAACCATCAGTCTTGGTTGGAGTCGTGACTTTTCCAACATTTGTAGTTTATTTTGAAGAGTGACCCTTTCAATTCTTATGGCATTCATTTCATCAGCATGTGCCGATTCCATAATTTTCATTTGTTTTATGCAATCAACCTCCATGGTCTTAATCACGCTCTGCAACATATCCTCAATGGCTTCCATTTGATTAGAATGCTTATCCTTAATAACACTGATTTCCTTGGGATGATTTTCCTCCATGGTGATCCAATGGCCTTGCATTGTGGTCATCTGATTAGAATGATTAGTTTCCATGATTTTCAGCTCCTCAGTATGCTTTTCTTCTCAAAATAATAACTTGTTCTGAAGAGATATTTGATTAGCTTCCATGTCCTTTATCACTCTATTATGATCTTCATGAATATAACATTTATTTCTTAAGATTTTATTTTATGGAACTTATCTCCTCAACATGTTCCTCTTCTATGGTATCCACCATGTTCTAAAAGTTGATCCCTTGAATATATTGAGCAACTTCCATTGCCTATAACCTGTTTCCAATGGAAGTCATTTCTCTTACGTGATCTACCATTAATTTTGTTTGACTAGACTGCATGTATTTGATCATCTGAGTTGATTCTTCAACAAGATGCTTATCATTTTCTTTTCTATTGTTAAAATGAGTAATTTGGCTACTAATTCTTACCTTTCCACCATTGAGGACTCTTCTTTCTATGGCACAAGTGGATTCATCCTGACAGTGATTATAATATCTACAATATGGTGCTTCTTGATCACTAACATGGTGTAATTGATTATCATGTATATTCTTTATGAGATTCTACATATCAACAAATTGAGTATTCCTCTTAACTTTCATACTTTTAATGATCTCTATTAATTATTTAACCTTGTCTTCCTCTTCTGGAGGGTCATGAGGATAACCTAGAGTGTTAGTACAACAAAAAGGGACGAACAAGTCATCCACGATGACTTGCTTAAGGGGAAAGTGAATCTAATGGATGTGAGTGAGAGAGATCCTTGTTCAAGAAAATCAAGAGATCCATAAGCAGTGAGCCTCTGGCAGAAATTCTTGCTAAACATGAAAGAAGTGGAGTCACCACTTGAACATGAATGTTTCTCCAAAATCTAGAAGGAAAAAAAACCAAAAAGTTAGTCAGGGAAAAGCATGTGGATATCAAGGAAGGATTTATGTCTGAGAAAAATGAATGCTTACTAGTTTTTAATTTTTTTAACCGAGCTTTGAGAGCGAGGTTAAGAAAGCTACCATGATTCTTTCTAATGTAAGCCTTTGTGAATAGATGAAACAGTGGAGTCGCCACCCAAACAGGAAACTAACCCAAATGTCTAAGTGCTCAAGTGAAAATAGAGGAGTGAATAGGGCCATAAGGAGATTAGTGAATGCAATTTCAAGAAGATGAAAACCGATCAGAGGATTACGAATATTAATGAGAATGTCGCCAACACCAAGGTCCAATAAATTGGTCCCTGGCAACATCGCCAAAAAAATTTGGGGTGTTGACTGGACAATGAATGAAGGATGAAAATCACAAAATGATATGATAAGAAATGATGCCATGAGGACCAAGGACAAAAAAATCTATCCTTGACAACAATGCCAAAAAATGTTGTCATCTAGATTGTACAGGCACCGTGACAACAGTCAAGACGGGGGTTGTCACTCTGATCCCCACCCACTTCATTCTAGTTGTATACCAACAATAGGCTATGGGGGGTAGTCCCTATGGAGTGAAGTGAAGGAAAGAAATTTGGGAATAAACTTACTTGGGAGACATGGATGAGTGGCCTAGACACTTTGTTGAAATTAAGTAAGATTATTGATTAAATAAGATTTTCTATTAGGAGACCAGTGCCTTAATGGAGTCACAAATTCTTACTTCTTATGAATTGAAACCAAATGAACAAATGGACATTGAATTATTGACTAACCTATATGATATGAAAATCCTATGACTTATGTGAGATGTAGTGATCTTGGAAAATTTTAGTTGAATGCCTAGTCTAAGTGTAACCTTCCTTTAACTATTTTGAAGCAAGGCTCCATTGTAGGTTGTGGGAAAGAGGCTAACAAGAAGTAGGCTAGGGCCTGATTAACGATACCTTATGTTAGACTTCTATCACTTGATACCTATGGTGCTGCAAAGACTATGGCTCTGACGACTTCATAAGAAGGGTTGTCCTATATCTCTATCAACCTAGCTTATGCCAGGAGGTAAATCATTAATGAAAATATAGATATAGTATGCTTATGCAAGAGATTATGAGTGAGATTTATCTTGATTTAATATTTTCTTAAGTTGTTTGAGTACTTAATTAGAATCCCTTTAAGAGCACTTAAAAATAATGAATTTCAATCATAGACAAGATAAAATGTTTAGAGATACAACTGTAAATTTCAACAACACTCCACAAGATACCAAGTAACCCAAGATGCCAAATGCTAAAAAGAGTCAATCAAGATGTTGATCACAAGTTTATGATATTTTATACCAGAAATACTACTTCAGAAAAATCAAATCTTATCAATGTTGCAACAATAATGCGTAAACCACTTCAAATGATGAAACTTGCCTAACACATAAAACATTGAAATTCTAATGACCAACACATGTAATTCAGTTTGTTTAGGAAATTTTAAGATGATGTATTCAGTAAAATTTTAGATCTGATTTCTTCATTGACAACAGTAAGTGACGACAAATCAGCAAGATAAAACTGCCAAAATAGATGGCCTAGATGCCCAAAAATAGCAAAATGCACTAGAACTTGAAAATTTCAATTTTAGGGCTTTCTATAGAGTTTGACTCGGCAATTTTTAGAAATGATATGTTTATTACAATAGTGAGTTAACCACAGTTCAACAAACTAATCAAGCCAAAAATGGATGTTCAATATTTCCAAAAATAGAAAAAATATTCGGAAATTGAAATTTTCATTTTTTTACCCTTATTAAGTATTTGATTCAAAAATTTCAGAACTGCAGAAAAATTCAGTTATGCAAAAAAATCAAGCAAGCTTAAATTTTAGACCTAAGCCAAAACTCAAATACGCGAGAGACCAATATTCGTGAAAATGAAAATTTTGAAATTTTAAATGACTTTCACCATTTAGTTTGTTATTTTAGGGCTTAATTATTAGAAATTTGTTTGATGTAATAAAAATGCAGAAAACAAGAGTTTAGAGGTCAAATCCTAGGCTGAAGGCCTTGAAGATCCCACTGTTGAAAATCGTTGAAACTTTAGGATCACTTTGCCACTTGAAAAAAATGAATTTTGAGACTTTAATCCTGCAAAACTGCCAAGTATTTAGCTTTAATACTTCAACTTAGGGTTTCAGGTCATTTTAGGGCAAAGGAGGCCTAGAAAATGGAGAACAAGGCTAAGGGAAGTGGATTTGCGTGGATAAATGGGCTAGGATGGTAGATCAGGGCCCATGGATGAAGAAAATTGCCTCAAAAGGCCAACACTATGCCTAGTTAGGCTAGCGTTTGCGAAAGAGAGGGTTTAGGGGCTAGTTAGGCTAGCGTTTGCGAAAGAGAGGGTTTAGGGGCTAGTTAGGCTAGCGTTTGTGAAAGAGAGGGTTTAGGGGCGTGTGGCAAGGCTTGAGACCTAAAGGCCAAGTAAAGGGAGAGAGAGGAGGCTGAGGGGAGAGGGAGAAGAGGATGAGAGGGTTGGATGGAGGGCCGAGAGGGGACAGAGGACCTGCAGCAGGCCTAGGAGGGCTGAAAAGGAGGTTGAAAATCCTTTTAGGCCTACGACTAGGGAGAGGAAGGGAGGCCACAACCCCTAAGCGTCGTGACCAACCTTAGGAAGGCTAAAAACCAAGACGAAAATGGCATGAAGGCTGACATTGAGATGTAGGAAGGCAACCTGGGGCTAGAAGTCCCGAAAATCTTGAAACCCTTGCTCCAATTTTTTTTATGCTTCAACTCTTTGAATTTTTGAAAATTCTTCTATGGGAATCCTACAAAATTTTTCCAAGAGACTAGATCTTACTTACCCTCAAGGGCATAGATCTAGCACTTCTTCCACTTAACTCCTTGATCTAGCTTGCAAAAATAAAATTCACAACACCCAAACACAAAATATATAAAAAATGAATCTAAAAAACCCCAACCCAAGTTAGAAAAATAATTTACAATTTAATTTACAAAATATACATGGTTTTTTAAAATATATTTTGAGAAAATAATTTTTATGATATTTTTGCTTGAAAGAATGGCTAAAACGCTTCAGAAAAATTAATTCTCACTATATCCCAAGTGAAGATTCAATCCACCATATAAAAACTAGAGATCCAAACAATATAACCCTTGCCCACAGTCTGTGAACTTGGAGACCAAGGTTTGAGTACCTGCACACACTATATATTATCTCAAAATAGTAATGTAAAGCACCACATAGGAAGCCCGTACTCAATACATATCATATATCAGTGACAGGAACACCTTGAGTTGGACCCCAAAGTCTTTTATTATAGTGGAAAAAATAGTTCCCAGCGGGACAATAGTTACAAAATGCTTCAAGAACAATTCTAGCCAGAAATCAAGATGACTAGAGGCTCAATTGACTCTCTAATTTATAGATAAATCCTCCAAATGGAAAAATAATAGCTAGTTTCTTTGATTATTATCAAAATAATCTTGGCCATTGATAAACACTTCAAGATATTTTAGTGATCTTTTAATCTCAGCCTTTGATTTTTTTATTTTTGAGAAATATTCGAATTGATCATTTAATTCCATTTTTATTAGCTCAAATTTAATTATTTTGAGATAATTTCCTCAAAAATTTCATTCTGACTTAACATCCAAGGTCCAAAGGTCCAATTTTTCTTGAAAAATACAATATTCCCTTAGTGGATGACCTTTAAAAATTGTCTCTTTTAAGACCCGCGAATTTTTTCATTTGGAGAATTATTTTCCTAAGACAATTTGACTTGACTCTAATTAATTAGTTTTCTACCTTAGGATTTAATTTTATTTTGCCAAAAAAATTAATTAATTTACACATGAGGGGATTTAATTATTTTTCCAACCCTCTAATAGATATTACTTTTCAAGACTCAAAGAGGGAAAACACATTCGGCTTAGACCCTCAAGACACATAACCCATTTGTGACTCAATATGATATAGTAAACCAAGTGATTTGTAATAAAATAATTTAGCCAATTTGCTTAAATTATTCCCAAACCACTTTTACATCAGATTCGACTAAAACACTAGGACTCACCTAATAATTCGACAATAAATTCCACCCTAGCTTTAGGGGTTTAATCTAGAGGGAAAAAACTCTTTTGATTAGTCGTGTCGAAAAACATAGGTAATCATTGAGGTTAAAAAACCTCCTAGGATGGAATTCTTCACTAAATTATAGGCTTACCTAGGTTGTTACATAGACTCAAGGTTTTACTAAGATCATTTACAATATATAACTTGAAGAATGGGATGCCATGACACATGGATTGCTGATATGTGATCTGATCCTTGTTGAAAAAGTTTCTACTTCCGCTTCCCTAGAACTTTGAAAATTTGAGTGGAACAATACTCATTACCTCCTTAAGCCACTCAAATTTCTTTTGTGTCATGTCCATCCAAACAAAGGCCTCTTTCTTAGTTAAATTTTTTAGGGGAGCTACTATTTGAGAGAAACCCTTGACAAAACACCTATAATATGTGCAAATTCTCAAGAATACCCCCAACATTGTCACACTCTTGGGAGTTGGCCATTCGATGATGGATCAAATATTCTCCTGATGCACTTGTACTCCATCTCCTTCAATCACATGCCCCAAAAAATGCATCTTGGTCAATCCAAAATGACACAGACAATTTTTCATTAAACTATTGTTCTTCTAAGATCCTCAATACCTCCTCCAAGTGCTACAAATGTTCCTCCCATGTAGTTTTTGGGATGTCTTGCTCTCTGCTTTATATCTAGTGGTGCGTTGAGCAAAGATGAATCTTAGAAAAATACTTGGACCCTTGTAACTCATCCATTATTCCATCAATTATGTGAACATGGTACTAATTTTTTATGGTATTCTTATTTAAAGCCTATAATCAATTCACATAGGCAAGGTCTCGTCTTTCTTCTTCACCAAAACTACTAAAGATGAAAATAGGCAAGAACTAGGCCTAATGTGTCACTGTGCAAGTAGCTCCTAAATATCTCTCTTAATATCATCTATGTAGGCCTTATAATACCTATAGGGAGTAGTGATGACTACCTATACTTCCTCCTCTAGCTCAATAATGTGCTCGAACCCTATGTTAGGTGGCTTGCCTTGGGAAATAACTCTAAAAACCTTTTGATGCCTTTGCAACATAACCATAATGTGTACTGGACATTGCCAGCACTGATCTTCTCTCCTCTTATCTAAAATATGACACTCTACTTCCCATACAATGTGTTGAAATGTGTAGCTTTGGAGGTACTCCCACAACCCTTGGGGTACTAAATTTGTGAGGAGTTTACCCATAAAAAAGTTGCTTTGTGGGCAATGTACCCAACCAGTGGGATTTGTACCCAAAGTTGGGGGTGAAAGAACCAAAAAGGAAATCATTGTTTATTAATTGGATGCATGAGGGGCACCCTTATTGAGATAAATGGAGGGGGCAAAAATAAATGAAATAAATTTTATTTCTTATGGTAGTGGTGTTTTGACAAGTAGGCTCAAGTCAACTTGGGCTAGAAGACATGAACCTCTGTGAAAAGTGTCTCCACAAGGATCACTATAAGTAGATATAAGATTAAGCTCATTTTTATCATCACAAGTTCAATCAATATTATGTGAATAAAATCCTAAGTGACCACAAATCTCTAAATAAGTTGAGCTAGAGATGGAGGAAGAAGGACAAATTCTCTCTTTCATGCATTCTGGTCACAAGCCAAGTTTAGAGTGTTGGTCAAGTTGATTTTTGATGTGGTTTTGGGCATAACTGTAAGAGTTATATCTATAACAGGGTGAGCCTAATTTCTATACACTAAAGGAGGGATGAGACTCTAGTAGTTGATGTATAGTGAGGCTGTGAGGCCTGTAGTGATATTGGTATACGGGTTGCACTTCATCAGGGTCATGTATGGAAGTCTGAGGGAGAATCAAGTGAGGTGACTGCAGGAATTCAAAGTTGAGGTGGCTGCAGAAGTATCTAAGTGTAAGTTGGCCACAGAGATATGAAATTCAGTTGACATACCTCAATGATATTGTGCACAGAGCCAAGTATTCCTTAGACCTGAGAAAATGTTAGTTAAGGAGGTATGAACTAATATTTGTGGATGGGTTTTCTATGTGATGATTGTTGGGTCGATTAGGGTGAAGTATGATCAACAAGTGGTGTTTGGATAGCATGATAGTGTGCTTAAGTACTGTGATATTGGAGGAACAAAATCATTGTTAGAAGGAACCCTTTTGAATACCTTAGGTGTAGTGATATTTGGTGTAGAAAATCATTACAAGACAACAATTTGTGTAGCCCATTAATAATGATTCATGGAGTAGTTAGGGGACCATTAGGAGGCAGCTTGAGAAGGCCTTGTGTTTAGTGAAATTGGAGGAGTAGTTCCATTGGTCTAAAGAAGAAGTATGCAACTAAAGGGAAGTGAATCTAAAGGTGCAAGCTTCCTTGTGAGTAGTAGTGGCAAAGGCACTGGAGTAGTATTACTCTCTGTATGTATAGGTGGAAAAGGACCTGCTAGGTTTTCAAGGAATGTGGATGAAAGGGAAACTTGATGGTCATGTGTTGTTGACACCAAGGCCTAGTTTTCCTTGTACAGGGTTAATTTTAAGGGACATGATCCATAGTATGATATCCCTATGTTTGTTGTATTAAAGTTGTAATACAACCAAGTTTTGAGTTGCAAAATTTCTTATGTACTTCATTGATTCACTGTTGTACATTTTCCATTGTGCAGAGTGCTTGTGAGTTGTGGCATTTTAATGTGTTTGTGATCATGTTTTAAACATAGACACGATTTGAAAGTTCCAAGGAAATATAAACATTGTATCAGAGCTACTTTGAAGGGACATATTGATTAGAGTTTGCACGAAACAACTTAAGCGGTACCTAGGAAATTCCCTAAAACATGGAGTAGAAAGTTCAACAGAGAACATGGAAATGTGGTCTTAACTGACTAGGAGATGAGAGAGGTTGGGAGTTCAGGTGGATTGGTAGAGAACCTGACAAAAAGAAGTTTATCGTGTGGCAAGCTGTAGATCATGGACTTCTAATGACTTGTTAAAGATGGTTGGGACTACTTAAGAGGTGCTTTGGAATGAACAAGTTAGCTCCATGTGAAGGACAAGATGATGGAAACCTAGTATCTTCATTGGGTTGTGAAGTTTCAAATCCAATAAAGGAGTCATGTGAATATGCGTTATTTGACCCAAAAGGATGAGATCACTTGCTAATTTGAGTTTGGGTGGTCTAGACTGATTAGACCTAGTGTTCAACCACAACTCAGGTTGATCTTGGAAGGATGCAATTTTAGTACCAGAGCTTTCCAGGAGGGAAAATAGAGTGAGCTAGTGGAGGTTTTGTAGACTCAGATGGAGTAAAGCTTTATAGGAATACTATGAAGGATTTTCAGATGCCATATGGAAGTTTAAATCTTCATGTTCTAGTGAGATCAAGGCAGGTACACTACCGAGAATAGTGTGGTTCATTCAATAGGGTATGTTGCAGTGGTGGACGCTAGAGATTGGGATAATGTTGCTAACAATGAAAAGTTACTTCCAAGTAGTGGAAGTACCTCCGTTGATGATAGGGAGTGTTGAAATGTGTAGCTTGGGAGGTACTCCAACAATCCCTGGGGTACTAGTTTTGTGAGGATTTTTCCCATAGAAAAGTTATTTTATGGGAAATGTACCCAAGCAATGGGATTTGTATTAAACGTTGTGGGAGAAATACCCAAAGAAAAATCTATTTTTTTTCATTGGAAGCATCAGGAGTAATCTTGATGGTCTAAGGGGAACCTAGTGCTACAATGGAGGTGGAAAAAACAAATGACATAAATTTTATTTCTTATGTAAGTGGCATTTTAGCGTGTAGGCTCAAGTCAGTTTAGGCTAGAAGACATGACCCTTGGTGAAAAGTGTCTCCACCAAGATCACTATGAGTAGAGATAAGATGAAGCTCATTTAAATCATCACAAGTGTAATAAATCTTTTGTGAAGATAAGACTAAGTGACCAAATATCTCTAAAGGAGTTGAGCTATAGTTGGAGAAAGGAGGACATATTCTCTCTTTCTTGTGTTTGGGTACAAGCGAAGTTTAGAGTGTTAGACGAGTTGATTTTGGATGTGGTTATGGGAATATCTACAAGGGTTACCTCTTTGATAGGATGAGCCTAATTTATGTGCACTAAAGGAGAGAGGAGACCCTAGTTGTTGATGGAATATGAGGTCGTGAGGCTTGTAGGTATGTTGGTATAAGGGTCGCACTTTATTAGGGTTATGCACATAATTTCGAGGGCCAATAAAGTGAGGTGACTATAATAATTCATAGCTTAGGTGAACATAAAACTATCTAAGTCTAAGGTGGCTACAAAGGTCTAAAATTAGGCTGAGATACCTCAATGATATTATTCACAAGGTCGAGTCTTCCTTAGACCTAAGCAGAGGTTGATTAAGGAGGTATGAACTGATTTTTGTGGCTGAGTTTTATATGTGATGAATATTGGGTTCATTGGAGAGAAGTATGTTCAGTAGAAAATCTGATGGTAGGTTAACCCGATAATGCAATATAAATCAAATAAGAACACTATCAATTTATGGAAGCTTAAAGATCAAGCTGAATAATATAACCAGAAGAAGAAGAATCAATGGTACAATACACATGAAAATACTTTGGGGAAAGCCTCAGCTAAAAACCCCACACTATTGTGTTATCATACATGGTGGAAATACATAGGAATTATACAAAGCCTTAGCTCTCACAGCTAGTCAGCTCTCAGTATAATCCTCACAGATGTTCATAGGCAATCTTGGCTTCTCTCCAGCCTTCCTCTCTGCCCTCCAAGATCCTATTTCCTCGCATTGTTCATTATGGATTATTTTTCTTTTACCAAGTGGAAAACCAATCCTTCAAAACTACGCAATCCTCAAGGATGAGTCCTTGACTACATGCATGAGTTTTCTCCATGAGAAAACACATGCAACTGATAGTACATTGTCCTTGAACATTAATCTCAACTAGGTCTTTCTTAGAATAGACATGCATGAGTTTCTGATGAGGGAATCTTTAGTTAACTAGTGTAGCAAGTTGAGTGCATTAATGCATCAACTAATTGTTAACTCACTATTAGTTCCTCAAACAATTTGGAACTAATTTAACTGGACTTAACTCAGTAAACTGAGTTAACTCATTACAACTCAAATATAACTCAATCTTATCTCCTTAATTTAAGGGATAACTCTTGCATGACTTTAGAAAGACTTCTAACTTGAATTTCTCCAACTAATTAATTTAAAAATAAATAAATTAATTATTTCCAAGTAGTTGTTAAGACTAAATTCTATTTTAATTGACAATTTAATTCAAGGACAAATTAAATTGGAATATTCTTTTTTCCATATTTCAACACTCCCTCTCAACAAAAAAGGGATTATCTGCCACACCGATCTTGTCTCTATGGAACTCGAATTTACACTTTGCAATGCCTTTGTCAAAATGTTAGCATCTTGCTCCTCTGTCGAAATATAGTGTAGCAACATGATCCTCCTCGCTACACAGTCTCTGAGATGATGATACCAGATGTCGATGTGCTTGGAGCTATCATGAAATACTAGATTCTCAGAGAGTTTGATACAACTCTGATTATCACAATAGATCACAGTGGGATCCATCCTCTGATCAAAAAAACCAACTAGGATTTTCTACATCCAAATGGCCTCACATGTTGCCTGACTTGTAGCCATGTATTCTGCCTCTGTCGAGATGAGTAAAACCAACCTATGTTTCCTATTGTACCAAGAAACTACCGCTGACCCAAGGTTTAAAATCCCTCCTGATGTGCTCTTCTGATGTGATGGACTCCCTGCCCAATCTGCATCAATGAAGCCCTGTAGCTTCACTCCCTCTGTCCATTTGTACCATAATCCATACTGAGATGTGCCTATGAGGTATCTCAATACATGCTTTTCCGCCTTCCAAAAAATCTTGGTAGGTTGAACCATCGCTGACTCAGTTGGTTCACCGCATAGCACAAATCTGGTCATGTGTTCATTAAGTACATCAGTGAACCCACAAGCTGTCTGTACATAGTAGCCTCTAACACTTCTCTTGCAGTAGCAATATCCTACCTCCAGTTACCTGCTAGAGGAGTCTGCATGGGCTTGCACTTGTCCATGTGGAATCTCTTGAGTATCTCGTTGGCATACTTTCCCTAAGACACAAACAACTTCCCATCATTCTGCCACGCTTCCATGCCAAGGAAGTAATGCATAAGACCCATGTCTTTCATCTCGAATTCTCTTGCAAGGTCCTCCTTGCAAGACATGATCAACTGATCATCACTAGTCAATATGAGATCATCAACATAAAGTATGATGATCAACAGTTTACCTTTCACCACGATGTGGTATAGGTTCGCATCCGCTTCACTCTTTGTGAAGCCCAACCTAGTGAAGTAGTTGTTTGTCCTAGTTTACCAAGCACGAGGTGCTTGCTTCAGCCCATACAATGCTCTCTTGAGTCAGCACACATGCGACTCACGATCGAAGGTCTCAAAACGTTTTGGCTACTCTATGTACACCTCTTCCTCAATCTGGCCATTGAGGAATGTAGTCTTCACATCCATCTGATGGATCTTCCAACCCATCTGTGTTGATAGTGCCAACATAGATCTGATAGATGAGTACCTTCCGATAGGAGCAAAAGTCTCATCATAGTCAATCCCCTCGACCTGTGAAAAGCCATAGGAAACAAATCTTGTCTTATGCTTCTCCACACTACCATCAGCAGCTTGCTTTACCTTACTAGAAATAGGTCTGATAAATCAGGTCTAGCTGAGCACGCTTGTTCCTCCTCTCACTATATATGTATGGAACAAGCTAAACTAATCCATAAGGAAGACCACTATTTAAAAAGAAGAATTAAGGAAGCAATTGAAATTGAAAAATCCTCTAATAATATGAATAGGGATGATGGTCTGAAACTTAGTAGTACCTGGAAACCCTTACTAAATAAAGTAAAGTAATCCAATTTAATTAAAATAAAAATCATATATATATAGATATAAAAATTAATTCACTAATGAAAACAAAATCTAAACTAAATTTAAAATTAATTTAATTAATTAATTAATTAAATTGATTTTATTTTAAATTTAGTTTAAATTAATTTTAATTCAGCTTTATCTTAGGTTAAATTAATTCAACTTAATTTAGGTCATAGTAATTTAATTTAGTTTAAATTAATGTAATTTAAGTTAAATTAATTTGAATTTTATTTTTAATTTAGGTTAACTAATTTAACTTAAAGTAATCCAATTTAATTAAAATAAAAATTATATATATATATATAAAAATTAATTAACTAATTAAAACAAAATCTAACCTAAATTTAAAATTAATTTAATTAATTAATTAATTAATTAATTAAAGTGATTTTATTTTAAATTTAGTTTAATTTAATTTTAATTCTAATTTAGCCTTATCTTAGGTTAAATTAATTCAATTTAATTTATGTCATAGTAATTTAATTTAGTTTAAATTAATTTAATTTAAGTCAAATTAATTTGAATTTTATTTTTAATTTAGGTTAACTAATTTAACTTAAAGTAATCCAATTTAATTAAAATAAAAATTATATATATATAGATATATAAATTAATTAACTAATTAAAACAAAATCCAAACTAAATTTAAAATTAATTTAATTAATTAACTAATTAATTAATTAAATTGATTTTATTTTAAATTTAGTTTAAATTTATTTTAATTTTAATTTAGCTTTATCTTAGGTTAAAATAATTCAATTTAATTTAGGTCATAGTAATTTAATTTAGTTCAAATTAATTTAATTTAAGTTAAATTAATTTGAATTTTATTTGAATTTTATTTAGGTTAACTAATTTAACGTAAATTAAAATAAATATTTTATTAGGTTAAATTAATTTAACCTAAATAAAATTAATTTAGGTAAATTAATTTTATTTAAGGCAAAATCAAAGTAATTTAATTTAATTTAGGTCATATTAATTTAATTTAAGTTAAAGTAAAGCATGTTAGGTTAAATCAATTTAGGTTAAAATTAATTTAATTCAAGTTAGTTTAGGTTAAATTAATTTAGGTTAAATTAATTTTTAATTTTATTTTTAATTTAGGTCAGATTAATTTTATTTTTAATTTAGGTTTAAGTCGATCAATTAAAGTAAAATAAAATTATATATATATATATATATATATATATATATAATAATAATTAAAAAATTAGTTTATTTAATTAATTTATCTATAAATATATGAAAATCTAGCCGACCTCACATGCCCAAAGTTATCTCTCTACCCTTTCTATCCTTCTATTAATAGATTCACAATTGCTTGGCTCTCTCTTCTCAAAATACAGATTTCATTTCCCTAATGATGGACTCACCTAGCTAGTCCGAAACGTCGGTTTCAAAATTTGCTCACAGGTTTTTCCATTGATTAAAATTCTCTACCAGCCTGTATGGAATCTCTCTTCAATTGCTTTACCTTGTAAAGCCAACTGGAAATTACAACTAACTTGTTCTCCAGTCTCGGAACCATGTTCCAAACACTGTTACGAACTATGGAGTCATACTCCTCCACCATAACATCAACCCAAATCGGCTGCTGCACTGCTTCCTCAAAGGAAGATAGCTCGGTCTCAACACATTTCCTAGCAAGGGTCATGTATCCAGTGTGCCTCTCAAGTGACCTCCTTTGTCTGCGCTGAGAAGATGTTTCTCCCACATTATCTCTCTCATCCTCAAACAACTTGTCATCTTCGCTTGTGTACTTCTGTCCATCTCCGGAAGACTCTGCTTGAGTGGATGTCTCCACTCCTGGAACCTCTGCATGCGGGTGCTTTGCATCATTCTGAGGTTCCTCCTCCTTAGGAACCAATAGTTCCTCCACAGCCTATAGTTGGAGCTCCCTCTCAAGGGAAACTCGCATGGACTTCTGCTCATCAAACTTGAGATCTCTGCGAACCACTGTCCTCCGACTAGTAGGAAAGTACACTCGATAGTTGTGAGGTGTATCAGTGTACCCCACAAATATCCCCAACTTTGTTGTCGGTTCAATCTTCTTCCGTGCATCCTTTGTCACATGGAAATATACCGATGAGCCAAAGATCTTGAAGTGACCCATATCTGGTCTCTTACGGGAGAAAGCTTCCTATGGTGTCTTAATCCCAAGTATGTGATGCAGGCTTCTATTCTACAAATAGACCGATGTGTTGCATGCCTCAGCCCACAAGTGAATTGGTAGGCCTTGGTCATGCAACATTTCTCGTGCTTCCCCTACAATAGTTTTGTTCTTCCTCTCGGTCACCCCATTCTGCTGTGGGTTATGAGATGTCGTCAACTCTCGTTTAATTCCTTCCACTACATAGAAATCCTTAAACTCTTGAGAGACATATTCTCCACCGTTGTCGCTTCTCAAGGCCTTGATCTTCTTCCCTGACTCTTTCTCGACCAAAGCTTTGAACTCACAAAACTTTGTGAAAGTTTGGTCCTTCTTCTGCATGAAATAAATCCAGCATTTATGAGAATAGTCATCAATGAATATCACATAATAACTTTTCTTTGTTGTGGATGTCGTCGAGAATGGTCCACACAAACCAATATGAACTCGCTTTAAGATAGCCTCTGCTCGACTGTCTTGATCATGAAAGAAATACTTGGTGTACTTTCCCAAGCTACAACCTTTGCATGTGTCAACTTGCTCAAGTTTACCTTTGAGAAGTCCTATAGATATATGTTGCATTATCTTCAAAGCCCCATTATGCAAATGGCCCAACCACCTGTGCCACAACTTGCCAATGTCTTGGCTTTGCACCAATTATGCTTTCATACTCAATGCTGCACAATCATCTACCTCTAGTTTATAAAGATTCTTCACCTGAATCCCTATCCTCTTGGTCTGACTCGTGGCTATGTGTCTTAGGAACACCTTTCCTTTACTAAAGACAACATCGTAGCCTTTGTCTGCCAACACCGCGACCGATACCAAGTTGTTCTTCAGTGCATGCACATACATCACATCTGTCAAGGTGAGAGGAGCTCCATTCTCCCTCTAAAAAGCAACCGTGCCCACTCCTGAAACACTATACCTTCCATCGTCACCCATCTCTATGCACATCTTGAGGTCTTTCTTCTCCAAGGCACTGAATAAAATTTTATCACCGGTCATGTGGAATGAGTCTCCATTGTCAAGATACTAGACACAACCCATCATTGATGACACCATGCATGCGATGAGGGTAAAGTCCATTTCAAACTAAGAGGCTAATGCCTCACCTTCTAATCCTTCAGAGTATCCCTTCTTGGACTTCTTCGATGGGAAATTAGTTGCATAATATCCCATATTGTGACAATTGAAGCATCTTACTTTAGACATGTCACCCTTCTTCCCTCCATGAGAAGAATTCGATTTGAAATGGGAAGCCTTCCCCTTCCCTTTCCTTGCCTTACTTTCTAAGGCTAGATTTTCTTCATCATCATTCTTGGATGAAGAACCATCTCGTGCGCTCCTCCTGATCTCCTCCTGCATAAGATCCGACCACAATCGTTCCCAATCTAGCAGTTTCTCCCTTCCATTCAAAGAGTCCTGGTAGTTATTCCAACTCTTTGGAAGTCCAAGGAGAGCGAGGCTCACCATATCATCATCGGCAGTAGTTATTCCCACACTACTAAACTCATCTCTACAGGTGGTCAGCTTGTTTAGATATGTGGAAATAATATCGCCCTTCTCCATCTTGATTCTTCAAAGCTTATCCTTGAGCGCCAATTTCCTTTGGTCGTTACTGCTCTGGTAGAAGTCCTTCAATGTCTTCCACATTGAAAATGGAGTATCCTTCCCATGGAGACTCGAGACAATATGATCTCGATCTCCCTCAAGGATGATCCATCTCGCCTTTGCCACACACTTCTTCCACTCAGCCAACTCTTGTGCATTAGTTGAAGATGGCTTTGGGATTTCTTGATCAATGAATTCCTTCAAGCCATTGTCTTATAATACAACCTCCATTCTATCTTTCCATGCTATGTAATTCGAGCTACCTTCCAAGGCATACTCGAGTCTCAAGCCATAGAACACCATTGGCCTACCTTGAAGTATGATATGAATTCGATTTGCACCTGCAACCCCAAACTTCAAACTGCGAATTCTCTTCTCAATGTACTGTTCACAACTTTGATACCACGTAGAAAATCTGATGGTAGGTTAACCCAATAATGCAATATAAATCAAATCAAAATACTATAACCTACTTCTAATATCAATTTGCGGAAGCTTAAATATCGAGCTGAACAATATAACCAGAAGAAGAAGAATCAATGGCACACTACACATGAAAATACTTTGGGGAAAGCCTCAGATAAAAAACCCACACTATTGTATTATCATACATGGTGGAAATACATAGGAATTATACAAAGCCTTAGCTCTCGCAGCTAGCCAGCTCTCAATACAATCCTCATAGATTCCCACAGGAAATCTTGGCTTCTCTCCAGCCTTCTTCTTTGCCCTCCAAGCTCCTATTTCCTTGCGCTATTCCTTATGGATGATTTTTCTTTTACCAAGTGGAAAACCAACCCTTCAAAACTGTGCAATCCTCAAGGATGAATCCTTGACTGCATGCATGATTTTCTCCTTGATAAAACACATGCAACTGATAGTACACTTTCCTTGAACAGTAATCTCAACTGGGTCTTTCTCAGAATAGACATGCATGAGTTTTTGATAAGGGAATCTTCAGTTAACTGGAGTAGCACTAGTTGAGTGCATTAATGCATCAACTGACTATTATCTCACTATTAGTTCCTCAAACAGTTTGGAACTAATTTAATAGGACTTAACTTAGTAAACAGAGTTAACTAATTACAACTCAAATATAACTCAATCTTATCTCCTTAATTTAAGGGATAACTCTTTCACAACTTTAGAAAGACTTCTAACTTGAATTTCTCCAACTAATTAATTTAAAAATAAATTAATTAATTATTTCCAAGTAACTGTTAAGACTAAATTCGATTTTAATTCACAATTTAATTCAACGACAAACTAAATTGGAATATTCTTGTTTCCATATTTCAACATGTTCAACAAGTGGTGTTTGGATAGCATGCTAGTGTGCCTAAGTACTATGATATTGGAGGAGCAATATCATTGTTAGAAGGTAGTCTTTTGAAGACCTTAGGTGTAGTGATATTTGGTGTAGAAAATCATTTCAAGAATGTAGTTTGTGTAGCCCATGAACAATGATCCTTGGAGCAACAAAGTATCTATTAGGAGGAAATTTCAGAAGACCTTAGGTTCAGTGATATTGGAGGAGCAGTGAAATTTATAGAAGGCATAAGAGTGGAGATGAAGGCAAGTGAATCTGAAGGTGTAGAATTCCTTGTGAGCAATAGTGGCAGAGGCATTGGAGAAAAAATACTATTTACATGTATAGGCAATGAGCCATGGTATCACAACAATAGTTTTGCAAATCCCTAGGCTACCAACTTTAATTATCAACCCAATGTTCGTATAAACTTAAGAGGTGTCGACACTATGTGTGTAGCATGCAATGTGTCCCTTTGTCATTGATCTGAAGCAATGAATCAAACTGAGATGTGCAAAGACCATTTGCAAGAATAGGAGGGTAATGGAATGAATCTAAATCCTATTCTAGTTATACAATCTAACAAATTTTTCAAGGAATATCAATGTAAGCTACTCCTATGCTATTGAATTCATGAACAAACAATTAACCCTAAGCACATAAATAAATTGTAGTGATAAAGATAAGAAGTCTAAGAGGTCTATGATTTACCTCAATCTTATTTCTAAGGCTTAGAAGCCATTGTGGATGGGAAAGAACAAAAAAATAGGCTTAAGGAGCAAATATGGTCAAGTTCTGGTGAATTTTGTGAGGTGCTACAACATGCCACAAGATTGCTACATGATTGCATCCAAAAGCATTATAAGCACTCTAGAAGCAATTTGAAGGTTGGGGAACATGGTCTAAGGCTTTAGAAAAGTGAAAAAATCCTTCCAAGCCTAGATCTACTCAGTAGCCCATCTTACACAAGGGGAAACTTAAACTAATGGTCTAGGTAACCAAATTTGCAGAATAGTGAACTAGTAAGCTGATCTAAGAGTCCAAATTCCTAAGTTGATCAAGTGAAAATGTGATGGGGTAAATTTTGTTATTAATTTGTATGTTTTTAGGCTTCAATTCAAGCGGAATCAACTCGAAAAAAACTCATTAAAATGTGCTAAAATTTAGCAGAAATTTAAGGAAAATGAACTAGTAAGCAAATTACAGAGAAAATTATATATTACAGAGAAATGAAACACATAAAATATTGAAAAAACATACACAGAGAAAACACATAAAACAAGAGAGACACAGATATACATGGTTCACCCAATTTGGGCTATGTCCATGGAGAAACAGTCAAACCTTCCTTTTATATTATCTAGAAAAATGAAGAGATATAACCTACAACAAATTCGTTGTAATTTCCTTTTCGCTCTCACACAGTCCCCTCTTCCTTTCTCAGTCAGAATAATAATACACAACCGCAATACAATTCCCTCATATAAACTGAGGGTTTCCTTCTAAGACAAAAAACCTTAAATTAACATAACTTGAACCATCAAATTATTCACCTAATGGACGACCCAGATTGACCATGAAATTTCAAAATTTTACAAGGAAATGTTACATCTATTTTTAGCTTCAGGGACGCTTCCCCTAAATCCACGCTAGGGGCCCACTAGGCCCCAGACCCCCCAGTTAGGGGGGATGGTCCCCCTCAGAACCCCATGGGGGGAACAAGTCCCCCCCACATCCCCCCACGTGGAGGGGTGTACAGTCCTCCTGAGGTATACACCCGGTTGAAACAATACCTCTAAATCAGGAAGATAATCAAGATCCGCACCCAAAAGGGATAATTTTTTTTATTAAGATGAACGTTTTTAGGACTCAATCCAAGTGGAAACAACTGAAAATAGCTTCGTTAACATGTGCTAAAATTCAACAAAAGATTACTACTATTTTGCTACAGGAAAATTCCAAAAATTCCAGAATTGTGAACTAGTACCTGAAAGGAAACTAGAAACAAATAGACAATCAAGCTAATTCCTTCCCTGAATCTATCTTTTTTTGAGTCATATGCTAACAAGGTGAGAAAAGGAATTTCATACTTTATTAGGACATGATTGATGAAGACCCCCCTTTGTGCTTCAATGCATCTCCTCTATGCTTGAATCTAGACCTATAGACATGGAAACAACAATGATCAAAGGCATATGCAACATAAATGACAATAATTCAAACTAGTGATCAAGGAAACTAGTAACAAACATCATTCCAATGGAAAAATATAAATAACATCATTCCAACAAACAAATGTAAATAACATCATTCCAATGAAAAAATGTAAATAACATAAACCATTCATGAAATTCATCAATTAATCCATAGCAATGAAGTGAGAAGAAATGCTTGTTTGTATTAATTCCAGAAACATAAAGGAGCTACAAAACTGGTGCCTTGATGTTGTGAAACTCCTCCCATTGATCTCAATCCTCTCCGAAAATGATACACTCTCCAACTTGATTCCCTCAACATAAACTTACTCTCAGCAACCTCTCTCAATTCCCCCACATATGGCTTGATTAATAGGCCAAAAGGAAGTAGTTTGAGATCCTTAGTCCAAGGATGAGATCCACTAAAAGAGGGACAAGGGATCCTTGAAGAATGGGAATTAGTTCCATCAAAAATGAGGTTAGGCTCGAATAAACATGAGTTTGAGGCTTTCTGTTGGGAATGATTCACCCAACAATGCTTCTAGATCTCACTTTTTATTGATTTACCTATGCATTTTTTGTTCACAAACAGAGTGTAGATCTGCATAGTTTATAGTGGAAGAAATTGCACATGTGTAGTTTTTGTTTAGAAAAACTGCGCATATTCTCAAAAGAAGGGTTTTGTACCATGAGATCCATAAATTCCACTTTATTCAAGGTATATAAGTTATTGACTTGCAAGGGAGTGCTTCATAACACTTAGATGGATGGTGAGAGACCCAATTTTGATGATTATTTGTCATGGTGAAAAAATGAAGTGTAACAGATTCCCCCCTAAAGTGCGAAATCAAAAAAGTTTTAGGACTGAAATACTTTATCATATCAAGGATTTGAACATAGATCATAGCTGGAAACCTGCAACAATCAATCGAGGATTGTAATGCAATATAATAATCATCACTGAGGTAGGCATTCTATTATGAAACCAACTCACAAAAAGATAGAAAAGATATATGAACGCCTTAGAAATAAGCCTCTTCAAGGGGGAAACCTCCTTTACATTACACAAATGAACAATTTTTGGATGATACAAATGACAAGACCTCCTTTCTATATATAGGAGTCTAAGGGGTCATAATATAATAAGAGCCGATATAACAATAATAATATAAGGAAAAAATCATAACAATAGTGGGCTTATATGGGGCACAATAATAACAATATGGGGACTACATGGGTAAAACAATATAATAAGGGGGTTGTAATAATAACAATAAGGGGTTGCACTAGTAGTATAGGGGCCTAACATGCCCCTCTCCTTCAAAAAGTGGTGTCCTCAACGCTTGAGTAGTTCTTGATGCTTTTGTATAAAATTCTTGTCCTCCCATGTGGAATCTTCAGTGGGTAAGTTCTTCCACTTGATGAGATACTATGAAATTGATCAATTTCATAGCTGTCGAGTTCTTATTTCTGTGACTGCTCTAGGTTCCAATATGATGTTTCCTTCCTCTTCAAGTTCTGGCAATATTGTTTGAATTTGGATATTCTGCGACTTTTGAATGAGTGGCCACATTTTTTTGTCCTTCTTCCATTCATCCCTTGTTTCATTTATCAAATCTGGTTGGATAATAAAAATAGCACAAAACAATTCTTCCACGTCCTCATCCTTTCATGAGAGTGCATCTGCAACAAAATTTTGCTTCCCTTTTATGTAGATGATGTCAAAGTCATAACCCATCATATTTGTGACCCATTTTTTTTCTTATAAAGATAATATTTGTTCTAAAAAGTATTAAAGACTATCATGATCCATTTTTACCTTGAAGTGTCTTCCCATTGGGTAAGGTCGCCATTTCTTAAGTGCATGTAGTATTGGCAACATTTCCTTCTCATAAATAGCTTGCTTGAGATGTAGCTGTAAAAATACCCAATCACCTACGTCAAAACTTTTTTCACTACGATGTTGATCTACCTGTTGTTTTATTCGATTCTGCACCAAAGAGGTGTTATCCTTTAAAAGTTGGAGAACTTGTTGTTGATGCTCGATGTGATCTATCACTACTTGAATCTTTTTCTTCTTGATATGTCCTTCTATCTTGATAGTTTGAGGAGTGGTAATTCTGGCCAATGCATTACAAGATATGGTTGGATTCATTTCTTCTTTCTCGATGCGATCTTTTACTTCCTGAACCTTGTTCTTCTTGATATGTCCTTCTATCTTGAGAGTTTAAGGAGTGGTAATTCTTGCCTTTACAAGATATGGTCAGATTCATTTCTTCTTTCTCTAGGGTTGGTTCTTGGTGTATATCCTCTTCTTTTGATGTTTCTTGATCCTTTTCTTCCTCCTCTTCATAATCTATGTAAAATCATTTCTTCTCAGCACACTTATGACCTTTAGTGCATTTGTTATCACAATTGTAACAAAGCCCTTTTTCTCCTCTTTTTTCCAATTGTTATGGTGTAACCGTTGTAGGTTGTGGAAGGCTAGGAGAAACAACACTTCCATCTTTATAGTTGTGAGGGATAGACTTCCTTGTTGCCATAATTTTGCTTTCCACTTTGTAACAAAGCTCTTTTTCTCTTTTTTCTTCCAATTGTTGTGGTGTTGCTCGTTGTATCCTCATAATGTGTTATAATTTCCTCCATGAAAATTGACCATGTAACAAGTAGTTTATGAGAACAAAGCCCTTTATACCATAAAAATTGGTTTTGTTCTAAATATGAAGATGCAATACATACCTTTTGTAATAGTGGTACACCATGTAGATCAAAATATTTCTCTATCTATAGTATCCAATTTATTGGATCCTTGCCATCAAAATTCCTCATCTCGATTTTTCTTGATTTTAGGAGCTCGATCTTGAAATGACTGTAACTTTGTACTTTCAGATATTAAAGTTCTGAAATTTCGTCCTATAGTAGCCCTATGAGTCCTCTTTCTAACCCCGAAAATCTAATCAATATTGGATTATGTAAGGAAGTGTTATGTCAAATCTCCCACAATGACCCAATTATATACTAGTTTAGTAGAGCAAATGTGTATGAAGTGCCACGTGTCACTGTTTCAACCTTAGGACCTGAAACCTATATACAAAAAAATACAGTCCATCTTCTTTCTGAAATTTCATACGAAATTTAAATTTGATGCTCAAACAAGAATTTATGATGATTTTCCCAAGGTCACCTGTTTGGAATGTAATTCGGAGGTCTGCAAAAACCATAACCTCCTCAGATTATATCTCCGAAAATATAGTGAGACAGGATCTGAAATTCAGAGTCGAGGTTCAAACCAATTTTGTCTCAAATGGGTTGTTTTTTTAGCTTCTGACACTTTGTAGTGAAATAGTTATAGCGCAAATTCCACAATGACCTGTTTTAGATGAAATTCTAGAGCTTGCAAAGACCCTAACGTCCTTAGATCATATCTCCGAATAGATAGTGTGAAAAGATCTAAAATTTGGATGCGAGGTTCAAGCCGATTTCTTCTCAAATGGGTTTTTTGTGTAGCTTCTGAAACTTCTTAGTGAAAAAGTTATAGCGAAAATTCCACGATGACCTGTTTGGGGCAGCGAAACCCAAAAATCCATAGCTTTGATACCAAATGTTATGAAACCATCTCACAAAAAGGTAGAAAAGATAAATGAACGCCTTAGAAATAAGCCTCTTTGAGGGGGCAACATCCTTTACATTACACAAATGAACAATTCTTGGATGATACAAATGACAAGACCTCCTTTCTATATATAGGAGTCTAAGGGGTAATAATATAATCAGAGTCAACATAACAATAATAATGTAATGGAAAAATAATAACAATAATGGGCTTCTATGGGGCACAATAATAACAATATGGGGACTAAATGGGTACAAAAATATAATAAGGGGGTTGTACTAATAACAATAAGGGGTTACACTAGTAGTATAGGGGCCTAACGCATTCCCATACTAAGAACATAAAAGTCTTAAAGCACAATACAAAAATACATCATATCAAAGTAGATATAGAATGGATGCAACCATAAAACATAAAACTCTTTGTATAATTATGAATACAAAACTCCTCGCAACTTGGATGGATGAAACTAGATCCAAGGTCTTGATCTCCATCTCTCAATCCATAGTACATATCTAACTATGTGAGTAAATGTCTTGAATTCGAACATGGAAGAAACGACTTGATTACCGATCAATGATTTGAACGGTTAACAAGTACGAGAGAAACCACCAATAATGACAATGGCTCTCAAGGTACTCCTAGTACAGTCTATGAAGTGTGAATAGGTGATCTGAAGTCGAGCACTCATAGAATCATTCGATTGAAGGCCAGTGATGAGAACTTGTCATCGAAGGAAAGAAACCTACCATTAAGGCATGCAGGCTTCAAGGTACTGAAGGTTTATAGATCAACTTCCTAGATAACGAGATCAAGTCAATAGGAAGTGACCTGTTGCAAGAAAGCCTATGACACGAAACATAATGTCAAGTTTTGGAAAATAGTTTGCAAGGACTGACTCAGGGATGTCCGACGCTATTGAAGGCTACAAATTGCAAGGTATTTTGAATTGAGGTTAAGTCTTCTCTTGAACATATTGGCAACACGACAAAATGACTTGCCAGCATTTGAATCAATGATAATACCCAAAACCAATCAAAGGCTTTCAATAAGGTTCGATTAACTGTGAGACAAATGGATTCCCCAACCTGAACAGATATGTGATAGAGTGTCATGTTCAAGAGCGACATACCGCCTAAAACACAAGAAAGGAACTTTTCTTCTCAATTTCTCCCCACCATTACTAGCAAGTACCTCTTTATTTTTTACAAGCTTGAAGAGGATAACATATGCTTTTCCTGTAAGCTCATCCTTCAAATGAGTCCATTCTAATACTTTTAATGAACCCTAGGAAAGAATGGTTTGATATCGTCATGCTTAACGAGTCCTATACTGTTTAATTTTTACGAGTCTAGTAAAGGGGTAACTTGATGTCATTTTCTTTTAAGAGTTTGAAAATTCCACAAAAAGGAAAATCATTCAATTATTTTACCGTAAAATTTTAATGAGCTCGGAGAAAGTAAATCTCGATGTTTTTCACTTTTAGGGAGTCGGACGAAAAACATAAGTAAACTCCATCATTTTATTTTTTGTATGTTTAGTCTCTCAAGTCTGAAAAAGGATAAAATAATACAAGAGAGAACTCTATTGACCATGTTTTAACAACGTATACATTTTTCGTATACAGTCCTGTCTTAGTCCATAAAGGGGTAAACCTATACTAACTGGACGGTTATTCATTTACTTTTATGAGTTCGAACAAACAAGTACTTGACGATCTTTCATTTTTAAAGAGTCTTAAAAGGGCTTAAAGATGACTCTACAGTTTCAATTTTTCGTAAGTTTTAACGAGTTTGAAAAAGTGATAAAAATATACTCATCTTATTGAATTTGAATTTAATTAACGAGTACGAAAAGACAGAAAGAACTTGGCATTTTCATATGTGTTTTATGAGCATGAAAAGATAGCAAAAGAATCTCAAGATTTTCATGAGTTTAATGAGTCTTGAAAATAATAACTGAAATAGACTCGAGATAAGTTTTACACAAGCTTGAAACAAAGAAAAATTGTGGTTGATGGTGGTTTCATTTTTACACAAGCTTGAAATAGAGAAAACTATGCTTGAGGGTGGTTTCATTTTTACACAACCTTGAAACAGAGAAAAATGTGCTTGAGGGTGGTTTCATTTTTACACCAACTTGAAACAGAGAAAATTGTGTTTGAGGGTGGCTTCATTTTTACACAAGCGTGAAATAGAGAAAATTGTGCTTGAGATAAGTTTTCATGCCCCCAACATAATGACTACAAGGGCAGATTCCCCCAAAACTTCATTTCATTCACCTAAGTAGACTACAAGTTACTAATAGGTGGATGAAATGAAGGCTTGTTTACGAGATCAAAAAGACTCGAATTAACATTTATGAAATCTAGTTAAAGACTCAACTCAAATAGGGGAGGATTTGTTTCATTTTTTAACGAGCTTGACTCAGGAAAAGAACTATGCTCATGAAGAGTTGTTTCATGTTTTAACGAGGTTGACAGAGTAAAAGAAATATCCTCAAAAGGATCTGTTTCATTTTTTAACGAGTTTGACACAGTAAAAGAACCATCCTCGAGAGACCTTATTTCATTTTTTAATGAGGTTGACACAGTAAAAGAACCATCCTCATAAGGATCCTATTTCATTTTTTAATGAGGTTGACATAGTGAAAGAACCATCCTCATAAGGATTTGTTTCATTTTTTAACGAGGTTGACACAATGAAAGAGCTATCCTCAAGAGACCCTATTTCATTTTTTAATGAGGTTGACACAGTGAAAGAACCATCCTCATAAGGATCCTATTTCATTTTTTAATGAGGTTGACATAGTAAAAGAACCATCCTCATAAGCATTCTATTCATGGCTTCCATATGGAAGAAACACATGACAAGGGACACCCCTTGATCATGGTTTCCATAAGGTCTTCATCAGATGGAAGAATAGCCCTCTGGAAGGAACGCATGTAAAGGAAATCAATAGGGATAATAAAATTGTATTCAAATTCCCCCATTGATGTTTTTAGCATGTCACCTACAAGATTTGAGTCAAAAGAATTCGAGCAGACAATGAGACGCTCACTTGCATTGGTAACTAAAAACATGGGATAGGTTCCCACATAATTAAACCGTGGCAAGGTAGGTACCACTCCATATAAGGAACATTCGAGGGTCTTGTATGACTGGTAATCAGAGAAAAATCAATGTATGAAAGTTGATCAACTGTCACAATGTTTCCATTGTGAGGAAATGACATCACGCAAAAGAGTGACGATACAACAAATTTCATGGCATAGACATAGTCTTGTCCAAGGAGAAAATTGAAATCTAAGGGACCTTGGACTATCATAAGATCAATACAAAAAGTTTTACCTTCCAGAGTAATAGGTAACTTAGGAAGGTTCACTAACGGTTCTGTTAACATCTAACATATTCTATGTAACAGGCACAAGATGAGGGGAATCAAAAGCTTGCCAAGCAGTCGAGGATAAGATACTAACATAAGCACTTCAGCTATATTTGTGTGAAGCACATTCTTACCATAATCCTTCACAATGATTTGGAAAGGGGTGGAAGAAGGAAGACAGGGTTCTATCAACCTACCCCAATCAAAAGAAATAGCCTCATTACTTGGATTGGGTTCAAAAGAAACATATGAAATGCCCCCATGTGTAGAAGAATCTGAGGTAACATGAAGAACCTGAGCAGTATGAAGTTCACTCTCTAAATGGAGAGTGGGATTGACTGTACTTGGATTTAGATCAATCACTTCCTCAACTAATGGTAGATGGGGAGAAATTTTACAGTAATTATTTGGAAGTTGTTGTTGTGAAACAGTAAGTTTTTCCAACAATTATGATGCTTCATCCATGTGAGGGAAAAGGTGACTATGATGACTCCCTTTGCATACCTACAAGGAAACCTGACCTTAAGATTTTTCCTCGAACTTTGGGAATCACTAGTTGATTGATCAACAGTAAGTTGACAAGAATTATTTGACCATACTTCTAAAACCTTAGGAATACCAGGACAATTGATAAGGACATGGTCACCCTTACAAAGCTTGCAAGGGAATTTTGGCTTATGATGCATTGTAGAAGTTCCCTCAACATTACCAATACTTATGGCCATCGTTGGTTGGTTGACATATTTCTTATCTATATTCTTCTTCTTCTTCCCTTTCTTCTTCTTCTTAGTCACCTGGTTACTACCATCAAGGCTTTTACCAAGTGAAGAAAAAGAAAGGGAAAAGGACATGTTGGATGAAGAAGGTAAAGCGTCAACAATAGGTTGGTGATGTTGAGGTGGTGAACTCGGTTGAGGTGAAAAACTCAGTTGAGATGGTACAATTGGAGTATTTGGAATTAAAGAAGTTGAGAACAACCATACAAGTAAACCTATCATGAATCTGGGAAGTGACAATGTAGCCATATACGAAGGACCGACATTTGCAAAATTAGGAAAAGGATTAGGATTCCCGTTAAAAGGGGGGTATTTATCAGTAACTTATGGCATTGTTTCCATTAGATTCAATCCAAATAAGTTTTTATTATTAAAAATAAATAATATTTACAATCCTCACCTAAGGTCTTGTAGAAAGTAAAAACAAACAAGGTAACACACACTAAAAAATATAGGAATTCAAACCATACAAACTCACCTTTCACAGAGATCAATATTTACTAATTGATGATGAAATCCAATGTCGCAAAGATCAAAGTGGAAATCTTTATAGATATGAGCATTTGGAACTAGTTACCTTGACAACATGCTTAATGAAACAATCTAGTGCAAGTAACTTTGCTATAAACCATCTCGAGCAAAGATTACCCTCTAAAAAGTCCAAGTGAGTCTAGCCAACATCTGTTCCAGGTAAAACAGGACCTTCCCTCTATCGTCACCTTAGGTAGAGCCCTAGGATTATGGTTACTAAGTTTACCAAATACAATGATTTTACTTGGGGGGACAATTGTAGATCAAACATACAAGCAAGGGTAGGGTAACAAGCTCAATCCCCTTGAAGGCTCCTCCAGATGATAAATTGGAGGTTTACTTTCAAGTGACACCAAGTACCTTTCAATATTGTTGTAATACATGTCAATCACTCTATCATAGCTAATGAAGTGGGTATGATCATTTCACCGGATCCGACATGATCTCGTGCTTAACTCATGTACAATAAGATCTTCCTAGAGAAAAATTGAAATAATTGGATTTCCCTCCCTAACTAAAGATTCTATTGTTTGTTTGTAGCCTTGGAAATTTTACTTCCTTCCCTATTCCAAATCCCTACAACCTAATCTACTGTAGGTGGAAAGATCCCTAAAAATGTAGAATTCTAGATGTATTTTAATTAACGTTGTATTATTAAGTTGTTCTTTTCTCAATAGGTAATGAAGGTGAAACTCATGATGTTATGACACAACTCAAAATCTTAATGTGCTAAAAAATGCATTGTAAACTTTCAAATTCGATGAAATCCTATTTAGAGGAAAGAAATAGTTCCCTTGATTTTTCCAAAATGAAGTGCAAAACTCACAACTTTTCAAACTTTCCTAAAACAACCAATTTCATCTTAATGCAATGAAAATGTAGAAAACAAACCAAGTCCCAAATTTCCCTAAATATCAAATAAACAAAAAATACTCTATATTTTATCACTCAAAACTTCAAGTACACAAAAATCAATCAAGAGAATTGGAGGAAAAATAGATTTTCCCTATGACTGCTTTTATTTAATGATAACAACAATGTAATTATGAGAAATTTCCAAAATTGAAAGCAACAATTTCTTTTATCAAATAAAATGACCATAATTTCTTCAAAAAAGCACTAGATCTCAAGAAACCCTAATTTGCAATTCAAAATGAGTTTGATGACAACTAAGCAAAAAATTAAGCATAACTGGTGTATTTGATAGAACAAAATAAGAATATCACAAGCAAAAGGACAACCTATCTTATTTTGATCAATTGAAAAACCAACTAGGAAAAACCCTAACCAGTTTCGTTAAAGAGACCTAATTCTCAAAAAATATTAACAAAGCACTGAAATGAGTTCAGAAGAGACATAAAATAGTCCAAACAAAGATAATGACACTTCCAAAAAATCAAACTCAGGTCTGGATTGAAGCAAAAGCCAATTTTTCAAAAATTCCTAAGGCCTATGCAGGTCAACAATACAAAACAAAGCGCATATGCCCAATTGCTAAGGAATAACTAGCACAGAAATGCGCTCTGTTGGCAAACAAAAACATAGCAGGTGTCCTAAACCCAAGAAAAAATAAAAATTCAAGAAATCAACTACACAGATCTGAAAGGTCATTAATTCATAAAGACTCAGGTCAAGATAAATTAGAAGGATCAGAAAGAAAAACTAAGGAAAATAAAGAGAATAGAGACATTCCCCAACAGAGTCGCCAATTTGTTACAGCCGATAAATCCCTCTTGCTGGCAAGGGCGATCTCCCTAGATCTAAAAGGAAACTAGAAACAAACAGACAATCAAGCTAATTCCTTCCCTGAATCTATCTTTTTTTTAATCATAAACTAACAAGGTGGGAAAAGGAAATTCATACCATATTTTGACATGCTTGATGAAGATCCATATTTTTGCTTCAGTGCAACTCCTCCATGCTTGAATCTAGACCTGTACACATGGAAACAACAAAGGATCAAAGGCATATGTAGCATAAATGATTCATAATTTAAACTAGTGATCAAGGAGACTAGTAACAAACATCATTCCAATGGACAAATATAAATAACACCATTCCAACAAACAAATGTAAATAACATAAACCATTCATGAAATTCATCAATTAATCCATTAAACAATGAAGTGATAAGAAATGCTTGTTTGTATTAATTCTTGAAACATAAAGGAGCTACAAAAATTGTGCCTTGATGTTTTGAATCTCCTCCCATTGATATCAATCCTCTCCAATAATGATAAGCTCTCCAACCTAATTCCCTCAACATAAACTTACTCTCAACAACCTCTCTCAATTCCCCCACTTATGGCTTGATTAATAGACCAAAAGGAAGTAGTTTGAGATCCGTAGTCCAAGGATGAGATCCACTAAAAGAGGGATGAGAGCTACTTGAAGAATGGGAATTAGTTCCATAAAAAATGAGGTTAGGCTCAAATAAACATGAGTTCGAGGCTTTCTGTTGGGAATGATTCGCCCAACAATGCTTCTAGATCTCACTTTTTATTTTTACATTTTATTGATTTACCTGCATAGTTTTTGTTCAGAAATAGAGCGCAGATCTGTGCAGTTTACAGTGGAAGAAATTGTACATATGTGGTTTTTGTTCAAAAAAACTATGTAGATGCTCAAAAGTAGGTTTTGTCCCATGAGATCCAGAAATTTCACTTTGTTCAAGGTATATAAGTTATTGACTTGCAAGGGATTGCTTCATGACACTTGGATGGATGGTGAGAGACCCAATTTTGAAGATTATTTTTCTTGGTGACAAAATGAAGTGTAACACACTTCAGACTATGATGATCGAAAATATGCCTCTGAAATGAAATCGAGCACTCCTATTTGTAGTTGGTTGCCTCTATAATTATCCGACATGACATGTCCTTTGGAGGGTTTATATTATTTCTTTTTGAAGCTGACATGAGGAGGAGACTTTGCTTGGTCTTGGAGGGATAATTATACTTATCTAATGACTCATACAAAATTTAATATGGCCAAGAAGGGTCCTTCATACATGAGTTTGACTTAATTTCACTTTATGACCAATCTTAAGGACTCAAAATGGGAGTCATACTAAAACTAAAATTCCTTTCTCATGAAACCCATGAGACAAGTATTGAAATAATAATTTTATTTTTCTTCTTTTCATCAATTACATAAAATCACAATTACACATGTCATTTCGAAGATCAAACCTAGTTACATTTTTCACCACTCCCTCTTAACTAGGGAGGTATTCGTGATGGTACTTGGTTATTCTCAATCTAAATAATTTCTCATTAGAAGATTAGGATTGATAACCCATCTGTATAGCATCATATCAACCAACATTGTCACATAGCAAGGCCTTGACTAAAAATATATCTCTCCACGAGATCCAAGCTTAATACTGGGGAGATAAATTATGTATAGACACCCTCATTATTGTCTCTCTCAGAACATACCCCACTTGAATTATCAGGGTGTGTTACACGAGAACTATTCTTATCTTGGATTCCCAATACTCATAATATCAGTCCTCTATGACAACTCTATCTCTCCACGAGATTTGAGCTCAATGTTGGGGAGACCAATTATGTATAGATACCCTCATCATTGTCTCGGAACATACCTCGCCCAAGTTCTCAAGGTGTGTTCCACCAGAACTATTCTTATCTTGGATTCCCAATACTCAAATAATATCAGTCATCTACGACTACTCTTATCTTGGACGTCCTAATACCTCAAAGAGCATCAGATGCCAAATTCTTACCCAATCCTCGATTTTGTCTTCCCAAGTGAAGACAATAATGATGTGTCTATCTCTCCCTCTTAATTTGTGAGGACACATCTATTCCACTAAAGGAATGTACTCATTCCTACAGAAGGAATGTACCTAAGTTCCCTCTTGGCTTAGCAATTTCCAAGTTTCTTCCAAGTATTGTTAAACAGTATTTTGTCACACCTCCTGCACTTCCCTGTGTCATACCCCGGAGTGCCAAACAATTGACAACTATGCAGTGTACCCATCCTGAGATGTAGTCCAGATCCTCCCTGAAATTCTAATGAAAAGTTCCTTTCAGATTTCCTGAGAAAAATGAGCTCAAAACCCTAATTTCTAGGTTAGCGTGACTGTGACATTGCCCTCTTGTGCTGATTGCAGGTTGCACCATATGAGCCTCAAGCTGCCAGCACGCATTTGGCCTAGATACTCGCATTGGTCCCTAAAAGGCAAGTTTTCCAAAAGTTGAGGAGAAGCTTCGTGATCTAGAGGCTTCCAGAATGGCGATCAAATGATGTTCGTTGTGGACGTGGTCAAATTCTCCCAATATTACCCTTTGATCTTATCCCTATTAGCTTCCTCCTTTAAATTAGGACCTTTCCCCGTCTTTGGTGAGATCCTAACTACCTCTCCCTGCCTATAAATTTATCCTCATGCATTCCCAAATGATTGGTCTCTGATTATTTGCACCCTTATGCTGAGATAATGCCTACATGCTATTCACTTTGGCTTGGATAAGGAGTGCTTGGAGAGCTTGATCTTGGACTTGGACATTCACTCAAGGAGGGATGCTAACATCAAGGCATGGGTTGTATGCTTCCTCTTTTGTTTATTAATATATACAACCACTGGTTCACTTTCCATAAATGTTTGTGTCAATGCTTCATTTATCTTAATGCTCTTTGATATGTTAAGTGAATTACATTTGATTATGCTTGTTGCACTTTTATTCTTTGTTGTGTTTTCAGCCTCTTTTGTACGTATTCAAATGTTGTGAACAAAAAGAACTGATCCTGAGAAGCAAGTGATCAAGATCTTCAATAAAGGAGTGCATTATAGCATAAGAGTGAGGTACGTCTCCTTCCTCTTTTCTTAGATTGTCTCGTTTATTGCTAGACCCACTCATTAGCTATAGGGATCGTCTTAGTCCACATAAAGCATTTACCTACTCAAAAAAATGGTGACTCCACTGGGGAAGCTATAACCTTTCCATCAGTTTCTTCAATCTGATCCTCTAACTAGTTTGACCAACCATCGATTTCTTAGCTTCTGTGCATCACTGTAGGTTTATACAGTCACTTGTTTTTTGCTTGAGAGTGTTGAGTCTGGTCTGATTTTTGAAAATTTGTGTTTCTTCCTTATTTTCCTCACCTAGCATGTTTTCTAGTCTTACAAAAGCACTTCCAGCATTGATTTTGAATTAACAGTCGTTTTGCTCTACCTTTTAGTGCTACTTTGTGTTTCACAAGAGCATTGATCCTAGAGGCTAGGAAAACTTTAGGGTTTCTTCTCATTTTCAGTGTGTCTCAACCTCTGTGAGTGTTTTTCCAGTGTGATCTCATTGTGTTTTCCTTGATTGCTATCCTTTAATGATTGTAATTATCTCTTTTCTTTTGTTGGTGTTCGATTGAAGTTAGATTGCCTTCTAGGGTTTCTAGGTCTAGGTTACCCTTCACTCGTCACTTGGCTTTTCCTTGTGAGATCGATTGTTTCCATTTAGGAGTTTTACTGCAATCAGGACACCTTTTTCAGGTCACTTCCGGTTCATATTTGTGAAGTTTTTTTCATTAGTATTGGATCACATTTGTACTTTGAAAATTAATTTTACTCCATTTTCAAACGTAGATTACAATTCTTTGGTTTGGTGCAACTGATAGTATATGCTTGTTTTGATTTCGTTGTTTCGAAAAGAAAAGTGAAATGATCTCTTCATTTAAGTATTTTTGAAATTATTTTTGTTCGAAACCAAAGTGAATGAAATCTTCATTTTAGTTGTTTTCAAATCCATTTTTACTTTGCTTATGCATTAGTTTTCATTTTGAATCAAAGTGAAAGAAAAAGAGCAAAAATATTAGTGCATCTTAGTGAAAGAAAGTGATTTTCTTTCTCATAAGATTGCATTTTGGCATTGCATTCATTAGTGGAAGTGAAAGAGTAGTTTTCCTTTTTTACATCTTACATTCGAAGAGTTAAGGAGATATGTTTTGATGCATTTTTCTTGGTTGATGCATTGTTTGGTTGTCTCTCTTCCCTCATTAGTTTAGATTTCATCAAATGAAAATATTTCATTTTTATCATTCAGTTGCATCATAGGAGTTGAGGTGACATTGTTGAACCATAAAATTGAAACCTAATTCAAGATAAACTTAAAATTTACCTCAATTAACCTAAGGAGAATTTTTAACCTAACGCAAATATCTAGAGGTCTAGGCTAGACACATACTTCGACGTCTTTAAACATAACAACTATTGTTAACTTCTTGCATTGTATTCCAGGGGTGAAATCTCGTTCCAGTATGGAAGTATATCGAAGGTTCTCCACTACTTTCGGGTATATAGGAAGCACTTCAGTATGGCAAGTATATGGGAATTCTCTCACCGAATAGCTATGTATTAGATAGCGCTAACACGGACTTGTGCTCCTTGTACCGTCGAGTATATATTGGGAGAACCCACTAGGTTGTTATCTTTTAGCCACAGGTAACCAAGTCTACCGCCTTGTAAACGTGAGACACCAAACACAACATTAAAGAAGATTGGTCATTGTGAGTCAAGTCCTTAGTTTCGGCTAAGGTGTATATAGTGGTTCACAGATATTTGGTAAACCCTCTTGCCTAGTATAGCCATTTTAATTTATTTGTTGTTTTAAGTTATAAAATTAACTGCCAACGATAATATGTCAAACCCTTTCAGTTGCTTCTTGACCTCATATTGAGTAATTCCTTGTAAATTTTAATTTTAAAGCCCTCAATGAAATCATCTCTTCTCTTTTTTGTTTTAAGAGAAAGTCATCATGGTTGAACCACTGCGTTCACCTCAACATTCCCATTCATAATCTGACAATGAAGGGTCATCACAAGGAGTTCATCCTAAACTTTCACAGTCACTTGAAGCTCAAGGTCTTGAACTTGGAATTGTCCCAAATATCCAACCCCTTACTTCTCGTCCCCCACCTCGAGACTCGTAGTCATCTCAAGGGTTTGATTCAGAAACCCTTGATATTCCACAGAGGTTTGTTTTATTCCTTCCGAATCTGATTTTTTATACATTGGTGATATCTCCTCAACAACCTTATAGTCCATACAATAATCCTGGTGTTCCTTTAGATTTATCTCCTCGTCCATCTCAGATTCCTCCTCGCCAACTATTTCCACCCATGGCTTTAGAAGGTGAGTTTCAAACCTCTCCTCGAGGTCCCATGAAAGTATCAACTACTAACAGTCTTGGTGTTGATAATGATTCTAAATATGGCTTTCCACCGGAAGGTTTTCCTTATGTACGAAGAGTTCCATCTCAACCACCTCCTAAAAACAGTGGGACTATGCTTCCACATGGTTATATGACCTTGGCCCAACTAGTTTCAAGAACTCCCAGTGCTTCTTCGTTATAACAAAATCTAATTTGGTCATCGTATTCCATGCCTAATTATGTTTTGTTAGTTCCTAACGTGACCTCTCATATCCTTGTGAAAACTATTGTTACTTCAGTTCTAATTCAACTGACTATTATGACAACCGTTAATTTCGTTCCAACCTATGATTCTAGTGCAACCGACAGTTTCATTTATTGCATCTATAAGCTCCTCAATTCCCCCATCAAATGGACAAAATGTGCCACCACCTCATTCGTAGCATGGGGGGCAATTTCCAAATGTCCCTCTTATCGCAAGTGGAACCCATGTGAGTGGATCACAACCTCACGTAGTTGGAGTGAGTCAACCTGTTAGTGATATTTCTAATCTTGTTGGATCATCTATTCCAACTGGAGCAAGTAATGTCCAGTATCAACATACTTATTCAGCCCAGATACCCCACCAATAGTATTATGCACCATATGGTTCACAAGCACTTAAAAATCCACCTTATATTCCACAAGTAGATCCTCATAGGAAACCTGGTCAAAATCTTGTTTCTGATGGATATGGTAAATTCCCAACTGGAACTTATTAGTACCAACAAGGAATTCCTCAAGGGATTGTTCAACAACCTTTACAGCAGTAGGGGCAAGATTTGCAACAGTAGGGGCAACCTTTGCAACACTTTCAACAATATTTGTAGCTGCAAGGGTAGTTTGTCCAACAACCAAATCAACCCTTGTATACACAAGGTTAGTCATTGCAGTAGCAAGTTCAACCCTTGCAACATCAAAACCAACCTTTATATCAACAAAGTCAACCCTTGCAGCATCAGGGCTAGTAGTTTTATCACCAGGATTAGGAGCTGCAACAACAACCTTATAATCCATATGCTGCCTAAAAAGTTTATCCACCTTATGTTTCAGAACGGCCTATGGCAGGTAAATATCAACCTTACCCTGGTCAAAACCCAGCCTTATGGGGGCATAATCCACCTTATGGTCAAGGTACCCCTCAATGGGGGCAAAATCAAGTTCCTTCTAGTCAAAATCCATCACTTTGGGGGAAAAGGCCATATAAACAAGGATGGAATCCACAAATTGTGCTTTATCAAAGGCCTTACATGCCTTTTAACCCGAAATTTCCATTTCTAGTGACATTGGAACTACCGGATGTCTCAAGACTCACTAATGATCCAATACTTCATTCACTTTATTGGCATTTGGTTCCCACTAAGATTCCTAGTGATTGCCCAAAATTCAAATAAAAAGCTAAAGAAGACCCCTAGGCCCATGTTATGACTTACCACTTATGGTGTTCATCCAATTCCTACGTTGACGAATATGTTCGTCTACATCTCTTTCAGCGAACCTTGATGAGTGTTGTCGTGAAATGGTACATCGAGTTACCTCGAGGTGCCTATTCAGATTTCAATTCTTTGGCTATGGCCTTCCTCACTCACTTCCAGTTACTAGTTCGTTATGAAATTGGTACCCATTTTCTTACATCTCTTAAATAGGATACTGCTACCCACATCTCCGATCACATCCATGAATGGAGATGTCGGCATCGCCTCATCAACTTTGAAATACATGATGAGTTGTTAATTGAATGGTTACCAAATCATTCATAAACAAAATTTATGTAGACATAGAAATGGGAGGTTGTGTTACTGAGGGTCAAGCCATTTCTCGTGCCTAATATTTAGATTTGGTGTATTCCCAATCTGACACATTATATGATCTCTTACCTAATGCTCCAAGGCCATATATGGATCCAACATCTTCCAAATCTCTGGACATACCTCCTATTGATGGTATTATTGGATCAGTGTCTCAAAATTCCAATAAAGCTTATTTGAAGAAAAAATCCATTTCGAATACTGGATCCAATCCTCCTTCAAAACCCTTTTTGAATCCTGGTAAACCTCTGAGTTTAATGTCGTTCAGTCTACTACAGCAGACAAAACCTTGAAAGGTAAAAACAAGGGTAAAGGAAAATAAAAATCTTATGCCCCAAAACAAGATTCTCCTAAGTCATCTGTTGATGATGTCTCCAAACGTAATCCTAAGTATCCTTGCCTAATTTTAGAGGAATATCACTATACCAAGGATTTTCCCCATCGTGTGGAAGTTATTCGCTTATTGAAAGGCACTCAAGGTACGTCGACTATAATGAAAGATCCATTCCCATCACAACAAACCCAATTGGTAGAACAACCACAATCCTCTGCCTCTTTAGGTTCTCAGGTTTACATGAGTGGAACAATGCTTATTTCTATTTCCACCGGATCGAAATATTTTCAAACTCCTGAAAAGCACACGGTGGAAAAGGAAGGCACTGATACACCTTCTAATTCTGCTCCACCCAGTTTTAGTTCTCTCCATATCGAGAGACCTAATAATGAATTTGTCATCCAATCGCCTCCTAAAGGTGTGCTTCGAAATTCATCTTATAATCTGAACGCTAGAGCTACTCAACATTACAGTATTATCAAAGATCTCGCTCAAGAGCCTTCGGCAATGTCTACCTGGGAAGTTCTCCAAACTTGTCTAATGCAGTGGCAATCATTATTATCTACTATAGGAGGAATTGATCCTACAGATTCGAATTTGATCACTTTTGATCTGGAAAACCATGTTCCTCATCTTCCCTATCAAATTTCATTTTTAATCCAAGTCATTATAAAATGGAAGACAATTCATCGGACTATCCTTAATGATGGTGCTTGCACCTGCATCATGTCTGTTTCGTGTTGGAAAACCATTGTCTCTCCACTTCTCAATCAGTCTTTGAATACCTTGGAAGCCTTTGATGGAAGAGGCTCCCTTCCTTATGGTATTCTCACAAGTTTTCCCATCACCTTGGAAGGGAAAATTTTGAATTAGAAGTGGAAGTCGTAGATGCAAATCTGAATTACAACCTTCTACCTGGAAGAAGTTGGACTCATCCCATGTTTTGTGTGGTTTCATCTTTGTTTTGTTTGCTCCGTTTTCCTCATGAAGGGAAAGTCATCACCATTGATCGATTGGCCTTTTTCTCTTCCGATTCGTCAAATGGCAATGTCCCATATGTGGGAAATTACGATATTCCCTATGAGAGTGTGGGGGCATGCCTTTTTAAAGATTTTGCTTTAATTCGAACTTTTTCTCTCCCACCTCCGCATGTCGCCTCGGTCAACATGATCTCAACCTCATGTGATCCATGAATCATCCCTACTCCAGATTAGGTTGATTATTTCGGTGATGTTATATTACTAAGTCCTTGAGAACAAGCTTATTAAGAAGTTATTTTGGCTTCAATGACTACTTCTGAAAGTCATACTACCCTCAGTATGCACTTGGACACATATTCACAATCTCCTTGGCTTTGTTAGGCTCTCTCACAAAACAATAATAAATCCAAAAATAAATTAATTAATTACATATTAAAAGTTAGGAATTTGTGCCTAACTCTTGGGTTGTTCCTCTAAGATAGGAGTTAGTTTAGGTAACTCCTATATTGGTGTGTGTCTGGTGAGAAATTATCTCAACCAAAGGTGTCTAAGATAGCATGCACTATCTTGAGACACTGTCTCCAAAAAAAAAACCTCCCCCCCTCAATGATAAATCCAAAATAAGAATGAGGAACCATCTTCCAAGTTCTCATGTTGATCCTCAAAAACATTGCCTAAAAAAACCGCCAAATATGGACGTTGAAGAAACTACAATATGAAGAAACTGGGTCAGCTACATCACTGATTGATCTCTGAATGAAAATTGACAACTCCATCATGTGCCAAGCCGCAAAAGGATCTAACTGTCCTTTGCTTGAAAATAGCATCCGGTGTCCACTGACACAATTTGATGAACGCCCACTGGCGTATTAGCTGATGAAGATGCCCATTGGTGACTTCGCTGATGTTGTCAAGACTTTCAATCTGACAACCACTTGTCAATTTTATTGACAGGCTTGGTTCTCGAGATTCTTCAGATCCCTTGAACGAGATATTTCCCACCAACGAGAGTATTGTTGAGGTCATGTCTCTTGACGAAGCTCCCTGGAATGATGGTCATCATCATTCCTTGTTTCTTCCAAGTCTTAGTGAGACTTATTTGTGGCTTGAGACTTTTATTTCTCATAACCCGACGCATCCACTTCAGACCCCTGTTTTGGTGCACAAAGTTCTATCCTAAGGTAATATGGGAAATATTACTGCTATCATGCCAATTGATATTTCCATTAAACTTGGGATTGTGGAGAACATCCACATCGGGGTTTCTTGTTCTCCAGAAGAGGTTAGGGTTTACACTAACATTTTTAAAGAGTTTTGTGATGTCTTCACTTGGTTATATGAGGAAATGCCTGGTATCGATCCAGCTATGTGCTGCATGAAATACCCACTTATCCTAATGCGAAGCTCGTTTGTCAACGACTCTGTCAAGTGCATCCTAGAAAGACTGCTGCTATTAAGGGAGAAGTTGAAAAAATTCTAAGGGCTGGTTTTATTTACCCCATCCCATTGACAGATTGGGTTTCCAATATCGTACCCGTCACTAAAAACGATTTTGTGGTGATTACAACGATATCAACCGTGCACACCCTAAAGACAATTATCCTACTCCATTTATTCATCAAATCATTGATGAGTGCGCTAGGAGTGAGATCTTTTCTTTTATCGATGGTTTTTCTGGTTATAACCAGATTAACATATTACCCGTTGATCAACACAAAACTGCTTTCATCTGTCCATGGGGGACTTTTTCTTATAAAAATCTCCCTTTCGGTCTCAAAAATACTGGTGCTACCTGCGAGAGAGAAATGTAATATGATTTTCATGATATTAAACACATCTTTCAACCTTATTTGGATGACTTACCAGCTCATTCTGATAATCGTCGTGACCATCAGTCCACCTTCGAGTAATATTTATACGTTGTCGACACTATAATATTCGTCTCAATCTGCATAAATGTGTCTATTGTGTCGAATATGTTTGTCTCTTGTGTTTTGTTGTGTTGAAAGAAAGCATCTAAATAGATCCTCTAAAAGTAGAGGCTATTGTAAATCTACCCCCTCCTTCGTCCCTGCACCAATTGCAGAGTTTGCAAGGGGAGGCCAATTTTCTTTGTCATTTTGTCCCTAATTATGCTGAGCTTGACAAGGGATTTACTCGCTTACTCAAGAAGGGGATCCCATTCCTTTGGGATGAAATTTATCAACAATATTTCGATGCTTTAAATAAAACACTCATTAGTGCTCCTTTATTGCATCCCCCTGATTACCACCATGATTATTTCTTATACTTTGCCACGGATGACAGTACCATTGCCATGGTACTAGTCCAATACGATGAAAAAGGCAATGAACACGTGGTTTATTATTTGAGTTGAAATCTTACTGACACAAAAACATGATATGATCATGTTGAGAAGCTCACCTTGGCAGTTGTCCATGTTGTCCAACGATTTCACCATTATATTCTTCTATGGAAGATCACAATGATTTCTGACTATAACCTCATGACTTATATTCTGAACCATCAGTTTCTTGGGGAAAAATAATCTAAATGGACATTTATCTTACAGGAGTTTGATTTGGAGTTTACTGCCACCAAACCAAAGAAATCACTAGTTTTTGTCAAATTGATCTGCACCCTTCCTTCTGCGAACACCTCCATTGATTTTACTGAGAAAATTCCTAATGAAATCTTTTTTCTAATCGGCACTCTTAACCTATGATATGGATATATTATTATTTATCTTTAGACCCAGAATTTCTGATCTAAGTTGTCTCAATCTGATCGTCGCCACATGATTACCATCCGAATGGTACGTGTTCAGGATTACTCTTCTGAACAATAATATAATTCCTGGTTTCGAGGAATTAATGGCTAGATGCATTCAAGAAGAAACAAGGGTAGAAGAGAAAGAAATGCCCATGCCTAAAGGTCCTCCTGCTACCTTTTCTTCTCATGCTAAGAAAAGAAATAATTCTAGGACTAAATCAAAAGGAAAGTTTGGACCTAAGGGTGGAAGAAAAGGCCGATGTTACATCTATGATAAAGCAGGTCACTATGCAAGGGAGAGCCTTAATAGAAAGGACTCACATTGGGGCGATGATCAAAATCCCTCTGATGGAAATCAAAGGAATGAAAAATTCAATAGCAAAGGTAAGAGGAGAGCTTGGAATCAAGGAAGACGACAACCATTCAAGAAGGCTAGAAATTTCAAGATGTATTAAAAGCACCTGACCTCAAAAAGAACCTGGTGTCCATCTCAGAAATGGAAGACAAAGGCTACAAGGTAACCTTCAGCGATGGCAAGGTACGTATATGAAAAATAATGTTAAAGATTCCTTTACTCTTGGGTTTTGTGTTGATCCATTATATCAGGCCGATGGAAGTCCACTAGGTGTCATGTCTTATGACACATATCTTCAGTCTGAACTTTGGCATCGGAGGTTTGCCCCCATTCATTATAAAGCTCTACTCAATGTAAGACAAATGGTGACAGGGATGATCGAATTCCGAGTAGAGAAAGAAGGTGTATTTCTAGGTTGTGCTAAAGGAAAGCTCTAAAGGGGACCATTCCCCTAAAGTCAAAGCAATACCTCCGATATATTACAGTTGGTTCACTCAGGCATATTTGAGGTTGGCATTAAGAGGGATACTACTACACCACATACTCCTGAGCAGAATGGTGTGGCGGAAAGGAAGAACCATACGATTGTGGAAGCTATCTCTATGGGTAGATGATGTAACAATGCCTAATGTGGAGGAACCCATGGATCCTATTTATCCACCTGAGCCTTCCTCTTCTAGGAAGAGGCCTTCATGGCTTAGGGGGATATTTGATGATGTTGAAGAACATGTTGCACCCCAAGGAATCTTCCGTGAAAGTAAGAAACCTAACAGGTATCAGGGATACCTAACCATCATGAGCATGATCATATAAAATGAGCCTTCATCATTCTCAGATGTCGTCAAGAATCAAGTATGGAAGGATACTATAACCAAAGAATATGAGTCTATTATGGAGAATGATGTCAGGGAAGTAGTTCCCAGACCCTAGGACAAGACAATTGTTACTTCAAAATGGCTTTACAAGATAAAGTTGCAGCAGATGGAAGTACGGAAAAGTATAAGGCTCATTTTGTTGCTCGTGGTTTCTCCCAGAAGGAAGGTATAGACTATGATGTGATATTTGCACCTGTTGCTAGATATACGACCATCCGCTTGATCATATCCCTTGTGACTTCACAAGGCTGGAACCTATATCAGATGGATGTCAAGACCACGTTCTTGCACGATTCGATCAAAGAAGAGGTTTATGTGGAGCAACCCAAAGGATTTGAGATTTATGATTGAAAATCTCATGTATGTAAGTTGAAGAAGGCTCTCTATGGGCTGAAGCAAGCACCCCGAGCATGGTATGAGAGGATCAATAACTACTTGATGAAGCTGGGATTCACTAGGAGTGAAGCCGATCCTAACCTTTACCTTAAGTTTGAAGATGACAAGCCTCTCATACTGGTGTTGTATGTGGATGACCTCTTTCTAACAGGTGCATACCCTCTCATTCACAAATGTAAGAGGGAGTTGTCTTCTGAATTTGAAATGAAGAACCAAGGACTTGAAATGTGGTAGAAGCCAAGGGAAATTTTCCTATCTCAAGGAAAATATGTGGTGAAAATTCTGAAAAGATTTGGTATGGCGGAATGCAAGCCTGTGACTACCTCGAGGAGCTTAACTTTTAGAAGTTATATGGTAGTGATGTCGGACCAGATTTGGGAAATGCCTTTGAGTTTCATAAACTCATTTGCATTGATGTTCTTAGTGAAACTCCGTCTAAACATATGTTTTGCAGTTAGCATTGTGAGCTCATATTTTGTTGAGCCTCACTAGATTGATGCCAAGAATCTTCTGAGATATCTTCGTGGCATAATTACTAATGGGTTAAGATACATTGCTAGAGATGTGAGACTACTTGGATATACTGATGCTGATTGGGCAGGCAGTGTGGTGGACTATAAGAGCACTTCCAGGTGTTGTTTCACCTTGGGATCTGCTTCGATATCCTAGATGAGCAAGAAGTAGAATTAGGTAGCTTTGAGCATCGCCAAAGCAGAATATATTGCTGCTAGCATGGCCTCCTGTGAAGCTTCCTAGTTGGGAAGCTCTTCAGTGAGCTGTTTGAACACATACCACTGTAATTCTCTATAACAACCAGAGGTGGGATTCGATTATTGAGGAATCCCGTATTCATTGATTTCTCTAACAAATAGATATCATCTGGGATATGGTAAGTCCATGAGCAAGGAGGCTCCATCGCATTAAGATGATGTATAGGTCGATACACCTTTTCAAAGCCCCGAGGAAAGATCTAATCTATGATATTCCCAAACGACTTGGAGTCGTCAACAAACCCTTGTACAAAGGTCCTGCATGTTGCATACATTGAGCTCTGGGAGCTCTGAGGGCTTGCATTTCTTACTAGAGCAACATACGACCACAAGGTGACTCACCCTCCCCTAGTGGTGCGCACTGGAACAAGATGATTCGCTCTCTTGTGGGACAAGATGATTCACTCTCTTGTGGAACATGATGATTCACTCTCTTGTGTAGCAGGATGATTAGTTATCCTATGAGGCCTATATTGATGTGTTCTCCATGGCGATTGTAGCAAGATTGATGTGTTCTCTATGGCAATTGTAGCAGGATTGATGTGTTCTCCTGTGAGGCCTGGATTGATGTGTTCTCCATGGCGATTGTAGCAAGATTGATGTGTTCTCCTGTGAGGCCTGGATTGATGTGTTCTCCATGGCGATTGTAGCAGGATTGATGTGTTCTCCATGGCGATTGTAGGAAGATTAATGTGTTCTCCTGTGAGGATGGGATTGATTAAGTTCTCCTATCGAGACATCCTACCCATGCACTCTGGGACTCATGGGAAGTACCTCTCATTTGATCAATGAGCAGGGAAATGAAGTTAGGTACCATAGTAGTATTGATGGACGCATCGTTGTATCTACCGTAATCCCTACACTAGGATGACCTCCATTGATGTGGGATCAATGATATTGTTCTAGGACCAGTGGTAGGAGTGGTACATTCTATGACACTGACTTCCAGTTGGTTGTTACTTGTCTAGGACTAGTGGTATGCACTCTGAGACTGACTTTGAGTCAGTGGAGGATGTTACTGGTCTAGGACCAGTGGTAGGAGTTGTACTCACTAGGACGCTGACTTCGGGTTAGTTGAGACTGGTCCGGGACCAGTGGTACATACTCTGAGACTGACTTTGATTCAGTATGATACATCCTCGATCATTTCTTCTTCTTCATAATTCGAACAAAAGCAAAGCAAAGTCATACAGATCAGTACAAAACAAGACAAAGCAGAACAGGTAGAATAGAGCAGAGTAGGGAAAGGGTCAGGTTGTACAGGGTAGTGCATTTGATGGATGAATAGTAACGACCGATAGACAGATTGCAGATGAAGTTCTCCCTAATTGAGAGGGAGTGTTAAAATTGGAAACTAGGGCCAAACTTCATGTGGGTCATCTTATTCATGGCTGATAATATTTTTATTAGATTCCTCTCGTCGAGAGGTGTAGGATTTATATAAATATCATCCACTTCCAATAAGTATTCATGGAGATATGAATTTATTTTGATTATGGAATTATTATCAAGTCGGCCTACAACTCATGTAGGCTCGCCCAACAGTCGCATCTATTCAAACATCATCAGTTGTTTATAAATACAAGATGACATTTCCTCATTTGCAATCACTTATCTCATCACATCTCTCTCTCTCTACTATGTAGAAAAGAGTCTCTTCTCTACTACGTAGAAAAGGGTCTCTCCCTCACACATGTGAAGCCAGAAGCTGCTGAAACTGAAGTTGCAACTACAGAAGTGAAGTTTGACCTGCGTGGACTAGAAGATCTCCTCATCTAAACTGCGTTGTAGGTTCATATGAACCTCCTCTGGAAGCCACAACTTTTGGTGGTGGAATCAAGCCGATCCAACGGTCGGTTTGTGAGATATCGTCTGCCCTAGTTTTGATGATGAAGCCGCTAATGTTGTGTTGTTGATCTAGGGTTTGCTACTATTGATATAAATCAGATTTATTGTATTATTTCTCTCTGCTGAATTTTTGAAGATAAAAGAAGATTTGATTAAAGGGTTTCCCCACACATTGTGGGGTTTGTCCCTGGCTAGCCGCCACATCTTGTGTCTCTTGTCTTGGCTTGTTTTATGTCGATCATTTAATTTTCTATCTGCACTTTACTTTATGTACATGTGATTGCTAATTTGTGGAATATAATAAGAAAAAGAAGTAAATTGTTATAAGCATGGAACATACCACCAAACTTAGTAGATGAACAACTAATAATATTGACAAGTACAATGTAGTTATCAAACTGTTATCAGAAGTAGTTTCTCTCGGAATCAAAGATTTGGTTGTTAATTTAGATTCACAACTCGTTTTGCTACAATTAAATGATCATTATTCAGTAAAAGTTCCACAAATTTTGTGTATGTAGCTACGTGCTCGATTACTAGAAAGAAACCTTGATTACATTACATATCAACACATTCCACGAAATTTGAATATGTTAACAGATGCATTGGAAAATTATGTTTTAGATAGACATTTGCGTCATTTGCAAAAAATCGAACACATCATCATGATATATAAACACATAAGTAAACAATATAAAATCTCAAAAAATAGTGTTCTGAGACATAACAGTGTAGATAATACGACTAGGAATAGACTATCCACCCACATGATGCTCATGATAGCATGAGATAGCTCTAATCACTCAACCTAACAACCGAAGGAATCTTGCAAATACTCCCATTGTGTGCCTCTGGTACCGTAGCAGCACGTCATCGATAGTAGCATACTCTCTAATTCCCCGAGTAAGGACTTCTAGGTTTTGCTCCATCTCCACTATAGGGTCTACTCCTTCCTCATATGAAGCTTCTTCCTCTATCGAGCGTGCTACTCGCCGAGCTATCGGGGACATTCTGGGAAGTTTTTCCAATCCCCATCTGTGAAATTATCATAAGTAAACCCTCAAATACACCTTAAAAAAAATCATAAAACTTGAAAAATTCCAAAAACAAGTTTTTTCCTGCATCTGTCCATTGTGCACTAGGTGGTAGAGGAAGATCTGGATCTCCTCTAAAGTCTATGCCCGCATAGGCATAATCATCTACCACGATAAACTATTGGCGTAACCAACCAAAGAAGGCCGGAGGAAAATGCATCCATTGAACTCCTCCACCACGAGGCATAATCTCACTCCATCTGAGTAACCTCAGATCTCTTCGAGTTGGATCGTCCACCTCTACCCACTAGTAATGAAACAGAGGCACACGCTCCAAGAAGAATGTGACTAAGATCGATCCAAACCCAAACTGCTTCAAATGATCTGCTTTTCACTTGGTCAACTATCTTTCATGTTATCCAACAATCTTTTGTACCAATTAAATATTGTTGGAGTGAGACAATCCACTGTGTATTGGAACTGAGATTTCATTGCCTCATGCAATGCTTGAGCCCCATCTATACGGACCATGGTATGTAGAATAGTCCTAATGGGTAGGTTGTCGATGGTTTCTATCTTAACCTTTACACTCACAGTTGTTTATGCATCCGGGCAATGCATTCTGATCAATGTCTTAATGATCTTTCCTCTAGTACGAGCTCCGAAGAGTTGGACCCTCTCTCCTCTCCTGGATAGTCCAGTGATGAAATAGATTTCAGATACCTCTAGTTCCAGTTCTTTAACTCCAATAATGAAGATCTCATGACCGACATCCCATAATCCTATGAGATACTCTAGCAACTCATTCTAAGCTCTAAGTCCCGAGGTCTGAAAGAACTTAAGCAATCCATAGTCCCTGAAAGCATTAACACGTGCTTCTCTTTGAGCAGCTTGGTGGTCTTCTTCCTCACGGCCTCTCTCTTTCCATTCAATGGCCATATTCGTTGGAATCTCCTGCAAATAATCCATAAACAATACTTAGAAGTATTTCAATGGATCGAAATTTTGAAAAAAACGATTAAGACAGAGATATTCTTGTTTTATTTTTCACTCTACACCCAATGCGACTGTTCGAATTGTTTTTTCTCTGCTAGCGCAAGGGTCTTTTGGGCTATGGGTTGATCAATGCAGATTCGATCATCAGTCTCTCGTTGATTGTCCCTGATAATAAAAACAAAAAACCTCCTCCTAAACAGTCAAAACTTCTATGAAATGGGAGAAAAATGGTATGAAAAACAAGAGAAAGGGAGGAGCTCTTACCTACAACTGAGGGATCGGGAAATGGTGCCCTAGATCTGCCACACTGCTTGCGTGAAGAGTTAGAGAAAATAGGGTAAAATACACTCTCCAAATTACTCAAAGTGAAATGGTAAAATGCTTTTACTTTTTGTCTATTTATAAGTTTTCAAATACATTTTTAACAATATTTCATTATTTTTCTCGATATCAGTGATGTGTGGTTGTCTTTGTGTAGTTACAAGATCTTTTGGTGGTAATAGTGATTGTTCTTGACCGATTCAATGAGTTTTTTTTAATCTTTTTTTTCATACTTGTTAAAAATGAATGAAAAAAGAACCCCCCTTGAGTCATCTTTAATCTCTTTTCTAACTTTTGAAAGATGAAAATATCGTCGAGTACTTGTCTTTTCGAGATCGTTAAATTACATTAATTGACGTCGTCTCAATATACGTTTACCCCTTTTTCGGGTTGGGATTGACTATTTACGACAAAGGAACACCTTGGTCAACATGGTCAAAAGGTTCTCTCGAATATTGTTTTCTACCTTTTAAGGTTCGAGAGACAAATTATGAAAAGGACCATATGGAGTTTCCTTTTTCATCTCTTTTTGAAACTCTCTAAATATGAAAAAGACATCAAGTTACCCTTCCATCAGACTCGTAAAAACTTAAACAATGAAAGACTTGTCACCATGACGAGACCGAGTTTCTCCTTCCTAAGACTCGTAAAACCTACTAGGATGGATTCATTCGAAGAATAAACTTATACGACAAGCATATGCTATCCCCTTAAAACTGGTGAGTAGAAATAATTGGGTACTCTTAGAAATAGTGGGGAAAAAGTGAAAGTGAAACATCTCTTGTATATACAACATGTCGCTCTTGAACATGAAACTTATCTATTTCTCGTGTAGGGTTTGGGATATCCTCATTTAGTCACTTGTATTTTTGGGTTTGGGCGATCCGTTTTGCCTCTCATCTTACTATTCCAATTCATCATCATGACCCTTGGTCCTATGTTGAGTCAAATGCTACCACACTTCGGAGTTGTGTCACCGATATGTTGAAGATAAGTCCTATCTGCAGTTTACTATCTATACATTGTCTGAACGTTTTCCACAGTCTTGGATCATACTCGTTTATTCCACTGTATTCCTTGTTTCATGTCAATAATGAGGGAATCATTATGGCCCTCCTTCGATGGGTCATTTCCTGTCCACTTCAGCTCATTATCTAGGAAGATGACTTAGAAAATCCCTTTCAATACCTTAGAGCTTGCATGCCTTAATGGAAAGTTATTCGCATTCGACGACATGTTTTCACCATTAGTCTTTGATCAAATGATTCCATGAGTGTTTGATTTCAGCTTCATTTTCACATTCATGGATTGTATTGTTGTACCTAAACAACCATTGTCATTATTGGTGGTTTCTCTCATGCCTGTTAACAATTGACATCATTGGCTGGTAATCAGGTGGTTTTCTAGCATGTTTGACTTTGACACATTCATTCGCATGTTAGAATTCATACTTTGATCAGTTTGGGATGGAGCAAAAGACTCTGACTTTTGTCTGATATAACTCAAGCTACGTGGAGTTATGTATTATCCATGATTGTATACATGTTTCTTCTACATGGATGGTTGTGAGCATATCGTGGGGCCTTATATCCATTATGTTAATGATCCTTCTATATTGGGTGGCTGTGTCCATATCGTGGATCTTAGACTTCTAGACGATCCTTTTCATTCAGATGGTTGTGCCCATACTGTGGATATTTTCACATGGTCCTTTCTATCTGGATGGCTATGTCCATACCGTGGATTTATGTTTTGACATATATGACAGAGGTACCAAATATGTATATGTATATGCGTCCTTGATTTGCAAGTCTCCTGACAATGTTTGTTCTAGTCCTTGCAATAGCTCATAAAGCATCTCATTCATCACTCCCTGTTCTGCTTTCATGCTTCAAGGGGCATCTGTTGTACAATATTTTGTCACACCTCCTTCACTTCCTTATGTTATACCCCTGAGTGCCAAAAAATTGACAACTGTGCAGTGTACCCATCTTGATATGCAGTCCAGATCCTCCCTGAAAAACTAATGCAAATTTGCCTTGAGCTTTTCCTGAGAAAAATGATTTCAAAACCCTAATTTCTAGGTCAGCACAACTGTGACACTACCCTCTCATGTTGATGGCAAGTTGCACCATATGAGCATTGCACTGCCAACAAGGATTTGGCCTGGATACTCGCGCTGATCCCTAAAAGGAAAGTTTTCCCAAAGTGGAGGAGAAGCTTCGTGATCTAGAGGCTTCCAAAATGACGAGATGGATGATGTTCGTTGTGGATGTGGTTAAATTCTACCAATATTACCCTTTGATATTATCCCTATGAGCTTCCTCTTTGAGATGAGGACCTTCCCCTATCTTTGGTTAGATCTTAACTCCCTCTCCCTTCCTATAAATTTATCCTCCATTCCCAAATGGCTGGTCTCAAATTATTTGCACCCTTATGCTGAGATAGTGCTACATGCGATTCAGTTTGGCTTGGAGAAGGAGTTCTTGGAGAGATTGAGCTTGGACTTGGAAATTCACTCAAGGAGGGATGCTAACACAAGGGCATGAGTTGTATTCTTCCTCTTTTGTTTATTAATATATACAACAGCTGGTTAACTTTCCATAAATGTTTGTGTCAATGCTTCATTTATCTTAATTCTCTTTGATATGTTAAGTGGATTACATTTGATTATGCTTGTTGCACTTTTATTCTTTTTTGTGTCTTCAGCCTCCTGTGAAAGTATTCAAACACTATGAGTAGCAAGGACTAAGCGTGGGGAGGAAGTGATCAATATCTTCAACAAAGGAGTGCATTATAGCATCGGATCGATGTAGGTCTCCTTCCTCTTCTCTTATTTTGTTTGTAATCTAGGAAAGTGTCTCGTAGATTGTCTCGTTTGTTGCTAGACGCACTCATTAGGCTAGAGGGATTGTTTCTGTCCGTAAAGAGGATTTACCTACTCAACACCTACAACAACTTCTTGGGTGGAGACGATAGGGTAACCAGCTACTTGAAGAACTCCTCTTCACAATGTCATGAAATTTTTTTCGTTATCTATGAGTCTTCATGTTTGGGACTTCTACATATGGCATTGATCATCCATCACTTCCATTCATGATATAGCTATGTCATCATCGAAAAGTGATCCATCATTCCTTATTTGGCCTTCCTTCATGCCATGTTTCTTTCTCGATGCCATGTTTACTTAAGGATATTTCATCCTACTACATGTGCATCGGTGGTGGAAGACATCCATAGATCTTCCCTTGGTAGCCTTGCATAAAACCATCTAGATATTTTTTCAAAAAAAAAGGAATGAACATTAAAATCAACATTACCTCTCCAGCGCATGAATGGTTGGGAATTTACGTTCTCATCATCCTTAGTAAAATCGAGTCCACCACGGAGACATTCGTAAACTACTCTACCATAGTTTTTGGTTGATAGACCCAATTTTGGTTTGATAGTACATCTCAATAAAGGACGACCATATTTGTTCAATTTATCTCTTTCAACTTGGATACCATGAGGTGGACCCTGAAAAGTTGGTAGAACAGGTGGTTACACGCACTAACATGAGCAAGTGGGCATCATCCATATCCTGGGCAATGCTGACTGGCCATCTTAATTAAGAAAATCATATCTTGGGGGTGAATCACGGCCCTACAAGTGCTGATACTATCTATCTGGTTGAAGCAATGGGTGCCCGGTTGGGGCATATCCCTTGTGATGGTATTTCATCATGACATATTCTAGTTTTCATCAACATCCTGCATACATTTCAACACATCTACCAAAGATATATATTTTCAAGGGTCTCTTTCATTTTTAGACTCCATCATAGTCTTCATATCTTCCATGGAGATATCCTAGTCAAATTGTCTTGGTCTATCAGATGTTGATTTCCTTTACCATGGTTACATATTCCACGATCACTTCCTTCCTTTATTCACACATTTTATTCCCAAGAGCTTCCAATCAGAGTTCCTCAATTGTTTTCAACCACCTCATACTTCATATGAGGACATATTATGTTGATTTCATTTAGTGAATGTGTGACCCCTGCATTCCTGCATCCCTTTGAGGGAGGAGATCATTTCTTTTCATCATGCTCTTAAGATGGAGCATTGGTTCATGATATATGCAACCATATGACATTACTTCCACAATATCAAATGTAAGCGCACATACCTCATTTTTTTCCTTTGGGTCATCCAAACTTCCTGCAACAATTTCTTTGATTAAAAGTGCTTTAATCCCTTAATTCGCTTCACTTTTATGTCATCATACTACCATCCCATGAATTCCACAAGTTTGGAATTCTTGATGAAATATGTGCTTCCCCTCATGATCAGTGAACATTTCAATGAAGATTCCATCAGAGAATCTCGAGGATCTACAGTATCCCCATCAGCAGATGTTTCCTTTCGAAAGATGTGTTGAGCTTTGAAATTACACCTCTCCTACACATTTTCCTACACTTTTCCCCCTCACCAGTACTCCATAAGCTATCAAAGAACATTTCATATTGATTCTAAAAGAGCATTTAAGCGGTTTTCTAACTATGTTTTTGTGTTTGTTGTTTGACTTAGATTTTTCTCATTAGCTGCGAAATGCATCCACTTTCCACAGCTGATTCAACTTTCCGCAACTATTTTTGTTAAACTCTAGGTTGCAGGTGTCATTGGGAAAAACAGGACACGTGGGAAGATCAGGAATGACCTGGACATGGATCAAGTCCTATTGGTTCAGCCAGATTCATTAAGGAAAGTCATGGTCAACGGTGGTCAAACGGTAGTTAAACGAAGGAATCCTATGGCAACATGACTTTGTTTTCAAACACGTGAAGGCTTAGTGGTCGTTCCTAGATCCCTGGGGTCATGTTGATAGTTGTAGACTGCCCCACGATGCGAATCCAACAACCACTTTTGATAGATTGAATAATCTCGGCAACCAGTATGCTAAGTTTACGGACGCTGTCCTTTTACGTGTCCTCAGTTGAAGTAGTTTCATAGGAAAACAGTTATGAGGTTTTTGTTATGAATAACGTGTTTCCAAACACATAGAGTTAGTCTTTGTTAATGTAATTTTGTTGTTAAAGTTTACTGTGTCGTGACACTAGTTCCACTGTGGTAACGAGAGGATTCTTCCTCTGTTTTGAAATATAAAGAAGACTTTGTTTTATATGACTGCGTGAGCATAATACTGGACTGATAGTTTGTTGGCCAAGGCCATGCAGAGGGCCCCTGCACACTGAGGTTTCGTTTTCCTTATTGCTGTAAAGTTTTTATGCTTTGCTTCTTCTCTTTTTTCATTGCACATATTTCATAGTTATCGACCTGTGTATATTTCATTTGCTATGGTATTAACACTTCATTCCTGTACATGATTTTTCAAGCTTTGTATATTATTAGCATTGATCAGTGTGTGTATGTTTCAGGATAGAGTAGGCCCAAGCATTTCCATACAATTTTTGCAATCACTAGTGACATGAGATTAACCTCTCTGCTGACTTTGCTTTTCTTAGTTTTTTTAATTCCAGTTATGCTTCGATTTCAATCTTATTCACTTGCTTTGTTAGCTAGTTTAGATATCAGATTGCTCATATCATTGACGTTATCTCCTAAAGCCATAGCTTAGACTACATGGCGAGCTATCGGACTATGAATGATGTCATTTTATTTTAGCTTTATTTTTCTACAATTAGATATCAATTTCCTCATATCATTGACGTTATCTCCTAAAGCCATAGCTTAGACTACATGGTGAGCTATCGGACTATGAATGATGAGATTTGATTTTAGCTTTATTTTTCTGCAACTAGATATCAATTTCCTCATATCATTGACGTTATCTCCTAAAGCCATAGCTTAGACTATATGGCGAGCTATCAGACTATGAATGATGAGATTTGATTTTAGCTTTATTTTTCTGCAATTAGATATCAATTTCCTCATGTCATTGACGTTATCTCCTAAAGCCATAGCTTAGACTACATGGCGAGCTATCAGACTATGAATGAAGTGAATTGATTTTACTTTTATTAGTTTGCAGTTTTTGACTTGTTTGAGTGCAGTAGCTTAACTTATTTTTTTCTGTATTTAGATGAGCAGCTAAAGTAGTGATTTCATCATTAGTAGTTCATCATTTATTTTATTTTACTAGCAGTACATTTCCATTCTTGTTTAAATGACAATTTCATTACTAGTACGTTTTGAGGTCCTCTGAAGTGTTAAGCTATGGAAATCAGCATAAAGGACATAATTGCCTTAAAATCTATATCCATACTTACCTTCTGAAGTATTCTTGAAATTTAGGAATAGGATTTCCATTCACATTAGGAGATAAACAAAGATAAAACACCCAAAACAAAACAAAAATTGAAAACAATAAAAAAGTAAGAAAGAGGTTGTCTTGCACATATAGTGCGCCACACTTCGTCAGTTTACGATTCCCGGTCGATAATTAATGTAGCAATTTAGGGCATACTAAATTAACTAAACATTTTGGCGCCCTTGCCGGGGAAGTGTAACTAGGTAGCCGGTCTCTTACAAAAAAAAGAAGAAGAAGGGAAAATTGATAACTTCTGGAAGTATGCTCTCCTCTTGCACCTAGTGTGATCTGGAGGATCAAAAAAAAGAGTTATTAGTTCAATAATTTCTTGATTATGCTCTCTTCTTGCACCTAGAGTGACCTGGAAGATCAAAAAGAGAATTATTAGCTCGACTTGAAAAAAAAAATGACATGCATAGAGCAAGAGATTCTAGGGGAAGGTTTATATCTAGGGCCAAAAGTTCAATTTTCACAACTCCAACTACTTCAAGGCATAGACAAGATACACCTCCATCATCTCCGACTCACACTCCCAGCCTTAGGATTCCTGGAATTCAAGAGGCAGCAACTGAATTAGGAGACTCTCCCACACTATCCATTAAATATGACCTAGGAGAAGAACCTTTCTTCACTTCTCCAGGGGAACATATTGTAATCAAAGAAGTAGAATCACCTGAAGAAGAGGACAGAGAAACTCTTCCTCGTTCACTATTAATAGAAGAACCAGAGGACTCTGAGAACTCTGCGGAAACTACCATGACAGAGGAAGTAGTGAATGGACTTGGAGGAGGGGGTAAAGGTAGAGGTAGAGGAGGAGGAAATAAGGGAGGAGGTAGAGGTAACAATGGGGGAAATAGGGATGGAGATAGCTCATTTGGATTCCCTATAGACGATGAGGAAACCCATACAACAATGAAAATAATTTCACCATCTATCCTCCCAAAATTTTATGGGTTGCGAAGTGAGGATCCTGAAACATTTCTATTTGAGTTTGAAGTCTTATGCCGAACCTATGACTATATGGAAGTCTCTCAAAAACTCGAACTGTTTCCTTCAACATTGAAAGGAGCTGCTTTGAAATGGTTCATGGGATTAGTCACTCAATCTATTAGGACTTGGAATGATATGAAACAAACATTTTTGGATAGATACCTGGATTATTGTATGCCCACCAATCATAAGGATGAGGTATTCAAGATGATGCAAAAAGAAGATGAAAACTTGGAGGATTTACTCGAAAAATTTCAATACAACTTAAAGAGAGCAAAAATGAGTAATTTAGATGAGGAAACCTTGAAAGCCCTTCTATTGAAATCCATTAGAGATGAATGGATAGATATTTTAAACATGATGGGGAAGGGAAATATTTCTCAACTTCCACTCCATGACATAGCAGAGCTATGTGTCCATCTCTCAAGGGGAAAATATAAAACTGGAAAAGGGCCGAGAGATCCTTCTCTTATTAGAGCAAACAAATCTGCAACTGGATCATTAAGTAGGGCAGAGATTGGCAATATGCTTGATGAGTTCAAAACTGATATTCTAGGGAGCCTTAGTGAACAAATAGACACCCTTAAAATACAAAACAAGCAGAAAGCTGAAGCTAAAGCCTTAGCCATATTTTGTCCAAAATGTAGAAAGAAACATGCTTTAAGGGAATGCCCCTTGGATGCAAAAGTTGTAGAAACATGTGTGATTTGCTCAGAAAGCCATGAGACCAAGGATTGTCCTTCAATTCCTGGGCTCAAAGCTGTCTTTCAGGAAGATCCAAATTCAGTAGAGTCCCTTTGTTTTGTTTCAAGAAGAGCATGGCAGGGGCCACAAAATCAAGGATTTAACAATCCTATGAACTTTCAGCTCCCGCCAAATTGGAATTCTTGGCAACAACCTTGGCCCCAATCTCAAAATCCATACCAACCATGGGCACAAGGGATGCAAAATCCTTATGGGAGATTTGCTCAATTTTATCAATATCCTGCATCTTTTCAAAATCCACAACTTCCAAATCAAAACCCACAACTTTCATTACCATTTGCACAACAACAACCTGCTCAACAAAATCCAAATTCTTAACTCTTGCTTCCATTTCAACAAAAGACAAATCAACTACCAGCGCATCCATTGCCAAATCCTAACAACAAAAATCCTTAGAATGCTTAAATGGTAGAAGGACAACAATTTCCTACCTATATGATTGTTCCTCTTAATGATGTACAACTTAGGTCTGGTAGAGTTTTAGAAAAACCTTCTATAGATGTTCAAGAGCAAGATATCTCTGAGGAGGATTCTCTTAAAGCTAATAAAGGTTCTAAGGCAGCATCTCTTCAAAACCCAAACATTCAAAAAGAAAAAGAAAAAGAGTCAACCCCCACAACTCCTATAGTTGAGCAACCTACATCTTCATCCACACCTCCTTTCCCTGAAAGATTACAAATTGACAAAGGGGTGGAAAAACAAATCTTGTTGCCTGACTATGATTTTCTAGATGAATTAAAGAATGTATGTATCAAGATTTCTTTGCTACAAGCCATTAGAGAGATTCCTATTCTAGCAAAAACAATAAAGGAGTTGAGTCTCAAAAGACCAGGAAAGAAACCAATAGATACAAGAAGAATCCACCTGGTAGGAAAAATTGCAGATATCATGATGGGAAAAATCACCATGCAGAAATATGTAGATCCAAGTAGTCCAATTGTCAAGACACATATAAATGGGATAGAAATTCCAAATACTTTGATTGACTTAGGGGATACTATCAACATTATCAGTAGACAGACTATGGAATAGCTTAAACTTCCTAATCTTCTTTTTACACCCACCTTACTGCAACTTGCAGATAGATCAATAATCAAACCAGATGGTGTATTAGAAGATATTTCAGTCTCCTTAGATTCTTGGGAATATCCAGTAGATTTCATGATTTTGACTCCCAAGAGTAATTTAGGAGGGCACCCACTTATCTTAGGAAGACCTTGGCTAGCCACAGTTGATGCTTTCATTAGTTGTAGATATGGAGATATGTACATTTCTGATGGTAGTTCGACAAAGAAATTCAATATGTATCCTCCAGCAAAAGCAATTATAGAAGTAGGAGATAATGAATGGGTCGATGATGAGGACAGTATACAACCTGTCTTTACCATTTCTGAAATTAGTGAAGATAGTCAAATTCTGAACACATTAAAAAATTTTGAAACATCTTCAGAATATGACCATACACAATTTCAGTTAGATTCTGATATTGAGTACTTATCATCAAGACAAATGTCTCTTTACTCTATGGAAGAGTTCGGTAGTTCTACCATTGAGATTTTTCCAGGTAAAACATTGAATTTTGACAAAAATTTGGAAAAATCACAATAGGAAGAGCTAACCAAAATCTTGCAAAAACATTCTACTGCAGTTGCATGGGAATATACTGATATGAAAGGTATTGACCCTAAGACTTGCATCCATCATATCTATATCGAGGAAACTAGTATACCAATCAGACAACCTCAGAAAAGGATGAATCCAAATCTTAGGGAGATAGTAAAAGAAGAGCTCCAAAAACTACTCAATGTAAACTTCATTTATCCAATTTTAGATAGCTGATGGGTTTCTCCTTTGGTTATAGTACCCAAAAAGAATGGTAAATTGAGGGTATGCATTGATAATAGGGAATTGAATAAAGCAACTTTGAAGGATCACTTTCGCTTGCCTTTTATCGATCAAGTATTAGATACATTAGCAGGCAAAAAGTACTTTTCATTTCTGGATGGTTTTAGTGGTTATAATCAAATTCAGGTAGCACCTGAAAATCAGGATAAGACCACATTTCCCTATCCATGGGGAAATTTTGCTTATCAAGTGCTTCCTTTTAGATTATGTAATGCACCCGCAACATTCAAAAGAGCAGTACTAGGAATTTTTTCTAATCTAATCCACGATTGTGTAGAGGTTTATATGGATGATTTTACAATTTATGGTGATTCGTTTGAAGAGGCATTAGAAAATTTGGAAAAAGTTCTTATAAGATGTAAAGAAACAAACCTTTAACTAAGCCATGAAAAATGCTTTATGATGTTTACTGAAGGTATTGTTTTGGGACATCATATCTCAGGGGATGGGATTAAAATTGATAGATCAAAAGTTGAAGTCATCTCCAAGTTGCCTATTCCAAATTTTCAAAAAGATGTTAGAAGTTTTTTTGGATTCACTGGATACTATAGAATATTTATAGAAAACTTCACTAAAATAGCATCTTCACTCTTCAAACTGCTTAAAAAAGACTGTGAATTCAAATGGGATCCTGATTGCCAAACAACATTTGAAACTTTGAAAACAAGAATATCTGAAGCGCCTATCTTGAGAGGACCAAATTGGAAACTCCCTTTCCATATTTCTACAGATGCTTCAGATACAACTTTAGGAGTTGTGTTGGGTCAAAAAGATTTAGTTCCTTATGCCATTTACTATACCAGTAAAAATTTAACTCCCACTGAGTTGAACTATACTATGACTGAAAAAGAATTCTTAGTTGTTATTCATGCAATCAATAAGTTTAGACATTATATAACAGACTATGAAACTTTTATTCATATTGATCATTCTGCAATTAGATATCTAATGAATAAACCTATTACTAATGGCAGAGTTACAAGGTGGCTCCTACTTTTACAAGAATTCAATATTACTGTGTTGGATAGACCAGGCAAACAAAATACAGTAGTTGATTTCTTGTCTAAGATTCAGAATACTAAAGAAGATTATCCTGTAGAGGACAAGTTTCCTGATGAATATTTATTTGCAGTAACTACCAAGACCCTTTGGTATGCAGATATAGCTAACTATTTGGTTATAGGGAAACTACCTCCACATTTATTTCCTAGTGCAAGAAGAAATATTATTCAGGAGAGTTCAAAATATTCATGGATTTCTAACGAATTGTTTAAAACAAGGCCAGATCTTGTGATCAGAAGATGTGTTAGGGATGATGAAATGCCTGATATCCTCAAAGCATGTCATGATGAACCATGCGGCGGACACTTTGCTGACAAAAGGACAGCCTACAAAATCCTCTCTTTAGGATATTATTGGCCATCCCTCTTCAAAGATGCAAAACAATATGTCAAAAGGTGTGACAGTTGCCAAAGAGTAGAGAAACCTACCCTTTCAAATGAAATGTCATTACAGCCACAGGTACTCATCGAACCCTTTGAAAAATGGGCTTTAGATTTCATTGGACCTATTAACCCACCATCTAAACAAAGAAAGTATATATTGGTATGTACTGATTATGTCACTAAATGGGTAGAAGCCAAAGCATTATTTTCTGCTACTGAGCATTCAGTTGTTAGTTTTATTTATGAGGATATTTTTATTCGCTTTGGTGTTCCAAGATAAATTGTAACAGATCAGGGAAGTAAATTCACATCCAACCTGGTTGAGAAGCTGATGGAAGAATACAAAGTCAAGCACATAAAATCTACTCTTTACCATCCGCAAGTGAATGGTCAAGTGGAGTCCACAAACAAAGTTATTGAAGGAATCATTACCAAGATTGTTCATCTACACAAAAGAGATTAGGCAGAAAGGCTTCCTGAAGCCTTGTGGGCCTACAGAACTACATGGAGGAATACAACAGGACATTCTCCCTATGAACTTCTTTATGGGAAAGAAGTCTTGCTCCCCATTGAGTTCCAAGTCAAAACTTTCAAGATGGCAGTTCAGTTGGGAATGGATCTATCAGAAGCCCAAAAGCATAGAATGGAACAGTTGGAGCTATATGAGATCAAACAAGAGGCAATCCTAAGAATTGATCTAGTTCAATATCAAAGAGCTAAGTGGCATGGCAAATACATCAAGGAGAAAAAGTTTCAAGAAGGAGATTGGGCATTGCTATTTATTCCAAGTTTAAAGATTTTAAAGGAAAATTTCAGACTCATTGGCTTGGGCCATTTGAGATTGACAAAATCTTTAGCAATGGAGCGGTAAGAATCAAAACCATTGATGAACATAAAACTCCTCTTATTGTGAATGGCCACATATTAAAGATCTATCATAAGCCACTCTCAAAAGAGGAATTTGTCAAAATCTTTCAAGATAGTTCTGCAATAACGCTGGTGAAGAAGAATCCTTCTTCTCCACCAGCCTAGCCTTTGTTATTTTCTATTTTAAAAAAATAAATAAAAAATAATAATGTGTATAAGCCTGAAAACCAATCACTGATTGGCAGTCTTATACAGAAAATACAGGGCAAAAATCAGGAACTCGTGACGCCCTATATTTTCCAAAAAAAAAAAAAAAATCTCATTGTATTCATAGTTTCATGAAATTTCACTCCACTTCATTTCACTTCACTTCATTGAATTTCATTCCACCAATAAAAGCCCTCTCATGACTAGTTTTCAGTCATTCAGTCATCATTTATCCATCTCCATTCAGTAATATGATCACTATGTTAGTTTCCGTAGCTGAACTTAGTTTCCGCTGCTAAAATCTGATTCCACAGCCATCACTCTTTTATTCAACACTGAAAGTCATATGTTAGTTAAATGATAATGAAAAACAAATGCAGGTATGGAAAAGGAAGATATTATGAAGATATAAATCACCTAGAAGCATCATCAAGAAGCAGCCAATCAAAGGTCAGTGGACGGAAGTGGTAAGTTCCAAGGTATGAGCAAAGTTCATTTCAAATAGCATTTTAAACACATTTTACATAGTTATGAAACCACCGGCTCCATTATATGTAATGAATCGCCTTGATAGCTTCCATAACTGCTCCATGGCCTTTAAATAATTCCACCACGAACCTTGCATTAATTTTTAACGGCCTCATGATCCATCTCCGAACTTAACTCATTTTTAATCATACCTTCACACTCCATCTATTAAACCAGGTAATTATTAGGACGTGCTCGATTTGGTCACGGCTCTTTCCTACCGCACAAATTCCGCAGCCATTTTGTGAGCATGCTAACGTCTATTCCACAGTCGTCTAGTTCAAAACTTTGTTGGGTTCACTCTATTTCCATACTACCCCATCGAAGTTGCATTTTTATTGTTGGTCTGCTCACATAAGCCCTTGTTCTGAGAACTCTGTTCTTCCATTTACAAATACTGGTTTTTCTCCACAGTCCTTCTACAACCTCCGCAAACACAACTGTCTCATCCCCGTTAGTCTATCACTCACGCAGATGTATTTTAAAGCAGGGGAAGGAATGGGTCCTCTGTTGAGAGAAGAACCAGATGGGCCCAAATTCATGGAGGGGTATCCGCAATTGAAAAGTATGCTAAGGAAGGCACGGTGGCTACAATTCATTCAGAAATCCAGAGGCTACAACAAAGAAGTTACGAAGACTTTTGCGAGGTCTTTTGATGGCGTGGAAGCTGAGGTTGGAGACCTTAAATTCTCAATCACAGAGGCATCCATAGCAGCCACAACGGAACTCTCACAGGAGGGACAACGGTGGTTCAAAAATAAAAGCTTTGACAAGAGAGCATGGAGGGTTATCCTACGCGATTCAGGTATGGATATAACCATTTTCAAACGTGGAATCATTGTCTCTTCTTTAGAAGAAAAGTGGGCCAGTCTATTATTGATAATCCAGAAATTTATCACATGTGAGGGGCGATTCGGGTCAATGTATATGTACCACACCTGGTTGCTGATGATTTTTCTAGAAAATCAAACTGCTAATTTGCCTTAATTTTTGTTAAATAGCCTGAAAAAGATGTCCATCACCGTCCAAAAGAATCTGGGGGACGTAGAACCCAACCTGTATCATCATGGCCTTGTGAAAATTTTGATTGAAAAACAATTGAAGGAAAAGAAAGACACCTGGGAGTAGTTTCTGGTTAGAAATTTCTTTCAAGATCCATATGAAACACCTGAAAGCAGCTCATCAAGGAAAAGCAGAAGAAATAAAACAATTGTTAGAATTCAGGACACTCCTACTAACATAGTTAAAGAAACTAGTAGGGAAGAAAAACTGTCTGAATGTAGAAAGGAAAGAACTGAGGGTAAGAAGCCAAGAACATCAAAAGGGAAAAGAAATATTGAGGCTGTCTATCAAACCCCAGAACCTTCCTCATAAGAGGACCAGCAAATACTGTCTGAAACACTAGTTTACCTTCAGGAACAGTCAGCTGCAGTAAAGAGAAAAGGGAAAGAAAAACAAAGTGTGGAGAAAGAAGACACTAGTTGAGGAGGAGCTCCAGACTTCCTTCATTTAAATGACAGTTTCATTACTAGTACGTTTTGAAGTCCTCTGAAGTGTTAAGCTCTGGAAATCAACATAAAAGACATAATTGCCTTAAAATCTATATCCATACTTACCTTCTGAAGTATTCTTGAAATTTAGGAATAGGATTTCCATTCACATTAGGAGATAAACGAAGATAAAACCCCCAAAACAAAACAAAAATTGAAAACAATAAAAAAGTAAGAAAGAGGTTGTCTTGCACATATAGCGCACCACACTTCGTCAGTTTACGACTCCCGGTCGATAATTAATGTAGCAATTTAGGACATACTAAATTGACTAAACAAGATGTATGATGAACCTTGAACTAGATGACCTTGCCACTTATGTTTCCAATGATATTACCAAGAGTTATATCCTTAAATTCCATAGATTCTAACCATCTTTCATGCTTTTCTATGATGATGTCCTGAACTCTTGCTTCCAATGCTTCTATGATGTTTTGATGCATCCCATTTAGTGAATCATGATAGCCATATATTACAATAGAAGACTTAGGAATTTGAAAAGAACGTAGGTGAGGAAGACTATCTTAGTCATGGTAGAGATCTCTTATTTATTCTACCTTGGACTTCTTCTTTTCAACTTCCTCCACTTCGGTGATATGAGATTCTTCTCTTCTTATTTTTTTATTGTCCTTCTTGATATTAGGATCTCTTTTCTAGTGTCCATATTCTTTACACCCATAGCATTGGATCTTAGTCATGTTCCTTCTTTTTTTTTCGAAAATCAAAATTCCCAAATTTTCCTTTTCTTCTTGTCATTGTAGCATAAGCTTGACTTTGCTCACCCACTTCCACATCAGAATTGGCGTTTAGTGTAGATTCTTCAATCTTGCATAGTGACCATAGATCGTTGAATGGAGTAGCTTCTTTCTTCCCATAAATACTTGAAGTATCCCACTCCTCTATTAATGCATTTAATACAACTATAATCATTTCAATATCATACATGACTTCTCCCAGATCTTGTAGTTGATCCCAGATCTCAGATATCCTCATAACATATGAGGCTATTCCATCTTCTCTTGACATCTTCATCTTGTAGAGTTCTTGCCTTAATGAGATGACTTCTCCAGATGTGATTACGGAATACAACTCTACCAGTTTGTCATAGATTTCTTTTGAAGTTTCGAGTTTAGATACATATGGAAGGAGGGGATCCTTGATTGATTCTAAGAGAATCCTTTGATCCATAACTTCCCCTTTCATATATTTGTCAAGATTTTGAGCATCTTCCTCTCTTTTTTAGTGATATATCGTTTGACATGATTCATGACCTCATTTTCAATGAGATTTAGATATGTCCTTTTCTTCCATGCAATATAGTTTGAAGCCCCAACCAATTTGTTGCTTTCCTTGCAAAAAGAAATTTTGACAAATTCAAATAAGGTCATATACTTACTTGATATTTCGCCCTACTGCTTCCTTGATGTTGATGATGATATAGAGAGTAGAATCATTCTCCTTGATGAAGGTAGTTTTCTTCAAGAGTGATCCTTGATCCCACGAAGAATGATATCTCTTTGGATCCTTTGATGAAGATCAATGATGAATTCTTGGTGATGTATTTAATGGTAAGGACCTTGATTTGTAGATATCTTCAACATGGCCTTCTTTTCTTCATGATGATCTCAATACTTCTTTGTAGACTCCTTTTTTGATCTAGGGTTATAATGCTTCCTTTGTAGATCTTTCCCTAAAGATGATCTTTGATTCGAAGCCTTCCTCAAGATTTGATCCTTGAGTGTCCCTTGATAATATAACCTTCCTTGAATTTATCACCTTAGCTTTGATACCATGTTGAGAAATCTAGGGCATAGTAATTATGTGATTTATCTTCTATTAGCAACTACTTGTGAGTGATTTTTACTTCTTTAGATTAGGATCTTCTTTTACTTAGGTTAGTATTCCTCTTCTTCATCAAAAAACTACCAATGCATAAACCATAAATAGATAAGATGCACAATATAGGCTATAAACTAGGGCCAAAACCGTTCACTCTTTGAGAGGAAAACCAAAACAAATTCTTCTTCTTATATAGATTCCAATTGACCAATACCAAGACCAAGACCCTTGACCTATTTCCCACTCCAAGACCAAGACACAAAGCTACCTTGATGAAGTCCTTCTTCCTTGAGTCAACAATATTCAACCTTCAACTTTCTCCTTCTTCTCAACTTCTCTTTAACTTCGTGTGCTTCAGACCTTTACTAGTTTCGGTCTCCTTGAATTAGGCCCTATTTGCATGGTGATTCCTTCTAGCTTCCCTCAGCTTCCTCTTGGCTTGACTTTATTCCAAAGTGGCTACCTTATTAGGATTTATTCTTTACTTCTGTTGTAGCGGCTACAACCACCCTCCAAATTTTTCCTTAGCTTCATTTTGGAGCCTCCCTACCAACCATCCTTAGCAGCATGTCTTGCACAGTCAAGTACATAGGCTTCATTGATTTCTCAACAGCTTGACAGCCCGTGCACGTCATTTTTCTTCACTCCCCTCACAGGCTTCCATTCCAGCCTTGGGCTAGTTGTTGGCCGAATAGCTCCCTCAGAAAATCACGCAATTCTGGAGGGGAACTAGCCTTCCCCCCAGAAATCGCGCAAATTTGTTGGACAAGCTGCTGAGCTCCAAAATTGTGCAGAGTAGTTAGACAGGCTTCCTTGGAAAAACTACGCAATCTAGCCCAACACTGCAACTCAACCCAGAAATTGCGAAAATCTGTTGTCCAACCTACTGGGCTCAAAAATTGCGCAATACAGTTAAACACTCTTCTTTGGTAAATATTGTAGCAGCTACAACTACCCTCAAAAATTTTGGCCTGCACCCAAATTCAGAGCCTCCGTTGATGGTTGCATACCCTCAGGTTCACTCCGTGAGTTTGTGTGAGCCTTCGCACCCACCTTGCTTGTTCATTCCACCCAAACTTTTGCATGTTGATGTCAATGTCTTGCTTGCGACCATTTTATGGTCATGCTCAAGGACTTTGCTTCGTGTGTACATGTTATGTTCACTATGAAATCATCTGTCGCACTCACACACGGAGTCCCATTCACTATTGCGCAAGTGTCATCACAGTCGATCAATGATCAATCACAAGTGTCGCACTTTCCGCTTACACCGTCAGTCAATCATGTTGAACATGTGTGTCAGGTTGGTTTGAGTCGTCTCGTTGTCAAGTCATGAGGGTGTGTGTTGTAAGATCACATTTGCATCTTTCACTCCTTCACACACTTAGTAATTTTGCTGAAGTTCTGACAACCAGACTCCCCTCTGACAGTCGGACCATCACCCCACCATCTACTCGATCAATTGTCACCCATAATAGCGTAGAAGCATCAAGCAAGTCTTTTCAAGTTGTGTTGCTCGCAAGAGATCCAATTAACTTTCATGTTGGCCACCCAGAGAGTTGGACCCAACAAACACCCCGAGACTAACTCCCCTAAAAAATTGTGCAGAGGCTGTTGACCTTGCCCACCATGGAAAATTTTAGGGGCTAATGTTCGCCCAGTGGGCTAATTTTCCATGATTTTTCCACAAAAATGATTCGCCAATTTCCAATTTTATAAAAGACGATTCGCCCAAATTTTAGAATATAAAATTATTTTACCTTAAAAATCGCCAACATTATATAGAGACTATATATAAAATAATTATAAATTTGATTAATTTTACAAATATATCAATAAACATTTATAATTTTCATATTAGGGATTAGTGAGATTCGCCAATGTTTTAAACTTCAAGAAAATTTTCCATCCTTAAAATTTTCCTTGTTGCCCACTCTGCTGAATGAGGAAATTGCATAGACAGGTTAGGCAGTCACCCAATGCGCGTCCTTGTCTCCCTCAGAAAATTGTGTAGTTTTTCCAGTTAGTCCTCCTGACCGTCGACTAGTTACTCATCCAGAAAATTGCGCAATTTTCATGAGCAGGCCTTCTGCTACCTAATAGTCCACTCAGCTCAGAAACTGCGCAAAGATGATCAGCATGCCAACCTCCTAGCCTCAGTGCAGTTTCCCTCGCCAGCAGCTCCCAATAGTAGGCTGCTAGTTCCCTCCAGGAATTGCACAGATTCTGTTGCCAAGCTCCCAACAGTTGACTGCCTATTCCCCTTGGGAATTGCTCGATTTTTGCTGCCAATGACCCATCAACTAGTTGCCAGTTCCCTCCACGAATTGCGCAAGTTTGGCTACTAGGCTCCCGGCTAGCTCCTCCAAAAAATTATGCAATTTTTGTCTGTTGATCCTCTATGCAGCCTGCCCTGTTCCTCCAGAAAATTGCGCAAATTTTTCTGTCAAGCCCTTGCCACCCGCTTGTTCCGGAAAATGTGCAGATTCTTTCTGCCTTACCTTCTTGCAGCCTGAATTATCCCTCCCGAAATTTGCACAGTTTTTCCTTCCAACCGAGCTAGACCTCGCAGACAGTCATTGTCAGCTTGGATTGCCCATCTTTATCATGCAATGACTCTTGCGCAATTTTCATCAGCAGTGCCAGGAGCCATCATCCCGCCTCGCAACCTTGCTACCTCTCCCAGTCACCTGCATCCAAAATGATCATGTGTCATGGTAGACTAGGAGGTTTTTGGATTTGATGTCGTCTCGTCATGAGTGACTGCAGGTACAGGTACACCAAAAAACATGGCGCAACAACAAATGGGATGAACGAAGGCAGCACATGCAGAAGGACAAGTTCACCAACGGATGAACAGACGAACATGCACCTTTCACAAACAGATGAGCCTGTCAAGCCTTCCAACATACAAGCAAGGAGCAATGTGCCAAAGCAACATCAAGCGAACCAATGACCATCGAAGACTTTGCGCACTTTTACATGCAGAGGTGAAGCTGTGACACACCATGAAGACATCCATCACCCAGCAGCACTACAGCTCGACATACACTCCAGCAACAGCACAAATGTACCAACATAATCATGTCGAGTTATGTCATGAGTCACATTGTCCAGATCTCCACAGTGGGCTATGTTGTCAAATAAATGTAATGTAGTGTGGAAGTCCAAGAGACCCACTTGTTGTACAAAGAGTCATGTAAAGTCGAAAAGTCATGGAATTCAAACAGTCATGAGGGTAGTTGAATAACCACAAAGGTCAGTTTCACCCTTGGCTATAAGTACCCCGTCATTTGTACATGAAATTGAATTTTCACCTTAGCTCCTCCCACATAGCCAAGAGAGTCTATAATATTTCCTTTGAGGAGTAAGTAGTGGCTCCAATGCCCCGCGCACGAGGTTAGTGATGTATGGTGTAACAACGTGTCTTGGAACTTTTGCTTAATTCAAAAGCCTGCTAACAGGCCAACACATTTTCACACATGTATTGTAACTAGTGTAAGACTAATCTTGAACACTTGTAATGCATGTTGCTTTAACCTGTGTTGAACACTTGAACTTATTTCACTTGTTGTAATGCATAATCTATTAATGAAAATGTGTTGTATATGTTGTTAACATTTTCTCACATGTGGTGGCTATCTCCCCGAACATCAAACAAACATTTCACATAAAACTTGTTGTAACAACTATTTCACTCGTGCAGACTACTCTATTGAGTGTTATATGTGTTATCTTCCCTTGTGTGTTGTGACTTCCGCATCCATGTGGACCGTTTTGCCGGAAGTTGTGCACGTCCTATTATTTTGTGTGTTCCTAGAAGAGTTAGGACTTCTCCCAACTGACTTGGGACTCACTCCCACCCTCTCCCTCTACAGTGAAAGAACCATTGACACAAGAGACACTTACAATCACCAAGCACACGAACCTTCATTAGGGGATTTTTTAGGTCTAAAATGGGCCTCCTAAGGAAATAATAAAATAAGATTAGATGACATCATCAAATTTTAGAGGGAAAAAGGAAAAACTTTTTTTTTTCAACTCATATTTTCAACTTATCTCCCTATGGGTTTACTCAAATTTCGAGTGGAAACACTCATTGGATGCATAATTTGATTCCTCACCCAAGGAGTACCTATGTTGCATACTTTTGACGGATCTTGCTACACCAAAACTGAGAAATACATGAAAAACGTTATTGCAATCACGTTTTTTCGTGTAGAAGGGTCCATCGAAAGTATGCAACATGGGTACTCTTTGGATGAGGAATTAAATTTTCTATCCAACAAGTACTCTCGTTCAAAATTTGAGTAAAATATTACGGAGATAAGATGAAAATATGAGTTGAAAAAGTAGTTTTATTATTTTATTATATTTTAATTCTTTTAATGTTTTACTCCAAAAATGGTGAATCATCCCCCATGGTTGACATCATCATCTTGAATCCTATTGGTTCTTATAAAGTTTATTTTGGTTGTACATTATTCTTAGGAGGCCCATTTTAGACCTCAAAAGTCCCCTAATGACTTCTCGCAAGACAAAGCAAACCACTATCCTTTGTTGACAAGCAGGAATTGAGGAAAATCTATAAGATAATGGAAACTAGGCCATCGTACCAGATGGGACTCCCACACCAAACGACGTGAGGTCTAGTTGGGACTTCATACCAGGGAGATCCCCTGATGTTAGTGGGTCCAGCACCGTCAACATTTTGGCGCTAGAAGGAGGGCCAGATGACAAGCTGAGCCCGTACATCTGGGTTGAATCTCTTACCCATGAATAATACATAATTTGTGCTCCCAGGGTGTTTCTCTCATATCTCCCATAATCAGTTATCAATCCCCGATGAGCTTCACGATCATTTGTCCTTGTTAAAGTTTGACGGTGCAGACAAAACGTCCGTAACTGAGCACATTTCTGAATTTCTTCATTTTTGTGAATCTCATGAAATTTATAGTGATGAGCTTGATTGTGTACTCTTCTTCCTCACCCTTGAAGTTCATGCTAATCAGTGGTGTCATACCCTACCACTTGCTTCCACCCATTCCCTTCTTTCTTTCCTCAAGGAGCTCCATCAAGCCTTCGATAAGTGTGAACACCAAGATGTCTATGAAAGAATCTCTCGTTTAAGAATGAAGCCTGGCGAATCAGTTGAGGACTTTTCTACCCGCTTCCTTCACCTATGTCACGAAATTCTTCAGTAGTTTGTGGACCTTGACTTCATGAGCCAAGAGCTAAAACACTTGGTTCATGTCTCCCGAAACAGTGAACTTCCTAATGTCCCTTCTTCCTCAAATCTTGCGGATCATGAGACACCTCATGTCTCGAAGAGGGTTCCCCCTCGCAGCAAGTGTAAAACTAAGAAATTTGCACAGCGGGTACCCCCTCGTAGTGGTTGCAAAGCTAAGAAATTTGAGCAATCATGTTCCCAACACATATGCTCAGTTGTCTCCCACCCCAATGGAGGAAATTCCAGAATGGTTCAGAAAGCCTATGGCGAAAACTCATCCCTCCATTCTGCAAGAGGACATCACCATTCATAACCCAAGTCTTGAGTCTAATCTACATCTCTACCATCCTCCATCATCTACAAGCCATGACTCCTTGCACCATGACTCGCTTGAGTGATCTGATTCACAAGCTATCTACGTGCACCCTCTTGATCCTCGAGCTGTTGGCTCAAGTTGTAGTCATGTGAAAGACAGTCTCATCATACAAACGGAGGAGATGGATAGTGAAGACATAATCAATTCCTCTCAAAACATTGAGCCTCCATTCTTGATCAATTCTCAATCTGCGAATCTTAGTGAAACATCATGCACAATCAATTATTTCGATCAACCTCGAGCCTTAGGCTGTCATCACTCCCACGCATCCGTATGTTGTGATGAATGCCCAAGCACATCATATGATCTACTGTCATCTCATGTACACTCTAACTTAGATCTAGAATGTGCACGGGTCAAAGAAAACATCCATATCGAACCTTCCTCTGCACCTCACTTTCCCATGTGTCCTATCATTCACAGTGCATCAACGTGCATCAGAGATATTCCATGTTCTCTTGCTTCTTCATCCCATGAGTTATCTCCTCGATCGACACAAGACAATGAGGTTGTCCACGATGAAAATAGTCTCAACACACAAGATTCTTCCCACTCGTCATCATCTTATGTATTGCATGAAGACAACTCGTCAAGCCAGCTTGCTGAAAATTTTGATGAAGCCTATGATAGAGATGGTTGTCATTCTGAGAGAAGTTTTGAAATCAGTAACAACAGCCATCCTCAAGCCATGCATGATTTGGTTCACATCTCAAAATGCAATTTTTTAATTCTGGAAAGTTCCGGGACATGCCATGGAGTCAAGGCACTTCAACATCCGTTGATGGTTATGCCAGGACCTCGTGACTCTGGTAAGCCCGCCAAACCAAATCAGATTTCGTTTCTCACGAACAATTTGTATATCTGCATGGTTTCACTTGAGGGGGGGGGGGGGGGTTGGCTCGGCAATTATTACTTTTAAATAAGAATTTTAAGTAAATAATTTAGGAAAGTCTTGGTGAGAGGCTGACACATGGATGGGTGAATAATCAAACTTTTAGATTAATAAAAATAATTATTTTTGCATGAAGTGACAAGTGTCACTTATGAAGCCTCATATAAAAGGAGTAAGCTATGTGAGAGAAATTACGTTTTTCCCTACTATTTAATGGATTACATAATGCTATTGTGAGTTACTATGAAGTCTACAGTGAGTTTGGTGTGGTGAAGGCCATTAAAGAGGGAAATCTTGAGCTAAGAGTGCTCGGCTAGTATTCTTCCTCTACTTTACAACGCCATTACAGCGTGGGGATTTGTGGGGAAGACGAGTACCCAAGAGGTAGAATAGGAGGTCAATCAGTGATTCGATGACATTCATTCAGGACAAAACATCTTTCACATGTGTACGCAGACAACAACAAGGGAGTGCAAGAAGCAACAATGTCGAGATTGGATCTTCACCCTTGGTGAACGATACCTCATGTTTCTATAAAGTTTTATTACATGTTTATTGTTGTACATAATCAACATAATGTAAAAGTAAAGGATACAACATTGAGTTGTAATTCGAATTATGGATGAAGGATTCTAAAAGAAATCTTTATATTGCATCATTTCTTGTATTATAGTAACTTGGATCTTTTCATCTTATTTCATTAATAAAAATGTGAGTATGATTTCCTACATTCAATAACTTGTTAGTATGATCTATGTTTGGTTGCTTTAAAAAATATATCAATACATAATAATTGAGTTTAGCGTCATAAGGATGGTCCCTACAATAACACATGTTAGGAATTATATAAATATTAGAGAGATGTCACTTAGATCTCTCATCATCACTCATTTGAGAATTTGGCCTCCTTAGATAGAGTCACACTTGTTATTTTCTTGGATTATTGGATGATTGGATGCATCTTGATATTTGGAGTTGATTTTTGGACATCTTTAGGAGCTATTCCTGGCATAATGGGTGGAATCTCTTGCTAAATTGTCTTGTAAGTGATTTATCGTTGAGATCTTTCTTTTCATGTCTAATGTATGGAATGAGTAGTTGTGCCCTAAATTTTGATAAGTATCTACTAGATGCTAGTTACAAGAAAATTGCATGTATTATTCATAAATGGCATTGTAAGATTTATTCTAGTGGTGAAACCCTTTGTAGATCTTCCCATAAACTCCATTATTCCTTGAGTGGGTAAATGTTAGAAATGTGTGCTACGACATCAAATTTCAGCCTCCTTTAGAGCAAGATTGGTTTATCTTTGTCATTCTTGACTCCATATACCCATGGGACAAGGCATCATTTCAAGTCTTTGGTGACCATTCTAAATTTTTATCAATTTTCTTATTGAGAAATCTAGGGCAGTCCTTCTTCTATTCATCTTCTCTTTTGGCAATATAACAGACTTCTCCAAAATTTCAATGTTCCCTTCTTCTTTCTTCCACATAATTGAATATGGATAATTCTTCAATGGATTGAATGCTCCTTTATATATATAGCTTCTTCAAAGGTCGACATGTCCTTTCATTAGGTCAACTTGACTTGATGAAGAGGTCGACTTGCAAGGGGGCAAGGCCGACTTGATGGAGGAGAAACAAGACTTTAACTTTGACAATAAAAAAATTTCTTTCTTTGAGACCATGAACCCAAGAAGGGTTTCTTACATAATAACTTTGACTTTGACTCAACAAAAATCCTAAAGCACTCAATGGGTGCTTTGACCTATTGACCATTGACCCAAGCATGAAACCATGCTTTAATAAGTCAATAAAAATTTCTTTTATAAATAGTTTTTCTTTTTCATGACTCATACAATTATGAAGACCAACACTAGTTACATTCTTTAATATTTCTCTCTCTTTAAATTTTTGGTCCTTTGGAGTAAAAATAATCAGCATTAAACATAAAATGATATATATATTTTATTAATGAAGTGATGATACAATTGTGGGAGACCCCTGGCTTAAATACAGCGTCGGGTGCCTCTTGGTGAATGGGCATGATCTTTGGTCATGCCCTTTTGCCTTAATTTAACTAATCATTACAGAGTTAATTAATTTTTACATAACATTGCCTTCCTCCTGAAAAGATGCTTTGTCCTCAAAGCATACGTAACAACGGATGTTGTTGATGAAACACTTCAGTCTCCAAAGAAGCTTCTTCTGGTAAGTCCTTCCACTTGATCATGTACTTTGATTACTCGAGGTTGCAACTTCTTTTCCCTGATGGAGATAATGCCTTCTGGTTCTAGAATGACCCTTCCTTCGTCATCTAAGGCCGAAAGTGTATTTTTATGGCATGGAAAACGTTGTGAACACGACTTCTATCAAGAAGGCTTAGATTGTATGCTACTTGGACGATCTTTTTGTTGATCTGGGATGATCCATAAAACCTTGGTTCCAATTTGTCTTTTCCCTTTTGTTTTAAGGACAACTACTTGTAACGTTGAAGTTTAACAAATACCCATTCTCCAACTTCAAATTCTCTTTCTGTTCTGTTTTAGTCAACTTGTTGCTTCATATGATTTCGTGCATTATTTAGATTTTCTTTTAGGGTGTGGACGACTTTTTGGGTTTCCTCTAATTGGTCATTAACAACTAGAAGTTTCATCTCGATGATAGCAAAGTCCTATTTCGGAGGTTTGTAACCATATAGAGCTTGAAATTGAGTCATTTTCACTGACTTATGGTAAGTAGAATTGTACCACCATTCAACGAGATGTAACCACTGAGCCCAATGATTTTGTTTGTCTATGGCATAACAACGTAGGTAGGTTTCTAAACATTTATTAACAACCTCTATTTGGCCTTTTATTTAAATATGATTGGATGAACTCATGTTGAGGTAGGGTCCTATATGATTGAAAAATTCCTTCCAAAAATTACTCTTAAATTTGGCATCTCTATCGCTCACAACAACCTTGGGAAATCCATGTAGTTTGTAAACATTTTTGCAAAATATCTCAACAATTTGTTTTGTTGAGTCTGATTTCCTCATCCCCATAAAGTGAGCATACTTGGTGAGTTTGTCGACCACTACAAGAATTTTATCCTTACCATCAGATATAGGTAAACCTTCAATAAAGTCCATTGATATTTCTTCCCATTTCTGATTCGAGATATTTAAAGAATGTAGTAGTCCAGGTGTCGTACTATTTTCATTTTTATTCCTTTTGCATTTATCGCATTTTGCTACATATTTTTTAATATCATTACTCATTCCCTTCCAAAAGAATGATTGGCGTGCACTATAATAGGTTTTAAAGAATCCAACATGTATGGTTGACAGTGAATCATGTGACTCTTTGAGAACCTTGTCTTTAAATTTGGAATTTGAATTCAGATAAATTCTTCCCTTGTACCATATAATATCGTTCTTCCATTCGAATTTTGAATTCTGATGTAGGTTATTGATTATAACACTTGTTTTCAGATATTTTGCATATTCACTTAGAATCTCATTAAGCCATTCCGAAACAACCACTGAAACTGTAAATAATGATGGTTCTTTGTCTTTCCTTGACAAAGCATCAGCTACTACGTTATCTTTCCCTTTCTTATGTAATATATCCATGTCGAAGGCAACACCTTTTTCTATCCATTTTTTTTGTTCTATAGATAGTGTTTTCTGCTAGAGGAGATGTTGAATACTATTATGATCTGTTTATATTAAGAACTTACTTCCCAAGAGATATTGTCTCCATTTGGATAATGTGTGCATAATAGCAAGCATTTCTCTATTGTATGTAGACTTGAGATGTTCTTACTTATTGAGCTTCTTGCTTTCAAATGTGATTGGGTGACCATCCTGCAGTGGTACTGCTCCTATGCCAAAACCTAAAGCATCACACTCAATTAGAAATGGTTTTGAGAAGTCTCGAGTATGAATACAGGGGCATTAGACATAACTTCCTTCAAGTCTTCAAAACAATTTTCTGCTTCACCATTCCATCGAAATGAGTTCTTTAGAAGGTTCGTTAGGGGTGCAGTTATATGGGCATAATTTTTAATAAATATTTGATAATACCCGATCAATCCTAAGAATCCTCTTAGCTTGGAGATATTAACTGGCTTGGGCCATTCCCTTATAGCCTTGATCCAATTAGGATCTACTTTTACTCTTCCTTGGATATTATATGTCCAAGATATTCTATTTCTTCCTTCCCAAAAGTGCATTTGGACTTCTTGGCATAGAACTGATGTTTTTCTAATACATTGTTAACTTGTTCTAAATGTTGTAGGTGCTCCTTCTATGTTTTATTATACATTAGAATGTCATCAAAGAATACTAACACAAACTAAATTAGCTATGGACGTAATAGCTCATTTATAGTAGCTTGGAATGTTGTCGGTGCATTGGATAAACCAAAAGGAATTACTTTAAACTCGTAATGACTTTCATGTGTTCGGAATGTAGTTTATGCTACGTCTTCCAACCTTATTATGATTTGGTAATACCTTGACCTTAAGTCCAATTTTGAGAAGTCTTTAGCGCCATGTATTTCATCCAACATTTCATCGATAAAAGGAATTGGAAACTTGTTTTTTATTTTTATTTTGTTTAGTCCCCGATAATCGACACATAATCTGAACAATCCATCTTTCTTTCGAACTAATACAACTGGAGCAACATACAAACTTTTACTTTTTGTGATGATGCCACACTTTAAAAGATCTTGGCCTAATCTCTCAATTTCAGTTTTTTGATGATGTGGATATCGATATAGTTTGATGTTGATGGGATTTGAACCTGCTTTGACTTCTATTGTATGTTCGATTTCTCTTTTAGGAGGCATCTTCATTGGAAGGTCTTGGAAGATTTTTCCCTGCTTTTGAATTAGCATTTGGACTTTTGGTGCTTCTTCATTGACCAGATTCAAAGTTAACATTTCTAATTGATGACACTATACTACATAAGTTGGTGCTCCCTTCCGAATCATTTTCATCATCTGGGATGATGGTACAATTTGGTTCTCAGGTGGCTGGAACCTTTCAAGGATAGAGGAAAAGCTAGGGGTTGAAGTGAAATTCTTGGGAGGTGTGTTTTTAGAGGTTTGAGAGCCTAAACAACAAGTTGACTTGATTTTCCACAAAATCTCTCAATATGGTGGGCATCCACTCAAATTCCACCCATAAATTATCTTGCCCTAGGTGTTGCCCTAGGAGGGAAACCATAATCTTTATTCTCTCAACTTAAGGACTTTCTTAAGGGTTTCATGAGCCTTGGAATAGTTGAATCTCATTGTAAGAAACCCTTTCCTTCTAGTCTTGACCTTGAGAACACCTATTATCGTCAAATACATCAAACCCTAGGTCTTGAACCTTAATTTTTCTAGGTCTTTTTATTGAGAACGAATTGCTTCCTTAGTGACGCCTTTTAACTTATATTGTGTCTGTCTCTTGAATGAGCCCTAGTGGGATCATCTCATACCTTTTCAATAGCCTACCTATAGTAGAATTGACCTCTATCTCTCTTACCGAGACTACTCCCGTCAGTGAAAATCGTAAAGGGCAAGGGTTTTTCGCTGAGGTGACATTGGTCCTCTACGCTATTGTTGTCCCATTCTCTAGTTTATACTTTGTAGGGTATCCCTCTCCAAGGCTTGCTAGATTTTGCGGCAACAATTGTCAAGGCTGAAAATTTTATAGACAATGAGAACATTGTGCTAGGCATGAGAGGGATATGTATCTTTTCAATTAACAATGATATGGTGAAAATGAAATAAGTTTGAATATTTGTAAGCCAAAACAAATATACCTTGGTTGCCTCTAGGTTTGTGTCATCCATTTGCAAAATGAAATGAGTTGGCAAGAAAGTCTTGAAGAATCCAACTATCATATTTCAATTGCACCTAAATCTTTACCCTCGTGACTCAATAGCATGCATGCTCCAAATTGCCCATTGGTTGTTGAAACAATTTTGGAACTAATCACTATTGGTTGCTTTCAATGGTCTGCGAATCCATATAACAAATTTTTTGAGGAAGATGTTATTTTTCCTTTGCAAACATTAATGCAAAATTATATAATAGAAACAATATTCCAACTCGTTTCTCTCAAGAGAAAAATCTTATTGGCATGCTCACATTCTCATGCACAAAATTGCAATGAACAAGTCCACAAACTAGTGGTCGTATGAGCTTGATTCACCGAGATTTGATGGCCTATTATAAAAAGTATATACGATCCTTGGGAATTTGCATAATTCAATAATTTAAAAAAACTCTTATTTATTAGTTCCATTGTGCATATCTTATGGAAGTCAAATTATAAAGAATTTGTTAAACTTGCAAAGCCTTATCAAGCGAATTTATGAAGTTACACTGTAACGTTTCACTTGTTTTGATGAGTAGAGTTCTCCAGGGAAAAAGAGGATGCGAGTGAGATATTTTAAGCTTACACAACAAAATAATTTATTGTAGATTTTACTCATGAAGAAAAACCACCAATCTCAAAGGAATGTTCAATTCAGGTAATAAGTACATGTTTTTATTAATAGTTCAAAATATCAAAGAAAACAGGTAATATTTCTATTAACAGGTAAAACAGTTACATACTTTTATTAACGGGTAAAACAAAATAATGATGCCCAGATTGAAAATCAATCTTTGTATTTTTTTTGCAGCTTCATTAATCTTCGACGGAGAAGTGATTTCTCCGTTTCTTTTCCCAAGTTGCCAAGAAAGACAATAAGCATTTCTAATGTGGACATCACTTCTGGACTGTCATAGCCAAACTCCTTTTCTTGGATCTGTAAGACCCTCCACATGAGGGGCTCGGCTTCGTCATCCTTACCCAGAGCATGCTGTATCAAAGCTAAACAATCACAAGCCTCTCCTGCAAAGAAAAGAAGTTTCAAGAAATAAGCTCAGAATCAAACAGTAAATGGACTTTGTAATCCAGAGTGTGGATCTCATGACATAGAATTGAAAATACATATGTCAATTACCAAGAGAAAAACACAACTCACCAACTGCAGGACTTTGTTTATCAAAGGATGCTTCACGTATCCTCAAGGCTTCCTGAGCTAAATCCTCTGCTTCCCTATGCCTCCCTAGATGATATAAAGTTGTTGCAAGACTCAGCATAGGAAATGAAATCTCTGGAGCATTAGGAACCAAGCTAGCTGAAAGTATTCTTAGACTCCTCCTAAGAATATATTCGGATTTCTCAAATTTTCTCGATAAAGCATAAGATGTTGCTAGGTTCTGAAGGTGCACTGCCAAAGAAGGATGATCCCTTCCAAGGGCTTCCTCCTTTATGAGTAAGTTCTTCTCCCACAGTAGTTGGGATTCCTCTTCTCTGTAAACAAGTAGAAGATAATGAGCACATCATAAAGGAACAATAAAATAAAATTGACTCATGCAATCTGACATTCCTCGATAGATTTTCTTTACCAACAACGTCAGAGATCACCCCAAATATGATCAATTTGAAGGGCTGTGGAGATAATTTACAAACAGACTCCCAGAAAGGTGAGTATGGTTAACATTTTCCTTCTGGAAGAAGATGATCTGTAATGGAAAATGCAATCCAAAAGGAATGTTTTTCATCATCTACAAAAACACCCCCATATATTGGTCCTGTAACAATTTTAAGATTAAAGGATTACGGGGCATACTTTTTACTGCATAATTTGACATATGCATAAGCAATGCCAATCAACAGAAGTTCTAGCTTCCCCATAGATAAAACTTTTATCAAAACATGGGATTCTAAGCATCTCCAACAAAGACGATAACTAGGTTGCCTGTTCCTATCCATGATCATAAGTAATCCATTCCATATGGATAGTCATACTCTAATCTGAACCAAAGTTAACAGGCATTCTAAGTTGCAGAAAAATAAATATTTAAGCCCATTGATATCATGATTGCCAAAGTGGTTCCTTCTGATGAATGAAGAAATCTCAATGTTGCTTTTAGCATCTTCCAAAGCAATCCCAAAACGTAGTTTTCACATAGAAATAGGAACAAAGATGATGGTTCTGCACTGAATGAAAAATTAGAGGAAAATTTTGAATTATTGAAATACATGAAATATTTATGGTTACAATGCTCTACGTATAATGAGATTTAGCCCAATGAACATATATTCTATGTTTACTTTTTAATATTTATACCTGGTATTTTATCCTTATCTCTTTTGGGTTACTCAGTCTAAATTGATCATTCACCCTCTTTATTATACTTTACTGGAGATGTGGTCAAACTAGATCACTCTCCCATAGTTTTCGCTCTCTCTCTATCTATATATATGTGTGTGTGTGTGTGTATGTGTATGTACAGTTCCTGTAAGATACCCCTCCCTTAAAATTTCTTTTTCAGTGGGACATTTCCTCCAACAATTTGACGTCACATGACTGTAGGTGCATTTTATGTAGTTTATTCAATACAATGCACACAGTATCAAATGAAAACTTAGAGGAACAATTCAAGCCAACAATATATCGTTTATATAACATCCCAACGTTGGTACAAAGCAATGCTATGAACAAGTAAGAGATGAGGCTTCAGATTTATGTACTGATACTATGACTGATATATACAAATAAGAGCAAGTCACCTGGGTATATTTCAGCAAGGAGATGACAGTAATTTCCTTCAGCAAGATGCTCGTCCCATTTCCAGCAGCCATTTGACGCTTTTCAATAAACAAACAGCTCCCATGAAATGCTGTGTATGAATATATCAGCTCGTTCAGCAAGCAGGCAAGGGAACTCGTGGTCTTCTTCAGCACTTGAGTGACAAACCAAGACACAACACCGTGACTACTTCCAGCAGATCCTACAGGCATATATGAGTGAACTCGCCCCTTTAAGCACTCCACTCAGCCAACAATGAGATGGTACACACAGCCAGCAAGAGATGAAACTTTTCCCTTGTTTAGCAGTCAACTCAGCCATGAATGTACGAAAGCCCACGGCCAACTTCAGCAAGGTAGCATGACCCTCTTTATCAGTGAACTCGGCCTCAAACTGTAGTATGTGCACCCCTCCTTTATCAGTGAACTCAGCCCCCAGCTTATGTAATATTCCTTTTTATAATTGAGTGGCCACTTTTGCCGCCTGCTGTCGCTGCGACAATGACCCTCCAAAATTTTGCCTAAGTCAATTTTAGAGCCTACATGAACTATCGTTTCAAGCCCCTTAGTGTCGTCACGTTGTTTGTTTTGTTATTCTTATGTTTTCTCCTAGTGTCGCATCCTCCTATGTCAATGTTTCCTACGTGTCGTCACCTAACCCTTAGAAGTGCTTGTGTTATTTAGCACATGATTAGTTGACCCATCCACACACACAAAAGCACACAAACGCAAAAAAATGTTCTTTAAGGCAAAAGTGCACTTCAAGTTGACGAAAACTTGCTCGTGTTGAGCGCACTCCTTCCGGCTGAAGAAGTGCACCCTTCTTGAGCACAATCCTTCATGTGGGAATTCTATATGTCTACATTTCTATTAGATGAAATCTGTGCACAATATGCTTTCCCAGGAATGTACTAGAACTGGACCCCTTAGAACAAGTTTCCAGTTTACTTCCACTGCAGAGTGTTGTTAGAATCAAGCTTCAAAGGCGCACACGACAGATTGTCTTAGCACTTCTTTGCATTCATATTCCATATGTTGTACAAGATCGATCCTCCTTGCAGGACCAAACCGCTGAAGGAGTCACTATAGGATATCGCGGATTGGTTTGCAAAGCCTGAGGGCACATACATTTGATGTTTTGGATGTTTCGGATTGGTTTGCAAAGCCTGAGGCCACAAGGCGGCTGCTGCAGAAATACAAGAGCTGGATCGCTTGCACTTCGCAACTAAAGACTTTCATGGATATGATCACAAGAGAGTGTGCATGCAGTATTGTGAAAGGATCGGTTTCAATTGGGCATAATCATCAATGTCTACCGCAAAAGATGAGAAGGTGAAGAACTAGTATAATGTAGTTAGCAAGACACATCCAGCGATGGAGATCGGCTCACTCAAAGATCCACCAACTCCAGAGATGCAGGTGCAAGAGGCAAAACAGAAAACCGCTCAAGCAAAGAGTGTAGCTCCTAGGAAGAGGATCAAGTATGATTCGATAGGAGAAAGCAGCAGGAAATGGAAAGTTGATCCTTTGAACATAGGAGCTATTCAAGCAGAACAAGAAAGGAGAGAAGTAGAAGAAGAGGAGAAGAGGAAGCAAGATGAGTTGCTTAGGAAGCAACAAGAAGAAGAAGAGGAAAGGAGAAGAATAGAAGAGGAACAACAAAGGCAATCCCAAGAGGAACAACACAAGCAATCCCAAGAGGAAGAAGCAACATAGAGACTGGAAGAAGAACAGTTGACTTAGGAGATAGAAGAAGAGTTGGAGGAAGAGGATACCATCCAACCCATGGATGATGAACCAGGTTCTCCAAAAGAACCTCCTCTTATGGGTGGTCATCTTCCATTTGGAGAAATGGGAATCACACCTCCACCTGAAGACAAAGTCATGGATGTGTGCAATGTCACATTTGATCAACACAAGAAGAGGATCGTGCAGCAGAGACGAAGATACTTCTCAAATGATCCTCAGAACCTAGTCTCAGTATCTACAAAGAAGGTGATAATTGCCAATACCATAAGGAACCCCAGGGCAATCACAGCGGAAAATGTTTCTTTTGTTATAGCAGCACAAGACAACTCTAAATATTTGTTGAATGAGAATGCTAAATTAAGGAGAGAACTAGCTGCGGTGAAGCAATAAGTGAAACACATCGCTACAGAGAACCAACGATAATCTTCGCAGAGATTTAGAATGGAAATCATCCACGTAGGAGGAACTGGGGCCAATGGAGGACACTATGGCACAGTTATGTGATGAGATGATACTTCTACAATAGGTGATGGCTCCTCTCGTTGGCATTCAAAAGAAATCACAAGAAGTGGTAAAACTCTTGAAAGTGGCAAATAGAGCAATTGACCAACTTCAAGAATGGGTTGCCAAGTATTTGAATGCTCTGCAACATTTGGAAAGAAAAGACAAGATTGTCGCTGAGATAGACAAAGTTTAGTGGAGACTCCATCATCATAACTACATGCGCCTTAGAGAACAAACAATTAGCACTATTGCCGCTTACAATCGACTGCACAATGGTTTCGAGTCTCTAGCACAGAAACATGGGATGCCCACAATAGGATCACTTGAAGAAATCAGAGGCAGGGAAATCATCTTCCAAGAGATCAGGCAGTACATAGAACAAATCAAGCAAGCATCGGAGCAGGAAGGCTTGGAGATCACCAAAGACATTATTCTGCAATATGCCATCGCACTAGTCAAAGCTCATATGAAACTCTCATGGCTATGGAATAATGTACAATCAAGCTCCAAGACCATATTGACAAAGGCACTAGAGGTGAAGATGCGTTATGCAAGGGACTTGCCAGTTCGGGTCAAATTCATCTCAACGAAGTTCAGAGCATGGCACACATACATCACCAATGAGCTCCATGAGGAAGCAAATGATTTGTCAATTTGATAAGACTTTGTCCTATTATCAGTTTTGTCTTATATAGCCATCGTCTCATATGTAATTTGTCTTTTGTAATAAATTGTATGTAATGAAGTCCAAGAGACACATGTGGAATGTGAATAGCCACATATGGAATGTAAAGGGTCATGTATAGAATATGAAAAGTTGTAGGAGTTGAAGAGTCATGGGGAAGCTCAAAGGTCATTGTCATTAGTTATAAATAGTTCCTCATAACTCAAGCTAAGGGCTTGGATTCTTGGATTCTTTCCTTGGCTTCTCTTGTAGTGCATAGGAGATAGATCATTCTTTGGAGAAGCAAGTTGTGGCTTCATGTTCCACTACTGGATCTAGTGTTTCATCTATGTAATAGTGTACTTCATAAAAAGAAGCTCTATGAGTCAGCATCTCTTCATACATGTATCGTTGATGTAGTAGGACTATTCTTGCTATGTTTATGGTATATTGTTGGTTAATTACATCCTAAGGCTAATGAACTATTTTGTTACTTAGATATGGTTATTATTGAATAGATGTTGTTATGTTTTCATGATTGTTGTTTATTATGTGAACTAATCTGCAGGTAATCAACAAGCCTTTCTCCTCATTCCTGGGCCCCCCTTTAAGATATCAATATTACTTTTCTAACTGGAGGTTCGTTTTTACCAATCGTGGAAGTTCCCCCTTGCACCTTACATTGGGCGTCTCATAAATCTTACATACTTGCTGCCCAAAGAGGTGTTGCGATCTCTTATGTGTGATTGTAACCAAAGCATAACTTTGAAACCTTTCCAACAATGGCCGGACCGTATAGCCAGATGGGACTCCTACACCAAACAATGTGAGGTCTAATTGGGACTTCACAATGGGGAAATCCCCTTACATGTTGGTGTATGTTTTAACCCCGTACAGAAATTACCTGCATACGAATTCGATAACACACAATGTGAGAGCATAACACATAAAACATATATACACAGAGATTTTCCCCTCAATCCCAAAACCGAGACTACCAGCTTGATTTTTCATTATATTCCTTTCAATGTTACAATACATATTTATACATGCCGAAGCATCCAACACCATGGACCAAAAACCATCGCGTCCAAAACCATGGACCGAAAACCATTGCGTCCAAAACCATGTGCAAAAATCATGCACAAAACCATAGGTAGGTCTGCCCAACCTAATATAGGGCTAGTTGTGGAAAGAATAACACAACCCAACATTCTCCCACTTGTTGTTTTCTTTCCATAGGGTGCCACAAGAGAGCTTAGTCATTTATCCAGCCCTACAACGCCCATTGTTTCTCTATACCAAGAGAACTTCTCAGAGCTCACAGATTTTGTCAATGCATCTGCATTATTCTTCAAAATGTCCACCTTTACCAACAACACCTTTTTTGTCTTCTATCATATCCCTCACAAAGTGATACTAAACATCAATGTGCTTTGTCTTTGAATGGTAAGCAGGGTTCTTTGCCAAGAAAATTTCACTTTGTCTGTCACAGTCTATCCTTATAGCTCCCTATACTAACCCCATACTTGAACACGATCTCTGCAATCAAACTGCTTCCTTGCTTGCATGAGTGGCTGCTATGTATTCTGCCTCTGTAGTTGATAGTGCCACTACAAATTGTTTCTTACTCATCCAACTAACAACACCTCCAAATAGGTTAAACACATACCCACTTGTAGATCTTCTCTGATCCAGATCTCCATCCCAATCTACATCAACAAAGCCACGGATATCCAAAACTTTGTCCAATCCTGGTCTTCTTTGGTAGCACAAACCATAATCACTAGTGCCATGCAAATACCTGGAAACCCGCTTCACTGATATCCAATGCTCCTTCCCTGGTTTTGACATAAACCTACTCAATACTCCCACTGTATGTGCAATGTCTGGTCTAGTACAAACCATTGCATACTTCAGGCTACCGACTACACTTGCATATGGAACACGGGACATATCCTCTTCCTCTTCTTGTGTCTTGGGACACTGTTCAGCAGATAACTTTACACCTACAGGAATAGGAACCTTCACCGGTTTACTATCCTGCATATTAAACCTCTACAATATTGTCTCGACATACTTCCTCTGGTTTAACCAGAGCTTCCTCTTTGCCCGATCTCTTTTAATTTCCATGCCCTAAATATAGTTTGCAGCAACAAGATCTTTCATGTCGAATTTGGAGGAAAATTGAGTCTTCAAATCCTAGATAATTTATTTGTCATTTCCAACTAGCAACATATCATCCACATACAAGACCAGATAAATAACACAGTCACCAATTAATTTAAAATAGCATAGTGATCTGCTTTGCTTCTAGTGAACCCAAGTCTCCGTATAAATGTATCAAATTTCTAATACCATATCCTTGGTGATTGTTTTAACCCATACAAAGACCTCTTTAACCTTCATACCAGTTCTTTCTTACCCTTCACCACAAAGCCTTCAGGTTGCTTCATGTAAATTTCCTCTTCCAAATCCCCGTGAAGAAATGTTGTCTTCACATCCATCTGTTCTACCTCAAAATCAAAAGCAGTAGCAACAGATAGAAGTAATCTAATAGAAGTTACCTTGGGAACAGGAGAAAAAATATCACCAAAATCAATTCTCGACACCTAGAAATAACCTTTTTCTACCAACTGAGCTTTGTATTTCTCCACCTTTCCTTCTACATTTGTCTTCTTCTTGAACACCCATTTGTTGCCAATGGGTTTCCTTCCAACCGGCAACTCTACCAAATCCCAAGCCTCATTTTTGTGCAAAGATGCCATTTCATCAACCATGGTCTCTTTCTAGAGTTTGCCATCCTCTGAATGTCCTGTTTCCTTCACAGTTCTGGGATCATCGTCAGTGATAGATAAAGAAAAATTTGAACAGAAAGCAAATGGACTATACCTTTCTAGCTGCCTTCTTTTTCGAACTGATCTTCTCACACCCAGAGTTTGTGGCTCTTCATCTTTTGATTCCTTCTCTGCTGTAGAGTCTGATTCTTCCTCCTATAGCTCAAACTCTATCTTATCAAGTTCCTTTGGTTAGACTTCATGTTTAATAACATCTTTCACCTCTTTGAACACCACATCTCGGTTGTACACAACCTTCCTTGTTACTAGGTTTCAAAGCTTATAACCCTTCAAACCATCCTTATACCCAATAAAGATGCACTTTTCAGATTTACTATCCAACTTGGTTTGTTTCTCCTTTGGAACATGTACATATGCATCACATCCAAATACCCTCAGATGTGAAAGAGAGGGTTTCTTACCAGTCCATACCTCTTGTGGAGTCTTATCCTCCAACGTTGATGAAGGTGATCTATTAATCAGGTAACATGCTGTCTCCACCGCCTCTGCCCAGAATTCTTGTCTTAACCTGACACCACTAAGCATGCTTCTTGCCCTTTCCATCAACGTCTTGTTCGTTCTTTTTGCAACTCCATTTTGCTCAGGTGTATATGGAGTAGTCTTCTGCTGGGCTATACCACACTTCTTACAGAATTCTTCAAATTCCTTACTACAAAACTCTCCACCATTATCTGTCCTCAACACCTTTATCTTCTTCCCTGTCTGGTTTTCCACCAGAGCCTTAAATTCTTTAAACCTATCAAAGACTTAAGATTTATTTTTAATTAAATATATCCATGTACTCCTTGAGAAGTCATCTATAAATGATACATAGTACACAGACTTACTTAGTGATGGAACCTTCACAGGTCCAAACACATCATTGTGCACAAGTTCTAATATATGTTTCGCCCTCTTACAACTAGAGGGGAAACTCACCCGATTCTGCTTCCCATTTACTCATACCTTCTACCATATCTTTACCATGAAGTATTCGAAGACCCTTCTCTCCCATATGTCCAAGCCTTTGATGCCACAGCATGGTCTTCTCTCCAGAGACCACTAGATTTTCTGCTCCACTTTCAGGAACCACGGAATTGTTGCACCCATCAACAACAGTGCTACCTTGCAGCTTGTATAGAGTTCCAATTCGAATTCCCCGCATCAATACCAGTGCCCCCCAACCATCTTGTAGGTATCCTTCTCGAACATTGTTTTTACACCTGCATCATCCAGCTTGCTTACAGAAATCAGATTTCTGGCCAATGCAGGAATATGTAGAATACCTGGAAGTGTTCTAACCCTTCCACCTTGTAACTTCAATTTTACTTTTCTACGACCAACGATTCTAGCCTTCCTATCATCCCCTAGGAAAACATCACCACCATCGTATTTCTCATACTTGCATAACCACTCTCTATGGGGAGTGAAGTGAAAGGACGCACCTGAGTCAATCAACCATGCCTCATGATCTACATGTGTACTTGAAAAAACCAAGTACACCACCCCACCTTCATTTGAGGTGGTTTTTGCCTCTACAGAAGGAGCATCATCAGATCCCTTTCCTTTGTCACAAGCTTTAGATTTACAGTCCCTTTTGTCATGCCCTTCATTTCCGCATTTCCAGCACACCACCTTTATAGGTTTTCCTGGAGATTTAGATCTCCCTCTAGATTTAGATCTCCCACCCGACGACTTATTTTTGTTTCTGTTCTAGTACCGTCCTCGTACAAACAAGGCATCACCATTCTGGCTCTCCATATTTTTCCGTCTCATTTCCTCCGTCAGCAAGGATGAGACTATTTCATCAAACTACAAGGCAGTTACATTGCTACCTATTGCAATAACCAGACTATCCCAAGAATCTGGTAGAGAACACAACAAACTAATGCACTTATCTTCATCTGAAATTTTGATATCAACGGACGATAACTGACTTACCACAGTACTAAACACATTCATATGATCTGTCACCGAGTCTCCATCTTTCATCCTCAGGTTATAGAACTTTTTCCGTAGGAACAGTTTATTCACTAGAGACTTAGATCGGTACAAAGTCCCTAACTTGTCCCACAAAGCCTTCGTCGTAGCTTCCCCTAATACATTCAGTAATACTAAATCTGAGACACATAATCGTATTGTGCTCTTTGCCTTTCGATCCAACTTCCATTCTTCATCAGACACTCCCGTTGGTTTAGTACCCGGATCTACCGCGATCCACTGATATTTATCCACCAACAAATCCTCCATCTTGAGTTTCCACAACTCAAAACTCTGACCATTAAATTTCTCAATCTCTATCTTTCCACTGCTCACTATCTTCTTTCACCACCAGAATCAATCTCGCATATCTCCCATTGAACAGGGTCTACCACAGGCCCGAGCGAAACCCCTCAGCAACAAAGGCGTCCCCTTGAAGCCAAAATAGCTCTGATACCAAATGTAGGTTTCAACCCTGTACAGAAATTACCTGCATATGAATTCTAAAACACAGAAAATAAACAATGCGAGAACATAACACATAAAACACATATACACAAAGATTTTCCCCTGGATCCCAAAATCGAGACTACCAGCTTGATTTTTCATTATATTCCTTTCAATGTTACAATACATATTTATACATGTCGAAGCATCCAATATCATGGACCGAAAACCATCGCGTCCAAAACCATGGACCAAAAACCATTGCGTCCAAAACCATGTGCAAAAATCATGCACAAAACCATAGGTAGGTCCGCCCAACCTAATATAGGGTCCAAAAAAAAAATTGTAGAGAGGGGCTACCCCCCCCTCAAACCCCCTGTGACCCCCCCACTACGCAATTGGCGCAACGAAGGGGGGGCGGACTAACTCCCAGTTCACTACATGGGCTAGTCGTGGAAAGAATAACACAACCCAACAGTTGGCGGCATCCAACATCGTCAGCATTACCATTTTACCCTTTTAATATTTTATTAAGTCACTTTAAGAGACTTTCACTTTATAAATTAAAGTGATTATTCATTAACCTAGGATATGTGCCCTTTTCACCCTTTAGGCAATTATAAAGTTCTCCTAGGTGAAACACATTCCCTTACTAAAATATTTCCCCGCCTTAGCCTACAGAAACTTAGTAGCCTAGAGGAAACCATCTTATTTCTTCTAAGCAGGTGAAGACATTATAGTCCTCCCACCTGAGTTTGCTTGCCCTCAAGCAACTTCAACTCTGGATGTTTGAGCACATGTTCGCCTTCCCATGTGGCATCCTTAACCGATAGATTGTTCCATTTTACCAGGTACTCTCTCACGATTATGTTCCTCAACTTCCACTCCCTTGTTTCTAGAATCTATTTCGAAACAAGGATTAGCTCTCCTTCCTCATCCAATGGAGGGAGCTCAATGGAGGTGACTACCTACTTCCCCAAGGCCTTCTTGAGGCATGATACATGAAAGACATTATGAATTTTACATCCTTCAGGAAGCACAAGTTCATAGGCCACTTCTCCCACTTGCCTCACGACTCTGTATGGCCCATAGAACTTGGGTTTCAGTTTTTCTTCCCCTTTAGTTTTGAGCAATGACTGCTGATGGGGTTGAAGACGAAGGTATACCATGTCCCCCACTTCAAAACTACACTCCACCTTGTGCCTGTCTGTGTACACCTATTGTTGGTTCTGAGCCATTTGCAGGTTGTCCTTAAGGACTTGTAAGATATATTGGCTCTCCTGAATCCAATCTTTAGCGAAAGGGGCATGACTATCCCCAAATATTTGATCTGCAAATTTTGGGGCAACATATCCGTATAGTGCTTTTAAGGGCATCATACCAATGGACATGTGGAAAGCAATGTTCCACCAAGGCTCCGGGATGGGGAGACGTGGGTGCAGGGAGACGCACAAGGGGAACATGTGGGAGTACCCTCAAATTTTAGGGAAATTTAGAAGGGACAGGGGGACGTCGAGGTATATAACTTTTTTTTTAAATATATATATATATATATATATATTTCAAATTCATATTCAATAATGAAAGCATAAATACAATGATACATACACAATTTAATTAACTTATTAAGTAATGAAATACATTGATCCATACTCATCATCCTTATTAATACATATATGATTCATCCATAGACCATGAGATTCAGTAATGAAATACTCTGATACATATTCATCATTCATCATTCACCATTCTAGAATCTACATTGATTTAAAAATTAAATTCATCATTCATCACTCTAGATTCTAAATTGATTTAAAATTAAAATTGATCATTCATCATTCTAGAATCTAATTAGTACTAAGCAAAATAGACTATAATAGATATTGAAATCTAAAGACTGGAATAGTAAATTGATATAACTAAACTCAAAAACAATGGAGTGATGAGTCTAAAAGTCACTCTAAAGTACACAGAGGGCTTGGTGCTCTTGATTAAATACTAATTCCATACCCTTGTACATGATAAAATGCAATGGAAACATTGCAATCCATCAAATCCTGAATTCTTGAAAAATTGTTAAGTCTGTTGGATTTTGAGTGAGATTTAAAATTCTACTTTTTCCATATGAAATCCAATTAGGTCGAAACCACTTTCAAACATCCTGAGTCATTTCATGGTAATGTTAAAAATTTAAGTAAAAGGATGAAAATGAAAGATAAAGAAAAACGTCGCTTTTACTTTAAGAATTTAACATTACCATGAATTGCATAGCATTAGTAGGCAATATGATCAAATACTAGCTTTCCCTTGTCATTAATCATTGTTTACAAGAAAATTTAAGGGGGGACGCATAGCCCATTTTGAGGGGGGATGCCCTTTTGGGGAGCTGTGTCCCCCACACTAGGGAAACGTCCCCCCTTGCGTCTCCCCACGTCCCCCCGAAACGTTTCCCCAGACACCCCTGCGTCCCGAGTGCGTGGGTTGCGAGGGGTGCACACACCTAACCCTGGGGGACACGTCCCCATGGAACACTAGTGGAAAGTGGTGTTGTAGCAATGTTCCCCAAGATGCAACCACTTAAACCATGCCTTTTGTTGGCTAGATATATAATTTTGGAGATAGCCCTCCAGCCACTTGTTAACTATCTCACTCTGACCATCGATTTGTGGGTGATAACTGGTGCACGGTGTCAGTTCAGTCCCCACCAGTCTAAATAACTCCTGCTAAAAGCCGCCCATAAATGTACTATCTTTGTCGCTCACTATGGTCTTCAATAACCCATGCAATCGGAGGACCTCCTTGAAAAATAGTTTGGCCACCTATGATGATGAATATTTAGATGGTATGGCAAAGAAGTATGCAAACTTCGTGACTTGATCTATCGCTACATATATGTAATCCTTTCCATGTACCAGAGGTAGCCCAGTGATAAAGTCCATGGAGATACTCACCCACTTCTGCTCAAGAATAGGGAGTGGCTATAGCAACCCCATTGGGTGAATGTGTTCCGCTTTGTTCTGTTGCATTCTTTCATAAACCTCAACACATCCATCTTGAGCACTTTCAAGTGAACCTCTCCTTGATTTGCTTGTAGGTTTTTAGGTATCTGAGGTGTCCTGCCAAGTGTGAGCTATGAGATGCCTGCATTATTTTCTCCTTCAGCTGTGATCTACTGATCCACTTTTATTGTCTCTCACTCAACTCCTTTTGCTTTGTTGTAACATGCTTTATTTTTTACAAGTTTGTTTTTATTTAATAAAAGAGGGTATGAAAAATAAAGAAAAAATGGAAATATGAAAAAAGAGAAAAAAGGAGATGAAATAAAACTCCATCAAAAGAAAATCAAAAAATATATATAAGTGTGCTTGTTTAAATGCCACTTCGTCAAATCAATTATTTGTAATAAATAAAGGTTTGTGTGCAGCGGTTTTTATGCCACACCTTTTTCTTGTGATTTGGATCAAATTGTTTAACCTTGATCAAATCATTTAAATTTTAGTATTAGATTAGTGAATAAGTTTAACCAAACAGTTTAATCTTGGTTGAACATTAGAATATAGGATTGAATAGAATAAATAAATGGCCTAATATGCTCAAAATTTGGCCAAAATTGTATTAGAATAGGATAATTAGTAAGTTAGTTAAATAAGGGAAGCTAGTCTAAATGCGCCCAAATTTGATTAGTTTTCAATTAGTGTTTAATTACCTTTTTAAAAGGTGATTAATTCTTTTGTAAATAAACTTTTATATGCTTTTTAGCCAAAGTTCATATACGACAAATCTTATTTGTCAGCGAGCAATAAAGGTTGGACAAGAATCAATAGTGATCCACCTCCCCACCTAGATCAACGGTGGGGAAGCCACTTCGCACCCCCTCACCATGATATGAGATAACAGTAGGGGGGGTGTGAAAAAAAAAAAATCCCACGCGAGCCCCCCGCTTACATGTCATCACCTTAGCACTTTGCACCCCCCTCGCTCCTTACCGCTTACCACTACCCCCCCTCCGAAATCTGCCTTCATACCTTCCCGCACCTTCCACCTCCAACCGCTCCACGCCACGTGCCCTCACCTGTTACCGCCTACCCATTGTTGCTTATCCGTTGTTGCCATTTATTCCCTCCCATTTCTGATCTCCCTGCATTAAATTCCCAATTTAGCCGATCAACAATGGCTTTCCTGTAATGGTAGCCTTAATGAAGAAGAGACTAGGATGATTTCTAAAGGGAGGATTTAAAAGCATGAAGGAGGGCCCTCTACATTTATCACTCAAGACAAGAAGAGAAAAGGAAGAGGAGGTCAATCTAATTCAAGAAAGCCTACTCCAACATCTAGGGATTACAATAGAAGATCAAGAAGGGACAAGGCTATGTCAAAAGTTCAATGTTATAATTGTCAAAAGTATGGTCACTATGCTCAAGATTGTCCGAAAAAGAGAAGAGCTCCAAGGTCCAACTACAAGAACGATTGTGGCTACAACAACAATAGGTCCTATGATAGAAGAAGAAGAGATGCTCTTGGTGATCATGAAGAAGGCCACCGTCCTTAAAAGAGATCAAGAAATTCAAAGATATGGAAATAATGCAATTACTAGTCAATCTTAATATTTTCTTTCTACTTCCTCCCCTCCGGATTCGTTTGATAGTTGGTTGGTAGATAGTGGGGCCTCTAGAGTCTAGACGCTTCACTGGGTATCGTGAAGTTGACTAATTTGAAAATCATTATTGGGGACAAATCTACTTATCAGTGAAGGGGTTTGGTTTTGATTCATTTCATTTGGACTCTGGGGAAATCGTACATCTACATGATGTTATGTATGTTCCAGGATTAAAGAAGAACCTTGTATCTATATCTGCCTTCGAAGACAAAGGGATGAGAATTGCCTTCATAAGAGGAAAGGTCCTCATCTGACCTATGGAATCTCTCATGAGGGATGCATTTACTTTGGGATCAAGAATTGAAGGACTCTATAGAGTCAATGGAAGACCAATTTGAGCATTGGTACATGATAGTAATCATCAAAGTGAGCTATGGCACTGAAGGTTTTCCCATCTTCACTATGAAGCCCTGCCTAAAGTAAGGAGGATGGTTTCTGGAATGCCTAAGGTTCAAACTAATCATGATGGAGTATGTTCAGGATGTGCAAGTGGAAAGAAATTGAAGGGACCATTCCCTTCTAGCAAGAGCAGGACCAATGACATTCTACAACTCATACATTCTGACCTATGTGGACCTATGCCAGGGAAATCTCTTGGTGGCTATTTATACTATATAATCTTTGTGGATGACTTCCATCGCAAAACATGGATATTCTTCTTGAAGCACAAGGACGAAGCATTTGAGATGGTCCAGGAATTCAAGGCACTAATAGAGAATCAAACAGGAAAGAGAATCAAGGTCTTCGGGTCTGATAATGGTGGAGAATTCACTTCAAACGAGTTCATTGACTTTTGCAAGAAAGTTGGGATCAAGGAGACCATCGTACTTTACAATCCTCAATAAAATGGAGTGGTTGAATGAAAGAACAGTACTGTCATGGAAGCTACTTGAGCTATGTTGCATGATCAAAAGTTGTTGAAGTTTTTATGGGGTGAAGTTGCAAACATTGCGATCTATGTTCAAAACAGAACCCCTCATCAAGATTGGGTGACAAGACTCCTGAAGAAGTGTTCACAAGTGATGAGCCTCAGTATTGCAATAAGAATGTTGCAACTCCCAAGGCTACCGACTTTAATTATCAACCCATAGTTCGTACAAACTTAAGAGGTATCAGCACTATATGTGCAACATACAATGTGTCATTCCTTTGTTGTTGTGATGTAATGGAGTGCATGTACTAAAGTCAAATCCTAAACTAATTGCAGAAAATGAAATGTTCGAAATGGAAACCTCAACCTATTGCAAGAAAGAAAGTACAAGGAAATAAACATATTCTAATTCCATAAAGTAGAGATCATGAGCTAAATGTCAACCATAACATTTCAAAGACTTTAGATCCATTAACAAAGGTCATTGGATGTGGCAATCAATAAAATCATCATTGTATTACCCATTTCATAAATCTGTCCACTAGCCCAAATTGTTGAAATGTTTTGCATGGGTAAAGGGGCAAGTCCTAAATGGTCTTTAGTCTTCCCTAATCATTGATTTAGAACTTAGGGGTCTTGATTCAACCCTAAGGGACAATAGCCAAGATTCTTGAGTGAATCTGGGCAAGTATATGCATGTTGGAAAGCTACTACAGGGTTTCCTATAGTACTACTACATGAAACAACAAATTCGCTATAGGGAGTTATAATTCGTCGAATGACCAACCAAATCAAATCCAAATTGAATAGGACAAATTTTGTTATTGACTAGGGTGTCTTAGGTCTCCATTCCAAGTGGAATCGCTCAAAAAGACCTTTGTTAACCCATGCTAAAAAATGGCAGAAAATTACTAGTCTCAAATCTAGAAATTCAAGAACTAGTGAGCTAATAAATCTATCAAATGCCTAACCTAATCAAGTGCAAATGCAATGGGGTAATTTTTGTTATTAACTAGAATGTTTTTGTGATCTAATGCAAGTGGAATCAACTCGATTGAAGCTCGTTAGCATGCTCTAAACAATAGCAGAAATTTATTGTTATTTACCACAAAGTAGTTCCAGAAATCTAGATTTGGGAATAAGCAAACTAATCCAAGTAGCTTAATAATTACTATGACCTTCTAAAGCTTTTCCAAGGATGAAATGATGTTTGTGATCCTGCAAAAGAACTTACATCAACCATTTAACCCAATCTTACAACAAGAAATCATTAATACTAAATGCAGAAATAGAAAGAAACAAGAACAAGAGATGCATGTGAATAAGAAGTGAAAAAAAAGAAAAGCAAATTATACAAAAGGGCTCTTAGGTTCCTGGGATGGCCAAGCCCAAGGAAACTCAGAGACCTATGAAGGAAACCAAGATTTAGAAGTTGAACATGTCACCAATCTTCATTATTTCGATCGATACAATTACATCCATGCATAAAATGAAAGTGGAGCTGCAAAAATATGAGTTCTCTCCACAAAAAGACTAATCAAAATCCACCCCTAGAGGCAAATTCGACTTGGTACTTATACAAAATGATTAGGAATCATTCTTCATAAAAGGAAAAAGTTTTCCCCACCAAAATCTCTTGATTAGTGGATATGGTTCCCAATACTAGGAATCTGCATTAAACGGCAGGAAAAACATTCCTAGATTTTCTTAATCATTGGAGCTCCACAATCTGTGCCATAATTCCATAATATCTTGTTGATTTATTATTTAATATTGATCCTCCTGTAGTAGGGAGTAAATCCCTAGATTATCACCTTCTCCAAATCTTCATAATCTGCCCAATATTCTCACAATATTCCACAAAAATATATAATATTAGACAGTAGACACAAATATGCAATTATCCATAAACCTTCCTAATGAACATATTAAAGTTAAAAATACATTATCTAATGCAAAAAGAGAGGTTTAATGTGTTGAAAGATGGTCAGATGGACCTTACCTTATGTCTAATTTAGAGGTATGGGCCTTGATTTATGTCTAATTTAGAAGCCCATCAACAAGTGTGAATCCTGATGTTCGATATTTGAGGATCTTTGGTTGCCCTGTGTACTTTCATGTGCTGAAGGACAAGAGAAACAAGACGGAAGCCACTGGAAAGAAAGGTATGTTTGTTGGTTATTGTGAAAATTCTAAAACTTTTAGAATATATGTGTCTGATCAAAGGAATATCGAGTTTAGTAGGGATGTGACTTTCGATGAAGATGTTGTCCTTGGAAAAGCAAGGGACATTCCTCCTCCTCCTGTTAAGAAAAAGGATGATGACATGGACCTAATAGAAGGTCCTTATGTCCCTGAACATGAGATAGATGTTGTTGAAGATCCCATGGAACCCATGGACCCCTTGGATCCTCCTCCATATAATCCTCTTGCTAGGAAGAGACCATTATGGCTTCGTGATACCTTACTAGTTGCTAAAAGACATAACGCTGCCATAGGAGCTCTTAGAGAAAGTATAAAACCATGCTAATACTATGGTTATGCTGTAGCTATGAGCACCATCATACAGTGTGAGCCTCCCACCTTTGAAAAAGTATGGAAAGAGCAAGTTTGGAAATATATTATGGTCGAGGAATATGAGTCTATAATGAAGCACAATGTATGGGAAGTAGCCCCCAGGTCTAAAAGGTGTTGAGAAATGTAACTAGTTTCAGTCTTCATAATTGTTGGTGTACTCATTTCAATATGTATCCTACGTAACAAACAAGAAAAGAATATAAAATTTTATTATTATTAAAGCATGGGTTTCATGTTCATTATTCATGGTCTTCTAGATAAAAGCATGTTCTTTGTGCTTCTAGGGTTTGTTAGGTCTTAGGATTTATTGTCATGAGTTAAAGGAGTCAACATCATGTTTATAAGACCCTTCCAGTCAAAATGTAATTGTAAAAATAATTTTTTTGAGTCTAGAAATCCCTGGAAACTCCAAAAGTATAAGTCGGCCCTAGCAACATCAAGTCGGCCTAGAGGAGGGAATTTGACCCCCTTGAGAAGGCTATATAAAGAAATAGTTCGACCTCATTTGGGACAGACTCGCTTAAAAGGTTCGATCTATCAAGAAAGAGTTCGATATGAAGTTGGGAAGTAGGAAGAAGAAGAGTGAAGGTTTAGGAGAAGGAAGAAGGAAGAAGGATGAAATATCTTGTTTCTAGGCTCAATATCTCTCACACGTACGAAGAGCTATGGTTTCCAATGCTGCAGAAGGAGGGCGAAATTGCAGGTCTGAGGTGCAGTAGGACAAAGTGTAGAATCTTGTAGCTGGAAGGGAGGAAACCCTACATTGACCTCGTTGACCTTGGGAGAGTTGTCTTGCTCTAGCAAGGTCTAAGGAGGACGTTGGATGAGGGTTTCCAAAGAAGTTGCAAGGCCGAAACTGTAAGGTCGAAGTTGCAGAACGAGTTGTAGTATTGAAGTTGGCAGGTAGAAGTTGCAGTGTTGAAGCTGGGTTGTGCAAAATCAAGGAGCGCCTTGAGGAAGGGCCGACTTGGTACAAGGAGAAGGCAAGGTTGCGGGGGAGCACCCCCCGAACTCGCTCCCTTGAAAAAAAAAGCGTTCCCTGATTTTTCGAGAGCGATTTTTTTAAGGTAGCAGCAGTCACTCTCGACCACTCTCGCCTTAAAAAAATCGCTCACTATGGGCAAAATGGGCGGGTCGTGCGGTGGCAAGGGAGGGGAAGGGCCAAATGAAATAAAGGCCCTCCTCCCCTCCCATAATTCACCATTTGCACATTGAAAGAGCAAGAGAGGGCTTTCGGAATTGGAGCTTGAGTTGAGAAGGAAGATTGAGAGAAAGATTGAGTGGATTGCTTGGGAGCTTGAGGAGCTTGCAAGGGAGATTGGAGCTTGGGATTGAAGGCCAAAGACGTAGGATCTTGACTCTAATCTAGCATTTTTGTTTTCTATATGTTCATTGTTAAATGAAAATGTTCTCTTCTCTCTTTCCCATTCTCATTCTTCCATTTTATTGCAAGCAAGGAACTATAACTCCACCAAAGTTCAAAGAATCAAAACCTCAAACATCATGGCTATATGACTTGGAAAAGATCTAACATGAGTCGAGAGGGATCAAATCTGTTTCTAGGTCTGAAGCAGGGAAAGGGGGTGGAACCACTAAATTTACATGCTTCCATTGCAAAAACACTTACACAGGTTCATACACGCGTGCCAAAAAGCACCTTTATGGGACAATGCCATGGGATGGAGGTAAATAAGTAGAAATCAAAACTTGTGTAAGTGTGACAGCACAACAAAGAGAAAAATACATGAGGGAAGACGAGGAAGCCCAATATAAATATAAAAGATCAAAGGGTGACTTTGAACATGATATCCCACAATCACATAGAAAAAGAACCCCATCAACATCCTCCCATGGCAGTGGATATGGAGGCATAGGAACAAACATCCATTTAAGGCATAGAACTATATCATATTTCCTTGACGAAGGGTGTAGGAATGATGTGGATTCAAAAATTTTCCTATTTCTCTATGCATGTGGAATACCATTCAATGTTCTTCGCTTATCATATTGGCATGAAATGGTTTGCACCATTAATGATGCCCCCAAAGGATACAAAAACCCACGGTATGACAGGGTTAGAACTGTGGGCCTTGATCATGAAAAAAGAAAAAATTGCACATACTTTGGGTATCCATTGTATCTGATGGATGGAAAAATGTAAAAGGCAAGCCATTGATAAGTGTTCTTATTGTCTCTAGTAATGGTGCAGTCTTCCTTTTAGCTTTTGATTACTCAAAAAAGTTCAAGACCGCCATCAACACTGCGGAACCATTACTTCAAACAATTGAACTATTGGCCCATACAATGTCACCCAAGTCATCACTGATAATGCTTCTGATTGTAAGGCAGCAGGAGCAATGACTAAGGATAAATACCCCAACATATTTTGGTCTGGGTATTTGGTTCACACAATGAACCTTTTGATGCATGATATTATTAAGAACAAAAACCCTCAATGCAAATGGATTGGTGATTTCTACAAGAAAGGCAAAAAAATGATAAAATTTACAAATCATAGCAATACTCATGGGCTTTTCCACAGTCACTCAAGTTCGGCGATGTTGAAGATTGCAAAGTCTAGATTTGCTAGCTATTACCTCACCTCTAGGCGCCTTTTGAGGGTAAGAGAGTCATTGGTTAGCATGGCATCAAGTCAACACTGGCAGGTATTAAAGGACAGGGCTCCAACTGTAGTTGAGAAGAAGCAAGGTTTTGAAGTTTGAACAAGTGGAGGACATTTATCTTATGGTGTATTTTGGGCATGTGTGAGGGAAGTTTTGCAATTCACTGAACCTATTTATAACATATTCGTTTTGTAGATACAGATGCACCAATGATTAGGAAGGTGTATGAGCAGATGGATAACATGTTGGGGCAAATAGAAGATATTGTTCAGAAAAAGATCCCAACTTGTATGACATTATTCACAAATGTGTGCATGCATGGTGGAATAAACTTAATGTTCCACTACATGCCTTGGCGTATATCCTTATGCCAAAATATTACTCTCCAGCTTGGTTGGAAAAACTTGCACCTGGAGGTGGGTTTAATGCCAAACCCCATACAGATCCAAAGGTACAAGAGGGATATATGAAAGCATTAGACAAGCTAGTCCCTGACAAGGAGGAGTGTATTAATCTGCGTCTTGAATTAGGTAGATATTTCACTAGCACTGGAGTGTTTGGTTCTTTGCATGCAATGGAAGATAGGGACAGATTTGATGCTATCACATGGTGGGACACGTATGGCGGGCAGGGACTTTTGCCAAAATTGGTAAAAATGGTGCTCTCACAGCCTACAAGTTGTAAATACTTCTTCTACAGGGAGGTGTTGCAGCACCTACAGCTTCATCCATAATGTGAGCAGAAACAGACTCAATGAATGTTTGGTTTATGTGCACTACAACTTGAGGTCTTTGAGTCATTATTGTGATCGGGCTCATGAGGATACATCATATACTACTTGGGAAAACAACCCAAAGGAAGATAATTTGGAGCATGGTGCTCTACATCTAGAAGAATTGCAAATAGAACTTTTGAAACATGATGATGAAGCAAGACTAGCCATGCCACCCCCACCATCCAGCCGCAGTGCTAGAGTTCCAACATCTTTTCCTTTGTTGCCACCACCTCCATCTACATCCTCACATGGAGGGCATGTAGCTTCTGGTTTTGGTTGTCCAACTATGCAGGAGGAGACTCCCGGTAGTAGTAGACCACCACGACCTTCTCATAAATTAGACATTTCTCGTGGCGGCAAGAGGAAGCAGTAGATAATATATTTACTTATCTTTTCTAGTTTCTAGTAGTTTTTATTATTGTTGACTCTTTCATATTTATTATGATATTTTTTGTAAACAATATATGACAATTTAAGTTTGAAGTTGTCAAGTATAACTCATTGGTTATGAATTATGAATATGATGCTTCGTGAAAGTTGAAACTTGAAACATTTCATTTCATGTTAGATATTTTTTGTTATAGTTTGGTTACTTGGTAATGGTAATGGTTACAAGTACAACTTTAGTGATCAATGATGATAAATGTTATATATTGAATTTTGAAAGCTTGAAACTTTAAGATTGATGAATCATGAGACTCGATATGTTGTATCTTACTAACTTATGGACATGTTTGATGAAGATTATAACTTCTAGATGATTGATGTTATATGGTTCAATCCATGTTTTTATGTTTTTTATATCTAATTCATCATTCTACATGCTTTTGTTGACATATATGCATCAAAATATATAAAAATTTGCTCCCAAACCAGGAGCTTTTGAAAATGTCGCTCCTTTCTCCCGTTTTCGCTCTAGCTCCCAAGTAACCTTGGGAGAAGGACTTGGTCTACGGTTTGGGTCTTTGTATCTCATTTGAAGCAGATTCTATGAAGAGAAGAGCTTTCGAATTTTCCCCTTGGAGGGGATTTTCCCTGGCTAAGAGCCTAATATTTGTGTCCTCTATTGTTGTTGTTATTGTTGTTAATATTGTTAGATGAAAATATCTAACTAAAGAACATAAAGAAGATAATTAAGATTCACAAGAAAATATCAAGGTAAGGAAAATAAGATTATTAGTTGCCACTTTCCATTTTTCTAACATGATATCTGACCTAAGGTGAATAAGTAAGGCAATTGAAAGGACACTAGTTACTTGTCAAGTGGAAGGAAAAAGGAAGCTCTTCAACAAGAAAATGATTGTCAAAAGGGATCATTTGAAAAAGGACTCAAGAAGGGTTTCTACATTAAAGGAGATCAAGTCTACATCAAGCTTGCATCAAAGGAAGATCTGAGAGAAAGACTTCAAGAAGAGTGTTGATCTCTCTCTGGAAGAAGATCTATTTGGAAGGCATCTTTGAAGGAAGCATCAAGGGACTTCAGAAGCTATTATCAAGGACACTTCAAAGATCTTGAAGGCATCAAGAAGATTGAAGACATCATCAAGAAGAATCTTGGTCTCAAGTATCATATTATTACATCATGTATGAATCTTCAAGTCATATGGGTTATTTCTACAAGGAGAGAAATAAGCTCGTTGGGGCATCGAACTATCTAGCATGGAAGAAAAGAATTGACTTGATTCCCACAGAACAAGAAGTAATGGAATATGTTACTGGGGAAATTACTGAACTTGAGAAAGATGAGACACAAGAACTCGCAAAATACAAGGGGCAGTAAGGGCATAAAGGATCATAGTGGAATCCATTAAAGATTCTCTTGTTCCATTTGTTGCAAACATGAAGACATCCAAAGCCATGTATGAAAAGCTAGTTAATTTGTACTTTGTAAGTACAACAGGACAAAAGATGTCTTTGTGGAACAAGTTACATAGAATGAAGAAATCAGCGAATGAGGATGTGGCATCCTTTCTCATGAGAGTCTCTCAACTAAGACACAATCTGCTAGGACTTGGGGAACCTATTACTAATTCAGAAGAAACCATCTCTATACTAAAAGCATTGAGACCAGAATGGAGCAGCTTTGCAACAAGCATCCACTCCAAGAAGGATTCAACTCCCCTTGATGAGTTGTGGGCTCAGTGCATATTGGAAGAATCAAGGGCCAAGTTCAAAGATGATAATGGATCGGATGAGCAATCTCAAGCCTTTCTAGCCCAAGTTAAGAAGCTAAAAAAAGGAAGGTTTGGAAAGTCCAAGAAGAAAGACATGTCCAAGGTTCAAAGCTTCAAGTGCAATGAGTTTGGACACTTTAAGAGGGATTGTCCAAGCCTACAAAACAACAAGAGAAAAGAAAGAAGTGAAAAGTGAAGCTCATGTAGTCGAAGTAGTGAGAGACCAAGGATCTTTTCCCTTATCCCTATCAAGGTAGATTTGAGAAAGTGAGTGCTAGAACATCTCTTAGAAGATAGATGGTATTTAAAAGTAAGATCTGGAATTGATAGTAAAGATCCAAAAGGACCTAAGTTTGATGGGTATGAATTAGAGGATGATGGATTTGGGCAATTTCGTGGAAGAATGTACATCTCTGATAGTAGGGATCTCTGAAACACCATCCTTAAGGAAGCTCACAGAGTATTATATTGTGTGCATCCATGTGTAAAGAAAATGTATGCCAACACAAAAGAACTCTTCATTTGGGCAGGAATGAAGCGTGATATTGTCGAATTCATTGCAAAATGTCTTGAATGTCAGCGAGTGAAGGTTGAACATTGTCACCCAGCGGGCCTCTTTCAACCTCACGACATTCCTATGACCAAATAGGAGGTGATTTCTATGGATTTTATTATCGGGATACCTCCTACCCCACAAAAGTATAATGCCATTATGGTTGTCGTGGATAAAATAACAAAAAATGTCCATTTTATTCATGTAAGAGATACTTGTGAAGTTGATGTAGCTCGGATTATCATTAGATTTCACGGACTACCTAAGAAGATCACATCGGATAGAGATACACGATTCACTTCAAAATTCTGAACTTGTATGCAATCAACCTTAGGAACTCAACTAAATTTAAGTACATATTATCATCATGACACTGATGGACAAATAAAAAGGTGAACCAAGTACTAGAAGATATGCTGAGGATATACGCTATGGATCAACAAACACAATGGGAAAAGTACTTGCCCTTGGTTGAACTTGCATGCAATAAGAACTACCACAGTTCAATTGGAATGCTTCCATTTGAAGCATTATACGGTAGACCTTGCAAAACATCGTTAAGTTGGGATAGGTTAAAGGACCGAGTGATAGTGGGAGCAAAATTAGTTCAAGAGATGGATGCACAAGTAAAACAAATTAGGCAATGTTTGAAAGAGGCACAAGATAGACAAAAGAGTTATGTTGATGCTCATAGGACAAATAGGAATTATCGAGTAGGAGATCAGGTTTTAGTCTGCATCAGACCAAACAAAAGCACTATCTGATTTGGAAAAGAGACAAAATTGTCACCCCAATTTATTGGGCCATTCAAAGTCCTAGAAAAATTTGGTTTTGTCACGTATCGTCTTGCACTGTCACCCCACTTGCATAAAGTTCATAATTTTTTTCATGTATCCATATTACGACATTACATAGTTGACAAATCTCATAACCTTCAATAGAAGGAACCGCAGGTATCAGACGTGGGAACCATTACGTAAGTGGAACATAGGGTTCGACAATTCAAGAACCGCCTGATAGACTAAGTTAAGGTCTAGTGGGACAAGTATAGCCCTAGATCAACTACCTGGGAAGATACAGAGACCATATTTTGTATATATTTACTTTATTTTGAGTTGGATACTCAAGACTTTTATTTTAAATTATCACATGTAAAAATGAATTTTTATTTCGCTGGTACATGGTATATGCTATTTTCTTAAACTCTATTGGTACGTGGATACCAATATGAAATTTAGTATGTGATTAACCTTGCTATGAATCCAAATTATGAATTATGTTATGCATAAGATCTCTATAATTTTATTTCATTTTGCATATCGACATGATTGATGAGATGAAAATAAAAGAATGACTACATTTTAAAATGAAACCTAACTTACATATATCTGGGCTAAACATGACCAAGTCCTTTATGTAAGCACAAAGATCAATATCATAAATAGAAACGTATATGAAATACACAAAAAAAGAGTTATTTAAATGCAATTATTATAAATATATTCATGCATATGTTATAATGTATGGACAAGTGTTTACGCTGCAAATAACATCGTTACCAAAATTACCATGCGACAACAAAAGCTCCAAGAACAATTAAAGTTCAATAAGATTCCATCATAGAGTGTTGACCCTGGTCCTACTAGGAGGGGTGGAGGTATTGCCCACTGTTTATCCTCCAAAACCTGGATTCATGGGAGGATTGGGCGAGTCTTCTTTCCCTAGACATGTGATGATGACTACCAGATGCCCACTGAGAAATCAGGTCGATATAGTTGGCGTTGTTATCCTTAGAGTCTATAAATGGTTAGATCAGTAAAGCTGACGCCAAGGCGTACTCCAATAGAGGATGGATAGGATGGGAGCGGATCAAATTATGTAATATTCCTAATTAGCCATGGCTAATTGGAATATTCAATTTTGGTCAATTTTCCCTTCTATAGCTATTTATAAATAAAAAGGTGAGTTGAGGGGGACATACTCACTTCACGAATAAAGACACTCCCTAGCAGCACAACATTGTAATTTAAAAGGTGAGCCAAGGGGGGCCAAAGAACCACGTAGAGGAGGGGCCCACGTAGACACTTGGAGTGACTGCGCAAATGGTGAGAAACACGTGACAAGAGGAAAGCTATGTTGGAGGAGGTGAGCCTTGGGATTGAGAGAGGCCAATGCTATAAAAGAGAGAGGAGCATCCTCATTTTGGCATTCGATTATGTGCATTTAAGCTAGTCACTTCGACTTAGAGCACGCTGGCTGTTTAGTTAGTCTGCAGCACTGTTTAGTGCATTGAGTGTCTCCGTTCGGAGATCTCACCCTTAGCCCCGGGGGACTTCGAGTGCCTGCTCGGGCAAGGTATTTCCATCGGTATTTTTGCAGTAGTTTCATCAGCATTTTGGCAGGAGGATTGAGCATCTTGGATGACTGCGCGGTCTTGAGAGGGATGATGCAGTTCTTTCTAGAAGGAGTTCTGGATTGAGGTTTGGCAAAGGGATTTTTGCTCGGAGGTTGAGCAGGGAATCAACCCTTGCATATTGGAGGATTTTGGTTGAGTTTCAGGCAGAGTTGTGGTGGGTTTATTTTAGTAGCAGTGCAGAGCCTTGAGGGATTGCGTGGGTCCTCAAGGGGGTGATTTTCGAGGGTCGGCCATTTCAGAAAATCTTTCTGGGTTTTTCTGGGTTTCTTGAGTAGAATCCGATTCCAAAGTTTCAGCATTTTCTGAGGAGGGGAACAACCCCAAATCATCATTTGATTTCAGGCAGCAGCAGCACGGCAGTGCTCCAGTAGCTTGGATGCAGTTCAAAGAGAGGCCATTCCTTTGCTATTCTGAGTGTATTTCTTCACTTGCCTTGTGCAAGTCGAGGTGCCATCTTTCTGATCACCTCTTGTACTCATTCTATTACTTAGTATAATAAAATGGCTTAGCATTTCTCTCTGCATTTCTTGAGTATCTGCTTATATTTCATGCTCATATTATTATATGTTACACCACTGTTATTTTTATCATTTTGAGCTTCCCGGTTCTTATATCATTTGTACGTATTTGGTTGGAGTTTACTGGGGTTTGGGGAATATCTCGGAAACGGGATATTACAGTGGTATCAGAGCATAGATCTGGCTCAGCCTATGGAGCTAGCAATCTATGACACCGGGGGAAAATCCCTACATTTGTTACAGATGTAGGAGATACAGAAACATTGGGCGTAGGTTGGAGAACACCTACGGAGAGGGAGGCTGTGTTCCAGTAGTGGAGGACGCAGGACAGGGGGAGCCTGTGGTGGACGCAAGACAGGAGGAGCCTGTGGTGGACGCAGAGCAGGAGGATCCGATGGCAGATGATGACGGGAAGAAATTTGTGGACATGCTCCTCAAATCAGTACAGGATCTATCGAAGCAGATCAAGGTGATGGGGCAGAGATTCACGGCAGTGGAGGCTAGACAGCGTGAGAGCCCACGAGTTTTCCAGGTTGGAGAGGGATCGGGTGCATCCCACCATTTGCCAGAGCAGCGTGATACTAAGCAGGTGGCCTCACATGCCCCTACATGCTCTACCATGCCCACTTTCTTAGGAGCAAACACGAGGGCCAGAGCTCAGCAGGAGGCAGAGCCCGGTGATATGGGCGATTATTTTGCAGAATACGAGGCCTATGGGAAGGAGTTCAGGGAGGCTCTCTCATTCAGAGACTTTGTTCAGCTCTAGCGGGATAGTAGACCCCGCGACCATCACAGAGGATACCGGCATTATCATGATGGTGACATCCACCGTGCAGCTAGTAGATTCCACTTGCCTACGTTTGATGGTTCATCAAACAGTTCGACAAAGTCTTGGGTGGAGAAGCTGGACATTTACTTCCAGCTTAACCAGATGTCGAAGACGGAGGCCATCAAGGTGGCGACATTACATTTGGATGGCGAGGCCCAGGATTGGTGGTTCCATGGGATGGTTACACTCAGACACTCCACAGTGACGACATATGCCGAGTTCACCAGGAGATTGATGGAGAGGTTTGACCGGAGGGATCAGGAATAGCATTTTGTGGAGCTGACGAGACTCAAATAGACTGGGAGCCCAGAGACCTACATTTCAGATTTCTTGAGGGTTTCAGTGATGGTGCCAGATCTATCCGCGGCACGAAGGATCTACATGTATGTTTAGGGGTTAGCAGAGCCACTTCGGGGTCTAGTCAGGTCCACTATACCAACCACCCTTCAGGATGCTATTAGCAGGACCACAGGATGTCTTACCCAGGACCCGGACACTTTACCCCCAGCGATAGGCTTTTTAGCCTAAGGGGAAGGATGTGAGGATTCCACCTCTGAAGGGGAATCCAGGACGAGTACAGATTGATGATGATGCTAGGAGGGAGTTGAAGAAGAAGCGGTTGTGCTTCACTTGTCAGGAGTCGTGGGCACCGGGACATAGATGTGCTGTTGGCAAAGAACATTTTATTGAGGTCTTCTCCCAGAATAGCGGGGAAGAGGATGAGGAGGATGATGTGGAGGCAGGAGGTAGTCATGCCGCGCAGGATCGTTTGCCACGTCCACCACCACCAGCGGGTGGTGCAGCTTTTGCACCTACCGGAGGGGCCCTTGCAGCGTTGCGAGGAGTTCCCAAGTATTTGACGCTGCAGGTACGGGGGACAGTACGTGGCCAGCGGGTATCAGTTTTGGTTGACAGTGGAGCAACCCACAACTTCATCGACGCACAAATGGTTGAGCAGAGAGGTATACAGACAGAGAGCTTCGATGGCTTTTCAGTTTTGGTCCCAGGAGATCAGACCATGGTGTGTGCTCGCTATGTTCCAGAGTTATCAGTGACAATGGGAACCTACACACTGACTGACCACTTTTTCGTGGTCGATATTCCGGACACCATCATGATATTGGGTGTTCAGTGGCTTATCACTCTAGGGAAGGTCACGACAGATTGGAAGACACTAGAGATGGAATAGGATGATGAGAAGAAGGGAGGCATGAGAAGATACGGGGACAGCACACATATCTGCCTTAGACTGTTTCGGCTCATCAGATGGAGACAGTCTTCCGGAAGGAAGACATAGAGTGGGCAGTGGAGCTGCGTGCATCAGAGGCAGGGACTACAGGGCAGACAGTGCACCCAGAGATACAGTCCATCCTTGACCGGTATGCCATAGTATTTGGGGAGATTCCGCCAGGACAGCCATCGGACCGGGGGTTTGAGCACACCATTGAGTTTGAGCAGGGCATACAGGCAGTGATTACTACCCCCTATAGGCATCCCAAGGCCTATCGGGATGAGATTGAGCGGGCCATTCAGGAGTTGCCGGCTCTTGGGCACATTCAGCCGAGCACGAGTCCTTTTGCTTCTTCCGTGGTGTTGGTGAAGAAGAAGGATGGCACATTGAGGATATGCATTGACTACATGGCCCTGAACAAGAAGACCCTGAAGAACAGGTACCCCATACCCAGGATCGACGAGTTGATGGATGAGTTGAGAGGAGCCCGATTCTTCTCAAAGATTGATTTGAGATCTGGATACCATCAGATTCGCGCGAGGGAACAGGACATTCCCAAGACCGCCATCAGGTGTCACTATGGGCACTTTGAGTTTTGGTGATGCCCTTCGGGCTAACCAACGCCCCAGCTACATTCCAGTCTTGCATGAATCATATCTTTCGCAATCACTTGAGGAAGTTTGTGTTGGTATTCTTCGATGATATACTCATTTACAGCAGGACTTGCGAGGAGCATCTCTAACACATTGAGACAGTGTTGCGCATCTTGGAGGAGCAGCAGTTCTATGCCAAGCTCTCCAAGTGTGAGTTCGGATTCACGGAGATGTTGTACTTGGGACACATCATAGGGGTGGACGGAGTGAGAGTCCACGACGAGAATATTAGGGCCATCAGAGATTGGCCAGAGCCGAGGAACATGACGGAACTTCGGGGATTCATTGGTATTTGTACTTACTACCGGAAGTTTGTCAATAATTTCTCACATCTTGCTACACCCCGGACAGATTTGACAAGGAAGGGGGCACTCAGTTGGTCGGATACAGCGCAGCGAGCCTTTGACAGGCTCAAGGAGGTGATGAGCAACTGCCCAGTGCTTGTATTGCCAGATTTTTCGCAGCCATTTTTTTTGGAGTGTGATGCGTCGGGAGAGGGGATCGACACAATATTGATGCAGGGAGGTCACCCTATAGCCTTTGAGAGTCGGAAGCTCCTTCCGCACGAGAGGTTGTATTCTATATACGACAAGGAGATGCTAGCCATCATGCATGCATTGGCCAAGTTCCGACAGTATCTAGTGGGTAACCAGTTCAGGGTGAGGACTGATTACAACAGCCTCAGGTTCTTTTTGGAGCAGAAGCAGCTACAGGAGAGGCAGCAGAAGTGGATCAGTAAGATCCAAGCATATGACTTTGACATTGAGTATGTCAAGGGTAAGAACAATGTGGTAGCGGATGCCCTTTCACGTAGACCAGCCACGTTGTCTTTTATGAGCTTGGACGCAGACTGGAGAGCTCGACTCTTAGTAGAGTACTCTAAGGACAGATTTGCATGTGAGGTTCTTGATGAGCAGGTGGCGAGTGACAGGTACAGGGTGGTCGATGAGATCATTTACTACAGGGACCGGATCTTCTTGACTAAGAGATCTCAGCTCAAGAAGAAGATACTTCAGGAATCACATGATTCACCATTAGCAAGCCATCAGGGGTTTACCAAAACCTACAGGGCCATTAGAGAGAGGTTCTCATGGAGGACCTCAAGGAGGACGTACTCCAGCATGTCCAGGAGTGCGACGTTTGCCAGAGGAACAAGGGGAGATGAGCCATCCCGCAGGATTATTGTAGCCTCTTCCCATTCCGGAGGGGAAATGGGAGAGTATTTCGATGGACTTCATCACAGGGTTGCCCATGGTGCAGGGCAAAGATTGTATCTTTGTCGTCGTTGATCGACTGACAAAGTACGCACATTTTTTCGCCATATCCGCACACTACACAGCAACACAGGTGGCCGAGTTGTTCTTTAGAGAGGTCTTCAGGCTACATGGTCTTCCTAAGACCATTATCAGTGACAGGGACAGTCGTTTCATGGGCGGGTTTTGGCAGAAGCTTTTCCGGTTGGTGGGGACGGAGTTAACACTGAGTACCAGTTATCACCCACAGACAGACGGGTAGACAGAGATAGTTAATAAGTGGCTAGAGGGCTACTTGCGTAACTATGTCAGTGGGCAGCAGAGATCATGGTTGAAGTTGCTGCATCTGGGGGAGTACTGCTACAACACTACACATCACATGTCCATCGATATGTCACCATTCTATGCTTTGTATGGATATCAACCTTTATTTTTTGCTGACATGATGTTTGGTGCTAGCAAGGCTCCGAGAGCCAAGATTTGGATCCAAGAGAGTCAGGATATTCTCCGAGCTCTCAAGGATAATATGGCTACAGCGCAGAACCAACAGAAGTTGTATGCTGACAGGGGTCGGGTGGAGAGATAGTTTGAGGTAGAGGACCTGGTCTACCTACAATTACAGCCATACCGACAGTCGTCACTGAAGCAGAAGGGGGCTGAGAAGCTCAAGCCTCGCTTTTATGGGCCATACAGGGTGATACGCAAGATTGGAAAGGTTGCATATGAGTTGGAGCTGCCCCAAGGCAGCGAGATTCATAACATTTTTCATGTATCATGCCTGAAGAAGACATTGGGGCAGCATGTGACAGTGACAGATGAACTACCATCCACGGATGATGAGGTGCATTTGGTGTTGCAGCCAAAGGTTATTATTGATACCGGGGAGAGGAGGCTGCGGAGCAGGACAGTCCGGGAATTCTTGGTGAGGTGGAAGAATTTACAGGATGAGGATGCCACTTTGTAGAGTGAGAAGATTTTGTAGCATCCATCACTTCAGTTGCTTGAGGACAAGCAACATTTTGCTGGGGGAGACTGTAATATTCCTAATTAGCCATGGCTAATTGGAATATTCGATTTTGCTCAATTTTGCCTTCTATAGCTATTTATAACTAAAAAAGTGAGGAGAGGGGGACATACTCACTTCATCAATAAAGACATTCCCTAGCAGCACAATGTTGTAACTTAAAAGGTGAGCCAAGGGGGGCCAAAGAACCACATAGAGGAGGGGCCCATGTAGACACTTGTAGTGACTGCGCAGATGGTGAGAAACACGTGGCAAGAGGAAAGCTACGTTGGAGGAGGTGAGCCTTAGGATTGAGAGAGGCCAACGCTATAAAGGACAGAGGAGCCTCCTCATTTTTGCATTCGATTATGTGCATTTGAGCTAGTCACTTCGACTCCTGGCTATTTAGCTAGTCTGCGGCACTGTTTAGTGCATTGAGTGTCTCCGTTCGGAGATCTCACCCTTAGCCCGGGGGGACTTCGAGCGTCTGCTCGGGAAAGGTATTTCCATCAGTATTTTTGCAATAGTTTCATCAGCATTTTGGCAGGAGGATTGAGCGGTCTTGAGAGGGATGACGCAGTTCTTTCTGGCAGGAGTTCTAGATTGAGGTTTTGCAGGGGGATTTGTGCTGGGAGGTTGAGCAGGGGATTAGCCCTTGCATATTGGAGGATTTTGGCTGAGTTCCAGGCAGAGTTGTGGTGGATTTATTTCAATAGCAGCACAGAGCCTTGAGGGATTGCGTGGGTCCTCAAGGGGGCGATTTTCAAGGGTCGGCCATTTCAGACATCTTTGACTTACTTGGAGACCCATGAGGTCACTTGTGTGCCCTCACAGCCATTGGGAGCACCACAAGTTTATTATGTGGAGAACAAGGGGCCAACCCCTTGTCCATTACTTTTGGAAATCCAATTCATCATTTTGCCACTTATGGACTTCATCAAGCTTCTTAAAGAGCCCAACAGCATGCATCATCAATCATTCCACCTCTTGAGAGGCTTGTTATTTTGTTTATGAGCTAGTTTGGTGGGCTTGTCAGCAAAAGTTAGTTATTTGCACATTATTTTTATTTTATGGGTTGATGTATGTTCAAATAGCCAAATTGAACTCTTTAGAAGTGTATAAATACAAATGATGAGAGTTCATTTCTCATCGTCACTTGGTTTGGACTTGTATCTCTCTCGAGATTGTTGCTATTCCTTCTTGGTGGATGAAATTTTGGAGCATGGATGAATTGTGATGTATGGATTGTCTTTTCTTATCTTGGAGCTTCGTGAATGGCAAGTCTATTGGTGGTTGGATACATTCTCTTATATGTAAGTGCAAATTTAATGTTATTATTCTTTTACTTTGTCACATGCATTGATAATGAGATTTTCACTATACTAGGGCTAGTTGCTGCATGCATTTACTGCGAAATTGTGGAATTATGTTTCTATATAGCATATCTCTATGTATGGGCCATGTATGTTGAACAAATTCTCCTAGGGATAATTCTATGGTTGAATTTATCTTGATAAGCCACTTCACCTTGCAAAACGAAGTATAAAAGCTTGTAAGGTCACTCTCTTTTGCCCTAGTGACAAGCGAAGTTGATCTTAAGGCCTCCTTGACCTAGAAACGAAGTCTATCTTCATATTCTTCTTGACTCCAATCTCCCCAAAGGATTAGGCACTGGTCTACCATAAGGTGATCACTCAAAGACACATTTTTCTTCACCTCTCCTTCTTTATTCTAGGTCTAGCCACATTAGGGATCCTAGGGCATCATTTTCCCGACAAACCACCAATAAGAAAAATTCGATCTCTTGGCCTCTACTGCGCTGGTGTGTCTCCTAGGTCTCCTCCAAATTTGAGGAAATTCCAATGGTAGGGATGTGAGATATCCTAAGCCCTAGCCTCAAGATTGGTTTTTTCCCTAAGATCCCCTAGGCTAGTACCGCATAGGGATCATTGTGCACCTTCAACTAAAAATCAATTATTTGGTCCCCTTCTCCTCCTTGTTTGGGTCAAGCATATCATTTGTTGCTAAATTCCTTTCCCTCGACCTACCCTGGGTCCACTTGGTCCGGTGTGGTCCCATACCTTTGAAAAGTCAACTCTTCAAAAATCACTTGGGAAACCAAGTTCAATAAGGATTTTAGGGTGTTGGAAGCTCCTTTACAATCCACACTCCTTGAACCTAGCCCTTAAAACCTCATCCTCTTATCCAAGAAAGCTTTGTACCTTGCTTAAGCAAGCAAGTCCCATTCTTGAGCCTCACCTACGAAAGGGTCCCTGAGATCACTTCACACCCATCTTAGCTGACCCATCCTTCATAAGTGGTTCTCTATATATTGGGTCTCCTCCCATTGGTGAAAGTCTGTAAAGAGTAGGAATCTTTAATTGTGGTGACAGTGGGCTTTAGCTTCGTTGTTGCTCTTGACCTAGCAAGTGCCCCTCTAGAACCCCCTGCTAGTTTGAGCAGAACACATCTGAGCATTGTGTTTAGAGTCTAGGCACCTTTTGAGGGTTGAAAAAGGTGAAATTATGTCTATCCCCTCAAAATTATTTTTATTTTTGGTTTTCTAGCGAAAAAGGGCAAAAATTAGCAAGAAAATAGTAAAAAAAATAAAATTGAGAGAATAAAATTCTCTCCAAGTGGAAAAACGATTTTTTGAAGAAGGTGATATTTCCTGGGGAGGATTTAAATTTGACAAACTCAATTCCAAGGAAAAAAACCCACACAAAAATTGATTGGGCCAAAAAAGAATTATTTTTCAAAAAAAATATTTTTCTGGGTTCAGTTGGTTGAAGAAAATCCGTGGGTCCAAAAGAAATTAATTTTTCGAGGTCCTCCATCAAGGAAAAAACAATTTTTTAAGAAAAATTGAACTTATGGACCAAGGTGGTTAAATCAAAAGTGATTTTTTAGGAAAAATGTTCAAAATAATATTTTTTGGACTAGGAGAAAAGGGGTTTATTATGGAATTAGAATTTCTTCATCTAGATCAAGGGACAGGATTTAATTTTGGCATGGATGAAGCATATAGCAGTTGTTATTCTCCAAGGTCAACTCAAAATTGTGCACTTGTTTGGACCTAGCCATTTTGCACTTGGAGGTGGATCTAGATCTCTTTATTTTCTATAAATTGGCCCTAACGCTCCTCATTGTAACATATTCCGATGGTGCAATTGACTTTGAAGCTCTATAATATATTTCTTTGTTAATAAAATCAAAGTATTTGGGGGCAAATCGATGTGTGTATGTCTTATGTTCTACAGAATTTTAATATTGTTATTTTCATATGCCTTTGGGATTTATTAGAGTACATGTATCTTGCACCATTATTTGGGTTGAGTAAGCATTGATGATTGGGCAGATCTATTGGCTTTCAGTTAAACCCTTAGATTTCCCTTTTATTGTGTGAATCAATCCTATTAGGATCTAACAAATTTTTTGAGTGTTTGTAGAAAAAAATTTGAATCAGATCTCGGGTACTTGGGGAAGTATTAGCTGAACCAGCCAACTACTTCAACATGAAGGCTAAAGAACCCAAAGGGTTGATCATTAAAACATTGTGAAGGGGGTTTCTTGTCTTTTACTCAACCAAGATCATTCATTTAAAATTTTATCTACTTGTTTCTAAAGAGCTTAGAATGATAGATCTCCTTATGAGAAGCTACAACAATTGTAAATTTGTAAATTATTTTCTAAATAAATTTATTCTAGCCCTTGTACATATTTCTTCACCTTTGTATATAGCCATTTAGGGTTTGAATTTGATTGTCCTTGTAGATCTGAAGAAAGGGACTAAGATCCTTTAGCACAAGTTATCTAGAACATGGGTTTCCTTGTTTTCAAGGGGATCTAATCTATTTTAGAGGGGAGAAGCTTTTCTTGGCCTAGACGGCTAGCCTTGAAGGGCATTTCAAGTTAAATTTTGAAGACCATATCTTACAAATATTGACTTGGGGTAGCATCAAATGTGCTCTAGGCCTCAAATTTTGCAAAGAGGCTTGGGCACATGTATTCCAAAGAACCCAGAAAGTGTTTTGGGAAATTACACCTAGAGACAATTTTATTAAAATAATTAATACTTTTTAATGGGACCCTAAGTCTAAACTTAGGAAATTAAAAATATTAATGGGTATTAATCTAATTGTGGGTGGAACTTCTAGAAGAAAACGAGGATCAAGCTAAAATGATCTTAGCCATTGTTTAACTTTTTATCTAAGTCGTTGAATGTCAATGAGAAGATTATTTAAGGCAGCTTGAGGGTCATTCGGAAAACACACCGAGAGATCAAGAAATTGAATCTCTGAAGTGAGAAGTTCTTAGGAAGAAGTTCTAATCGAGGAGATTTCTTGCAATTGAGAGGCAGGGATAGCATCCGGAGAGAGATTTTCTTAGCTAGAGAATTATCAGCAGAGAGTGATCCAGCAACCCACGCGCAGAGGCTGATGTAGAGCCACGAAGGGCCACGAAGATGCAGCGCAGAGGGTGAGAGAGGGTCTGGGATTTTGCTAGGGAAAGTCAGTTTCAGAAGCCGGGAGCCAAGGTGTGAGACCGGGAGTCTGAGAGCAAAGACTCCGGGCAGCAAATCGTTCAGCAGACTGGGTGACATAGTGCCTAGAGAGGTTGATGCAGTGACTGCATGAGGACTATGCAGAGGCAATGTAGGGCTTGCTAGAGACACTTCATTCAGTATCTGGTTCAGCCGGGATTTTCTCAGTGATTGTGTGGGGTAATCTCACAAATCTTTATGCTAGTATTTCTCTCTCTATAACTGAATAACACGAGAGGTATTAAGATATGTATTTAGAATTTGCTACTGCTTAATAACAATAAATCCTCAGATCTGTTGCACCGGTTTTCTCGAATTGGGTTTTCCCAAGGACATTTGTCCCAAAATAACAGTGTCTATTGTGTTGTATTTTCTTTCTTGCTGAGTCTCTTGCTTCCGCATAATATTTAATTAAGTGAAGGCTGCAATGTATGTATTACGATATTTGTCGTAGGAAACTGCAAGTAATTTGTTTAAAGGAATTTCACAAATAGAAGTAATATCATTAGTTGCTGCAGTAGGGGTTCCTGTTTAGGAATTTTCACATGATATCAGAGGTGCAGGTGAAACAAGAAGATCAAAGACAATAGATCCAACGCTGAGAAGAAGAGGGAGTTCAAAAAGGCTGCAAGAGGCAGTGGTTTGAAACCCCAGAGGGTTTTCTCAGTCCAAGGCGAGAGGGCAGATTTTCGAGGCAATCTTTCTCCGAGTGAGTCGACGGAGAGGACTTCCAGTTCCAATTTTTGTTGGGGCAGAGAGAGCAGCGCTAAAGCCTCAGGATGAGGAGAGTTGGTGGGACGCAAATTTTTTTGTAGGCAGTTTGTTGGGCAGGAGATCGTCAGAAGAAAGAGGAGAAGCATAGTTCAGGGAATTTCTTCCTCAAAGAATTCCTAGCCAAGGAATTTGAATTCTCTAGAGCTGAGCGGCAGCAAGGGACAGCAGTTTTACTAGCTCTAGCAGTTTTACTAGCTCCAGCAGCAGCACAAAGGAGAGAGGAGGTCATTCGACTTTCTATTTTTTGGCAGAAATGGCAATGTGAAAATTATATCACTGTAGCAACTAATTTATTCTTACTTACTCCACAATAAGTTATTTATGAAATTACTTCAATAAACATTAAAATAAATACTGCTGTAGATATCACACCGTAATACAGAAACAAACATATGCACAAGATATGAGAAATCTTTCAGCGTAAATCACATGAAATTTCATTTGTCAACGCGTTTCGAACCAACAAGTGTGGTTCATCGTCAGGACAAGTTGAAGAAACAAATCTAGCTTTGCCTATTAAATAGTTTGAGCAGGACCTCCAACTGCTAAATTTGCTTGGTCAACAAATTTAGTCGTTGGAGGTCCTGCTCAGACTATTTAATAGGCAAAGCTAGATTTGTTTCTTCAACTTGTCCTGACGATGAACCACACTTGTTGGTTCGAAACGCATCAACAAATAAAATTTCATGTGATTTACACCGAAAAATTTCTCATAAAATTGATATGGATCACAGAAGCATCAATTCAGCAATATGCACAAGAATCAACATATTGACACAGTTATTTTGGACAACAGTCCCCGGAAAAACCCAATGCAAGAAAACCGATGCAGCAAGGAAGGTTTTTATTATTCAGCAATTCTTCAGTACAACAGGGTGCCAAACGACTTACCCACAGAGAAAAAAAATCCTCCAGCACTTCTCCTAATCCCAGTGTCAGCCCAGCTGACCTCTGCATGGCTCTCAGACCCTCTGCTTCAGCCCCTGCTTGACTACGTCAGCCCTTGCTTGATTGTGTCAGCCCCTAGGCCTCTCTACGTCACCCACGCCAGCCCAGTTAATGACTGCACAGTCTCCTGTTGCCTCTACGTCTGCCTGAAATGCCCTGTGTCTGCCTATCCTACCTCAGCGCTGATCTCTAGTGGCTAATCTTGTCTCTTTGTTTCGTACTTGCTGCCTCCTAACTGCTCGCCAGACCACTAGTTCAATTTCTCAGCTAACCCCGCTCCAGAAATTGAACTTGTTGGTCTCCCTCAGTGTGTTCTCCAAGTGACCCTCAAGCCTCCTCTTATACTTTTCTTGTTGATAAATCAACGGCCAAGATTAAGTCCCTAATCAATGGTTAAGATTAGATCTGACTTGATCCATGACTTTTGGACCATTCTAACACAGTTTTATATTAATTCACATTAATATTTTATTTTCCCTAAGTTTAGACTTGGGGACATCATTAATAATATTAATTATTTTAATATCTCCCAAACTATTTAGAATCTGCCCAAACCCTTTCTGGGTATTGGAGATCTCATGTGCCTTAGCCTCTCCACCAATTTTCGTGGCTAGAGCACATCCGATGCTACCTCAAATCAACACTCCCTCTTAGCGAGGACTATGCTCTAGCAATACTCCTCACTAAGCATCACCCTAATCATCTAGCATCGGTCCCTGTGCTGATGCTAGGCTTGCTGCCCATCATCCTCTACACTATTGCATCTTTGTACTGTTGCCCATGGCTCTACCACTACCACTGCTACATTTGTACGACAACTCCCTATGCATTTATACTGTTGCTGGTCTTTTCTCCCAACACTGCATCCGCACTGCAACTCCCTCTACATTCGTGTTGCTATCACTCCCATTTCTACTTTTGAAACGGGTTCTTCACCATCCCCATCTTTTCCCTAAAGTAGTCAAACTTTGTCCTTCCAAGGGCCTTGGTGAGGATGTCTGCCACCTGTTCTCCTGTAGGAGTGTAGCTCAACTGTACAACTCCTCATTAGACACAGTCTCTGACAAAGTGACACCAGATATCAATATGCTTCGACCTATCATGAAACACTGGATTCTCAGAGAGCTTGATGCAACTCTGATTGTCGTACATGATCTTGGTCGCCTCCATACTCTTTTTGAATAGGTTCACCAACAGTTTTCTAAGCCATATGGCCTCACACGAAGTTGTGCTTGCTGCCATATATTTGCCTCAGATGAGCTCAAAGCCACGGACTTTTATTTCCTACTGCACCAGGAGGTCATTCCTCATCCAATGTTGAAACAGTACCCAGAGGTACTTTTCCGATCCACTGAACTTCTTACCCAAACAGCATCAGTAAATCCACTCAAACTAATATCCTTAGCTTTAGTGTACAAGATCCCATAATCGATTGTTCCTTGTAAATACCTAAAAACGTGTTTGGTTGCTGCCCAGTGTGCCCTCTTTGGTTCCACCATGAACTGACTGAGGGTGTTTACAGCGTGGCAAATGTCTGGCCTGGTATTGACCAGATACATCAGGGACCCTATGAGTTCCCTGTACAGGGTGGGATTGACATCCTTGTCTTCTGATGCATCAATCTTCTTCCAGTTGGTGATCATTGGCGTAGCAATAGGTCTACAGTCCTCCATCCCGAATCTTTTCAGGATTTCTATAGCATACTTCCCTTGCCCAAGGAAGATTTCTCCCTTCTGCTGCCAAACTTCCAACCCTAGCAAGCAGTGCATTCATCCCAAATCCTTCATATCGAATTTTGTGGCTAGATTCTTCTTGCAATCCCCAATGAGTCTGGATGATCCTGTCAGAAAGAGATCATCCACATACAATACTAAGATTAGTGGCTCGTTCTCTACAACCAGATAGTAGAGATTTGGATCCGCGTCACTCTTGACAAATCCCATCTTTTGCAAGTAGCCATCTATTCGACCATACCATGCTCTCGGTGCTTGTTTCAACCCATACAAGCCTTTCTTCAATCTGCATACATGAGACTTCTCATGAGTTTCAAAGCCCTCTGGTTGTTTAATGTATACCTCCTCTTCTATTACCCCGTTCAGAAATGTCGTTTTGACATCCATCTGATGGATCTCCCATACCATCTGGGTTGTAAGAGATATCACGGTCCTAATAGATGTATACCTGGCTACCGGGGCAAAGGTCTCCTCATAGTCAATCCCTTCTTTTTTAGCATACCCCTTAGCCACAAACCTAGCCTTGTATTTCTTAACATTGCCATCTGCAGCGTATTTGATCTTGTAGATCCATCTTGAACCTACCACTGATCTGTCTTGAGGCGTTGGCACCACCTCCCAAACATCGTTTACCATTATGGAGTTGTATTCCTCTACCATCACATCTAGCCAAACCTGATGTTGAGCTGCTCCTTGAAACTGTCAAGCTCTCCATCCTGAGCTACTAATCATTGATATCTATCTGGTTGTTTTCACTCCCTCTTATTGTTTCTTGGCGCACCGATGAAGTCTTCTGCATCTCGCAGGATCTGATGAAGCTCCCTGCTAGTTCTTCCTCTGCCAGCAGGTGCTTCAGTCTGCTCCTCCTCCTCATCCTGAGAATCTTCCTGTTCTAAGGAAGAATTCTTTACTTCAGTTGGTTGATGAGGCTTAAACAACAACTCCTCTTTCAACTGCTCCTCGAAAGGCATCTCGTGAGATCTTTTGAAAGTGTTGTCCTCCATGAACTTTACATCTCGTCGTACTACTACATTCCTGCGCCTTGGAAAATAGATTCTGTATGCCTTAGAGTTCTCGCTATATCCCACCAAATATCCCTTTCCACAATCTGATCCAGCTTCTTCCTCTTTCCTTCAGGTATGCGGCAATATGCTAAACTCCCAAATATCCTGAAATGACTAACTTTAGGTGTCTTCCCTGTGAAGACTTTCTCTGGAGTAATCTTGCCCAATGCCCAATGAGGAGTCCTGTTCTGAACATAGATTGTTGTGTTGCATGCTTCCGCCCACAGGAATTTTGGCATATCCTGATCATACATCATGGCCCTCGCTGCTTCTATAATAGTCATGTTCTTTCTTTCTGCTACCCAATTCTGCTCCGGATTGTAGGGAGTTGTCCACTCTATTCTAATGCCCTCCTTACCGCAAAAATCAGTGAAGTCCTTATCGACATATTCTCCACCATTATCTGAGAGCAAAACTTCTATTTTCTTCCCAGTCAGATTCTCCACCAGAGCTTTGAACTCCTTCAATCGACAGAAAACCTCATCCTTGGTTTTCAGAAAATAAATCCAAGTTTTCCTTGAGTGGTCATCAATGAAGGTAAGGAAATACTCGGCACCACTGAGAGCTTTGACGGACATAGGTCCACAGATATCTGAGTGTATCAATCCTAGTACACTCTTGGCCTTGTGTTTGCTCCTAGGAAATGCTACCTTGGCATACTTTCCTAGATCACATCCCCTACATACATCATCTCGTTCCATACTCAAATCCGGAACTCCTGTTATAATGCTCCTGAGAATTCTCAAAGCTCCATGGTGCAAGTGACCCATTCTTTTGTGCATAGTTCGTTCAAGTCCTTGTCTCCATGACTGCCTATTAGTGCCATTGGTGATTCTAGTTGTAACCTATACAACCGATTACTTTTGATCCCGATCTGCAATTTCTTTTTCCATCTCCGGTGTTTGACGTATACCTTCTCCTTGATGAAGTAGATGTCATAGCCCTTGCCTTGTAGTTGTGACACAGAATGTAAGTTCATACCCAATCCCAACACATGCAGCACATTTGTAGCATGGAACCATTCTCCCGATTTTGTCTGAAAGACTATGGTACCCTTCCCTACTGGAGTACACTTTGCCTTGTTCCCATGGTGATCTGAAAGTTCATCTTTTCTTCTCGATATTCTAAGAAACACTCCCTAATTCCCGTCATATGCCACGAGACTCCACTATTTATATACCATACTTCCGATGATGCAACACTTGTCATACACACCACTTCTTCTTCCAGCTTGGAAGCTAACATAGAGAAATCGAAATCTCTTTCTCTTGTTCAATCTTCTGAAAATTTGTGAGTCCCCTAACGTGGATGCCTCTACATCATGGTCTCAAGTTTCAACCCATAACTGATTTTCCCTTCCTGTCTCTGATTACCCGCTCTGATACCATGTGAAAATTCTATCACTGCAGCAATTGATTTACTTTTCCTTCTTATTCCACAATAAGTTATTTATGAAATTACTTCAATAAACATTAAAATAAATACTACTGTAGATATGACAATGTAATACATAAACAAACATATGCACAAGAATCAACATATTGACACAGTTATTTTGGACAACAGTCCCCGAAAAAACCCAATGCGGAAAAACCGGTGCAGCAAGGGAGGTTTTTATTATTCAGCAACTCTTGAGTACAACAGGGTGCCAAACTGGCTTACCCACAAAGAGAAAAAGTCCTCCAGCACTTCTCGTAATCCTAGAGTCAGCCCGACTAACCTCTAGTGGCTCTCAAGCCCTCTGCGTCAGCCCCTGCTTGACTGCGTCAACACCTGGGCCTCTCTACGTCACCCAGGCCCAGTTAATGACTATGCAGTCTCCTGTTGCCTCTGCGTCTGCCTCTCCTACCTCAACGCTAATCTTTAGTGGTTGATCCCGTCTCTCTATTCCGTACTTGCTGCCTCCTGACTACTCACCAAACCACTGGTTCAATTTCTCAGCTAACCCCACTAATCGCACAGACTAGTCTCCCTCAGTGTGTTCTCCAAGTGACCCTCAAGCCTCCTCTTATACTTTTCTTGTTGACAAATCAATGGCCGAGATTAAGTCCATAATCAACGACTAAGATTAGATCTGGCTTAATCCATGACTTTTGGACCATTCTAACACAGTTTTATATTAATTCACATTAATATTTTATTTTCCCTATGTTTACACTTAGGGACTTCATTAAAACTATTAATTATTTTAATATCTCCTAAACTGTTTAGAATCTGCCCAAACCCTTTCTAAGTATTGGAGATCTCATGTGCCTTAGCCTCTTCACCAATTTTCGTGGCTAGAGCACATCCGATGCTACCTCAAATCAATAGGCAACCAGTGGTTTGAGGGATCAGGATAGGTTGGACGAAGCATCCAACTACATCATCTAGAAGGCTAGAATATCATTCCTTCTAGATGAGCATGCCCTCAAGACATATGTCGACAGCATGGTGGCTGAACCAATAGATCTAGATTCGTTGAAAAAGTACAAGGCAAAGATGGCGAAGGCCAAGAGGATGATCCTAGATGGAGTCAAGGATCACGTGGTGTGTCATATTGCTAGCAGAGGGACTGCTAAGGAGATGTGGGATGCCTTGTCCATGTTATATTAGGGATCTTTCGAGCAGCGGAAGATGTACTAGGAGTAGAGGCTGAGATCTGCTCAGATGCAAAAAGGGGAGCATGTGGATCCATTCCTCACGAAGCTGAAGGAAACCCATGATGAGTTGTCTACTGCGGGGCATACACCTCAGGATTCAGAGTTGGTTAGACTAACCCTCAATTCTGTCTCAAATGATTGGCAAGTCTTTGTCTAGAGTATCCTGGGCAACGCAACATTACCGAATTGGGATGAGATGTGTGCAGCTCTAAAACAAGAGGAGTTGAGGAGAGACTTAGTCAAGGTCAAACTTGATGGAAGCAGCAGCAGTGGGTCGAAGCCCAAGGAGGAGGAGGATAATGCAACCCTTGCATCGAAGGGACAGCGGAGATGTCTCGAAGACCAAGTGTTTCAATAGTGATGAGATGGGTCACTACACTACTCGGTGTCCTCTCAAGAAGAAGGACAAGGATGAGAAGCATGATCCGAAAGTTGCGCCCACGAAGATCGAAGAGGAGGAGTTTGCCATCACAACCGAGATACCTCCAGGAGGGAGGTAGGCTGATTTGGAGTTGTAGTTCGAAAGAGCTACAAATGCGCAGGATTCTTGAGGAGTCCACCTCTTGGATCAAAACCTTGCTACAAGAGCCCAGATCAGCAGTAGCAGAATGGACTAGTGTCGAATGGTGTCGAGGAGTGGCTAGGAGTGCCAGAGTCTGAGCAAAACAGAGCAAAGTTGGCAGCAGTGCAAATTGCACAGAGCAAAGGTCAGCAAAAACGCAGTAGATTCAGAAAATCAGTGCAGAGACTAGCAACAGTCAGGCTCCAGCGTTCACGTAGTATCATACTAAACACAGTGAGTTCAGTAATTTTGGATCTTTTTCTGTTGTTGATGTAGCAGCAGCAACAATTTGCAGTGCAGTAGCAGTGGGTAGTGGCAGTGCTAGAAGCAGCACAGATGCAACACTTAAGAGGGAGCTGTAGTACAGATGTAGTGTTGACAGTGGCAGTGTCAGCAGCGGTACAGTTGTAGCAGCCGCGCAGTAGTTAGTGGACAATATGTCAAACATCAGCAGTACAGAGGACAATGCTTCAGAGTCAAAGCAATATGTAGCAGCATATATTGCTAGAGCACATTCCTCGCTAAGAGGGAGTGTTGATTTGGGGTAGCATCAGATGTGCTCTAAGCCTCAAATTTTGCAAGGAGGCTTGGGCACATGTATTCCAAAGAACCCAGAAAGCGTTTTAGGAAATTCCACTCAAAGCCAATTTTGTTAAAATAAGTAATATTTTTTAATAGGACCCTAAAGTCTAAACTTAGGAAATTAAAAATATTAATGGGTATTAATCTAATTGTGGGTGTAACTTCTAGAAGAAAATGAGGATCAAGTTAAAATGATCTTAGCCATTGATTAGCTTTTAATCTAGGTCGTTGAATGCCAACGAGAAGATTATTTAAGGGAGCTTGAGGGTCATTTGGAAAACACACCGAGAGATCAAGACATCGAATTTCTGAATTGAGAAGTTCTCAGGAGGAAGTTCTGATCGAGGAGATTTCTTGCAATTGAGGGGCAGGGCTAGCATCGAGAGAGAGAGAGATTTTCTCAGTCGGAGAATCATCAACAGAGAGGCAGAGAGTGATCCAGTAGCCCAGACGCAGACACTAACGCAGGGCCACACAGAGGCAGCGCAAAGGGTGAGAGAGTTCAAGATTTTGTTGGAGAAAGTCAATTTCAGAAGACGGGAGCCGAGGTGTGAGACCAGGAGGCTAGAAGCAGAGACTCCAGACAGCAAATTGATTAGCAGACTGGGTAACGCAGTGCCTAGAAAGGTCGACGTAGGGACTGCATGAGGACTCTGCAAAGGCAGCTTAGGGCCTGCCAGAGGCACTTCATTTAGTATCTGGATTCGGCAGGATTTTCTCAGTGATTGTGTGGAGTAATCTCACAAATATTTATGCCAATATTTCTCTCTATAACTGAATAACACGAGAGGTATTCAGAGATATATTCAAAATTTGCTATTGCTTAATAATAATAAACCCTCAGATCTGCTGCACCAATTTTTCCGCTTTGGGTTTTTCCAGGGGCATTTGTCCAAAAATAACGGTGCTTATTGTTTTGTATCTTCTTTCTTGCTCAGTCTATTGTTTCTGCATAATATTTAATTAAGTGAAGGTTGCAGTCTATGTATTACGATATTTTCGGTAGGAAACTGCAAGTAATTTGTTTAAAGGAATTTAACAAATAGATGTAATATCATCAATTGCTGTAGTAGGGGTTTCTGTTGAGAATTTTCACAACACAAACTCTTCTTTTTAGAGCCACAGCAGTTTTGGCCTCCTCTAACCCTCTTATCTAGTTCGATTTGCCCTTTTATAGTCTCATTTTAATTGTTAAATTTTTCTAACCAGGACATTGTAACGAACAAAGTTCATAAACTTAGAGGAATGCTTTGATACCAATGTTATGAACAAAGTTCATATACTCAAAAATTAAATACTCCAGAAGACTTGGAATATGAAGATCTCCATTGAATATACAAGAATATATATTAAAATGAATGAATGAAAATGATGATATAAATGAGATTGAGGGTCAGATTATATACCTAGGCAGGTACATCTTCACAAAAGGTCATGTCTTTAGAGACATGCATATTCATTACTAATTAATTATTATTCATTATTATTATTATTTATATTATTTTTATATATTTTATTCATAACATTTCCTTCCACATCAAAAGGCTTTTCCCTCAAACCTTATTGCTAACAAGGCATATCATATGTTCCTTGTCTTTCTAGTCTATTTGCATCTTTTGGAATTCTTCGATCTATCATCTTCATTGATACAAAATGATAAGATCCTCTAAGTTATAAACAAAATAGTCGAACTGGGAAGGGATCTAACCATCCTAAATCAATCTTCTGCGAAATGTTACGGTTATTGGAAACTTGAGATGGATTTTTATCACAAGACTAAATTGTGCTGACATTAGTAGTCTTTGGAACATAAATTCAATGTTTCTGTTCTAAGTGATACAGATATGCGAATTGATTGAGTTTTCTATTCTTGTGATTTGGATGTCGATAAGTAGTTCTTGTGGTTTTATTTTCCATTATCATGCAAGTGATAACTTCCTGATCTACTTCAGGTACTATTGTTGTTGAGTTGCTTACAAAATCTTTATTTGGATTTTTCATCATTTGAACTGTAACTTCTGAATATGTTTCCCCTTCAATTGGTTTGTTATCTTCTTGAGTTCTAATATTGACTAGATCGGTACTCATTCCTTTTTCTTCAACTTGGACGATTACGTCTGAAGACTTCAATACGTCTTTCGTATTGAGTTCTAGTTTGCTTTTCAAAGATTTTTTGTCATTTTTAAGTTTCTTAATTTGCGTCAAAAATTTCTTGTTGTGGTCCTTGAGGCGAGTAACTTCTTTGTTTTTTGTCAGCGGTAATTTTGTCAACTTCTCTTTGCATATTTTGTAGTACCTTTTTACCTTCTTGAAGAATTACTTTTGAAATATCTTGTATGTTTTCTACTATTACTGAATTTGACTTCAATGTAACATCTTGTAGTGTTATTTTTTTCTTTTTGTATAAAAATGTCAAAAACTTATTTTTCGCATTTAGGATGAAGGACCCCATGGTTTCCATCCAAGGTGAACCCAAAATAATGTCACCTTGATCGTTCCATAGGGTTTGAATGGAGAATTGCGATCTAAATGCGTAATCCCCAATGTTTAATTGTAAATTGGTTATGTCATATTTTTTTTGTTAAGTGAATCTAATCTTTCGATTATAATTGACTCGGGAATCACTAATTGGTTTGCAATTTTAGGGTTTATATAATTTCTAACTTTGGCTGGTCAAATAGAAACAATGACATTTTTCCCTACAAGAGTCCCTTTAATTTCAAATAGCACATGGGCACAAGTAAATAAAGTTTTTGAAAATCTTCCACTATCGGTTTCCATTAAAAAAAAAAAAAGAAATTAAATTCTGGAATCAGCTTACGGTTTTAAGGGTAACCCTTTTAACCTTTATAATAATACTTTTTTCCTCTACCCTTCTTCCTTAAATAAAAATATTAAATATCTTCGACTTTGGATTGAACTTCTATATACGAACTTGGTAGTACGAACTTGGTAGTATAATATTATATTTCCTTGAATAAGCCTCCTTAAATATAATACTAAGCATCCCTTCTTTTCTGGTATTGCTTATATATATATATATATATATATATAGTTTTTTCTTAGATTCGAGAATATAAGAATAGATTCTCTTTTTTAATAACTTTAAAAATATCTTATTTTCTTTTAACCTTCACGTTTTTATTAGTCATCCCTTTAATAACTTAATTAAATATTCTTTTTTCCTCTTTATATATAATTATAATATAAAATATAATTATATATTTTTCTTAGTTTAATTTTAAAATGTCAAATGATACCACACATGGATGACTCCCAAAATGATACCAGAGATGGACGCAACTGCCATCCTTTTTTTCTTTTTGGAAGATATGTGATCCTTATGGTTTGACCACACACAGCATTATTCTTTTTGTCTTGTTGTCACAATGCAAATACCGTGATTTGAATGATTTGAATGCTGGCAACGGAGAAAAATCGTCAATGGCGGAAATGACACCAGTAGTGGGCAGTGGTGTTGCTCGCCGGCAACCCTATGAGAATGTGGCTGCGACTAATCGTTGCAGGTTGTATTCCCTCTTTTTAAATATTAAAAATGGTCGGTTGCAGGCAATGTTTTACAACTCGGACTCGGACTCGGACTCGGCCGAGGATCGACTCCGACTCGGACTCCGACTCGGTAATGACTCGGCCGGCTCGATTTCAATGACTCGGTCGTTGTAAAAAATACATTAAATATTTATTTTTTTTATAAAAAAACATAATTTTAAATATTTTAAACATAATTTTAAAGATTTTCATTCAAGTTTCCAAACACACAGCATTATAATATAGATGGAAGACAACATATGATCAAAGTAGGCTCATGAACCAATCCACTATATCAAAATGGTACCCAATGGCAATACATTATTACATAGTCAACTGTAATAAGACAGTCCATCAAATCTATATAGCTATATTGAATAGACAAAGGAGTTGATTATGGGATAACTTATTTGAAATGATGCTTACAAACTGAGGTTAATTAGTACATGATCAAGGATCTAACACTATGAATAGTACTTTTCTTGTTTCTGTTGCTCAATACATATTCAGTAATTATTTTAAACCGCTACTCACATTTTTATACAATTCAATAATTCAAATAAACAATGTGCATATCACCAATGTCCAGGTTTATCGATTCACATGCATATTATTTTCTCACAATTTATGGTCCATGTTATTGTGGCCAACAATGCTGTTTACAACATTGTCTGAGCTTCTCCCTCTGGCAGATTTCAGGTTCTAATAGGCTTTAAAAATCAGAAGTCGTAATTAAAAGATCCAACATTTTTAATCTGAAAGTGGAAAACACTATTACAAGGAGAATTTTAATTCTTACAAGCATGTTTGCATCCCAAAATGTTATTAAGACAATTAACCCTGTTCAGCAATTGTGTGAATATACTACAGACTCAATCACAAGAAGAAAAAAAGGAAGTGGCAGTACCAGATACTCATTCCACACTGATATCTCATCAGAACTGGAAGAGGTGGTTGGATCAGTCAGATGGGATATCTGCATGGTGTCTTGTTTGTGAGGAAATGCTCTTGACTCCTGAGGTACTTGAAAAGCACTTGGAGAATCATCATGGCTTCCAAAGTATGTCTATGAAAAGGAAACATCATTGTCTAGATTCTGCACTTGAAGCAGGAGAAAAGTGTAACTGTTTTGAATGTGAAGTTTGTTCTGTCGTTTTCAAGAATGCATTTTCTCTGATAGTCCACAAAGCCCTTCGGCAGCATCATATTCAACAAGCCCTTATGTCAAATGATGGCATCTTATGTCGTTGTTTCGATTGTGGAATGCGAGGAAGTAGAGCCTCAGAGAACTCAGAAAACTAAGTTGCCAAAAATTGACTGTGCAAGTAGTGATCTGGAGGAGAATATGGCCAGTGTCAAAAATCATTGTAGTAAGGGGTGCATTTCAGAGGCCAACAAAGAAACTTCTGTCAAGAGTCCCAACAGTGGTGAATGGCAGAGTCATAAATCAAGGAAGCTAAACAATGACTCGGACCCGGCCGGGTTGACCGAGTCACACATGACTCGGCCGAGTCATTGGATGACTCGGCCGAGTCATGTGTGACTCGGTCAACCGGACCGGTTACTTGGCCGAGTCAGTCCTCCAGCTAATGAAACGGTTCGACTCGGCCGTTTCGGTTTCGAAACGGCCGGTTTGTAAAACACTGGTTGCAGGTTATATATATATATATATATATATATATATATATATATATATATATATATCAATGTTTATTTTTTTATTTTATTTTTTATAATCTTTCTTTCTTTCTTTTTTTAACCTTTTTCTAATTATATCTTTTTTTTTCTTGGTCCTTTTATATCTTTATCTTTTATAAAAAGAAACTCGCTTTCTTTTTCCTTTTATTTTTTATTATATAATGTTTTATTTTTTTATAATATTTTTTTAATCTTTCTTCCTTTTTTTTAATGACCAAAGTCTTGACTATGAAAATGGAGAACCTCCAAAAGCTTGTAGCGAAATGCTTTGATGGAAACAAAGTTGACGAATTTTGATAGCCAAAGACCTAGATTGTAGAACGAGGCTCTTGTGCAGTGGTTGAGTAGCCAGAGGATCAAACAACTTTGATACCAATGTAATGAACAACGTTCGTAAACTCAAAGGAATGCTCTGATACCAATGTTACAAACAAAGTTCGTATACTCAAGATTTAAATACTCCAAAAGACTTGGAATATGAAGATCTCCATTGAAGATACAAAAATATATATTAAAATGAATGAATGAGAAAGATGATACAAATGAGAGTGAGGGTCTACTTATATACCTAGGCAGGCACCTCTTCACAAAAGGTCATGTCTTTAGAAACATGCCCATTCCTAAGTTGCACAAAGTGCTGAAACGTTTCGGAGTTTCCAAAACGGGTACGTTTAGAAACGTCACCTCCCAAAAATGGAAATGTTGGATGAAACGTCAGCCGAAAGGTCATATATGTTAATACATATAAAAAGAAATTTATACCTAAGTGAACAACACATTGTCTTGCAAGAAAAAATGGAATAAGACCCATAGATGACAATTTAGAAGGAAAACCAAGTCTATATTAACTCTCATAGATGATTACATGATGGTCAAGTTTCAGTCGAGTTTCGGAGTTACGGGTACGGGTACATCTCAAAACATTGGGTTCCTAGAAGTTTCGTGCAACAGAGGCCTATTCACTACTAATTAATTATTATTCATTATTATTATTATTATTTTAATTATTTGTATATATTTTATTTATAATAGACACGGGTTTAGACCCTTGCTTTTCACTTTAAAATTCATTTTGGGCAGAGGTTTAACTGTAAAAGATTTTGTAATTTTTTTTATTATTTTATCAAAATTCTGACTTGGGTGTGTCCTTGCAGGCATAGATTCATTAGCTTGTGGTTCAGATTAAATTTTGAAGCCTTTTGGTTGCTGGCTGCAGACCTGTTTGACCTTACATTGCCTAACCGCATTATCTAGCTTTGTCACTTTAGCTGCAAACCTCCAGGGGCTTTTGTCCTCTGCTACAGGCTTATCTGGCCTTATTGAAACCTATTTTCCCTAGCCCCTGGCCTCTAGGCCTTTGATCTAGCGTCTTGCACAAGGGTTTTATCATAATATTTTTGCAATCTGACTTGGTTTTGATTCTGCAGGGTTATAAACACAATTTGGTGGCTCAAGTTGTAGGCAACCCTGTGGCTATCAGCTAGCTTCAGTGGCCATTTTAGCTTAGCCGCAGACCTACTGGGATATGTATTTGTTGCATCTGATTTTAGGGACTAACCTTTGGTGTTTGCAGGATTACTCTCATTTTAGAGGAGTTTTATCTCTGAAATTTTGGCTCGTAACTAGCCTTTTTGAACTGACTGGGAAATCACCTTTGGAAGCTAGTCACAGGGCCTCTAGGGTATGTTCCTTTCCTGAATGATTTGAGGACTAACATATTATTGTTTGCAGGGGTATTGCTCCACTGTTGGAGGATTTTATCACGGGTTTGTAGCTAGGGCGTTGCCCTTTGACAGTTCAGTGTGATATATCACTATTTCAAGGTAAGCCACAGGCCTAGAAGGCTTTATCCCTCAAAGCCGTGAGCTGTGAGTGGGCTGAAAATACCTTTCAGGCCTGAAGCATATTCTTTTGGGGGATGTCATATTGAAAATTTAATAATAAAAGGCTTGGAACAATTAAAATCAATCATATATAACTCACAAAAATTAACAATTTTTTCTAGACTTTTCCGTGGACACTTGTGGACTGATAAATCAAAGCCGTGGGCCTGTCTTAAGTTCTGGTGCAAGCATTTATTTCTGAAATACATCATCCATTTCATTGTGTTTTCTGCTTTGACATTTGATAGCTTAATGAGTGCTGGTTGCAGAATTGCTTATCATTTTTGCAAGGTATTACAGGGAGCCTCTGTCTTCTTCATGCTCTTCTAGCTTAGATACTAACTTTACCCTGCTCTCTGCTGTCCAAGCTAACACATCATTACAAAAGGGTTTTTGGCACTTGTTTTGTCTGGCAAATTATTGTTACAATATCTGCCCACGGTGACCTATTGCAGACTATCATTTTATCTCAGATATGAAGCATTAAAGACAGTGGCTAATTGCACAAGGAACTAACAATAATAAGTCCCTAAAACATTAATCTGTCACGCATAGCAATCATAAGAATCATTACAAGTGTGTTGTAACTCTTATTCCTTGTATTTCAGTGACTGATCTTGACTGAAAAGTTGACTGATAGCGGCTACAGGTGACTGATCTAAGCTGTAGAGGACTGATCTTAGTTGATCAGTAAGCTACAGTAGGCGTATACATCTTGACCGTAGTAACTCTGAGGTCTGGTGCATATTCCTCATCTCTTTGTGCCGTAGCCTTTTGCTGTTGGTAATATAATTACTAGTTTAATTGCTAATCTGCTTGAGGACTCTAACTCATGGATTTGCTTTCTCATTAGTTCAGATCTCATTAGTATTGATAACTAAATCTGATTGCTAGATTGCTTCTCGCTTAACTTATTGTTGGTATCTCATTATCTTTAGTTCCTAATTGTTACTTTGTAAAGTGAAGAACAACTTAAGAGAAGTGACATAACTAAAGCCTAAAGGTGAAGTGCTTCATTAATCTATCTGTTGAGAAGAGCTTGTAATCTTATGTTCCAAGTGGTACTTCATAAATCTGGTTGCTGCTCATATAGATCACTGTTGACAGTTTCATTTATCTTGAAATCTTATGTTCCAAGTGGTACTTCATAAATCTGGTTGCTGCTCATATAGATCACTGTTGACAGTTTCATTTATCTTGAGTCACTTGTCTCACTTCTTCTTAGCTGCTATCTGGTGAAGTGAAGAACACTCTAAACAAGACTTAGGTTATTTGGTTGATCAATCGTTAAAAGAGAAAGAATTTGGAATCTTGTATTTAAAGTAATACTTCATCAGTTTGGTTGCAAATCACTTATATTGCTTAACCATAAGCAACCTAACCTAATTTCCTAATTTGCATTCTCTGAATTTTAAACTTAATCGGTTAATCTAAGTAGTGGTTTCCATTTTTTTCATTGTTAGCAGTCTCATTTGCCATTTATAAGTGTTGTGTTGCTAAGGGATCTTTGCTTATCTCAACTGTCTAAGCAGGTAAAGAATAATCTTGAGAACACTTTGATCTTTGGCATTGTGAGAACTTGCTCTAACTGTCATTTATTCATTGAATACTATTTGCTTTGCTTCAGTAATCAATGCATAAGCTAATGCTTGTTGATTTGGGGTAGCATCAGATGTGCTCTAGCCACGAAATTTGGTGGAGAGGTTGGGGCACATGAGATCTCCAATACCCAGAAAGGGTTTGGCCAGATTCTAAACATATCAGTAGCTATTAAAATAATTAATATTTTTAATGGAGTCCCTAAGTCAAAACTTAGGAATTGGCTCTGCTCAGCTCTGTTGGCTCTGCTCAGCTTTGCTGGCTCTGCTTGCTCTGCTCTACTCTGCTCAGCTTCGCTGGCTTTGTTCAGCTCTAATGACTCTGTTGGCTCTGGCTCTGCTCAACTTAGCTCTGTTGAACTATGACGAAGAATAATTAATTGAGAATGTCTCATACCATTCTCCACTGACCCGAAGTTAGTCTCAGGGTGTGTAACACTGGTCCCAAACCAGTCTCAACCGACCCAAAGTCAGCGTCATCGTGGGTACCACTCCTACCACTGGTCCCAGACTAGTATTGCAGGCTCAGAGAGTGTACCACTGGTCCCAGGCCAGTCTCAACCAACCCGAAGTCAACGTCATAGTATGTACCACTCTCACTAGTCCCAAACTAGTCCTGCACTGACACAAAGTCAGTCTCAGAGTATGTACCACTGGTCCCAAACCAGTCTCAACCGACCCAAAGTCAACGTCATAGTGGGTACCACTCCTACCACTAGTCCCAGACCAGTATCACAGGCTCAGAGATTGTACCACTAGTCCCAAACCAGTCTCAACCAACCCGAAGTCAACGTCATATTATGTACCACTCTCACTGGTCCTAGACCAGTCCTACACTGACACGAAGTCAGTCTCAGAGTATGTACCACTAGTCCCAAACCAGTCTCAACCGACCCGAAGTCAGCGTCATAGTAGGTACAACTCTTACCACTAGTCCCAGATGAGTATCGCAAGCTCAGAGAGTGTACCACTGGTCCCAGACCAATCTCAACCGACCCGAAGTCAACGTCATAGTATGTACCACTCTCATTGGTCCCAAACTAGTATCGTAGGCTCAGAGAGTGTACCACTGGTTCCAGACCAGTCTCAACCAACCCGAAGTCAGCGTCATAGTATGTACCACTCTCACTGGTCCCAGACCAGTCCTACACTGACACGACGCCAGTCTCAGAGTATGTACCACTGGTCCCAGAGCAGTCTCAACCAACCCGAAGTCAGTGTCATAGTGGTACAACTCCTACCACTGGTCCCAGACCAGTATCATTGATCCTAGATCAATGAAGGTCATCCTAGCATAGGGAGTACGGTAGATACAGCGATGCGTCCATCGGTACTACTATGGTCCCTATCTTCATTTCCCTGCTCATTGATCAGATGAGAGGTACTTCCCATGAGTCCCTGACTGCATGGATAGGATGCCTCGATAGCAGAACTTAATCAATCTCGTCCTCACAGGAGAACTAATCATCTTGCTACAATCGCCATGGAGAACACATCATCCAGGCCTCATAGGAGAACTAATCATCCTGCTACATAGGAGAATGAATCATCCTGTTCCACAAGAGAGCGAATCATCTTGTCCCAGTACGCACCACCAGGGGAGGGTGGGTCACCCTGTGGCTGTATGTTGTTACAGTAAGAATCGCAAGCCCGCAGAGCTCCCAAAGCTCAACATATGCAACATGCAGGACCCTTGTACAAGGGTCTCTTGACGACTCCAAGTCGTTCGGAAAAATCACAGATTTGATCTTTCCACTGGGGCTTTGTCAAAATGTCAGCGACCTGCACATCAGTCTCAATGCAATGGAGCCACCTTGCTCATCGACTTGCCATATCCCAGATAAGGCAGTATCTGATGTCTATCTGTTGGAGCAATCGTCGGATACAGGATTCCTCAATAATTGAATCCCACCTCTGGTTGTTATAGAGAATCACAGTGATATTCATCATGTGTACAAACAGCTCACTGAAGAGCTTCCCCAACCAGGCAGCTTCATACGAGATCATACTCGTAGATATGTATCCGATCTCGGCGGTGCTCACAGCAACCAACTTTTGCTTCCTGCTCATCCATGATATCGAAGCAGAATCCAAAGAGAAACAACACTAAGTAGTGCCCCAGTGATCCTCCACACTGTCTGCCCAATCAGCATTCGAATAATCATGCAGTTTTATATTTCCGACAATGTATCTCAATCCATGAGTGATTGTGCCCTGAAGACATCTCAGAAGATTCTAGGCACCACTCTAGTGAGGTTCAACCAAATATGAGCTCCCCGTGCTAACTGCAAAACATATGTTCGAATGGAAATTCACCAAGAACTTTCCTAAGTCTGGTCCGACATTATTACTGTATAACTTCCTCGAGGTAGTCACAGGCTTGCAGTTTATCATTTCACATCCAAAATCCAACTCCCTCTTACTTCTGCAAGTGAGAGGGTCTGCATAGGTTGTCCTCATAAGGTGCTAGTATGAGAGGTCTATCATCCACAGCGTTCGGCTGGTTTGATTTGTTTCACTCCTCTTGAATCTCAACTTTATCAGATAGTTATTAATCCTCTCATACTATGCCCGGGGTGTTTAGCTTCAAGCCATAGAGGGCTTTCTTCCAGTTGCATATGTGAGATTCCTGATTATCAATCTCAAACTCCTTGGGTTGTTCCACACCTGTGGACTTGCTACATGAGGAGAATGGTCCCTTTGTAAGATTTTCCTTCGGTACATCTCAGACATGTACTTTCATGATCCTTTTGAATTTAGGCATCCTTGTCACCATCTGACTCATAAACCTTCGGTGCTATGTGACAAGGGACATGGTCCCCAGTGGACTTCTTGCAATTTGATACAACCCTGAACTCAAAAGCATCTTTGAAAATTCTATTTCAAACACGTACCTTTCCATCGATGAGTGCCACCCTACCTTTGTCTTCCATTTCTGAAATGGACACCAGGTTCTTCTTGCGATCAGGTACATAAAAGTGATTCTGGGGTTCCCTGCTTTCTTTGAAGAGACGGCCGTGTCCTTGATGACGTGCATTTCTGCCATTCAGACACTCCTTCGCATAAGGGCCGAACTTATAACCAAGACATATGCCTTTCCTTCCACCCTTAGATTCGAGCTTCCCAATGAAGTGTTCTTTAGGTAGGCCATCAAAAGTTCCGCTGCGCCATTGTGATAATATGCTCTGCTTCGACTTCACTCTATGTGAATTATGAGGAACCCATTGATCCTTCTGTCTTGTCCCAACTGTCTTTGGTGATTGCTCTTTCACTCTTGCTTGGGCATTGTCTTCACCTCAGCTTTGATACCATGTTAAGTTTGGGTATGTTCTATGCTAGAGCAATTTATTTAATTTCTTTTCCATATTAGCAATCACATCAGCATAAAGTAAACTACAGATAGAACATAAATGTAAATCGCAGAAGACATGCCAAGACAAGAGGACACAAGATGTGGCGCTAACAAAGGACAAACCCCACAATGTGTGGGGAAACCCATGATCAATTCTTCTTTTATGTTCTTCGAAGTTCAGCAGAGAAAGAGAGAGAGAGAGAGATAGTACATTTACAACAGAAGTCAACACTTTGACTTATCTAGATCTAGCATAGATCATTTTGTATAACGATGAGATCAGTTGAAGACATTCTGCTTCAACTAATTCTCCAAGGTGACTCCTTCACCTATCATCGTGCTGCATCTCGTCCATTTGCTGCACCTTACTGTGAAGCACCATCATGCTGCATCATGCATCATCATGCTGCTCATGATCTTATACATCACGCTGCCCATACATCATGTATCATTGTGCTGCCCATCATGTTATTGCCCATGCTCCATGTATCATTGTGCTGCCCATCCACAATATCTCATACATCATGCTGCTGCCCATGACTGCGTTATATATATGTGCCCAGATCACACATAATTACAACGTTCTTATCTCTATGCCACCGAAGTTTATATACCTAGGCAATATCACTTCATGAACACTGTATATAATCCCTGATGACTGCGTTCCATAATATATATGATTGTCTACATACAACATATGTATATGACTGTGTACTACAGCGTATGTATATACATCTACGTTCCATACATCATTAATATGACTACGTCCCATAATGAATGTGACCTGTATCATGTTGTGTTCCATACAGTTGTTGTCGTTCCATAATATATGACTGCGTTTACATAACGAATATGACATATATATCTGTGTTTCAATATCTATCTACATACAGCTGCTGTCATTCCATAATATATGACTGCGTTCTTATATACATATGACAACATTTGTAATATCCCTTATCAGAGATATCCCTCAAACACAAGCAATATAGTAGCCGAGATGCTCAGAGAGATAAAACAAAAATAACAGTAATGCAACATACAATAATGTATACATGGAATATAAGCAAATACTCGAGAAATGCTAAGCCATTTTATTATACTAAGTAATGTTAAGAGTAGAAGAGGTGATCAAACAGGTAGCACCTCGACTTGCACAAGGCAAGTGAAGAAATACACTCAGAATGGTAAGGAAATGGCCTCTCTCTGAACTGTGTCCAAATTGCCGGAGAACCGCTGTGCTGCTGCTACTGCTGGAATCAAATGAAGATTTGGGGTTGTTCCCCTCCTCAGAAAATGTTGAAACTTTGGAATCAGCGTCTGCTCAATAAACCCAGAATAGCCTAGAAAGCTTTTCTAAAATAGCTGACCCTCGAAAATCACCCCCTTGGGATCTACGTAATCCCTCAAGGCTCTGCGCTACTCCTGAAGAGAATCCTCCAAAACTTTACCCGAAACTCTGCCAAAATCCTCCAATATGCAAGGGTTGATCCCTTGCTCAATCTCCAAGCTCAAATCCTCCACAAAACCCCAATCCGGAACTCCTACCAAAAGTAACTACGTCCTCCCTCTCAAGACTGCGCAGTCATCAAAATGCTCAGTTCCTCCTCTACTCCAAAAATCGCTTCTCCTACAAAATACTGCTGAAACTACCTTGCCCGAGCAGGCACTCGAAATCCCCCGGGCCTAAGGGTGAGATCTTCGAATGGAGACACTCGATGCATAAACAGTGTTATAGACAGGCTAAACAGCCAATGTGCTCTAAGTCGAAGTGACTAGCTCAAATGCAACATAATCAAATGATCAAAATGAGGAGGCTCCTCTCTCCTTTATAGCATTCGCCTCTCTCAAAACCCTAAGGCCACCTCCTCCAACATAGCCTCTCTCTTGCCACATGTTCCTTCTCCATCTGTGCAGTCCCTCCAAGTGTCTACGTGGGCCCCTTCTCTACGTGGTCCTTGGGCCCCCTTGGCTCCCCTTTTAAGTTACAACATTGTACTACTAGGGAGTGACTTTATTCATAAAGTGAGTTATGTCACCCTTTCCTCACCTTTTTATTTATTAATAACTATAGAAGGCAAAATTGAGCAAAATCGAATATTCCAATTAGCCATGGCTAATTAGGAATATTACATCATTCCATTTATATGACTATGTTCCAATAGCATCATGACTGCGTTATAATGAATATCTTCATTCCTATATTGCGTATTTCTAAACAGTATATATATATATATATATATATATATATATATATATATATATATATATATATATCCACATATCTCACGCTGCGAAATCTAGGGTATGACAATGCTTCATACAAACACGCTGCCAGATCTAGGGTATGACAGTGTTCCATCACTGCGTTGTGTATATACCTGACTGCCAAGCGTTCACTGCCCAACGTATAACCATTAGTTGCTGCGTACCATGAATCCACCTGAATTCATCCCTTGACTACGTTGTATGTTGATGCTTCTGGACAGCGTATGATGCTACGTTCCTTGTGTTATATGACCAGCGTATACCATCCTCAAAGAACAGCATATCACTACATCACGTGGTTGTAATTTAGGGCTGTGATTAATTAGGGCATCATCTTTTGGATCTTTTCTTCATCAAACCCAAAACAGGATGAAGAGAGATCTCAAGAGAGTAAGTGTGTAGAATGACTTAAAGTCTCCTTCTATTTATACTAAAAATGTGGATGATGAATAGACATGACGTTTGGGCTTCTTGAGCCTACATAAGTTGATGGTCGGCTAGATAATAAATCCATAATTAAGATAAATTCATATCTTCATAAATACTTATCGGAATCGGATGATCTTTAGATCAATCCTACACCTCTCGATGAGAAGGATCCAATAAAAATATCAGCTACCATAAATAAGCTGACCCACATGGAGTTTGGCCCTAGTTGCCAATTTAACAATGAGATCTGAGATCAGTTGATTGCTATAGGAGCAACACTGAATCAAGAGCTTATGGTGAGGACAGCCCTGAATGTTGTCTCAGAAGATTAGGAAGTGTTTGTCCAGAGTATACTAGGCAAAGGGACACTTCCACCGTGGGACAAGATGTGGGCAACTCTTCACCAAGAAGAGATCAGACGGCAGTTGAAGACAGGTAGCAGCAGCAAAGGCATCAAAGTCAAGCAGGAGGAGGAAGATGTGGCCCTAGCATCTAAGGGAAAGTAGGAAAAGCGGAAGAAGAAAAATCTCTCCAAGATCAAGTGCTTCCACTATGGGGAGCTGGGTCATTATGCAACCCAGTGTCCAAGGAAGAAGAGTAAGGGAGAGTCTTCCGAGACTAAGGCAGCACCAGCATGGGCAGAGAAGGAAGTTTTGACATACGATGACTGTGCCATGAGTGCACACGCACCAGTTGAGTGGAAGTGGGGAGACATCGAGCTGTAGTCAGGTGGACTACAGGCGATGAGGGGCAGGATCCTCTAGGTACCTAGCCTCTTGGATTAGAACTTGCTACAGGAGCCCCGTCAAGGAGTAGCAGGATTGGCTAAGTGGGTAGAGACAGATGCGAGTGGAGCAGCAGGGGGAGCTACAGTTTAAGAGTCGCAAGATAGCATAGCGCTATTAGGCTGCAGTAGTGCGAGAGGCACAGGAGTGTTGCACCAGTGCAGGATGGCACAGAGAGGTGTGCAACGGTGTGAGATGCAGGGAGTTGTTCCAACAGCGCAGAGGTTAGAGACGGAGCACTTGTCAACGGCAAAGGGAGCTTCAACATCAGTGGGTGTCTCTAGCCCAACAGGGAGGTCAGTTGGGAGATCAATTACTTCTCAGTAACTGAGTTGCAATGCAGCAGTTGGCAGCATGATGAGAGGAGGTGCAGTGCAGGGAGAAAGGACCAGCAGCAGCACAGATGCAGAGGGAGCTGTCGTACAGATGCAGCAATTGCAATGGCAGAACCATGGGCAGCAGTACAGGAGGCAGCAGTGCAAAGGATGTTGGGCAGGAAGGCCTAGCATCAGCATAGGTACCGATGTCGGATGATCAGAGTAATACTCAGTGAGGAGTATTGCTAGAGCACAGTCCTCACTAAGAGGGAGTGTTGATTTTGGGTAGCATCGAATGTGCTCTAGCCACGAAATTTGGTGGAGAGGTTGGGGCACATGAGATCTCCAATACCCAGAAAGAGTTTGGGCAGATCCTAAACAAATCAGTGGATATTAAAATAATTAATATTTTTAATGGAGTCCCTAAGTCTAAACTTAGGGAAAATAAAATATTAATGTGTATTAATATGAATCTGTGTTAGAATGGTCCAAAAGACATGGATCAAGCCAGATCGAATCTTGTCGTTGATTAGAGACTTAATCTCGACCATTGAGATGCTACAGGAAAAGTAAAAGAGGAGGCACTTGGAGAATACACCAAAGTGATCAGTGATTCTATTCCCTAGAGCAAGGTTTGCTAAGAGAGATAGGATCAGTGATCGGGAGAGCAACTAAGGAGCATTGAGTACAGAAAAACAGAGAGGCATAGATAGTGTCGGGAGAGCAGCAGAGCAGCCAAAGAGAGAGATGCAGGAGTAGCCAGTGCTCACGCAAGGCCACGCAGAGGTAGCTAAGTGTTGCGCAGAGCACCAGAGAGGCCAGCATAGCTGACGCAGAGGCTCAGAGAGCTGACGCAGGCCAAGATAGGCTGACGTGGGGCCAGCGCTGGGCTAGGAGAGGCTGACGCGGTCCAGTTTGGGCAGACGCTGGGGTTTTTGGGGCAGATTGGCACTGAGTAGCTGCCAAAAGGATTATCCGGGGTTTCAGACAGTAGATTTGTCAGAAACAGAGAGATATTATTGCTAAGGAAATTCTCTGTTGGGTAGGCCAGTTTCGGCACCCAGATTGCACTCTGATATTGCTTAATAAGAAAACCCTCAGATAGCTGCACCGGTTTTCCCCCATTGGGTTTTTCCGGGGACATTAGTCCAAAAATAATGGTGTCATATGTTGTGTTTGTTCTTGTTTCTTTTAGTTGTTGATCTGTAATATGTTGAGCATGCACTAGTGTTTATTTTCAGTATTTACATTGTAAATAACTTGTTGAGGAAAAATAACAAGTAGGTAGGAATAAATCAAATAAAGTGCATGGAGGGTTTCTAACTAAGTAAACTTAGAAACTTCAACAATGTTCATAAGTATATCATAAGCAAATTAGCTCTTTATCTTGTTGAAGCATTTTGATATCATTGTCATTTCACTGAAACAAACAATTGCATTGCATCTTGCATCTTAAGAGTTAGATTTGCATCCTAGAATTAGTTGTGCATTTCCTAAAACTTACCTCCAAGCATAAGCTTTGTTGTAATAAAGATAGGACCACCTTATTCACCCAATTTGAGAAGTCTAGACCCTCATTCGCAATTAACAAAGGTGACCTTGCAATTCTCTTGTGGGCAATCCCCTATAGGAATGGAGGCACTTGGGTGGTTAGAAGCAAGGGGAGGTATCATTAATAAAGCCTTAGCCTACTTCCCCGGACCTTCTCTCTACAACTTGTGTTTCTGACTAGCTTCAAAACAATTGAGGAGAAGGTTTTCACTTAGAGTAGGCATCTTAATAAAATTGACCAAGATCTTGCATCTCACATTAGAGTAGATCTTGCATCTCATCATCTCATCATTTGGTAAGTGGAATTTGTGAGCTCAATATTATAATTGCAATCTTATAACACTTTTGAACATCATAAGTTTCTTTCTTGCAATTATTCTTAATTCACTTTACTGCTCATATTTTTGATTATCTTGATCTATGGCACTAACATCCTCCTTGCAGCACTGCTTATCTAGTAAGTTGAAGCTTTTCATATTTGTGCAAGCGATATAATTTACTTTTGACTCTTGAGCAATTGTTCATTAGGCACTAGTCTCTATTTGATAATCTTGATATTGCCTCATTGATCTCAATTGTTTCATCTTGTTAAGATATACTTTGCTCACTTAATAATCACACTTGCTAATCTAAATTCAAGTTGTCTAGAGAGGTAGTGATCTTTCCCTTAGTCTCCTAGGACTAGTTGTTCCAACAATTTTTTCGCTCATCATCACCTTTAGGGACTACCCCCCTTGACTTAGCTAGTAGAGAGTCCACACGGAGTGAGTACGGATCAGAGTAACAGCTCCTACTCTAAGCGTTGTGCCTTAGGTGTACACTTTAGGCGACAACCGGAACCACTCTCAAACATCCTAAAACAATTAATGGTAATGTTAAAAAGTTAAGTAAAAGGAACTTTACTTTAAGAATCTAACATTACCATTGATGGCTAGCATTACTAAGGTTGAGTTAGATTATTTGTTCCACTCTCAAACATCCTAAAACAATTAATAGTAATGTTAAAAAGTTAAGTAAAAGGAACTTTACTTTAAGAATCTAACATTACCATTGATTGTTAGCATTACTAAGGTTGAGTTAGGTTATTTGTTTAGGTTTAGGGTGTAGCAGGGGGAGGGTTAGTTTTATATCCAAGGGGAGTTGTTTTATCAAGGAAATACCCCTAGTTTCCTACATAACCACCTCTAAATTCACCACCATGGTTCGTGAACTCCCCTGCACATGTGAGATCTGACCAGCCAGTTAAGATTGATTTGTATTGGTTAGGTACTATTACCCACCAAAAGTGGGTAATCCTTAGGAGAAAAAAAATTCCCATTGGTCAGTTAGCTATCCAATAGCCCTATGATAGTCCACAAATAGTTTTACCTTAAAGCTCTCCACCTATGCTCATGTCAGTGCTCTCTCCCATCTTGCATGCTTATTGAAGGAAGGTGGGCAATCTATTAGAAGGCACACTAACCATTTCTACAATCATATGCTTTCATTTAATGTTTGGGCCATACTAATATGGATCACGGGCCAAGATAGATGATTTAACACTCTTGATTGTACCCTTGTTCCCATGCTTCACTTAGGAGATTATCATTTACCCCTAGTCCAATGTGACCTCCCATGAGGTCCTTCCTTTAGGAGGAGCACTAATAAGAGGCATTGATTGATATAGTGTGCACAAGATGACCCATACTTACCACCTTCCATTTTTCCCTTATATCCACTTCCATTCTTTGGGTTGTTCACTGTCATTGGTAATTTGAATTAGCACCTTATATCCTCATCTGTGAGTCAGGGCTCAAAAATTTGCCCTAAGAGGTTGATGCAATCGAATGAAAGATAAAAGCATATGAAGACACAAAAAAAAAATGCAAAACATGATTGAGACATAATAAGCACAGGAAAAAGCCTACCAAGAGCCCTACCCCCCTCATTAGCCATCACCCAATTCTTGAGCATCTCATGCTCTATCTAAAACAAAGGAACTCATGAATGTCTAAATCCTGATAAGCAACAAATTGCTACATCTTTAAAGGGTATTGGAAAAGCATAAAGCAAGTAGGGCCACTTAAACTATTCAACAAAGAAAAACAAATCATCAAAGTAAAAGGCGCACCAAAGGGGTGGAAAAAGCAAGCCAAGAAAAGGAGTAACTCATGCCTCCACAATTGCTCCCACTTCTCATCATTCTCAACTAATAACATGGATATGTCCATCTTCCTTGAAGTCTAGCCCATTCCATGACCACCTTTTGTCACACGCATCTATGGATTGATGGGTCTACCTGTGAAATGTCTTTCCACTTCGAGGCTAGAAGCACCTAATAGGGTTAATTGCATAATCAGCCCTAACAAAAGAGTGGTAACTTTCCTAGAAATCCTTCGTTAGAAAGACATTTCAAGGCAAGGTTTGCATGAACTATTTTTGTGCCCCTAACATTGAATATGGTCCATTATGATACTTTAATGTTTTTTTTCCATAATGACATCGATCTCACTTGATCTTAAGGGTATGTTTTAAATGTTTTATTACACACGCAGCAGAGATACCTTGAGGGATGGCTTGACACCTCTCCAACACCACTCAAAGGATGCCTGACCTAGTTTTGAGAGCACATATGACTTTGCAATCACAATGCTACCCTTGCAGGATGAGCGTTGGGCTTTAAGAAACTTCCACATGGTTTTATGCCCCTTGCTACATCTCCAGTTGCTAAAACATTGAGCCAAGAAGCCAAGGTGTTGCCTTGATTGATGGTATGCCCAAATGGACCCAAGACGTCCCCAGGGTGGCCTTAACCCTGTTTGATGAATTTTACCTTGTTACTGAGACTAGATGATGATGGAGACCACCGAGACGGTTTGGGAAGGCTAGCATTCAATGCCTTGATGCCAATGCTTGCTCCTAGGGTTGCCATGTCACCTAAGCATGCCCTAGAAGGGAGATGTGATCCTTCTTGATGATGATATCATGGTGGAGTAGGTGTTACTTGGTGGTGTATCCATGCACTTTGGTGATGTAAGGAGCATTATTGGACCTGTTGACCACTACGTGTCAACGACCCATAGCAGTACACTCCCTTTTTTCGCAAAAGGGATAGTGCCTGATCGATGTGTCCGTGTCGTCCATCTATCATCATCAACCTGATAATGATGTTATAATGTAAGCCCATTCTCCATGTATATGATGTAAATAATCTTAGCATATCTGTGTCATGTATATAATTGCCTAGGTAAACCTACTTTTCTGGTGATGATCAATATTCCGGAAGGTTTTTTGCTTCACCGATCCATTCTTGAATGGTCAGAAGAGTTTTCCTTCAGCCTTACCCTAAAGCCAAAATGGATTTTGTCACTGGGATCTTAGGCAACTCCTATTGTTATAGATCAAGTCTATGTAAAAGTGATTTGGGAACAATCCTAACTATTTGGTTAGGTTATTTTATTACAAATTGTTTGGTCTACTGGATTATATTTTTGCCACAGGAATGGGTAGTCTATGAGGATCTATTTCAGATAGGTTTTCCCCCTTGCGATGTAAAAGGCATGAAAATTATGATGTAAAGTGCCTTGAGGGTTGGAAAAATAATTTATCCCCTCATAAGTTAATTAATTAAATTTTCTGGCAAAAAATTAATTAAAATCCTAAGCCAGAAATTTAATTAATTCTAGGTCCTAGGTAAATTTAAATTTTCCAAACGCAAAATTCGTTGGTCCTAAAAGTTCAAATTTTGGAGACTAAGGTAAATTAATTATTTTTGCTAAATTTTAAGCCTTTAGTCCCTCGGGGTTAAGTCAAAGTCAATTTTTTTAGAAAATTAACTCAAAATTTTTTTTTTGAGTTAATTAAAATGCATTTAATTGAAAAATTCGAATTTCCTCTAAAATTGAATATTTCGACAGATGAGATTAAAAGAAATTTTAATTCTCATCGACAGTTGAAAATGCTTTGACAAGGATCACTCGAGCTAGCCGTTGGAAGATTTATCTTTAAATAAGAGGTCATTTGTCAGTTGATCGATCAAATCTTTTCATCGTGTGCTAAGCAAAAAGCTGTTGTGTAATTTTTTTTGGATAATAAAGAAAGACTTTGTGGTTAATCTTTTGTCGGTATTACTCTTCATGGAAACACTGTAAGATGTGTCATTTTCATGCATAAATTTTCTTTTAGCCATTGATAATAGCTTCTAAAGAGTGATTTGAGTACAAGTATCTTGCTCAGTGGCGAGGGTTTGAATAATAATCTAAATTATGAACGTAATAGCAAGTATCTCTATTTGTCTGAGTTTTATTATTGTTTTCTCTCTCTATGTTGATGGTTGATTTGAGTTTCACAGAAAAATCTTAATTTTTAAATCATCGGGCATTCGGGGAAGTTTTTAGTTGGACCAGCCAACACCCGATCCGTGTTTTTTGAAGAGGCCATTTTAATTTGATCCCGAGCTTATCATAAGATATTTTTATAGGTGATGCATGAAGGGTTTTGAGCTCAGCACCTCTTTTAAAATTCAAAAAATTTAATTTTCTTTTATGCTAAATCGATAAATCTGGTTGTTGAGAGCCTTAGATTATCAGATCTAAGAGCGGAGTTGAACTCACACTCCTCAGCTCTGATAGATCTGTCATTCACGTGCATAGATCTGTAAATTATTTTTTCGTTTTCTGACTTGCGTTTCTGGGGTTTTAGTTTTTATCATTGTATATATCGTTTGGGTGTTTTCTTGTTGTCGTGCAGCTACAGATCTGGAGAAGAAAACTGAGTAGAGTCCAGATCTAGGCCCTGGAGAGTAAGATCTAGATCTTTGGGGTTCATCAACATCATTTTGCAGGAAAATTATCTAGCATTTTGCAATCCAAGGGTTTTAATTTTTTTTTAAATCTGGAAATTTTATAAGGGTTCCAAAATTCTTAAATCTAGAAATCTAGTGAGGGTTTCAAGGTTCCATTAATGAATCAGAAGCAGAACATATCAACTAAATCAAAAGTTTCTCGGGATTCATTGAGCTACCGTCCGCTGGATTCAGAATTTCTCTTTCACTGAAAAGCTTTCGAAACCGTTTTTGCTGCCTGGGGTTTTCAACATAAAATTTCGGAGAAAAAAATTTTGTTTGTTTGCTATCTCTGCTGCTCAATTTTTCTTCATCACTGCGAAACCTGCAAAATAAAACGAAATATGCAGCCATTCCCTCCATTTCTCTGCAAAACAAATCCACAACCCTCATTGCTCTCCTATCCGCAACTATCCTCCATGCATTCACTGCTCCATACGTTGCCCATCAAATCCGCCCTCTCCTCTATACGCAGCTCCCTGCCATATACTTGCTGCTCAAACGCTGCCATATTCCATCGCTTAGCTCCCTAGGCCGCCTCTCCTATCTGCAACCTTCCACATCCCTGCATTGTAACTCCACCATCCCCTTGCTACCATCCAACCTACAAACAGCAAACCCCCTCCACACAGCTTCATCCTCTCGTGGCTCCCTTCTATGATCTCTCTCTTTCTGTCGCCGTCCAGCTCCCTCTATCTCACCTGCGCACAGCAAAACAACAAAAATCCATTTGATTTTCTATTTCTTAACTTTCATTGTTTTGGTATTTTGGTTAGGGTTAGTTTAAATGTTTTATGTGTGCATTAGGTTAGATATCATTTTTATTTAGTTTAGTTTAAAATAATCTGATTTCTTCCGTTTTGTTTTTTTAAGCTTAGGTTAATAAATAAAAAATTCGATCCTTATCTTTTTTTACTTTCAAATTTTTCTTTTTTTTCGAATTTACTTTTGTTTTCAATTTCTATGATTTTTATTTTTTATTTTTTTTATTTAAACATTTAAAAACATTAAAAAAATCTAAAATCAAAAAAATCAAAAACTAAAAAAACGAAAAATTAAAAAATTATTAAAAATCATAAAAAATTAAAAACTCTAAAAAAAAAATTAAAATTTAAAAAATCATATAAAATTAAAAATCCTAAAAAAATTAAAAAATCTAAAAAATTCAAAATTCTGTGACTAAGGAGTTGAATTAGATTAGAGGGATTCGCGCATTCACATTAAAAATTTTAATGTGGCCTATGGCCCATTAAAATTTTTATTTTATTAACCCTTTTGATTTTTTTTACTTCGTCTAAGGAATAATTAAACTGTTTATCTAAAGTTTCTTGGTGTTATTTGGGTGATTAAATGCATTTTCATGATTTTGCTATGGTCAAGGTGCAATAAACATTTTAAATCATATTGATTGTTGGATAAAGTTAATTAAATCTAAATCTGGGCAATTAATGAAAATCATTTTAAATCTAGAATCTCTTGCATGTTAAAGTTTTGGGCATTTACATTAATTGTTCATGATCGTCGCTTTGCCACATCTATAAGTTTTCTCTGGATGACTTGTTATTACTTAGTCTATGGTTAATTCAATATAAAAGGCACTGGTTTGTAGTCATTTATATATTGTAATTGTGTCTTATCTTAATCCATCTATCGTAATTGGTCGAGACTTGCTTTAAATTCATCAAATTGTTCATCATTAAAACCTCCTAGAGCCCGTGTTCCACAGGCTTTTCTCATCCATTTACCCTAGGGACTACCCCCCTTGACTTGCCTAGGAGAGAGTCTAAACGGAGTAAGGATCAAGAGTGACAGCCCTTACTCTGACTGTTGCCACGGTGCCTAGACACTTTGTGCGACAACATTTTTTGGCGCCATTGTCGAGGACCGGTTTATTGGGCCTTGGCTCTACAACATTCATCTTTCTTCTTTCTATCATTCATTTTAGCCGACAACACCAACATTTTTTGGCATCACTGTCGAGGACCGATTTATTGGGCCTTGGCTCTATGACATTCATCTTTCATCTTTCTATCATTCATTTTAACCGGCAACACCAACATTTTTTGGCATCGTTGCCGGGGATATTTTATTCTTGGCGTTTCAACGACATTTCCTCATCAATCTTCTCAATTTTCATCTTTTCATTTGAGCCGGAAACGACAACATTTTTTGGCTCCATTGCCGAGGATAGAGTTTTTTTTGTCCTTGGTTTCCTCCATACATTAGCTGGTCAAGTGGCACAACATTTTTTGGCGTCATTTGATATTTTCGTTGCTTCATCTTTCGTCATCTCATTAATCGTTTCATCTACACTTTTATCACTTGCACATATTGGTTCGTTTCTTTCTTGGGTGGCGACTCCACTTATTCATCCATTATTTCTCAGATAAGAAGCCCTCCCTTATATCCAGTTGTTTTTGCCTTTTGGATCCTAGAGCTAGACTCATGTTCAAGTGGCAACTCCACTTCTTTCATTTCTTACAAGAATTTCTACTAGAAGCTCGCTTCTTGTGTATGTCTTGATTTTCTTGAGCAGGGGTCTCTCTCTAGCATCCATTTGGCCCCTCCTTATCCCTTCAAGCAAGTCATCATGGATGATTCGTTTACCCTGTGTCATTTTACTGATTTTCTCCATGATATTCCGAAAGAATCCATTCATAAGTTGCCTTTGTTCTCAAGTGGTGATTTAGTCGTTGTTAGAAAGCATCTATGCAGGTTTACTCATACAATAATCAAATATTGCAGTTCTCCCCAATATAAACATGAAGATGTCAAAATGTGTCTATTTTCCTTTTCTTTAGAGGGTGATGCTTTGAATTGGTTTAATAATTGTCTTGAAGATTCTTTCGCTTCTTTACAAGACATCATCAATGCTTTTACAGATAGATATGGTAATCAAGGTAGCTCGCTTTGTGCCCCTAAAATTATGCAACAGAATGAGAGTGATCTTGTAAAGGATCAGTTGTCAATGAAAGATTTCAAGACAATTCTCCATATCAAAATGTGCCATCCACTTGTACCATTGCAGGACGAATCCATGATAGTGGAAAAGCAGGAACAAGTTATCAAATCAGTGTCGACAGTGAAAGGGAGAATGATAAGCATCTTATAGAAGAACTAAAACAGTTGGTTAAACACATGCACTTCAATCAAACATAGCTGGTAAAAAATATGGAGCTTAATCAAAAAAAATTATAACTAATTACATCAAGGATATGAGAACTTTGTACACTCAACTGGAAAAATGTGATGCGGAGATGAAAATCATGAAAATTAAACACTCTAATCACATAGCCACCGTAGTAGAAAAATGTGCTCAGAATATGGAGGATATGAGAATCGACATGCAGAGTCAGCATGCTAAGAAAATGGAAACCATGAAAGTTAATCATGACAAGGAAATTAATTCTATGCAAAGCAAGTTATTAGCCCTAGAGGAAAATATGACGATCATGGAATTTAATCATTCAAATCATGTGACTGCCATGGAAACAAGTTATCAAGAAGAAATAAGTTCAATTCAGAATAGATTATCAACTATGGATGAGGAAATGGCCATCATGAGATTCAATTATAATAATCAATTAGTTATCATACAAGAAAATCATGAGAAAGAGATAAACTCTATGCAACATTGCTTGATGACCATAAAAGTAGATAATGACAAAGTAATAAAAAATATGGAAGTTGGTCAGATATGTATTTAGAATAAGTTATTGACCATGGAGGAAAACCATGCCAAGGAAGTCAGTGCTATGAAGGATGAACACTCTACCCAGATGGATGCCATAACCATACAGGTACAGAAACTTCAGCATCAGTTAAAGGATGAAAGAAACAAGGAAACATCAACAGATCATAAGCGTCCCTATCCGCTGCAGCAAGCTACATCTTATTATGAGGTCATTTGTTCCATTGAAAAGTGGCTAATTGAAGGTGACTCGGATAAAATGGAAATTAATAAGAATCAGGTTGATGCTTGCATGTTTGATCCACCAGTCATAAAAGATCAAGTTATAATTCATGACACCTGTGAAACTGATCCATCATTCTTGACAGAGCAGATGCAAAATGAAGAAAGACATGTCATGCATATCTTACATACTTCATCTGAGAGTTTTGAAGCAGAATGTTCCACATCATCAATGATAGAGCCTGCCACAAAGAAAAAGTGCAAGAGAAAGAGAATGAGAAAGCGGTTTGATGCATTGGATGGTCGCGAGCAGCTTGATTTTCGAATAGGAAAAATTCCAACCATGTGCAGGATTGGACATGGCACATCTGAGAAACAGCCAATAGATTTTCCTGAAAGCAGGCAAATGCTCAGTATGCACTATATTGAACACATATGATGCCATGGGGCATTTTTGTATTGTATTTCTAACCTTATGCCTTGTTATTTTGGTATTTTATTTTGTAGTTAGATTTGTGTTTTCCAAGTTAGTAGGATAGTTGATAAATGAAGAGCTTATATATTTTATGTGCTTAACATTATATGATGATTTTTGGATGGACGCTACCTATGTTATGTTGTGTGTTGCGTGGATGCAGATTCTAGATTCTCACATTCCTCCGGTGTAGCAACGTGTCCCCGAGTAGAGCCAGATGTTGACCACTACCTGTCAACGACCCATAGCAGTACACCCCCTTTTTTCGCAAAAGGGATGGCACCTGATCGATGTGTCTGTGTCGTCCATCTATCACCGTCAGCCCGATAATCATGTTATAATGTAAACCCATTATCCATGTATATGACGTAAATAATCTCAGCAGATTGGTGTCATGTATGTAATTGCCTAGGTAAACCTACTTTTCTAGTGATGATCTACATTCTGGAAGGCTTTTTGTCTCACCGATCCATTCTCGAATGGTCGACAGAGTTTTCCTTCAGCTTTACCCCAAAGCCAGAATGGATCTTGTCACTGTGATCTTAAGCGAGTCCTAGTGTTATAGATCAAGTCTATGTAAAAGTGATTTGGGAATAATCCTAACTATTTGGTTACGTTATTTTATTACAAATTGCTTGGTCTGCTAGATTATATTTGTGTCGCAGGAATGGGTAGTCTGTGAGGGTCTATTTCAGATGGGGTTTCCCTTTGTGATGTAAAAGATATGAAAATTATGATGTAAAGGGTATTAGGGTTGGAAAAAGAATTTATCCGCTCATAGGTTAATTAATTAAATTTTCTGGCAAAAGATTAATTAAAAGCCTAAGCTAGAAATTTAATTAATTATAGGTCCTAGGTAAATTTAAATTTTCCAAAAGAAAAATTCGTTGGTCCTAAAGGTTCAAATTTTAAAGGGTCCCGGGACTAAGGTAAATTAATTATTTTTGCTAAATTTTAAGCTTCTAGTCCCTGGGTGTTACGGAACCAGCTCAAGAAAAGATAGAAAAGATAGATCAACGCCTTAGAATTTAGCCTCTTCGAGGGGGCAACCTCCTTTACATTACATAAATGAACAATTCTTGGATGATGCAAATGAAAAGACCTCCTTTCTATATATAGGATTCTAAGGGGTCATAACATAATCAGAGCCGACATAACAATAATAATGTAAGGGCACAATAATAACAATAGTGGGCTTCTATGGGGCACAATAGTAACAATATGGGCACTACATGGGTACATCAATATAATAAGTGGGTTATACTAATAACAATAAGGGGTTACACTAGTAGTATAGGGGCCTAACATGCCCCTCTCCTTCAAAAAGTGTTGTCCTCAACGCTTGAGTAGTTCTTGATGCTTCTGTATAAAATTATTGTCCTCCCATGTGGAATATTCAACGGGTAAGTTCTTCGACTTGATGAGATACTCTGAAATTGATCGATTTCGTAGCTGTCGGGTTCTTGTTTCTGTGACTGCTCCAGGTCCCAATATGATTTTTCCTTCCTCTTTAATTTCTGGCAATATTGTTTGAATTGGGATCTTTTGCAACTTTTGAATAAGTGGCCATACTTCTTCGTCCTTCTTCCATTCATCCCTTGCTTCGTTTATCCAATCTGGTTGGATAATATAAATAGCACAAAACAATGCTTCCACATCCTCATCCTTGAAGAGTCTTCCCATTCGGTAAGGTCGCCATTTTTTAAGTGCATGTAGTATTGCCAACATTTCCTTCTCATAAATAGCTTGCTTGAGATATAGCAGTAAAAATACCCAATCACCTACATCAAAACATTTTTCACTACGATGTTGATCTCCCTGTTGTTTCGTTTGATTTTGCACCGAAGTGGCGTTATCCTTTAAAAGTTGGAGAACTTGTTGTTGATGCTCGATGTGATCTTTCACTGCTTGAACCTTTTTCTTCTTGATATGTCCTTCTATCTCTAGAGTTTGAGGAGTGGTAATTTGAATTTCTTCCAATCCTTTACAAGATATGGTCGGATTCATTTCTTGATGCTCGATGTGATCTTTCACTTCTTGAACATTTTTCTTCTTGATACGTCCTTCTATCTTGATAGTTTGAAGAGTGGTAATTTCAAACAATGAATTACAAGATATGGTTGGATTCATTTCTTCTTTCTCAATGTGATCTTTCACTTCTTGCACCTTTTTCTTCTTGATATGTCCTTCTATCTTGAGAGTTTGAGGAGTGGTAATTCTTGCCAATGCTTCACAAGATATGGTCTGATTCATTTCTTCTTTCTCTGGAGTGGGGTCCTGGCGTATATCTTCTTCTTTTGATGTTTCTTGATCCTTTTCTTCCTCCTCTTCATATTCTATGTAAAATAATTTCTTCTCAGCACACCTATGACCTTTAATGCATTTGCTATCACAATTGTAACAAAGCCCTTTTTCTCTTTTTTCTTCCAATTGTTGTGGTGTAACCCTTGTAGGTTGTGTGAGGCTAGGAGAAACAACACTTCCATCTTTATAGTTGTGAGGGGTACGCTTCCTGGTTTCCATAATTTTGCTTTCCACTATGTCACAAAGCCCTTTTACTCTTTCCAATTGTTGTGGTGTTGCTCTAAAGAAGGTGTTGATCTTTGTATCCTCATAATGTGCTATCATTTCCTCCGTGAAAATTGACCATGTAACAAGTTGTTTACGAGAACAAAGCCCTTCGTACCATAAAAATTGATCTGGTTCTAAATATGAAGATGCAATACATACCTTTTGTAACAGTTGTACACCATGTAGATCAAAATATTGCTCCATCTGAAGTATCCAATTTATCGGATCCTTGCCATCAAACTTCCTCATCTTGTTTTTTCTTGATTTTAGGGGCTCGACCTTGAAACGACTATAACTCTGTACTTTCGGATCTTTAAGTTCTGAAATTGTGACCTATAGTAGCCCTCTGTGTCCTCTTTCCAATGCCACCAGTCTGATCCAAATTGGATTCTCTAAGAAAGAGTTATGCATAATCTCCCAAGATGACCTGATTATAGACCTTTCCAGAAGAGCGAAATTGTATAAAGTGCCACGTGTCACTGTTTTGACCTTTGGATCTGAAAATGCATACAAGAAACTACAGTCTGTCCGCTTTCTGTACCTTCTTACAATTTCAATCCGATCCCTAGAGAGAAAGTTATGACGATTTTCCCCAGGTCACCTGTTTGGAATGTAATTCAGGAGTTTGCAAAAAAACCAACTTCCTCAGATCATATCTCCGCAAATATAGCGCGGAAAGCTGTAAAATTCAGACCCAAGTTTCAGCGTGATTTCTTCTCAAATGGGTTTTTTTGCAACTTCTGAAACGTCGCAGAAAAAAATTTATAGCGAAATGCCACGATGACCTGTTTGGAGCAGCGAAACCCTAAAATCCAAAGCTCTAATACCAAATGTTATGGAACCAGCTCAAGAAAAGATAGATCAACTCCTTAGAATTTAGCCTCTTCGAGGGGGCAACCTCCTTTACATTACATAAATGAACAATTCTTGGATGATACAAATGAAAAGACCTCATTTCTATATTTAGGAGTCTAAGGGGTCATAACATAATCAGAACCGACATAACAATAATAATGTAAGGGCGCAATAATAACAATAGTAGGCTTCTATGGGGCACAATAGTAACAATATGGGCACTACATGGGTACATCAATATAATAAGTGGGTTATACTAATAACAATAAGGGGTTACACTAGTAGTATAGGGGCCTAACACTGGGGGTTAAGTCAAAGTCAAATTTTTGAGGAAATTAACTCCAAATTTTTATTTTTGAGTTAATTAAAATGCATTTATTTGAAAAACTCGAATTTCCTCAAGAATTTAATATTTCAACGGATGAGATTAAAAGAAATTTTAATTCTCATCAATGGTCGAGATTGCTTTGACAAGGATCACTCGAGCTAGCCGTTGGAAAATTTATCTTTAAATAAAGATAGGAGGTCATTTGTCAGTCGATTGATCCAATCTTTTGATCGTGTGTTAAGAGAAAAACTCTTGTGTAAATTTTTATTAGATAATAAAAAAAAAAAGACTTTGGGGTTAATTTTTTGCCGGTGTGTCATTTTCATGCGTAAACCTTTTTTAGCCATTGATAATAGCTTCTAAAGAGTGATTTGGTATCTTGCTCAGTCGCTGGGTTTGAATAATATTCTAAATTCTAAACATAATAGCAGGTATTTCTATTTGTCTGAGTTTTATTATTGTTTTCTCGCTCTATGTTGATGGCTTAATTGAGTTTGGCAGGAAAATCATAATTTTTAGATCATCGGGCATTTAGGGAAGTTTTCAGTTGGACCAGCGAACTACCAATCCATGTTTTCTAAAGAGCTCTGCTTAATTTGATCTCGGGCTTATCACAAGATATCTTTATGGGTGATGCATGAAGGGTTTTGAGCTCAGCACCTCTTTTAAAATTCAAAAAAAAAATTGTGCTAAATCGATAAATCTAGCTGTTGAGAGCATTAGATTATCAGATCTGGGAGCGCAGTTGGACTCACACTCCTCAGATCTGATAGATATGTCATTCCTGTGCATCGATCTGAAATCATTTTTTGGTTTTCTGACTTGGGTTTCTGGGGTTTTAGTTTTTATCATTGTATATATCATTTGGGTGTTTTCCTGTTGTCGTGCAGCTACAGATCTCGAGAAGAAAACTGTGTAGGGTCCAAATCTAGGCCCTGGAGGGTAAGATCTGGATCTCTAGGGTTCATCAACATCATTTTGCAAGAAAAATATCCAGCATTTTGCAATCCAAGGGTTTTAATTTTTTTAAATCTGGAAAATTTTGCAAGGGTTCCAAAATTCTTAAATCTCGAAATATAGTGAGGGTTTCACGGTTTCATTAATGAATCAAAAGCAAAACATATCAACTAAATCAGAAGTTTCTGAGGGTTCATTGAGCTACTGTCTGCTAGATTCAGAATTTCTCTTTCACTAAAAAGCTTTCGAAATCATTTTTGCTCCTGGGTTTTCATCAGAAAATTTCGGAATAAATAAAATAAAATAAAAATTGTTTGTTTGATGTCTCTGCTGCTAATTTTTTCTTCATAACTGCTAAACCTGCAAAAGAAAACGAAATACGCAATGATTCCCTCCATTTCTCCTCTACTCTTCCTGTAAAACAAATCTGCAACCCTCGCTACTCTCCTGTCTGCAGCTATCCTCCACGCATTCACTGCCCATCAAATCCGCCCTCTCCTTTATACACAACTATCCTCCACGCATTCACTGCCATATACTTGCTGCGCAAATGCTGCCATACTCCATCGCTTAGCTCCCTCGACCGCCTCTCCTATCTGCAGCCTTCTGCATCCCTGCATCGTAACTCCAACATCCCCTTGTTGTCATCCAACCTGTAAACAGCAAACCCCCTCCACACAGCCTCATCCTCCCGTGGCTCCCTTCTGTGAACTCTCTCTTTTCGCCGCCATCCAGCTCCCTCTGTCTCACCTGCGCACAGCAAAACAACAAAAATCCATTCGATTTTCTATTTCTTAACTTTCATTGCTTTATATTTTGGTTAGGGGGTAGTTTAAATGTTTTATGTGTGCATTAGGTTAGATATCATTTTTATTTAGTTTAGTTTAAAATAATTTGATTTCTTCCTTTTTGTTCTTTTAAGCTTATGTTAAATTCATAATAAATAAAAAAATCGATCCTTGTTTTTTTTACTTTTAGATTTTTCTTTTTTTTTAATTTACTTTTGTTTTCAATTTCTGTGATTTTGATTTTTTTTTTTTTATTTAAACATTAAAAAAATCTAAAATCCAAAAAAAAAAACTTAAAAAATTAAAAAATTATTAAAAATCATAAAAAATTAAAAATTCTAAGAAAAAAATTTAAAATTAAAAAAATCATAAAAAGTTAAAAATCCTAAAAAAAAAAAAAAAATTTTAAAATTAAAAAATCTAAAAATTTCAAAACTTTGTGACTAAGGAGTTGAATTAGATTAGAGGGATTTGCGCATTCACGTTATTAACCCTTCTGATTTATTTTACTTCGTCTAAACAATAATTAAACTGTTTATCTAAAGTTTCTTGGTGTTATTTGTTGATTAAATGCATTTTCATGATTTTTCTCCGGTCAACATGCGATAAACGTTTTAAATCATAGAATGTTGGAGAAAGTTAATTGAATCTAGATCGGGTAGTTAATGAAAATCATTTTAAATCTAGAATCTCTTGCATGTTAAAGTTTTGGGCATTTACATTAATTGTTCATGATCGTTGCTTTGCCACATCTATAAGTTTTCTCTGGATGACTTGTTATTACATAGTCTATGGTTAATTCAATATAAAAGGCACTGGCTTGTAGTCATTTATATCTTGTAATTGTGTCTTATATTAATCCATCTATCGTAATTCGCTGAGACTCGCTTTAAATTCATCAAGGTGTTCATCATTAAAAACTACTAGAGCCTGTGTTCCACAGGATTTTCTTATCCATTTACTTTAGGGACTACCCCCTTTGACTTGCCTAGGAGAGATTCTAAACGGAGTGAGCAAGGATCAAGAGTGACAGCCCTTACTCTGAGCGTTGTCACGGTGCCTAGACACTTTGTGCGACAATAGGACCCACTTTGTCACTTGGTTAATGCAAATGTCAATTTTTGGAGGATGATGTCATGTCAGAGAGCCTTTCCTCCCACACATGTGGAGGATTTATGATGTATTTCTTATGCTTTATCATTTTGTAAAGTTATTTAAGGCTGGCCTGTGATCTTTAGGCCTAGTTGAATGCTCCAAGAATTTATTTAGGGCTTTTTGTTGTAAATTAGTGAAAAGTGGCTTGGTTCCCCTCATATAAATAAAGGGAATTCACTTTCACTCAGTCATCATCATATGCACTCCTTACTTCTCTCTAGGGTGAGTGCACACTAGTCTACTTCTCTTTTTCTCTTGGTCATTATGGATGAATGGAGTGAATTGTCTTGGGAAGGATGTTTTTGCATGGAGAGACTGCGTTTGGATTGATGAGATGATCCTTGATTGAATGGTGTAAGTTTATTGTCATTTTTCTTCCATTTTGCATGCAATTTTTAGAAATTAGGGTATCTATTGCCACATTAAAAAGTGGAAAAATTTTCATGAATTCTTGTTTATATATGTTATGCAAAATTTTCATTCAAGAATCCATCGAAGGAATCTTGAATGTTACCAAGAGAATATACTTAACCTTCCACCCACTTCATCCAAGTCCTATTATCATTGACCTCGCCCAATTGAATAGAGGCACTAGTCTAGTTGTGGGATCACCATGTAACTTACCTCTTTTCATCATTTCGTGGCAACTATGGTTAGGGTTTGGTTTTAATTTGCATTTTATGGTAATTTTGCATTTATATGTTATTTTCCTATTGATAGAAATTGCATTGAGTAAACTAGAAAAGAAAAATGTAGCATTAATTGCATTCTTCACCCCAAGAGTAGGGCTGACATCTAGATATTTATTGATGTTTTGTGCATTTCAAACAATGAAAAACCTAGAATTTTTCTTATCCCTTGCTTACCTCTTGATAGCATTTGAATCTATCATTCAACGGCTATTTGCTTGCTGTTATATGCTATTGTGTGCTATAAATCTAAATACCATAAAAACCTTAGTTTATAACAGCATTATTCTAGTCTATTGGGGTTGGTGGAAAGTGTACTTGAAAACTTGTAGCTTTTATCTTAACCTTCAAGGTTTTTCCAATACCTTTTCCCTTAAGCACTGGACAATTATCACTTCTGAACCCTCCTTTGTTGAAGATCTGATTATGTGCTTTTATCTGCAAGTCCCTTAGAGAGCCATTTGGCTTGGAACCCTAGTCACCTAACCTCTAAGCCTTTCTTGGGAAGCCTCCCTTGTGGGGATAACATCCACCACAAAATAGAAGGAGAAAGACCACTGAGGTGATGGTGGTGGCTGATCTCATTGTTGCCATAAGACTTAGGTTGCCTAGCATGGCTTTGCACTAGGCCTGCTAGATTTGTGCAGTAACAATTACCAAACCGGCTAGTTTGGTACCTAACTAGTGCAAACGGGCCATCCGGTCCAATCAGTTGGCCAGTTCAATGCCGCATCCAGTCCAATCAACTGGTTCGACTAGTTCTGGTTTGCACCAGACTAGTTTTCAAAACTATGGCTTAGGGGGTAAGGAGGAACAACAAAATTCTAATGCAAACTTCATCCTCCTTTTTGGAAAGTCTCAAAAGGCCTTTTAATCCTATGCACAGGACAAAATGGCTATCATGAATCATGATTGTTGTTGAGCATTAATGTTAAAGAATCCTATTGCTTTATGTTTTAAGTTTTGCTTTTGCATAAATTTCAGTCTTGTATTGTTGTTTTTTAAAATTTTATGTACTTCAAATTTTATGTGTGAAACCAATGTTGCAAAGATAATTTTGGAGAATATATCACCAAACGTCTAGAATGAAACTTATTGGAAAATTTGAGCAAGCATAAATATGGGCTTGAAAAACCTGGAAAAGTCCAAATCCTGAAAAGCTAAAAAAAATCAGCAATATCAAGAGAAACTGAAGATATTTGCCATACTCAATGAATCACCCTAACAACCTTCCACACCTTCATTTTAAAAAATGGCATCCCTGTCCCTGCAATTCCTAGCAACTTAGGGCACAGAGGCAGGGACTCCAAAACACACTCACATCCCCCAGCACTACTACCCTGATAATATTCTTACCTCCTCAACCCCATGAAGTTATTTCTACAAAAATAACTGTCCAAGTTAAATATAGAGCTAAAATTAGTACAAGACACAATGCTGAATAGTAAGATGAGCATAATGTATCTGCATATTAAAAATATTTGATGCATATGATACAATCTTTTTGCATTGCAAGTTTACCTTCCTAGAACATGGAGGAGTTCTGCAAGATCTGTTCGTGTAGTCTCCAAAACAGGATCATCTAATGAGAGGTTACCGTTCCTTTCCATAATCTGTAGACCTTTCTCGTATAAAACAACAGCATCATCAACTTTACCTGCATTAATTTCAGGGACAAGGAGGAGAATAAGATAAGATAATTTTATTAATGTCCAACAAACGACCACAAAAGTAGGTCATTGGGACTGAAGAAGTGTACAATAAGTATGAATATAATGTGGATGTGTAGGCACAGCACGTATAAACTAGTAAAAGTTAAGTGCTTCAAAAGTGATATGGAGAAATCAAATGGAATTGATGGCATAAATGACTTGCCAAAAGTTCGACAAGAAAACATGGCAAGTTATATCCTTAGTGAAGAAATGTCTTATGAGCAGAGCTGTAAAAGAAAAAATAGTTTAATATATTGACATAGTAACTACCGTTTGCACACAATGCACGAGCTAAAACACATGTTACTGCCCCTACCCTTCCATCATTTTCTCCGTGTAACTTTTCCATTATTCCCAAGGCTCTGAAAGCAGAACAAGAAGACTATAAATAATAAATTAAAGTACAATCACGCATAAATTTAATTTCCGTTCATTGCAAGTCCCTCATAATAAATTGACATAAAAGAATGTAAAAATTTAATTTGAATCCATTGCAAGTCCATGTTAGATCCTGAGTAACAGAAAGCAAGCTCAATTTTACATGAGGCCTTCATTACCAAAAAGGAAAAATACCCATGCTTCTGATAAAAGTAGAAATGTTGTGCCTACAGGGAATAGCATTTTAGAAAGCCAATCCTGCCATCTTGTGGACCAAGATCTACCTAAAATGAATGGTTATTTATCGCTATGGATGGATTTTACATGGACTTGACAATTTATTATCAAGCTGAAATTATTATCACAAATTTGCAATCTGATGACGGAACTGAATGCATGTTAACAGAATTTAGGCAAAAAGATAACATTGGAAATGGTTGTTTGAGTTAACCTGTGCAAAGAATTCTCAGCTTCATCAAATTCTCCCTCCTCAATTAAGACATGACTAAGGTGTGTTAATGGAAAAACAAGATCCTCACTTTCTGAACCTTTTCTTCTCTCCAAAATAGTAATAGCCCGGTGGTAGAGTTGAATGCTTTTATGTCCCTCATCAACAGCATTGTAGGTGTTAGCCAAACTCAAAAGTAAGTTGACTAATAGTGGATTGTTTTTTCCTGCATCAAAAGGCATCTCAAAATGTATTTAAGAAGCATAAAGGACCACGTGGAACAAAAGAAGTGAATTTGACACAATAAAGAAGTTTTGATTCCCAATACTATATCCATCTAAATGAAAACAAAATATATGAACTGAATGAAAACAAATTAAATATAGCAATTTTAGTTCAGCTTTTCCAAAACAATTCCATATCTTTAAAGCTCAGGGGTGTTGCCAACTGCAAATGCAAAGTCTTATTCGGCATTTTCATGTGCTTTCTTATCTCACCAGCACAATAGAATATTTTTGGAGTTCATCGACAGTTACAAGTTGCTGGGAGAGACTTGCAGGACATGTACCCTTTTCTACATTGCCTGAGCACTTTTCATCATCCAAGAGAAGAAAAAGGGTGTAGGAGTATACTTAGCTTCATGGAAGCTTTATAAAAGGCACATTTCACCATGAGATTCCAATTGGGCACATTTGAGGCATGGTTACATGGTTTATATTACCTTTTGTTGCATCATTTGATGGAAAGCCTTGTTCCTAGCTTCAAGCCAAGCACCAAGACCACATGGATGAAGAATATGAGCAAGTAGAGAACTTGTAGGATGAACACCCTTTCACAGGAGGTGTTCAAAGCCAACCTGTGGCAAGGTAGGGGTCAAACATGGCCCAAAGGAGAAAATGTCCTACATATTGAAGATCTAAAGCATGACATGTGACAATGAGAAAGGCCAGAGAGAAAACACACTGCCTTGGAGGAGTCATGAAACAGTCAAGGAATAAGCTAAAGGAGGAATGCCTTGCTTGACATGGCGCCATATGGTGCTAGGGTTAAATTTTCTACAAGATATACAGTAGAATATGATTTTCGTCCAGATAATTACTTTGTAATGATTTTCAACCAGTATTTATGCCACTGCTATTATTGAATAATTACACTTAAGAAATCTCAACAAAAATTAGTGGAAACAATAAAGATCGTAAAAAGACAGCCATGTACAATAGAGACAACAAAGTTTACCTTGGAAAACCCAACCATGGGAGAAAACCCAGCAACTTTTCTTAGGAGAAATTATTCTTCAGCAAGGTTTACAAATCAGCGATTTGTCTAGAAATCTGTGCCAAGATACAAGACCAAATACCAGTCAAACCTGATCAAATCATCTACTAGTCAACACTGGTCAAACCAGTCAAAAATCAGCCCTGGTCAAACCGTTGCCTGCAATCAACTTTGGCTGGTCAAACTTGTCAAGTTTTTGGTCAAATCTTCTTCACATGTGCAGCCAAGAGAGAGAGATAAAAGATAGAAAGATTATCTCCAAAACAGATTTCTTCTTGCTCTTCATTGGTGGAGAAATGAGACATCACATCACCTATATATACTTGTTGACTGGGGCAAAAATAACCCAAGGGACACACCCTTTCATCGGCTGGGCCAACTTGTCACTCCAAAAAAATAAATTTATTTTAATTTTTTCCAGCCCGACTTGAAGACCATTTAGCAAAGTGGGAATACCTCCCGATGCTACACAAAAATCAACAGCTAGAAGCATTTTTATGCCAAAGAGGTCCTTTGGGGGCACTAAACAATATTTGAGGAAGGCTCCACATAGCTAGAGGTGTGTTTCCCTTTGAGGAGATTATTTTAGGTTAGAACACATTATTTAACTGTTTTTTCACATTTTGCAAGGCATATTTCATCTTTTAGGGTAATTGGGTAAGGATACATTGTTCGAGATCTTTTCTACATATTTGGAGGCATGAGGAGATGCCATATGGCATTGTTTACATGATCAAACCCTCAAAGGAAAGGTGTTTTTTTCTTATGGAGATAACATGTGGCATTGTGGACATCTTTTACTCACTCAAAAAGGAAAAAGGAAGCGCTCCACTCGAAGAGGATTCTAGGGCCTTCTAAAAAGAAATATTAGTTTATGAATGAGGATCTGACTTGAAAGATATGAATAAAGGAGAGAATCCATTTGCAACAGGCATCGTTGGAAGATTGGGAGTTCCCTCCCAAGAGCATAGCTGAATATTTTTGAGAGAATTAAAAGGAGAACAAGTCCAATAGGTTTCCATCTTTCTTCTATTTTCCTTTGGTTGATTTGATGGCTGCAAATTACAGTAGAAAATTTACATACCACCTAAACTAGGAAACAAAAAAATTAAAATGGAAGGATATATACAACACACAATCATATCCTCATCTCGAAAGCAACTAAGGCAACAATGAACTCAAAGTAAGTGTTGACGGTACTGGATACCGCCAACATACAGGTGATCTCCCTGATGTGAAGTCCCAATTAGACCTCACACCATTTGGAGTAGGAGCCCCATCTAGAATATCGGTCCAGCCACCATAACACAAAGGTTTGCCTTCGTTTCAATGGATAACATAAGAGATTATATACATAGACCTTGAAGAAGCAAGTAATTTGATATTGTGAAACACCAATTGCAATGTGTAAAAGGAGAGCTTCATGAGCGGGAGACAAGAGTGAGTCTTTGGAAGGAAGTAATAGTACTAACCTAAGAGAGACACACAGGAGCATGAAAAGATTCATTAGTTCACATAATGATTGTTAAAGCAAATGAAACACACATTCAACAAGATGAGTATCAAAGCCACTGAAATGTTCAATTTCTCCAATACATATGAACACAACATATACCGTAAACATCCCAAGAATAGTCCTAAAACATTTGTGATACATGCATGAAAATGTGTTGGCTCATTGAGTTTCAATTAGGTGAATGATCCAAGTACACAGTTACAATAATGAGGCACTAGTCCCAGTAGTGGAACATTAAGTCACTTCTTGTAATATTCCTAATTAGCCATGGCTAATTGGAATATTCGATTTTGCTCAATTTTGCCTTCTATAGTTATTTACAAATAAAAAAGTGAGGAAAGGGGGACATAACTCACTTTTGAATAAAGTCACTCCCTAGTAGCACAACGTTGTAACTTAAAAGGGAGCCAAGGGGGCCAAAGGACCACGTAGAGAAGGGGACCCATGTAGACACTTGGAGGGACTGTGCAGTTGGAGAAGGAGCACGTGGCAAGAGGGAGGCTACGTTGGAGGAGGTGGGCCTTAGGGTTTTGAGAGAGGCCAACGCTATAAAGGAAAGAAGAGCCTCCTCATTTGGGCATTCGATTATGTTGCATTGAGCTAGTCAATTCGACTTAGAGCATGCTAGCTATTTAGCCTGTCTGCAACGCTGTTTAGTGCATCGAGTATTTTCGTTCGGAGATTTCACTGTTAAGTTATGGTATGTTCTATGCTTATAACAGTTTACTTCTTTTTCTTATTATATTCCACAGATTAGCAATCACATGTACATAAAGTAAAGTGCAGATAGAACATTAAACGATCGACAGAAAACAAGCCAAGACAAGAGACACAAGACGTGGCGGCCAGCCAGGGACAAAACCCACAATGTGTGGGGAAACCCTTTGATCAAATCTTCTTTTATCTTCAATAATTCAGCAGAGAGAAATAGTACAATAAATCTGATTCATATCAGCAGTAGCAAACCCTAGATTAGCAGCATCAGCATTAGTGGCTTCATTATCAAACTAGGGCAGAAGATATCTCACAAACCGATCGTCCGATTGACTTCATTCCACCACCAAAAGTTGCAGCTTCCAGAGGAGGCTCAGATGACCCTATAGCGCAGTTCAGATGAGGAGATCGTTTAAGCCACGCAGGTCAATCTTTACTTCTGCAGTTGCAGCTTCAGTTTCAGCAGTTTCCGGCTTCAAACTAGGACAGTCGATATCTTGCAAACCGTTCATCGAATTGACTTCATTCCACCACCAAAAATTGCGGCTTTCTGAGGAGGTTCAGATGAACCTACAACGTAGTTCAAATGAGGAGATCTTCTAGTCCACGCAGGTCAATCTTTACTTCTGCAGTTGCAGCTTCAGTTTCAGCAGTTTCCGGCTTCAAACTAGGGCAGTCGATATCTTGCAAACCGTTCGTCGGATTGACTTCATTCCACCACCAAAAGTTGCGGTTTTTAGAGGAGATCCAGATGGACCTACAGCGCAGTTCCAAAGAGGAGATCTTCTAGGCCACGCAGGTCAATCTTTGGATCTGCAGTTGTAGCTTCAGGTTCAACAGCTTTCAGCTTCACATGTGTGAGAGAGAGACCCATTTCTGCGCAGTAGAGAAGAGACTCATTTCTGTGCAGTAGAGAGAGAGAGATGTGATGAGAAGAGTGAGTGCAAATGAAGAAAAGTCCTCCAATATTTATACACAACGTTGGTGTTTGAATAGACGTGACTGTTGGGCTTCTGAGCCTACATGAATTGTAGGTCGGCTTGTTAATAATTCCATAATCAAAATAAATTCATATCTCCATGAATACTTATTGGAACTGGATGATCTTTATATCAATCCTACACCTCTCAACGAGAGGAATCTAATAAAAAGATTATCAGCGATGAATAAGATGACCCACATGAAGTTTTGCCCTGGTTGCCAATTTTAACACTCCCTCTCAACCAGGGAGAACGTCATCTGCAATCTGTCTATCGGTCGTCACGATTCATCCATCAAATGCACTGCCCTGTACAGCCTGACCCTTGCCCTGCTCTGCTCTATTCTGTCTGTTCTGCTTTGTCTTGTTCTGCCCTGTACTGATCGGTACTGTTTTGCTCTGTTCTACTCTGCTCTTGCATTGTTCTTGTTCTGCTCTGATTTTGTTCGAATTATGAAGAAGAAGAAGAAGAAATGATCGAGGATGTATCATATTGACTCAAAAGTCAGTCTCAAAGTACGTACTACTGGTCCCAGACCAGTCTCAACGGACCCGAAGTTAGCTTCATAGTAAGTACCACTCCTACCACTGGTCCCAGACCAGTATCGCAGTCTTAGAGAGCACCACTGGTCCCAGACCAGTCTCAACCAACCCAAAGTCAGCGTCATAATATGTACCACTCTCATTGGTCCCAGACCAGTACTGCACTGACACGAAGTCAGTCTCGGAGTATGTACCACTGGTCCCAGACCAGTGTCAACCGACCCGAAGTCAGCGTCATAGTATGGTACAACTCCTACCATTGGTCCCAAACCAGTATCGCAGTCTCAGAGAGTGTACCACTGGTCCCAGACCAGTCTCAACCGACCCGAAGTCAGCGTCATAGTGTGTACCACTCTCATTGGTCCCAGACCAGTACTGCACTGACACGAAGTCAGTCTCGGAGTATGTACCACTGGTCCCAAACCAGTCTCAACCGACCCGAAGTCAACGTCAGTATGGTACAACTCCTACCACTGGTCCCAGACCAGTATCATTGATCCCAGATCAATGGAGGTCATCCTAGCGTAGGGAGTACAGTAGATACAACGATGCGTCCATCGGTACTACTATGGTCCGTAACTTCATTTCCCTGCTCATTGATCAGATGAGAGGTACTTCCCATGAGTCCCAGACTGCATGGGTAGGATGCCTCGACAGGAGAACTAATCAATCCTGTCCTCACAGGAGAACACATCAATCCTGCTACAATCGCCATGGAGAACACATCAATCCAGGCCGCCATGGAGAACACATCAATCCAGGCCTCATAGGAGAACTAATCATCCTACTACATAGGAGAGCGAATCATCCTGTTCCATAAGAGAGCGAATCATCTTGTCCCACAGAGAGAAAATCATCTTGTTCCAGTGCACACCACCAGGGGAGGGTGAGTCACCCTGTGGTCGTATGTTGTTCCAGTAAGAACCGCAAGCCCTCAGAGCTCCCAGAGCTCAATGTATGCAACATGCAGGACCCTTGTACAAGGGTTTCTTGACGGCTCCAAGTCGTTTGGGAAAATCACAGATTAGATCTTTCCTCAGGGCTTTGACAAGGTGTATCGACCTATACATCATCTTAATGTGATGGAGCCTCCTTGCTCATCGACTTACCATATCCCAGATGATGTCTATCTGCTGGAGCAATCGATGAATACAGGATTCCTCTATAATCAAATCCCACCTCTGGTTGTTACATAGAATCACAATGGTATGTGTTCAAACAGCTCATTAAAGAGTTTCCCCAACTAGGCAGCTTCATACGAGATCATACTTGTAGATATGTATCCAGTCTCAGTGGTGCTTATGGCAACTGACTTTTGCTTCCTGCTCATCCATTATATTGAAGCAGAATCCAAAGAGAAACAACACTAAAAAGTGCTCCAGTGATCCTCCACACTACCTGCCTAATCAGCATTCGAATAATCATGCAGTTTCATGTTTCTGGCAGTGTATCTCAATCCATTAGTAATTGTGCCACGAAGATATCTTAGAAGATTCTTGGCATCAATCCAGTGAGGCTCAACCAAATATGAGCTCACAATGCTAACTGCAAAACATATGTTCGGATGGAGGTTCACCAAGAACATCAACGCAAATGAGTTTTTGAAACTCAAAGGCATTTCCCAAATCTGGTCCGACATCACTACCATATAACTTCTAAAAGTTAAGATCCTCAAGGAAGTCACAGGCTTGCAGTCCATCATACTAAATCTTTCCAATATCTTTACCACATATTTTCCTTGAGATAGGAAAATTTCCCTTGGCTTCTGCCATACTTCAAGTCCTTGGTCCTTTATTTCAAATTCAGAAGCCAACTCCCTCTTACATTTGTGAATGAGAGGGTCTGCACCTATTAGAAAGAGGTCATCCACAAACAGCACCAGTATGAGAGACTTGTCATCTTCAACCTTAAAGTAAAGGTTAGGATCGACTTCACTCCTAGTGAATCCCAGCTTCATCAAGTAGTTGTCGATCCTTTCATACCATGCTCGAGGTGCTTGCTTCAGCCCATAAAGAGCCTTCTTCAACCTGCATACATGAGATTTTCGATCATAAATCTCAAATCCTTCGGGTTGCTCCACATAGACCTCTTCTTTGATCGAACCGTGCAAGAATGCGGCTTGACATCCATCTGATGTAGGTTCCATCCTTGTGAAGCAGCAATGGCTATGATCGAGCGGATGGTCGTATATCTGGCAACAGGTGCAAATATCACATCATAGTCTATACCTTCCTTCTGGGAGAAACCACGAGCAACAAAATGAGCCTTGTACTTTTCCGTACGTCCATCTGTTGAATGCTTTATCTTGTAAAGCCATTTTGAAGTAACAATTGTCTTGTTCGGGGTCTGGGAACTACTTCCCAAACATCATTCGCCATAATAGACTCATATGCTATGGTCATAGCATCCTTCCATACTTAATGCTTGACGACATCTGAGAATGATAAAGGCTCATTTTGTATGATTTTGCTCATGATGGTCAGGTATCCCTGATACCTATTAGGTTTCTTACTTTGACGGAAGGTTCCTTAGGGTGCATCATGTCCTTCAACGTATCCCCCTAAGCCATGAAGGCCTCTTCCTAGAAGAGGAAGGCTCATGTGGATGAGGATCAATCAGATCCATGGGTTCTTCTATATCAGGCATTGATTCATCACCCTTTTCTTTCGGTTCCCTGGTGTCGGCTTCTTGAGAGCTCTTCAAAGTCAAAAAAATTTTCACCTTGTTGAGAGCCATATCTTCGTTAAAGGTGACATCATGACTAATCATGACTTCCCTTTGACTGGCGGTGAACATTTCTTCAGGAGTCTTGGAACCCAATGCTTGATGAGGGCATCAATTTTGTACATATACGGTGGTGTTTGTAGTTTCAGCCCATAGAAACTTCAGAAGTCTTTGATCATGTAGCATGGCCTAGACAGCTTCCACAATCGTGCAGTTCTTCCTTCCCGCCACACCATTCTGCTCAGGAGTATGTGGTGTAGTAGTCTCCCTCTTAATGCCAACCTCAGGTATGCCTGAGTGAACCAACTGTAATATATCGGAGGTCTTGCTTTGGCTGGAGGGGAATGGTCCCCTTTTGCACTTTCCTTCGGCACATCCTGGACATACACCTTCTTTTTCTACTTAGAATTCGGGCATCCCTGTAGCCATTTGTCTTACATCGAGTATAGCTTTATAATGAAGGGGGGCAAACCTCCGATGTCAAAGTTCGGACTGAAGAGTTGTGTCACAAGACATGACACACAGCAGACTTCCATCGACCTGATATAATGAATCAACACTAAACCCAAGAGTAAAGGCATCTTTAACATTAGTTTTCCATATACATACCTTGCCATTGCTGAAGGTTACCTTGTAGCCTTTGTCTTCCATTGCCGAGATGGACACTAGGTTCTTTTTGAGGTTAGGTGCATTTAATACATCCTGGACTTTCTAGCCTTCTTGAATGGTTGTCCTCTTCCTTGATCCCCAGCTCTCCTCTTACCTTTGCTGTTGAATTTGTCATTCCTTTGATTTGCCATCAGAGGGATTTTGATCATCGTCCTGGTGTGAGTCCTTTCTATCAGGGCACTCCCTTGCATAGTGACCTGCTTTATCGCAGATGTAACATCATCCTTTTCTTCCACCCTTCAGCCTTTCCTTTTGATTTAGTCCCGGAATTATTTCTTTTCTTAGCATGAGAAGAAAAGGCAACAGAAGGACCTTTAGGCATGGGCATTTCTTGCTCTTCTTCCCTTGTTTCTTCTTGAATGCATCTAGCCATTAATTCCTCGAAACCAGGAATTACATTATAGTTCAGAAGAGTAGTCCTAAACACGTACCATTCGGATGTTAATCCTCCAAGAGTCGTGAGTGTCATTTCTCTGTCTATCGTAGATTTCCTTGGAGGTGTCCAGTTTAGAGATGTAGGCCACCAAGTGCTTGTCGATAGAGTCCCGGATGATCTTCTATTTTGACTTCTTCGGTTTTCCATTTGTTCCATGCAGTAGCAGATGCATTTGATGGAAGCTCAACAATATTGCCTCTTACATGGTCCAGCACTCCTGGATCTTCTAAGGTTAGATCAATAGACATCCTCCATGCGTGATAGTCATCTTTCTCACGGAGCTTGTCTTCGGCAGGAAAGAGTGTTGAGAACCCCATAGTTCTTTTAGGATAGCCTTGCCAATCTTCTCTTCGGTGATTGCTCTTGCTCTTGCTCGAGCTTTGTCTTCAACTCAGCTCCGATTCCATGTTAAGTTATGGTATGTTCTATGCTTATAACAGTTTACTTCTTTTTCTTATTATATTCCACAGATAAGCAATCACATGTACATAAAGTAAAGTGCAGATAGAACATTAAATGATCGACAGAAAACAAGCCAAGACAAGAGACACAAGATGTGGCGGTTAGCCAAAGACAAACCCCACAATGTGTGGGGAAACCCTTTGATCAAATCTTCTTTTATCTTCAATAATTCAGCAGAGAGAAATAGTACAATAAATCTGATTCATATCAGCAGTAGCAAACTCTAAATTAGCAGCTTCAGCGTTAGCGGCTTCATTATCAAACTAGGGCAGACGATATCTCACAAACCGACCGTCGGATTGACTTCATTCCACCACCAAAAGTTGCGGCTTCCAGAGGAGGTTCAGATGAACCTATAGCGCAGTTCAAATGAGGAGATCTTCTAGGCCACGCAGGTCAATCTTTACTTTTGCAGTTGTAGCTTCAGTTTCAGCAGTTTTCGGCTTCAAACTAGAGCAGTCGATATCTTGCAAACCGTTCATCGGATTGACTTCATTCCACCACCAAAAGTTGTGGCTTTCAGAGGAGGTTCAGATGAACCTACAACGCAGTTCAGATGAGGAGATGTTCTAGGCCACGTTGGTCAATCTTTACTTATGCAGTTGCAGCTTCAGTTTCAGCAGTTTCAGGCTTCAAACTAGGGCAGTCGATATCTTGCAAACCGTTCGTCGGATTGACTTCATTCCACCACCAAAAGTTGCAACTTTCGGAGGAGATCCAGATGGACCTATAGCGCAGTTCCAAAGAGGAGATCTTCGAGGCCACGCAGGTCAATCTTTGGATCTGCAGTTGTAGCTTCAGGTTCAACAGCTTCCGGCTTCACATGTGTGAGAGAGAGACCCATTTCTGCGCAGTAGAGAAGAGACTCATTTCTGCGCAGTAGAGAGAGAAAGAGATGTGATGAGAAGAGTGAGTGCAAATGAGGAAACGTTCTCCAATATTTATACACAACTTTGGTCTTCGAATAGATGCAACTGTTGGACTTCTGAGCCTACATGAATTGTAGGTCAGCTTGATAATAATTCCATAATCAAAATAAATTCATATCTCCATGAATACTTATCGAAATCGGATGATATTTATATCAATCCTACACCTCTCGACGAGAGGAATCTAATAAAAATATTATCAGCCATGAATAAGATGACCCACATGAAGTTTTGCCCTGGTTGCCAATTTTAACACTCACCCTTAGCCCCAGGGGACTTCGAGTGCCTGCTCGGGCAAGGTAGTTTCATCAGTATTTTGTAGGAGAAACGATCTTTGGAGTTGAGGAGAGACTGAGCATTTTGATGACTACGCAGTCTTGAGAGGGGAGGACGCAATCACTTTGGGTAGGAGCTCCGGATTGGGTTTATGTGGAGGATTTGAGCTTGGAGATTGAGCAAGGGATCAACCCTTGCATATTGGAATATTTTGGAAGAGTCTCAGATAGAGTTTTGGAGGATTCTCTTCAGGGGCAGCACAGAGCCTTGAGGGATAGTGTAGATCCTCAAGGGGGTGATTTTCAGGGATCAGCTATTTTAGAAAAGCTTTCTAGGCTTTTCTGGGTTTATTGAGCAGAGGTTGATTCCAGAGTTTCAGCATTTTCTGAGGAGCGGAACAGCCCCAAATCCTCACTTGGTTCCAGCAGTAGCAGCAACACAGCAGTTCTCCGGCAGCTTGGACGCAGTTCAGAGAGAGGCCATTTACTTACCATTCTGAGTGTATTTCTTCACTTGCCTTGTGCAAATCGAGGTGCCATCTTTCTAATCACCTATTGTACTCTTTCCATTACTCAGTATAATAAAATGGCTTAGCATTTCTCTCTACATTTCTCGACTATCTGCTTATATTCCATGTATACATTATTGTATGTTGCACTACTGTTATTTTTATCTCATTGAGCTTCCCGGCTACTATACCACTTGTATGTTTTTCTCCTATACTCTTAGACAGAGTCTGGAAAGGGCCAAGTAGCCTCTAGATCTCGTCCTCTTTTCAAAGGCGGCATATCTGGTAAATGCCATCCCAGTCCATCTGTAGTTGGAGTTTGCTTGTGTTTGAGGGATACCCCTGATAAGGGATATTACAGTCGTATCAGAGCATAGATTTGGCTCAGCCTGTGGAGCTAGCAACCTATGACACCGAAGGAGAAGCCCTACATCTGTTACTGAGGTAAGAAATACAGAGATATTGAGCATAGGTTGGATAACACCTACGGAGAGAGAGATTGTGTTCGGGTGGTGGACACAGAACAGGAGGAGCCTGTGGTGAACACAGAATAGGAGGAGCTGTGGTGGACACAGAGCAGGTGGATCCAATGGCAGACGAGGACAGGAAGAGATTTGCGGACATGCTCCTCAAATCAGTGCAGGATCTGTCGAGGCAGATCAAGGTGATGGGGCAAAGATTCACGGCGGTGGAGGCTAGACAGCGTGAGAACCCACGGGTTTTCCAGGTTGGTGAGGAATCGGGTACATCCCACCATTTGCCAGAGCAGGGTGCCACTCAGTGTGATGCTACTCAGCAAATGGCCTCACATGCCCCTACATGCTCTACCATGCCCACTTCCCTAGGAGCAGACACGAGGGCCGGAGCCCAGCAGGAGGCAGAGCCCGGTCATATGGGCGATTATTTTGCAAAGTACCAGGCCTATGGGCAGGAGTTCAAGGATGCTCTCTCATTCAAAGACTTTGTTCAGCTCCAGTAGGATAGTATACCCCGTGACCATCACATAGGATACCGGCATTATCATGATGGAGACACCCACTGCACAGCTAGTAGATTCCACTTGCCTACGTTTGATGGCTCATCAAATAGTTCGGCAAAGTCTTGGGTGGAGAAGTTGGACATTTATTTCCAGCTTAACCAGATGTCCGAGACAGAGGCCATCAAGGTGGCAACATTACATTTGGATGGTGAGGCCCAGCACTGGTGGTTCCATGGGATGGTCACACTCGAACACTCCACAGTGACGACATATGTTGAGTTCACCAGGAGACTGATAAAGAGGTTTGACTGGGAGGATCCAGAACAGCACTTTGTTGAGCTGACGAGGCTTAAACAGACCGGGAACCCAGAGACCTACATTGCATACTTCTTGAGGGTTTCAGTGATGGTGCCAGATCTATCCGCGGCACGGAGGATCTACATGTTTGTTGAGGGGTTAGTAGAGCCACTTCAAGGTCTAGTCAGAGCCACTTCACCAGCCACACTCCAGGATGCTATTAGCAGGACCTGAGACTTACAGGATGCCTTACCCAGGACCCGGACACCTTACTGCCAGAGACAGGCTTTCCAGCCTAGGGGGAAGGATGTGAGGGTTCCGCCTCCAAAGGGGAATCCAGGACGAGCATAGATTGATGATGATGCCAGGAGGGAGCTGAAGAAGAAGTGGTTGTGCTTTACCTGTCAGGAGTCGTGGCCACCGGGACATAGATGTGCTGCTGGCAAAGCACATTTTACTGAGGTCTTCTCTGAGAGTAGCAGGGAAGAGGATGAGGAGGATGATGTGGAGGCAGGAGATAGTCATGCCGCGCAGAATTCTTTATCACCTCCACCACCACCAGCAGGTGGTGCAGCTTTTGCACCTACCAGAGGGGCCCTTACAGCATTGCAAGGAGTTCCCAAGTATTTGACGTTACGCGTATGGGGGACAGTACGTGGCCAGCGAGTATCAGTTTTGGTTAATAGTGGGGCAACCCACAACTTCATCGATGCACAAATGGTTGAGCGGAGAGGTATACAGATAGAGAGCTTTGATGGCTTTTCAATTTTGGTCCCTGGAGATCAGACCATGGTGTGTGCTCGTTATGTCCCAGAGTTATCAGTGACGATGGGCACCTGCACACTAACTGACCACTTTTTCGTGGTCAATAATCCGGACACCAACATGATACTGGGTGTTCAATGGCTTATCACTCTAGGGAAGGTCATGACAGATTGGAAGGCCCTAGAAATGGAGTGGGATGATGAGAAGACAGGGAGGCATGAGAAGATATGGGAACAGCACACATAACCGCCTCAGACTATTTCGGCTCATCGGATGGAGGTAGTCTTCCAGAAGGGAGACGTAGAGTGGGCAGTGGAGCTGCGTGCATCAGAGGCAGGGACTACAGGGCAGACAGTGCACCCAGAGATACAATCCATCCTTAACCAGTATGCCACACTGTTTGGGGAGATTCCCCCAGGACAGCCACCAGATCGGGGGTTTAAGCACACCATTGAGCTTGAGCAGGGCATACAGGCAGTGATTACTACCCCCTATAGGCATCCCAAGGCCTATCGCGATGAGAATCAGAGGGCCATTCAAGAGTTGTTGGCTCTTGGGCACATTCGGCCGAGCATGAGTCCTTTTGCTTCTTCCGTGGTGTTGGTCAAGAAGAAGGACAGCACATTGAGGATTTGCATTGACTACAGGGCCCTGAACAAGAAGACCCTGAAGAACAGGTACCCCATACCCAGGCTCGATGAGTTGATGGACGAGTTGAGAGGAGCACAATTCTTCTCAAAGATTGATTTGAGATCTGGGTACCATCAGATTCGCATGAGGAAGCAGGACATTCCCAAGACCGCCTTCAGGTGTCACTATGGGCACTTTGAGTTTTTGGTGATGCCCTTCAAGCTAACCAACGCCCCAGCTACATTCTAGTCCTGCATGAATCACATCTTCCGCAGTCATCTAAGGAAGTTTGTGTTGGTGTTCTTTGATGATATTCTCATTTACAGCAAGACTTAGGAGGAGCATCTCCAGCACATTGAGACAGTGTTGTGCAACTTGGAGGAGCAGCAGTTCTATGCCAAGCTCTCCAAGTGTGAGTTTGGGTTGATGGAGATGTTGTACTTGGGACACATCATAGGGGTGGACGGAGTGAGAGTCCACGAGGAGAAGATCAGGGTCATCAGAGATTGGTCGAAGCTGAGGAACGTGACAAAACTTCGGGGATTCATTGGCATCTATACTTACTATAGGAAGTTCGTCAAGAGTTTCTCACAGCTTGTTGCACCCCTGACAGATCTGACAAGGAAGGGGGCATTCAGTTGGACTAATACAGCGCAGCGAGCCTTTGACAGGCTCAAGGAGGTTATGAGCAGCTGCCCAGTGCTTGCATTGCCAGATTTTTTGCAGCCATTCGTTTTGGAGTGTGATGCATCAGGAAAGGGGATCGGCACAGTGTTGATGCAGGGAGGTCACGCTATAGCCTTTGAGAGTCAGAAGCTCCTTCCGCATGAGAGGTTGTATTCTATATACGACAAAGAGATGTTGGACATTATGCATGCATTGGCCAAATTCCGCAGTATTTAGTGGGTAATAGGTTCAGGGTGAGGACTGATGAGTCGGAAGCTCCTTCCGCATGAGAGGTTGTATTCTATATACGACAAGGAGATGTTGGCCATTATGCATGCATTGGCCAAATTCCGGCAGTATTTAGTGGGTAATAGGTTCAGGGTGAGGACTGATCACAACAGCCTCAGATTCTTTTTGGAGCAGAAACAACTACAGGAGAGGTAGCAGAAGTGGATCAGTAAGATCCAAGCGTATGACTTTGACATTGAGTATGTCAAGGGTAAGAACAATGTGGTAGCAGATGCCCTCACGTAGACCAACCACGTTGTCTCTTATGAGCTTGGACACAGATTGGAGGGCTCGACTCTTAGTAGACTACTCCAAGGACAGATTTGCATGTGAGGTTCTGGATGGGCAGGTGGCGGATGACAGGTATAGGGTAATCGTTGAGATCATCTACTATAGGGACCAGATCTTCTTGACTGAGAGATCTCTACTCAAGAAGAAGATACTTCAAGCATCACATGATTCACCATTGGCCGGCCATCAGGGGTTTACCAAAACCTACAGGGCCATTAGAGAGAGGTTCTCATGGAAGGGCCTCAAGGAGGACATACTCCAGCATATCCAAGAGTGCGATATTTGCGAGAGGAACAAGGGGGAGATGAGCCATCCCACAGGATTATTGCAGCCTCTTCCCATTCCAGAGGGGAAATGAGAGAGTATTTCGATGGCCTTCATTACAGGGTTGCCTGTGGTACAAGGCAAGGATTGTATCTTTGTCGTCATTGATCGACTGACAAAGTACGCACACTTTTTCACCATACCCGCACACTACACAGCAGCGCAGGTGGCCAACCTATTCTTCAGAGAGGTCTTCAAGCTACATGGTCTTCCTAAGACCATCATCAGTTACAGGGACAACTGTTTTATGGGCGGGTTTTGGCAGGAACTTTTCCGGTTGGTAGGGATGGAGTTGACACCGAGTACCAGTTATCACCCACAGACGGACGGGCAGACAGAGATAGTTAACAAGTGGCTGGAGGGCTACTTGCGTAACTATGTCAGTGGGCAGTAGCGAGCATGGCTCAAGTGGCTGCATCTGGGGAAGTACTGCTACAACACTACACATCACATGTCCATTGGTATGTCACCATTCTATGCTTTGTATGGATATCATCCTTTATCTTTTGCTGACATGATGTTTGGTGCTAGCAAGGCTCCGAGAGCCAAGATTTGGATCCAAGAGAGTCAGGATATCCTCCAAGCTCTCAAGGATAATATGGCTACAGCGCAAAACCAGCAGAAACTGTATGCTAACAGGGGTCGGGTGGAGAGACAATTTGAGGTAGGGGACTTGGTCTACCTACGATTACAGCCGTACCGACAGTCGTCACTGAAGCAGAAGGGAGCTGAGAAGCTCAAGCCCCACTTTTATGGGCCATACAGGGTGATACGCAGGATTGGACAGGTTGCGTATGAATTGGAGTTGCCCCAAGGCAGCAAGATGCATAACGTTTTTCATGTTTCATGCCTAAAGAAGGCATTGGGGCAGCAGGTGACAGTGACAGATGAGCTACCACCCACGGATGACGAGGGGCATTTGGTGTTGCAAGACGGTCGGGAATTCTTGGTGAGGTGGGAGAATTTACCAGATGAGGATGCCACTCGGGAGAGAGAAAATTTTGCAGCATCCATCACTTCAGTTGCTCGAGGACAAGCAACATTTTTCCGGGGGAGACTATAATATTCCTAATTAGCCATGGCTAATTGGAATATTTGATTTTGCTCAATTTTGCCTTCTATAGTTATTTATAAATAAAATGGTGAGGAAAGGGGGGCATAACTCACTTTTGAATAAAGTCACTCCCTAGTAGCACAACATTGTAACTTAAAGCAAAGCCAAGGGGGCCAAAGGACCACGTAGAGAAGGGGGCCCACGTAGACACTTGGAGGGACTACGCAGTTGGAGAAGGAGAACGTGGCAAGAGGGAGGCTATGTTGGAGGAGGTGGGCCTTAGGGTTTTGAGAGAGGCCAACACTATAAAGGAGAGAGGAGCCTCCTCACTTGGGCATTCGATTATGTTGCATTGAGCTAGTCACTTCAACTTAGAACACGCTGATTGTTTAGCCTGTCTGCAGCACTATTTAGTGCATCGAGTGTCTCCGTTCGGAGATCTCACCCTTAGCCCCGGGGGACTTCGAGTGCCTGCTCGGGCAAGGTAGTTTCATCAGTATTTTGTAGGAGGAGCGATCTCTGGAGTTGAGGAGGGACTGAGTATTTTGATGACTGTGCAGTCTTGAGAGGGGAGGACGCAGTCACTTTGGGTAGGAGCTCCAGATTGGGTTTATGTGGAGGATTTGAGCTTGGAGATTGAGCAAGGGATCAGCGCTTGCATATTGGAGGATTTTGGCAGAGTCTCAAGTAGTGTTTTGGAGGATTCTCTTCAAGGGCAGCACAGAGCCTTGAGGGATAGTGTAGATCCTCAAGGGGGTGATTTTCAGGGGTCAGCTATTTTAGAAAAGCTTTCTAGGCTTTTCTAGGTTTATTGAGCAGAGGTTGATTCCAGAGTTTCAGCATTTTCTGAGGAGGGGAATAGCCGCAAATCCTCACTTGGTTCTAGCAGTAACAACAGCACAACAGTTCTCCAGCAGCTTGGACGCAGTTCAGAGAGAGGCCATTTACTTACCATTCTGAGTGTATTTCTTCACTTGCCTTGTGCAAGTTGAGGTGCCATCTTTTTTATCACCTCTTGTACTCTTTCCATTACTCAGTATAATAAAATGGCTTAGCATTTCTCTCTGCATTTCTTGAGTATCTGCTTATATTCCATGTATACATTATTGTATGTTGCACTAATGTTATTTTTATCTCATTGAGCTTCCCGGCTACTATACCACTTGTGTGTTTTTCTCCTATACTCTTAGACAGAGTCTAGAAAGGGCCAGGTAGCCTCTAGATCTCGTCCTCTTTTCAGAGGCGACATATCTGGTAAACACCCTCCCAGTCCATCTCTAGTTGGAGTTTGCTTGTGTTTGAGGGATACCCCTGATAAGGGATATTACACTTCTTGCTTCTCCAAAGAATAGTTTTCTCTTCTATGCCAAGTAAGACTATAAGAGAAGCAAAGACTAGCTCTCCAAAGCTTAAGACTCCAAAAAAGCCTTTTGCTTGAGTTATGAGGTTTCTTTTATAACAAGACGAATGAATTTTCATATTCCTATGACTATTGGACTTCCCTCATGACTCTTGGATTTCTAATGTGTCCTTTGGACTTCTCCTAAAAACTCTTTTGTCCATATATGACTAAGTGACTTTTCATATTCCGCATATGATTCTTGGACTTCTACACATTACATTTTGTCATTTTCCTTAAAAATACATCATTACATTCCCAAATGAGGATGTGGCATGACACAAGGACACATATTGACTATTATGATCACACTTGTACACGTTACAACTTGGCAATGATGACATGGACTTCACAATGAGATGGCAATGCCAAGTTGTCTTCCTTGTTGTTTCATCTTGCATTCTTGATGGTAAATCTGATCAATGCTTCATCTTCATGGAAGATCTGCTTTGTTCTTCATCTTCACCCTCCAAAGGGTCTTGAGTCAGTATTGGAATCCTCTAAGTCATCATGCAATGTCTTCTTTCTATCTTGCCTAGGATTTGCTTCATGTTTTCATGATGGTTCTCCTATGTGCTTCTTTGTGCTTTCTCCTTGCTATCTTCTTTGAGCATTACCTTGTCATGCTAGGAAGGTATTCCTGCCAATTAAAATCATCCATGACAACGCAAAATCAATCTTAAAATCATCTATTCTATCACTCTCTAGCTCAAGGAATGAATTTATTATGATAGGCCTATGGAAGGGTTGAAAGGAATAGGATTGATAAGAAAAGCACAATTGAACTCGTCAGAGGCTAGGAGGAGGCCTCCTTGAGCCTTCCTAATGTGCCATGCATTGAGGGAGACTTGTTAAGAATGAGGATTGAGCACAGAGTGCATTGGAAAGAGGGAAGGAGACTCAATGATGCTTCGTTGTGCGCCAAGTGCTCAAGAAAGAGAAGAGAGAGGCTAAAGAGGGTGCAGGGCACACAATTAGTGATGAAGGGTGAAGCTTCGTACTTCGTGCTTCATGATGCACCATGCACTCAAGGGAAATCCAAGGAGGGTGCAAGGCCCACAATTAGTGATGAAGCGTGAAGCTTCGTGCTGCATGCTTCACGATGCGCCATGCGCTCAAGGGAAGCCAAGGAGGGCGCAAGGCACACAATTAGTGACGAAGGGTGAAGCTTGGTGCTTTGTAAAGCGCCATGCACTTTTAATGAGACAAAGGATCCTTGTTTTTCTGAAGTGCACCTTCTTGTTCCGAAGTGTGCCTTGTTTCGAAGTGTGCTTTTTCGCTATGTGAGACAATAGAAGGATCAGTCACATAGCCTAGGAAGTGTTAATGCACTATGAGAGGAAGGAGAACTTAGAAAAGACTTAATGCACAACCTTGAGAGGAAAAGATCAGTGTTGTTAAAAGCGCGATTTTATCGCGCTTTTTTCAAAAAATCGCGCTTTTTTCACCTTAACGCATAAATCGCACGTTTTATCCCAAAAAATCAGCGGTTTTTTTATAGCGCTTTTTCCGAAAAAAGCGCACTTTTTTCGAAAAAGTGCGCTTTTTATGTAAAAAAGCGGCGAGGCGCGGGGTAGCGGGTTATAATAACCAAAATGCGATTATTTTTGACTTGGGCGCTCGTTGGAGGAGGAGAAGTGTTGGGAGAGAGGAGCTGAAGGGTTTGGAAGCAAATCCAAGTGCTTGTTGGAGAATTTCAAGAGGAGATCACAAATTTCTCCATAAAAACGGTATGTAGATTATTTTTTTTTTGTTTTCCTTGTTTAAAAACTTTGTTTTTCATTGTTTTTGGTTGGCAAATTTCATATGGGCAGTGGGCACCATTTTCCTTTTGTTTTTAAAGAATTTATTGTATTTTTTCATTGATTTGGGATGGGTAACTTGGTATGAGTATGGGAACCAATTTTATTTTATTTTTCATTTTTTTTAAACATTGTTTATGTTTTTTCATTGTTTTTTGGCATTGCCATTTGGTTGGGTAACTTGGGTTTGGAACTTTGGATTTTGGAAATTTGTATTTTGTAATTTTGTAAATGCTAAATTGTAATTTGTATTATGTAATCCTAAATTCCTATTTCCTAATCCTTATTTTTCCATAGGTTTGCAAATTCAAAATTCAAAAACAAACATGCCAAGGAAATTGGATCCTTTCTGGGAATATGGTGAACCTAAAGCTCCGAATGATAGACAAAACTTGAATTGCAAGTTGTGTGGAAAGGAGATAAGCGGGGGGGTGTACAGGTTGAAGTACCACCTTGCACAAATCCCTGGACGTGATGTGGGGCCCTGTATAAATACAAATCCTGAACTTATCCAAAGAGCCATGAGAGCATTGGGAGAATTAGAGCACACTAGAGAGGCCAAAGAAGAACTCAAAAGGCAACTAAGAAGGTCAGCTGAAGGAAGTGGACCAAGTGGCACTGGTTCTACTGCAGCGTCAGTCAATCCGGTAGCTGCATCATCATTTTTTGTTCCTCGAACCACACCTGGTTCACAACCAACTATCGGTTCAATGCTAAAAAGAACTGAAAAAGAACAAGCTGATAGGTTGATGGCAAAATTTCTCCTCTAGAGTGATATTCCTTTCAGCAGTGTAAGGAATAATCCATTTTTCCAACCTGCTGTTGATGCTATTGCCAGTGTTGGCCCGGGGTACAAAATCCCTTCTTATCATGATTTCAGAGGCCGGATTCTTCAAGAGGAAAAGCGTGACTGCACCCAAAGATTGGAGGATTTTAGGGCATCATGGGCACAAACAGGATGCATTGTTATGTCAGATGGTTGGACTGACCAAAAGGGGAGAACCCTTATAAACTTCTTGGTTAGTTATCCCAAGGGGACTATGTTTATCAAATCTATTGATGCAACTCATCAAATCAAAGATGCAAGAACTTTATGTGATTTGCTAGATGTGTTTATTTTGGAGGTGGGTGCAGAAAATGTTGTCCAAGTCATAACGGACAATGCTGCAAATTATGTTGATGCTGGTAGAATGCTTATGGACAGGCATCCTACTTTATTTTGGACACCTTGTGCTGCCCATTGTATTGATTTGATGTTAGAGGACATAGGGAAAATTCCCTTTGTCAAAGATATTGTTGACTCATCAAAAAGCATCACAAAATTTATATATAATCATACATCTGTGCTTAGCTTGATGAGAAGATTCACCAACAACAAAGAGTTGGTGCGCCCCGCCATTACACGGTTTGCGACGAGTTTCATATCTCTTCAATCCCTTTTGAATTCTATGTGGGATTTGAAGAGAATGTTTCTTTCAGAGGAGTGGCGTGCTTCGTCAATGAGCCGCAAACCAGAAGGAGAGGCGGTATGCAGACTAGTTTCATACCAGGAAGACTTCTGGGCGGGAGTGCAGGAGGTGTGCGTCGTTACTAAACCTTTGGTAAAGGTTCTTCGGTTGGTTGATGGTGAGAAGCCCGCAATGGGCTATTTGTATGAAGCCATGGACAGGGCCAAAGAAGCCATTCGGTCCTACTATGATGATAAGGGAGATGATGGGTCTCAGAAACAACTCCTTCTATGGGAAGTGATTGATGAGCGATGGAACAACACACTCCATCGTCCCATTCAAGCTGTTGGGCTTTTCCTGAACCCTGCATTTTCTTATGCATGTGGGTTTGATTTTGATGCTGAGGTCGTGGAAGGATTATTAACCTGTGTCCAGAAGATGGTGAGATCTCCAGAACAACGTATAGAGATCTCTAGACAAATTGAGACATATAAGATGTCAGGTGGCACATTTGGCTTTGAGATGGCTGTCACTGATAGGACGATTAAAATGCCAGGTATTTTTTAGTTTGTACTTTGTAACTTTGTTTCAAATTTCATTGTCTCTTCAAATTCCATTTTTTTCTTATGTTTATTTAAAATTTTATTTGTAATTTTGTTGTAGACGCATGGTGGAAGATGTATGGTGGCAGAGTACCCCTTTTGCAAAAGCTTGCCGTACGCATCCTCAGCCAAACATGCAGCTCCTCAGGATGTGAGCGCAATTGGAGTGTATTTGAAAAAATACACAACAAGAAGCGCAATAGGTTAACACTTAAACATTTAAAATATTGCAAATTTCCAAATAAATTTTTGAATTCATTAAAGTTTTAAACAATATTTTTTTTATAATATTAATTATTAATTATTATTTTATGAACTTTGTACAGGTTGGAGTCCCATAGACTTAATGACATGGTCTATGTCTACTTCAATCTTCGATTGTGGGTGAGGCAACTAGAGAGGACACCTGATATGGAAGCCATCTCATTGGATGGGATTGACACCACTGTTGAATGGAGGGTTGAGACCGAGAGGCCTCTCATGGATCCCACTGATGATTGGTTAGTGCAGGATGAGGGGGAGGAGGAGGGGGAGGAGGAGCAGGAGCAGGAGCAAGAGGAGGAGCAGGTGGAGGAGGAGGAGCAGGAGGAGGAGGTGACACCGCTAACCCGGGCTACCACTACCACCAGTAGAGGACGTGGTCTCCGTCTACCTCAGCCTCCTGTAGCTGCTACTACTAGTTCTTCAGCTTCTAGAGCACGTCAGACTCCACTGCCATTTCCACTAGCACAGGCACCAGCTTCTACATCTAGAGGGAAAGAGAAAGTTGTGCCATTTTCTCGCAAGAGGGGCAGAGGAAATCAATAGTATTAGACTTTCATTTTATTGTATATGACATTATGACATGATGAGATACATTATCATATTTTTTGTTGATATTTTGAGGCTGAGTTGGGACTCAGGACTTACTATTCAGGACATGATTCAATGTTATGTGTGATTTTAGCGCTAGAAATGATATTAAACATCTTATATATTAGTTTTTTTATCATATTTATGTGTCAATGTATTTATTTTATGTTGTAGATGGTTTAGATATTAAAAAAATTGAAAAAAAAAAAAAAAAAAATGAATATTTTTGTGCCAAACGCTTTTTTCCCGCTTTTTTCCCGCTTTTGCCGATTTTTTCCGCTTTATTCCTGGCGCCGATTTAATCCCGCTCGCGCTTTTAACAACATTGGAAAAGATACATCAATGAGGCTCATTAATATGTTGTGCTTATTACCCAGTAACAGGGCTAATGCCTTCACAACTTGCATTGGGTAGGAGGACCAAGAAGAGATCAGGGAAGCATCTGAATATGACTCGAAACACCAATCACACATGAATGCCATTGATACAAGCCAAAGGAATGCACAGGAGTAATGAACAACAATCACACCTTGAAATGAAAGCAAAGCAACACTTATTTCTAAGTGCGACAATCAGAAAATGTCAGAACAACACTTGCAAATGCGAATGACATTGAAAGTGACACATGTCAAAGCAAAGATAACATGAAAATGCCACTTGTTAAAGTGAAAGCAAGCAAAAGAAACAACCACGAAAATGAAAGAAACACTTGTGAAAACATAGGTGCACAAAAGCGAGAATTGGGAAAACTGTAGGTTTTAACCCCGTACAGAAATTACCTGCATACGAATTCTAAACACTAAAAATAAACAATGTGAGAGCATAACACATAAAACACATATACACAGAGATTTTCCCCTGGATCCCAAAACCGAGACTACTAGCTTGATTTTTCATTATTTTCCTTTCAATGTTACAATACATATTTATACATGTTGAAGCATCCAATACCATGGACTGAAAACCATCGTGTCCAAAACCATGGATCGAAAACCATCGCGTCCAAAACCATGTGCGAAAAATCATGCACAAAACCATAGGTAGGTCCACCCAACCTAATATAGCATCCAAAAACAAAATTTTCCGGGGCGCCGCCCCGGACCCCATAGAATGGGGTTACCTGCACCCCTCAAACCCCTTATGACACCCCCCACTACGCAATCAACGCAACGAAGAGGGTCCCCACCCCCCTTCTAACCCCCCAGTTAACTACGTGGGCTAGTCGTGGAAAGAATATAACACAACCCAACATTCTCCCACTTGTTTTCTTTTCACAGGGGGCCACAAGAGAGCTTAGTCATTTATCCAGCCCTGCAACGCCCATTGTTTCTCTACACCAAGAGAACGTCTCAGAGCTCATAGATTTTGTCAATGCATCTGCAGTATTCTTCAAAGTGTCCACCTTTAGCAGCAACACCTTTTTGTCTTCTATCATATCCCTCACAAAGTGATACTAAACATCAATGTGCTTTGTCTTTGAATGATATGCAGGGTTCTTTGCCAAGAAAATTGCACTTTGGTTGTCACAGTCTATCCTTATAACTCCCTATACTAACCCCATACTTGAACACAATCTCTGCAACCAAACTGCTTCCTTGCTTGCATGAGTGGCTGCCATGTATTCTACCTCTGTAGTTGATAGTGCCACTACAGATTGTTTCTTACTCATCCAACTGACTGCACCTCCAAATAGGTTAAACACATACCCACTTGTAGATCTTCTCTGATCCAGATCTCCAGCCCAGTCTGCATCAACAAAGCCACGAATATCCAACACTCTATCCAATCCTGGTCTTCCTTGATAGCACAAACCATAATCACTAGTGCCACGCAAATACTTGAAAACCCGCTTCACTGTTGTCCAGTGCTCCTTCCCTGGTTTTGACATAAACCTGCTCAATACTCCCACTGCATGTGCAATGTTTGGTCTAGTACAGACCATCGCATACATCAAGCTACCGACTGCACTTGCATATGGAACACGGGACATGTCCTCTTCCTCTTCTTGTGTCTTGGGACACTGTTCAGCAGATAACTTTACACCTACAGGAATAGGAACCTTCACAAGTTTACTATCCTGCATATTAAACCTCTACAATATTGTCTCGACATACTTCCTCTAGTTTAACTAGAGCTTCCTCTTTGTCCGATCTCTTTTTATTTCCATGCCCAAAATATAGTTTGCAGCACCAAGAACTTTCATGTCGAATTTCGAGGACTAATGGGTCTTCAAATCCTGGATCATTTCTCTGTCATTTCCAACCAACAACATATCATCCACATACAAGACCAGATAAATAACACGGTCACCAATTAATTTAAAACACACAGTGATCTGTTTTGCTTCTGGTGAAACCAAGTCCCCGTATAAATGTATCAAATTTTTTATACCACATCCTTGGTGACTGTTTCAACCCATACAGAGACTTCTTTAACTTGCATACCAGTTCTTTCTTACCCTTCACCGCAAAGCCTTCAAATTGCCTCATGTAGATCTCCTCTTCTAGATCCCTGTGAAGAAATGTTGTCTTCACATCCATCTGTTCCACCTCAAAATCAAAAGCAGCAACAATAGATAAAAGTAATCTAATAAAAGTTACCTTGGCAACAGGAGAAAAAATATCACCAAAATCAATTCCCGACACCTAGGAATAACTTTTTGCTACTAACCGAGCTTTGTATTTCTCCACCTTTCCTTTTGCATTTGTCTTCTTCTTGAACACCCATTTGTTGCCAATGGGTTTCCTTCCAGCGGGCAACTCCACCAGATCTCAAGCCTCATTTTTGTGCAAAGATGCCATTTCATCAACCATGGCCTCTTTCCAAAGTTTTCCATCCTCTGAATCTACTACTTCCTTCACAATTCTGGGATCATCATCAATAATAGATAAAGCAAAATTTGAACAAAAAGCAGATGGACTATACCTTTCTGGCTGCCTTCTTTCTTGAACTAATATTCTCACACCCGGAGTTTGTGGCTCTTCATCTTCTGATGCCTCCTCTGTTGTAGAGTCTGATTCTTCCTCCTTTAGCTCAAACTCTATCTTCTCAGGTTCCTTTGGTTGGACTTCATGTTTAATAACATCTTTCACCTCTCTGAACAACACATCTCGGTTGTACACAACCTTCCTTGTTACTGGTTTCCAAAGCTTATAACCCTTTAAACCATCCTTATACCCAATAAAGATGCACTTTCCAGATTTACTATCCAACTTGGTTCATTTTTCCTTTGGAACATGTACATATGCATCACATCCAAATACCCTCAGATGTGAAAGAGGGTTTCTTACCAGTCCATACCTCTTGTGGAGTCTTATCCTCTAACGCTGATGAAGGTGATCTATTGATCAGGTAACATGCTGTCTCCACCACCTCTGCCCATAATTCCTATCCTAACACAGCACCACTGAGCATGCTTCTTGCCCTTTCCATCAACGTCTTGTTCATTCTTTCTGCAACTCATTTTGCTCAAGTGTATATGGAGTAATCTTCTGTCGTGCTATAACAAACTTCTTACAGAATTCTTCAAATTCCTTACTGCAAAACTCTCCACCGTTATCTATCCTCGGCACCTTTATCTTCTTCTTTGTCTGGTTTTTCACCAAAGCCTTAAATTCTTTAAACATGTCAAAGACTTCAGATTTCTTCTTAAGGAAATATATCTATGTATTCCTTGAGAAGTCATCTATAAATGATACATAATACACAGACTTACCCAGTGATGGAACCTTCACATGTCCAAACACATCATTGTGCACAAATTCTCATATCTGTTTTGCTCTCTTACCACCAGAGGGGAAACTCACCCGATTCTGCTTCCCATATACACAATTTTCACTGAAATCAAAATCCAGATAGCTATTGCTCACACTTACTACCATACATTTACCATGAAGTATTTGAAGGCCCTTCTCTCCAATATGTCCAAGCCTTTGATGTCACAGCATGGTCTTCTTTCTAAAGACCACTAGATTTTCTGCTCCACTTTCAGGAACCATAGAACTATTGCACCCATCAACAACAATGCTACCCTGCAGCTTATACAGAGTTCCAATTCGAACTCCCCACATTAATACCAATGCCCCCTGAACCATCTTGCAGGTATCCTTCTCGAACACTGTTTTTACACCTGCATCATCCAACTTACAGAAATCAGATTTTTGGCTAATGCAGGAATATGCAGAGCGCCCGGAAGTGTTCTAACCCTTCCACCTTGCAACTTCAACTTTACTTTTCCGCGATCAACGATTCTAGCCTTCCTGTCATCCCCCAAGAAGACGTCACCACCATCATATTTCTCATACTCACAGAACCACTCTCTATGGGGAGTGAAATGAAAGGATGCACCTGAGTCAACCAACCATGCCTCATGATCTACATGTGTACTTGAAGAAGCCAAGTACACATCCCCACTTTCATCTGAGGTGGTTTTCGCCTCTGCAAAAGGAGCATCATCAGATACCTTTCCTTTATCAGGAGCTTTAGATTTACAGTCCCTTTTGTAGTGCCCTTCCTTTCCTCATTTTCGGCACACCACCTTTACAGGTTTTCCTAGAGATTTAGATCTACCTCTAGATTTAGATCTCCCACTCGATGACTTATTTTTGTGTATGTTCTAGGACCGTCCTCGTACAAACAAGGCATCACCATTCTAGCTCTCCATATTTTTCCATCTCATCTCCTTCGTTAGCAAGGATGAGACTATTTCATCAAACTGCAAGGCAGTTTCATTGCTACCTATTGCAATAACCAGACTATCCCATGAATCTGGTAGAGAACAACAACAAACTGATGCACTTATCTTCATCTGAAATTTTAATATCAACAGATAATAACTGACTTACCACAGTATTAAATGCGTTCAGATGTTCTATCACCGAGTCTCCATCTTTCATCCTCAGGTTATAGAGCTTTTTCCGTAGGAACAGTTTATTCACCAGAGATTTAGATTGGTACAAAGTCCCTAACTTGTCCCACAAAGCCTTCGTCATAGCTTCCCCTGATACATTCAACAATACTGAATCCGAGACACACAATCATATTGTGCTCTTAGCCTTCTGATCTAACTTCTTCCATTCTTCATCGGACACTCCCATTGGTTTAGTACTCGAATCTACTGCGATTCACTGATCTTTATCCACCAACAAATCCTCCATCTTGAGTTTCCATAACTCAAAACTCTGACCATTAAATTTCTCGATCTCTATCTTTCCACTGCTCACCATTTTCTTTCACCACCAGAATCGATCCCGCAGATCTCCCACTGAACAGGGTCTACCACAAGCCCGAGCGAAACCCCTCAGCAACAAAGGCGTCCCCTTGAAGCCAAAACACTCTGATACCAAATGTAGGTTTTAACCCCGTACAGAAATTACCTGCATACGAATTCTAAAACACAGAAAATAAACAATGCGAGAGCATAACACATATACATAGAGATTTTCCCCTGGATCCCAAAACCGGGACTACCAGCTTGATTTTTCATTATTTTCCTTTCAATGTTACAATACATATTTATACATGTCAAAGCATCCAATACCATGGACCGAAAACCATCGAGTCCAAAACCATGGACCGAAAACCATTGCGTCCAAAACCATGTGCGAAAAATCATGCACAAAACCATAGATAGGTCTACCCAACCTAATATAGGGTCAAAAACAAAATTTTCCGAGGCACTGCCCTGAACCCCATAGAGTGGGGTTACCTGCACCCCTCAAACCCCCAACGAAGGGGGGCTCCTGCCCCCTTCTAACCCCAATTAACTACGTGGGCTAGTCGTGGAAAGAATATAACACAACCCAACAAAAGCTCACCGAAATAGAAGTACAAATGCAACCAAAGTGAGGGAAGTTGTCAGTGGAAAATGTGCATTGACTATCGACATGAGTTGAACATTGCATAAGCATTATGCCATGCTTGTTCAAGCTTGCATAAAGGAAGCGTGCTTATGAATTCATTACGAATTAAGCATGTGTGAGCAAGTGACTTCGACAATTAAAACTGAGAAGAAGACTTAAACACTTAGCACAACATCAATCGGCAATGAAATGACCGTAGACGACAAATCGTAAGACCCTTAGTCGGCTCCAAAATTCAAGTGTAGGCAAAGTTTTGGATGGTGTTGATCGCAATGTCAATAGTAAGCTACATCACTAAACTCTTTAGCATCCTTAATTAGTAGGTATCCTTTCATAGAAAATTACATACATACCTATTTTAGTAGTTCCTCTCAATGATGGTTTTGTTCCCCATATGCATGGTGTGTGGAGATTAAGGCTAGAAGGAAAGTCAAATCTAACGAGGTGGAGGTCGTTTCCTCTCATGCATGTAGACAACACAATGTGGGATTTGATCCCCAAATTGTAGGTGAAATCCTCTAAGGACATGATAGTTCAGTGAATCAATCACTGTACTTTAGGTTTTGGATGGATTTGAGATGGTTTTATCTCTCATATTTGCTTAAGAAAAACTTAGGAAATTGTTACCCACCAAAATGGGTGACATGATAGAAGAAAGCTTTCCTCCTATATTTGAGAACCAACCAGCCAGCAGCCCCTAACATTCACTCCTTGATGATGACATGCCATATTGTTAAAATTGGCAACTAGGGCCAAATTCCACCTTAAGACAATCATATGATGGAAATGATTATTGCAATGGATTCCTCTTTTCAAGAGGTCCAATTCTAATATAAAGATCATCTTATTCTAACAAGCAGAAATGGAATTTTGAATTTATTCTTTCTCATGCACAAATTGTCAAGGTCGGCCTCAGTCAAATGTAGGCTCATGAAGCCCAATGGATGTGTCTCCTCACCCTCAATGAAGTGTATAAATAGGAATGACCTCTCTCATTTGGAGATCACTCATCTAATCACATATCTCTCTCTCTCCTCTCTTGATTGGTTTGTATAGCTTGGAGGCCTTCTCTACTTTGCACGTGTGAAAGAGAACAAATTTCAGGGTTGTTTTTGGAGGCCAAAAATTTTTGGAATTAGGGCATCGTTGACTTGGATTGTTTGACGATGCGTTCACTTCATTTTTCTGGGCAGAATTTCATTTTCTGAAGGCTGCATTGGTTGGCACAGTTTTCGAGGTGATTGGGACAGTTTGACCGAGTTGACTTCAATGTTGACTTTCTGATTTGACAGCAGAAATTACAGCAGGGTTTGACTAGGTTGACTGAATTGTTTTTGGGTTGACCCTCTTAGAAGGTCGAATTCTTCTGTTGTTGACTGAGCTGCTTGGAGGACATTTTGAGGCTACTTTGACCACCATTGACTTTCTGGTTAGGGTTGCATTCACTGTTGTTGACCGCTGATTTGGCAGGACTATTTTGAGCATGTAATTCTAATATTTGTACTCTCTCTCTCTCTCTGTTGAACTATTGAAGAATAATAAGAAGATATGATCAAAGGGTTTTCCCACATTGGGGTTTGTCCCTAGCATCCGCCATTCTTGTGTCCTCTTGTCTTGGCTTGTCTTCTGCACATGTTTTATGTTCTATTTGCATTTACTATCAATGTGTTTAAGTTAATGTGATTGCTATTGAATATAATTGGAAATTGTCATTGGGATGATAACGAACATTGAAGTAAATTGCGTTAAAGCATAGAACATACCATTGTTATCTAAAATTAACATGGTATCAAAGCTCAGGTAAAGACAAAGCCCAAGCAAAAATTAAGTAAAGCAATCACTAAGGGAAGTTGTTGGACAAGGACTTAGAACTAGTCCCAATGACGACTACATCTTACCTCAAATCTGACTATCATGCATGGAAGATGTCTCTAGATTTGACTTTGGAAGAAAAGGATTCTATGGACTATGTCAAAGGGAGAGTTGTGGCCGTAGTTGCACAAACCAAGTACAAGAAAGGTGAGGTTAAAGCTAAGAAAATCATTGTTGATTCTATTCATAAGCCTTTGGTTGCCTATATTTCTGATTTGAAAACATCTAAGGAGATGTATGACAAGCTGGTTGGGATGTTCAAAGTAAATAATGCAAATCAAGTTCTCTTTCTCAAGAACAAGTTGAAAGACATCAAAATGGATAGAGGAGAATCCATACGATCCTACTTCATGAGGATTACCGAGATCAAGAATGATCTCTTATCTATTGGAGAAGTCATTGGTGACAGGGAGCTTACTGTTATTGCACTTGGAAGCCTTACAAGATAATGGGATGTGTTCAACACTACCATCCTCAACAATGACAGGATTTCGGGATTTGATGAATTATTGGCCAAATGCAGTCAAGAATAAATAAGGATGCTGGAAAGAGACAAGCCTTAAAATGGAAATAATCCTACCGCCTTCTCCGCTCATTCTAAGAGGAAGAGCAATGTTGGTTCAAGGAATCAAAGACAAGGGTTGAAGCCATGATTCAAAGAAGGAAAGAAAGGAAGATGCTTCAATTGTAACAGGTTTGGCCACTTCGCTAGAGAGTGTCCTCAGAAGAAGGATACTCCAAGAGATGATGACAACAATAACAACAACTTCAAAGGCAATGGCAATCAAAGGAACAACAGGTTCAACAACAAAGGAAAGAGGAATGTTCCCATTCCTCGAAATGGAAGTGGTCGTCCTCTCAAGAAGTCGAGAAACTCCAAGTATGAAGAAGTCAATGTTGTAAAGCAAAAAGAAGTTTATCTTATTTTTTCCCTCACCATCACCTCTCCTCCAAATACATTGGATCATTGGTTGATTGATATTGGTGCCTAAAGGCACTTAACTGGGTAAAAAGAAGCCCTCTCAAACTTAGTTGAAAAGAAGACAAATATGGACATTATACTTGGTGATAATGCCACCTATCCCATGAAAGGAATTGGGACTGTTACTCTTCACTTAAATCAAGGTCAAACCCTCCACTTACAAGTACTATATGTACCTGATCTGAAAAGGAACTTAGTCTCTATTTCTGCAATGGGAGATAAAGATTCAAGGTGACATTCATTGATGGGAAGGTTCGTGTTTGGCAAAGGAACCCAAGAGATGCATTCACTCTTGGATTCAGGGTTAAAGGTCTCTATCAAGTTGTGACACTTCTCTTCAATCCAAATTATGACACCAGAGATTTGCTCACTTTCATTTCAAAACCTTAATTGGTGCAAGGAAAATGGTCACAGGTATGCCCAAATTCAACTTAAATCATGAAGGTGTTTGTCAGGGATGTGAAGCTGGAAAACATACAAGGGCACCATTTGTTAGAATCTATCAATTTATTCACTCTTTTGCTTGGGATAACCAATAAACATGGCATCCATAATTGCCTTTCAAACTGGGATGACATAAAGATGCATGACTCAATCTATTGCACTTTGTAAAAATGATGACGAGATTTTCTCAAAATGATGTCCTTCTAGACACAATCCTGTAACAACCCATCATAAGTGTAAAATGGCCAGTTTTCCCAGGGTGGTTATGGATGCCCTGGGCATTTGCTTTGCTGGAGATTTCCTAAAGTACAAGAAATAAAAAAGATATTTACCAAGGACAGCCTCTTGAATTCCAAGACTTCTCGTATACAGAGGCAAAGCTTCCTTTGGCTCCTCAAGAGCTGTGTACATAGTCCCCATGTGTTCCAAAATCTTGTCAACCAGTGGTTCATGATTCCCAACACCTGCCAATATTTTTTTTATCTGCATACCATACAAACATTTAAAACAAAAAACATTTATTACAATAGATAGGAAGATCACAAATACCTATACTCAAAGGTTGCTATCGTAGAAAACTCACTGATGCAGATAAAAAAGTACTGACACATCCTCATACATAGACAGACATAACCAGTCATTAAAAGTGGTGCTGTATTGGATAGGAATATAGAAGATAACGAAAAGAAAAATGAAATCAAATGTTTACACTGATTTGTATATAAAATATATGCATTAGTGACTGCATCTGCAATGCAGCAAGCTTGAAACACAATCACAATTCGGAGGTTATCAAAAAGAGTGACAAACAAGAGTAAAAAGAAATTCCGGGTCCTAAAATCCCACTCAAACTATAGACCAACCTTGATGAACATAAAATTATTCATACCTACGAAAATGATATGACTAATTTTGACAACATATTGTCATTTAATCGACTATATAGAAAATATAGATGCAGCTATAAGTAGAATATGTGTCCCTAGGCAAGTGTAATTGAACTCAGATATAAAAAAAGTCTGGAAAGGGAACCATGGTAGGACGAGCATCAAAGCTGGCTAGAGTCTCTAGTATCTACATAATGCATCTGAATTCCTCCCTCATCAGTGGAACCTAATTCACAAGTGGATTATCAATCCTTTCATTTGAACTGCAATGTTACACATATGTTGATGTTCAGAAATATTTGGGTCAGTTAAGAAACATTCCATTTTCCTCTGCTTCTGCAGCATATTGTTCACCCAAATTATTATGTTAAAAAAGAAAATGCTTAAAATATGATAAACTGATTTACTGTTTTGTTGCTCTTGGAACTATTTCTAAAGTATCTCACACAAATTAGAGTGTACAATATACCTGCTCAAGCAAATTCTTTGTAGCCTTGAAGTCAGAAAGACTCATATGCAACTGAGCTAGAATGTCCAGCATAGCAGCCTGCTCCACGCCTTTAATGCCTATCTCTAACTGCTCTGCTACTGATTCATAGTTAGCATCAATCAACTCCCGGGCAGTTCCTTCATCTCCAGTTTCAATAATTTGCTGCACCTGAATAAAAAGCTCATGTAGTTGATCCTCCAATTCATTTATGTCCCTAGCAGATTCTTTTAGCTCATCGTTCAGTGGCAAAGATCTGGCAAGTCAAAGGGAGTCATCAGGTTCCACCTTGAAGTCATGAGGCACAACGTATGACTAAAGTTCAATAATTTGATTTAATTCAACATGTTGAAAATAAAGTAGTGCACATTAAAAGTTAGTGGGGGACAAACTGTGTGACATGGCATCCACCTTGGAGGTCAACAAATCAGTCAAAAAAGGCCAACGAATTGTCAGAAAATCAGTTTTAATGTCACGGATTTGCTAAGGGATAAGTAGGGACAAAAACTGCCACATGGGACAGTTCTTGTCCCCCACTTGCTCCCACTAACGGCCAATCAGAAGTAAGTCTACACAAACAGCCAGTTGTGAAGATTTACGAACATGACCAATTGAAACTCCACGGAGACCCAATCAATGGTCAACGAAACTGCCAGCAAAGGATTGAAGACAGACTTGGGGCTGAGCACTCTAGTTTGAAGGGATTTTTCCATGTGATTGGCTGCCAAATCACACTTGCCCACTCAGCATATTGCAACAGCCAATACACAGCATCTACACAGAAATACGCACAGCTATATGGGAGCTTCTACGCAGAAATTATGGGCAGTTTGTTGGTTCGATTGGAGAGGTGTCACACCCCAGTTTCTTGTTGAGGATTCATTGGGAGTGTGTCTCCCCTTCTCACCCACTTGATCACACATTTGGCAGGCCATAAAATATTGCACATGAAGAACAGGGATATGCTGCCAGTCAAGGATGCTACCTACAGCATTTTGGAAACACATGGACAGTCCTCTAAGCCACTTGGAATTTGACATGGTCTTGGGATCTTCGCCATTGTTCCACTTGTCATTGATCTCTCTCATCGGTATTTTCTCCAGTTTCTCTATAAATTGAGCATTGGGCTCCTATTGTAATCATCTTGGAACGAGCTATTGTGCTTGGGGAGATTCTGCTACATTTTGTATTCATTCTCCTTATGTTATAATAAAAGACCTTGGGGTACTATCTTGTGTTAGTGTTCTCCTTTTATGATTGCAAGGTGATGTTATTTCAATTTTTGTGCTTCATATTCTACATGTATTTTGGATTATATTAGCTCTCATTTTGCCATTTATTTGGATTGATATATGTAAGCTACCTTGCATAGTATTTGGATTAGCGAAATACTCTAGGAAGAGGAGCACTAGAAGATTCTTGGTTGAATCTCTAGCCTTCACATCCCTTGTACAATCTAATCCCTTTATGAGTGTTAACATCTCTTTCAAAATGTGTAAAAATTTAAGAATTTGTTTAAGGATTGATTGGGCATGGGGTAACTTTTCATATAAACGAACTCACTCTCAAGGGCAAGAGTAGAAGGACCCAATCAATTTGTTCTCAAAGATCTCATCAAAAGAAATCGAAAGAGGGAGTTTTCCTTACCTTAGCTTTCTAAGATCACAAAATCTAAATTCAAAATCTTTCTTGATCAATGTTATGTGCTTTAGTTGATTCATCCAGCTTTTGAGAGCTTTTGGAAAGGCTTAGCCTTTCCTTTCTTGCACAAGAGAGACCCTCTAGTGTTACATGTGTTTGTTCTATTTTGTACATTAATACTTTGAAAATAATCATGAAGCTAACTGATGCAGGAGCATAAGGCTTGAAGACAAATTCGAGGAATTATTCGAAAAATACAAAAAATATTACAGGCAAAGGAGTGGGATCCTTTAGCCATCAATTTCCATGTTTTTCTAGTTAAGCATAGAGTTAGAATATAGGATTTGATCATGATGTAATAAATTTTAGTTAGTTAGCTGTAGCGGAGATTCTCGAGGAGAATTTCTCGCAGGACAGATAGGGTCAATAAATTTTAGCCTTTGAATTAGGATCTGGTTGTTAGGATGAACCAGTACTTATGTAATTTTCACACTATTGTAAGAGGATTTTGACTGTTGAAGAAATTTGGCTTTCCTGGAGCGAATCCAGTAAATTGGGGAAATTTAGTCTCTATGTATGTGAATGAGAAATTCCCTGTCAAATCCCGAAGGATAATCTCCTTCAAAACCTCTCTGTTTATTGTGAAATTCAAATTTTATTTGGTGTTCTGTGAGATTGAATGAAATTGTGTTGACTGTGTCAAATTCTATGTTTTTTTAACTATTTCCTCGTGAATTCTAAGTGTCATCCTTCACCCTATTTATCACATACTCTTTTTCTCTTCTCTGTATCAAGTCCTGATGATGAGTCTTGCTCTAGACTCGAAACGTCGACATGAAAAAAGATGAACACTGTGGATTATCTGAATTCAATTACCTCTCAAAAACCACTCCACAGAAACCTGCAATCCAAAATTCTAAGTGTGTTGAGCGGGGGATTGTGAATTTTCGAAAACCTTGGCACTGTGTAGAGTGTGAACTTCTAAAGTCTCTCAGCATTGTGAAAACCCTGTGAGAATCCTAGTGGTCCTCAGTCTCGAAGCTCTAAGCTTCGTTTTCATCTATCGGCTCGTGGAGCGGATGGTCGAGATCAATAGAGGAAGACCAAGGACGTAGTGGCGTGAAGATTGATTTTGGACCATTAGATCTCGGTTGAGATAGATCTATAGTGTTTGGGCGAGGAAGTTACTCGATAGTTAACGAGTAGAAGCGGGTTGGAGAAAACCACAAGTGGATTTTGGGTGGAGGAAAAGGCCGTAAACAGTGATTCCCCGTTGGCTCCGATTCCACACACATAATGACACGTAACAGCGAAGTGAGAGAGGGAAACCGCTTTTCAGCGGATTTGGAGTGCGCAAATTAACCGTCTGAAATACATGTGAGCCGTTAGATCTGGTGGAGCGAGATCAATGTTTGACAGACGAGGAGCAAGTTTTGAAGTCGGGAAGTGATGTGACCGTTAGATCTTGAATAGATCAACGGTGGAGAAGTGTCGACGAATCTTTAGAAGGGCAAATTTCAAATTTTATTGAACTGTGGTTTGTCTTACCGTCAGGACCGGATTAGTGAAAGTTTAGCGAAACTCAACTTTAGAGCTTAGCGGAAGCTCTAGAGTTGTCAGTGAATGATAGAGAGCCCATTGGACCAACAATTACACCTACAAACAGAGGTCGAAGGCATAATCTCACAATTTGGGAGATTAACACTCCTACCTATACCCAGACCACCACCATTAACTTGTTTCTCTTTCTTGCTTTGTGTAGATATCTAGGAGGATTGGAGGGCTTAATTTTGAGAAGTATTGTTTGAAGATCAAAAACACATTATTGGAGCCCTGCTTGTCCAAATTTTTTATGTTCCTAAGTAAGAATGGGAGTGATACTAAGCAAATAAATAATGCAGCATTTAAAAGTAAAAACACACATTAGACATCCATGAAATCATTGCCAATCAAGAACTGTTGAGCCATGTTAATAAAAATCAGAGGGCTAGATACAATATGAAATGGAATGGTGCACCTGGGCTTCTCCCAATAAACAAAGAAGACCAACCCCAGGTGGGAAAATAGCTGAGCTGAAAGCTGCTCAGCTGTTGCACCAATCTGTATTGCACTGCCCTAGTAAATTGTTGCCCTGTTGAACTTCGACCTGTTGGAATGTGCCCAAAAACTGCCCAGAAAATTATATCCCTTTAGCCCCGGACTCATTAGACAAAACCCAGAACGAAATTTCGTTGGTTTTGAATTTGGAATTTCGGCCTCCTTGGAACCTCTCCTCAACTCCTACCGCCAAATTCGACTTGCAAGGAACAGCTTGCAAATCCCTTTGTAAACACTTATGAAATATTGGTTTTACCTATGCTATCCAACTCCTTGCTCCCCGAATGGCTCTTGGCCAAGATTAACTGCTCTTCCAAGCCCCATGAAATTGTTGCTACAGGCCTCTACGCAATCCCTCTGCTCAAAAATTCGTACAACCGATGCACTGGTCTAGCTGGCTGTAAATCCCAACGAAAATGTCCTCAACAAGTAGCCTCCTCAGCTCCCGGAACTCCCAGCAAGCAATGAACCTCCTTGCTGGCTTCTAACTCCTGCGTGTTTCTGGCTGCCCAGGAAATACGCAGTTCCCTTTTCTGCACTGTTGGCTGAAGTGTGTGACTGTGTTGAACTCCCTGAAACTCTTGTGGAACAGCCTCCCTAGGGCGGGCACGGATGGTCCCCCGAAGAAGAGGTTGAATCTCCAGCATGAGAGATTCGTGGCTAAACAGCCGGTAGACTCGCTAAGCAACAAAGCATACAAAAATGCGTTTGTTTGCAAATGTTCAAGATGAAAACAAAATGAGAGATGATCTCTCTTTATAACTCCTTGGGGCCCCTTACCTCATGTGGGCCCCTCCATCCACCCATTCGATTTTCCCTCCAAGCATATCAAATGGCTAATTCGAACTCCTATGTGGGTGGCCCCCACATTCCACTAGCAGCTAAATAAAGTCGATTTGGCCCTTAAGTCCCTAAGTCGAAAGTGTGGGGCCCTCTTCCTTAGTTAAAAATGTGCAAAATTGTGTAGTCGAACCTTGTTACTAATGTGTTTGAGAAGGGACATGACAGTCCTCCCCTCCCAAATGTTGCTTGCCCTCAAACAACCTCAAAGTTGGGTACTTCAAAACATGCTCACCCTCCCAGGTGGCATCCTCATCTGGCAAGTTCTTCCAATGCGCCAAACATCACTTGTCCTCAAGCAATACCTGAACAAACGCCCTCTATGACAATGGACTGCACTATCACCGCAAACTCACCAGGGTCCCAAATGTGCCATTGGATCATCCCTGATCATTGTATTATCCTATAGTGAAGGAGTCCCTCGATACCAAGATCCCATGCCAACCTGATTAACGTGAAGCCCCCCTTGCTCCGCTCATTATCTTGCCAGATATGGGCATTAGAACCCCTGTCTATCACCAATAAGTAGAGCATCCTGACAATGTAAAACTCTGCCCAAATCCTCATGAAGCTGCTCTACCGAATACTCCACACCATGCACTCTGATTGTGGGCCCTTGAAGATACAACTCAATCCCTATGCTAATGAAGCCTCTCCTACATGAGCTCCTCCTGAAATCATCTTGTTAGCCATCCTGCCATGTTGATGAAGTCTCCCACGCCTTTAGCAAATCATTGAAACCCGATGGAGAATCTTGATGACCCTCCCCTATAGAAACCAACTCACCCCTATGGGTATCTGAACTGCTAAGTACTATGACGCTAGGGTCCCATGCCCAACGTAGCAAGAAACTGTCCTGCTAACCCCACGACACCTTGGTCATCACTAACTGTCTAACATGCTCGTACCAGAGCCTCCTCTCGCATAGGTCTCGGCCACAATCTATGCGATGATCGAGGTTAGGCCCAACCTGCCAAAGCGACCCAATAGTGTCAGTGCCTATCCCTCCATGGTTGGCCCCAATCTTGAGCAACAATCTACCTCGCCCTATGGTGAGGGCTTCGGTGATTCCCCATGTGTCTGCCTATGAATGAATCAATTTGCATGTTATCCTGCCCATGCTCACTAAGGAGTGGAGTATCCCACCAATCCACTAGATCCCTGGATCCCATAACCATACTAGAGGTCCACAACCCCCAATCCTCTCTGCCTGTCATTGTGATATGCTGCTAGTTGTTGGGACTCCTCCGTGCCCCATCTTTGACTCTTGTAGGTATCTAATAGGTAGGCACCGAGCATCAAGAACCCATGTTGTGAATAACCAACTGCTTCGCCCCTGCCAAATCAAATAGCAAGATCTACTATCCCAACTCTTGATGATATTCCCTGGTCCTGCTGGAAGCCTAGGCATCATCCTGCCAACAAGGGCTACCATCCCTCGCACCTCATTCTCACCTAATGTCTCAAGTTGTCGAGCTAGAAAAAAACCATACAACTCCCTCTCGGTCACCTCCCCAAGTGTGAGCCTAGGGGTGGAACATATGCTACCTCGACAATCAACCATGTTATCCCTAAGCTTGTATCTGTCAACTCGTGTGCCTACCAAGTGTCTCAACTGGAGAGTCTCCTCCCAACCCATGACACATGGTGTCTCATCCAACTGCCTAGGTTGAGCCTCCCATGCCCTGCTGCCTGAATGGAGAGTGTCAAGGGGCAACAACCAAACACTATGTAAGCAACACCGGAGGAGGATGGGTGGGTATGTCCCGAAGGGTATGATCAAGAGTCTGTCAGAATGCTTAAGAGTAATCCTACGGACGTCCCTGTCTCTGCCTTGGATCTACTAACAACCCCCTCAATGCCCTATCTCCGCTAAACATTGTGTCACCAGATGCTCAACCATGTCCTCATTGATCCTAGGTGAGATGCATCCAATGGTAGACCTACTGCCCCTGTCCATTAGTCTCCTTGGAGGTAACGCTCCAAGCGCCCACTGCACGGCATCATTTGCCACTGCATACCACCCAATATCACCGCACTAATCGACATACCACTATATATCGCAACCTGTCTCTGTACACCATGGAATACCCCCAGCTACAGCCACACCATTCTGTATCATCCTATGTCATGCCTGTGTCACTACACCTGTCACTCCCTGCACATCCTCAATGTGATGCGAGTCACTCCTTCTACCCCACAATGTCAATCGGCATGTTGTGGTATACCACCATGTATCTCCATGCTCCTCTACATGCCACTGCTCCTCGCTGCATAGCCCTACACACCACTGGGTGTTATGGCCTAGAATTGGGTCTGTATGCATTAGGCCACATCCCTCCGTATAAAATTGGACACTGTGACCTGATTTTGTTAAGTCTTGTGTACCACTGCCTACTATCATACAACCCTATAACATATGGTATCCCGCATGTACCAAAGTTTCTGCCACTCTGATAGTGACCCCACCATGACACGTGTCATGTCCCCTCGTCCATCCTGGTAGACCTGAGCACCCTAACTCCCTCCTACTAGGAGGGATATCTCTATTGTGCCGATCCTCTGTGACCCTTGAGTTCTAAACCTCAATGGGAGAAGGGGATCCTATCTTTCTATACAACCAAGCTTATGCTTGAAGGTAAATTTTAACAATGCAACTCTAGCTCTAGAATGAGGATGCAAAATGACCAAATTAAAATTGCTTCAATGAGATCACAATTATGCAAAGTGCTCCAATGAGAAAAATCACTTGTAACCAAAATATTCAAATATCAGTTATCAACTACAAGATCAAATAGTGAAGCACATAAAATTACTCAATGAACCAATGATAGCAATAAGGTTTGATTTCTTGTATGTTCTTATTAGCATTATCTTCCACTTATATAATGTAGAAATTATAAACAAGTGAAACTTCAAACTTATACAAGCACAATGATAACCATAAATAGATGAGATTGTTAACAGTGATTTAAAATGATGAAATGCAAAGAGAACTAAACCATGCAATGCAACTTCTAACATGAGAGAAACCAAAAACAAGGAGTTAGTAATCTAACTAGAAAATGGGCTATCCTCAACTTTAGAGGAGGCCACAAGAGACAAGCCAAAGCAATCATCCACTGCACAATGACCAACTTTAGAGATGGACAGAAATGCACCAGACCTCAGAAGATACCACTGTCAAGAAAGATCACTCCACTGCCAACAAGATCAATCACCAAAGATGTAAGAGACAAGAGCTTAGATACTTGTTACGTTTCTTGTGATTATTTGCGACAATTCTACTTATTATTGTTGTTATCTCTATGATTAGGCTCTGCAATGAGTGCTTCAGATCTAATTATTGGGCAGTCTGTCACAAGGTCACAGTTGAGAGGATTTGTGCTTCAAAGCCCTGCGGTCAAGCCTTAAAGGCTAATATACTAATGTCGTCCCTCAAGAATGGGTGATTTGGCCACAAACAAAAGGTGAGATCCCTTCCAAATCTCCACACTATACCTGCAGTCACAAGAGGGTTAGCCCTAGACTAAATGCAGTGTGATCAAACCCTAGGAAGGCTTGCAGCCAAGCCTATAGATGCCTTTGGCCTTGCAGCTAGGCCTAGAGAGCTAGATTTGTGAGTGAAACGAAATTCCAAGCCAAAATAAAAATTAGAACCCTTTCCCAAATGATAAATTGACTTGCAAGCAATAAGTATTAGTTGACAAATCAATAGATCAGAAATTGTAATGACAAATTCTCAATATAAAACCAATATCAAACCCTCCAAAATTCTGTTTAGGCCTACAAAACAAGGAGATCCGTCTAATAATTAATTGTAATGAATTTACGGTGCCTCTAATGCCTGCAGCTAAGGTTTCTTGGCCTTTTAAGGCTTTCATTAGGGTTAGACAGGCAGATTAGGCCTGCAACCAAGGCTCCAAGGCCTCACAACCTTTGTGCTAGCTCAAATGGATTCAATAATCAGACTTTCGGCCTTCAAAAATTCGTCTAAAAACCTGCAATGAAAAGCACGTTAGATTGATGCCAAAAATGCAATTGTAACCACAAAAATTATTTGCCAACAGTTTCAAATGATGAACCCTTAAGAAGCCTTGATCTGCAATGGTCTAAGCACTTATAGGGCTTGCGGCCTCCAAATGTGGTTGAGCGTTGGGCAAATGAGGCTAAGGAATGGTGGATCTAGGCCTCAAGAGGCTAGATCAATGTAATATTTCTAATTAGCCATGGCTAATTAGAATATTCGATTTTGCTCAATTTTGTCTTCTATAGTTATTTGTAAATAAAAAGGTGAGGAAAAGGGGACATAACTCACTTTTAGAATAAAAGGTCACTTCCTAGTAGCACAACGTTGTGACTTAAAGGGGAGCCAAGGGGGCCAAAGGACCACGCAGAGATGGGGCCCACGCAGACACTTGGAGGGACTGCGCAAATGGAAAGGAAACACGTGGCAAGAGGGGATTACGTTGGAGGAGGTGAGCCTTGGGATTGGGAGAGGCCAATGCCATAAAGGAGAGAGGAGCCCCCTCATTTTGTCATTCGATTATGAGCATTTGAGCTAATCACTTCGACTTGGAGCACGCTGGCTGTTTAGCCTGTCTGCAGCACTGTTTAGTGCACTGAGTGTCTCCGTTCGGAGATCTCACCCTTATCCCCGAGGGATTTCGAGTGCCTACTCGGGCAAAAGGTATTTTCAGCAGTCTTTTTGCAGTAGTTTTGATCTTTGGCATTGATGTGGAGCTGAGCATTGGAAGACTGCGCAGTCTTGAGAGAGGGACGCAGTTCTTCTGGGAGCAGTTTCGGATTGAGGATTCGCGGAGGAGTTGAGCGGGGATATTGAGAAAGGGATCAGCTCTTGCATATTGGAGTGGTTTGGTAGAGTTTCAGGAAGTATTTTGGAGGATTCTACTCAATGGCAGCGCAGGGCCTTGAGGGGTTGCGTGATTCCCCAAGGGGGGCGATTTTCGGGGGTCGGCCATTTCAGAAAAGCTTTCTTGGGTTTTCTGGGTTTTCTGAGTAGGGGCGGATTCCAGAGTTTCAGCATTTTCTGAGGGGAATAGCCCCAAATCCACATTTGATTTCCAGCAGTAGCAGCAGCACGGCAGTTTCCAGCAGCATCCACGCAGAGGCCATTCCTTTGTTATTCTAAGTGTATTTCTTCACTTCCCTGGTGCAAGTCGAGGTGCCATCCTTCTGATCACCTCCTGTACTCATTCCATTACTCAGTATAATAAAATGGCTTAGCATTTCTCGAGTATCTGCTTATATTATTATATGTTACACCACTGTTATTTTTATCATTTTGAGTTTCCTGGTTATTATATTATTTGTGCGTATTTGGTTGGAGTTTAATGGGGGTTTGGGGAAAATCTCTGAAACGGGATATTACAATCAAGCTTCAAAACCCTGCGACCCTCTCTTAAGGATTGGACGGCTTCCTCCAAGATGATTTGATGCCCAAACCCTAGCCGCTAAGCTATGTGAGGGCTTAACCTTTTCAAAATTCAAATTTGCCTCTTGGATCTTGAAAAATAACACCTGCAAAGTGACAAAGAAGCCTAGTCGTCCCTCCAAATTTATAAGAAAATTCAAATAAAGGAAGAAACCCCAACTAGCTATATACACAAAGAAAAATAATTGCAAGGGTTAGTAAATTTATTTACAATATTCACAATGATTAAAGCTCTTCTAAGAAAATTTGTCAATTAAAGCACTTTAGAATAGAAAAGACAAATTTAATAAATAGGTGACCTTGGTAGAGTAAAAGACAAGAAACCCCCTTCAATGTGGTCTTATGATGAGCCTTTGAGACGTTCCACTACGGGTTCTTAGCCATCATGCTTCAAGTAGTTGGTTGGCTCAACTAAAACTTCCCCGAGTACCTAAAATCTTATTCAAAAAATTTCTACAAACACTCAAAAATTTGTTAGATCCAAATGGGATTGATTCACACAGTAAAATGGAGGTCTATAGGCAAAACAAGGATCCAATATATCTGCCCAATCATCAATACTTACACAACCCAAATAATAGTGCACGATACCTGTACACTAATAAATCCCAAAGGCATGTGGAAATAGCAACATTAAAATTCAGTAGAACATTAAGCTCAAAACCAGAGTAAATTTACCATGATAGGCTGAAAACATACACCCATAGCTTTGCCCACAAAGACTTCGATTTTATTGATCAAAAAAAATTATAGAGCTTCCACAGCCAGTCACACCATCCAAAGAAGTTTCAATGAGGAGCCTTAGGTTTCCTTATATAGAAAATAGAGAGATCTAGATCCCCCTCCAAGTGGAAAACGGCTAGGTCCAATGATGTGCACAAATTTGACTTGATCCTAGAGAATAACAGCTAGTTGATGCTTGATCCATGCCAAATTAAATCCTAACCCTTGATCTGGAAGAACAAAAAATCGAATTTGTTGATGAAGACTTTGATCCCTGTCCAAAAATGTTTTTTCCAACCTTTCTTCCTTGGAAAATCTCTTTTGACTTAACCACCATGGTCCAAAGATTTGATTTTTCTTAAAAAATCCATTTTTTCCTTTGTGGAGGGCCTAAAAATTAATTTCCAATTTCTTTTCTTAATTTTTCCTCATTCAATTCAACCACCTGGACCCAGAAAATTGATTTTCCTTGACAAATTATTTTTCTTGGTCCAAGGAATTTTTTTGTGGGATTTATCTTTCTTGGAAAAGAATCCTTCAAATTTAATCTTCCTCCGGAAAGTCAATCTCCTCCAAAAATTCGTTTTTCCACTTGGAGAGAATTTTTATTTTCTCCCATTTTTATTTTTTGACCATTTTCTAGCTAATTGTTTGGCAGAAATTAAATTAAATGACTCCACAGGGGATTAAACACATATTTTCACCCACAACGTGGGTCTAAACAGATATTTAGGCGATGATGTCTAATTCTAATTAATCATCCACCTAAAATATTCCTAGACAACACATTTTACATCAAAATATTACATAGGCATCCCATTAGAAGGGGATTTTTTATAATCGCCACATAACCTCTAGACTAAACCAAATTCTGCGACACAAAACATATGATCCAGCATGATAAAAGTACATAAACTCGATAACACTAGGACTCACCTAAGGTCTTACCATCAAGCCGAACTCTAGCTTTGGGGTATATGGGAGAAAAACTCCGTCGATTATTTGGATTCAGAAACGTGAATAATTGGTAGAAGGTAAAAAAACTCCCTAGAGTGAAACTCTTTAGCAAGGAACCTTAGGCTACCTGAAAGTTTTTACATGGCTTTATAGTCATACTAGAATCATTTTTACAACGTTGGCCCACAAGGCTGCTGAATTTGGATTACAAATTTTGACAAAATCGTTTCAAGATGATGATGATTTCCTGCTACTTGATTGCTTGAACATGATGGAATGCTTTGAAAAAATGTGTACTGCTATAAGCTAGTTGACACAGAGTGGTCAACACTGTCCAAATTCACATTTTATCCAAAATACATAATCATGGGCTGGTTTATGGAGGGTTGTGATCACAATCCAGCACAAGGAGGTAATTAGTGTGGTAGAAGGTAAGGCATATTTTCATTTCATCACAAATTTCTTAAAATTCAGAAATATTTTCAATTTCCTTGTTTCATATATTTTCAAAAAGCAAAAAAATCAAAAAACAAAAAATAATAATAATAATTTTGCTAGCTTGTGCTTAATTTTCCAATATTTAGTTAGTTTGGTACTTGCATTTTGATACAATGACTTATTCAATTGGCCCAAGAAAGGCATAGTGGTTTGTTGTGTCTAGATAAGGCATTTATTTCCTCAAACAAGCTGCTTTCCAAGGGTTTACAGATCATCAACAGCAAGTCACAGCCACCTGTTACAAGGTAAACAACCCCTTTTCAAGGGGGTTTGGGCTTCCACACATATATCTATCATTTCCCCTTTATTTTTATTGCTTCATGAAGTTAATTGAATATTATTTGAAGCATAAAATCAATCCCAAACTTGCTAGGATTAAAACTCAGCAAGGAATAAAATCTGGGTTATTACCCTAGTGCGGATTTAACCCCAAAACTGAGCATTTGTTTTCATAATTGAATATCTTTTGAAATACTCAATATTTTTGAGGTGTTTGTAGGCTCATTGGAAAAGTCTTTCAGAGTACTAACCCCTCCAACCCAAATACAATTTTTATTTGCACAATTTTAGGATCTTGGGCAATGTTCCACCAAGTCTCCAGGACGGGGAGACGCGGGTGCGGGGAGACGCACAAAGGGGACGTGTGGGAGAACCCTGAAATTTTAGGGAAATTTAGGGGAGACGGGGAGACGTCGAGGTATATATAATATAATTTTTAATTATATATATTATAAATTTATATATATGTATATAATTTTGAAATTTTCATGTTCATATTCATTGTTCAATAATGCTAATTCATCAAGATTCAATACCATAAGATTCAATAATAAAATTCAATATGAAATTCAAATATTCAAATACAATGTACATTGATCCATATCAATTATCATTCATCAATCATCATTCTATAATTTACATTGAAAACCAAAATAATAACTGAAACTAACATATATTCCAAACAGTTGTTTCTATATGATTAAATCAAAAAGTTATAAATAAATTAACTTCTAATATATCTGACCAACCTTTGCTATTTCGCTTTGGTTTTCACTAAAAGAATGACGATAGATGAACCACATACCTGTAATCTTACAATGCTCTTAATTTGTTCACGGTCTAGAGGTTGGAAAACAATATACTCATCAATGCGATTCATGAACTCAGGGCGGAATGTCGTTTGAGCCACTTCCATAACCCTGTTCTTCATTCTCTCATACAGTTCCTCTTTTGATCCAGGTTCATCATCAAGCCTACTTAGAATGTACTGAGAACCAATGTTTGAAGTCATAATAATGACAATGTTGGTGAAGCTTAGAGTTCGACCCTGAGAATCAGTGACCCTTCCGTCATCTAAAATCTGAAGTAGAATATTGAAGGCATCTGTATGTGCCTTACCAATTTCATCAAACAGAATAACTACATAAGGCCTTCTACATATAGACTCAGTCAACTGTCCCCCTTCTTCATAATCCACATACCCTGGTGGTGCTCCAATCAGCCTTGAAACTGCATGCTTCTCCATGTATTCACTCATGTCAATCCTCACTAGAGCTTCATCAGTATTAAATAAATAGGATGCAAGAGCCTTAGCTAATTCTGTTTTGCCAACACCTGTTGGGCAACGACTGCTAAGTGCTAAAAGCAAGCCGTTGCGTGGAGAAGAGTGAGGATGCGCTGAAGCTCTCGTGGGCGCAGTGAGAGCAGATGGAAGAAAAAATGCGTTGAGGTAAGAGCATAATGAATGGCGGCAGAATGAAAACTTGAAAAGTGGAGTTAACCCTAACTTGTTCATGTAATTTTTTATTTGTAATTGTTAATTTAGTTTGTTTTTATTTTTTATGTTTTTTTAATAAATTAATTTTCATTTTTTTTTTTTTTTTTTTTTTTTTTTTTTTTTTTTTTCGTTTATAAAGGGTAATTAGACAAAAATGAAGGGGGGACGCCCAGAAGAACCCCATTTTCGGGGGGATGCCCAGAAGAACCCCATTTTTGGGGGGGGGCGCCCAGAAGTACCTCTTTCGGGGAGTCGAGTCTCCCACATTGGGGAAACGCACCCCCTTGCGTCTCCCCGAGTCTCCCCAAAAGAGGGACGTGGGGAAACGCACCCCCGAGAGTCTCCCCGTCCTGGGTGCGTGGGGTGCGAGGGGTGCGCGCACCCCACCCTGGGGGACGCGTCCCCATGGAACACTGATCTTGGGTGGCCCTGAAGTGGGCCCTAACTTGTTGGTCCTGTGTTTGTTTGCAGAAAATCAGACTTACAAGTCCAAAACAGCAAGCAGAAGTATTATCTACAACCACATACAAGAGTATAGTCAAGGGTAATCATCTACTAATTGGTAAGGGTTGTCTTACTCAATCTAGTGCATTTACAAAGTTTATTTAACTCTTTTATTGAGTGCTCTGATTGTTGGTCCCCTATTTAATGCTATAGAATATAATTTTCATATTTGCAATCATCCAAACTAACTCCTAGACCCCATCACCCGACAGGAATTTATAGGCACCAATCTACTAATCTTGTGGTCAAGTGTTTTGATTGTGTAGGGAAGCTTCCTGTGGCATTTCAAAAGTTGGCCTAACAAGTGGGGACTCGTGCTGAGGTAACAGTGGACACTCCTGTGTGGTGCCACTTTAGCATATCTTGCCGGACCTTTGCAAGACTGGTAATCCGTGCAGTTACAAGCTATAACTTCTAACATCCAAAATCCATCCCATGATTAACTGTTAAGCCACAGTAGAGAAGCATGTGTTTTCCTTCGTATGCTCTTCATTTTTATAGAGTTACCAATTTACCACACATTTTCCTAGCATTTCTTTGCTGTTGTACTGTATAATAGTGACATTTTTATGTTACAAACCCTTTCCTAAAATTTCCACAATGTCTTTGGCATGCTTTACTTCTCATTTAAACTTTAATTGTTCATTAATCTTCTTTCTTGTCCCCTATCTCACTGATCATTTTCACCAATTAATTGATTCGCAAGAGGAATTGAAACAATTAGCATCATCATTTTCTCCAAGGTAGAGAAACCAGGTGGAAGTACAATTGAAGGTTTTCATTTGACAGTTTAGATGCAATAAAAGTTAAAACCTCCAAGAAGTGTAGAATACCTTTTAAATCACTTCTAAGATAATCAAGACCTTTGTTTGGTCAATAAAGAATGAAGAAAAGTATTCCTTTTTATATCCAAAAAAAAAAATTGCATAAACAATGCAAATAAAACGCAACACCTTAAACAGGAAGGACATTAGAGAAAACTGGTAACAAATCAATAACCAACCCAAGTTTGTCCATGACTCCAATGGCCGCTTCTGGGTTATCCATGGTAATGGCATGTCTAAGGCTGTTTAAATGATCTTCAAGAAGCTCTTTGTTTTCTTCCCAACCATCAACAACCTCAACAGAGCTCCTCTTGCCAAATACAATTGCATTCCTGCATTATAAATGAAAACTAATTTTACTAAACAGAATCCAAATTCTAAAGAAGATGAAATGCCAGAAGATATCACTAAAAGTTGATTTGAACAAACACAATCTGAGCGATAGACATTAAGAAGAGCCATAATATATGCCTATACAATTTTGACAGAATGTAATCTGTAGTATGACAAGTCCATCATGAGTATAGAAATGTCATATCAATCAAGGGTGAATTCCTGTCCCTCAACCCCTCTTAAGGCATCACTTGAGCTATGATCATTGATTATGATACCAGAGAATAAACCTTGGATGCTAGCCACGGCCCACGACTAATTCTGAAATAAGATCTTCAAAAGTTTAGATTAATGTTATGTTGTCAAATGAATATTTATCAAGAAGGTTCTTGTTACCACAAAATCTAGAACTTTAGTAAAAAGCTTCACTAAGCACTATAAATTAAGGGTAACAATAGGATCAGTTGCTACTGTTACATTAGAAACTTAAACAAGTTCTCAAACACATGCTAACTTTAAATTACCAATTCTTGTTATAAATTAGGGTTTTCAAGCAACACAAGTTACAGCATACAGAATTTATGACAGCAATAAAAAATAGTCTAAAATTGATGGCAAGCAAGCAATAAACAAAGGCTACTTAATGACTAAAGTAGGAAATAGGTTGCAGCAATTTTTCAATTGCTGAAAACACATAAAATTGTTATAAAACCTTAGACGTCAACCCTAACAAGTGGCAGAAAATGCATAAAAACTTATGTTTTTACTTTTCCAATTTAATGTATGTAAAGCCTAACCCAATGACTATGAGGTCCAAGGTATTCTATGCTATTAAATGCAGATTTTGATGTAACTGAACTCTAATTTACCCTAGAAAACATGAAAAAAAAAATAGGGTTTAATTTTTTATAGGATTGACAAACTAGTAAACTAGTGCCTTTCTGAACCTTGGGCTAATGAAATCAAAGGTGAGGCCTTTGGTAGAGGACCAGTGGAACAAGAGTTATGAAAGAGGAAATACTACAATGAGGTTTCTCTCCATCAAAACCCTAGTGACATTCAATCAATTGGGGATAAAGGACAAGGAAGCTATACTAAGGTTCATTGATGGAAACTTGGTTATAATTTTACAAAAGGAGATGTTAGAACCATAAAAGATTCAATACATATGATGAAAATTTCAGTGAAACCCAAATTCTACAATGATTCCAAAATTGAAGAAGATACAATAAACTTACACAAAATCACCATAGAATCACTTTATCATCCAAGAGGAAATTCCTTCCAATCATGATATCCACCCGAGGGCAATTTGTTCAATGAAAGAGACACTAGTGCGCACTCTCTAATGAATGAGTGAGAGTGTTACCATGATCCTTTGCTAAATCAACTTCCCTCTACTTGTAGGAGAGAAACCAAGTTAATTTAGCTTTCAAATTGATTAAAAACCCTAAAAATAATAAAAAAATATGATTACAAGTTAAGTAGTTCAAAAGCCAACCTCAAAAATAGTTATTTGAATGATAAAACATAAAAATAAGCCTATGTTTAACCCATACATGTCAGCAAAAAGGCCTCCATGGGTGACATCATCCTCTAGAGTCTATGTTGATTTTTTTCTAGTAGCGTCGGATGTGCTCTAGCCATGAAAATTGGTGGAGAGGCTAAGGCGCATGAGATCTCCAAGACCTAGAAATCGTTTGGGGAAATTCCACCCGGATGAAGAGATATTAAAATAATTAATATTTTTAATGGGGTTCTGAAGTCTAAACTTAAGAAAATTAAAATATTAATGTGTATTAATATAAAATGGGTGAGAAATTCTAAATAACGAAGATCAAGCCAAATCTAATCTTAGTCGTTGATTAGAGACTTAATCTCAGGCGTTGAATCGTCAATAGGAAAAGTATAAGAGGAGACTTGAGGGTCAGTTGGAGATACACTAAGTTGATCAGTCAGTTCGATCTTTTGGGGCGAGGTTTGCTAAGGAAATCGAGCAAGTGATCTGTTGTAGCGAGGGGCAGTTCGGCAGGAGGCTGAGAATACATAGCAGAGAGGCAGTGAAAGTGTCAGAGAGACAGCGCAAAGCCAAGGAGGACTGACGCAGAGGCTAAGGAGGCCAACGCAAAGGACAGAGAAGGTCGTAAAGCTGACGCAGGCAATGCAGAGGGTTGCAGGGCTGACACTGGGTTGAAGAGTCTGCGCTAAGGTGATTTTGTGGGGCAGACTGGGAGTTGATCAGTTGACGCAAAGTCGTAGGAGGGCGACGCAGTTCCAGAAGATAGCTTGGAGCAGCTTTTGTTGTCTAGTGGAGGAACAATCGAAGTTACTGTGGGGCCAATCATCTGGTTTTTTATTAGCCGGAATATCTGTCTCCGAAGAAAGGTACTATTGTTGAGGATAATCTCTGAAGGGTGAGCCATTTCTGGCACCCTAGTTATATTCAGAAATCTGCATAATAATAAAACCCTCATATCTGCTGCACCAGTTTTCCCACATTGAGATTTTCCGGGGACGATTGTCCAAAAATAACGGTGTCCCTTGTGTTCTCTCAGTTTATTTCAATTGTTGATCTGTATATTTTTGAAGGTTGCATTTGTGTTTACTTCGATATTTATGCATTTAAATAACTTGTTAATGAAAAGAACAAGTAGGAGATAGTAAACCAGATATTGCAGTAGGGATTTCTGAATTGTTAGATTCAGAAATTTTCACATGGTATCAGAGTGATTGCAGATCAAGGAGGACTAAAGACACCAGCAAAAGAAATCTGAGAGTTAGCAGCAGCGAAGCAACTGTCCTGAGAGACAGCGTTATTCTAGAGCCAAAGACGCATAAGAAAGAGTGACGCAAAGGCTCACACAAACCCTGTGTCAGCATTCTGAGCCAAGAGGAGAGCCAAGGCAGAGACAGAGGAGGGGCAGATCAGGCCTACGCAGTTCCCATCATCTTTCTCAATCAGGAAGGATTGAAGCTGAGGCCAGGAGGAGTTGATCCAGCTCTCATTGTGATTGCGCAGAGCCAGACGGGTTCAGATTCTTCAGTTGTCAGGGCTAAGGGAGTTGTGCAGATTGTGATTTGAGGAGCTGGTGGGACGATGTTTCTATGTGTGCAGAACAATGTCTAAGGAGACGGAACCAAGGTAGAGGGAAGCACTACCTCGACAGATATCTAGCCAAGAAATCCATATCCGAGTTGCAGCAACAAAGGGGGATTAGAGAGGAGTGATTCAACAGTTGGCCGATTTCCAGGAGGGAAGTCGAGACTCAGAGGGAGTCTAGTAGAGGAGCAGAGATGGCAGTGAATAGATTAAGGGATCAGGACAGATTGGACAGGGCTTCCAATTTTGTCATCTGGAAGGTCAGGATCCTGGCAATCCTGGATAAACATCGCATCAAGGACTATGCCTTGAAAACCGTAGCTATCCTAGTTGACCTGATTGCTAATGAGAAGTATGAGGAGGTCGAGGCGAAGACGAAATGTATGATCCTAGACAGGGTCAAAGATCATGTCATACCACATATTGCTGAGAAGAACGCAACAAGGGAGATGTGGGAGGCGCTGACCACCTTATAACAAGGCTCTTCCATACAATGGAAGATGTTATTGGAAAATCAGCTAAGGTCATATCAAATGCAGAAAGGAGAGGATAGGTCACTTTCTTCTCAGGTTGCAAGGAATTCGCAACCAACTTACTTCTGTGGGGTCTACACCGGATCCAAAGTTTATGGTCAGGACTGCTCTGAAAGCAGTCTCCAAGGACTAGGAGACGTTTGTCCAAAGCATTTTGGGTAGAGCGACTCTCCCCAGTTGGGAGGAGATGTGGGTACCTTTTCGACAAGAGTACTACAAAGAGTAGCGGTAAAGGAGTTCGAGTCAAGAAAGAGGAGGAGGAGGATGCGGCTTTAGCATCTGCGAGACAGTAGGGGGTTAAGAAGAGGAAGAAGAAGGACATCTGCAAGTTCAAGTGCTTCAACTGTGGGGAGCTAGGACATTATGCATCTCAATACCCCAGGAAGAAAGGCAAGGGAGAAGCTTTTGACTCAAATGCGGCTCCAGCAAAGGCGGAGAAGGATGTTGAGACTGATGACGATTATGCCATGGGTGCTCATGTGCCTCTAGAGAAGAGGTGGGGAGACATCAAGTTGTAGTCAGGAGGACTACATGCAAGGGGCAGGATCCTTGAGGTGACCAAACTCTTGGATCACATACCGCTAGAGGAGCCCTTAATGACAAAAGCATGATGACAAGTGCCTGGTGGAGCAAGGTGTGATGGAGTGACAAGGCAGTGCTAGAGTGCAGAACTCTGTAGCAGCGCCGCAGAGGTTGCAGTAGTGCGAGAGGCATAGAGGTGTTTGCAGCAGCGCAGTTGCAACATAGGGAGCACAAGATAGCAGTAGAGGTGGCTTCAGCATCACGAGGCTTCCAAATTGGCCAGGATGTTCGTATTTGGGTGAAGTTAGTTACTTACTTCTCAGTAACTAAGTTGCAGTGCAGCAATTAACAGTGGCAGCGCTATGGGCAGCATGTTGATAGGGAGTTGTAGTACAGATGTAGAAGAGGCAATGGCAGTGGCAGTGTCATGGGCAGCAGTGCAGTGAATGTGGGTAGCAGGGCTAGCATCAACGCAGGTACTGATGCGGAGGACAGTGTGATGTTTATATGGTGAAGCATTACTAGAGCACATTCCTCGCTAAGAGGGAGTGTTGCTTTTTTTCTGGTAGCATCGGATGTGCTCTAGCCATGAAAATTGGTGGAGAGGCTAAGGCACATGAGATCTCCAAGACACAGAAATCGTTTGGGGAAATTCCACCCGGATGAAGAGATATTAAAATAATTAATACTTTTAACGGGGTTCCTAAGTCTAAACTTAGGAAAATTAAAATATTAATGTGTATTAATATAAAATGGGTTAATATAAAATGGGTGAGAAAGTTCTAAATAATGAAGATTAAGCCAGATCTAATCTTAGCTGTTGATTAGAGACTTAATCTCGATCGTTGAATCGTCAACAGGAAAAGTATAAGAGGAGGCTTGAGGGTCAATTGGAGATACACCAAGTTGATCAGTCAGTTCGATTTTCTGGGGCGAGGTTTGTTGAGGAAATCAAGTAAGTGATCTGGTGCAGCAAGGGGCAATTCGACAGGAGGCTGAGAATACATAGCAGAGAGGCAGTGAAAGTACCGGAGAGACAGCATAGAGCCAAGGTGAATTGACACAAAGGCTAAGGAGGCCAACGCAAAGGACACAGAAGGTCGTAAAGCTAACGCAGGCAGCGTAGAGGGTTGCAAGGCTGAAGCTGGGCTGAAGAGGTTGCGCTAAGGTGATTCTGTGGGGCACACTGGGAGTTGATCAGCTGATGCAGAGCCGTAGGAGGGTGACGCAGTCCCTAAAGGGTAATGCAGTTCCAAAAGATAGCTTGGAGCAGCTTTCGCTGTCCAGCTGAGGAACAATCGAAGTTATTGTGGGGCCAATCATTCGGTTGCTGATTAGCCAAAATATCTGTCTTCGAAGAAAGGTACTACTGCTAAGGATATCTCTAAAGAGTGAGCCATTTCTAGCACCCTAGTTGTATTCAGAAATCTGCATAATAATAAAACCCTCATATCTGCTGCACCGGTTTTCCTGCATTGGGTTTTTCCGGGGACGATTGTCTAAAAATAACGGTGTTGCTTTTGTTGTCTCAGTTTATTTCAATTGTTGATCTGTATATTTGTGAAGGTTGCATTTGTGTTTACTTCGATATTTATGCATTTAAATAACTTGTTAATGAAAAGAACAAGTAGGAGATAGTAAACTAGATATTGCAGTAAGGGTTTCTGAAGTGTTAGATTCAAAAAATTTCACACTCTATAAGTGCAAGTCTCCATCAAAATATGCCATGGATGAGTCAAAAAGGTGCTCCTCACTCAATATCCCATCTTCTCAAGTTGTCCAATTATCAAGCAAAACCCTTTTCATCAATATCTCATCCTCAACCAAGCCAATGTCATCACTCCAAGCCAAATGAAGGGGTCATCACAAGGCTAGGGAAAGATGCCATCATCTAGAGAAGTTTAACATTCCCTCCAGAGGGGTCTCAAGTTATCATCTTTGGCAAATCAACTTAGAACAAGGCAACATCCATGAAAAAGGTACAATGCTAGCCTAGGGATGCCTTATCATCTTTGGGGTACATTAACTTTCTAGGTAATATCCTAGCTCACATATACAATGTATATGGAGGGAAAAGAGAGTCATCATCAATGATGGATACATCCCAAGGTCAACACTCTTCAATAAGTGATCAACATCTTAGCTCTAGCGCCTAGAATGGTCATCAAATGGGGGGGTTGGACATCCTCTCTGAAGTGTTAGAGAAGCTCAATACAATCCCTCAAGGGATGGTAGTTGTGCCTAGGAATAAGCATCTGAAACATACCTTCAAAATCGAGTGAAACCATCATCATAGGTAAAATAACCATAGGAGTATCATAGTCGGCCATATCTAATGCAAAAGGCACCAAAGTACTTCACACAAGCATCATATCCAAATGTCTTCCTAGCTTATGATTTGTAAACAAGTTACCATTCTTAGATACATGAGGGTTATCAAAAGGCCCTATTAGGTGTTTCCAACCTGAAGGGAAGGAAGAGTTCACAAGTGTAATGTCCCCTAATAACAATAAAAATAATAAATAATATAATATAATATTAAAATATAAGAAAATAAATGATAAACAATAAAGAAAATATAATAATAGTAAATAAATAATAAATAATGAAGAAAATATAATAATAATAAATAAATAAAATAGTAAATAACAATAATAGAGTTCTAAATAAATATAAATAAAAATAAACTATAAAAATAGTAAAAATAAGTAAAGTTAACAAAAAGTAAACTAAAATAAGAAAGAGTTAAATTAAGAGAACTATAAAAATAGTAAAAATAAATAAAGTTATCAAAAAGTAAAAAGAAATCAAATAAGAAAGAATTATATTAAGATAATTACTAAATTAAATTAAACTTAAAATAAAGAAATTAAAGTTGCATGTTGACACATGGAATGTGTAAATGCAGTTCCCCTTCCAATATTTGCTCTATTTAATAGACGGTGAGGAAGAAGAGAGATATTTCCATGATTCCATCATCCATTCTCTTGGGAAAAAAGCATTGTGAGACAAAGGATTCCCTGGCAGTAGTACGTTGATTGAGGGCTCGGGGGTGGCCAGTTGTAGCAAGATTTTGTGCAATTGAACCTACGGTTGCGCGGAAAGTCATCCCCAAAACTTTGTTGCGGTTAGCAGGATTCAAATAGCGTTCGACTCCAAAATCACAAGTAAAGAATATCATCGCCACAGGTAAGTTGTCTCTGCTCATATTTCCGAATTTCAATGTTAAATAATTGATAAATTGCGTGTTGATTATAAATCGCATGATTAATCTAATTAGTTGCATGTTTTAATTTCAAGGTTGTTACATATGGTATCATAGCGGGTTTCAATTTTGCGTGACCTTTAGGTAAAAGTTTGAAAAAAAAAAGTTAATTAAATTTATCATTAATTTTGTTTCTGATGAAATTAAATTTCAAGCCAGTATGGAGTTTTAGCAAATATCCTCCAATGACAATAACATTAATGGTTTTGTTATTTGTTTATCTTTCTTTTCATAGTATATCTTAATTAATTTTTTTATTTTTTATTTTTTGTTGCCAAAATTGAGATAGATACTCATATTCGATATTTCTAAACTTAGTGGTAATGGTAAAATAAAAATAAAAACTAAACTATTTACTTATTATTATTATTATGGATGAAAAATCCCATTTATACTTCGGTAATGACGTGGAGAACTTATTTTTGAGAGAGTTTTTAATTTTTGGGATGAAAAGTAAAAGATTTTTGGAATCATTACCTTTTCTCTTTTTGGAAAATTTAAGAAATGGTTGTTACATGAGTAGAAATTGGTCCATATAGTGTTTATTACATGTGAGTAGAAATTGGTCCATATAGTGAGATTACCCTAAATTTAAATGAAAACTCAGCTCTTATTTCTGTTATTTCCACAAATTAAACAGAAATTCATCCTTTTAGTGGTTGTTGTAGCAAAATTCAAGTGAAAATTCTGTTATAGAGGTGGGTTTCTAATAAAATATTCATATTTTCTTCAAGAAACCGTCCCTTTGAGAATAGAATTATACCCTTTAAGTAACTAATGACCATTCAATTCAAAAGCCCTCTTCTGTCCATCTGTAACAAAACCCTTTCTCAGAAATTGAGTTGCATCAACCCCAATCTTGTAATCGGTAGACCATCTCTAATTAGCTTTCATTTTCATTTTTGAGGCCGTGATGGTCATTGAGGAGAAAAACACTGCCACAAGAGAAGAATGACTTCCCTCTCTACATGGCTTCGCTATATTACCCACCAAAAAGAGTGCTCATTCTCTCTTGGCTTTCCAAGATATATCTATATATCATCAAACAGGGCGTGCCCAAACCACAAGTTTGAAGGTCCGTTGAAGACGAAGTTTTTTTTTGTTTTGTTTTTTTTCACTGGGTTTTGTTTTTGTTTTGCTTTTTTTCACTGGGTTTTGTGGTAGGATGAAACAGAGACGATGGTGCTCCTGTCATCACTTTTACTGTCCATAGACCTGCAAATGCCCAAATTTGAAAATTACTTTCCATAGACCTGCGCAAGCCCAAATTCAAAAATTATGGAGCAAGGCAATACGTGGTTGCATCTATTTAGATTGCGGGTTGGTTTTGGTGTCCACACGTGTTTATATATATATATATGCGTGCGCGCGCTGTGACGCTGGAGTATGTGCATGTATTTATATAATTGTAACAAGATATGTGTCGACCACGTGAGTCTTTAATCTGCCTAAGTACACGAACAACCAATCGTATTTTCCAATTTAATTTAAAGAAACGAATAAAATTATAAAAAAATAAAATAAAATCGCATGCAAGTACTGCTCAGAGACATGCAAAGTCATTCTATAAACGTTGATAGACATGCAAAAAGAGGCACTGGCTTTTTAAAAGAATGGACTGAGTTAGGCGATTTACACATTATAATGGTTTTATAGTTGATGTCTGTAGTGTGATAATATTGTCCCACTTGCAATATTTATAAAAAAGTAAGAAAAACACATGTATAACATGGAATTATTAAATTATTTTAATAAAATAATTCATGGATTTTATCCCACTTGAGAAAGTCTCATCATTCAACTATTTACTATCTAATTTTTAATCTTCATAGCATCAAATTCTCCTGTAAAATTCGAACACGATGTATATGAAATTTTGTATTATAATTTTGAAATTTTGTATTATATTTAGAGAATCATAATATATATCAAAGATATATTTTAAGATAATATATAATTATTTTTGGAAAGATTGTAAACATTTTATTAAAATAAGAAAAACTATATATATATACATACATATTTTGTGAATGAGTGTATAGAATAGTAAATTTAAAAGTTAGTTATGTTATTAATTTGTAAAATTATAATGAAGTTGTCTTTAAGTGAGTTTATTAAAGAGGAAATTATTTTAAGGGTTTTAATATATATGTGTATATGCTATAAAGATCATGACATGTTGACTTAGTGTAAGGAGATATCTTTATTGCGACAAGAAAAGTTTAATGAATAATGACGTTGAAGATTAACATTCTTAATCATGGTGCTATAGAATATACAATGTTAAATTGGCATAATAAATGTGGATTATAAATATTTGAGTAGAGTTTAACAGACTCATCGATATACAAACTAATGATTGGTTAACCCCCTTTTGAGTGAAGGGACTAGAAATACTAATTAAGACCCATGTGGCTACTATGTTTTTTTTTATCTTGATAAAAACAAACAAACATCTCTTTTCGCAATAAAGTATTTCAAGGATAATGATTGTTTAACTTTTGGAAAAAGAAAGACACTATGTAGACTAATGAAAAGCACCAGCATGAAGTGTAGGAAGAAATAATATTGGAAATTCTATAATGTGACATTGAGAATGATTACACACGAATTGAATAATATTGGAAATTCTATAATGTGACATTGAGAATGATTACACACGAATTGAATAATATTGGACTATAATGTGACATTGAGAATGATTACACATGAATTGACCGAAGAAGTGAGAATCAACTAATAAAGGGTGTACTTGAATAAATGTTACTCACGAGTGGATTGACGACCTAGTGTTACTTCAGATAAAACAACTTACTAGTGTGTCATTAGTATTGAAAGAAGTTATTACCAAACACATTGGGCATACCAGATCATTCATGGATGATAATGGTGGTAGTGGCTCTAAGCATTTCAAATTCTAAACTAAATATTTAATAAGTGGAAATTAAGGTGGAAGAATCCCTAGTCCAACTTGAGGATGGGTGAATCTACGATAAAAGAGATCAAGTGGGAAATTGATGAGATAAGCAAATATTTTTAACATGAACAATGACAATTATGTGAGTGATGGATAAATCACTAGGGGACAACAAACCCTCATGCGGGTGGATTAAGCATAACATAAGACTTAAATAAGGATGACCTCGTGTATGTGTGCCATTTGGATAAGCACAATATATATAGTGATCATGAAAATTTCACTTGATATTGATGATTTAAATGATTATACAAACGGTAATATCTTAACAATGAATTTCACTAATATTTATTTGGGGAAGGAAGAATAAGTGACACGAGATTAAGGCTCAAGATGGTGAGGCTCATTTGAAATTTAACGATGTACTTAGATGAGTATACCTACGGTGTAAATAGTCAACTTCCTAATATAAAGAACAGGAAAAGATTATCTAAAAGTAATTGGTATCTTGATGAAAACATGACACTAATAACAATAATGAGATAACATATATCCTAGATGGATGTTGAATAATCTTAGTTCATAGTTGGTATTCAATGTTTATACAAGCAAATGAAATTGATTTTTCTGATAAATCATGATAAGAATGCTTATAGTGTATTATTCTATATTTGATGGTTTTCATATTGATAATGTTTCAAACTTTCATGATATGATGGTCTGAGGGTGATCATGCACATGTGGTTCATAATTATATAGTTCTTACAATAGTGATGATGTATACTTATGATGATTATGATATGCATAGGCATTATGATGTTATGTTGAGGTATATTGACATGTGGTTTATTTATTACGTGATGATATGTCTTTAATGTTTAATGTCGATGTTATAACTTAGGAGGGATCTTATGATGTGAAGCATGTGGTAATTGTATGTAGATTTATGACATGCAAAATTTTGTGATGACATTGATGTTATGTTCTCATGATGACATGCAAGACTTGGCATGTGGATTATTTTCTATGATACTATGATGTTATATGATGATGATGATGATGATGATGATAGTGGTTAACGTCCACTGAGACCAAATTGGTCTATCGGACCTATAATTTTCTTCGGATCTATAATTTTCTTAGTTTTTAATTGTTTGGCTCCTTGTCTTTCTTGGCGAGATTGATGCTGTAGCTTTCTTTTTTTTCTCTACGGTCTTCCAACTTCCTGTTTCTTGCATCCCCTTCATCTCTTCTGGTTCTTGGGACATTGGTGTCTTAGCTTCGCGATCTATTGTGTTCGTCCTCTTCAAGATAGACGGAGAAGAAGTTTGGTCTAGGAGATCTGCTTTGCTGTTAAATGACGATTTATTTTGTGCGATATCCGAATCCTCATAACTGTTGATGCTTGAGGGGTTGTCGAGTTCACTTTTTTGTTGCTAGGCGAGGCTTTCTCCCTACTTGTCTTGAGAGTTGTTTCTTTCTTGTGATTCAGAGTTTTCTCTAGAGTATTCTTCTTTGATGACAGTGTTCTTTTTGTGCTCCTTCCCACCATGTAGATCTGTGGTGGTTTTTTCTAGCAGAATTTTTCTGGGAGGCTTTTGGGCAATTTTTGGCTAGATGGCCCGTCTCAAAGCAGGATCGACATCTGAAGAGGACACTTTCATAATCGAGTTTCTGGTTCCACACATAGTCTTTGCTTGTTAGGTTTATTTCCGCTGGGAATCCGGCGTTGAAGTCCATTTCCACACAGATGCGTGCATAGGTGGTTCTGGCATATTCTTCTGTTTTTGGGCACCTGCAGTGAAATTTCCCAATTGCATTTCCAATGGCTTTGAGCGAGGAGAGGTTCCATAGATGCAAGGGTAGGCTTGGCAATCTCACCCAAACTGGTGCTGAGGTTATGACTGCGGTTGAGGGATCGAATGATGGGTTCCATGGCTTCATGAATAGGCCTGATTTTTCCCAAAACCAAGGGCCGGAATCTAGAATACATTATCTGCTTTCAGGATTTTCAAAATCTACTATAAAGAAACCCCTAGCACAGGGGTAGATATTAATTTCATCAGAAATGACAAGCTTCCATACCTCCGAGATCCAATTGTGGAGAGTTGTCAACCGCGGCCAAAAACCATTGAACCGGCAGATTAGGGCACTTTCGGAAAACTTCAAAGCCTCATCGAGTGAGGCCTGGACCACTTGGACAGTGGGAGCTGGGGCTTCACTGACGATATGCGCAAGAGCTTGCCCTCCAAAAGCGGACGAAACTGAGCCAACAACTATTTTCGCAAAGCTGGGAGCCATATTTGCCCGTAGAAAGCCGAGACCCAGCCACAGAGAAATAAGGCAGAAGATTAGATCTAGATCTAGCCGCAGAGGATTAGATCTAAAACCCAGCCGCAAAGAAGATTAGATGTAGATCTAGATCTAGCGGCAGAAGATTGGATCTAGAACCGAAAAGGAAAAATAAATCACCGACTTTCGCTTCATGAACCACTCGATCCGAGATGCCCACGTAAAAAAATCATTGGATGTATTGGATGTACGTTGAGATGTGGTGATTGACAGGAAATCCACAAATGGGCCGAGAGGGCCGGTTTATTTGATGATCTCGTAGGAGTCCATACCTGTGAAGGAGAATATGTAACACCATATGGGCTGGGGACATACTCAATCAACACTACATATGCCAGTGGTTCCTTTGTCTTGTATAGCTCTTGATGGATAGCTCTTGAGGGGCTATGGGACCATCTTGAGGAGGCCAAGTGCCTAATATTGTAGGCTAGGTGCCTAGTATTGGATTGGGATGTCGAAGTCTGGTGGGGGTGTAAGGACTTCGATGCCTGGGGCTGTGCGCCTTAGTAGTTGTGGAGGGAGTGGGCCAGCCTTTCGAGATGCCCGAAGTCATTGAGTACCGTACCGTATGCCTGCCTTGGGGCAGATGAGGTCTGAGTCAGGCGCGAGCCTTAGGGCCAGCCTTGGACTAGGATACAGACCGGGGAGGCTTATGCTTGGTTCCGAAAGTGGGAAAAAGGACAGAGATTCCTTGAGATTTCTTGGGTGTTGTGAAAACTTTCGATGCCTGCTGGTTATACTAGTTCAGCAGAGGGTGTAGGGCAAACATGAAGTAATAAATAACTAAATAAATAAAATGTTAAATAATTCAACTTAACTTCGGGACAAAGTTCCTTAAAAAGGGGGGGAATATGTAATGTCCCCTAAAAATAATAAATAATATAATATAATATTAAAATATAAGAAAATAAATGATAAACAATAAAGAAAATATAATAATAATAAATAAATAAAGAATAAATAATGAAGAAAATATAATAATAATAAATAAATAAAATAGTAAATCACAATAGAGTCCTAAATAAATATAAATAAAAATAAACTATATAAATAAGTAAAGTTAACAAAAAGTAAAATAAAATAAGAAAAGTTCAATTAAGAGAACTATAAAAATAGTAAAAATAAGTAAAGTTATCAAAAAGTAAAAAGGAATAAAATAAAAAAGAATTATATTAAGAGAATTACTAAATTAAGTTAAACTTAAAATAAAGAAATAAAAGTTGCATGTTGACACATGGAATGTGTGCATGTGGTTTCACTTCCAATGTTTGCTCTATTTAATAGATGGTGAGGAATTTGAGAGATATTTCCATGATTCCACGATCCATTCTCTTAGAAGAAAAGTGTTGTGAGACAAAGAATTCCTTGGCAGTAGTACATTGATTGAGGGCTCGGGGGTGGCCAGTTGTAGCAATATTTTGTGCAATTGAGCCTACAGTTGGGTGGAGAGTCGTCCCCAAAACTTTGTTGCGGTTAGCAGAATTCAAATAGCGTTCAATTCCGAAATCACAAGTAAGAAATATCATCGCCACAGGTAAGTTGTCTCTGCTCATATTTCCGAATTTCGATGTTAAATAGTTAATAAATTGTGTGTTGATTATAAATCGCATGATTAATCTAATTAGTTGCATGTTTTAATTTCGAGGTTGTTACAATAAGCCGACCCACCAAAGCTCCAAAAATCTAATACAATAGAGTACTATTGTTTCTCCATTATCAACAAGCATTACAATGAGTGGGGCTCTCTTTAAATCAATGTTATCATAACAGAACCATTAACCAAATTGGTAGACTCCCTAAACTAGGAACCAGTCAAAACCGAACTAACACTGGTGAAAAACGAGACCAAAAAAACGGTCAACCAAAAAATACATAAGATATTCAAATTTTAAAGAAAAACATATGTATTCATGTGCATCCATATGAATCCAAACCACCTGTACACAAATATGCAAAAGTTCTCATTTATATAGCAAGTAACGATGCATATAAACCAAAATAGTATTGAATGCAATCCATCTCTAAACCAAAATAGTATTGAATGCAATCCATCTCTAAACCAAAAACACATCAACAAATAGGCTCTAGATGGCCTCTACCATCCAAAAAAATCATGCTACAACAAATACCTACATATCATCAAAACCATTAGGATCTTCGTCATCAATATCACCCTCTAAGCATCACAATAAGATAGAAAAAGTTTAACACGTCAAGTCAAAATTTTGTTTGAGTGATGGATACGATTTTACTAGGGTCATGAAAAAATAGTTCAACAATCAAAGCCACTAACATTAAGGTACAGAGAGGAATTTACTCTTGATTAAACGCTAGCTCTATACCCCTCATACATGACAAAATACAATGGAAATCTTGCAATCCCTTGAGCTATTCTTGGAGGACATAAATCAAGTTAACTCCAGCACAAATCTAGTCCTAAATTCGGCCAGGCATTGGATGAATTTCAGCCTCTCTATAGCTCAAAATTTTGGCCACTTTTAGGCCTCTAGCAGACCAGAATTCAACTCCTTTCTGTAAATTTCGGCCTTGTGGAAAAGTAAACTCTGAGGCCTACAAAATTCATCCCTAAGGCCAGAATTTCAGCCCCACTCTTGTGGCCTGCGATATCACAGTTTGAGATAGTTTCGGCCTCCTATGACAAGAAAAAAGAAGCTTTCGGACCTATGTTTTGATAATACTTTTGTGAACTTCTGAGTAGAATTTGGATCTCTTTTGAATCCTTTGTTGGAGCAGACTTTGACCATCTCTTAGAGTAGACTTGAGGGCTCATTGAAGTAGTCCTTGAGGAGTGTCTTGGAACAAACTATTGAACAACCTTGGAGAACCATCACAAAGCAAACTTTAGATCAATTTGTTGGAGTAATCCCGAAGCCATTTGTAGCAGAATTTGGAGCATCCCTCTTGATCATTCTTGAAGATTTTTGAAGCAGCTTTTGGGGCATTATTGAAGCCTTGTATGGAGCAGATTTTTTTGGAACGGATTTGAGCCAGACTTTGAAGAACCCTTTGGAATATCTTGGAGACCATTTGTAGCAGCCTTGAAGAAGATATTGAAGGCTTTATTGAGCAGCATTGGAAGTGTATTTAAAACAAACTCTGGAAAGGTTTTTGGAAACATCTTGAAGAAGTTGATTTGAAGTATTTGTTTAGGTTGCATCCTGTTGACCACTACGTGTCAACGACCCATAGCAATACACCCGCTTTTTTCGCAAAAGGGATAGTGTCTGATCGATGTGTTCGTTTCGTCCAGCTATCATCATCAGCTTGATCATCATCTTACAATGTAAACCCATTTTGCGTGTGTATAATGTAAATAATCTCGGCGGATCCATGTCGTGTATGTAATTACCTAGGTAAACATATTTTTCTGGTGACGATCTACATTCCGGGAGTTTTTTTGTCTCACCGTCCATTCTAGGATGGTCGGCAGAGTTTTCCTTCAGCCTTACTCCAAAGCCGGAATGGATTTTGTCACTGGGATCTTCGGGGAGTCCTAGTGTTCTAGATCGAGTCTATGTAAAAGTGATTTGGCAATAATCTTAACTATTTGGTTAGGTTATTTTATTACAAATTGCTTGGTTTGCTAAATTATATTTGTGTCGCAGAATTGGGTAATCTGTGAGGGCCTTTTGCAAATGGGTTTCCCCCTTTGAGATGTAAAAAATGTAAAAATCATGATGTAAAGTGTCTTAAGGGTTGGGAAAATAATTTATCCCCTCATCGGTTAATTAATTAAATTTTTTGGCCAAAATTAATTAAAAGCCTAAGCCAGAATTTAATTAATTATGGGTCCTAAGTAAATTTAAATTCTCTGAAGGCAAAATTCGTCGATCTTTAAAAAATTAAATTTTAAGAGGTCCAGGGACTAAAGTAAATTAATTATTTTGCTAAATTTTAAGCCTTTGGTCCCTAGGGTTAACTCAAAGTCAAAATTTTGAGGAAATTAATTCAAAATTTTAATTTTTGAATTAATTAAAATGCATTTAATTGAAAATTTTGAATTTTCTCAAGAATTTAAAATTTCGACAGATGAGATCAAAAGAAATTTTGATCCTCATCAACGGTCGAGATTGCTTTGATGAGGACCACTCGAACTAGCCGTTGTAGGATTTATCTTTAAACAGGAGGTCATTTGTCAGTCAGTTCATCCGATCCTTTGATCGTGTGCTAAGCAAAAAGCTCATGTAAATTTTTTTGGATAATAAAGAAAGACTTTAGGGTTAATTTTCGTCGGTGTTGCTCTTCATGGAAATACTATAAGATATGTCATTTTTCATACGTAATTTCTTTTTGCCATTGATAATAGTATCTAAAGGGTGATTTGAGTACAGGTATCTTGCTCAGTCGCTGGGGTTTGAATGATAATCTAAATTCTGAATGTAATATCAGGTATCTCTATTTCTCTGAGGTTTATTATTGTTTTCTCACTCTATGTTGATGGTTGAATTGAGTTTTGTAGAAAAGTCTTGATTTTTAGATCATCAAGCGTTCGGGGAAGTTTTCAATTGTACCAGCTAACTCCCGATCCGTGTTTTCTGAAGAGCCCAGCGTAATTTGATTCCGGGCTTATCATAAGATATTTTTTATGGGTGATGCATGAAGAGTTTTGAGCTCAACACCTACTTTAAAATTCAAAAAAGATAATTTTTCCTGTGCTAAATCGATGTATTTGGCTGTTGAGAGCCTCAGATTATCAAATCTGGGAGCAAAGTTGGACTCACACTCCCTAGATCTGATAGATCTGACATTCATGTACATAGATTTGTAATTATTTTCGGTTTTATGACTTGGGTTTTTCTGGGTTTTTGTATATATCATTTGGGTCTTTTATTGTTGACTTGCAGCCACAGATCTGAAGGAGAAATCTATATAGAGTCCAGATCTAGGCCCTGGAGGGTAAGATCTGGGTCTTTGGGGTTCATCAACATCATTTTGCAGGAATATTATTCATCATTTTGCAGTCTAGAGGTTTAAATTTTAAATTTTTTTTTTATCTGGAAAAATTTATAAGGGTTCCAAAAAAAATTTTAGAACTGCAAATTTTCATGAGGGTTTCAGGGCTACCATTTTGCTGATTGATTCGTTGGTTGGGTTTCAGTTTCGTTGTGCAATTTCGAAATTTTTTTTTACAACGCCCACAGCATTTTGTAGCTGCCTAGGGTTTTCCAACAGGAAATTTCGAATTTTTTTTTGCTTGGGTTTATTCTTGCTGCGTTCTTCTATTTTCTGGGAGATTTTGAAAAATTTTCCTACAATTTTGTTCTCCTTATCTTCGTTCTACTGCCATCCCCTTGTTATCGTCCCTCTGCCATCGGATCCCTCTCCATGCTGCATTCCACCCTCCAAACACTCACTATCTTAGCTATCTGAAACATACAAACCCTCGTTCTTCTCCATTGGGCGCATAGCATTTCTCCTCAACCCTCAAACCTGTGTCCCTCTCTTCACTGAACCGTGGTATTGCCTGAACTCATTCAAGCTTCTCGCCTCCATCTTCCTAAACCCTCGCTACCCTCTCCTCTATGCGGTTTTTCTCCTCCTGCGTGTTGCCTCCTCCAACTGCCCGATAACTTGCAACCCCATTGTTCGTCCCTCCGCCAGCCTTCAGATTCCATTGCCCTGCCTTCATCGCAGTTCCTTCTCCCCTCGTTCTCTCCCATCAGCCTCCTTCCAACCTTCAGCTGCTCTGTCCAAGCCCTATTCTCCTACGGCTTACCTATCTGCATCTCCATCCTCGTTCTCCTCCCTGTCGCCACTGTCCAATGCCTCTCGCAAACCTGCAAACGACAACGAAAAAGGCATTCGACTTTTATTTTATGTATGTGTATTATATTCATGCGTTAGTTTAGGTTTTAGGTTTTATTTCATTAGTTAATTTTTCATTTTACGTTTGGGGTATGTATATAAATTAAAAAGTCAATTTTAGGATTAGAATGTATTTTGAATTTTCATTCAATTTTGATCTTTGATTCTTATTTTTATTTCCATTTTCTCTTTATTTTTTATTTGATTTTTTTTGTTTTACCTTTTTTATTATTGTTTTTTTAACTTATGATTTTGGATTTATTTTTTATTCATAAACATAAAAACATTAATAACTCTAAAATCCTAAATCTAAAAATTAAAGCTTGAAAAATCTAAAAATAAAAACTGAAAAAATCTAAAATCAAAAACCTTAAAAATATAAAAAAATAAAAATTAAAAATACTAAAAATTAAAAAATCTAAAAGATTTTAAAAACATTTAAAAAAATCTAAAAAAAATTTGTGACTTTAGAATCTGGACTAAAATAAATTAAAGGACTTGCGCTTTCACATTAAGTATTTTTAATGTGGCCTATGGCCCATTAAAAATCTATTTTATTGACCCTTCGATTTGTTTTCCTCATTTTTCACATTTAATTAAGTTCCTAAGGAGTAATTACATTGTTTATCCAAAGTTCCTTAGTATTATTGGGTGATTAAATGCATTTTTATATCTCTATTGTCAAGTACAATGAATGTTTCAAAATTTATATTAGCAATAGGAGAAAGTTAATTAATCCTAGATCTGGGCAGTTAATGAAAATCATTTTAAATCTAGAATATCTTGCGTGATACAGTTTTGAGTGTTTATATTGATTATTCATGATTGTCATTGTTCATCACATATTGGAAAATTGTTCTGGATAACTTGTTTTATTTAGTCGATGGTTAATTCAAATATTAAAGGCATTGGTTTGTAGTCATTTATATCTTGGGATTGTGTCTTATTTTGATTTATCTATCTTAATTGACCTAGAATCACTTTAGAATCATCAAGTTGCCCATCATTAAAATCTCCTAGAGTCTGTGTTTGACAGGCTATCTTCATCCATTTACCTTAGGGACTACCCCCTTGACTTGTCTAGGAAAGAGTCTAAACGGAGTGAGTAAGGATTAAGAGCGCTTGCCCTTACTCTGAGCGTTGTCGCATTTCCTAGACACTTTGTGCGACAACATTTTTTGGCGCCATTGTCGGGGACCGATTTATTGGGCCTTGGCTTTACGACATTCATTTTTCATCTTTCATCTTTCTATCATTCATTTTAGCCAGCAACGCCAACATTTTTTTGCGCCATTGTCGGGGACAGAGTTTTTGTATCCTTGGTTTCCTTGACATAATATTAATCATCTCATCTTTTACGCCATTCATTAGCCTGTCAAGCGGACCAACATTTCTCGGTGTCATTTGATCTTTTGATTGCCTTATCTTTCGTCATCTCATTAATCGTTTCATCTGACCTTTAGCATTTGGACATATCAGTTCATTTCTTGTCTGGGCAGCGACTCCACTTATTCATCCATTATTTCTCAAACAAGAAACCCTCGCTTATATTTAGTTGTTTACCTTTTGCATCTTAGAGCTAGATTCATGTTCAAGTGGCGACTCCACTTCTTTCATTTCTTACAAGAATTTCTATTAGAAGCTCGCTTCTTATGGATCTCTTGATTTTCTTGAGCAGGGGTCTCTTTCTAGCATCCATTTGGTCCCTCCTTATCCCTTCAAGCAAGTCATCATGGATGATTCGTCTACCCCATGTCATTTTACTGATTTTCTCCATGATATACCGAAAGAGGCCATTAATAAATTGCCTTTGTTCTTGGGTGGTGATTCAGTCGTTGTTAGAAAGCATCTATGTAGGATTACTCATACAATAATCAAATATTGTAGTTCTCCCCAGTATAAACATGAAGATGTCAAATGCATATATTTTCCTTTTCTTTAGAGGGTGATGCTTTGAATTGGTTTAATAATTGTCCTAAAGATTCATCGCTTCTTTACAAGACATTGTCAATGCTTTTACAGATAGATATGGTGATAAAGGTAGCTCGCCTTGTGCCCCTAACATTATGCAACAGAATGAGAGTGACCTTGTAAAGGATCCAACTGTCAATGAAAGATTTCAAGACAATTCTCCATATCAAAATGAGCCATCCACTTGTACCATTGCAAGACAAATCCATGACAGTGGAAAAACAAAGACAAGTTGTCAAATCAATGTCGACAATGAAAGGGAAAATGATAAGCAAATTATAGAAGAACTAACGCAGCTAGTAAAAAATATGGAGCTTAATCAAGAAAAATTTATAACTGATTACGTCAAGGATATGAGAACTTTGTACGCTCAACTGGAAAAACATGATGAGGAGATGGAAATCATGAAAATTAAACACTCTGATCACGTAGCCACCGTAGTAGAAAAGTGTGCTCAGAATATGGAGGATATGAGGACCGACATGCAGAGTCAGCGTGCTAAGGAAATGGAGACCATGAAAGCTAATCATGACAGGGAAATTAATTCTATGCAAAGCAAGTTATTAGCCCTAGAGGAAAATATGACGATCATGGAATTTAACCATTCAAATCACGTGACTGCCATGGAAACCAATTATCAAGAAGAAATAAGTTCGATTCAAAACATATTGTCAACTATGGATGAAGAAATGACCATCATGAGATTTGATTATAGTAATCAGTTAGCTATCATAGAAGCAAATCATGAGAAAGAGATAAACTCTATGCAACATTGCTTGATAACCATAAAGGCAGATAATGACAAAGTAATAAAAAATATGAAAGTTGGTTAGATATGTATTCAGAATAAGTTATTGACCATGGAGGAAAACCATGCCAAGGAAATCAGTGCTATGAAGGTTGAACACTCTACCCAAATGGATACCAAAACAATACAGGTACAGAAACTTCAGCATCAGTCAAAGGATGAAAGAAACAAGGAAAGGGCATTAGATCATAAGCCTCCTTGTCTGTTGCAGCAAACTCCATCTTTATTAGAATATATCTCTATATCTCTATTTAGTAATGCTCAGTCTTTTAGATGTTTCTATTCTTATTCTTTTAGCAGTTTCTTAGATGAAACTGTTTGTTCGATATTCTACATAGAAACCTGATGTTTCTATTCTTGTAAATATCTTTGTATTATCATTGAGCTGTTTGCTCCATGTGAATTAATTCATTGAACATTCTTTTATGGTATCAGAGCAAGGTTAAGAGATTCTTCTTGAATCAGTAATTCTCTTTGCATCGTAATCTCTTGAGTCCTTTCTAAGGTCGAGCCCTCTGTAAGCCAGGCAGCCTTCACTGAGTCTTAGCCTCGGCTTTGCTCGCTGTGATAAAAGCTTACAGTCGTCCATCTCGATACAGAATTGGATTCTTCTCTTGCATGATCATTTTACTAAGGAAATAACTTTGTGGCGGCGACTGTTTTCGTGGAAGCGGAATTTTTTTTTTTTGGCTGGCCAGTTTGCTTGGAATATTGAATCCAGCTATTTTCTTCGACCACATCGTGGAATCCCTCAGCAATCGTGATCCAGGTGTTTTCTCTCGGTTTATAACTTATTTGTTTTTTCAAATCGGAATCGTGGTCTGAAAATTTGATCTGCGGGCAACTGTCTATTTTTTATTTTCAAACGCTGTCAAAACAAGTGATATATGCTTGTGATATTTTCAATCGCTGTCAAAATTGTGATATTCGCTTATTGATTTGAAACCCGAGGATATTTGAAACCCGTGGATGGTATTACAGTTAAGATCTCTTAGATATATATCTGAATCTCTGTGGCAGAAATATCTGTCAAACCCGTGGATATTTGAAATCCTGTAATTCGCGAGTATCTTCAAAACCGTGGATATACGCATGTGCTGTGAAACCCGTGGCTCTAGATCTAAAATCCGTGGTTCATTATAACCTGTGCAAACGCAGTTATATTGTCAGTCAAACCCGTGGATCTGAAACCCGTGTTTATAAAACCCGTGGATCTGAAACCCGCGTTTATAAAACTCGTGGATCTGTCATACGCGTGTTATAAAACCCGTGGTTCTTTGTAATTGCTGAGACGGAACGTGAAGTCCGAGGATTTACGTAACCCGCGTTCTGGTTTTCTAAACCCATACGCCCATGCTCAGAGTTCCTAACCCATACGCCCATGCTCAGAGTTCGTAACCCGTGTTTATAAAACTCATTCGTATGCTATATTCTCTGACATACGCGTGATTATATTCACCTGTGGGCTTTATATATTCGTATATCAAATAGCTGAGACGGAACGTGCAGTTTTGATAACTCACGTGGTTCAAATTTCAAAACATATGACCAGTCGCTGAGCTGAGACGAAACGTGCATAGCTCACGTGGTCCTTTTTTCAAAAACATGACCTGTAGCTGAGATGTTTTTGTGTGGGCCATTTTGATACCTGAGACGTGCATATATATATATCCGTGGTGTTTTGCTGACAGTGGGTTACCATTCAGCAGAAGTGTGTATCTGAGACAGCACATGTGGGTCCATTTTTCATCACTTGTATTTGTTGTATTTGTGGTTCTGGTTGCCGGCAGTGGGTTACCAATCAGCGGAATTTTTTTCTCTTGTGATCCTGACAGTCTTCATTACAAACTCAGACCTGTGACATCTGTTTATTGCATCAGTATACTCTTATGGTAGACCGGCATTTTCTTGTGGCAAACTGTATTCTCAGAATTGTATTAGCAGTATTACTATTGTTTTAGACAGCTGAAAGTCCGTTCTTTAAATTTTCACCAGCATAAGCAGTCAGCTACATTGTTCTTGTGTGTCATACTTTTGTATTCTCTTTGTGAAAATGGCCACACTTACCAATCTGATGTTAGAAGGAAATCAACGGTTTAATGGCAGCAACTATAACATTTGGAAACAAAGACTGCTGACCATTTTTGAGTACAGGCGTCTTGATCAACTCATTTTGGGCAAAGAGCTTCGTCCAGGTACAGCCGGGACCGATCAAGATAAATTTGATGATCGAAATCGAGAGGTTGTTATGCTTCTCAAGCTCTCTGTAGCTGATGATCAGTTACCACAGATCCCTTCTGGCAAGACAGCTGCTGAAATCTGGCAACAGTTGAAAGAATTGCATGAGACATCTGATAAAAGCAGAGCTTTTTTTCTCAAAAATCAGTTGTTCTCCATCATGATGGATGAACATATGTCTTTACAGGAACATCTCAACAAAATTAAAGACATTCGAGATCAGCTCGATGCCATTGGTCGGACCATGGAGGAAGAAGATATGGTAGTCATTACCCTGAAGAGTCTACCAAAATCTTATGAACACTTCATTGAGACACTCAACATTACAACCACAAATGTTGATCTGAAGTTTTCAGATTTATGTACCAAACTTCTGCAGCAAGATAGGTGGAAACAGCAGTTTGGTAGTGGTACTTCATCAGTGCCCTTGGAAAATGCATTTGCTGCAAAATATCAGTCCTCTCAGTCTTTTCAGCAGAGAGGATCATCTCAGTCTTTTGATCCTAACAGGAAGAAAAGTGTACAGTGTAATTACTGTCACAAGTTCGGTCACATGAAGAAAGACTGCAGGCAGAGGATTGCTGCTGAACAAAAGAAACAGGGAGGGTCACATCAGACAGCGAATGTTGCAGAACATTCCGAGCAGACAGATTCTGCCTTTTACGCCTTTATGGCTAAAAGGTCTTCAGAACATGTTCCTTCCTCTGCATGGTACATTGATTCTGGTGCATCACGCCACTTCTCTCACAGGCGTGACTGGTTTATTGACTTTTCACCTTTCAGTGATTCAGTTGTATTTGGTGGAGGTGAAAAGTACATTGTTGCTGGCAGGGGTACAGTTCAAATTCAGTCTGGTGGACGCATGCTCATATTTCTAAATGTATACTATGTTCCTGGTATGGAGATTAATCTGCTCTCTGTCAGTCAGATTATGAGGAATTCTCCTCAGCTTGATGTTGTGTTCAGTGCACACAAGTGCTCCATCATTGACAGGGAGACCAGTCTGACAGTTGCTACTGGCCTCGAGGACCATGGTCTATACAGGCTACTTGACACCGGTGACTTTCCAGAAGTCGCACTAGCAGCTCGTGTCTCTCCCATCAGTACTTTATGGCATCAGCGATATGGGCATCTCAATATGCAGTATCTCTCTCAGCTCTCTCGGGAGGGACTTGTGTCAGGATTACCTGATATTCAGACTCAGCAGTTGGGGGTATGCAGCGCCTGTCAAGCGGGAAAGCAACATCGGTCGTCATTCAAAAATGGAGAATCTTGGCGCGCATCCCAGGTACTTCAGTTACTTCATGATGATATTTGTGGTCCTATGAATACAGCTTCTATAACTGCTTGCAAATACTTTTTACTTATTGTAGATGACTTCAGTCGAAAGATGTGGGTGTATTTTTTAAAAAATAAATCTGATGCTCTTAGTACCTTTCAGAAGTTTAAAACTTTAGTTGAAAACGAATCTGGTTGTAATATCATGACCCTTAGGACCGACAATGGGGGGGAATTTTGTTCCTCAGCTTTTGCCAACTTCTGTGATATTCATGGCATCAAACGTCAATTCACCACACCTTACACTCCCCAGCAGAACAGTGTTGTCGAGCGTCGCAATCGCACGGTTGTTGAAATGGCTCGTTCCATGTTACAACACCGGAGTGTTCCAAACAAATTCTGGCTGAAGCAGTATTTACTGTTGTTTACCTTCTTAACCGATCCCCTACTCAGGCTGTTAAAGGGAAGACTCCTGAAGAAGTGTGGTCTGGTCGTAAGCCTAAGATCAGTCATCTCAAAGTTTTTGGCTCAGTTGCATATGTTTGGATTCCATCTGCTAAGCGATCTAAGTTGGATTCCAAAAGTCAGAAACTCATGATGACAGGATACAGTGATCATCACAAGGCTTATAGGCTGATAGATATAGCCACTGGTCGACTTAGCTTCAGTCGAAATGTAGTATTTGATGAAGACAGAGGATTCTTTCAGTCTTCTTCTTCTGAGCAGCGTTCTGAGGATCCGCCTCACAGTGTTCTTCTTCCAGTCAGTCCATCTGATGGGAGGGATGATGTAGCATCAAGATTTGATACTACTATATCTGAGCTTCCTCCAGAAGCTAATCCCCCTCTTGCTGTCCCTATTGCTCTTGAGCCTGCTTCTCTTCCTCCTGATATTGGTCCCTCTAATCCTGATATTGGTTCTTCTTCTCTTCGGCCAAAATGGTGGGCTAAAACCATAGGTGATCTCCGGGATGATGAGCTCCTTGAAGGTAGAACTTCTAGGCATAAGAACAGACAACAGTCTACAGTCAATTTTGCTCTTATGGCTAACCTTCACAGTACTTTTGAGCCTCAAACATATTCAGAAGCTAAGGGTATATCTGAGTGGGAACAGGCTATGGAAGCAGAATTTCAGAGTCTTCAGAAGAATCACACATGGGCTCTTTCTGATCTTCCCGCAGACAAAAAACCCATAGGCTGCAAATGGGTGTATAAAGTCAAATACAAAGCTGATGGAACCTTAGACAAGTATAAAGCTCGGCTTGTGGCTCGAGGATTTTCACAGCAGGAAGGCATCGACTATGAGGAGACTTTTGCTCCTACAGCCAAGATGAGTACTATCAGGCTTGTGCTTGCCCTAGCAGCTCAGTTCAATTGGAAAGTTCATCAGATGGATGTAAAAAGTGCTTTCCTAAATGGTGATCTCCAAGAAGAAGTCTACGTGACGCAGCCTCCAGGATTCAAGGTTGCTGGACAAGAACAGAAAGTGTGTCGATTAGTTAAAGCAATCTATGGATTGAAACAAGCTCCTCGGGCTTGGTACATAAAAATTGATCAGTATCTGACAAATCAAGGTTTTCAGAGGAGTCCATCTGATGCAAACCTGTATATCAAGCATACTGATGATGATATCTTGTTTGTAGTTGTCTATGTGGATGATCTTATCATTACTGGCAGCTCTGCACATTTGATCCATGGGATCAAACAAGATCTATGCAGAACTTTTGAGATGACAGACTTGGGACTTCTTCATTACTGTCTGGGGGTTGAAGTGTGGCAGACTGAAAATCAGATCTTTCTTTCTCAGTCCAAGTATGCCAAAAATCTTGTGGAAAGGTTCAGAATGCAGGATTGCAAACCGGCCACGACTCCTATGGAACCAGGGCTCAAACTTTCAGCACAGTCATCCTCTCCTCTTGTGGATGAAACTTTATTCAGGCAATTAGTGGGCAGTCTCATCTATCTTACTGCTACCAGACCTGACATCAGTTTTGCAGTAAGCTACATTTCTCGCTTTATGTCAGCTCCTAAAGCTGATCATTGGATAGCAGCAAAGCGGGTGCTACGATATGTGCGTGGTACTTCTGATTATGGCCTCTTATATACTCACAGCTCCACTTCTATTCTCAGTGGTTACACTGACTCTGACTGGGCCGGTTCGGTTGATGACCGTAAATCTACAGCTGGGTATGTGTTTAGTCTAGGATCTGGAGCTGTTACTTGGACTAGTAAGAAGCAACAGGTTGTGGCTCTCTCCTCAACAGAAGCAGAGTATCGGGGAGCAGTTAAGGCCGCCTGTGAGGCAGTTTGGCTTCGTCGTATGCTTGCAGATATGCATGTTTTTCAGACAGGGCCTACTTTGTTGTTTTGTGATAATCAGGGAGTGCTCAAACTTGCCAAGAATCCTGTCTTTCATGAACGAACAAAGCATGTGGAAACTCACTGCCACTACATTCGACAGCTGGTTGAAGACGGCTCAGTTCAGTTGCACTATGTTCCCACCACAGAGCAGCCCGCCGATATTTTTACCAAGCCTCTTGGTCCTGATAAATTTGTAAAATTTCGCGGGTCTATTGGTGTTGTAAATAGATTGAGCATTAAGGGAGGGTATTAGAATATATCTCTATATCTCTATTTAGTAATGCTCAGTCTTTTAGATGTTTCTATTCTTATTCTTTTAGCAGTTTCTTAGATGAAACTGTTTGTTCGATATTCTACATAGAAACCTGATGTTTCTATTCTTGTAAATATCTTTGTATTATCATTGAGCTGTTTGCTCCATGTGAATTAATTCATTGAACATTCTTTTAATCTTATTATGAGGAGGTCATTTGTTCCATTGAAAAGTGGCTAATTGAAGGTGACCCGGATAAAATGGAAAATAATAAGAATCGGGTTGATGCTTAAATGTTTGATCCACCAGTGATAAAAGATCAAGTTATAACTCATGACACATGAGACTGATCCATCATTCTTGACAAAGCAAATGAAAAATGAAGAATGACATGTCATGCGTATCTTACATACTTCATCTAAGAGTTTTGAAGCAGAGTGTTCCACATCATCAGTGATATAGCCTGCCACAAAGAAAAGGCACAACAGAAAGAGAACGAGAAAGCAATTTGATGCATCAGATGGTCAGGAGCAGCTTGATTTTTGGATAAGAAAAAGTCCTACAGTATGCAGGATTGGACACAGCACATCCGAGAAACAACTGACAGATTTGCCTGAACGCAGGCAAATGCTCAGTATGCACTTATTGAACGCATCCAATGCCATGGGGCATCTTTGTATTGTATTTCTAACTTTATACCATGTTATTTCAATATTTCATTTTGTAGTTAGATTTGTGTTTTTCATGTTATTAGGATAGTTAATAAATGAAGAGCTTCTATCTTTCCTATGCTTAATGTTATATGATGATTTTTTGGATGGACGCTACTTATGTTATAGTGTATGTTGCATGGATGCATATTTTGGATTCTCACATTCCTCCATTGCAGCAACGGGTCCCCAAGTAGAGCCAGATGTTAACCACTACATGTCAACGACCCATAGCAGTACACCCCCTTTTTTCGCAAACGGGATAGCGCCTAATCGATGTCTTCATGTCGTCCAGCTGTACACCCCCTTTTTTCGCAAAAGGGATAGCGCCTAATCGATGTCTTCATGTCGTCCAGCAATCATCATCAACTTGATCATCATCTTACAATGTAAACCCATTCTACATGTGTATAATGTAAATAATCTCAGCGGATCCGTGTCGTGTATGTAATTACCTCGGTAAACCTACTTTTCTGGTGACGATCTACATTCTGGGAGGTTAATCGTCTCACCAATCCATTATCAGATGCTCGATAGAGTTTTCCTTCAGCCTTACCTCAAAGCCAGAATGGATTTTGTCACTGGGATTTTAGGGGAGTCCTAGTGTTCTAGATCGAGTCTATGTAAAAGTGATTTGGGAATAATCCTAACTATTTGGTTAGGCTATTTTATTACAAATTGCTTGGTGTGCTAGATTATATTTGTGTCGCAGAATTGAGTAGTCTGTGAAGGTCTTTTGCAAATGGGTTTTCCCCCTTGAGATGTAAAAAATGTAAAAATCATGATGTAAAGTGTCTTGAGGGTTGGAAAAATAATTTATCCTCTCAAGTTAATTAATTAAATTTTCTGGCCAAAATTAATTAAAATCCTAAGCCAAAAATTTAATTAATTCTGGGTCCTAGGTAAATTTAAATTCTCCAAAGGCAAAATTCGTCGGTCTTTAAAAAATTAAATTTTAAGAGGACCAGGGACTAAAGTAAATTAATTATTTTGCTAAATTTTAAGCCTTTGGTCCCTGGGGTTAACTCAAAAGTCAAAATTTTGAGGAAATTAATTCAAAATTTTAATTTTTGAATTAATTAAAATGCATTTAATTGAAAAATTCGAATTTTCTCAAGAATTTAATATTTTAACAATGAGATTAAAAGAAATTTTGATCCTCATCAACAGTCGAGATTGCTTTGACGAAGATCACTGCTTTAATGAAGAATTTACCTTTAAATAGGAGGTCATTTGTCAGTCAGTGCATCCAATCCTTTGATCGTGTGCTAAGTGAAAAGCTATCGTGTAAACTTTTTCGGATAATAAAGAAAGACTTTGGGGTTAATTTTCGTCGGTGTTACTCTTCATGGAAATACTGTAAGATGTGTCGTTTTTCATGCGTAATTTCTTTTTGCCATTGATAATAGCTTATGAAGAGTGATTTGAGTACAGGTAGCTTGCTCAGTCGCTGAGGTTTGAATAATAATCTAAATTCTGAACGTAATAGCACATATCTCTATTTGTCTGAGTTTTATTATTGTTTTCTCTCTCTATGTTGATGGTTGAATTGATTTCTGCAGGAAAGTCTTGATTTTTTAGATCATCGGGCATTCGGGAAAGTTTTCAGTTCGACAAGACAATTCCCGATCCGTGTTTTCTAAAGAACCCAATGTAATTTGATTCTAGGCTTATGATAAAATATTTTTTATGGGTGATGCATGAAGGGTTTTGAGCTCAGCACCTCCTTTAAAATTAAAAAAAAAAAAAAAAAAAAAAAAAAAAAAATGTGCTAAATCGATAGATCTGCCTATTGAGAGCCTCAAATTATCAGATCTAGGAGCAGAGTTAGACTCACTCCCTAGATCTGATAGATCTACCATTTACATAGATCTATAATTATTTTCAGTTTTCTGACTTGGGTTTTTCTAGATTTTTGTATATATCGTTTGGGTGTTTTATTGTTGTCTTGCAGCCACAGATCTGAAGGAGAAATCTGTATAGAGTCCAAATCTAGGCCCTAGAGGGTAAGATCTGGATCTCTGGGATTCGTCAACATCATTTTACGGGAATATTATTCAGTCTTTTGCAGTTCAGGGGTTTAAATTTTAAAAAAAAAGTTATCTGGAAAAATTTACAAGGGTTCCAAAAAATATTTTAGATCTGCAAATTTTCACAAGGGTTTCAAGGCTACCATTTTGTTGATTGATTCGTTGGTTGGGTTTCAGCTTTGCTGTTCAATTTCGAATTTGTTTTACAAGGCCCACAACCTTTTGTAGTTGCCTGGGGTTTTCCAACGGGAGTTTCTGAATTTGTTTTTCTACCTTGGGTTTATTCTTGTTGAGTTCTTCTATTTTTTGGAGATTTCGAAAATTTTTCCTACAATTTTGTTCTCCTTATCTTCGTTCTGTTTCCATCCCCTTCTGTCATCCCTCTACCATCGGATCCCTCTTCATGCTGCATTCCACCCTCCAAACCCTCATTGTCTCAGCTATCTGAAACCTACAAACCTTCGTTCTTCTCCATTGGGCACGTAGCATTTCTCCTCAGCCCTCAAACCTGTGTCCCTCTCTTCACTGAACCGTAGTGTTGCCTGACCTCATTCGAGCTTCTCACCTCCATCTCCCTAAACCCTCGCTACCCTCTCCTCTCCATGGTTTTTCTCCTCCTGCGTTCCGCCTCCTCCAACTGCCCGATAACCTGCAACCCCGTTATCTGTCCCTCCACCAGCCTTCAAATTCCATTGACATGCCTTCATCACAGTCCCTTCTCCCTTCGTTCTCTCCCATCAGCCTCTGTCCAACCTTCAGTTGCTCCATCCAAACCCTCTTCTCCCGCGGCTTACCTATCTACGTCTCCGTCCTCGTTCTCCTCCTTGTTGTCGTTGTCCAATGCCCCCCGCAAACCTGCAAATGACAACAAAAAAGGCATTGGACTTTTATTTTATGTATGTGTATTATATTCATGCGTTAATTTAGGTTTTAGGTTTTATTTCATTAGTTAATTTTTCATTTTACATTTGGGTTTGTATATAAATTAAAAGGTCAAGTTTAGGATTAGAATGTATTTTAAATTTTTATTCAATTTTGCTCTTTGATACTTATTTTTATTTCCATTTTCTCTTTATTTTTTGATTTGATTTTTTTTTGTTTTACCTTTTTTATTATTGTTTTTTAACTTATGACTTTGGATTTTTTTTTTTATTCATAAACATAAAAACATTAAAATCTCTAAAAATCCTAAATCTTAAAAAACCTAAAAATTAAAGCTTAAAAAATCTAAAAATTAAAAAATCTAAAATCCAAAAAATCAAAAAACTTAAAAATATTAAAAAATTCTAAAAATCCTAAAAATTAAAAAATCTAAAATATTTTTAAAACATTTAAAAAATCTAAAAATTTTAAATTTTTTTGTGACTTTAGAATCTAGACTAAAATAAATTAAAGGACTTGCGCTTTCACACGAAGTATTTTTAATGTGGCCTATGGCCCATTAAAAATCTATTTTATTGACCCTTTGATTTGTTTTCCTCATTTTTCACATTTAATTAAGTTCCTAAGGAATAATTAAATTGTTTATCTGAAGTTCCTTAGTATTATTTGGTGATTAAATGCATTTTTATATTTCTCTATTGTCAAGTACGATTAATGTTTCAAAATTTATATTGGCGATAGAAGAAAGTTAATTAATCCTAGATCTGGACAGTTAATGAAAATCATTTTAAATCTACAATATCTTGCGTGATACAGTTTTGGGCGTTTATATTGATTATTCATGATTGTCATTGTTCGTCACATATTGGAAAATTGTTCTAGATAACTTGTTTTATTTAATCGATGGTTTATTCAAATATTAAAAGAACTGATCTATAGTCATTTATATCTTGGGATTATGTCTTATTTTGATTTATCTATCTTAATTGACCTAGATTCGCTTTAGAATCATCAAGTTGTCCATTATTAAAATATCCTAAAGTATGTGTTTCACAGGCTATCTTCATCCATTTACCTTAGGGACTACCCCCCTTGACTTGTCTACGAGAGAGTCTAAATGGAGTAAGGATTAAGAGAGACAGCCCTTACTCTGAGCATTGTCGCAGTGCCTAGACACTTCGTGCGACAACAGAGCCTAAGAGAATTATTGTCCTCACTGAGACCAAGTGGATCCCTGGATTTGTGTTTGAGGATTGGAGTCCTCATTCAAGGTTGGAACCTTGATGAAGTTAGAAATTGTGTTGTACAAGTTGGAGCCTGAATTTTTGTAAAAGAGGATTGGAGTCCTAACTATCTTCATTAATAAAATTATTTTCTTGTTCTACTTCTTGTGTTCTAATTAACTTGTGATCAAATATTAACTGGAATAATATAGCAATTGAAAGAAATATCGATTCACCCCCCCTCTTTCTATTTCCAACAATTGGTATCAGAGCCAGTGTCTTCAAGATCAACCTAACAGCTGGAAGAAGGATTTTTGAATCACAATCGCCAGTAAAGATGCGAAAGGTTCCCCAATTTGATGGAACATTTTTTTCCTTTTGGAAGGTCATAATGAAGTACTACTTAATGACTCTTGGAGTTGAGGTCTGGCAACATACTCGGATGGGAAGAAAGCATATGTGGCAAATGTCAAGGCTTTGAATTCTATAGCAAGTGGTTTGTCAAATTCAGAATTCACCAAAGTCATGGGTATTGAAATAGCTAAATATATGTGGGACGAACCCTTCAATATTTATGAAAGAGATGACAAGATCAAAAAGGAAAAGCTTCGAACCTTTAGAAGGTAGTTTCAAAGTCTCAAGATGAATGATGAAGAAGATATTGTTGCTTACTTTCTCTGAGTAGATGAAGTAGTCAACTCTCTCAAAGGACTAGGTGAAAATGTCAATGAAAAGATGATTGTCCAAAACGTTTTAAGATCCCTTCCAGATTGTTTTGATGCCAAGGTTTGTGCCAAAGAAGAACTAAAAGATTTGGGCTCTTTATCAATGGATGAACTTCATGGAATTCTCACACCATAAGGGATGAGGTTGGACAATTCAACTCATAAGGAAGTTGCATTCAAGGCATCCAAGACATCAAGAAAGGGAAATAATTGTGATTGCAACAGTGATGATTCTGATACTGAAATGGCACAATTTGTCAGGAAGTTGAAGAAAGGATCCAAACTAAAAGGTAAGTTACCTCTCATTCGCTTTAGATGTGGTAAAATAGGACATTATACAACAAACTGCCCTTTTAAAGATGACAGTGACGATGAGGATGAACCTAAGAAAAGAACTTTCAATAGGAAAGGCTCAAACAAAAAGAATTTCTTCTCCAAGCAAGACAATGATGACTCTAATGAAGAAGAAGAATATGGTGGAAGCAGTGAAGTATTGTTCATGGCCTTCACAAATGAAACAGATAATCCAAAAGAAGAAAATGGAAGACCAGAAGTAGAAGGAAATATGGAAGAACTATTGATTAGTGCCATAGAAGAAAATGAGAGACTCAGGAAAAAGAATGTAAAGTTATCTCAAGAAATCATCTCTCTCAAAACCAAGAAGAAAGAAGCTATGTAATGTTCATTTTTCTGGTGTTCCTTATGGCATGGATAGGATGGACTTTCAGAGTTGGGGGCAGACACGTCACAGGTGCAGGTTGGCGTCCTCAACGGGCCGAACGGCTTTTAGAGGGGTTTTGAGGAGTTTTTATGAGGTTCGATGGCATTCTCTTGGTATATTCCATCATCTGCACAATTTGCTTTTCGTTCTGTTGCATTCTGACAACTTCCAAAAAACAGAGATATTAACGTGCCTAACTCAATTAATTACGCTTAAGGTGGCATTTTGGGAGGAGTACTTGGCAGAACACCTTAGTGTAATAGCTTGTTGTAACCAGAACGAGAAGATCTACAAGATAGGATGGTTAGATGTGATTTTCAGTGACTTGAGGAGACATGGCCAATTTACCCTTTTACCACATTAAAAAGAATATTTTAATAGAAATAAAAGAGGCAAAAGTGCTCCATGATTAAAATAATAATAAAATAGGAGGTTCTAGAGGGGACCATCAGATTTATAAAAGAGGAGGAGGAGGCCATTAGAGGATATCTTGGATTTGACATTTCTTCTTGTATTTGTGTTTTCTTCTTGTGGAGAGGTTTGAGAACTCAATTCTCGACTTTAGCAGTAGCCCCAAGACAAAAACCCTCAGGTGATTTTGGTGAGAGTGGACGAAAACCCACCTCATCTCCTTGGTGGATTCAGCCAGAATTCACAGGTGCAGTGATTAATTTTAGATCAGTTTTGGGAGGGCCGGTTTCAGCATTGGAGCGGATCAATTTTGGGGTCAATATCATCTATCTCAGCTTATATCATCATGTACACTCTTTCAGTCATCTATTATAACGAAAGCTGAGATTATTTCTTCTCATTGTGTTATTGAATTGCATGCACTCTACTTGTTACATTTTACATGGCAATCTTTTGTTATCTGAATAGTAATTTTATGGTGAAATATTGTTTGAGTTAAATTTCTGCAAAATCAGTCAAATATCCCGTTTGGGATATTACAGTGGGAAAAATGCTCCATGATTAAAATAATAACAACTAGGAGGTTCTAGAGGGGTCCATCAGATTCATAAAAGAGGAGGAGGAGGCCATTAGAGGATATCTTGGATTTGACATTTCTTCTTGTATGAGAGGTTGAGAACCCAGTTCTCTACTTTAGCAGTAGCTCCAGAACGGAAACCCTTGGGTTTGCTAGTGAGTGTTGGACGAAAACCCAACCATCTTGAGGAGATTTCTCTCGAAAATATCACAGTGCTTCATTGGAGTTTGGAGAAAGCAATTTTTCCATAGCAGGTTTGTAGCAGTCTTCTCACCGAGCCATCTACATTATTGCCAAAGCCATTCATCAGGTGGGTCAGAGATCTTTCTCTGGGTTGTGCTCTGCTTGCTTGGCAAGCTCAAGTTCCACTATTCCTTCATGTTGAGGTACTCTTTCAATCGATTAATAGAATGGCTCAGTGATTTTATTGGCATCTATTTGTGTATTATTTGTTCGTTGTGTGTCTATTTACGATTATTTTGTTGTTCAGGTTTATTTCTAGTATCTACTGTTCAAATTTCCATTAGGGATATTACAGTGGTATCAGAGTTGCTAGTCTTGCCAGCCTGAGGATTTAAATGCAGATTATCGAAGGTCTATTTTGAAGGTGTCAACTCCATCATCTTATTACCAAAAAAAAAATTGTTTGGGCATAAACTATTCTACAAAATTTCGGCTGCAAAGTGCTGGCCAATTTCCCTTGATTTTGTTGAGTCTTCAATAATCATTCAACAAATCTGAGGGTCAAAATTATAAAGACCATGGAGACGTCGTAAAGGGTCGAATTAACCATTCACCAAGTGGCCGTAAAGGGGTCGTATCAAAGTGGAAATGAGGTTAATTACTAAGGTGGCCGAATCAATAATTTTCAAGAGGTTGTGGCTAGTGGTTAGTCGGATTTGTCAAATTCTCCGATCAAAGGCCGAGATATATTTCAGTGGGGCAGATTTATTTGCAATCCCCAGAGGGGTCGTCGTTTGAAGAACCACATTGGTAATCAAATTGTTGTTTTGTGCAAAAAAGGGGGTCACACTCAAACTCTCTGCCCAAACACGAATGTATAGTTCACATTAACCCATGTGAATCGTTTTGTTGGAGGTTCGCGGCAGCACCAGAATTAATTTCAGTGAGAAGCCACGAATTGTTTTGGTTACAGGAGTTACCTCGGCCCTTGTTTTTCCACCCTTCTTCATATGTGTTTTGCCTTTGATTCATTTTTCTTCATAATTGCTCGGGGCTCCAGGGGATGAGAGCATGATGTGCAGAATATAGCAGTAGATACCCCATTTTAATGTGGGGCAGCTCATCTCCCACCAGGGGTTGGGACAATCATGGGTTCCTTAATGTGCAGGGGGCTCATCTAAGGCCCATAGGAACTAGGGTGATGACCATGAATGAGGGGTAGAGCTCATGTTTGGCTTTTGCCCACGTGCTAAATTTGTATGTCTCGGCCATCTTAACCATTTTGTGGTACATTTCCCGTTGTAAGTGGCCAAATTATGGTTTTTCATCTTTTTAGTTGCATCAACCTTCGAGCATCGTTCCAGGCCCGACCCAAAGTGTGGACAAGGGGAGGGGGAGGCTAACCCTATGTGGACCCAGTGGACACAAGTGGACCCAGATGGGAAAAGCGATGAATGTGGTTAAAATGAGAGGGGGGCGAGTGATGTATATGGTGTCAGGGAGCGGGACCACGCAACCAAAATTGGGATTTCCCATGTAGTGCCAACCCTAAAGCTAATGGCTTGTAAAAGAGATCCCACGAGACTAGGATACAAGGCTAACTACCAAATAACATAGAAGAGACAAGAGTACAAACCTAGCCCACCAATCCATGCCCTAAAGTGTCCATGATAAGTAAAAAAAATTATTCAACTTAACCAATGAAAAGTCATACCTTTGGGGTCGGGGATCCACCTTCAAACATGTGATCAAAACGGATGGGCGAGGGACCATAAGGTTGACTTAGGTGGCAGATAAAATGGCACATCGAGTTATCAGGTGGCTACAAGGGGCTACTGGCTACTGGCTGAGGACCATCTTGGAGAAAAAAATTCTCCAAGGGATATCACCCACAAAGTGGTGGGTGATAGGAACAAAAAGATAGGTGGAAAGAATTGATGGCTTCCTGTTAAATAGAAATGAAGCCCCTGAAGGAGCACTAATAGATTGTTAAAAGGGATGAAAGATAAGTGGGTAGAGATAGTAGAAATCTACAAGACGAAATGGGAGGTAGAGAAGGAGAAAAGAAAAGGGGTGGCCCAAAATAAGTTGGAGATCCAAAAGATTCAGTTGGGCATGTCGATGGAAGCAACCCTCAGCTGCACACCTCCTTCCCTCAATAAATATGTTCTTGCATTAGAAATTTCTATTGTTCAGAAAATGCACTTATGACTAGTAGACCTTTTGAGATCATCAGTTCACTCACCTTTTTTATGGTATACTCAAGGTGCAACCCCAAGTTAAAGAACCTTCTTTGTGAACTGTATCAGCACAATGTTTTGAGCTTTGATGACAACGCTTGGAACCTCAATCACTATGTGGGAATCATTCAGCTAGGAGCTTTTTCTTCCATTGTGACCAACCAAGTTAGGTGGGTTGCGGACTACAAGGTTGCAAAAAACAATCTTGAGAGCAACCTATGGTTAAGAGGAGAACATTCCATGCCTCTACAGGTCATTTAGAACCATAGGAGCTAGATTTCTTCTTCCCCAACGATTGAGTATGCAATAGAATCCAAACAAGAATCCATTACATATTGCATGGACCAAATCATTTCACTGTAGAAATCTGCCAAGGAGGGATGCAAGAAAAGATGGAAGAAAGATATGGAAAATATCAAACAAAGAGAATCATTCATCTCTAGCAATTTTCAAGTTGCTTTGGAAAGAGTGCATAAATATGTGAGTTGCATAGAGGAATGTGAGAACTACTGGATCGGGCTAAACTTCCACTATCCCATTATATGGTTCCCATACAGGCCTTATTGGAGGGAATATAAGCTAGCCAAGAAAAAGGAAATTGCCTACTGAGATCCCATACATAAAAGGGGAGGACACCTTCTCCCAAATGAGGCAGGACAAGCAAATTTCAGCATCAGCAACCTCCATGGGAGCCTTTTCTCTCTAACTTTGACTAATTACTAGTTGCATAGGGTATATGCAACAATTTTCGTTGGGGGGAGATGAGGGGTGCCCAAATTGGCATATTTTCAGCACCCATCCAAAACCTTTTTCATATTATTTTTTCACTTTTTGTTCCTTATAACTTTTCCATCCATGATTTCCCTATTTTTGGTGAGGGTATAGATAGCCTTTTTAAAGCCACTTTTATACTTATTCTTATATATTATGTTGTGAAATTGTCACTCTTTACATTAACAATGTTAGACAGGAGCAAAGGTCAGTGGTTGCAACTCCTCTGCATTGTTGTAACTTTGACTACTACCCCACGATAGAAGTTGCAACTCCACAATAGGTGTTGCAGTTCCCTACTGAGGTTGCAACAAGTGTTGCTAGCCAACACACAGATGTTGCAGCTCTGCTGACCAAACGGGTGCAAGTGTTGCAACTCTCCCATGCTACTACAACTTTGGTTGTAGCACACAGTTGTTGCAACTCAAGTCCTAGCGCATGTTGTTGCAAATCCACCACTAATACTCGCAAGGGTAGTCATGATGCAACACGCCCGTGAACCAATGAAGCTATTCAATTCTTGAATTGTCGTATTTTTCCTTTCAGCAATAACTACGGAATATCTCGCCAGCTCTAGTCAACACTCTATCTGTACAGTCAACACGTGTTTCTCACGATGAAAGATGACAGAGGCAATCGATTAAGGAAGACAACTCACTTGCAAGCAACAACGAGCTAATCCGAGTCTATGTTTGTTCAACAATTCCCAAATTCTAAAAAGGCCATTGTAAAGGATGAGCCACCTATTCTCTCACGCTAGCTATTCGATCATTCGCTCAATTTATATAGTGACCTATTGTATAAATGCCCGGTTTCTATTGAAGCCTGGGCAAAAGAAAAATTATTGAAAAAGTGCACTTGTAATTTTTGCATTTCTTGCAATAAAAAGTTTACTTTTCTCCAATTGTTGGGTGGTATTTTCGTGATTGAGTGAATTGAAGATTTAACAACACCTCGCCTAAGGACCTAGGGCCCCCTCATTAGCCTGGTATTGCTTGTAGCATTAGCATATAGGTAGTATTAGTATTTTTGCTAATTCGCAGATTATTTTCTTTTGCTGCAATTCCATTCTTTTCCTTTTATTGCAACTTCGTCATTTTAACTTTGCTACATATGGATATTGGTGTTGGACATATTGATGATGGCCCAATGGACCCATGATGCCCTTATGCTAGCCTTCACACTATTTGATGGGCACCTCTTGTTCTAGAACTTGGATAACGATAGCTATACTTGAGATGAAATGGGAGGGCTTGCACATCACCTTGAAGTCCCAACACTTGAGTTATAGAGTGCCACATCACCCCACTTGCTCCTTTCAGGGAGACATAGGGCACCATGGACATGATGTGTTGGCATAGAGTCACTTTGGAGGCTTGCACATGATCTTTGAGATGCTTCTTAGACTATGGAACACTCATTAGCACATATCACACCTTTTGGTGGTTTATGGAGATCATTTTGAGGATGACGTCATGCTTGAGGAGGATTTTCTCCCACATGTTTGGGACTTTATGGCACTCATTACGATCTTGAGTTTTGAGATTGGTTGTAGTATCATTCTTGTGGAACACTTAAAGTAAACTTGTCAATAGGGCATCATTAGATTATTTATTGTAAACATTTGTGAATGGGTCTCATATAAATAGAGCTTCCCCATTATTTTTTTTATCATCACACATTGAAGTCTACCCTCTCTAAGAGAGTGTGTGCTAACATTTCTTCACTACATTGGGCGAAATGTGATATTTATTGATGTGACATGCTAAAGGATGCAATTTTTGCTTGGAGACATTATTATGGGATTGAAAGAAGTGTCTCTGTGGAGGATTGTTGTAAGTTTATTGTCTATTATTGATATTTTGAATGCTTTAATGTTTCAAGTAGTTGTTCCATGACTAAACACTTTATCATTGCTGAAATTTTGCTTCAATATTGCATGTGAAATTCTCCTCTTAAAGTCCTATAGGGAAACTCTTTATGTGCAGACCATATCCTTAATTTCTCCCCTCACAAGAGCAATAGCTAGGGTTTTAGACGTCGATGCCCTAATAGGGCATCCTCCCTTATGTTGAGAAATGTAACTAGTATCAATCTTTATAATTGTTGTATTCATTTCAATATGTATCCCATGTAACAAACAAGAAAAGAAAAGAAAAGTTATTATTATTAAAGCATGGGTTTCATGCTCATTATTCATGGTCTTCTAGGTAAAAGCACGTTCTTCGTGTTTCTAGGGTTTTGTTAGGTCTTAGGATTTATTATCTTGAGTCAAAGCCTAAAGGATTCAACATCATGTTTAAAAGACCCTTCCAAGCAATTTGTAAAATTTGAGTCTAGGAGCCATGGAAGCTTCAAAAGTACATGTCGGCCCAGGGAACATAAGGTCGGCCTAAAGGACGGAAATTGACCCCTTGAGAAGGCTATATAAAGGAGCAGTTAAACATCATTTGACACACACTGACTCCACAAGTTCGATATCACAAGGAGTTCGATCTGTAGCTAGTAAGAGAAGAAAGGAGAGTGAAAGCCAAGGAAGAGAAAAGAAGGATGAAAATTTCTTTTTTTGGGCTCCATCTCTCTCACACGTGCGAAGTTCTATGGTTTTTGGTGCTACAGAAGGAGGTCGAAATTGCAGGATCAAGTTGCAGTAAGATGAAGTGCAGCATCTTGAAGCTGGAGGGAAGGATACTCTGTCTAGACCTCGTTAACCTTAGGAGTTGTCTTGCTCCAGGAAGGTCTCAAGAAGAGGTTGATCTAGGGTTTCCTTAGACGCTGCAAGACCGAAATTTTAGGGTTGAAGTTGCAGGACAAGTTGCAGTATCAAAGTTGGCAGGCCAAAGTTGCAGTGTGTAGCAGTTCGGTGCAGAATTATGGAAGGACTTGAGGAATGGTCGACTTGGTACTAAGAGAAGGATCGGTCTAGGGTTTGGGTCTTTGTATCTCATTTGAAGCAGATTCTAAAAAGAGAAGAGTTTTTGGTTTTTCCCCTTCCAGGGGCTTTGCCTTGGCTGAGATCCTAATATCTGTGTCCTCTATTGTTGCAGTTTATGTTCTTGATATTTGTTTGATGAAAGCTCTAACAAAAAGAACACAAGAAAGCTAATAAGTTCACAAGCAAATATTAAGGTAAAGGAAAATAAGATTAGTAGTTGTTACTATTGATTATCCAACATGGTATCAGAGCTAAGGTGAACAAGGAAGGAAGCTGAAAGGACACTAGAAGGAATTGCTTGTCAAAGGGGAAGGGAAAGGAAACTCTCAAAGGGGCTCGATAAGAAGACTCAAGAAGGAGGGTCTCTACATTAAAGGAGATCAAGTCTACATCAAACTCGCACGAAAGGAAGATCTGAGAGAAAGACTTCAAGAAGAGTGTTGATCGCTCTCTAGAAGATCTATTTGGAAGGCATCAGGAAACTTGGAAGTTTTTGTTGGAAGAATCTCAAGAAACATGTTTCAAAAACATTGTTGAAGACTCTTCAATGATCTTGAAGGCATCGAAGAAGGTTGAAGACATCATCAATGAGAATCTTGATCTCAAGTAAGTAACATATTATTACATCAGGTTTCAATCTTTAAGTCATATGGATCCTTTCTGCAAAGAGGGCAACAAGATCATTGGGGCATCAAACTATCTAGCATAGAAAAAAAGAATTGACTTGATACTCACAGAACAAGAAGCAATGGGCTATGCTACCTGGGAAATTATTGAACCTAAGAAAGATAAGACACAAGAACTAGCCAAGGGCAAGAAAGGGGAACTAAGGGCTCAAAGGATCATAGTTGAATCAATTAAGGATTCTCGTGTTCCATTTGTTGCAAATTTGAAGACTTCCGAGACCATGTATGACAAGCTAGTGAATTTATATTCGGTAAGTACAACAAGAGAAAAGATTTAGTTGAGAAAGAAGTTGTATAGAATGAAGAAATCAAAGGATGAGGATGTGGCATCCTTTCTCATGAGAGTCTCTCAACTAATACACCTATTACCACTCAAACCAACAAAGAACTTAAAGGGGTTCCTAAAAGGGAAACTGTTAGGTTACGGGTAATGGTGAATGCTTAGCCCAGTGTCACCACATTTAAGTCTCCCTGCTCTTTACGGACTTTCATAGATGGGGGGAGTCTCAGTAGTGTGGGGATCACTTGTAAAGTATATGTCAATGGACAAGTGGGAAGTGACCTTGAAAACCCTTTCCCAAGGATGGAAGGAAGAATGGAACTTGCTTGCTCTTTAAGAAAGGGACTTGGTCCACCAGGGGTAGTATTGGAATTTCTATGTTTAACCTGTTAGAAATTTTTCTAGTACTATTTGATTTATTTCTTCCTACTTGTTCAATTACTTACCAAGTTATTTACCATGTAAATACTAAAAATAAACACAATTACAGTATCAACATATACAAATCATCCACTAAAAGTAAGCAAGCACACAAGTGACACCGTTGTTTTTGGACTAATGTCCCCTGAAAAACCCAATTCGGGAAAACCGGTGTAGCTATTCAGAGGGTTTTATTATTATGTAGTTTCTGTTGAGAATGCCTTCACTAAGTGGGCCCGCAGGCTATTTTTGGCGCAAAGTCTATTTTTAGACATATGGATCATGGTCTATGAGTTGCAGGATGTTATTTGTGGATGATTGGTCATGTTGGTAAAAATAGATGGACTTCTATTTTTAGACATATGGGCAGTTTCTATTTTTAAACTGCCAGGCTAAAAATAGAACAGTCGAATATTATTAGCTCTTAATAATATTTGGACTATAAACATTATCTTATTCTCTTGGAGCACTTCAGTTCGAGCTACAAATGTGGCACATGCAACTGCTAGAAGGAAATACACTTTTCTTATGGGTCAGTTGAGCTATTGCATGATGGACTTCAGTTAGAACTCAAGTGGTTGAGTTTTGGTGGAGTTGATTGAGGAGTTGATGGAGTTGTGTTCAGTTAGACTTAGTTGAACTAGTTGTATTTAGTCTAACTGTCAAATACACTAGTGATGAGTGATGTGAATTAATTATTAATTAATTCACTAATTATTAACTCATAAAGCAACTAAAGAATACATCAGTTAACTCAGTGCATGGACAGTTCAGTGGAGACAGGTGTTAGAGGTTGAGATTGCTATCAGTTGTGACTATAGTTGTGCATGAGATCTTGCACAATCAGTGGGATTGAGTAATGCTAATGAGGATTGTGTGGTTCAGCCAAGGAAATACGACTTTGGTTCAGCCATTCATCATTATTCTCATGTAGGATTGCGTAGTGGAGGCAGGCAAGCAGCAGAGGAGATTTGAACCTATGATTGATTCAGATCTGAGCTAGTTTGTGTGTAACAGGTGGAGATAGTACTGAGTACTTGTGAGGAGTATTGTACTATGTATTGTTACATGTTCTCAATCATTATAATATACAGATAGTGTGAAGTTTTCAGCTGTATGCTTTCCCCGGATTACATACTGTGTCAATGTGCGCATGTGATTGATGTTTCATTGTTTTTTATTCTGCAAAATTGATGATCAACGTAGAGGAGGTTATGTATTATGCATGCATTCCACAATAGTGTATAATCGGGATAATCTCTGTGAATAAGTGTCATATTATTCAAAATTTCTACATGGTATCAGAGCAGAGTTGATCATCAGATCTATTATTCAGAAAGTGTTTACATTTTATTTCTTCAAGCAGAGTCTGTAATCGGGCCAGGTAGCCTCTGGATTCATCCTTCTTTTGGAAAGTGAGATATTCGGTAAAAGCCCATACAGTCAATCTCTGTACGAGAAATACTTTGTTCTCGCGAATTTTAGATCAGAAGCGGTTGAATTTTGAGCTGGTGGAATTCGAATTTGCAACAGTGTTTTCTTGGTGTCAAAGTTGAAATGTCTTTCAACGGATTGCGATTGGAGTATGCCCTTGAAGGCAGCTCGAATTATATTGCATGGAAAGACAGGATGGCGGCGGTGTTAGATGACAATGCGCTGAAGGAGTTCATAGAGGCTGAGGTCCCAAAGCCAACTGATGTTGCTGAAGCTGTGGTTTGGCAAAAGAAGACAGCAAAATGTCGAAGGATTCTGTTGGAGGGCGTGAAGGATCACATTGTGTCCAGCCTTCATGGAAAGGCTTCTCCATACTTGATGTGGAAAGCATTGACAGATCTATTCCAAAGCAAGAGCGACCAGAGGAAGTTGGCGCTCAAGGATAAACTCAGAAACATTAAGTGTGAGAATGGAGACAGTATGCCCAGGTATCTCACAAAGTTCACCCAGTGCTGGGATGAGCTGGGAAGTGTGGGGGTGACTGTCGATGATGAGGACTTGGTGAGCTTGGCTCTCCTTGGTTTTCCGAAGAGTTGGCATTCCTATCAGGACTCTGTCAATGGTCGGGAGAAATTGCCAAGATGGGAGAGACTTTGGTCTAATCTTGTGCAAGAGGAGATCAGGCGGAATACCAGGGACGGATCTTCATCAAAGGCATCTGATGAAGAAAATTGTGCTTTGGCTGCCAAAGCAAAGAAGCGGAAGGGGAAGGAGAAGGGTTCTCTTTTCGAATCCAGTTCTTCCAATAATGGGAAGAAAGTTGACAAGTCGAAGGTGAGATACTTTCGTTGTCATGAGTTGGGCCATTATGCTACTAATTGAGCAGCGAGGCAACTGATGGAGACTTGGTGGTTGAGAGGGAGCGTATATTACCTCTCAATATGCAGAGCCAGAAGAAGTCTCAGACGATTGTGGAGGAGCCACGATTGGTGCAGCAGCTTCAGGAGGTTGTGGAGCAGCCACAACAAGGGAAGCTGAGAGGAGATCAAGTAGAGACATCTACTCATGCAGAGACCTTCAGTAGGGGGAAACTTTGAGCCAGGTGGGCTGAGGGATCGCATGCAGCCATACCTCCAAGTAGGAGGTGGGGCGATATAGAGTGATCATCCCAAGGAGGAGGGGCAAGATCCTTGAGGTACCCAACCTCTTGGATGAGACCTTGCTATGGGAGCCCCGATGTGGAGTAGAAGGAACTGACTGATTGGGTAGAGATAGATGCGGATGGAACGGCAGAGAGAGCGACAATGTAGCGAATCCCAGGACAGCGCATAGCTAGCAGGTTGCAGCAATGCGAGAGGCACAAGTGTTTTGCACAGTGCTAGGTGGCACAGAGAGGTGTGCAATGGTGCGAGATGCATGGAGATGTTGCAGTGGCGCAGATGTCAGAGAGGGAGCACTTGTCAGCAGCAGGTAGAGCTTCAGCATCAGAGTATGTTCCTAGCCCAACAGAGTGGTCAGTTGGGAGTGTTTTTGTTCCAAGTGTTGTTGGAGCAAGTGGACCGGGCAAATGTGTTGCATGCAGAACAATACCACCGAGGCAGGATAGGGGTTGCTGATAATCCATATCTTGTTGAGAGGGAGTGTTGAGAATGCAACAAGATGATGGAGCTTAGTGAAAAGGAGTCGCCTTCACTAAGTGGGCCCGCAGGCTATTTTTGGCGTAAAGTCTATTTTTAGACATATGGATCATGGTCTATGAGTTGCAGGATGTTATTTGTGGATGATTGGTCATGTTGGTAAAAATAGATGGACTTCTATTTTTAGACATATGGGTGGTTTCTATTTTTAGACTGCCAGGCTAAAAATAGAACAGTCGAATATTATTAGCTCTTAATAATATTTGGACTATAAACATTATCTTATTCTCTTGGAGCACTTCAGTTCGAGCTACGGATGTGGCACATGCAACTGCCAGAAGGAAATACGCTTTTCTTATGGGTCAGTTGAGCTATTGCATGATGGAATTCAGTTAGAACTCAAGTGGTTGAGTTTTGGTGGAGTTGATTGGGGAGTTGATGGAGTTGTGTTCAGTTTGACTTAGTTGAACTAGTTGTATTTAGTCTAACTGTCAAATACACTAGTGATGAGTGATGTGAATTAATTTATTAACTCATAAAGCAACTAAAGAATACATCAATTAACTCAATGCATGGACAGTTCAGTGGAGACAGGTGTTGAGGTTGAGATTGCTATCAATTGTGACTATAGTTGTGCATGAGATCTTGCACAATCAGTGGGATTGAGTAATGCCAATGAGGATTGTGCGGTTCAGCCAAGGAAATACGAGTTTGGTTCAACCATTCATCATTATTCTCATGCAGGATTGCATAGTGGAGGCAGGCAAGCAACGGAGGAGATTTGAACCTGTGATTGATTCAGATCTGAGCTAGTTTGTGTGTAACATGTGGAGATAGTACTGAGTACTTGTGAGGAGTATTGTACTATGTACTTTTACAAGTTCTCAATCATTATAATATACAGATAGTGTGGGGTTTTCAGCTGTATGTTTTCCCCGGATTACATACTGTGTTAATGTGCGCATGCGATTGATGTTTCATTGTTTTTTATTCTGCAAAATTGATGATCAACGTAGAGGAGGTTATGTATTATGCATGCATTCTGCAATAGTGTATAATCGGGATAATCTCTGTGAATAAGTGTCATATTGTTCAAAATTTCTACAGTTTCATAATACAACCTGGGTGCCAGAAATGGCTCACCCAACAAAGAATGCCCTTGGCAGTAGTACCTCTCAGTCGAAGACAGATATTCTGGCTAAATCATCGGATGAACGATCCCACAGCAATAATGCGGCTTTTGTTGCTCTATGTCACTCTGATAGGGACTGTGTCACCCTATCTAGCTCTCCAAGTCCCAGTGTGTCCCACGAAATCCTCCAGCATTGCCTCTAGGCCCCACGGTAGCCTCTATGGCCTCTGCGTCAACCCCTGGACCCTCCGCGTCTCACACGCTGGCCTCTCTCGCACTGCATAACTCCTGGCTGCCTCTAGCTGGCTCTGCGTCAACCTCTCCCAGATCTGCGTTGATCCTCCTGGTACTAACTCTGCTTCTCTGTTATGTATCCACTGCCCCTCAGTTGCAATTCTGATCACTCACTCGATTTCCTCAGCAAACCCTGCCCCAGAAAATCGAATTGTTGATCTCTCTTGGTGTGTTCTCCAACTAACCCTTAAGTCTCTTCTTATACTTTTCTTGTTGGTCCATCAACGGTCGAGATTAAATCTCTAATCAATGGCTAAGATTAGATTTGGTTTGATCCCTGACTTTTGGACCCTTTTAGCACAATTTATATTAATTATTAATACCCATTAATATTTTATTTTTCCTAAATTTAGACTTAGGAACTCCATTAAAAATATTAATTATTTTATTATCTCCCAAACCGGTTAGAATTTGCACAAACCATTTTTGGGTCTTGGAGATCTCATGTGCTTTAGCCTCTCCACCAATTTTCATGGCTAAAGCACATCCAATGCTACCACAAATCAACACTCCCTCTTAGCGAGGATTGTGCACTAGTAATACTCCTCACTAAGTATCACCTTGATCATCCAGCATCGGTCCCTATGCTGATGTTAAGCCTCCCCACCCAACATCCTCTGCACTATTGCATCATGTACTGCTGCCCATGACCCTGCCACTACCACTATTGCATTTGTACGACAGCTCCTTCTGCATCTGTGTTGTTGCTACTCCATATACCCAACATTGCATCTGCACTACATCCCCTTCTCCTCACACTGCATCGTGTTGCCCATAGCACTGCCACTGCTAACTGTTGCACAGCAACCTAGTTACTCAGAAGGAAGTAACTGATCCACCGAACTCTAACATCATTGTCAGGCTAGAGACTCTCCCGATGTTGAAGCTCCCTCTGCCGCTAACAAGTGCTCCCTCTACTCACCTCTGTGTCGCTGCAACAACTCCATGCATCTCGCACCATTGCACACCTCTCCATGCCATCCTGCACTGGTGCAATGCTCCCGTGCTTTTTGCACTATTGCGGCCTGCTATCCCATGACTCCTGCACTATAGCACTCTCTGTCACTTCATCCACATCCGTCTCTACCAACATCTACCAGTCCTACTACTCCTCTTCGGGGCTCCCGTAGCAAGGTATAATCCAAGAGGTTGGGTACCTCAAGGATCCTGCCCCTCATCGCCTGTAGTCTGTCAGACTACAGCTCGATGTCACCCCACTTCCTCTCAAGTGGCGCATGAGCACTCATGGCACAGTCGTCATCCTCCTCGACTTCTTTCTCCACCTTTGTTGGCGCTGCCTTCGAGTCAGAAGCCTCTCCCTTACTCTTCTTCCTCGGACACTGGTTCGCATAGTGACCCAGTTCCCCACAATGGAAGCACTTGACCTTGAGAGGTCCTTTCTATTCTCCTGCTTTCCCGCAGATGTGAGAGCCACATCTTCTTCTTCCTCTTTCTTGATTCTAACCTAGGTTGCACGAAACGGGGAAACAGGTACGAGTTTCCGAAACGGGAACCGATACGAAATGCGACCTCCCCAAATTTTGGAAACGAGGAAATGCGAATATATATATATATATATATATATTAGGTCATTTAAGAAATATGTGCAATAATAAAGCATATATGATACATTCTAATTTATTATATTATGATAAAATTGTCAATTGTCAATGCATAGACTATAAGTCTCTAAATTTACACCACATTTACTCATGAATGATCACATAATGAAAATAGAAATATCCAAAATCAGCCACAAGAAATTTCTAATTTCTTGTCTTGTGCTTGATTGGGAGTCTCCTCCTGCATAGTCGAACGACCTTAGTGCTCTTGATTAAATACAAGTTTCATACCCTAGTAACCTACATGCTCTTGATTATTGGGAGTTTCCCCTGCATAGAGGGCTTGGTTCTCTTGATTAAATACAAGTTCCATACCCTAGTACATGATAAAATCCAATGGAAACATTGCAATCCCCCTAATCCTGAAATCTTGAAAAACAGATAAGTCTGTTGGATTTTGAGTGAGATCTAAAATTCTACTTTCTCCATATGAAATCCAATGAGGGCGAAACCACTCTCAAACATCCCAAGTCATTTCATGGTAATGTTAAAAATTTAAGTAAAAGGATGAAAATGAAAAATAAAGGAGAATATCACTTTTACTTTAAGAATTTAACATTACCATGAACTGCATATCAACACTAGGGCAAAAGTTCACTTTTATAACTTTAGACAGGCATCTAGAAGCAACTAGAAGTCACTAGAATAACCTAAAAATAAATTAGAAAACAAATTAAATTTTATTTTTTTTTAAACACAAGCAAAAAGTTGAAACATGAGTTGTACGGCCCTAAAACGCGTTTCAGGCCGTATTGCCACGTTTCACGAAACTGAAACGCGTTTCAGGGCCGTACCACATGTATTTCAACGTTTCGTACTCGTTTCCGTACAGAAACGCCCCCTTGCCCTACGTTTCCTGCAACATAGATTCTAACCCCTTTTCCGCTACTCCTCGCCTTGGTCACCCGTCTAATCTCTTCTTGACGAAGAGTCGCCGACAGTTCCTCCCAATCTAGAAGGCTCGACATGCCCAGTATGCTCTGGACAAATACCTCCCAATCCTATGAGACTAAGTTCAATGCAGTCCTCACCATCAATTCCTGATCTAGCGTGGCCCCTATGGAAGTTAGTTGATCACGGATCTCCTTCAATGCACCGAAGAAGACATCTATTTTCTCTCCCTACTACATCTGGTATGACCGCAACTAATTTTCAAGTAACATCTTCCTCTGCACGGAAGTATGTTGGTACAATTTCTTCAGGGCCTCCAACATCTCATTTGTCGTGTCCTTTCGGCAATATGTGGCACCACATGATCCTTGACCCCATCAAGGATGATGCACTTTGCCCTAGCCATTGCCTCCTCGTACTTCTCATTTTCAGCTAGGTCAAATGGGATCACTATCGTTTTCAAGGCGAAGTTCTTGATGCAATACCTGTCTCGAATGGACAAGATCCTAGCCTTCCAGGCTACGAAGTTGGAAGCTTCATCTAGTCTATCTTGGTTTCTCAGCCCATTCACTGCCATCTTGCTGCTCTTCTTCCGACTACTCTGAGTCTTTTTACTTCCCTCCTCGAAGTCCTCGGTTCAACTCCCTCTGAGTCTCGATTTCCTTTCTGGAAATCCCTCCTTGGTCTTGCCCTGTTAGGTACTGTTCTAACCACATTACCCCACCAGCTTCGCTCCGCAAATTATCTGCAGCCTCCTATACCCCAGCAACTTGAAGCACTAAGCCTCTAGGCTCTGCACAATCCTGGAACCGACAAAATTTGCACCTCCTGGCCACAGCGTCGATCCTTCCTGACTGAGAAAGATGACCAAGAACTACGTAGGTCAGGACTGCTCCTCTCTACCTCTACGCTGATCCTCCTCTTGGCTCGACCTGATGACACAAGCCCTTTGCATCACCCCTTCCTTGTTGCTTTCTGCTAGGAACAGCTTCTGTCACTCGGGACAACTGTTTCTATTGTCACTGCTCTGCTCGGCTAATGCCTTTAATCATCCTGTGATTTGCAACCACGCTCTGACACCATGTTGGAATTTCTAAGTTTACCCCGTTAGAAATTCTTCCTATGCTATCTGATTTATTTCTTCCTACTTGTTCAATTACTTAACAAGTTATTAACCATGTAAATATTGAAAATAAATCAAGTACAGTATCAACATATACAAATCATCAACTGAAAGTAAGCAAGCAAACAAGTGACACCGTTGTTTTTGGACTAATATCCCCGGAAAAACCCAATGCAGGAAAACTGGTGCAGCTATTCAGAGGGTTTTATTATTATGCAGTTTCAGAATACAACTTGGGTGCCAAAAATGGCTCACACAACAGAGAATGCCCTCGGTACTAGTACCTTTCATTCGGAGACAGATATTCCGGCTAAATCACCAGATGAACGATCCCACAGCAACAATGTAGCTTTTGTTGCTCTGTGTCACATTGATAGGGATTGCGTCACCCTATCCGGCTCTCCAGCTCCCAGTCTGTCCCACAAAATCCTCAAGCATTGCCTCTAGGCCCTGCGTCAGCCTCTCTGGCCTCTGCGTCAGCTTCTAGAGCCTCTACGTCAGCCCCTAAACCCTATGCGTCTCACACGTTGGCCTCTCTCACTCTGCGTAGCTCCTGGTTGCCTCTGCGTGGCCTCTAGCTGGCTCTGCGTCAACCTCTCCCAACTTTGCGCTGATCCCCCTTGGTACTAACTCTGCCTCTCTGCTATGTATTCACTAGCCCTCAGCTGCAACTCCAATCACTCACTCGATTTCCTCAGCAAACCCTGCCCCAGAAAATCGAATTCTTGATCTCTCTTGGTGTGTTCTCCAACTGACCCTCAAGTCTCCTCTTATACTTTTCTCGTTGGTCCATCAAAAGTCGAGATTAAAACTCTAATCAACGTCTAAGATTAGATTTGGCTTGATCCATGAATTTTGGACCCTTCTAACCCAGTTTTATATTGATACCCATTAATATTTTATTTTTCCTAAGTTTAGACTTGGGAACTCCATTAAAAATATTAATTATTTTAATATCTCCCAAACCGGTAAAAATCTGCCCAAACCATTTCTGGGTCTCGGAGATTTCATGTGCTTTAGCCTCTCCACCCATTTTCATGGCTAGAGCACATTCGTGCTAGCCCAAATCAACAGGTAGGGTGTGAGGATTAGAGGGTTGACGGAGAAGGAACAGGCTTATAGGCGGGGTTCTCAATCCCTATAATCCTTGGGGAAACTTGGATTCCCAAATGATCCTTGACAAATAATCTTGAGAAGTGGGACCACACAAGGCCAAGTGTTGATTTCTAGTAGCATCGGATGTGCTCTAAGCCTCAAATTTTGCAAGGAGGCTTGGACACATGTATTCCACAATACCCCGAAATCGTTTTTGGAAATTCCACCCGGAGACGGTTTTATTAAAATAATTAATTATTTTTAATAGGTGCCTAAGTCTAAACTTAGGAAATTAAAATAATTAAAGGGTATTAATCAAATTGTGGGTGAAACTTCTAGAAGAAGACGAGGATCAAGCCAAAATGATTTGAGCCATTGATTAGGATCTAATCTGGGTCATTGGTTCTCAAAAGAAGGATTATAAGAGGAGGCTTGATGGGCATTTAAAAGACACGTCGAGTGGGAGATCAGAGATTTTCTGAAGTGAGCAGCGTAGCAATTGCCAGAGAGATTCGAAGTGATTTCTTGCAGAGAGGGGCAGGGACAGTTCCAATTGGAGATTTCTCTTGATCCGGGAATACTTAGCAGAAGAGGCAAAGAGAGATCCGGGAGAGGCAGCGTCGAGGCTACGCTGGCCAACGTAGGCTGACACAAAGTTAGCTCAGAGCCTTGAGGAGATCCATATTTTTGCTGGAGAGATCAATTTCTAAAGCGGGAAGCGACGGTGTAAGACCGGGAGGACAGAATCAAAGTCCCAGAGAAGCAAATCGATCAGCAGAGGGAGTGACGCGGTCCCTAGGAGTTGTGACGTTGGGCCTATGCAGTGACTGCGCAAAGGTAGCGCAGAGACAACGAACTAGCCATTCTGTGGTTTGATCAGTCAGGATCGCCAATGATAGTGTGAGGTATTTCTCACTAATCTTTTGTTAGTGATATTCTCTGTACTGGATAGCCAGCAAGGCATCTAGAGGTTGTATTCAGAAAAACTACTACTTAATAATACAAACCCTCAGTTGTTGCACCGGTTTTCCCGCATTGAGTTTTTCCGAGGACATTTGTCCAAAAACAAAAGTGTAATGTGTTGTTTATTTATTTCTTGCTCAATTTCTTGTTTCCACTTACAATTTAATTGGTGAAGACTGCAGTGTATTAGTTTCGGTGTTTACTATAGGAAACAGTAAATAATTTTGTTCAGTAATTAACAAATAGGAGGAACTTAATCAGTTGTTCCAATGGTGATTCGGGAATTCCGAATTTTCACATGGTATCGAAGCTGCAGGTGAAGAAAGAGAGCAAAGTCGGAAGAATCCAGTGAGGAACAGAAGGAGGATCGAAGTGTTGCGTAGGCAGCAGATCGAATCCCCAGAGGAATTGTGCAGTTCAGGCTAGGAGGGCAAAAATTTTCGAGGAAGGGCTCTCTCTGAGTGAGTCAACAGAGAGGTAAGACTTCCAATTCGAAGTTTTCTAGTGTCAGAGGGAGCAGCACATAAGCTTCAGCGAAGAGGCAGTTTTACAGTGTGACGCAGTTTCTACAACAGTTGCTAGGGCAGAAAAACGTCAAATGGAAGAAGGGAGACACTATTGAGGGAATTTCCTCCTCGGAGAATTCCTAGCCAGGGAATTCGATTTCTCTCTTGCTAAGCAGCAGCAGGGAGGAGCAGATCTACTAAACTCCAGCAGGGAGTGCGTAGGCCATGTTGAAGGAAATGTAACTAGGCTAGGTCTTCATAAATGTATTTATTCAAGAAAAGAGAAATTATTTTGATATTATTTATCAATGAGTTTCTTGCTCATTGAAAATAGGTCAAGCACATTTTGAAGTGCTTCTAGAGAGTCAAAAGTCAAAATATAATTATGATGGGACCCTTTGAGGGCATGTTACATCATATATGTCAATATACAAGGTCATGGGAACACCTTCAAGCCAAGTCAAATCCTCTCCTAGCAACAACGAAGTCTCCAAGCAGCCAAATAATGAATAAAAATGAATTAAGATGAAACTGTCAAGTTGGCCTAAAGGACAGTCAAGTCGGCCTAAAGAGGAGGGATAGACCTCTATTTATAGAGGTTGTCCACTCCAAATAGAATGTACTACTTCACTCTGAAATTAGCGCAGAAAAGAGGTAAAGAAGAGGACGAAAAGAAGCCTTCTAGGGCAGTGAAGGAAGGGAGAATGAAGCCGAAGATTAAGAATTGTTTCTGGGGAAAACTTACAACCACATGTGCGAAAGGGAAAGAGTTTTCTTGCAACTATAACAGCAAAAAATCACAGTTCACTATATCTCATTGGTTTGGGTGCAAACTAGGCCTACAAGGCCTCTCTCTCAAGCGTGGAAGAAGGGTATGCAAGCGAAGGGTAGAAGACAAGTCTAACATGGTTTAGTGAAGAGAATCCTCCACATGTGCGAAGAATTAGGGCTGCATTGTTGCTGCCCTAAGTCTACAATAGTTGTCAAGAGAAGAAGGTTTGATTGGAAGGATAGAAGGTCATCATCCTAAGGTAGAAGGACTACATTTCAAGCAAAGGAAGAAGAAGCAAGGATCAGCCTAGAACACAATCTAGGAAGAACAAAGTGTTGGAAGGAGGAGGACGAAGTGCTGAGGAGCAAAGAGACGGAAGAAAGAGGTCCATGTGCCGGAAGAGACAGTGTAGAAAGAGGAAGGATTTGACATATGCTTGGAGGATATCCTAGTCAAGAGTCTAGGGTTTGGAAGTTGTTCAAATAAGAAGCTTCAATAAGAGAAAACTTACAAAGGGTTTTTCTCTCAAGAGTGGAGAGGTTTTGTCCATGGCAAAGAGCCAAACTGTGTTCTTGTTATTTTTGTTTTGGTAGCAATTTAATGAAACACACACACTAATAAGAAGCAGAAGATAAATTGTCAAAGTGCATCATAAATTGTTATCAAATAACGAAGAATCACTTTACACTACTTTGCCCTAGATTCTTCAACATGGTATCAAAGCTAAGGTGACACATCAAGGAAAGGGAAACTCAAGAACACTCATCAAGGAGAAGCATCTACAAAGTTGAAGCATCAAGCCTAGAAGTCTCAATCACTTCAAGAACAAGAAGGGTCTACAATCCATCATTCATCAAGGATGTCTACAAAGCTAGAAGAAGAGCCTTACATAAAGGCACCTACAAAGAAGAGCAGATTGAAGCGGGACCTACATCAAGCTACAAGTCTTCAAGCAAACCTCGTCACCAAGCAAGTCCACTTGGAGAAGGCAACTTGAAGAACATCAAGATCCAGGGAAGACAAACCATCAAGCCTTCAAGTAGGAAGCAAATCCATTACATCTCAAAATCTATCAAGTAGATGTCCCCTTCTGAATATACATCAATGCCTTTTTGCAAAGAAAGCAATAAATTGGTAGGTACTAATAACTTTCTTGCATGGAAGAAGAGGATTGATCTACTACTCAAGGAGAATGAACTCCTAGAGCATGTCAAAGGGAATATGTTAATTTTAGGTATGTTCTATGCTTAGAGCAATTTATTTGAATTTTCACAGTTAGCTCAATATATTTTCCAGATTAGCAATCACATTAGCATAATAGTAAATTGCAGATAGAACATAAATCACAGAAGACAAGCTAAATAATTATAGTATTCACAGGCTAAAGGCTCTAAGCAGCCAGATCTATCATTATGCTTCAGAGAAAACCCTTCATGCATCAACAATGGAAATTCTAATGATAAGCCCGGGATTCAATCAAGCTGGGCCCTTCAGAAAATGCTAATCGCGAGTTGGTTGGTCCAACTGAAAACTTCCCCGAATGCCTGGTGATCTCAAAATCAAGAATTTCTTGCACAACCCAATTCAACCATGAACGTAGAGAGAAAAAACGACAATAAAATTAAGATCTAATGGAGATACCTGCCATTATATTCAGAAGTTAAACTATCATTCAAACCCCAGTGATCAAACAAGATACATGTGCTTAAATCACTCTTCCTGAAGTTATCATCAATGGCTGAAAGGAAATCTATGCATGAAAATAAAACATCTTACAACATTTCCACGAAGAGTAACACCAGCAGAAACTAACCCCAAAGTCTTTCTTTATTGCACATAAAAAACGATTACAAGAGAGCTTTCACTTAGCACACGACTCAAAGATCGAATGATCTCAACTAACAACTGACCCCCTATTTAAAGATAAATTTCCCAACAGCTAGTTCGAGTGATCTTTGTCAAAGCGATCTAGACCGTTGATGAGAATCAAAATTTCTTTTAATCTCATCCATCCAAAATTTCAAATATTGAGGAAATTTCGAATTTTTCAATTAACCGCATTTTAATAAATTCAAAAATTAAAATTTTGCATTTATTTCCTCAAAACTTTGACTTTGACTTAACCCTAGGGACCTAAGACATAAATTTAGCAAAATAATCAACTAACCTTAGTCCCTGGACTAGTTAAGATTTAATTTTTTTAAAGGGTCCATGAATTTTACCTCTAAAAAATTTAAATTTATCTAGGACCTAGGACCTATGAGGGGATAAATTATTTTTCTAACCCTCAAGACACTTTACATCATGGTTTTTTTACATTTTTACATCTCAAGGGGGAAACCCCATTTGATATAGACCCTCACAGACTACCCAATTCTGCGACACAAATATAATCTAGCAGATCAAGCAATTTGTAATAAAATAACCTAACCAAATAGTTAGGATTATTCCCAAATCACTTTTACATAGACTCGATCTAGCACACTAGGACTCCCCTAACATTCTAATGACAAAATCCATTTCGGCTTTGGGGTAAGGCTGAAGGAAAACTCTGCCAATCATGGATTGGTGAGACAAAAAACCTTCCGGAACGTAGATCATCACCAGAAAATTAGGTTTACCTAGGCAATTACATACATGACACGGATATGCTGAGATTATTTACAAATTTACACATGCAGAAAGGGTTTACAATATAACACGATCAGGTTGATGATGATAGTCGAACTGCACGAACACGTCGATCAAGCGCTATCCCTTCTGCGAAAAAAGGGGGTGTACTGCTATGGGTGGTTGACATGTAGTGGTCAATAGCTTCCAAAGGCCATCCACCTCAACCCATCAAACAATGGTTCCACCTCACAGTCGCACATCACAAAACCATCATCAGATTAGTCTCCATCCAAGCCTTCTTGGGCTTCCAGAGCAGTTGCCCAACCAAGGCTTCTAGAACTAGTAACTCAACGAAGAGTTTATACAAGGCTTCTAGAGCGTTTGTCCAGCCAAGGCTTCCAGGACTAGTAACTCAACGAAGAGCTTATACAAGGCTTCTAGAGCATTTGTCCAACCAAGGCTTCCAGGACTAGTAACTCAACCCACCAAAGGCTTCCAGAGCGTTTGTCCAACCAAGACTTCCAGGACTAGTAATTCAACCCACCAAGGGCTTCCAGAGCATTTGTCCAACCAAGAATTCCAGGACTAGTAACTCAACCAAAGTTGTTACAGGGCTTCCAGGACTACCTAAAAGGGGGTAATCACTATTATATCTTACATATCATGCTCTTGTCCTTTGAGCCCCGAGCAGTTAATTAAAGAAATTCATAAAAGGCAAAAGGCATATAAAGAAGGGTAGGAAAATCAAGGTTGGGGCACCTCATCTACCACGACTGCTCCCTCCTACAAATTACATACCTAGGTGTGGGCTTCCCCTTATCTAGCTAACCCTATGCCCCACTATGTTGCCCAGGATTGCCCCTCTCGTTCCCTATTCCATTGTACTTATTTGTCACTTGCCACCCCCCATTAGAGGGATGTACCTTGGATATACTATCCCCTTTAAGGATTGAAACCACCTAATAAGGTACTTGGCTAACCCGCTTTGGAGCTTGGAGACACTAGCACATGCCAAAGGCCACTACGAAAGGGCATGCCATTATGAAGTGCCCACGTTGTTATCGATGATTTGTAAGCTCTTTTACCCAATTATTTTAATGACTGGTTGTACTAGAAGCCTATGGGACACACTGGATCTTATGCAGGATTAAAGGTGGTTTCCATTTGGCTTTGGTCTCCCTATATGGGATCCTAACCCCCAGAGGTCTACATTGGCACATGTAGGGTGTGCATAGAGAGCCATGGGCCTCCACAGCAGCAAACAACACTCCACTGATCTTCATGGATGCTCAGAGACTACTAACGAGCCACTTTTGGGATGATGGTGATATGCTTCATACATTATGCCTGACAAGGCCCCACAGGAGCCCCATACTCTTGGCAGGTGTCCCAGAACTTGTACGATGTCATGGTAGCATTCATTCCACCACTTGGACCCACGCAGAGGATCTACAGGCATCTCCAGTTCATATGGAGACCCATGGGGTCATTTATGTGCCCTCGACACACTGGGAGCACCACAAGTCTACTACTTGGAGAACAAGGGGCCACCCCCTTGTCCATCATATTCCGAGGAATTTATTCCTCAATATGGCACTTCTCGATATTATTATACCTTTGGAGGGCCCTGCGACATGTACATATTATTATTTAGCCCCTTGTGAGGCTTATTTTTACACTTGTAAGCTAGTTTGGTGGGCTTGTCACTAATAGGGGTTTTATTTGCACATTATTTTATCATTAGGGGCTAATGTAGGCCCATAGGCTAATTCAGACTCCTTAGAAGGTTATATATTGATGTTAGATACATTCATTTGGATCATCACTTGACTTGGGATCTCTCTAATATAGAGAACTTCGCATTTTTTCCTTGGAGGATATTTTTTGGAGATCGATGAATTTTGACATATGGATTTGGTTATTTATCTTGGAGCTTTGTCTTGTAAACTAAACGCTGGTTGGATATACTTTATAACGTTGTAAGTAAATTTTGATGTTATTATTCTTGTTGCTACATACTGCTAAAATTAGGGCTAGTTGTTGCATGATTAAAATGTGGAATTGAGCATGTTTTAGCAAATTTAATGTAGGGGCCAATGTTATATGAATGAAATGTCCTAGAGATTATTGGTCTCGATAAGCCCTCATCGTTTGCTTTGAAGTATAAATGCTTGAAGGTCACTTTTCTTCTCTCTCTCAACATTGGATGAAGTTGACTTTCTGGACCTCCTTGATCAAGAAACCGAGTTCTTACTCGTCATCATCCTTGACTCCATATCCCCAAGCGAATTAGGCACTGATCCCTAAAAAGGGTGGTCATCCCCTTCACCTTTTTCACCTTTTGTCACTTTTTCCCAAGTCTAGCTCTCAAAGGTCACCTAGGGCATCAATTTCTTGGGAATTGACCAAAGGAAAAACTTCGATCTCCTACAGACTACTACGCTGGTGGGTCCCCTCCCTATCCTCCAAATTTGAGGCAATTCTAACGTTGGAATCTCCGGGAATACCAAGCCCTGGCTCTAGGATCAAATTTTGCCTTAGGCATCCCCAAGGCTAGACTTCAACAAGATCATTTCAACCTTTCAAAGTAAATATTCTTGTTTGGTCCTTTCCTTCCACCTTGTCCAGGATAGGAGCATGATTGGTTGCTACATTCCATCCTCGAACCTAGACTGGGTCCACTTGGTGTGAACATTCGAAATCCCCAAATCAACATTGCAGCAACTAATTAAGTTCCTCCTATTTGTTAATTACTGAACAAAATTATTTATTGTTTCCTACATTAAACACCGAAACTAATACACTGCAGCCTTCACCAATTAAAGTATAAGCGGAAACAAGAAACTTAGCAAGAAAAAATACACAACACATTACATCATTGTTTTTGGACAAATGTCCCCGGAAACCCAATGCGGGAAAACCAGTGCAGCAGCTGAGGGTTTGTATTGTTAAGCAGTAGTTTTTCTGAATACAATCTTTGGATGCCTTGCTAGCTATCCAGTACAGAGAATATCACTGATAGAAGATTAGTGAGAAATACCTCACACTATCACTGGCGATCCTTACTAATCCAGCCACAGAATGGCTAGTCCCTTGTTGTCTCTGCGCTGCCTCTACGTGGGCCCAACGTCACAACTCATAGGGACTGCGTCACTCCCTCTACTAATCGATTTGCCTCTTTGAGACTTCGATTTTGTCCTCCCAGTCTCACACCCCGGCTTTCGCCTTTAGAAATCGATCTCTCCTGCAAAAATATGGATCTCCTCAAGGCTCTGCGCTACCTCTGCATCAACTTACGTTGGCCAGCGCTGCCTCTCCCAGATCTCTCTCTGACTCCTTTGCTAAGTATTCCCGGATCAGGAGAAATCTCCAACCGGAACTATCCCTGCCCCTCTCTACAAGAAATCACTTCGAATCTCTCTGGCAACTATTGCGTTGCTCACTTCAGAAATTCGATCTCTGATCTCCCACTCGATGTGTCTTCCAAGTGCCCATCAAGCGTCCTCTTATAATCCTTTTGTTGAGAACCAATGGCCCAGATTATATCATAATCAATGGCTCATATCATTTTGGCTTGATCCTCGTCTTCTTCTAGAAGTTTCACCCACAGTTTGATTAGTACCCTTTAATTATTTTGATTTCCTAAGTTTAGACTAAGGCATCCATTAAAAATAATTAATTATTTTAATAAAACTATCTCCAGGTGGAATTTCCCAAAACGATTTCTGGGTATTGTGGAAAACATGTGTCCAAACCTCCTTGCAAAATTTGAGGCTTAGAGCACATCTGATGCTGCCAGAAATAAACACTCCTTCTTAGCGAGGAATGTGCTCTAGTAATGCAACCTGCTGAAGCATCACCCTTCTCTGTAACATCTGCCTCTGTGCTTGTTGATGTATGACATCACTGCCCACCAACTACTGCGCAAATGCTGCATTTATAGTGTTGTTGACATTGCCACTGCCAACATTGAATCCGTACTGCAACTCCTCAAATTCTGCATCTGTGCTACTGCTAGCCCTACCACTGCCAACACCGCATTTGCACTGCACCCTTCTCCAATTGTTGCTACTACTACATTAGCAACGAAAAAGCATCCAAAATTATTGAACTCGTCTCCAGCATGATGCATCTGTTGTTGTAGTTCTGACTGTTGCTAATCGCTGCACTAACCCTTTGAAGCCTCTATGCTGCTGCTAACTCTGCTCCGTGCCAACTGCACTGCTACCAAAACTAGCTCTTCACTGCTTAGTCTTTGGCGCTCCTAGCCACTGCAACTATCACTCTGACACTCCTCTACATCAACTGAACCAGTCCATCCTACTACTTTTGATCTGGGCTACCATAGCAAGGTATTGATCCAAGAAGTGGACTCCTCAAGGATCTTGCAAACTATAATTCCATATCACCCCGCCTCTGGGCAATCATGGCAAACTCCTCCTCAATCTATGCGGATGCAGCGTTCGAATCATGCCTCTCATCCTTTTCCTTCTTCTTGAGAGGAGACTGTGTAGCGTACTGACCAAGTCCGCCACATCAGAAGCACTTGATCTTCGAAACATATTTCTTCTTCTTTTGCTGCTCCTGCTATCCTTTAGATGCGAGAGTTGCATTCTCATCCTCCTCCTTTGGCTTCGTCCCACTGTTGTTGCTGCTACTACCAAGTTTTCACTTGACTAAGTCTCTCCTCATATCTTCCTGCTGAAGAGCGGCCCCCATCCCTTGCAAATCTGGCAATCTCTCTCTCCCAAGGATACTCTGGACAAACACTTACCATTCTTTTGAGACTGAATTTAGGGCAACCTCACCATCTCGGTAGGCTAAAGCACTGACCCCATAATTGCCAACTCGTCTTGGGTTTCCTGAAACTTTGCAAGGAACAGATCAATGTGTTCCCCCTTCTACATCTGCGTGGATCTCATCTTCTGGTCCAAGTACATCTTTCGTTGCTCGGAAGATCCCTGATAAAGCGTGGACAAGGCATCCCACATCTCCTTGGCAGTCCCTTTGCCAGAGATGTGACATAATACATGATCCTTCACTCTGTCGAGGATCATCCGCTTAACATTCGCCATCTCTCCCCTGTACTTTTTGAGCAGATCTAGATTTGCAGGTACAACTACCACACTGTCGACGTAGGTCTTGAGAAAATGCTCATCCAAAAGGCATGACATCCTCGCCTTCCAAATCACATAGTTGGATGCACAATCCAACCGATCCTGATCTCGTAACCCACTAGTTTCCATCTCTGCCAACGAAAGTATCGAACTACTTCCTCTCTCCTCTGCACAGCACTGGGCTGGCCTATTGAAGAATTAGGGCAAAGTAGTGTAAAGTGATTCTTCGTTACTTGATAACAATTCGTGATGCACTTTGACAATTTATCTTCTTCTTCTTATTAGTGTGTATGTTTCAGCAAACTGCTACCAAAACAAAAATAACAAGAACACAAAGTTTGGCTCTTTGCCAGGGAGAAAACCTCTCCACTCTTGAGAGGAAAACCCTTTGTAAGTTTTCTCTTATTGAAGCTTCTTATTTGAATAACTGCCAAATCGTAGACCCTTGACTAGGATATCCTCCAAGCATAAGTCAAATCCTTCCTCTTTCTGCACTGTCACTTACAGCACATGGACCTCTTTCTTCCGGCACTTTTCTCCTCAGCACTTCATCCTCCTTCATCCGACACTTCGTTCTTCTTAGATTGTGTGTTCTAGGTTGATCCTTGACTTCTTCCTTCCGCTTAAAACGTAGTCTTTCTACCTTAGGATGATGACCTTCTATCCTTCCAATCGAACCTTCTTCTCTTGACAACTATTGCAGACTTAGGGCAGCAGCAATGCAGCCCTAATTCTTCGCACGTGTGGAGGATTCTCTTCACTAAACCATGTTAGACTTGTCTTCTACCCTTCGCTTGCATACCCTTCTTCCACGCTTGAGAGAGAGCCCTTGTAGGCCTAGTTTGCACCCAAACCAATGAGATATAGTGAACTGTGATTTTCTGTTGTTATAGCCACAAGCAGACTCTTTCCCTTTCGCACATGTGGCTATAAGTTTACCCCAGAAACAGTCCTTAAACTTCGGCTTCTTTCTCCCTTCCTTCGCTGCCCTAGAAGGCTTCTTTTCGTCCTCTTCTTTACCTCTTTTCTGCACTAATTTTAGAGTGAAGTAGTACGTTCTATTTGGAGTGGACGACCTCTATAAATAGAGGTTTGTCCTTCCTCTTCAGGCCGACTTGACAGTTTCATCTTAATTCATTTTTTATTCATTATTTGGCTGCTTGGAGACTTCGATGATGCTAGGAGAGGATTTGACTTGGCTTGGAGGTGTTCCCATGACCTTGTATATTGACCTACATGATGTAACATGGCATCAAAGGGTCTCATAATTATTATATTTTGACTTTGACTCTCTATAAGCACTTCAAAATGTGCTTGACCTATTTTCAATGAGCAAGAAACTCATTAATAAATAATATCAAAATAATATCTCTTTTCTTGAATAAATACAAATATCAAAATTACATTTATGAAGACCTAGCCTAGTTACATTTCCTTCAACATGGCCTACGCACTCAATGCTAGAGTTAGTAGATCTACTCCTCCCTACTGCTGCTCAGCAATACAGAAATTGAATTCCCTGGCTAGGAATTCTCTGAGGAGAAATTCCCTCAACAGTGTCTCCCTTCTTCCTTCTGACGTTTTTCTGCCCCAGCAACTGCTGTAGAAACTACATCATACCAGAAAACTGCCTTTTCGCTGAAGCTTCTTCGTCACTCCCTTTGACACTGGCAAACTTCGATCTAGAAGTCTTACCTCTCTGTCGACTCACTCAAAGAGAGCCCTTCCTTGAAAATTTACTGCACAATCCCTCTTGGGATTCGATTTGCTGCCTACGCAACACTTTGACCCTCCTTTTCCACGCTGGATTCTTCCAACTTTTCTCTCTTGCTTCACCTACAACTCCGATACCATGTGAAAATTCGGAATCCCTGAATCACCACTGCAACCACTAATTAAGTTCCTCCTATTTGTTAATTATTGAACAGAATTATTTATTGTTTCCTACAGTAAACACCGAAACTAATACACTGCAGTCTTCACCAATAAAATTATAAGTGGAAACAAGAAAGTGAGCAAGAAATAAATACACAACACATTACACAGTTGTTTTTGGATAAATGTCCCCGGGAAAACCCAATGCAGGAAAACCGGTGCAGCAGCTGAGGGTTTGTATTATTAAGCAGTATTTTTTCTGAATACAATCTCTGGATGCCTTGTCGGCTATCCAGTATAGAGAATATCACTGACAAAAGATTAGTGAAAAATACATCACGCTATCATTGGTGATCCTATCTGATCTAGCCACAAAATGGCTAGTCCCTTGTTGTCTCTGTGTTGCCTTTGTGTAATCATTGTGTAGGCCCACCGTCACAGCTCCTAGGGACTGCGTCACTCCCTATGTTGATCAATTTCCCTGTTTGAGACTTCGATTTTGTCCTCCCGGTCTCACACCCCGACTTTCGGCTTCAGAAATCGACCTCTCCAGCAAAAAAATGGATCTCCTCAAGGTTCTGAGCTGCCTCTGCGTCAGCTTACGCTGGCCAGCGTAGCCTCAGCGCTGCCTCTCCCGAATCTCTCTCTGCCTCCTTTGCTGAGTATTCCCGAATCAAGAGAAATTTCCAACCGAAACTATCCCTTCCCCTCTCTGCAAGAAATCACTTCAAATCTCTCTGGCAACTGCTGCACTGCTCACTTCAGAAATTCAATCTCTGATCTCCCACTCGATGTGTCTTCCAAATGCCCATCAAGCCTCCTCTTATAATCCTTCTTTTGAGAACCAACGACCCAGATCAGATTCTAATCAATGGCTTAGATCATTTTGGCTTGATACTCATCTTCTTCTAGAAGTTTCACCCACAGTTTGATTAATAACCTTTAATTATTGGAATTTCCCAAAACCTTTTCGAAAAATTGTGGAATACATGTGTCCAATCCTCCCTGCAAAATTTGAGACTTAGAGCACATCCGATGCTACCAGAAATCAACACCTGGCCCCGTGTGGTCCCACTTCTAGAAAAAGATTATTTCTCAAGGATCATTTGGGAATCCAAGTTTCCCCAAGGATTATAGGGATTGAGAACCCTGCCTATAAGCCTGTTCCTTCTCCCTCAATCCTCCAATCCAAACCCCTTACCCCTAGTGGACCAAGTCCCTTGCTTAAAGAGCAAGCAAGTTCCATTCTTCCTTCCATCCTTGGGAAAGGATTTCCAGGGTCACTTCTCACCTGTCCATTGACATATACTTTACAAGTGATCCCCACCCTACAAAGACTCCTCCCATCGGTGAAAGTATGTAAAAAGCAAGGAGACTTCACTGTGGTGACACTGGGCTAAGCCTCCACCATTGTTGGTTTCCTGCTGGTTTGAGTGGTAACAGGTCTCTTAGTTGAGAGACTCTCATGAGAAAGGATGCCATATCCTCATCCTTTGATTTCTTCATTCTATACAACTTCTTTCTCAACTAAATATTTTCTCCTGTTGTACTCACCAAATACAAATTCACTAGCTTGTCATACATGGCCTTGGAAGTCTTCAAATTTGCAACAAATGGAACAAGAGAATCCTTAATTGATTCAACTATGATCCTTCGAGCCCTTACTTCCCCTTTCTTGTACTTGGCTAGTTCTTGTGTCTTATCTTTCTCAGGTTCAATAATTTCCCAAGTAACATAGCCTATTACTTCTTGTTCCATGAGTATCAAGTAAATTCGTTTTTTCCATGCTTGATAGTTTGATACCCCAATGAGCTTGTTGCTCTCTTTGCAGAAAGAACCCATATGACGAAGATTCAAACATGATGTAATAATATGTTACTTACTTGAGATCAAGATTCTCCTTGATGATGTCTTCAACCTTCTTTGATGCCTTCAAGATCATTGAAGAGTCTTCAACAATGTTTTTGAAACATGTTTCTTGAGATTCTTCCAACAACAATTTCCAAGATCCCTAATGCCTTCTTCAAAGATGCCTTCCAAATAGATCTTCTTGTAGAGAGAGATCAACGCTCTTCTTGAAGTCTTTCTCTCAGGTCTTCCTTTGGTGCGAGTTTGATGTAGACTTGATCTCCTTTAATGTAGAGACCCTCCTTCTTGAGTCTTCTTATTGAGCTACTTTGAGAGCTTCCTTTTCCCTTCCCCTTGACAAGCAATTCCTTCTAGTGTCATTTCAATTGCCTTCCTTGTTCACCTTAGCTCTGATACCATGTTGGATAATCAATAATAACAACTATCAATATTATTTTCTTTTACCTAAATACTTGCTTGTGAACTTATTAGCTTTCTTGTGTTCTTTTAGTTAGAGCTTTCATCAAACAAATATCAAGAACATAAACTGCACCAATAGAGGACACAGATATTAGGATCTCAGCCGAGGCAAAGCCCCTGCAAGGGGAAAAACCAAAAACTCTTCTCTTCTTAGAATCTGCTTCAAATGAGACACAAAGACCCAAACCCTAGACCGGTCCTTCTCTTAGTACCAAGTCAACCCTTCCTTATGTCCTTCCATAATTCTGCACCAAACTGCTACATACTGCAACTTTGGCCCGCCAACTTTGATACTGCAACTCGTCCCACAACTTCGACCCTACAATTTCAATCTTGCAGCTTCCAAGGAAACCCTAGATCAACCTCCTCTTGAGACCTTCCTGGAGCAAGACAACTCCTATAGTTAACAAGGTCTAGACAAAGTATCCTTCCCTCCTACTACAAGATGTTGCACTTCATTTTACTGCAACTTGATCCTGCAATTTTGACCTCTCTTGTGGCACCAAAAACCATAGAACTTTGCACGTGTGAGAGAGATAGAGCCCAAAAACAAGAAACTTTTGTCCTTTTCTCTTCCTTGGCGTTCGCTCTCCTTTCTTCTCTTACTAGCTACAAATCGAACTCCTTCTTGTGATATCGAACTTGTGGAGTGAGTGTGTGTCAAATGAGGTCGCACTTTTCCTTTATATAGCCTTCTCAAGGGGTCAAATTCCCTCCTTTAGGCCGACCTTATGTTCCCAGGGCCGACATGCACTTTTGAAGCTTCCATGGCTTTCTAGACTCAAATTTTACAAATTGCTTGGAAGGGTCTTATAAACATGATGTTGACTCCTTTAGGCTTTGACTCAAAATAATAAATCCTAAGACCTCACAAAACCCTAGAAGCACGAAGAACATGCTTTTACCTAGAAGACCATCAATAATGAGCACGAAACCCATGCTTTAATAATAATAACTTTTCTTTTCTTTTCTTGTTTGTTACATAGGATACAGATTGAAAAGAGTACAACAATTATAAAGACCGAAACTAGTTACATTTCTCAACATAAGGGAGGATTCCCACTTAGGGCATCCACTTCTAAAACCCTAGCTATGGCTCTTGTGAGGGGAGAAATTAAGGATAGGGTCTGCACATAAAGAATTTCCCTATTGGACTTTAAGAGTAGAATTTCACATGCAATATTGAAGCAAAATTTCAGCAATGATAAAACATTTAGTCATGGAACAACTACTTTAAACATTAAAGCATGCAAAATATCAATAATAAACAATAAACTTACAACAATCCTCCACAGAGACACTTCTTTCAATCCCATAATAATGTCTCCAAGAAAAAATTGCATTTAGCATGTCACATCAATAAATATCACATTTCGCCCAATGTAGTGAAGAAAGGTTAGCACACACTCTCTTAGAGAGGGATAGACTACAATGTGTAATGATAAACAAAATAAGGGGGAAGCTCTATTTATATGAGACCCGTCCACAAATTTTTACAATAAATAATTTAATGATGCCCTATTGACAAGTTTACTTTAAGTGTTCCACAAGAATGATGCTATAACCAATCTCATAACTCAAGATCGTAACAAGTGCCATAAAGTCCCAAACATGTGGGAGAAAATCCTCCTCAAGCATGACATCATCCTCAAAATGATCTCCATAAACCACCAAAAGGTGTGATATGTGCTAATGAGTGTTCCATACTCTAAGATGCATCTCAATGATCATGTGCAAGCCTCCAAAGTGACTCTATGCCAACACGTCATGTCCACATTGCCCTATGTCTCCCTGAAATGAGCAAGTGGGGTGATGTGGCACTCTATAACTCAAGCGTTGGGACTTCAAGGTGATGTGCAAGCCCTCCCTTGTCATCTTAAGGATAGCTATCGTTATCCTATTTCTGGAACAAGAGATGCCTATCAAATAGTGTGAAGGCCAGCCTAAGGACATCATGGGTGCACTGGGCACATCATCAGTATGTCCAACACCAATCTCCATATGTAGCAAAGTTGAAATGACAAAGTTGCAACAAAAGGAAAAGAATGGAATTGCAACAAAAGAAAATTAGTTGCAAATTAACAAAAATACTAATACTACCTATATGCTAATGCTACAATCAATACCAGGCTAAGGAGGGGGGCCTACCTCCTTAGACGAGGTGTTGCTAAATCTTCAATTCACTCGATCACGAAAATACCACCGAACAATTGGATAAAAGTAAACTTTTTATTGCAAGAAATGCAAAAATTACACAGTGCACTTTTTCAATAATTTTTCTTCTCCCCAGGCTTCGATAGAAGCCGGGCATTTATACAAAAGGTCACTATATAAACTGAGTGAAAGATCAAATAGCTAGCGTGAGAGAATAGGTGGCTCGTCCTTTTACAATGGCCTTTTTAGAATTTGGGAATTGTAGAACAAACATAGACTCGGATTAGCTCGATGTTGCTGGCAAGTGAGTTGTCTTCCTTAATTGATTGCCTCCGTCATCTTTCATCGTGAGAAACACGTGTTGACTGTACAGATAGAGTGTTGACCAAAGCTGACGAGATATTCAATAGTTATTGTTGCAAGGAAAAATCCGGCATTTCAAGAATTGAATAGCTTCATTGGTTCACGGGTGTGTTGCATCATGATTATCCTTGCGAGTATTAGTGTTGGAGTTGCAACAACATGCGCTAGGACTTGAGTTGCAACAACTGTGTGCTACAACCAGAGTTGTAGTAGCATTGTAGAGTTGCAACACTTGCACTCGTTTGGTCAGCGGACTGCAACATATGTGTGTTGGCTAGCAGCACCTGTTATAACCTTGGTAGGGAACTGCAACACCTATTGTGGAGTTGCAGCTTCTATCGTGGGGTGGTAGTCAAAGTTACAACAATGCAGAGGAGTTGCAACCACCGACCTTTGCTCCTATCTAACATTGTTAGTGTAAAGAGTGATAATTTCACAACATAATGTATAAGAATAAGTATAAAAGTGTCATAAAAGAGACTATCTATACCTTCACCAAAAATAGTGAAATCATGGATGGAAAAGGCATAAGGAACGAAAAGTGAAAAAATAATATGAAAAAGGTTTTGGATGGGTGCTGAAAATATGCCAATTTGGGCACCCCTCATCTCCCCCTAGTGAAAAATGTTGCATATACCCTATGCAACTAGTAATTAGTCAAAGTCGAAGAGAAAAAGGCTCCCATGGAGGTTGTTCATGCTGAAATTTGCTTGTTCTGCCTCATTTGGGAGAAGGTGTCCTCCCATTTTATGTATGGGATCCCAGCAGGTAATTTTCTTTTTCTTGGCTAGCTTATACTCCCTCCAATAAGGCCTTGTTGGGAACCATATAATGGGATAGTGGAAGTTTAGCCCGATCCAGTTGTTCCCACATTCCTCTATGCAACTCACATATTTATGCACTCTTTCCAAAGCAACTTGAAAATTGCTAGGGTTGAATGATTCTCTTTGTTTGATGTTTTCCCTAGCTTTCTTCCATCTTTTCTTGCTTTCCTCCTTGGCAGATTTCTCCAGCGAAATGATTTCTCCAGTCAAATTCGGCCAATAATAATATCTCTTCACTATTGTCAATGTCTTATGATAACCTAGGTGACCTGAATATGGTTTTGCATGAAATTCCTTCAAGATCACCTTCTTGAGCTCACTGTTATCTGGTACATATAATCTATCTCGAAACCTGACCAATCCATCTGTTGTAAGGCAAAAATCCATAACCTATGCACCTGCACCTGCACCTGTACCAAGCCCTCTTTGGCAAGCATCGGTGCATACCACAAACTCCTTGTCCAAATCTACAATCTGTAGTACTGGTGCATGTGTCAACAACTACTTAAGCTGCTTAAAGCTAGCCTCACACTCCTCAGTCCATTCAAACTTCTTACCTTTCCTCTACAAGGATGTAATGGGATAAGCAATTTGCGAGAAGTTCTTGATGAACCTCCTGTAATATCCCGCCAGACCCATGAAAGATCTCACTTCGTCCACACTCTTAGGAGCTACCCACTCCATGATGGCCCTTATCTTCTCTGGATCTACTGCAATGCCTTCCTTGGAGACAACATGTCCCAAGTAGTGCACCTCAGTCTGAAAGAAACTACACTTGTTGAGCTTAGCATACAACTGATGCTCCCTCAACAACCTCAACACTGCTGCTAAATGCTCGGCATGCTCTTCCTCATTTTTAGAATATACCAGTATATCATCAATGAACACAATAACAAACTTATCCAAATATGGACGCAACACACTATTCATCAAACACATGAATGTAGCTGGAGCATTAGTTAAGCCAAATGGAACAACAACAAACTCATAATGCCCATACCTGGTCCTGAACGCAGTCTTGTAAATGTCCTCCTCTTTGATGCATACTTGATGATATCTGAATCTCAAGTCAATCTTCGAGAACACTATTGCTCCCTTTAGTTGATTGAACAAATCATCAATCCTCGGCAAAGGCTACCTGTTCTTGATAGTCACTTTGTTCAACTACCTGTAATTAATGCATAATCTGAGAGTACCATCTTTCTTCTTCATAAACAATATCAGTGCACCCCATGGTGATACACTCGGCCTAATGTATCCTTTGTCCAACATTTCCTTCAACTGCAATTTTAACTCAAGTGTGCTCATCTTGTAAGGTGCTTTAAATGCTGGAGCTGCCCCTAGCACTAACTCAATAGAAAATTCTACCTCCCTGTGAGGTGGAAACTCTGTAATGTCCTCAAGAAATACATCCTAAAATTGCTGCAAAACTAGGTACTTGTTCAACACATCCGCATCCTCAGCCTCCTTACCCTTATCACTAGAAATGTGTATTACAAATAGCTTGCACCCCTTCCTGCGGCTACACTTTGCTTGCATAGTTGTCACCATCCTAACTGATGTGGCTTTCTTCTTACCCTGTAAGACTCTTGGTTCTCCATTGTCATCAACACACTCAATAGCTTTATCATAGCAGTCTACCTTGGTTCTATGTAGATACAACCAATCCATGCCCAATAACATATTGTATGAACCCAACGGTAATACATTTAAATGTGTTGTGGTAGGCATACCATTTAAGTCAAATGCGCAAGCTCTTACCCAATGATGCACTCGCTTCTTTGTACCTGTAGCCAACTACACTAACCAAGACTTTGCATGCAACTCCTTATTCAAACCACACTTATCCACCAAGTCAGGACTAACATAGCTATAATTAGATCCAGGGTCAATCAAAATAGAAATAACTTGATCACAAAGCTTACCGTCCATCTCAATGATAGATGCCTGGTGTTCTGCCTGCCTATTGTCCACGGCTACATAGATACGAGGAATACTCTGGCCTACATCTCCAACAGTCTGCGCCTCCTGTGCACTGTATATCTGAGGTCTACCACCCTGATTCTATGGACAATCTCTCATGCGATGATCTTTGCCACAAGTCCAACATTTTATAGGCTTCCAGCCTCCATCCTTATTCTTTTCTTCAGATCAATGTCCCTATCCTCTATCTAATGCATTGAACCTCTTAGGTGGTGCAACATTCTCCTTGTTAATTGTAACATGTGGCCTTGCTAGCCTTTTATCTCATTTTCCTTTGTTCTTTACATTACCTCTCCAGCTTAACTTAGTTTCAGAATTGCGCTTCGATTGCTCATAGCAATGCTTTAGCTTTCGAATGGCCTCTTCCAATGATCTAGGCTCATCGAATTCAATCCTATCTTTGAATGCAACCGGTAGTCCATTAATGAATCTCTGAATCTTAGCCTTCTCCGCCTTGAGGTAAGGCACATACCTCAACAGTTCCAAAAACTTACTGGTGTATTCATCATCTGTCATGAATCCCATCTTTAGTTCTATCTCTCCAACAGATACTTTTTCTTGAATAGCCGCTCAAATTCGCTCCAAGTCAAATCTTCCTCATTTATGTCCCTAACATTCTTCACATTTTCCCACCTGATGTTTGCTTTACCTTTAAGACTGAAAGTAGCCACTCTAGCTTTCATGTTCTCTGAGTAGTCATGCAACCTGAAGAACTTCTTCATATCGAGTAACCAAGCCTCTGCATCCTATGATCTCTTTACCTCTCCATCAAAAGTAGGTGGCTTTTCTTTCTTAAACTCATTTGGCAAGTATCCCCTATCACTCCTCCTGTAAGGATGATAACGGTGACGATCATAGTGCCTATCTGAATCAGAACTAGAATCATACCTGTGTCTATCCCTTCTCCTCTCCGAAGTGTCCAACAATCTGCCATCTCGGATTGTGTCATCTCTATCTAATCAGTGATCGCCATGCGATCTACTGCCATATGCCCCATTAGTTTTGTCCTCCTGCTCATGACTGATCCAAAGTGGTCCTTGTCGCTGCAAATCTGACAAGCTTTGGAGTATCACTACATTTACCTCTGCTAGCTTTTCCTGTGTCTATATGATTCTGTCATTATCTGCCTTACAACTCCTTATCTCTTCCTTTAAACTTCTCAGTGTTACTGCCAAATCGGAAGAGTTCCCAACACCATACCGCTCTTCGAATTCGTAGGGAGAGTCTCTATAGTCAACCATCTTGCTAGCCATTTGATATTTCTTCTTGTAAGGCATAATATGTCAGATAAACCAAATCACAATAAATCAATGTACCTTAATATAGCTCAGGGAGGATACCTTATCTGCAAGATCACCAAATCAGCGTGATACATGTATAACATAATCATAACAACGTATCGACATATGCAAGTAAATGTATCAACTCATAAGCATCACCCTAACTAGGGTCCACTCATCAATGCAAGGCCATATCAACAACGCATGCTATGACCCCATGCATGACAACAGCGATCACTCCATTGTACACATTGCCACATGCAACCAATAGTATGCATAAGCAATGCCAAATCAACTACACCTACGCATAAACGCATGTAGTCGAACATAAGCAATCAGATCTTGTAATCAACCTACAAGACTAATACATGTAATCCAAATATTCAAGAATGTAACCTAACATACAAGGATGTAAGTAGGCGCCATAAAATCAAAATGTAAGCAACATATAATCCATACACAGTCAGTCACATACTTATGAAAATGCATTTCACGAAATCAATATCAAATTCTCCATGATAACCATACTACAACCATACTCAAGCATCAAGCAATGTAACAAGTACATGGTATGTAAGTATAAGAGACACACATGCCACACCAACACCTTCAACCTTCAACCCATCCAGTCCGAGAGTTGAACCATGCTCTAATACCACTCTGTAACACCCTCCTCCCACATCCACCCAAGTAACCATGCCAACTGGGGTAAACATGAGACGAGAGGTTACTATGATCAGATTTGACCTCCTATGTGACCTCAAGGAAGTGGAATCGACGGAACATCACATAGTCATCCAACATCATCAACATAACCTTCAGGAGACAAGTCAGCCACTCAGACAGCCTATCCCTGGGTCCCACTGCTATTCTGGACCTCTTAAGCCATAGTCGCTCTCATGCTATGGGAAAGGGAGCGACCAGAAACCCAAAGTCGCTCTCATAGGCCTGCCTGCCAGCAACTGTGGACCAGAATTGCCAGTTCTATGCCAGCGACCCTAGGATTTAAGCCACTTTTTCAGGCCCAAAGCCCAAGCCACTGCCCAGAATGGAATGATAGCTTAGAATCAAGAGATGTACAAGGAAACAATGATGCAAAAGCAATAAGTTGATCAAGACCTTAACCAAACCCCTACTAGCCATGACAGGCATTTCATCAAACATATCGTGAACATGTATTCTACAGGTGTAAACAACATAATTAAGTCTAGGGATCTCATACTTATTTGAGAATCGTTATGAACCATTGTTCCCTCATGCCATTTGCTACATTATCATCTATGAAGTTATAGACACATTATCCATTCATGTACAAGTAAAAACAAGTTGAGATCCATACATAGTTGTTGTCACAAAAAGTACATATAACCATCATAATAGGAACAGAAATACCATAAACATATCAGCGATCAAAATCCATATATACATCAGTACGTTTTCACGTGAAAATCAAGGGAATGAATTTCTTAATAATGAATGCAATAAACCAACAGGAGATGGGACTACCACGTTCCACTCGATCATAGAATGGCTAAGCCAAATCTCTCTTCAGCCATTCACCCCTGTAACATATTCCAAGCATGAATGTGGGATCTCATAGAACACATCAATTAAAACTCATCCATGGCTTCCAAAGGCCATCCACCTCAACCCATCAAACAGTGATTCCACCTCACGATCGGACATCACAAAACCGTCATCAAATTGGTCTCCATCCAAGGCTTCCAGGGCTTCCAGAGCGTTTGTTCAACCAAGGCTTCCAGAACTAGTAATTCAACCCACAGCTTATACAGGGCTTCTAGAGCATTTGTCCAACCAAGGCTTCCAGGACTAATAATTCAACCCACCAAGGGCTTCCAGAGCGTTTGTCCAACCAAGGCTTCCAGGACTAGTAACTCAACCCAAGCTGTTACAGGGCTTCTAGGACTAATAACTCAACCCAAGCTAAGGAAACATGAGAACCAACCAAAAACAAACAATGAATGTAAACCCACAATCACCATGGCTATCCAATAAATGGCAAGGCTAGGCAATCCACTATTGATCCAGGCAATTCTCCATGCCAATGACAGATCACAACCAAGAAACCACATGCATATGCCATGCATGCCAAAACTAGTGAAGAAATCATACATGCAACTTGGTACCTGCAAGAAAATCTAATGTAGTTGTTGATGCTGATGCATTTTTGTGCTTTCATGTTCGTCCTTTGACTTCTTGCTCCAAGAATCCAAGTATGCCACACCCTCCAAGAGTGCTCCAAAAAACTCTGAGTATCCAAGAGTATGAGAGAGAGAGAGAGAATAATGAGAGAGAGCTCCAACACTGAACTGACAAAAGGTTACCAACTGATCCTTAGAAGTCTTTTTATGGATGAGGCCTCTATTTTCTTCATTTCCCATTATTTTCCTTCATTTTCCTCCTCACATGCAACTTGTGACCTTCCACCTCCTTTTCTCCTAATTTCCATTATTTCCATAAATAAATATGCCAAAAATGTCATTTTGTCTTTCCAAAGCCTTAGCCATTGCCTTTACCAATTTTCTTAGCCAACAACCAAATGAACACCCCCTAAGATGTCTTACCCAACATTCAGCCTGGAATAAGTGTTCCATCGACCGTGGTTATTGTTTTTAACTTTTATTACATGGAATTTTCACCAAGGTTGTTACAGTTCTCTTTGGTTAAAGGGATTCAATGAGTTCTGAGGTCATTCGACATCTTATCTGGGCTTATTTGAAACAATTTTGGGGCACTTTTATACACATATTTGAGGGTCCATGTGGACAAAATTTCTAGCCTATGGTAGGGAAATCTCTGATTCAATTCTAAGGAAGTGTTCTGAAATTTTTAATTACTATTGCAGTTAGCTAGTTATTATTCTCCTATCAATTTATATTATTTGTCTTCTGCAAATTATTTGCGACAAATACTAAATAAAACACAACTATAACTTCACAGAATAAATAACCACAAGAACTGAGAAAATTATGCACACACACAAATAATGGGCACAAAATTTTTTGGGAATTGCCCCTAGAAAAATCCCGAAAGGAAAACCAATTCTGTAGACGAGGGTTTTATTATATTCTTCAGCAAAATCTATGATTAAAATTACAATTGGTTATCGTAATAAGAAACCTTCGGCAAAATATTTTCTTCACTTTTGCAAGTCAATTTGACCTCCTGGAAGCAACTTGGCCCCTCAAATCAAATTTGGCCTCACTCTAGCTATTCGATCTGACTCACACGTGCAGTCTGGCAGATAAACTTGGCCCTCTTGACAACTCGCACTAGCTGGGAAATATACTTGGCTTCCACTAGAAAATCTGACTTTTCTAGCAAATCGAATTCCCTTAGGCAAATTGACCTTCTTCTGGGAATTTTGTTTTTCCTCTGGCAACTCAGCCTCCTTCATCAATTCACACTTCTGGAAATTTGACCTCTTTGCAGAAAAACAATCTCCTTCTATCACTGAGAATCTGGAAATCACTGTAAAGATTTTCTCTCCGAACTTTTATCTTCAAGAACTGATGAAACCCCCATTGTTGATGTCCCTGCGCTGCCTCCGCGCCCTTGCTATCACCGCAATATTGTGTCTTGATGTGTTCTCCAAATGCCCATCGATCTCTTCTTCTAATCTCTCGTTGATGAATCAACGGACATGATGTAATCTCAATCGATGGTTAAGATCATCTTGACCTCTTCTCATGACTTTTCTAGAAGTCACTAGAGAAAAAATTAATTTACCCAATTAATACTGATTAATTAAGTCATTTCCCTAAGTTAGACTTGGAAAATCAATTAACTGACTAATTAATTCTAATCAAAGGCCTTTTCTTGTGAAACCCTTTTTGGGTATTGAAGAAAATGTGTTTCCTAGCCTCATAGACACAATCTGAGACTAGACCACCTGTTCCAGCTACACAAACTAACAAGTGTGACAGCTCTGGGGACAGATCGAGACTGCTTTGGTATTTTTGTGTTTACTTGCTCCAACCTGATAAATTTTTCTCAGACTGGTAAATTTTTCTCTTTCAAAGGTTGATCTGAAGCATGAATAAAGGTTTACCCCTGCTGCCCTTTTGAGACCTACATTTCTTGATATTAGTAGCCCTTCTTGAGGTGGAAGTTTGAACAGAGCACTGACAAAGATCAATTTCCAAGAGTTTCTCCTCCAATCTGTGCAACATTTGAAGGCAAGCTTGAGAGGTTGATCAGAGGTATTTTGTTGTTTGTTGAGCCCTAGTCCAAGGATAATCCAGAACCTTTTGACAGACTGTTCTAGAGGAACTTTCAGACCTCTTCTATGCCCTAATCACATTCACACACATCTGAAGAAAATTCACTGGACTTGAACAAGAATATCAGTGCTATCTTAACAAGTTTTCGGCCCTTCAAGAACAGATCTTTGTGATATCTCTTAAGGTTGAATTTGCTGGCATCTTTGTTGTCATTTATTGGTGATATTTCGGTTTTGAAGACAGTCCAGTGCTCTATTCTTTCCGCAGTGTCTGAGACTTGGATTAGTCCTTCCTGAGGCTCCATTTGGTGGCACAAATATGACTGAGTTTCAAGGTCTCTACAGTACGTATGTTGAATAATATACCATTGTATCATTTAACTTGAAACCATTTCTGATCCATCAGTAGAATTTCCTTGGCAAATTACTGCGTTGCTTACTTGACACTAGTTTCTAAGGTTTTTAGAAGGCCTGCTGAGTCATAATTGCGCACCTCTTCAAATCAGTGTTGATACATCTTCAGGTCAAAAGTCAAGTCACAGTCTAGCACTGTATGGTTTGATACTCTATCACCAAGAAGTAGTTCTGTCACATTGCATTATGGGAGCTATTGAACAGAAGCAGTCCTGAACCTTACAGTACAGAATTGAGGTTTAATATCTGGGAAGTGAATGTAAACCAGCAAAGGTCAGATCAGTATTGCATCCTCAGGCATATTCTTGGCAGCAAGCAGATTCAAGCAGATTCAAGACATCTTCAGGGCTAGTTCCTGTAGCAAAAGGAAGGTGTTGACATCAACTTGGGGTATTCTTTCAGTCTTAATTAGTAAATGGGAGAACCGTGGGAGAACAAGAGCATTTTAGCTTAAGCAAGACAAAGTTATGATTTATAAGTTGTTGAGCTAAAGCATATCCCTAAGGCATAGTCATTAATTGGTCCCAAGACCAAGGAAACTCATCTGTTGCATACTGAGGTATAATTTGTGATTTGAAGGTTGCACTCCATAAAGGCCTGTGCAAAAATCATTAAGAGGAGCTTCTGGAGTTAAAGGCTGATAAAGGTTGGCTCACCGTTATCTGAACTTTGAAGTATGCATCTTCGTATCAGTGGTACAGAAAACATCTTAAGAGGCATAGCACTCAGCAGATCTATTGTACACTTCAAACATGAGGTATGAAGCATGTTGATTCAGTTGCGTTATTATTGAAATAAGAATTCAGATCTGAAGGTTGGGTCATCATTGTACCCCTACAGCATACATGCAGCAGTGTGAGGACTGACCCTTGAGTTTGCACGCTATAAGAAGAATCTTCAATTGTGAACTTCTGCTAGGGTTTGACAGTGGCATTGTTATGCAGCAGAGATTGTATCATCTGATGCAGTAATTGTATGATGGTTTATGAGCCTAGATTTGTCATTGATGGTTGTATTCAAACGCTAAGGGTTTGTAAGTTACATATGGGGTTGAGCAGAGCTGATTTGATTAATGAACAGATATTACATTATAGTTTGTTGTTATTTATTGAGCAAATGTGGATCCAGTCTGAAAATTGTGAAACATGGTCTACTTGCTAAATAGGGTGGCAGGGTGGTGCAAGGCAGGAGAGTGGAGTCTCTTTCAAGTTGGAACTTGAGAACACTTCAAGGTGGCAAGGTGGTGCTAGGGAAGGTTGGAGCCTGTGCAGGGTATTGGAGTGTCCTTTCAGTGGGAGGTGATAAAACCAGGGCACTGGAGCATCCTTCCCATTGGACCTAGTAAACCAGGATGTTGGAGCGTCCTTCCAATTGGAGTTGGTAAATCAAGGCATTGGAGCATCCTTCAAGTTGGAGTTTGTAAACTAGGGGTTTGGAGCCTCCTTCAGCTGATGCTGAAAATATTGGAAGTTAGAGCTTCCTAATTGATGTAAATTCTTTGAAGACATATATTAAGAATCGCTAGGTGGTTTTTCTCCCAAAAGGGTTTCCACCTAAAAGTCTTGTGTCTAATGTCTTTTAATCTTGTGCATTGTTGAATGGTGTTGTTGATTTATGTTTTGATTTGATGCTCATGCTAATTAATGCTTTGAATGTTATAGCATCATTCAGCACTCATGTAGTTTTGATGCTCTGATATGGCCTTGGGCAGCGCTTTCCCATTCAGACTTGATCATTTATTAAAAAATAATATTTTCAATTTCATACGCGACTATGCCCTTTAAAAAGTGCATACACACACGGGTATCGTAATACAGAAGCCGCGTACATAATTTAAAATATGAAAAAATAAAAATATTTCCTATTTCTCGGGTGGGGTTTATGGGTTTCACCGAAAGCCCACCTACAGGAGCCTGTGGCCTAACTAAATCAACTGATTTCTGGTGGTATTTATACACCTCATGGGAAGGCCCAAATCATAGAAGGAGATAAGATATCGACATTATAGTCTTTTTTACCCCGAATCAAGTCTGATTTTCCCTGTGCCTCCTGCACTCCCAGTCATAGGAAACCCTTGTTTCCTTGCAGAGATGTTCATCTTCCATTATATGACATCCTTTTGCACATGCTTGAGAGGTGATCTTTGAGGCTTGGGTTGGACGGATCCAGAGGAAGGTTTCGTTGGTGCCGTGGTCAAATCAAGTTGTATTCTTCCACTACTATTTGTTGATATCAATAAAGAAGCTCTGTCTTGTTCCTGATATGTTATGATCTCATGTTTTTTATGATTCATGTCTAATATATCATGATTTATATGTTTATGCTTGATGATCTAACATGTTTATTATGCGCGTACTTTGAACTACTTGCTATGTATATGTTTCTCTGAACTATGTTGCAAGTCTTATCACTTTGGAAGATGCAGAGGGTTTGGACCCTACCAGATCGACATCAAACGTAGGACCTACAGGTACTCTCAAACCCAACTTTAGTAGTTTACATAGTTTGCTTGCTTGAATGTATGCTTCTTGTTGATGTCTGCCTTCGATCTATTGAGGTTGTCAACCCTTACCTTGGGGAAGTTTTTCCTGCCAACACTGAAGATTACAAGAACTAACTAACTGAACTGAAACATTGATTCACCCCCCTCTCCGTATTTCCAACAGGTTTTAGGTCTAATTTATGCATAAGAGTGTTATTTTATTGCATGTGGGTGGCTCATAGTTTAAAATTAGCCTCTATAAATTATCTACAAGCAAATCTAACATAAGGCATGGTCCAACCCAATGTTACAAACATCACGATAAAATCACGAATTTTTTGTGATGCCGATAAAATCGGCAATTTTTTTCGACTTGAAAAAAATGCGATTTTATCGCAATTTTTACGAAATAATCACTGAGCCGCGCGACAGAGCTATTTTAAAGCTAAATTTTGGTTTTTTTCCTCTCATTTTGCAGACAAAAAGGCAGAGGTAAAAGCTAAGGAGGAGGGAACTCATCTACAAGGGCAAGAGAGGAGAAAAGTGAAGGAATTTACTAATATAGTATCCCAAGCAAAAAACATTCAAGTTTGGACCAAGGTTCTTCAACAGGGCGTGGTTTTCAAGTATAGGCATCAAATTTGGCCCTATTTTTTTAGTTTTTTCCTTGTTTTTCCTTGGGTTTCCATCACCCATATATTTTCCATCATTTTTGCTTAAATATGAGTGTTTTTTGTCACTTTTGTTGCATTTAGTGGAGAGGGTTTTTTTGTCAAAAAATAAAATCTTGATTGTTAGTTTTATTTGTTTAATTTCTTTTTGTGCCCTAGTTTGTTTCCATGATTTTTGTTTGGGTTTGAATGTATTTTTTTTGTCATTATTGTTGCATTGAGTTGAGGGTTATTTTTTGTCAAAAATTCAAAATATTGTATGTGAATTTTAATTTCATTTATTTAACTTGCAATTCTTCTTGTGCCCTAGGTTCAAACTTCAAACTTCAATCTTACATTAAAACTCAATATTCAACAAAGTTACAAACGTGCCAAGTAAATTGGACTTTCTGTGGGAATTTGGTGAACCTGATGGAGTGTTTGACAGATCAAATTTGACTTGCAAGTTATACTTGGGTATACAAATTGAAGTTCCACCTTGCACAAATTCCTGGATATGATTTAGGGCCTTGCTCAAATACAAATCCAGAAATCATCCGAAGAGCCCTCAAATCATTGGAAGAAATAGAAACAAACAAACTATCCAAGGCAGCTCAAAAGAGTCAAATGGCAGGGGGTGGAGTGGTAGAATTGGAAGGAGACTGTGAGAGTGCTACTGATTTTCTTCACCATCAACATCTACACCCAACTCTATAGCTACCTCATCGATTTTTGTTCCTAGAACCACACCTAGTGCACAACCATCTATTACCTTAAAAAAGGGAAAAGGAAGAAGCTGACAAGTTGTTGGGCAAGTTTCTAGTTCTTAAAAAAGGGAAAAGAAAGAAGCTGACAAGTTGTTGGGCAAGTTTCTAGTTCTTAAAAAAAGGAAAAAGGAAGAAGCTGACAAGTTGTTGGGCAAGTTTCTTCTTTGGAGTGATATTCCTTTCAGCATTGCCAAGAACAATTCATTTTTCCAGCCCGTGGTTGATGTTATTGTTATTGTTGGCCCAGGGTACAAAGCCCCTTCATATGATGACTTTAGAGGGCGCATTCTTCAGAACGAAAAGGTTGACTGCACTAAGGGATTGGAGGCGTTTAGGGGATCATGGACACACACAGGATGCACTATGATGTCAGATGGTTGGACCGATCAAAAGGGCAGAAGCCTTATTAACTTCTTAGTTAATTGTCCCAAGGGTGCAATATTTATGAAATCTGTTGATGCATCTGCACATATCAAAGATGCACAGTTATTATGTGATTTGTTGGACGTGTTCATTCAGGAGGTGGGTCCACAACATGTTGTCCAAGTCATAACAGACAATGTTGCAAATTATTTTTTTGGCAATATGCTTATGGAGAGGCATCATAACTTATTTTGGACACCGTGCACTACACACTGCATGGATTTGGTGTTGGAGGACATAGGAAAAAATCCTTTTGTCAAGGATATTGTTGAATCATCAAAAAGCATTACAAAATTTATATATAATCATGCATTTGTATTTCATTTGATGAGAACATTCACCAACAACAAGGAGTTGGTGCGCCCTGCCATTACACAGTTTGCCACTAGTTTCGTATATCTTCAATCCCTTCTGAATTTTATGAGGGATGTGAGGAGAATGTTTCTTTCAGAGGAGTGGCATGCTTTGTCATATAACCACAAACCAGAGGGAGAGGCCATATGCAAGTTAGTTTAATACCAAGAAAGATTTTGGGCGAGAGTGCAAGAGGTGTGTAGCATTACTGAACCTTTGGTAAAGGTTAGTTGATGGAAACAAGCCCGCAATGAGCTACTTGTATGAGGCCATGAATAGGGCCAAAGAATCCATTCGCAACTACTATGAAGATTAAGGGGGTGAGGGGTTTGTGAAAGAACAACTCATATGAGAACTAATTGACAAGCGATGGAACAATACACTCCATCGTCCCATTCATGCTGCAAGGATCTACCTGAACACCACATTTTCTTACTACTATGGTTTCTTATTTGATGTTGAGGTCATGGTTGGATTCTTCACTTGTGTTCAGAAGATGGTGCCATCTCCAGCAAAACATGCAAAAATCTCCAAAGAAATGGAGATATACAGGATGGCAGGTGGCACATTTAGTTTTGACATGGTTATCCATGATAGGAAGACTAAAATGACAAGTAAGCTTTACTTTGTTTCAAAATTCATTGTCTCTTCAAGTTCATACTTTGTTTCAACTTTTAAATTTCATTTTTTTCTTATGTTTATCTTATTTATTGTATATGCATGGTGGAGAAGCTATGGTGGCAGAGTACCCAATCTCCAAAGGCTTTTCATTCGAGTGCTCTGCCAAACATGTAGCTCCTCGGGATGCGAGCACAACTGGAGTGTATTTGAAAAAGTACACACCAAGAAGCGCAACAAGTTAAATATTCCAATTAATTTTTTGAATTCATTAAATAATATTTTTTTATAATTATTAATTTATACTTTATAATTTATAACTATTTATTTATAATTTATTAATTTATGACCCTTGTACAGGTTGGAGTCCCAGTGACTTAATGAAATGGTCTACGTCTACTACAATCTTCGATTGTGGGTGAGGCAACTTTAGAGGACACCTAATGTGGAGGCCATCTCATTGGATGGGACTTACACTACTGTTGCATGGAGGGTTGAGGCCGAGAGGCGTATCGTGGAGTCGGCCCCTAATTGGTTAAAGCAGGAGGTAGTGGAGGGGGTAGAGGAGGAGGAGGAGGAGCAATAGTAGGAGAAGGTGACACCACCTACCCCTATCACCAGTGGAGGACGTGGTCTACCTCCTATAGCTCCTAGTTCTTCAGCTTCTAGAGCACAACAGAGTCCACTGCCAGCCCCACCGCTTTCTTCATCTAGAAAGAAAGTTGTTACATTTTCTCGCAAGAGGGGCAGAGGAAATCAGTGGTATTAGTTATTTGGTTCATTTCATTGTATATGACATTATGACTCATGATATGAGATACGTTATCATATTTTTTGTTGATATTTTGAGGCTGAGTTGGGACTCAGGACTTACTATTCAAGACATGATTCAATGTTATGTGTGATGTAGCATTAGACATGATATCAAACATCTTTTATATTAGTTCTCTTTTCATATTTATGTGTCAATGCATTTATTTTATGTTGCGGATGCTTTAGATATTTAAAATTTTGAAAAAAAAAAATGATTTTTTGTATTTGCTGATTTTTACCGATTTTGTCCGAATTTTTACGATTTTTCCCGATTTCGGACCCTCGCCAATTTAATCCTGATCGCGATGTTTGCAACATTGGTCCAACCAACTTTAACAAGGCTACTGTCAGCCCTTTATTTTTTGTTTATGCATATATGTTAAGTTATGGTATGTTCTATGCTTATAACAGTTTACTTCTTTTTCTTATTATATTCCACCAATTAGCAATCACATGTACATAAAGTGAAGTGCAGATAGAACATTAAACGATCGACAGAAAACAAGCCAAGACAAGAGACACAAGATGTGGCGGCTAGCCAGGGACAAACCCCACAATGTGTGGGGAAACCCTTTGATCAAATCTTCTTTTATCTTCAATAATTCAGCAGAGAGAAATAGTACAATAAATCTGATTCATATCAGCAGTAGCAAACCCTAGATCAGTAGCATCAGCATTAGCGGCTTCATTATCAAACTAGGGCAGACCATATCTCACAAACCGACAGTCGGATTGACTTCATTCCACCACCAAAAGTTTCGGCTTCCAGAGGAGGTTCAGATGAACCTACAGCGCAGTTCAGATGAGGAGATCTTCTAGGCCACGCAAGTCAATCTTTACTTCTACAGTTGCAGCTTCAATTTCAGCAGTTTCCGGTTTCAAACTAGGGCAGTCGATATCTTGCAAACCGTTCGTCGAATTGACTTCATTCCACCACCAAAAGTTGCGGCTTTCAAAGGAGGTTCAGATGAACCTACAGCGCAGTTCCAAAGAGGAGATCTTCTAGGCCACGCAAGTCAATCTTTACTTCTGCAGTTGCAGCTTCAGATTCAACAGCTTCCGACTTCACATGTGTGAGAGAGAGAGACCCATTTCAGTGCAGTAGAGAAGAGACTCATATCTGCGCAGTAGAGAGAGAGATATGTGATGAGATGAGTGAGTCCAAATGAGGAAAAGTCCTCTTATATTTATACACAACGTTGGTGGGTGAATAGATGCGACTGTTGGGCTTCTGAGCCTACATGAGTTGTAGGTCGGCTTGATAATAATTCCATAATCAAAATAAATTCATATCTCCATGAATACTTATCGGAATTGGATGATCTTTATATCAATCCTACACCTCTCGACGAGAGGAATCTAATAAAAATATTATTAGCCATGAATAAGATGATCCACATGAAGTTTTGCCCTGGTTGCCAATTTTAACACTCCCTCTCAACCATGGAGAACTTCATCTGCAATCTGTCTATCGGTCTTTACTATTCATCCATCAAATGCACTGCCTTGTACAGCCTGACCCTTGCCCTGCTCTGCTCTATTTTGCCTGTTCTGTTTTGTCTTGTTCTGCCCTGCACTGATCTGTATTGTTTTGTTCTGTTCTGCTCTGCTCTTGCATTGTTCTGTTTTACTCTGCTTTTGTCCGAATTATGAAGAAGAAGAAATGATCGAGGATGTATCATACTGACTCAAATCCAGTCTCAGAGTATGTACCACTGGTCCCAGACCAGTCTCAACCAACCCAAAGTCAGCGTCATAGTGAGTACAACTCCAATGGTCCCAGACCAATATCATCCTCCACTGACTCAAAGTCAGTCTCGGAGTATGTACCACTGATCCCAGACCAGTCTCAACCGACCCGAAGTCAACGTCATAGTATGGTACAACTCCTACCACTGGTCCCAGACCAGTATCATTGATCCCAGATCAATGGAGGTCATCCTAGCGTAGAGAGTACTATGGTCCCTAACTTCATTTCCCTGCTCATTGATCAGATGAGAGGTACTTCCCATGAGTCCCAGACTGCATGGGTAGGATGCCTCGACAGGAGAACTAATCAATCCTGTCCTCACAGGAGAACACATCAATCCTGCTACAATTTCCATGGAGAACACATCAATCCAGGCTGCCATGGAGAACACATCAATCCAGGCCTCATAGGAGAACTAATCATCCTGCTACACAGGAGAGCGAATCATCCTGTTCCACAAGAGAGTGAATCATCTTGTCCCACAAGAGAACGAATCATCTTGTTCCAGTGTGCACCACCAGGGGAGGGTGAGTCACCCTGTGGTCATATGTTGCTCCAATAGGAACCGCAAGCCCTCAGAGCTCCCAGAGCTCAATGTATGCAACATGCAGGACCCTTGTACAAGGGTTTCTTGCCGACTCCAAGTCGTTTGGGAAAATCACAGATTAGATCTTTCCTTGGGGCTTTGACAAGGTGTATCAACCTGTACATCATCTTAATGTGATGTAGCCTCCTTGCTCATCAACTTACCATATCCCAGATGATGTCTATCTGCTGGAGCAATCGACGAATACGGGATTTCTCAATAATCGAATCCCACCTCTGGTTGTTATAGAGAATCACAACGGTATCCAATGTAAATCCAAACAGCTCACTGAAGAGCTTTCGCAACCAGACTGCCGCACACGAGGTCATGCTAGCAACAATATATCCTGCTTCAGCGGTGCTCAAAGTCATCGACTTCTGCTTCCTGCTCATCCAGGATATCGAAGCAGATCCCAAGGTGAAACAGCACTCGGAAGTGTTCTTACGGTCCACCACACTGCCTGCCCAATCAGCATCAGTATATCCAAGTAGTCTCACATCTCTGACAGTGTATCTTAGCCCGTTGTGCCACAAAGATATCTCAGAAGATTCTTGGCATCAATCCAGTGAGGCTCAACCAAATATGAGCTCACAATGCTAACTGCAAAACATATGTTCGAACGGAGGTTCACCAAGAACATCAATGCGAATGAGTTTTTGAAACTCAGAGGCATTTCCCAAGTCTGGTCCGACATCACTACCATATATCTTCTAAAAGTTAAGATCCTCGAGGTAGTCACAGGCTTGCAGTCCATCATACCGAATCTTTCCAATATATTTACCACATATTTTCCTTGAGATAGGAAAATTTCCCTTGGCTTCTGCCACACTTCAAGTCCTTGGTCCTTCATTTCAAATTCAGAAGCCATCTCCCTCTTACATTTGTGAATGAGAGGGTTTGCACCTGTTAGAAAGAGGTCATCCACATACAACACCAGTATGAGAGGCTTGTCATCTTCAACCTTAAAGTAAAGGTTAGGATCGGCTTCACTCCTAGTGAATCCCAGCTTCATCAAGTAGCTATCGATCCTCTCATACCATGCTCGGGGTGCTTGCTTCAGCCCATAGAGAGCTTTCTTCAACCTACATACATGAGCTTTTCGATCATAAATCTCAAATCCTTCGGGTTGCTCCACGTAGACCTCTTCTTTGATCGAGCCATGCAAGAACGCAGTCGTGACATCCATCTGATGTAGGTTCCATCCTTGTGAAGCGGCAAGGGCTATGATCGAGCGGATGGTCGTATATCTGGAAACAGGTGCAAATATCATAGTCTATACCTTCCTTTTGGGAGAAACTTCGAGCAACAAAACGAGCCTTATACTTTTCCGTGCTTCCATCTGCTGCATGCTTTATCTTGTAAAGCCATTTGGAAGTAACAACAGTCTTGTCCTGGGGTCTGGGAACTACTTCCCAAACATCATTCTTTATGATAGACTCATATTCTTCGGTCATAGCATCCTTCCATACTTGATGCTTGACAGCATCTGAGAATGACGAAGGCTCATTTTGTATGATCGTGCTCATGATGGTCAGGTATCCTTGATACCTATTAGGTTTCTTACTTTCACGAAAGGTTCCTCGGGGTGCAGCATGTCCTTCAGCATCATCAAGTAACCCCTTAAGCCATGAAGGCCTCTTCTTAGAAGAGGAAGGCTCATATGGAGGAGGATCAATCGGATCCATGGGTTCTTCTACATCAGGCATTGATTCATCATCCTTTTCTTTCGGTTCCCTGGTGTCGGCTTCTTGAGAGCTCCTCAAAGTCGGAAGATTGATCACCTTGCTGAGAGCCATATCTTCGTCAAAGGTGACAACATGACTAATTATGAATTCCCTTTGACCGGCTACATAGATTCTACAGCCTTTAGTATTTTCACCATAGCCCACGAAAATTCCCTTCTTTCCAGATGCTCCCAATTTATTTCTTTTCTCTTTCGGCACATTAAAGTATACAGGGCTTCCAAAAAATTTTAAATGAGAAACATCAGGTTTCTTACCGGTGAATTTTTCTTCAGGAGTCTTGGAACCCAATGCTTGATGAGGACATCGATTTTGTACATATACGGCAGTGTTTGCAGCTTCAGCCCATAGAAACTTAGGAAGACTTTGATCATGTAGCATGGCCCGGACAGCTTCCATAATTGTGCGGTTCTTCCTGTCTGCCACACCATTTTGTTCAGGAGTATATGGTGTTTGATGCCAGCCTCTTTACAAAAATCATGGAACTCATTAGATTCATATTCAGTCCCATTGTCAGTTCTTAAGATCTTGATCTTCTTTTCGGTTTTATTCTCGATTAGGGCTTTCAAGTGTCGGAACCAAGGGAACACTTCATCCTTCTTTTTCAAGAAGTATATCCAGGTCTTTCGAGAATGGTCATCTGTAAAAGTGAGATAATATGAGTATCCTCCCAAGGAGTTCACAGGCATCATACCTGATATGTCTGAGTGAACTAGTTGTAATATATTGGAGGTCTTGCTTTGACTTGAAGGGAATGGTCCCCTTTTGAGCTTTCCTTCGGCACATCCCGGACATACACCTTCTTTCTCTACTTGGAATTCAGGCATCCCTGTTACCATCTGTCTTACATCGGGTAGAACTTTGTAATGAAGGTGGGCAAACCTCCGATGCCAAAGTTCGGACTGAAGCGATGTGTCACAAGACATGACACCTAGCGGACTTCCACCGACTTGATATAAAGAATCAACTCGAAACCCAAGATTGAAAGCATCTTTAACATTATTTTTCCATATGCGTACCTTACCATCGCTGAAGGTTACCTTATAGCCTTTGTCTTCCATTTCCGAGATGGATACCAGGTTCTTTTTGAGATCAGGTACATATAATACATCTTGTAAGTGAATCGTATTACCTTGATTCAGTTTAAGAGAAACATTGCCTACACCTTTCACTGGGTATTTCATGTCATCTCCAAGTGGCAAGGACAATTTCCAGGTTAGTTTCTTTCTCTATCAGATTATAGAGTACTTCTTTGTAACCAGTGAAGTGTCTTGAGGCACCACTATCAATGAGCCAAATTTCCATTGAGTCCGAAGGAGCGGAGGTAGATAGGGCAACTGGTAGATAATATTCAGTCTGCTTATCTTCAACAGTGTTAGATTCATACCTGGAATTTCTAGCCTTCTTGAATGGTTGCCCTCTTCCTTGATTTCCCGCATTCCTTTTTCCTTTGTTGTTGAATTTTCAATTCCTTCAATTACCATGAGAGGGATTTTGATCATCATCACGGTGAGAGTCCTTTCTATCAGGGCATTCCCTTGCATAGTGACCTGCTTTATTGCAAATGAAACATCGTCCTTTTCTTCCACCCTTAAATCCAGCCTTTCTTTTCGATTTAGACCCAGAATTATTTCTTTTCTTAGCATGAGAAGAAAAAGCAGCAGGAGGACCTTTAGGCAACGGCATTTCCTGCTCTTCTACCCTTGTTTGTTCTTGAATGCATCTAGCCATTAATTCCTCGAAACTAGGAATTACATTATTGTTCAGAAGAGTAGTCCTAAACACATACCATTCAGATGGTAATCCTCTGAGAGTTGTGAGTGCCAGTTCTCTGTCAGTAATGGATTCCCCAATAGATAGGAGATCGTTCTTGATCTCGGTGATTCTTAAGAAGTATGCTTGCATACTTTCATCTTTACCCTTCTTGATTTCCCTCAACTTATTTCTAAGAAACAAAACTTGATTTGCATCATTAACTTTAAATAAACTCACCAGTCTGTCGTAGATTTCCTTGGAGGTGTCTAGATTAGAGATGTAGGCCACCAAGCGCTTGTCGATAGAGTCCCGGATGATCTTCTTTGTTTTGACTTCTCCATTTTTCCATTTGTTCCAGGTAGCAGCAGATGCATTTGATGAAGGCTCAACAATATTGCCTCTTACATGGTCCAGCACTCCTTGATCTTCAAGGGTTAGATCAATAGACATCTTCCATTCGTGATAGTCAGCTTTCTCACGAAGCTTGTCTTCGGCAGGAAAGAGTGTTGAGGACCCCATAGTTCTTTTAGGATAGCCTTGCCAATCTTCTCTTCAATGATTGCTCTTGCTCTTGCTCGGGCTTTGTCTTCACCTCAGCTCTGATACCATGTTAAGTTATGGTATGTTCTATGCTTATAACAGTTTACTTCTTTTTCTTATTATATTCCACCGATTAGCAATCACATGTACATAAAGTAAAGTGCAGATAGAACATTAAACGATCGACAGAAAACAAGCCAAGACAAGAGACATAAGATGTGGCGGCTAGCCAGGGACAAACCCCACAATGTGTGGGGAAACCCTTTGATCAAATCTTCTTTTATCTTCAATAATTCAGCAGAGAGAAATAGTACAATAAATCTGATTCATATCAGCAGTAGCAAACCCTAGATCAGTAGCATCAGCATTAGCGGCTTCATTATCAAACTAGGGCAGACCATATCTCACAAACCGACAGTCGGATTGACTTCATTCCACCACCAAAAGTTTCGGCTTCTAGAGGAGGTTCAGATGAACCTACAGCGCAGTTCAGATGAGATCTTCTAGGCCACGCAAGTCAATCTTTACTTCTGCAGTTGCAGCTTCAGTTTCAGCAGTTTCCGGTTTCAAACTAGGGCAGTCGATATCTTGCAAACCATTCGTCGGATTGACTTCATTCCACCACCAAAAGTTGCGGCTTTCAAAGGAGGTTCAGATGAACCTACAACGCAGTTCCAAAGAGAGATTTTCTAGGCCATGCAAGTCAATCTTTACTTCTGCAGTTGCAGCTTCAGATTCAACAGCTTCTGGCTTCACATGTGTGAGAGAGAGAGACCCATTTCAGTGCAGTAGAGAAGAGACTCATATCTGCGCAGTAGAGAGAGAGAGATGTGATGAGATGAGTGAGTCCAAATGAGAAAAAGTCCTCTTATATTTATACACAACGTTGGTGGGTGAATAGATGCGACTGTTGGGCTTCTGAGCCTACATGAGTTGTAGGTCGGCTTGATAATAATTCCATAATCAAAATAAATTCATATCTCCATGAATACTTATCGGAATTGGATGATCTTTATATCAATCCTACACCTCTCGACGAGAGGAATCTAATAAAAATATTATTAGCCATGAATAAGATGATCCACATGAAGTTTTGCCCTGGTTGCCAATTTTAACAATATCTAACAACCATAAAAATAATTTACCCTAGCCTAACCCTATCCTCTATTTGAAGGCCTTGTCCCATTCTTGCTGAATATCATTTTAAGGCCCTTTCTAACCTTGCTATATGACATTGAATGCCATATTATTAAAGAACATCCAAATCCTAACTTATTGCAACCCATCTAGTGGTCTAGTTTTAGAATACTTGAACTTTAGCATAGAAAACCTAGGTCATCTTTGGCCCTGCCAAGTACTCTATCCATCTTTAGACCTCCAATAACTTATCACCTTAATTCCTAGTATTAGAGTATCATTATAGGTGATTTGGGGAAGCCTCCCTTGTGGTTTAAATCCCCCTAAAGAGCGAGAGGAAGGTTGTTGAGGTGACAGTGGCAAACCTTCCTCCTTGTTGCCATAAGGTCTAGTCATACGCCTAGTGAGGCTTTGCACTAGGCCTACTAGATTTTGCGGCAACAGTTATCAATCTACAAATCCTCAACCAATATCAAATATGTGATTACTAGATTCCTTGATGTCTTCCACTTGATATCTAATTGCAGGTTCTCTATAAAGGATGAATTCCATCAAGGGTGGGTATGGTGGCATAGGACAAGTCCATTTGCAAATGCCCACCTATTATGGCTAACCATTTTCCTTATAAGAGCATACCCCAAGCATCAAGAACATCTATGACAATAGTATCCATGAGCACATCAATGTCAGGGTTAGTTGCCAAACAAACCTTCAAATCTTTGATTAAACCATAAATCTAGATAGACTTTCAATCAAAACCACACATGTTTCTATAAGGTCTTGTAATTTTCAACTCTAATTGGCTCATAACCTAAAGATGCAACATAATCAAGCATATAATTGTGCAAAATTAAATCATTCACCAATAATGTAAGGAAGAAAGGTCTGTATCCTTCATTTCTTCTATCATAATGCATATTCTACAAAATCACAAGAGGATCATCAGATTCCCTATCAAGATTAAATTTATCCAAAATATGAAGTTTGTATGAGAACTGTTGACACCTAATCATAGGGATTGGGTGAACAACTGTAATTAGTGTAAATAAATAATAGAGGAAATGGAGAGTCATCGAGAGATGAACTGAACAGTCACTCCCTCTTGTATATAATAATGAACAACCTAAATGAATACACAATTTCATTTGAGGAGTTACCTCCTAGCCTGACATGGTATTAGAGCCAGCTCTATTTTTTAGCATTCCTGCCCTTGTAACTCCCTTCTGTCTATTCTGCCCATGTTCTGCATTTCTACAGCCTGACACATCTGCCTTTTGCGAGCAAAAATTCCTCAACCTCTCATCAATGAACCAAACCTCTCTTCATTAATGCTTCAAGCTTTAGCCAGATTCCTCTCACTGAGGATTTCTTAACGCTGTGTATGGTTGAGAGCACGGGGAGGCACAGCGACTGGTGGGAACGCAGCCTCCGCTTGCATTAAGGGGCATTGGGCTTGCTCGCTTTGCACCTTGGCCCTGGCCGACATCAATTCAGAGGCTATTGAAACACGCCATAGATCAAGCCTGAGGTGTTTCTGGTTGAACGTGGGTCGTAGCGGCTTGCAGCATCTCCATACAGCCTCTGCATGCAGCGTCTCATGGACAAGTGCTAATAGTTGGCAACGTTGCTGCCTGTAAAAGGCCTTCCATAACTCCCACGTTGCGCTGCTCCTCCCACGCTGGAAGCTACTCGGCTCGACCTCTCATCCGCACATATATCCGGCTAGTCCATACCTCGATAAGTGCATTGATTGGTAGTTAATACAATGTTGATGTCTCTATACTCGTTGATTGGTCGCAAAGTGGTTTTAAATATTGTAAATTCGAGATGTTGCAAATAATTTGTTATGTCTTGAAAGTTCAAAAATAGTGGATACAATGGATTATTCTGCCCATGTTTATACATATTTTCCATACATCTCCACATTGTTCCATATATATACAACACTGGTATATATAATGTTGTCTCCACGTTGTTCCATATATATACAACGTTGTATCATATATAACATTGTTTTCATATATTCTATTGTTTTCATATATTAACACTCCTGCGTTTGGCTCCTAATTGTTTCATATATAACATTGTTTCATTGCTGCATTTGGCTCCCACACTGTCACCCATATAACACCTCCCCCAAATTCCCCCTTCCCCATATATCACCTTCCCTAAATATTCCCTCCCCCATATATTACCTCCCCAAAATAATAACTCTGTTTTGAATATATCAGAGTGCAATTTTTTAACCACCGGAAGTGCATTTTTTACATATTGCCAGCAGTGTACATTTTTTATTTTTTAAATGTATCCATTGATATCTATTGTGGGAGTGGTTCTCACCAGGAAGAAGAACTATCCAGAATGGTCGCGAAAAATCAAACACTGTCATTTTTAATGAGCTATAGAAAGGTGTGTTGGAAATGGAAACAAAGAGCCAGAACAGCTTACCTCAGACAAAGAATTCGCCATTTGAGAAAATAAAAACAGCAAGACTTATGCATTGATTGCAGCATCAGTAAATGAAGAGGTGAGTCGCCATATTTCGCCATTTTCAAATGCTTTTGAAGCCTTACAAAAACTGAAGGAACTCTATGACTCACACTCTACACTTGAAGTTGTTCAACTCATGATTAAATTGTTCACCCTTGAATTACAAAATGATGATCCTCTTGCTCTTACATCAAAAGTAAAATCTATTATGCATGATATCAAAGTCACTAATGTTGAACTGGACATTCCTCTAATAGCTTTTCTCAAGGCACTTTATCCCACTTACTCAAATTATCTTGAGTCGTTGCAAGCAAATGGAAACTTCAAAGATATTACCTTTGACTCCCTTGTAAAAAAATTTGTTGAAAGAGAGAAAGCTTTTGGGAAGAAGACAGCTCCTCAATCTTCTGAAGAGGTTGTGTGTCTTGCACATAGAGAGAAGAATCTTGCTCAAGATTCTTCCAGAGGAAGAGGTGGTCGAAGAGGAAGAGGAAGAAATTTCAGAGGCAGGGGGGGCAGACACTCTCAAGGAGAAAAGTTAGATTTGCACTGCATACGTTGCAACAAAGATGGATCACATGATGCATCCACATGCAAGTTGCCTTGGGACATAATTGCGCAGGAAAGGAACCAACCCAAAGGTAAAACTAATGACAGAGAGAAAGGTAAAGCACTTGAATCTGCTCACTATGTTGTTGCACACTGTAATATTGGAGTAAATGAAAACTTATTTAATGTTTCACTTGCTTCTTGGAAAAATGATTGGTTGCTTGATTCAGGAGCAACTTGCCACATGACTTTTAGAAGAGATTTTTTTGAATAATTTACTGACAATGTTGATGGATGTTATGAAACTAGCTCACAAAAAGATAGAAAATAAATATCAACGCCTTAGAAATAAGCCTTTTCGAGGGGGCAACCTCCTTTACATTACACAAATGAACAATTCTTGGATGATACAAATGACAAGACCTCTTTTCTATATATAGGAGTCTATGGAGTCATAATATAATCAGAACTGACATAACAATAATAATGTAAAGGCACAACAATAACAATAGCGGGCTTCTATGGGGCACACTAATAACAATATGGGGACTACATGGGTACAACAATATAATAATGGGGTTGCACTAATAACAATAAGGGTTTACAATAGTAGTATAGGGACCTAACATGCCCCTCTCCTTCAAAAATTGTTGTTCTCAACGCTTGAGTAGTTCTGGATCATTCTGTATAAAATTATCATCCTTCCATGTGGAATCTTCAGCGGGTAAGTTCTTCCACTTGATGAGATACTCTGAAATTGGTCGATTTCGTAGCTGTCGATTTCTCGGTTCTATGACTGCTTCAGGTTCCAATATTGTTTTTCCTTCCTTGTCAAGTTCTGGCAGTATTGTTTGAATTGGGGTCTTCTCCAACTTTTGAATGAGTTCACACCCTGCCTTGTCATTCTTCCATTCATCCCTTGCTTTGTTTATCAAATTTGGTTGGATAATTATACCAACCTCTAGCATTTCTGCAACCATACATTCAATTTCACCCCTTTGTGCATATGGATATTTGTAAGGCCTGATGTTTGGAGGAACACTTCTTGGAATCAGCTGAATAGCATGACCATGATCACAAATAGGTGGGCGGCCTTTGGGAGTCTCAAATACCTTGGAATGATTGTCCAAGACTTTTTGGAGATATGGAGAAATATTTGATTTCAATGTGGGAACCTCTAGCAAACATAGTTGCGCAATTACGCCTCTTTGTTCTTTCTTTAGAAGCTTTGTCATTCTGTTAGAGCTAATTATGTTTCCCGGTTTCCCTGTGATACCCCTTAATTCAACTTCCTTTCCTTCCGAAGAAAATTTCATGAAGAGTTCTTGAAAATTAAAAGCTATTGTACCCAAGGGTTGTAGCCATTGGACTCCTAGTACAACATCAACACCACCCATTGGAATGGAAAACATTGGGCTATTCAATACATATTCTCCCATGGATAGCTTGATATTGTGGCACTTTCCAGAGTAATTTATGGTTCGTCCATTTGCAACCATCACTTGACACTTTGGTGCTGGATATGGGAAGCAATTTAATTCCTTGGCTATCTTACAATCAATAAAATTATGGGTACTACTCAAATCGATCAACACTATTACCTTTTTCTTCTTGATATGTCCTTCTATCTTGAGAGTTTGAAGAGGGGTAATTCCAGCCAATGCATTACAAGATATGGTCGAATTCATTTCTTCTTTCATTGGGGTTGGTTCCTAGTGAGTATCCTTTTCTTTTGACGTTTCTTGATCCTTTTCTTCTTGATATTTCACTGCTTCAACCTTCTTCTTCTTGATATGTCCTTGTATCTTGAGAGTTTGAGGAGTGGTAATTCCTGCCAATGCAGTGCAAGATATGGTCGGATTAATTTGTTCTTTCTCTAGGGTTGGTTCCCTTTGTATATCTTCTTCTTTTGAAGTTTCTTGATCCTTTTCTTCCTCCTCTTCACAATCTATGTAAAATAATTTCTTCTCAGCACACTTATGACCTTTAATGTATTTGCTATCACAATTGTAACAAAGCCTTTTTGCTCTATTTTTTCCAATTGTTGTGGTGTCAACCTTGTAGGTTGTGGAAGGCTAGGAGAAACAACACTTCCATCTTTATAGTTGTGAGGGGCAGACTTCCTTATTGCCATAATATTGTTTTCCATTGTTCTTGCCAACCTGTATTCCTTCTCCAATGAATCAGGGTCCCAAAGACAAACCTCATGTTGAATGTTATCCTTTAAAGTCCCTATGGAGACATCAATCCTCTGCTTCTCTGGAATATCATTTTCCCTTATATTCAATTTTTGAAAGTCCTCAATGTGGTCTTCCATTGAACATTTTTGTTTGAGATTTATCAAGTGGCTAAAGAAGGTGTTTCTCTTTGTATCCTCATAATGTGCTATCATTTCCTCCATGAAAATTGACCACGTAACAAGTGGTTTACGAGAACAAAGCCCTTTATACCATAAAAATTGATCCAGTTCTAAATATGAAGATGCAATATGTACCTTTTGTAACATTTGCACCTCATGTATATCAAAATATTGCTCCATTTGTAGTATCCAATTTATCGGATCTTTGCCATCAAACTTCCTCATTGTTAGGATATTCCGACACATAGGAAATAGTTAAGTTCAACTTGGTCTAGTATAGAGTTGGGTATAGAGTTAGGTAAAGTGTGTTTCTTTACCGTTGTACATTTTGTAACTTACAATCTGACGGTCACGATATGTAGTGATCCGACGGTTCATTCTCTCCTCGGTATTACCGACACTTGATCCGTGGCTTGACACCCGATTGGTCCATGAGTTCTATTTAAAGCGCATGGAGGGTCATTGTTTGGGTAATCCGTGCATGAGAGAAGCTTATGTAAATTTTCATTCTTTGATTAATAAATTGCCTGTAGTACCCACGTTGGGACAGGCCGTGGACTGTATCCCTCTTTGAGGGTTTTAACCACGTCAAAAATACTGGTGTATTGATCTGTGATCTGGTTGTGAGCGGTGTCCTTTTGGTATTCTTTCTGAGGAACTTACCCTGTAAATTCCTACATGGTATCAGAGCTATTTGAGGGCCGCGTCCGTTGGTGATCCAAATCTGAAGCCGGTAGAACTGCATGTGGCTGTTGTTTCCTAGATCTGCTGTTTCTGACTGCTTTCGGGCCGAGAGGACTGCTCTGTTGCGTTCGGAGCATCTGTTCCAGTGAGGAACCCCTTTCGTTTCACGCGAAAAGGTTTCCGGTAGCCCTAGCTGCGTCATTTTTCAGATCGGGAGGTATACAGTGTTTTTTGCAGTTTACTGTTATTTTCTCTCTGCTTATTTCGGTTTCGGTTTATTTAGCCTTGTCTTCATCTTTTGGTTTCTTCTCTTGGTCTGTGGCTATTCTGAAGAGACCTTTACTTCTAAGTAAATCTTCCATGTAGGCTACCCATTGGAAGTAGTTAGTGCTGTCAAGAATGACTTGGCATGGACTTTCCATTTTTTTTAAAAACTGAAGCTGAAGATGCTGAAAGTAAGTGTTCCAATGGATAGATCTCGAAAAAATAGGCGGTTTTAAAAAAAACGGCTCTGAAAAAGGCTTCCGGATGAAGAAGTTATGGCTTTTTGAAAAAAAATTGTTGACGTTGCCGACAAAGTGCGCGAATGTGCGGGAATAAAAAAATCCGCCCCCACAAAATGGAGACTTGAACCCAAGACCTCTACTCTCTTAAAATAGCTTTGAACCAATTGATCTATACAAAAAATTTGAGAGAGAGAGAGAGAGTGGGGGCTGAGGAACTTACCCTGTAAATTCCTACACTCATATCACCTTTTCTTGATTTTAGGATCTTGATCTTGAAACGATTGTAACTCTGTAATTCCAGATCTCCAAGTTCTGAAATTTCGTCCTACAGTAGCCCTCCGAGTCTTCTTTCTAACCCCACATGTCTTATCTCCCACGATGACTTGATTATAGATTGGTTCAGTACAACAAACTTGTACGAAGTGCCACATGTCATTGTTTCAACCTTAGGACCTGAAACCAATACACAGAAAACTAAAGTCCGTCCTCTTTTTGTAACTTCATACGAAATTTCAATCTAATGCTCAGAGAGAAAGTTATGACGATTTTCCCAAGGTCACCTGCTTGGGATGTAATTCGGGAGGTTTCCGAAACCCTAAATGTCTTGCACTGTATCTCCAAAAATATAGCGAAACGAGATCTGAAATCCGGGCCCGAGATTCACACGTTTGCGGCTCAAATGGGTTTTGATTTCAGAGTCTAAAACTTCGTACAAAAATAGTTATAGCAAAAATTCCACGATGGCCTATTTGAGATGGAATTCTGGAGCTTGCAAAAACCCTACCTTCCTCAAATCATATCTCTGATAATATAGCGAGACAAAATCTGAAATTCGGACCTGTGGTTCAGCAAAACTTTGTCTCAAATGGGTTTTTGTTTTAGCTTCAGAAATGTCGCCGAAAAAAAGTTATATTGAAAATGCCAGGATGATATGTTTGGAGCAGCGAAACCCTAGAATCCAAAGCTCTAATACCAAATGTTATGAAACTAGCTCACAAAAAGATAGAAAAGAAATATCAACACCTTAGAAATAAGCCTCTTCGAGGGGGCAACCTCCTTTACATTACACAAATGAACAATTCTTGGATGATACAAATGACAAGACCTTCTTTCTATATATAGGAGTCTATGGGGTCATAATATAATCAGAGCCGACATAACAACAATAATGTAAAAGCATAACAATAACAATAGTGGGCTTCTATGGGGCACACTAATAACAATATGGGGACTAAATGGGTACAACAATATAATAATGGGGGTGCACTAATAACAATAAGGGGTTACACTAGTAGTATAGGGACCTAACAATGGAGCAGTATACTTTGCAGACAAATCAAAACTCAAGCCATCGGGGCTTGGTAAAATCAGGCTTAAATTGCTTGGTCTTCCAGACTTTCTTCTGCATCATGTTTTATACCTCCCACGACTGCGGAGGAACTTGTTGTCCTTGGTCCACATCCTCCAACAAAAGAACTCCATTCATATGTTTGATGGCAAGCTTGAGGTGAGAAAAGCATCAGACCACTCACTTGTCATGACAGAGATAGAAGAAGAAATGCTTCTCAAGTTGCAGGGTACCTCTGCTCATGCACAAAATTTCTCATACAATTCTCATTATGACGAAGGTACATTTCCATCAAGTTTATTATGGCATGCTAGATTTGGACACTTAAACTATGACACCCTCTGCTTGTTGAAGAAAAATAGTGTTACTGGTTTGCCTACAATTCCTAGGAAACTTAAGCAATGTGATGCTTGCATTCTAGGAAAGCATAGCAAACAGTCTTTTCATGATTCATATTCCAAAGCACATAAAAAACTTGAACTCATTCATTCAAATTTATGTGGTCCAATGCCTATTCCTTCTGCAAATGGAAATAAATATATGACGACATTTATTGATGACTACACCAAAATGTGTTGGGTTTATTTATTGAAGAACAAATTTGATGCTTTTCAAACATTCAAGAACTCCCATACATGGATTGAAAATGATGCACAATCTCATATTGGCTCTATTCGCACAAATAATGGAAAAGAATACACCTCAAATGAATTTGAAAACTATCTTCGCCAACATGGGATCAAACATCAAACAACTGTGCCTTATTATCCCCAACAAAACGGAGTAGTTGAAAGAATGAATAGGACAATCTTAAATATGGTGCGTTCCACGATGTTTTTCGAAAATGTAAAATTGACGTTTTGGGCTGATGCAGTTCTATGTGTTGTATGTGTAAAGAATAGATGTCCATCTAATGCTATTAGAAATAAGACTCCTTATGAAATGTGGTATGGGCACATTCATTCGATAAAGCATCTCAGGGTCTTTGGTTCCACATGCTATGCCTTGATACCAAAGGTACATAGAAACAAACTTGGTGCAAGAAGTTGTAAGCGTATCTTCCTAGGGTATTCAAATACCTCCAAAGCATATTGTCTCTATGATGAAGTCAATAAAAAGTTTGTTGTATCTAGAGATGTAATCTTTCTTGAATCATCCAAAACTGACAATGTTGTTGAGTGGCAACTTGATCGCTTGGATAGATTCGCAAATGCAAAATCATTTCAAGAATTTGATAATCAGATACCACATCTTGAAGGGGGGATTCCTATACTAGATCAACCTGTGTAATCTTCTTCTGAAGCACTCTCTCCCCGCCATGAAACTCCAACAACAGATGATACTTTGAGTGATGTGATTGACAGAATTGGGAGACTCAATCTTGATTCAGTCCCAACCCAATCAACGGAGCAACCTGGACCATCTCAGAAAGGTCCCCCAAATTGGCTGACAAAGACACTTGAAAGTGTTCATCCTGATGAGGTTGGAAAGACAGGAACTAGAAATTCAACCCGACAAAATGGAGGTGATGTAGATGACTCTAACTCACCTGTTGATATGGATGTTTCTTATGATTGTGAATTGAATTTGTCTACAGATTTTGAACCAACTTCCTTCAAAGAAGTTGCTTCTCATGATGAATGGAAAGAAGCAATGCAAAAGGAGTACAATGCCCTGATAAAGAATGGCACTTGGAAGCTGGTTAATCCTCCATTGGGAACCAAACCAATTGGCTACAAGTAGGTCTACAAGAACAAGTATAAAGTTGACGTCTCACTTGACAAGCACAAAGCCAGGCTTGTGGCAAAAGGTTTTGCACAGAAGGAAGAGGTCGATTATGAGGAGACTTTTGCCCCCACAGAAAAATGGGCCACCATCCAGACACTCATTGCCCTAGCAGCTCAGAACGGTTGGAAAGACCATCAAATGGATGTAAAAACTACTTTCTTGAATGGAGACCTAAAAGAGAATGTTTTATGTCCCAGCCTGAAGGATTTGTTGTGAAAGGACATGAACATAAAGTATGCAAACTTGTGAAATCCTTGTATGGCCTCAAACAAGCATCGCGAGCCTGGTATGAAAAACTAACTGAGCATCTTTTGAAACTCAATTTCAAACATTATGATCTTGATGATGCAACTTTGATTGTCAAGAAGGTTGACAAAACAGTTGTATATCTTGTGGTATATGTAGATTGTCTTTTGATGACAGGAAACAATGAGAGCTACATTGCATCCATAAAGAAGGAATTGAGGAAAGGTTTTGAAATGACTGATTTGGGCTATGTTCATTACTATCTTGGTATTGAAGTAACTCAACATCTGAAGTCCATATTCCTTTCTCAAAAGAAGTACATTAGAGATCTGTTGAACAGGTTTGGCATAACCGAATGCAATCCTCTGACTACTCCAATGGAACAAAACTTAAAGCTCACATCCATTGAAGGAAAAGAATTTGAGGATGCAACAAAGTATAGACAGCTTGTAGGAAGTCTCAACTACCTGACTACTACCAGACCAGACATTTCGTTTGTTGTTGGAATCCTCTCTAGGTTTATGCAAAACCCTTGTGAGGGACATTGGTATGTTGCAAAAAGAGTTCTAAAGTACTTGAAGGGAACTCAAGAATTTGGACTCAAGTATACACAGGTGAGCAACTCCAGCTTAATTGGATACTCTGATTCAGACTTCGATGGAGACAAAGAAACTGGGGTATCTACTTCGGGTTATGCTATGAGTCTTGGATCAGGGGTTGTCTCCCGTAGATCACGCAAACAATTAGTTCCAACAGATTCCACAATAGAGGTAGAATATGTGGCAACAACGGAGGCAACAAAAGAAATTGTGTGGCTCAAGGAAATTTTGGAAGATTTGCAGGTAAAACAAGTACAATCGACTCCACTCATGATTGACAATACCTCAGCAATAAAGTTGGCCAAGAACCCAAAGTTCCATGATCGAACAAAGCACATCAATACAAAATATCATCTGATTTGACATCATGTTGAGGCCAAAAGAATCCATCTTCGCCATTGTTCCACTAATGAGCAGATTGCAGACATCTTCACCAAAGCGCTTGGAAGAGAAAAGCTTGAAAGATACAAAATGATGCTTGGACTCACCAACATCCCTTCACATTAAGGGGGGAAATGTTGACACCTAATCATAGGGATTGGGTGACCAACTGTAATTAGTGTAAATAAATAATAGAGGAAACGAAGAGTCATCGGGAGATGAACTGAACAGTCACTCCCTCTTGTATATAATAATGAACAACCTAAATGAATAACACAATTTCATTTGAGGAGTTACCTCCTGGCCTGACAAGAACTTATTAAGAAAAGTTCCTAAAAGATTATGCTTTCTTAAGCTTGGCCTTGTTTCACTTGCTTTGATTGTTCCTAAGATGAAAGTATAATAGGTCAATGAGAAATGTAAACCAAAAGAGGGATACGAGGGCATTAAAGCAAAGCAAAACATGTGGGGTATCTCAAAGGGTTATAAGTTATAACTAGGAGTAAAAATGTTGGGTGGCAGGAGGGGGAGGGATTCTCATTAATCCCGAAGGAAACATCAAAGACAGATATGCTTGGGACCTGGGAAGGAAAACAAACAATCAAGTTGAGGCTTATGGTTTATTCCTTGGACTTTCTCTGGCTCGAAAAAAAGGGCATCAAGAAGATCCAAGTCTTAGGAGACTCTATTTTGATGATAAAACATATGAAATACAATTCATCAATAAACAACATGAATCTAAACCAAATCATTAAGAGATCCCAAGATATGATTTCTCTCTTTGATCTAGTGTCATTCTTTCACATCCTAAGAGGGAATAACCAGGAAGTGTATAAGAAAGCAAATTTGGCCTGCCAGTTGAATGCAGAAAGAAGTATAGTGAATGAAATAGAGGAAACACTCTACATTCGCTAAACATGGGAAAGGTTTGCAAACATTGGACTGGGGAAGGCACTCTTGGCTGGATCAAGAGGTTAGGAAATAAAAGAAACAAGGTTAATTTGGGGTTAGCACCTATATACCCCTTGCTCCGCCCTCTCTCCCTTCATCCTCTTCACTTTTCCCCCCATCCCTTCCTTCCCCTCCCCTCTTCTTCCATGTCATTTCTCCTCCCTATCCCTCGTCACCCTTTTTCATTTCAATCAAGGATGCCTCCTTTCGAACCGAACCATCCCCCGCTCCCCCATCCCTGTCTCATCGGCGTTAACTCGGCCCGGCCCGTCCTTGCACCTCATGACATAGGTTGGCTCGACTTGCTTTTGCAGCGTGGTTGCTCCCATCACATATGTCTTACACTTGGTACCAGGAGATCTCACAACGTGAGAGCCCAGTCCTCACAGCATAGAAATAGTTGCAGTGGTTGACGTTCTAGCACAAGAGCAAGTAAGAAAATGGGAGAGGGTGAGAAGCATTTAATCCCTCTAATCTGAATTTCTCAGATCGCGCATGGGAGGAAGGTGTGGGTAAGGATGAAGGACAAAGCGAGAAGATGGGAAATAATGGTGGAGCATTGGGATCTCAGCATCATGAGTACTAATTTCCAGTCCTGCATTAGAGTTCAGACCTGCATCCTCTATAAATTGGGTAACGGTTTGATCTGTTGTCATTGTTTACGGTCATTATCTGCTCGAGTGGTCTTTGTGAAGGCCCAGCGGCTGGGGCTGAGGTCACTGCGTAATTTATGTAGGATTCTGGTCAGGGTGTTGGCCACAAGGGTGGTAACCGGTGGTGTGTGCAGTCGTGGGAGGAAGCTAAGTGCTAGTAAGGGCGAAATTTTCGTTGTGCAGCATGACGATGGCATTGGGTTGATTGCCTGGAACAATCTTGAGTCGGGGGTTTGCAGCACTTTCGAGATTGGTCATTAAAGCAAAGGAAAACATGTGGGATATCTCAAAGGGTTATAAGTTATAACTAGGAGTAAAAGTGTTGGGTGGCAAGAGGGGGAGGGATTCTCATTAATCCCGAAGGAAACATCAAAGGTAGATATGCTTAGGGCCTAGGAAGGAAGACAAAAAATCAAGTTGAGGCTTATGGTTTATTCCTTGGACTTTCTCTGGCTCCAAAAAAGGGCATCAGGAAGATCCAAGTCTTAGGAGACTCTATTTTGATAAGAAAACATATGAAATACAATTCATCAGTAAACACCATGAATCTAAACCAAATCATTAAGTGATTCCAAGATATGATTTCTCTCTTTGATCTAATGTCATTCTTTCACATCCTAAGAAGGAATAACCAGGAAGCATATAAACAAGCAAATTTGGCCTGTCGATTAAATGCAGAAAGAAGTATAGTGAATGAAATAGAGGAAACACTATACATTCCCTAAACATGGTAAAGGTTTACAAACATTGGACTGGGGAAGGCACTCTTGGTTGGATCAAGAGGTTAGGAAATAAAAGAAACAAGGTTAATTTGGGGTTAGCACCTATATACCCCTTGCTCCCCCCTCTCTCCATTCTTCCTCTTCGTTTTCCTCCCCGGCCCTTCCTTCCCCTCCCCTCTTCTTCCATGTCATTTCTCATCGCTATCCCTCATCACCCTTCTTCATTTCAATCCGGGATGCCTCCTTTCGAACCGAACCATCCCCTGCTCCCCAGTCCCTGTCTCATCGGCCTTAACTCGGCCCGGCCTGTCCTCGCGCCTCATGGCATAGTTTGGCTCGACTTGCTTTTGCAGTGTGGTTTCTCCCATCACATATGTCCTACACTTGGTACCAGGAGGTCTCACAGAGTGAGAGCCCAGTCCTCACAGCAGAGAAACAGTTGCAATGGTCAGCGTTCCAGCACAAGGGCAAGTAAGAAAATGGATGACGATGAGAAGCATTTAATCCCTCTAATCTGAATTGCTCAGATCGCGAATGGGAGGAAGGCGTGGGTAAGGATGAAGGACGAAGCGAGAAGATGGGAAATAATGGTGGAGCATTTGGATCTCAGCATCATGAGTACCAATTTCTAGTCCTGCATTAGAATTCGGACCTACATCGTCTATAAATTGGGTAACGGTTTGATCTTCTGTCATTGTTTTTGGTCATTATCTGCTCGGGTGGTCTCTGCGAAGGCCCAACGACCGAGGCTAAGGTCACTGTGTAACTTCTGTAGGATTCTGGTCAGGGTGTTGGCCACAAGGGTGGTAACCAGTGGTGTGTGCAGTCGTGAGAGGAAGCTGAGTGCTAGTAAGGGCGAAATTTTCGTTGTGAAGCATGACAATGGCATTGGGTTGATTGCTTTGAACAATCCTGAGTGGGGGGTTTGCAGCACCTTGGAGATTGGTCACTCTAGTAGCTCCCAGGTGGTGAAAATGAGTGTGAAGAGCAACTCAATGGAGGAGGGCTCATTGTCTGGTTCCTGGGTTGTTGTCGGCCTTGGACAAGGGGGTTGAGGGAGGGCAGAGCTCTGGAGGGTGGCAGAAACAAGCATATCTGTAATGGTTATGTGCAAGAGCATATGGAATTCAGAGAGGATCTGGCAATTATGTAGAGGTGCATCCATCAGCAACAGAAGTAGGCGCTAGAAATGTAGGAGCAGCAGATCAAGAAAAAGGAGCGCATACAGCAACTAGAGGATGAGGTGGACATGCTGAGACAGCAAATTGAGCAACTGAAGCTCAAAGTGGCAGAGAATAGCCTGAGGACTGATGAAGAATATACTTGACTCGATCTTAAAAGTCCAACGTCGATGGAGGAGTAATATGTTTTATATCTTAGTTTAAAGATGCTTTTTAATGGCAAACTTCACTAGTAAATATTTATTACATCAGTATTGTAGAATGTATAGACACAGGATACCAATTATGGGAAATTATTTTGGCTTTTTGGGGAAAAATTCTCTAAGAAGGGATGGGGAACAAATAAATTTTCAGAAGCCCTTAGCAGGCTCAAAATTTTGATGTAAAATCCCGATTTTGGACGCAAACAAGCACGATTTATATATAAATATACTACTCTTTCTGGTTAAAAAACAAAACAAAAAAACTAGGAGTAAAAGTGAATAATTAATATAGAAACTCTTGGATTAAAGGATGAGGGATGTACAGTGGCATAAATTTATATAGTCAACAAACACTTAAGAATAACAATAAATAAAACGACAAATGATAGTAGGCAAAACACTTTTGTGCTCTGACAAAGCACCATTGTTATTCTAGCTAAACTTCATTATAATGTAGGAGGCCTAGTCTAAGGGAAACATAAAGTTAGATATCTCATTAAAAACTATGATGAAATAGAAAGGATATAGACAAAACCAAACAAGGGATAGGATGAAGAAATGCAAGTGCATTCCCTAGATTCCTAGTTCATATATCTTAAAAAGCTCTAAAGCATGCATCTTTAAATTCTGATGAAATAGAAGGATATGGACAAAATCTGAAAAGATGAATAATTACAAGTGCATTCCCTTGATTCTTTAGGTCATATTTCAAAAATATCTAAGCATGCATTTTTACAACGGGGTTTGGAGACTATCCTTTTATAAAACATTACACCATCGTAATGCAAATATTGCCAAACCATTTAAGAGGGCACAAATGAGAAAATAAAATAAAGAATTTCAAAAGTGTTTTGCATCAGAGGAATCTACCTTTTCAACTCCATTTGCATAGACCGTGTTGACAAAGACAAGACATTTTGATTGATTTTTCCAAAGTTGCTTCTCTTCATGGTTTGATCATGAAAGCACAATGTTAGACCTTGAAATTTTCCGAACTCTACAAATCCTCCTCGTCCCCGAAAATACAGTTGTTCCCTGGACAACATCAATGACATGGAAAGTGAAATAGTTGTGTTTTAAAATTGTAAGTTTCTTGCCATTGAACAACAAGGCACAAATCAAATTGTCTCAACTCAAGGCAATGTCACTGCAAAATTTGAAAATAGCATACCACCTTACTTTTTGAAAGATAATCAAATGCTAAAAGAGTTCAAATAAACCAAACAAAATCAAACATAATAAGCTTAAAAGAAACTTATTACAATTAACTAAAGGAATTATAAAAAAGTTGATGTTGTTGAAAATTTGGTTATCATACATTTGAGATTAAAATGTGTAAAACTACAAAACGATCAAGCAAAACCATATCTACTACAAATGAACAAAGAACTTGTAATATCCCTTAGTATTATTTGATTAAAATATTAGGGAATTTGCTCAAGAAATTATGCCATCAAATTCTTCACCGAAGATACAGTAAAACTTGCACAATAGAAATTACCAGCACATTATATAAAATTGCAAATGTAAAACCCATAAATTAGATGAAATGTTGCAGCTCCGACAATATTTTATTAATGGAATTCTTGGGAGGAAATTTACATAAAATTCTTACGATAGAACCTAGTGAATAAACCCTAAAAATGCTTGCCCTTGAATTTATGATGATTCATTCCTTCAACTGAAAATTCGGCCTGCTTGCAAATGACCATTCGTCCCTCCTTACTAGTGCAAATCCATGCCTCCTTAACAATTGAAATCAACCCTCTTTACGGAGTAACTCAGCCCTGGCATCACAATTGAACTTTGCCCACTTTACTAAGCAACTCAGCCCACATTTTAGCATCCCAAAAACCTTGACAATTTTAGCCTCTTGGATTATTTTTCGCCCCTTTTGTTGAAGTGACATGGCCCCCACAATTAGGGTTCAATTTGGCCCTCATCTAGTGAAACTCAGCCCCGTCTGAAAGGCAAAAATCTGCTCCTATAACTTCAACAATTAGGCCTGACAAATTGCCCCCTTTTCACAAAAATTCATCCCACATAGATTGACGAAAAATTAAGCAACATGGCCTTTGGCAAGGACTGGCAAATCGCACCCGGGTTTTAGGCCAACTCGGCCTTCAATGGATGGAACTCTGCCTCTTTTGTTGATCAACAATTCGACCCCTTCACCAGAGACCAACTTGCTCTATGAGAAAACACAATTTCAGCAACTACAGTTGTTCTTAGATTCAACATGAAGCACAATAATTCGGCTCTCTTTGTAAGCTCCTGCATATATTACTTTGACTACTTGCAAGATTAATGATTAGCTAGGGTGGATTTACAACCACCGAAACCAACCTCCACCAGCTAGGGTGTATATTTCAACACCGAAACTGGAAAATAATGAGGGTTTCTCCCTCAACCAATAAGTTGCTCGAGCTTCTTAGCAATTCACAAAATAATTTCTTCGCATATCTCCCCTTGAGCTTACTTTCTCTATTTTATAATATTTTCCTCCTTTGAAACCATGCCTGGTGAGCAAAAACCATGGGTCACTTTACTTCTAAAGTGGATTTTACCACCGTTATTTAATTATTTATTTATTTATTCCATTGACCCCCTTTTTCCTATCAATAGCCCATGGTATCAAGACAGGCTACGACTCCAAACCTTTCATGCCCCTGTAGATGGGAAAGGGGCATTACAGAACTAAAAAGCATGGATTCTTCTGATGCAGAATCAGTAGAGAGTATAAATACATGCAATCTCATAGATACAAAGTTCATACGCATATAGCAACAATAAGAAAGTATGCTCTATTGATTATTATAGAGAATATGTAGATAGCATCATGTCTTCCTAGACTCAAGAGGACTACAAACCTACAATACGACTCATGGAGAGTGACCAACCTCACTTCTTTGCTAGTCTATATATATTGACTGAAAACAACTATAAGAAAGCTGGGTGATTGCAAACTGTCCACACAATTCCTTGTTCATCAACACTTCATTACACAAAACATAAAGACAATATCCTTTACATTACACTAGACATATCAATCCCCAATCTATAGTGAGGGCGAGGACTTCAAAATGGAAAAACAGAAATTCCGCCCTCATAACTGATAGGCAATTTCCCGGAAGTCATGTCATATTGACTTAGTAAACCCCGTATCTTATTGAGCAGAATTGTTTTGGTTTTGCCAATGCCCACTCCCTCACTGCAACTAACTAATGCTACGTTGCTCAATAGTAGGACTATATCTACTCTTCCATGTTCTGGTGCTCTTAAACATACTGAATAACTCTGCCTCAGTTATTTCCATTATTTGTGTTCCTTTGTCTTCAATATAGCATCGACTGACTCCAGACATCAAAAAGACTACCACTAGTACATGGGGGTATATGGCTAGCACAAGTCTTGACTCTTTTACATATGGAGAACAAGTTTATTTGACGAACCATTTCTTCAAATTGAAAGGAGACTTGGTCTCAAGTCTTTTCTCCAGATGGAGATATTGGGCTTTTAGAAGCTCTCCTCTTGACCAAAGCTAGACAGGTCACAGAACAAGTCTACTTTGTTCTGCGTTTATATCTCGTAATTAGTTAAGTTGTCTATCTCGCACTCCATTTCTCAAGAGAAGTCACGTCTCATACTTCTTTAATCGGAATTAAGTTTAGAAGATAATTTGAGTGATCCACAGTTTCTATCCAAAATCTTGTCGGCTTACGTTTGGCCTGAACTTTTGAAGCAAACACCAGCCATTTTAACCAAGGTCTCATTCTTCCTTTCAGCAATGCCATTTTGGTGAGGTCTGTAAGGTTTTTTACGAGCAATTCGCGTACAAACATTATACCAACACTACAAATTGCAAAAATATAAATTTTAAGCATAGTAATTGCAGAAGAATAAGTACCTTGTACTAATCCCCTTGCAGTGCACCAAATTGGAGATAACAGGTAGAGTCATCGTCATATTTAGCGCAACCCAACAGCAGGGCTTCCAAACGTACTCTGCCACCCCGGAAACGATGTTGCATCCTATGAGTTACCCATCTTCATGTCCATATCCAGCAGCACTCAGTGTGTATGTGGTGATAGCGGTCGCAAAACACGGCACTGAGCTACTCTGTTTAAAAAAGTGATATAAATTGACTATAATAGACCGACTTGGTTTTGTTGTTGCAATGGGTTGAAATTTAGAGTGCTTTACCGCTAGCAAGCTAGTACATCCATTACCGCTAGGCCGCTTTTTTTAAGAGTTGTTTTTAGTGTGAATTTTTTTAAGTTTTTATTGTATATTTTTTTGGTCTAATTTTTTTAAATTTGGTATTGAAATCACAAGTTTGATGGATAACTCTTGCACAATAGAAGTGCCCTAGGGTTTTTAAAGGTGTTCAATCTATATATATAGTGGAAAAACTAGTCTAAATAACACAATTCAAGATTTCAACACAAATTATTACGCTGGATTCTGGCATCGGAAACTCTAAAAAGTCACACTAAAGACAACTCCATTTTTTTATGGGTGATAATTTTGTGTAAAAGAGAATAAATATTAAAAATGTAAATCTTAAAAAAAAATGGTTTGGAGTGTCTTAAAAATGTTTTGGTTTGGTATAAGAAAGAAGAAAGAAATTATTTTAACGTCCACGAGGTTAAAGATAGCCTATGGAACAGTGTTTCTTCATTTGCTTGATGTATTCGGCTCTTTTTCTATGAAGTTTCAAAATAAATGTTCCCAGCTTCTCGACAAACCCCTCGCTAAATAGATTATCCCAAGAGCTAGCTGCCAGCATATTTGCATAATTTTCCTTGTTGTCTTTGAAGGGCTCACATTCTAAAATAAAATGTTTTTTTGTTTCCACTTTTCCGAAAGAACAAAAAATGCATACTCTTTCCTCCCACACTTCTTTTGGCATTTTCCAGTGCCATGTTTCACAACGGAGTTGATGAAAATTAGTCCTTAACTGAGCAATAAGAATTTTGGCTCTCCAAGAGATATTGGCCTCTATGTATTCTTTTGGTTGATGACTATGAGTGAGATTAAACACTTCAATATAGTACTTTTTATTTCTTCCTAGCTCCTTATCCCAAGTACGTTTGTGGAACTTTTCCATAACAAAATCTTTTATCTCTTTGTTGTTTATGGGACACGCGTTTAAGCAAACACCCCATTTACTAAACCATCTGTTATTTTGTTGCATCCAAGTATTGTTTCTCTTGCACAAACTGTCATTAAAGACAACCTTAAGCCATCTACCCCTTCCAGTTGCTCAATTTTTTTTAAATACCTTATGACCCACACCATAGCAATTGCTTCAATAGGAGCATTCTATGTTTCAATTAACAATATAGCATATGGAACTGCACTTTTAATCTTGAATTTGTTTGTAATCAAACACTTTTGAATTTTCTCAATTTGTCTCCACTGCATGTCAGATGTATTGTTGGCCCATAGTTCGCAATTATAGAGAATCACCGGAATCACCAGAAGCCCAAAAAGAGTTTGAGTGGTTTTCTAGTCCCATAACTGTGCCTCTCTACACCTGTTTTGAAAAGCATTAAATGCTTTCCAACCCCCCAAAGTTCTTTTCTTTCTACAAACATTCCAGCTTAGATTTTTGTTCAAGTCAATTCCGAGATATTTGTAATCCGCAACTTCTTCCAGAATGTTGCCTTCAAATTAGAACTTATGTTGGTTATGTTTTCTTTTCTTAAAGAAAACCACTACTTTTGTTTTACTGATATTGACTTGCATCCCCACACTTCTACAAAAATGCTCAAGGGATAGTAAGTGCTCTTGCAAACCAAGAGTCGATTTAACAAGCAGAATAAAGTCATTTGCATACAAAAGAAGTCTTATAACAAACTTTCCCAAATAGATACCATCACCCCCTTGCGAATTTAACCACTCCTCAAGCTTGTCGATATATAAACCAAAAAGGGTAGGAGACAATGGACAACCTTGCTTGACCCCGATATCGTTTCTGAAACTTTCAAAAATGCTAGTGAAAATTCTAATTTTGACTTTCGCCTCTTCATACAGCCTATGCACAGCTGCTCTCAAATGTTTAGGAACCCTGAGTTCCTCCATTCTGTGCCAAAGCTTATCCCTAGGAACCGAGTCAAACGCTTTTCTGAAGTCAACAAAGCAACAAAAGACTTCTTCCTTTTTCTCCCAAACTTTTTCAATGGTGTGCCTTAAAGTTATACAATGATCAACTGTCGAACATTTAGGTCTAAAACCTGCTTGCCCTTTAGCACGCTTATCTCTTTCTCCTGCCCACTTGCTAATTTTGTTTTCTAGCATGCTTTCAAATAGCTTTGCAAACAAAGGGTTTATCATGATGGTCCTATAATTGGAGGGATTACTGATGTCACCGCACTTGAAAAGAGGTATTACCGGACTAGTGGTCCAATCTGTGGGGAGCCCCTGTTGTATGATGTTGTTGAAAATTTTTGTAATGTGAGGTGAAAGAATGTTTTAGCCCCACTTTAGATATTCTGCTTGGAGTTCGGCTATGTCTTTTGCTTTTTCAACACCCAACTTCTTGATACCTATCTCTACCTCTTGCACCATGAAGAGTTCAGTATCATTGTTGACCAAGGAGTGAGGGTCACCCTTGGGATCTTGCTCATAGATTTGTCTTGCACATTCAAACCATTTAGAAGTTGTAATTTTATTTCCAATGTATCTTTTTTGGTTGGAGCTCCTTCCAAAATAATTTTGGATTATTTTTCCCAAGGAAGATTAGTAGTTTTTCCCTCCTTGAAACCATAAAATCAATCTTTTTATTGCTTAATAACTACTTGTAAGCTTTGAGCTTTATATTATCCTTGTTTTACTCTTTCCACATTCTCCTTGCCTTTTTGCATTCCTTATCAAACCAAGCATTAACCGAAAAGCAATTTGTTTCAGACTTCTTAATTTTTGCACTTTTGCACTTTGCAAGTGTGCATTGAATTAAATGTGTTAATTCATGACTACGAAGGTTGTGAATTGTGATTTTCTCTTCTCGAAGAGCCTCTCTAACATCATTTTGAAGGTATTACAATTCTCTGAGGTCAAAAGAATTCTGCCCTGTGGGAGATTTTGTTGGACATGCTGAATTTTTTACTTTAATTGTTTCTTTCTAGTCCAAGAGAAACATAAATAAATTGGCTTGTGATCTGATTTTAAGTCCCACAGTTGATCCCAATCAATACTTCCTCTATTTTCTCACACAAACCATGCGAGAAAATTACATAATCTACTACACTTTCTCCATTGTAAGTATTGCAAGTGAAATTACCGGACTTTGCCCATCTAGTCAAGTCATTACAAATGAATAAATCAAAGGCCCCACATAGAGTAAGCAATTGTTCACCAAAGATATTGTAGCCCTTGTCCTCTGAAATTATTTCCCACTGATGATTACTCTCTTTTGTAAGCCAAATAGGGTCGCAATCATCTTTACAGCAAAGAATGCTAGCTTGCTCACTTGCAGTCCTAGCATTGAAATCACCCATTATAAGGACTTCACCTAGCTGCGAATAAGATTCAATATCCGCTTTTAAGGGTGCAAATGGATCTTTGGGTCAAGCCCTCTACCTTTGTAGATTTTTTAAACTTGCGGCGCAAAATAGCATGATGCAATTATGATGTGGTTCCCATTTTCTGATATTTTAAACCAAATGAATTGCTTATTTGAGTCTTATTTTTCTAACTGAATGAGACGAATTTCTTTCTCCCTTACTAAAACCATGATACCCTCGTGCCCTTTGCCATTCCCTGCTCCTTGTTCCACACTGCCATCTTCCAGTATCCTTCAAACAGAGGTGTCTTGCACCTTTCATGCTCATGTGTTTCTATGAGGCAAATTATGTCTCTATCTTCCACAATAGGCCCTAACCCAGGTCCTCGTCTCCATGGGTAACCTCTACAATTCCAACAAACTAATCTTAAGGAAACCTATGTATGACTTGATTGTTATTTATTTTGACATGTAAGACTCACATTTGAGTCTTTGTCCCTGCTTTCCCATATTGACCTTGCTTCCTGATTTCATGTTGAAGAGTTTGTTGTCTCTTCTTTATTACCATCTTGCTGCTCTATTTTGGAAGGAGGTCCAAATCGCGCTATCACAACTTTGCCTTTATAAATCCATGCTCTCTTACCTTCATCTCTTGCTACCCTAACCTTTAACATTTCCTCCCTTCTTTCCTCCTGTTGTTTTACAGTTAAATCTTCTTCTAGGTATAAACAAGAACCCCTCAAGAGATGTTTCTTGCTTAGAATAATATATTTATCACGCAAGCTAGGCATGATGACTTTTATGGGCTTGGCTCTCTCCCCGTTAAACTTACCCACCCTCCATGCTTGGCATATTTGTCCTTCCCATAGCAACTTTTCTTTCAAGAAGTCTCTTGCAAGGTCAAGAGTACATTCATTTTTCCCATAGTCTTTCACCCCTTTAATAATTATGTTTGCTGCCCTATTTTGTTTTTCTTTGGAAACTTTGGTGGAATCTCGTTTCCTTTCTTCTCTTGCTTTCTCTTCATGGTTGTCTATTTGGGCAATCATTTTCCCTTTATCTTGGGGTGATTTCGCATTCACCACCTCTATACTTTCCATTACATATTTCTTTATGTTTTTCACATCCACCTTCATACATTGCCATTCCGTCTTCCCTATCAGGAGAGCTTCCTATAGCAATGCCACTTATTCTTTTAAAACTTTATTACTTTCTGCTAAAGCCTTTTTCTCGACTTTTATTATATGAATTTTATGATCTATTTCCTTCTCTTTAACTTCTAAAACCTCCAATCTTTGTTTTGCATTTAACAATTCTTTCACATAAAGATCAGATGACCAGGTGAGAGGTGTGTATGTGGGACTATATAAGGCAGAATCAACAATGAATTTTCCTCTGGACTTCTTGTTACCACGTGCTTGTAGAGGGGACTTGTTTGAGTGCTTCTTGTGAAGGGCTTGAGTACTTTCCTTTTTAGATCGTTTTTTCCTTGTCTGCCCCCATTTTAGACGAGCTAGTCTTCGTTTTAAAATGCCCCGATATTGTTTGGCATTGACCCAAACCCACGTCCCAGCTTTGGTGGATGAGGCAATTTTCACTTGTCCTAAATCCTTTGTCTCCACATGTTCTGAAATTTCTTGTCCCTTTGTCATGTTTGAATGCATTTGTCATCCAACCTATTTCAGGTTATCACTGCTCAATACTTCTGTTGCACAAAAGCTCCCTGCTCTCACAATGTTGTATTAAAATACATATAATTTTGGCTTGGAGTGTGTTCTAAAATTGTTTTTTCTTGACTAAAAGTTCATTTTCATTGAATTGAAGGAAACAAGTTTACGACCACAAATTTTTACGTCGGATTCCGGCAGCGGAAACTCCAAAATGTTGCACTAAAGACAACTCCATTTTTTTATGGGTGATAATTTTGTGTAAAAGAGAATAAATATTAAAAATGTAAATCTTAAAAAAAAATGGTTTGGAGTGTCTTAAAAGTGTTTTGGTTTGGTATTAAAATACATATAATTTTGGCTTGGAGTGTGTTCTAAAATTGTTTTTGCTTGGCTAAAAGTTCATTTTCATTGAATTGGAGGAAACAAGTTTATGACCCACAACTTAGAGGCATCCAGTAGGAACGAAAGCCTAATCTCTTATGAATCACCAGTCGGTAATAATAGTGATGAGTTGGAAAATAATCCTATTGATATGAGAAAAGTTATAAAACAAAGTTCATTATGGTTTTTACATATAAAATGTCATCAAGCACGATATTCAGGATGCAATTAATGATATTGTGTGTGATTACATTTTTTTTTTTTAAATAATGGGAAAACCTATCATAACTCTAGTTATCAAACCAAGAGTGATAATTATTTTCTTTTATGTTTTAAGTTAAATATTTATATACATAAACAAGTCTCACCTCCATCTCATAAGAACAATTAGTCCACACAAAGATCATCCCCATGTTGTAAGAGCTATGAGTTCACCCAATACATCAACATACATACCACTTGATGCATAAAAAAGAATTTGTAATGAGGTTGAGCCTAGGTCAAGTTCAATCAGTCTATTGGACGGAAGAACAATCTATCCACTAGTGCAATGCTATCAAAATTGGGAATTTCTTAAAATAAGTTGATAATCATACCAAAAAATCATGAAAAGCTACAAAGTATACAAGAATCTGGTTATAATTATATCATTTTTATATTTTCCATCACATTAATAAACGAATGGTAATTTTCACTCATTAAAAGTCAAAGGTTAGAAACAATAGTTATAAGGATCCTCACTTTCAAAGTTGTGATTATAACATGCATGTCTTTTATTATTTTATTTAGGTGGGTTTCCCAGTTCTTCCATTAAGAGATCCATAAAAGAGGTAAAATTAAATGAATGTACTAACCTAAAGGACGATATTATTTATGTTGCAATTAATGATATGATGTGTGATGTTGTGGTCCACGAGACCTTCTTTTTTTTGTTAAGCTTGGCAAGACCTTCTTTTTCTATTTATAAAAAACAAGTTTACACCACATATATGAGATAGGTGGCTTCAACTTGCCTAGTGGGAAACCAAGTCTGTTGACCACCTATCCTCGTTATAATCCATCCAAAAACAATATAGCATCAATTGCTCTAACCAAGCTATATATGTATTAGTATCATGATAAGACTCCATATGTCTATCTTTCATAAGCATGGATCTTTAAAAGTAAATGCTACACGCAAGAAACAAAAAAACACCCAAGAAACTAATTAATCTTGTTGTCCTTTTGAGGCAGACTCAACCAGAGCCAGGTCATTGGCTAAGTCGTCAGGCATATCAACTAGCTCAATAATGCAAGGGATGTGCCTTTGGATTCTGTCAAGGTAGATGTCCTACTTGTGCAATTGGAATTGGATTGTCTGCAAGTATTTTTTGTAATTTGGCATGTCCTGGAGAGTCATAGCCATCCCCACTGAGATTTGCTCCATTTCCTTTCCCAGAAGGCCCTTCATGAGCCAGTACAGATAGAGAGTCTGTTTAAACTGGGTGAGTCTGCCCCTGGTATTCCCAAGATCCGGGATTACTGCCCGCCAATTCTCCATCTCATCTTCAGATTCATCCTCATGTTTTATCTTCTCCTCCCATTCGTCCAGAAGCTTACGGATGCCTGCATCCATTCCTTCCTTATAGGTTTTTGTCGCTTCATTGATGAGGCGTTCTACAGGATTCCTCCCACGTCTAGGTTCTGAAGTGCTCGATTCTGCGGCTCGAGTCGACTCCCTCCCCCTTCTATCGTGTCCTCTTACACATGCAAGATGGGCCATCTCTCCTCTATTCCTTGTCTGTTCACAAGTGAAATGAATTAGCTCTCGGGGCGTGGTCTCATGCCTCTCTGGCTTGATACAGGTGCCCCTCCCCTCGTGCTTCCAAGCGCAATTTCCTCTCCCTGGGTACCCCTCTGACCCGAAATGTTGTGCCACTCCTCTGCCTGCTATAGCTGCACCACTCTTCTACCACTCACTTTGCTTTCTCTCCTGCCTTTCGTTTGCCTCACCACCTCGATGGTTGTAACAATTCTCTCAACTAAACAAAAAAGTGGTTTCATGGTGCCAGACCTAAGTTACACTCACAAATCTCATAGCTAGCCCATCACATCGGGTTACCGTCACTCCCAGTCACGGTGCCTTCCCTCACCCCTCTGCCTAGTGTTGCTGCATCACTCCTCTTCCCAGAAGAGTTACCTCACTTCTCTGCCCCTCCCTTAGCCATCGCTCATGTTTAGCCTCAGCCTCACCACCTGCATTGGGATACTGACTGTCTTGCTCGCTCACAGGAGGGGTCTCTTGTTCCCAACCTCGGGTTTCTCTCATGGCTCTTGCCTCCTACCCAAGTGTGATCACCATCACCCCCATCTTACGCTGGTCTCCCCGGCCATCCCCCCAATTTCCCTTCCCTGTCATCTCTCGCACCCCCCAACCATAAATCAACAAAGTTTCCATAATAAGGGGCTTGAAAGACCAAGATACATACCCGAGAATGCTTCGCTGAAATCGTTGTTGGCAACTCCACTGACTTGTGCCCTCGCTCCTTCTTCCACCCACAATCTCAACACTACTCTTCTCTTTGTCCCGAATTCCTTCATATTCCCATTCAACCTTTCTCTGTCGCATCACTCGTCATGCCTTAGCTGCCTCACTTCCTTCTCCGTCATGGCCATGCCTTCCACTTCTCCCATCTCCTTTGTCAGATAGCATACGAGAGGCCACCGCACCCATCGCCATGAGTGTGTGGGGGGTAGTGGGTGGTATCCTGCCTTTAAACGTCATAACTACCATATCTGTCTGTTGTCCTCTCCTGCCTCGAGCACGCACCCCGATTGGGGAGTGGTCCACGGGACTTTGAATTGATGGTGAATGGGTTATTGTTAATGTGTTTCTTGCAAAAAGGTCACCAACTCAAATCCTCTTGTGGGTTAGCCAATAAAAAAATGTGTAAAATCATTATAAAGATAGAACTTTATTATTATGTTTTTTTCTTTTCTTCTTTCATGTATAAAATTAAACATTTATAGACACAAAGGAGTGTCAACTATCACCTATCTCATAAGAATTATTAGCTCATACAAAGAGCATCACCTCCATCTTACTAGAGTCATGAGTTCACTCAATATACCAACATACAAATAACTTCTAATATATGTAAAACGTGGAAAGCATGTTTGTTTCTTAAAATAGGTTGATAATCATACCACTAAATTATAAAAAGTTACAAAGTATATAAGGCATTGAGTGATAAGTGTATATTTTTTTCTATTGTCACTCACATCTGTAGAAATTCCTTATAGATTCAAACTGCTTATGTAATTTTCTCAAAACAAAAGACTTGAATCTACTCTATTCATCAATGGAAACAATTAATCGATCGAAAAATCATGAAGCATACAAGAGAAAGAATTCAATTAACACATTACACAATGATTTCCTAAGGAAAGCCACAACTAAAAACCCATGTTATCTGTATATTGCATTAGTCAAAAAATATGAGAAGATTATAATGTTTTATTGAAGCCTGAGCAACCTCTGCACTATCTGTGTATGTCTCATTGCTTCATGGACAACCCTTGGCCAATACTTAACCAATTTCTACTTGCCCAAGTCCCTATTTCCTTGCATTGTTCAATGAGGAATTATGCCCCTATTTAATAAGATTTTTTCTCCATTGGATTGTGCAGTTCCTTTAGGCTCTTCCTCTAACTACATGCACCATTTGTACAATTCAGATAATTATACAATTGATAGTACACTTCCTTTGAACTCTAATCTCAACTGGGTAACTCTCAAATTTGACATGCATGAGTTATTTATGACCGAATTATCAGTTAACTTGTTGAACACATGAAACAACAGCCCATTGTTATACCTCCTACTAGTTCCTCCATCACTTGGAACTATTTTAACTGACTTTAACTCAGTTAAACTGACTTTAACTCTGTTAAATTGACTTTAACTCAATTAAACTGAATTAATTAATTACAACTCAAAATAAACTCAACCAGGGCTCCTATAAAGTAGGAGACACCCTACATGACTCAAGTTAGACCCTCAACTCGAATTAACTGAGCCAACTAAGTCAAATTAACTTAGTTAACTCGTACAAGTTTTCTTGTGATGTGGAATTACAATTTTATTCCTAATTTAATTAAGGACAAAATCAAATTAGAAATTTTTTGTTGTATTTTCAACACTCCCTCTCAGCAAGAAAGGGATTCACATCTACCCTGATCCAGCACCTTTGGAATGTAATGCATGAAACACTTCTCATTGTTGTTGTTGCTACTACAACATCTGCAACTAAGAAGCATAATAATAATAATAATAATAATAAATAAAATAAAAAAATTGAATCAACTGTGTCTACAACTGTCTACTGGGAAAATTGTGTTGTTGCTAACTCTGCTACTGAACCTCCTGCTCTACTGTCAACTCTGTTTTGCACTCCTAAGTATCTTACTAACATTGATCCCTGTCTACTGGGAAAATTGTGTTGTTGTTGACTATGCTACTGAGCCTCCTGCTCTACTATCAACACTGCTCTGCACTCCTCAATATCTAACTGACATTGATCCCTGTCTACTAGGAAATTTGTGTTGTTGTTGAATCTACTACTGAGCCTCCTGCTTTGTTGTTGCTTCGGCATTGTTGTTGCAACTACTGCAATAATGTGTCTGATCTCCCCAGATCCTAAAGTGCTAGCTTCCATAGGCCTACTCCCTCTTAAACTAGACTCCCTCTGAGTCTCGATCTCCCTCTAGGAAATATGTTTGCTCCTCAATTTTCCAATATCAATGATAACATCTCCTTTTCCTGTCACTAAATATTGTCTCGATGATCTACCCACTGGCATTCCTCTAGCTCCATTGAGAAGTCTGCACATAAGGTCTTTTAGATCTACCCTGAACTAGGGCTCCATAACTCTCCCTCCTGATAGCTCATTAGTTCTTCAATGATCATTGTACATGAGGACTTCAAGGATTGGTTCTAATGTGAATCCTGCTCTATAGTGATTCTAGCTCTAATACCATGTAGAAACTCCTTGTAGATTCAAACTGCTTATGTAATTTTCTAAAACAAAAGACTTGAATCTACTCTACTCATCAGCGGAAACAAGTAATCGATCAAGAAATCATGAAGCATGCAAGATAAAGAATTCAATTAACACATTACTAATGATTTCCTAGGGAAAGCCACAACTAAAAACCCTTGTTATATGTATAATGCATTAATAAGAAAATATGAGAAGATTACAATGATTTTCTCGAGCCCGAGCAACCTCTACATTTGTCTCATTGTTTCATAGGCAAGCCTTGGTCAATACTTAACCATTTTTTTGCTTGCCCAAATCCCTATTTCCTTGTGTTGTTCAATGAGGAATTAGGCCCTTATTTAATATGAATATTTATCCATTGGATTGTGCAGTTCCTTTAGGCTCTTCCTCTGACTGCATGCACGATCTATACAATTCTGGTAATTATACAACTGATAGTACACTACCCTTGAACTCCAATGTCAACTGGGTAACTCTCAAATCTGACATGCATGAGTTATTTATGACTGGATTATTAGTTAATTGGTTTAATACATGAAGCAACACCCCCTTGTTAGACCTCCTACTAGTTCCTTCATCAATTCGAACTAGTTTAGCTAACTTTAACTCAGTTAAACCGAATTAATTAATTACAACTCAAAATAAACTCAACCAAGGCTCCTATAAAGTAGGAGACACTCCACATGACTCAAATTAGACCCTCAACTTGAATTAATTGAGCCAACTAACTCAAATTATTTTAGTTAACTCATACAAGTTGTCTTGTGATGTGGAATTATAATTTTATTCCTAATTTAATTAACGACAAAATTAAATTAGGAATTTCTTGCTGCATTTTCAACAACATCAACAAAAAATTGGCTTTCACTCATTGAGATTGAAATGCTAAAATTAATAATTACAAGGACCTGCACTTTCAAAGTTGCCACTATAAATACATGTTGCTTCTATTATTTGTAGAAATAGCTCGAAATTTGTAGTTGCCAATGAATTCAGACTGAAAATAATAGACACAAATTTCTTCTACTCAAACTGCGAAAGGGAAAACATACAATAGAAACACATGCAATCATTCAATCACAATGAACACAATATTTCTACTGGGGAACCCAACTAGGAAAAACCCCTCCTTTGTTTGTATTAAATCGTATGAGAACATGGATCTATTACAAATGACAGCTTCAATCCTTGAAGTTCAACTTGCACTGCAATATTAATCTCCTCCTCTAGAGAATGCTATGCAAAATACTTAACCAAATCTAGGCCTCTTGCTCCTCCTATTTCCTTGCGCAATTTGTGGGAAAATTGGCTCCTAAAGAATAGGGAAATCTCTTATTTGCTTGCGTAATTCCTAAGAGGAATGCCTCACCTACTACATGCAAACTATGTACACTCTTTGATATACAATAACAAATACAATTATTCCTTTTTGCTCCACTAAACTAGGCAATTCGAATTCCATGCATGACTAGGTCTAGTTATAGTAAATTGATTAGTTAACTAAGAGATCAGTGAGTTAACAACAGTTACAACTACTCAATTGAACTCTTACTGACTTTATTCATGACTAGAGCTCAAATAACTGAGTTTCACCAACTACAACTCCACTAGATTGCTAAATCTTAGCAATCAACTCATGCACAACTCTACTTCTAACCCACAAACTTGAATTGACTGATGTAACTAAGTGACTTGGCCATATCACTCCTTCTAGCTGCGACTCAAATCACCTTGCTGATGTGGAATTTCAAATTTCTCCATTTGACTAAGGCACAAATCAAATGAAGTCTTTTCTTGCTACAATTTAACACTCCCTCTTAGTAAGAAAACGATCATGCACAACCCCAATCCTGCTCCAATGGAATGTATAGTAACGTAATTAATACTTCCTCTCACTGTTGTTGTTGCTATTACAACAACTAGAACTAAGAAGCATCCAAAATACTGAATCAACTATGTCTTTGAGCTGCAACTGTCTCCTGAGCCTTTGATTGCTACTAGCCTACAACTGTGGCCCAAGATCTGACTACATCAATTGACAGTGATCCTTCTGCTACTTAATATTGTGGGCCACTGTAGCAAGGGTAATGATCCATGATAAGAGTATACTGCAATTGTTGCTTCTCTCCTATGGACCCTTCCCAAATCTTTGCAACTCTATAAATATGGCTCTACATCACCCCACCTCACTCCTAGAGGTATAGTTTCATGCATGGTGAAATCTACCTCTAGCTTGTAGAGATTTTAAACTTGAACACCAATTTGTTTTATTTGTTTAGTAGCAACATGCTTCAAATAAATCTTCCACTTACAAAAAAACTCATCATATCCACGGTCTTCAAGTACAACTACAAAAACTAGATTTTACTTTAGATCATGCATATACATTACTTCCTTTAGGTGAATATGGGAGGTTGACTCCCTCTTAAAGGTGATAGTGCCAATCCCTTTGGTACCATACCTTCCATTATCTCCAAGCTCTATCTGTAATTGTAGGTCCTTCTCCTCTAAGTTGTTGAAGAACTCCTTATTTTATATCATATGATATGAAGCACCAGAGTCTAGGAATCACTATCTCCCTCTTAATGTGCTTGCCATGCAAGCAATGAGGATGAAATCCAACTCGAATTGTTATGCAAGAGGATCTCCTCCTACTCCTGTGGCAGGCTCCTTACTAGATTTATTGTGTGGACACTTGGTTGCTTTGTGTCCATACTCATGGCAGTGAAAACATTTAATCTTACTAAGGTCTCTCTTCTTGCCATGGTTCTAGCTGGATTCTGCCTCGCCTTCGGCCTTCTTTCCTTTGACATTCTTTCATTTTCAAACTAGAGCATAGTCTTCTTCCTCATCCAATCTGGATGTGACACCATCTCTATTGTTTCTTCTAATCTTCTCTTGCACCAAATCAGACCAAAGTTTCTCCCAATTTGGAAGCTTGTCTCTTCTATTAACTAAATCTTGATAGTTTTGTTATTACTTCGGAAGACCAAGGAGTGTTAAGCTCACAAGCTCAAATGGTGGCACAGTCTCTCCTACTCCTCCAAGTTCATCTCTGACCTGAGTGAATCTGGATAGGTACTGAATAATGGTTTCATTTTTTTTGCATTCAAATGTTCATGAGCTTATCTCTCAATGCCAATTTCCTGGCATCATTCTTGCTTTGGAATAGATCTGTGAGAGTTTTCCACATTGAAAAATTAGTCTCTTTTTCATGCAAATTCAAAACCATGTGATCTTTGACACCCTCCATAATAATCCTCCTAGCTTTTGTTGTGTCTTTCTTCCACTGAGTAAGTGCTTGTGCATTTGAATCTGGTGGTTTTCGAATATCAATTTTTGTGTACTCTAATACTCCATTGCCATCCAGGATAGCTTCCATCATGTCTTTCCAAGCAAAAGAAAGTGAGGTACCCTCCAATTCATACCCAAGCCTCAATCCATTGAAAGACATTGTTCCTGCACTGAAGAAAATCTACTCCAAGAACTCTGGTATTCAAAATTTTCCTGAGAGAAGGTCTGGAACCTGGTTTCTATGTAGTCTTCAATAGCTCTGATACCATGTAGAAATATCTCTAAATTTGCAGCAACTAATGAATTCAGACTGAAAACAATACACAAATTTCTTCTACTCAATCTGTGGAAGGGAAAACATAAAATAGAAACACATGTAATCATTTAATCACAATGAACACAATATTTTTATTGGGGAACCCAACTAGGGAATACCCCTCCTTTGTTTGTTTTAAATTAGACAAGAATATGGATCTATTAGAATGACATCTTCAATCCTTGAAGCTCAACCCACATTATAATACCGATCTCCTCCTCCTGAGACTGCTTTGAAAAATACTTGGCCAAATATAGACCTCCTGCTCCTCTTATTTCATTGTGAAATTCCTGAGGAAATTGGCTCCTAAAGAATAGGGAACACTCCTATTTTCTTGCACAATTTCCAAGAGGAATGCCTCACCTTCTGCATGCAAACTATGTACACTCTTTAGTACAATAATAAATACATTGATGCTTTTTTCCTCCACTCAACTAGGAAATTCGAATTTAATGCATGACTAGGGCTATTTTTAGTAAATTACCTAGTTAACTAAGAGATTAGTGAGTTAACAACAGTTACAACTACTCAACTGAACTCCTACTAACTCCATTCTTAACTAGAGCTCAGCTAACTGAGTTTCACATACTATAACTCCACTAGATTGCTAAATCTTGGCAATCAACTCATGCACAACTCTAATTCTAGCCCACAAACTCAAATTGACTAATTTAACTAAGTGACTTGGCCATGTCACTCCTACTAACTGCAACTCAAGTCATCCTTCTGATGTGGAATTTTGAATTTCTCCATTGGGCTAAGGCACAAATCAAATGAAGCCTTTTCTTGCTACAATTTAACATTATTTGTTTTGGGTGGGTGTTCTTAGTACTTACATTAAGAGATCCATAAAGGTGATAAAATTGAATAGATGGGCCAAATGAAAATTGCAAGTAAGGACAATGAGAGCATACCACTATGTTTCCATAAATGAGATTCCAATAAGTGGCCCCAATGGATGTCATAGATGGGACTAATTAGGGCATTCCTAATATCTCATTGTCAAAAGTAGGTGGAGGAATTGCTTAAGATGCCAAGCTGGCATTAGATTAAATTAGGCAACAACTTCCAAATTTGGCAATGTTGTTAAATTGACAAGTCCCATGTAGAGGTAGGTATTAATATGGAAACATCGGGTATGGGATAAGGTGTAATCATTCCTTTCCCTTCGTGAATTTTTAATAGCTTCATGAAAATTTCCCTATCACAAATTGTAATTTTTCTCTCTTCAAATTAAAATTTTTAAGCAAATTTGGGTTGATTAAGATCAAAATTTGAATAAGGAAAACAAGTTCTCACAGTTGTAGAATTTGATGAGATCATTAATCAAAATTAAATGAATGCCCTAATATGACACCAATACATTGAATGAAGGATTGCTAAAATGATAGTTTTCATTGTTCAATTATATAAGTGGATTGAAATCCCTAAATTAATCTAAAATTATAGTTTTTGATTGCCGAAATCATAGTTTTAGATCCAAATGAGAATTTCAACTACATTTTTAAATCAAATTAGAGCACAAAACAGTGAAGAAAGGGAAAATTTGAGTGTTGTTTATCCCATGATATGGGTACGTATCTACATGGATATTTTATCCACATACCATATCTTGAACATTGAAAAATCTAATTTGTGTTTTTCATTAACTTGTGGTTTTGTAATGTGAACTCTACAAACAAGCAACTATGATGTTAATAATACTTGGCATTTGATGTTCGCCATCTCAAATATCCAACTATTGGAGCTTTACCTTTGCTTTCTAGTGACAAAAAATGGGGGCATGAGTCATGGCTTCTTTTCCCTAACAAGAAAATGCTTATGATTTAATTTTTAGCAAAGGTAAACAATAAGAAATGAATGATCCTTTGGCTACTCATGAACACAAAATGATGGAGAAAAACATAAGAGAAAATGAAGAAGGAATGGGCATTCAAAAAAATTTGTAGACTCCCATCAAGTTTGTATCCTAGGGTAGGAAATTCGTACACCAACATTCATGTCCCAAACATGATATAGCTAGTATGAAGCTAGAATGCTAGAAGGACCTTGATCATATTCCAATATTCAAAAAGCTTCCAAGGGGCCAAAGCCAAGAGGAAAGTCACTCTTATTTAGATTTGGCATTCATAGTGAGGATGTGATTACCCTCTAACATTCTATTAAAGCCTACACACATAAGTTATAAAAAGGTGGAGCAAAATGTTGGAGCGCTCGATCAGAAGATTATATACAATGGTGCTAATGTAAACTTTTATGGCATGTCAACTCCACCAATGTGCAGGATGGAGTCCTCTAGGAGTTAACAATCTAAGTTATAAATCAAAAGTTGGATTTTGAGATGTACAAGGCTACTCTATTGCATTACAGGTCCTATAACCAATATTTCATGTATAGGGCCACAAAGAAACTATTTTATTTTCCATAGCGAGCCTTTATTAACATCTAAGAAACGATTTTCCGCAAAGAAACTATTTTCCCTAGAGAGCCTTTATTAACATCTAAGTTGGATAAAATATGTTCTTCACCTAATATAAGCGAACAAAAAAATAAAAATGAAAGATCATATAGGTAAAGTTCGCCTTCCAACCATGCTAATGCTATTGAAAATGATGGTTTTATTAAACATTTTTTATCACTTCAGGGGAAAAAAGTCAAATAAATAAAGACGAGATTCATGGAGTACTCTTCTAAAAGCATAGACAAAAACCTATATTTTGAAGTTAAGATTGAGAATAAATGGTTTTACAAACCAATGCTCTAAGAGGAAATCCAAGTTGGGCAAAAGCTCTCCCTTAAAAATGTTTTTTACATAATCAATGATGAAATAAATCACTGATAAATATATATATATATATATAAGCTCTCTCTTAAAAATGTTTTTTACATAACCAATGATGAAATAAAATCACTGATATATATATATCTATATATATATAAGCTCTCCCTTAAAAATGTTTTTTACATAACCAATGATGAAATAAAATCACTGATATATATATATATATATCCCCATCTATTATAAATAACATAGTTTGAATAATAATATCCATAAATATTTATTGGATTTTAAATTGGTATAAATATATAAATAAGATGTATTTTGTTAAAAAAATGTTTCCTTAAAAAGGGTTCATTAATTCAAGCTCATGGCCAATCATATCTCCATCCAATCGTTTGGAATTCTCCTTGTACTTTTATTAATGAAGCTAACTTATTGTTAAAAGAAAACATTTTTTTAAACACATATTTTTAAACAATGAGATTATTTTGGCTTTGAGGTTGTGATCCAACGACTGTGTGTGGTGGTTTGGTCCCCACAAGTCCTGAGGTCCATTCTCGGACAAGGCTATGTGCTGACTCTTCCTCGATTCATGCGAATAATAGGAAGAGTATATTTATGCATAAAAACATTGAAGTTATTTTGAAGAACTTACCTTCAACTAATAAGAACTCCTCAATAAACTGTTTTTTAATAAATAACAAAAAGTATTGGTATATGTATTTTGTTAAAAAAAAATATTTCGCTAAAAAGAGTTCATCATATTCAAGCTCATGGCCAATCATATCTCCATCCAATCTTTTGGAATTCACCCTGTACTTTTATTAGTGAAGCTAACATATGCTTCAAAGAAAACAATTTAATTTTTTAAACACATTCTTTTACACAATGGAATTATTTTGAAGAACTTACCTTCAACTAATAAGAGCCTCTCAATAAACTGATTTTTAATAAATAACAAAAATTATTGGTATATATAAATTGTATTAAGTTTCTAACCTTAAACATTTAACTAATGTTTGTGAGGAAAACAATGTGGGCTAAGCACTTGTATAGTTTAAGGTTTATAGTTCTTATTGAGCCTTATGAACCACAAGTGAGGTGGATATCTTCCATTACACAATAAATAAACCTTGTGTTCACAATTTGCAGAATGAATTGGTATGCCACTAAAGTTGCTCATGTTGAACTCAAGAGACAAACTAAAAAAATGAGGATAACTCATAATAGCAAAACCATCTTAAGACTTAAACTAGTGATTGTAGGTAGTAAGGTCCCATCATCACATGTTTAAAACTTTGCATGCAAAGGCATGACATCAAGTTCCGAGATGATATATAGAAACATTAAAAATAGGTTTGATCAATTTTAATGAAGGTCATCTCACATAAACACCAAATCACCTCTTTGATATAGAGAATTGTTTGATATCATAAAAATTCTAACATATTAAGAAAAGGAAAATAATGAGTAGTAAGTGTTGGGTAATTCAATTGTTGGTTAAATTAATTCATTAAATTATCGATAAGGGTTTGTGAGCTTGTGAAGTATGCATGCACTGTATGTGCGAGGATATCTATTTTCAATTAAAGAAAACTATTCTAATTACAAAATAAAAATCTAACCTGTTTTTAACTAAATCTCATTAAGCATATGCACATGTTCTGTCTAAAAGGCCATTTCAAACTTCAATGGAAATCAACTTCAAAGTAAACTACGTTATGCTCAAGGAATTGAAAACTACTATAGTGAATATAAATTGAAATATATTCTATTGAACATGAAATGAAAATCTATTCTATTGAATAATGAAGGGAAATCTAAAGTAATTGATCTGAAAGAGGAAAATGATGCTAGAAATATTTTAAAATAGTTTTATTCTAAATTTCATCTGTTACAGCTTGAAATAAATCTATTCTAAAGGATACGAAAGGAAATCTATCTATCAATTCGAAAGTAGAACTATTCTATAAAACTTATAAATGAAACTATTATAGTAAGTAGTGATTGAAAAGCAAGACAAGATTTCAAATTCAAAGAGCCTTCAAAGGTTACTATAATGTGCACATTCATAACTAGAACTAATCATAACATATAAAGTATAAACCTGATACTAAGCATAAAGGAAATCTTTTTAGAGTTTTTGTTTTATTGTCAAGCGCTTGACCTATCATGAACCAAAGACAAATAACCAAAATTGGAATTGAAAACAGAGCATCTAAAACATTTAACTATTTAAAGAACTGAATTGAAGCAAATGCTAATATAATTGTAAGAAAAGGAATCAAAATTATTAAAAGAAATAATTGTACTATCTCTCGCAACTCCACAAGGCGCCCTCCTCGTGAGTGCGAGATACTAAGAATTCAAATCACGAAATTTGACTTGTACACATAGTCACAATTGCGCCATGAAACAAAGTGTGTGTATTACTTTAAAAAAAAACTTCTCCAGAGAGTAATAATCAACAATATGAACTAAATAATGACTGTCTTTCACTTCTAGATCGAAGGATTTTATAATGTTTACTGAAATAAAAACTTAAGAAATTAATGCCAAGAACTAAGTGCTAAGTTTGACGTCTTCGTTTTTAATTCAAATACGAAATTTTCTCTCATGATTCACTACTGAAGGACTTAATCATGAGAGGGATTTTATTGGACACATCATCAGCTGACAATATGCTTTCCAAATCTCACTCGCTTGATATTCTCCACTCTCATTTGCAACATGGAATATGGCATCAAATACCTTCATGACAAGATCAAAGAACTAATTAGACATGGTTGTTCTATTACTTTTAGGAAATCTAGACCCCCCAAAAACAATATCAACAAACATGAATATCTTGCTCTTAAATCTTTAAACTCTAACCCTAACATTGTGGTATTAAAAGCAGAAAAAGGAGGGGCCACTGTCATCAGGAACAAAATTGACTAAAATGAAAAAATGTTGATTCATCTAACAATAGTGGTTGCTACAGAAAACTTAATAAGAACCCTTTGAAAATAATCACTAAAAATGTCTGCAACTTAATCAAAACTAGCAATATACAAGACATTACAAACCTATTTGTTAGTAATCCTTATACCCCTAGGATTTGTAGTGCTTCGAAAATTCACAAAGAAGGTGTCCCCCTCAGACCTATATAAATACTATTGGTGGGCCCACTTATCATCTGGCTAAACACCTTGCCAAGAAACTAAAACCTCTAGTTGGAAATATTGATTCCTTTGTCAAAGACTCCACCCAATTCATTGAAGAAATTAAGAATATCAAGCTAGATCAAAATGACATTTTGGTAAGTTTCGATGTTACTTCTCTTTACACCAACATCCCTATTGATGATGCCATGAATGCTATCCAAAAATTAATTGATATTGATACATCTAAGTTAATTGAAATTTGCCTAAGATCCACCTTCTTCAGTTTCATGAATGAAATGTATGAACAAACTTGTGGTGTAGCTATGGGGTCTCCTTTATCCCCAATTATTGCCAACTTATTCATGGAAGACTTTGAAGCCAAAGCCCTAAATTCTTCACCCTTAAAACCTAAATTGTGGAAAAGATTTGTTGACGACACTTTTATCATATGGCCTCATGGAAGAGAAACCTTAGAAACCTTTAAGCAACACCTAAACAATTTATCTTCATCCATTAAATTCACCATGGAAGTTGAGGTCAATAATAGCCTCCCTTTTCTAGACATCCTCATCACCAGAAATCGCGATGGCTCCATCTCAAACCAAGTTTATCGAAAGAAGAATCATGCCGAACAATGTCTTCATTTATCTTCTCATCATCATCCCACTCAAAAATTGGGTGTCTTTAATACTTTGGCCACCATAGCTCTAAGAATCTCAAACAGGGAACACTTAGAAATGGAAAAATAACATCTTATAAAAGTGTTTTTAAAGAATGGGTATAACAGACATCAGGCCTTTAGATCTATAAACAAAGCAGACAAAAAACATAATAATAATTTTTTTTTGATAATATTGTTGGCAAAGTCAACCTCCCATACATTTTGGGGACCATTGATAAAATCTCCCGCATCTTAGAAAAGAATAATATTTTAATCACCTTCAAGCCTCTAAACACCATTCGAAGTAGCCTCAATTCTGTAAAAGATCTCATTGACCCTAAGTGCCATAAAGGTGTCTATTTAATTCCTTGCTCTTGTGGTAAACCATATGTAGGTGAAACTGGCAGATCCATCAACACTAGAATCCAGGAACATTCTGTTGACATTAAACATAATCGTTCCAAGACTTCGGCATTGGCAGAGCATTCTGATAAAACCAAACATCAAATTTGTATTGATAACACCCGTATCTTAGCTAAAATTGATCACTACTTCCATCGAAAATTCAGAGAAACCATAGAAATCAGCAAACACCCTAATAACCTAAATCGGGATGACATATGGACTATAAGTGAAAATTGGATTCTCACTTTGACATCCAAATCAAGCTCTCCCAAGCCTTCCCTCCCCACCCTTGAAGACTCGTCACATCATTGATCATTTTATTTTATTTATAAGATTTCACCTAACTTTAAAAATGTATAACCCCATTAAATGAACATCATAATAATTTATTGACATTTATTATTATTCACACATTATAATCTATTAATCAACATTAAATATTTTAAACATCATTTTATATATGGGTGTGTGTGTGTGAGTGGGGTGGGGAGGGTTCACATTATCATATTATCATTTAAAAAAATATATTTATCATAGTCATAAAACCTTATATGAGTTTTAGAAACTCTAATATATATTTCATTATTAAACTAATCACATAATTATTTATTAATATCTATTATCATTCACACATTATAATCAATTAATCAACAATGAACATTTTAAAACATCATAATATATTTATATAGATATTTCAGATTGTCATATTATAGTTTTTGAAAAATAATACTTATCAGAATCCTAAAATTTAAAAAATATTTATCATAATCTAAAATTTTATGAAATTTAGAAACTCAAATAACTAATACATTATTAACAGCGCCAAGGGTTAGCTCAATTGGTCGAGTCCCCGTTGTTAAGTACCTCGTCGATCGGGAGGTCACAGGGTCAATTCTCCTTGACGCCCTTGGGGTTAGGCCATGCTAGTCAGCGGAAGGGCTTTAAAAGATTCCCTTCGAGGTTGATCTGCCCAGATTTTCTGTGGATGTAGCGGCCACCCGTGAACCACCTCTAAAAAAAAGACTAATACATTATTAATTAATATATCACAATATTATTTTGAAATATTTATTCATATCATCGCAATTTATATGGATTTACAAATCTAGGGTTACTGTCGGCTTTTATTCTTACTTCTTTTTATCTATTTATTGGTAAAATTTGGTGGATCAGTCTTTCATATATCTTTTCATCCTGAAGATGAACCACAATCGCTGGTTTCAAACGTCGATTATCAAATTTTGAATGCAATATGGATCCGAAAATTTGTTTTCAACATAATTGGAATGGTCGTAGAAATTTAAAGTCTAAAAAGGTTGATTTCTTGACATTTTGTGTGAAAGCAACATTTCATAGCCACGTTTCACTTTTAGTTTGACCAATAAGATTCACACATCTCGTGAGATTCCAGCTACACCCAATAGGTGAATGTCCATGTGGATGACATCTAACAACTATTCATGTGTCATGTTTGTCTTCTAACACGTGCAAACCTGTAAAACTTAGGATTTGGCTGCGAAAATTCCATGTAATGTCCATTCCTAAATTAATTTGGAACAAGATTAATTATTGCATTTTGGAGCCAATTTTGGAGATAGTGGGGCCCATTCAATTTTATTAGGAGATTAGACTTAGGAGAAGCTATTTTGTTGTGGTTAAGTTCCACGTGGGGCCCACCCACACTAGGGAAATACGCACTCCCTAGTTCGAACTGCATGGAGGGGAAAAGTTGATTGTTAAGGAGGGCAACTCTCCTCATTTCATCATCTTTTTGGCATATCGATTTCTCCTTGGTTGCTTGAGATGCTTAGCTGAGTCACTTGTTGTTCAACATGAGTTCTTCAAGTGAAGAGCTCATCCTTTCTTCAGGGGACTTTGAGTGCCACCCTAGGAAGGTTTTTCTTCATCCTCCTAGAGGATGATTTTGTTGTGATTTCCAGGAGTTGCATTCATCCCCAAGTGGTGCATATTATTGGAGGACACAGTGAAGAAGAGGTCGAGTTTGCTTGTGGTGTCTTGTAGTGGACTTTGGTTGGGAGGTTTTCCAAAGAGGAAGAATAGGATGTTTGTTGTCATTTTAGAGAGTTTAGGAGCTAGAGGAGAGTGCTTCTTTGCAGTGTGACTTTCACACTTCCAGGGCCAGCATAGAGGCAACACTTGGTGCACACGTGGGAGGTAGAGTATCAATATTTGAGGTTGAACCTAGCCGGGAAAATTAAGGGAAGCATTTGTGGAGGAGATTTCTTCATTTTCGAAGCTTGGGAGAGGGATTTCGTGGGTGTTCCTTGCAGGCCGTATTCTTCAGCATTTTAGAGGGCGTAGGGCATATTGGAGCTTGAATTTGGGAGGGTGGATTCAAACCAAACCCTTTCTGGATTTTTGTTGGTTTTGGTCAAGGAGCTTGGGGCTAAAGTTTCAGCATTTTCTGAGCATCGAAGATGGGGTTTCTTGCAGTTCCATTCCAGCCAACAGTGTAGTTTCTGGGGACAACGCAGAGCATTAGAGGAGCAATCATTTCTAGCTTTGAGATTATTGTTTTATCACCTGGTTTATGTTATGCTTGCCTTTGAGGTAAGCCCAAGTGCATTTATCCATACTATTGTATTTGCTCCATTCATTAATAAAATGGCTTAGTTGGTTTTCACTTCTAGAATTTTATGAGCAATTGTTGATTGTTTTAATTTTCAGTGTTACAAATCAATTTTGCTTTGCATATCATTGTTTGTTTAAGTTTGGAACATTACAGTGGTATCAAAGCTAAGATTATGGCTTAGCCGTGGGGAAATTTCCTATGAGTGAGGAGAATGACAATACATTACTTACATGAGGCAAAGGTACTAGAGCAGGGAAAGAGATTTGGAAATTACTCTAGACTTAGAGGATCATGGGAAGACAGTTGTAGTAGAAGATATGGGAGAGCCCAAGAGTAGGAAGGAAATGGCATTTGACAGTGTCTTGAAGGCCTTGAGTGATCTGGCAAAGGGGCAGAAGGAAATGCTAGACGAGATTAAGATGTAAAATCAAGAGCAGAACATTCACCGGGAGTTTGTATTCGGAGAGACCTCAGGGGCCTCTCAACAACTTGATCAGTTTTCACCTACTGCGCAGCGACCATCTTCGAGTGAGCAACTAGAGCTACTCTACCTTCTTTCCTACCTTTGGCGCAGGTTGAAACGAGTGGAGGAAAGGATCCATCTCTGATGGGAGAGCATTTCAGGGAGTGGCAATCCATGGGAGTTGATTTCAAAGAGGCTCTATCTTTCAAAGATTTTTTCTAGCTCAAATAGAACGAGAGAGGGAAGGGCTATGGTACGCAAAACAATGAGTTGCATCATTCTATTGGGAAGATGTATTTTTATACCTATGATGGCACTACCAATTGCACAACACGTGCTTGGATAGAAGAGTTGGACACATACTTCCAGCTCAACAGGATGATAGAGGTAGAGGCCATCAAGATGGCCACATTGCACCTGGAGGGGGATGCACACAATTGGTGGTTTCATGGCCTATCCACCCTGGTGCATGCCAGCGTGACCTCCTATGAGGACTTCAGGTAGAGAGTAGTGGAGTGCTTTGATCTGGGGGATACAGAGGCTCACTTTAGGGAGTTGACCCAGCTCAGACAGACAAGGCATCCAGAGTATTATATTTCATAGTTTTTAAGGGTCTCAGTCATGGTACCTGATTTGTCAGATGTGAGGAGAGTATACACATTTGTGGAGCAGTTGACAGAGCCATTGCAGGGACCTGTGAAGTCATGCAAACCATCTACTCTTCTGGAGGCAGTGTTTTGCACTCGAGATTTGCAGGGGCAATCCCCAAGACCCGAGCCCCATTTCCTACACACAATCCCTGCCTTTGGAAGGGAAGTGATATTAGAGCATCCATGACACAGAGAGAAACCCAAGGGTGGGAATAGTTAGATGACAAGATGACGAGAGACCTCAAGAGAAGGAAGTTGTCTTTTACAAGCCGATAGCCTTAGGCACTAGGCCATCAATGCACAACAGGAAAGGCCCATTACATCAAGGTCTTCTCGGATAGTGATCAGGAGGATGATGTGGAGTTGGAGCTTGGTGGAGGAGACAACGAGAATCCAATAGGGAGGAGACCACCACCACCACCACCACAGGGAGGAGCATCGTTTGCACCAGTTGGGGGAGTCCTAGCTTCTTTATGCGGGATTCCCAAATTTTTTACCATGAGGATCAAAGGTACGGTGTAGGGGTAGTGTGTCTTAGTTTTAGTAGAGAGTGGAGCCACCCACAATTTTATTGATGCTCAGATGGTCCAGAGGAGGTGCATAAGCACTGCAGAGTTTGAGGGTTTTCAGTCCTAATAACAGGAGACAGGACTATGCAGTGCCCTCAATATGTTCCTTCTCTGAGATTGACTATGGGGAACTATTTGATGACATACCACTTTTTCGTGGTGGAAGTACGAGACACCAATGTGGTTTTGGGTATCCAATGGTTGTTTTCCCTTGGTCGGGTAACCACCGATTGGAAGTAGCTTGTGATGGAGTTTGCTGGGCTGGATGGCAAGCCGGTGGTTCTTCAGGACATGCATTCATACCCCCCTTAAACAGTTTCGCTCCGCAGGATGGAGGTCGATTGGAGGCATGGGGACATAACATGGGCAGTAGAGCTGAGGATTTTATAGGTTGGGGGGAGGCCAAGCCACCACATCCAAACATATAGGCACTACTGGATAGATATTTGGTAGTGTTTGGAGATAGACCACCGGGACAACCACCTCACAGGGGGTTCGGGCATACTATAAAGATGGAACATGGTGTGCAGGAAGTCATTACTACACCTTATAGGCATTCTAAAGGCTATAAGGATGAGATTGAGAATGCCACCAGGGAGTTGTTGGCATTGGGTCACATTAGACTGAGTTCTAGTCCATTCTCTTCTTTGGTCGTGCTAGTGTAGAAGAAGGATGGGACTCTCCGCATGTGTATTGACTACAAGGCCCTCAACAAGAAGACACTGAGGAACAGGTATCCCATTTCACGTATTCACGAGTTGATGGACGAACTTGGAGGAGCCAAGTACTTCTCTAAGTTAGATTTGCGGTTGGGGTATCATTAGATTCGGGTGAGGGAGCAAGACATCCTAAAGACAACTTTTAGATGTCATTATGGGCATTTTGAGTTCCTGTCATGCCTTTTGGGCTCACCAATGCATCGACTACTTTCCATTCGTGCATGAACCATGTGTTCAGAGGCCACCTGAGGAGGTTTGTACTAGTATTCTTTGATGACACTTTGATCTAAAACACGACATGGGAGGAGCACCACAACACTTAGAGACAGTCTTGTGTATATTGGAGGAGAAGCGGTTCTACGCCAAGATGTCCAAGTGTGAGTTTGGGTTGACAAATATGCTTTACTTGGGACACATCATAAGCGCAGATGGGGTCAAGGTGCACAAGGAGAAGATCCGGGCCATTCGAGATTGGCCAAAGCCTCGAGATGTGACAACGTTGAGAGGATTTGCGGTCATATGTACCTATTATCAGAAGTTCATAAAGGGCTTCTCATAGTTGGGAGCACCCCTTACTGATTTGACTAAGAAGGGGGATTTTGCATGGATAGAGGGAGCTCAAGCAACATTTGATCGCCTCAAGGAGTTGATGAGTTGTTGCCCAGTATTGGCACTTCCAAATTTTACACAAACTTTCACATTGGAGTGCGATGCATCAGGCGTGGGGATCAGGGCAGTCATGTCCCAAGGAGGACACCCTATTGTTTTCGAGAGCTGAAAGTTCCTGCCACATGAGATGTCATATTCCATTTACGACAAGGAAATGTTGGCCATAATGCATGCTATGGCCAAGTTTAGACAGTACTTGGTGGGGAACCGATTTCAAGTGAAGATGGATCACAACCGTCTTTGCCATTTCATGGGATAGCAAGGCTTCAATGAAAGGAAGCAAAGGTGGGTTAGAAAGGTGCAGGCCTATGATTTTGATATTGATTATGTGCAGGGGAAGCACAATGTGGTGGCAGATACACTATCTAGGAGACCAACAAGACTTTCACTCATGAGCATTTGCCATGATTCGAAAGCTCAGTTATTGGTAGAGTACTCCAAGTATCGTTGGGCATGTGAGATCTTGGAGGGAATCTATGAAAATGAGATCTACAAGGTGATGGATGAGGTTATTTATTATAAAGGGTGCATATTTTTGGTTTCGGGATCCCAATTGAGGGAGCGCATCCTTCAAGCAACTCATGATTCTCCTTTGTCTAGGCACCAAGGGTTCAGGAAGACTTATATGTCAGTGAGGGAGCACTTCACTTGGAAGGGCCTCAAAGCAGACGTGTTGAGGCATGTGCAGGAGTGCGAAGCTTGCCAAAGGAGCAAAGGAGAGTTGACCCATCTAGCAGGATTTTTGCAACCTCTTCCCATCCCTGAGGGGAAATGGGAGAGTATCTCTATGGATTTCATCACCGGATGTTCCTCGGTGTAAGGGAAGGATTGTATTTTTGTGGTGGTCGACCAACTAACCAAGTTTGCACACTTCTTTTCCATACCGACACGATATTCAACCTCACAGGTGGTAGAGTTGTTCTTTAAGGAGGTCTTTCGTCTGCACAAACTCCCTAAGACTATAGTCAGTGACCGAGATAGCCGATTCATGGGAGAATTTTGAAAGGAGCTTTTCAGACTAGTCGACACTGAGCTCACCCCGAGCACCAACTATCATCTACAGATCGATGGCCAGATAGAGAGGGTGAGCCAGTGGTTAGAGGGTTATCTTAGGAACTATGTGAATAGGGCAACATAAGGCTTGGATTCGAGGGTGAGCCAGTGGTTAGAGGGTTATCTTAGGAACTATGTGAATAGGGCAACATAAGGCTTGGATTCGATGGTTGCATCTGGGAGAGTCTTGTTACAACACGACCCATCACATGTCCATTGGTATGACTCATTTTCATGCTTTATATGGTTATGACACTTTCTCTTTTGCTGACATTGTTTTTGGAGACAGTAGGGCCCTAAGGCCAAGGATTGGACCTAGAGAGCCAAGATATCCTCAAGGCTCTTAAGGATAATTCACAGACAACTCAAAACCAACAGAAGATATATGCTGATAGGCATAGAGTAGAGAGGCATTTCGAGGAGGGGGACTTGGTCTACCTTCGATTGCAGCCCTACCAGTAGTCCACACTGACGCAAAAGGGGGTCAAGAAGCTGCAACCGAGATTCTTTGGGCCTTAAAAGGTAATCAAGAGGGTTGGAGAGGTGGCTTATGAGCTGGATTTACCACCATGGAGTAGGATACATAACATTTTTCATGTGTCATGCCTTAAGAGGGTATTGGGGCAACAAGTTACAACAATTATGGAGTTGCCTCCACTTGATGATGAGGGGCACTAGATTTTAGAGCCAGAGGCCATCTTGAAGAGTAGGGAGAGGAAGCTCAGGAGTAGGGTCATCAAAGAGTATTTGGTGCATTGGAAGAGCTTGCCAGATGAGGACGCTACTTGGTAAGGGGAGCACATACTTAAGCATCCAACACTGAAGTTGCTTGGGGACAAGCAACATTTTGGAGGGGAGGATTGTCATGTCCCTTCCTAAATTAATTTGGAACAATATTAATTATTACATTTTGGGGCCAATTTTGGAGATATTGGGGCCCATTCGATTTTATTAGGAGATTAGACTTAGGAGAAGTTATTCTATTGTGGTTAAGTTCCACATGGGGGCGACCCACACTAGGGAAATATCCACTCCCTAGTTCAAATTGCATGGAGGGGAAAATTTGATGGTTAAGTGAGGGCCCACAATGGAGGGGAAAGTGCTCCACAAAATCTATATAAGGAGGGAAACTCTCCTCATTTCATCATCTTTTTGGCATATCGATTTCTCCTTGGTTGGTCGAATTTCTTAGCTGATTTACTTGTTATTCAACACGAGTTCTTCAAGCGAAGAGCTTACCCTGTCTTCGAGGGACTTTGAGTGCCACCCTAGGAAGTTTTTTCTTCATTCTTCTGGAGAAGTATTTCGTTGTGGTTTCTAACAATTGAATTCATCTCCAGGTGGTGCGTGCTACTGGAGGATGCAGTGAAGAGGAGGCCCAGTTTGCTTGTGGTGTCCTGTAGTGGAGTTTGGTTGGGAGATTTTTCGGAAAGGAAGCATAGGGGGTTTTCTGTCATTTTGGAGAGTTTGGGAGTTGGAGGAGAGTACTTCTTTGCAGTGTGACTTTCGCACTTCCATGACCAGTGTAGAGGCAACACTTGGTGCACACATGGGAGGTAGAGTATTAGTATTAGAGGTTGGACTTTGTTGGGAAAGTTAAGGGAAGCATTTGTGGAGGAGATTGCTTCATTTTCAGAGCTTGGGAGGAGGATTTCGTTGGTGTTCCTTGTAGGCCGAATTCTTGAAAAATTTAGAGGGCATAAGGCATATTGGAGGCTGAACTTGGGAGGTTGGATTCAGACCAAACCCTTTCTAGGTTTTTGTGGGTTTTGGTCAAGGAGATTGGGGCTAAAGTTTTAGCATTTTCTGAGCACCGAAGACGGGGTTTCTAGCAGTTCCTTTCCAACCAGCAATGTAGTTTCTAGGGACAACACAAAGCATTAGAGGAGTAGTCATTTCCAACTTTGAGATTATTGTTTTATCACTTGGGTTCTGTCACGCTTGCCCTTGAGGCAAGCCCATGTGCATTTATCCATACTATTGTACTTGATCCATTCATTAATACGATGGGTCTGCTAATTCTCACTTTTGGAGTTTTATGAGCATTGTTGATTGTTTTAATTTTCTGCGTTACAAATCAATTTTACTTTGCATATCACTCTTTATTTAAGTTTGGAGCATTACATTCCAATTAATTGTAGAATGTGCATCTTTTGGTAGCTATAGCAAAGTTTAAATCAATTTCACAAAGAAAACATAGATTTTGAGCTGAGAATTGATAATTACCTTTTTATTGTGGTTTGCACGACTTGAATGACTTGTACTTTATAGATGAAGTGAAAATGTGTAACAAAACGTACTGAAAAAAGGAAAAAGGTTTTTCAAAAGGAGGACAATTCAGAGGTTCAACGTTGAGTAGAGTAATAACGAGCATATCCGTATAAGTAATCAATCATTTCAAAGAGAGAATAATTTATCAAATGCACAACTTAGAAAACACAACATAAAGTAGAATATTATGATCATCATAACCAAAGCGCGCATAAAACAACATGTTAAATTCATAAAAAAGTAAATTAGAAGCAATGTCTACACATTCATAGATAAAAAGCAAGAACAAAAAATTATTTGTTGTTTAAAGCTTCCATGATGGGTTAGATTGTTTATATTATTGTCAAATTGGATACCACTTAATAATAACAATACTTAACATATTTTTGAGTAGGTACATTGGAGGCACTTAGATACTTGTAAACCTCCAATATGTTTACTAGTTGCTAATGAGCACCTTCTTAGCATTGAAATCTACATATTACCTATAACAAAGAGGAGTGTGCAGCACAACAGGGGGAAATTTGCACACTTCCTACAATGAAGAAAGAACATGGTGTAAAAGGTGGAATGATAACATGCATTCAAAATGTTCTATTCTTTTCTTTTTAACAAAAATGGTTGGTAACATGGCTTAATGGTCCATATGGAAGTTGTTTTTTTAAACAAACAAAGAATGGTTGGAAATGTGGCTCAATGGTTGATATGGAGGTTATCTTTTAAGATTGACTAGTATATTAACTCAAGGTCATGACAATAGAAATTAGGGTAAACATGTTCATTATTAGACTACTAATGTTTTTTAAAATTATTTCTAAATATTGAAAAACACATTTTGAAAATTAATTTAAATGTAATGGAAAATGTCTAGTTAACTTATTAAACCATATTTGCCAATCTAAATTGTAATATTCCTTTTTATTTATTTGGCTAAAAATCCTCACGAAATATTACAACATATTATTTTGCCAAAAATATTAATAAAATGCAACACAAACCACAAAATTGCAGATAATAAATAATGCAAGAAATCCCTATTTTTATTTTTATTAATAATTTCTTAGAGGAGATAACATCAAAAACCCGAAAGATACATTAGGTTTCTGGTTGTTGGACTTCTGTAATTTGATCTTCAACAAATTGGCAATGTGCTTCAGCCCTTCCGAATAAACCAATTTGTTGCTCCGAGATTATTAAAATTTAGCCTTTCAAGCAAAAGGAAATGATCAGCTAGGATGGCTTTACAAACACAGAAACCAACCACCCCTAGCTAGGGTGTGTATTTCAACACCAAAATTGGGAAATATATTGAGGTTTTCTCCTTCACACCACATGCTACTAGAGCTCTTGGAATAATGATCAAGATATCAATTCTCAATCATTCCCCTAATTGAAATCTTCCTTCCCTTTCATTGAGATGGTTATCCAGAATACCGTGGGTCAATACCATGGATCATCCATATACCATGGGTTGTTTTCTTCTTTAGATATAGTGACTTATAATTATTTTTCCCCAGTCACTTTTAAATTAATTAATTCTTCGATATTTCATTATTATTTTTAATTTGTAGCCTATGGAAATGGTTAGGCTATTAAGTAGGTATTTGTTCCCAATGCATAGAAAAAGGGACATTATAGTCCTCCCTTCCTGAAATTGCTTGACCCCAAGCAATTCCAACATTAATACTAGGATCCCACACAAGTATGTAAAATTCTTCCTTATGCAATTGTTGTATCAACTCAAACATGCCACACTTTGCCATATAAAGTTGTAGGTCATGTTCCTCAAAAAATCCTGCTAAGATTGGAGAGTATAGTTCCTCTTGATGCCCTTCTCTAGATTACTCTACACCATCCCTCAAAATTAAGCAAGGATGCTCTGATATCCGAGATGCAACTAGAAGGCCTCCTATGATAAACTGTATCATGTTATTCCATAAGGGATTGTTAACAAGTGAGAATTCCTATGGGCACAATACACTAGCTAGATCATCATCTAAGGGACATACATGTTGAGGGCTTATATATCAATATGGAGAGGACTTGTATCATGTCCCCTGGCTCTAAAAGAATCAACATAGTGATCCAGGGGATCAGTAAAGTGCTTAAAATTCAGAGTGTCCAAAAGTGCTTGAATCTTATACTAGTGCATAGATCTCGACAACCTGAATCCAACACAACTTGAATCATTCAAAATCGATATCGTATGCTCCCAATATCGTGTTTTGATTGATATTCCAAAAAGGTAAAAAAGATTGCAGGTGACAGGCTAACTGTGCATTTTTGGGCCAATGGCATGCTGCCACTTGCCCAATCCAGATTGGTCAAAAAGAAATATATTTGAATCTTATAGGTTCGATTTTTTATTATTTTAATGGTTGACTAGGTAATTTGGCTCCAATGGTTGGAAGTCACGTGGGCCAATGAATGGCTGCTAGGTGGCCTCTTGGTGGCATTATAAAATTTTGGCCAAGTGGTAAAGGGCCTTCAGGGGAGTCGAACATAAGACCTACCACCTAGTAACAAGTCACATTACCACTCTACCATCACATTATGTCTTACCATATAGTGCTCCCCACATATATTTAATATGCGCTCATTTCATGTTTTGGAGTTGGGTGGTCACTGTGCCCACAAGAAATTTGGGGCACGACTAAGGGCCAGGGCTTAGCCCTAGCCCCAAGGTCACGGTCCCATCACGACAAAACCGCATCAAACCCTAGGGTGAGGAGAGGGGGCCAGTCTCGGGCCACATGGGCCGCAACATGACCGAGCCCTCTGGAAATTGATGCTCAATGTAGGTTTTAAGCACCAAGCTCCAGGTTACATGCACATTCACATGACTAGTGGCAGTTCTATTGGGGGGCTAGTCGACACGGGCGGGCAGTTAGCCCTAGCCCTTGGGCACGTGGCCCCCATGTGACCGCAATTTTTAGAAAGTGCGGGTTAGAGGACATTTAAAGTGTACAACAATTTCGACCACTGAGCGTGATTGTAGGCCATATTTGTGCATAGGTTCTAGGTTTGGGTCGAATTGTAGGATGGTTAGATGTGGAAAATGGAAAAAAAACTTGGAAGAAGCATAAATTTCTTAGTTTTTGGCCAAATGAGGTGCAGAAAGATCACGAATGGGGGTTTTTGACAGTTATGAAGCCAGTGGAGACATAATATTTACATTATGATCATTGTAAACCCATGTAAACACAAATTTGAGCACTTAGAAGTTAGACCAGGAGATGTGATCAGGTGCTTAAGTTTATGCTAAAATCGAAAAGCTCGTCATTCTGATTCCAACGATGTGAAAGACACTCAAATCTGAGCTCGTATGCAGAAATAAGAGCAAGTCAAAGTTCAAGTTTGACTTGTCTACATGACAGGATTGGATGACGTGGAAAATCCCTTCAGCGAATGAGGAGGTGCCAAGTGGCAGGCTGCCATTGGCCCCATATATCACAAATCGAAGTCGCAGGCAGAAAGGTGTTAAGAATCGGCCTCAGTGCAGACAAGTTGCGATGCGATTTATTGCATATCGCAATCACAGGAAATGGTTGTGTTGCGATATGGGTTCGATAGTAATCACCAATTACGAAAAGCGATAAGTCTCAAACGCGAGATGTTATGAGCCATAGTTTAATATACTGTTGGGTCCACAATACCATGATCGCAACATCGCCGCCGTACTTCGCCGATTGTGATTTGCGATACGACAGACAGATCATGGCCCACGATGAAATATTCGCCCGATTAGCGGATTTTGGAGTGGAAATATGGGTTTCTACCAGTTTTGGAGAATTTTGTGGAACGAATAGTGGGAGAACTAGGAGAAGTCATAACTTTTCCAGATCTTATCCAAATTGGATGCAAAAAAAATGCTAGATAGCCATTTTTTAGTATTATGAACTCATTGAGACAAGTTTCAGAGGCATTTGAGCATTGTAAACACACTTTTTTTTGTAATTTTGAGAATAATAGAAAGGCCCAAACATTGGAAGCTAGACCAAGGAGGCATAGCCCAAGAGGGGTGAACTCCTCATCAAATCTTTGTGTTGTGTGTTGTATTTTGATGTTCTTTACTGTTGTTTAGCATATGTTTTATGTTAAATTGTTTATAACATTTACATAAGAAACTCTCATGGGAATCAATTAATTAAGCAAACATGGTGAATCCTTAAGCACTTGATACGCAAATGATAAGTATATTGGGTTTTATTCTGAATGGGGAATTAGCACAACATTACTAATCTGCTCCATTTCAGATCAAGTTGGTATTAGAGCACTGGTTTTTGCTTACTAGATTTGCTTGTGCAAAGAAGGATTTAATTGTTTGCAAGTTTGTGTCATGCTAACAAGGTTAAAACTCAAAAGAGGAGAAGGAAATCTGGTTGGAAGCCGTGAAGTTGGGTCAAGTGGAAGAAGAGCAAGGTTACCAAAATATTTTACACTAGTACATCCTCAAGTTGCAGTCGAGACTCCAGAGATCATGTCTCATGAAGGAGAACCTACAAACATGACAGAAGATGAGAAGACGTCCAGAAAGGATTTCTTTGATATGAAAGATATGGTGAAGGTCCTCTGTGAAGAGAGGAATAACAAGTTGCAAGGAGAAAGTTCCAAACCTCCAAAGGAAAAGGCTCTTCAGAAGGAGGTAATGGGAATGGAGACAAACCTACACCCACTCCACCATCTTTTTCATCCTCTTCTTCACAAGAATCTTCACAAGAATCTTCACACTCTTCCACTAATACAACCCTTACTCATACTCGTCATCATTGTTGGGCTGTTAATATGTCATTATTATTATCACTTTTGAACGCCTATTCCACCCATTTCTACCATTGTTTATCACGTCATTTATCATAATTTATCATATAATTCTATTTTATAATTATTTATGCTCTTATGGATAAATATTATTTCTTCTCCTTTATTTTTAATAAATTGATGATTATGCATGTTTTTACCAATGATGTTTTATTAATAAATTTGTTCACCATTTTAACCTCCAAGATATTTTCCAGATTGAAGATTTGATCATTAAATGTGCCAACTCAGAAATTCGTTGGAATAAGAAGTGAAAATTTTGTACTGAACGGTTCGGGAAAATGGAGAAGAATCTGGAAAATTCGAAACATGGGTTTTGTTCAAAACAGACCAAATTAGTTTTGTTACAAGCAATTTTCTCAAATTCGGCCCGTACTGAGAGAAACAGAAGGTTCTCTGAAGACGTTTTTCTCAGATTTGCTATTGTGGCCGTTTTCCAAATTATCCCAGTTGCAATGCCAAATTCGACCTGTTCCTGTTGAATGACTAATGGAAAGATATCTTTGATATGATCTTGCTAATCAATTTGTTGTGAACAATCCAATTTTGTAATAGAAATCATATTGTAATCATATATGTTGTAACTTCTCTCTGCTCTCTGTGTATTTAAATGAGAACAGAGATTAGAGAAGGCGATTAAGATGAAGAGGATTCATGATGGATGGTTAAAGAGAGAATTATATAGATTAGAGATAGATAGGATAGGATAGGAGGAATGGGAGAATTACTATTGAGAAATTGTAACTGTTATTGTTGACTCTCGTGTTGAAGCAGAGAACGAAACCACTGTAATGTTTATGCAATGATTAACATATAAAAACAGTTGTAGTTCCTTCGCATCTCTTGAAGTAATCTGGCGGTGCTTCACTAGCGGCTAAGGGCCCAACCTTCGTGGATCCACTTGCTTCTTGTATCACTATTTTACAATTATAGACTTGTGTGGTTTGATTTCCTTTGCATTTCCTTAATTCGCTTTATTCAGTAAGCTTTTGTTTCTGAACATTTCGTTGGATTATTCTGTTATATCAAGATCCTAATTAGACTGCAAGATTGTTATTCATAACTTAAAATGCCATGTTGTTCATCTTGAAACAATACTGCGCTGTCTAGTTTAGATTCTGTTGTTCACTTACAACTGCAATTGTTGTTTAATAAAGTTACTGTTCAATTATAACTATGATTGCCGTTCCTTTATACCTGCGATTAATGTTCACTCTGCTAGAATAAGATTGTTGATTCAATTACTTCATAGTTGTTGTGTGTTTACACTTAATTAGATTTGTTTTTCCTTTATTAGTTAAAGGTTGTTGTTCAATTCATTTCGGTTAAGATTGCTGTTCATTTCATTTCTGTAGATTAAGCTTTGTTGTTCGACCTTTTCAATAGATTTAGTTGTTGTTCCTTTTCTGCTAATCGAATTGTTATTTCTAGTATTTGCTTTAGTGTGGATTGAAAGATCTACAACTATAACGAACATTGATTACTGCTGTCTAAGTTCTCATATTGAAGATCTTGTCTATGATTGATTTTCATTTACATCAGTTTACAGGGGAAAGAGTTATCATTACTGAATCCACGACTGATGGCTGTTGAATAAACGATTTAGTTACAGAGCATTTAAGTTTCTTGCCATTACAATTAGATTTTGTTTCCAGCATTCATTTACTTTTGCAAGCACTATACTCCAAACATTACTCTTGTGTAAATGACCACCTCGGACTGAGTACACTCTTGAAATAAAAAATCATACTTAGATTGATAATTAGTGTGAAGATAATTAGGAGTTAAAAAGACACCTTTTATCACTCAACATTTTGGTGCCGTTGCTGGGGAGAGTGTAACCATTACTAAGGAGTAGTGTGCATCTGATCAATGCATGTTAGGAGAGAGTTGGGTATTAAAAATGGAAGGTAAGAACCTGCATACAGAGCATGTAAAAGCCCTGCTCCCCCGCCCGCTTTCCAACAGAATTGTTAAAGAACTTAGGGTAGAAATAAATGTTTGAATTTCTGTGTGAATGACTAAGAAAAAAAAGAAATTTTGAAAAAACAAAACTCATGATTTCACTCAAGTGGTGATGTAAGCACCACCCATTTCACTAACCGATTGACAGGAACATTTGAAGAAGGAGCCTCGAAGAAACACATGAAAAAGATCTTCTATTATGGTAATAAATGTCTCACATTTCTACTTTTGAATTCCCTATCAAAGATCTAGGACGAGTGACACAAATGCACATAATTCCCCCATCTTCTTTACCAAATTTTCATGGTTTGACAAATGAAGACCCAGATACATTTTTATTTGAGTTTTAAATACTTTGTAGAGGATATGGTTATTGTACTAATGATCAAAGGTTGAAAGTGTTTCCTCTTACTCTAAAAGGATTAGTTCTCCGATGGTTCATGAGCATAGGTGGGAACTGCATCCAAACATGGGAGGACATGAAGAACATATTCTTGAAGAAGTACCAAGACTACTGCGAATCCAATGAAGATATTTTTCTGTATGATACAAGGGGAAGATGAAGGCTTGGAGGACTATGTAGAGTGATTTCAATATAACCTTCAAAAATCAAAACATAAGCATTTGGAAAAAGAGATCTTAAAAACACTCATTCTTAAAGGAATCAAAGATGATTTTTTAGAACTGTTAAATCTGATAGGAAAAGGTGATGTTTTTCAGTTGTCATATGATGATGTTTGTGAATTGTGCATAAGGTATTCAAGAGGAATCTCCAAGGCTAGTAAGAATTCTAGAGATGTTTGTTCTTTCTTTTCCAAATCTGCTACAAGAACATGAGACTAAGAGATGAAATCAATGTTTTATTTCAAAATTTTAAAGTTGATTTTATTAGCTCTCTAAGTTCAAAATTGGATGCTTTGCAGGTTCAGAAAAATCAAGAATTTGATGAAGTGTTTGGCCCTCATGACCGAGAGGAGCATTCCATAGATAGTTGTTCTTCCTTATCTAGGATGGAAGTAGCATATCAAAGAGATGATGAAGCTGCAACAAGGTCAAAACCATGGAAATCATGGCCTACAGGTATGGTTCAAAACACTTCCTCTCCACTTTCTTACTTGCATAATCCATTACGGAATACTGATGTGTTAGGGCAGCCATGTCAATCTCAATATAACCACCATCAATTTTGTCTACAAATTTGGCATGGTTCATCTTATGATTGCATGACTACTCTCCCTCATCCTGTAGCACAAACAAATTCTCCATATTCTCCACCAGCTCTTCCACAACATCTTGCTTGCATATCAAAATCATCCACTCAACCCAATCAACTATATCATTAAAATGCTCCATTCCGTACACAATTTCCTGCTCAACTCATTCCACACCCTCACCATAATAAACCAATACAACATGCTTATAGTGTTGAATTGAAAAATTTACCCACCCTTCCCACCCATTCTATCTCACATACGCCATTTGAAAAAACTTACAATGAGATTCAGAATGTTTCAAATTCAAAAATTGTAGAAGTTATGGAAGAAAATGAGGTTTCTTCTAGTCTGCATCAACAAGCCATTTTAAAAGCTCAAGAACTTCATGATATGATGGATATGGGAAATCAAGAAAGTAAAGGATATATTGAAGATTGGTTTCACTCCATCACTTGTTTGCAGAATCACTCCATACTTCAACAATTTTTGACACCATCTTTTCAAGGGAAGTTGGCTTCTCATACCCTAATATTTATTAATATGCATTTTTCAAATTTGGGTATGTACATATTTGAAGCCTTATTTCGAAAATGGTTCCACTAGAAGTATTCTTATACGTAATCATATTCATTTTTCAAATCAAAATAGGTTGGTGTAGAAAATAAAATAAAAAAGAAAATAAACACATTTTTTTAATAGTGTTTTTGTTGCAACAAGCTGTGAAAATCAACATTGGTGATAAATTTTTTAATTTATTTGTGTATGTAGATAAATTATAATGGAAATAACAGTTCTAAAAACACTCATATTCATTTTTATCACCAATTTGAAAAAAATTCTTGAATATCATATTTTTTTGGCTTGTGGGCTTGATGAAATTTCTGAAAACACAGTCAGGACAGTCATGTTTTGAGGGACAAAAATGGGATATTTTAAAAACCTATTTCTATCCTAAGTAGCCCTTTGATGTCTACTTTCCAACCCAATTTGAATCACTCAATTTGGATTTGAAACGAAAAAGTTAGAACCAAAACATTGACAAGGTGTCTAGCAGGCAGCTCAAGAATAGAGTTGGGACAACCCGTTTTTGAAGGTCTAAATGACCATATTTTGAAAACTTGTTTCTATGGTATATTCCCCTATGGATATAGTTTACAAGGAAATTTTAATCACTCATTTTCGATATCATATGAGGAAGTTATGACAAAATACTGACTGTCTATCGTAAATCAACACTCTTAAAACTCTATTTTTGCAATTGTTCCTTAGAGTATTTGACCTATCAATTATTCTTTTATTCAAAACCTGTTTCTATTGGAGATAAATAAATGAATCTAATTTCATTTCCAATTTTAATCATTCGAATCTGACATCAAACGAAAAATCTATGCTTAAAATATCTACTGTTGTTCTAAGTGGGGTAATCGAAAATGACTCTGTTATGCAGGTTGTTCTAAGTAAAATTAACATATCATATCATTGAATTTTTAAAACATGTTTCTATTGGAGATATACCTTTGAATTAGCTCTCATATGGATTTGGAATCACTCAATTTGGACGAAAAACAAAGGAGTTGTGATTAAAACACTGCTGGTTAGTATGGTCGACCACTGCTCTCCCGTAGGTGACAAATAAATTTTACTTTGTTATTTTCTCTGTGGAGTTGTTATACAAAGTTATTTTCTTTTTTGTTTTGCATAGTTCTTGGATTAGGGGAGCTCGATCACCTCTCTTTCTCCATGATTTAATGTTTTATTGCAGGTAGACACTCGTTTTTTGCAGGTCCTAGGAGAATAAAGAAGGTCAATTTATGGACGAGCGATTCTTGAAAGAAATTTTAATGAAACAAGGGAATTTAATCCAATTCATTACCCAACGGATTCATAACAGAAGAAATGAAAAATTGATTTCCATTTGAAGATTCATGTCATGTCTCTGCTGCCAAAACATTTTTCAAAGAGATCATTCTTTTCCTTGCCTTAGGAAATAACATCATAGCTGTTGTAACTTAATTTATTCACATACTGTTTGTAAATAAAGTGTTTGTGTTTTTGCTGTTCCATTTAAGGAACAACTGCCGTTCCTCTTAAGGAACAGCTGTTGTTCCTCTTAAGGAACAACTGCTGTTCCTCTTAAGGAACAACTGTTGTTCCATTTAAGGAACAATTGTTGTTCCTCTTAAGGAACAACAACCATTCAATTTAAGGAATAACAGTTGTGCGTGCTTTTATTTTTGTTCCGTTCCTCTTAAGGAACAACAGTTGCGCATGTTTTTATTTTTGCTATTCCTCTTAAGGAACAGTTGTTGTTTCTCTTAAGGAACAACAATTGTTCCTCTTAAGGAACAACAACTTTGCGTGTTTATATTTTTGATATTCCTCTTAAGGAACAACTACTGTTCCTCTTAAGGAAAAACAACCGTCCTTATTAAGGAACAACATTTTTGTGTATGTTGTATTTTTGTTGTTCCTCTTAAGGAACAACTGTTGTTCCTCTTAAGAGGAATAGATGTTGTTCCTTAAGAGGAACAACAGCCGTTCCATTTAAAGAACAACAGTTTCGCGTGTTTGTGTTTTTCTGTTCCATTTAAGGAACAACTGTTGTTCCTCTTAAGGAACAACGACTATTCCTCTTAAGAAACAACAGTCGTTCATTTTAAGGAACAACAATTTTTGGGCAAACTGGTCAAAAGCGCGGCGTTGCTTTCCACCTACTTTTGAAGGCCTTCCCCTTAGCCAAATTGAGCGTGCAATAGCTCGTTGGAAAGCTTGTTGAGTCTACTTTCCAGAACATCTTCAATTTTTCAGTTTGGAGTTCATTTTCCCTATCAAAAGTCAAATCTCTCAAGACTGGTCAAAATGTGCAGAATGAGGCTGCCGAAATGAGTAGTGATGTTGGTGTCAACTTTTGAAGGCCTTCCTCAACTCCAACTTGAGCTCATGATAGGTCATTAGAAAGCTATTTGTGTCTACTTATCAGTTGACTCATCAAGCAAATCATTTGGTCATTTCATATAGGAGAAAATTTGATTTTACCAAAGTCATTCCATAGATGCACTAACCCTCCTGAGGCAAATGATGTTTTCGACATTTCTCCCAAATCATGAAACCTGTGTAAAAAATAAAAGAGGTTTTTCTTCTTAAGTCAATGATGGACAAAAACCTCTCTCACTTTTCTTGTCCATAAACATAGTTTGAAGAAAAATCGTCCCTTATATGTGGTGAATGGCTTGTTCATTGGAATGACTTCTCGACAAATGATGGAGACTTGATGTTTGATGATATGAAATGGCTTCATACCTCCTCTACTCATATATCTTTGAACAACACTTTTTCCTGTATTTTCCTTTGCTATTCCATACAAGGAAGAACACTTTTTTGAGTGTTTTTGTTGTTCCTTGAAATGAACAACACTTTGGGAGTATTTTTGAGAACAAACCTTCCTTCCTCTTATGGGATTATTCCTAGTTCATCTCAACCAAATTTTATTGATTCCCCGTCATGGAATGAAGTACACTACTTTTATGAGAATAGGAATTATGGATTCTATTGAAGTGATTTAATATCATTCACGTTATGATCTTTAATAGGACAACTCCTTGATGATAGATTATTTTCAAAAGGGACACAATTATTTATATACTACTTTACTGCATTGTTTTCTGTTGAACATGATACTGATTGATCATCTTAATACCATGCTAGTTCCACCCTTCCTAGTTATAATCTTCTATTTCTGTAATAAATGAGATTATGGGTATATTTTTTTCTATTGACATGTTCAACTCCTTCCACCATCCTTACTCTTAAGGAGTACTGAGCCTCCTTCTAGTTATCATAAAAATGTGTAAATACAACAAAATTTTGTCTGCAAATAGAGGATAGGGGGTCTCATTAAGAGCCAGCCTACCATGTTCATAAGGATGTAGTGAAGTGACACTCCCATTATGGCCACCACACCAGGGTTATGATCCATTGGATAGCCACCATATCTTTGGAACAAGAGGTCTCATCACGAGCGGGCTTGATCACTTTTGCTACATCCCAGTGAATCGTAGTGTGGTTATCTGGTTACCATGCCAGCACATTGATCTCTTCTGTAGAACAACATTGGAACTTTCCATTTCTAAATTGAGGATCCTAGCTCATACAGGTTAAAAAGCAACCCTGTCGAGGCTATGGACGCCTGCTGGCAGCAGAGGCTCTGCTTATGGTATTGAAGTTATATTTTATCCTCGATTATTACTATAATACCCTTTTCTTATTCTCTCTTTTTATTAGAGAAGTTATTTCCTTATTTATTTATTTATTTATTTATTTATTTATTTATTTTTTTTCTGTTTTTGAACCTTTACACATGAGAAATTATTTTCTGATCAATCACATCATTTTTCAACTAGAATACCATCAGCAAAGCATCTTCTTTTTTTTTTTTTTGGCCACCACACCAGGGTTATGATCCATTCGATAGCCACAATATCTTTGGAACAGGAGGTCTCATCACGAGCCGGCTTGATCACTTTTGCTACATCCCAGTGAATCGCAGTGTGGTTATCTGGTTACCATGCCAGCACACTAATCTCTTCTGTAGAACAGCATTGGAACTTTCCATTTCTAAATTGAGGATCCTAGCTCATACAGGTTAAAAAGCAACCCTATTGAGGCTATGGACGCCTGCTGGTAGCAGAGGCTTTGCTTATGGTATTGAAGTTATATTTTATCCTCAATTATTACTATAATACCCTTTTCTTATTCTCTCTTTTTATCAGAGAAGTTATTTCCTTAATTTTTTCTGTTTTTGAACCTTTACACATGAGAAATTATTTTCTGATCAATCACATAATTTTTCAGCTAGAATACCGTTAGCAAAGCATCTTTTTTTTTTTTTGCATAACTTATCATCAATCCAAAGCGTCCTATCTCTTATTCATAACTATGTTTACACACTCTACTCTCATTATAACCATAACTTTCGCCGTCCTATCAATGATATGTGTACTATGCTTCATTCACTGTCGTATTGTTCATTCCCTTGCTTTGCCATCAACATATCACTTTTCCTATGCTTTTGGTCATGAACGCCCTTTTCTAATTGGAGGGGGGAATGTATGCATTATGGAATAACATGCGATTTAATTACTGCGCTCTGCCATAACTTGTTGATTTGACAAAATATTAGTATTGCATGTATACAAACGTTTTTATGATTGAAATTTTTGCATGCATCTTATCTGTTGCGATTCAAAACTAACACTGTGGATTTAAGAACATTGTATGCAAAATAGTGATTTGTTTACAGGAGAACAACAAGTATGGGGGAGGGGGGGGGGGGGGGAACTCTATTCACAGCATGACCACACTATTGCAACTAACAAACAAGGTTCGAACAACTTGCGAACGCGAACAATTCTTCAGACATGATGTGCTTGCATGGCTCCCACCTTTTGCATCACTTTCAGTATCCGCTCAGCCTACATCAACTTCAACAAATGCCAGTCCATATATGTCATTCCACATTTTTTTTGGAGGTAAAACTTGAGGTAAAATAACATAATTTTCTGATTTATTACGAATTTAGGAGAATTTCATGAAAATCCATTGAGCATTATTTATCATCATTCATTCCACATCTTTAACATTTTTTGGTGACATATCATCTTTCAGTTTGGGGGAGTGTTGCTTTCATTCATTTCTTTCTTATGACCATGTACTTAATATTCTTTATCATCCATTGATATTCTTATTCATTCTCAACACCTCCCTTATTCCATGTTACTTTACACCAAGCATATAATTCAATAGTTGGTAGCAACCACCTCAATTTGTTTTCTAGCATTGCATGAGGGCATGTTAATTCTTCAATTTGGGGGAGGAATTGCTATGCATGATGGATGTTTTCTACTTTCTTTCTCATTTAAGGCATACAATTTCATTTTTATACAGTGCAAAAATTGATTTTCATATTTTTAAAAAAACTATGAATTCTATTCTTGTGATTTTTGGAAAACACAGACGTATCATTAAAATACACAAACCCAGATAATGGTTAATGAAGTTTGTTGTTACGTATATCATATTTTGCTGCAACTTCATATACACATAAGTTGAACGTCAATGAAAAAAAATGTTACACCTTCATCAACATTGCTAAATTTTAATATTCATTATTTGAGGAAGAATTGATTGCTTGATTAACACAGAGCCTTTGGGTTGCATGAGGACATGCAATATATTTAGTTTTTTGTTACATGTAGACATCCAATATATTCAGTTTGGGGGTATGTTGGGTTGTTAATATGTCATTATTACTATCACTTTTGAACACCTATTCCACCCATTTCTACCATTTTTTATTACGTCATTTATCATAATTTATCATATATTTATGCTCTTATAGATAAATATTATTTCTTCTCCTTTATTTTTAATAAATTGATGATTATGCATGTTTTTACCAATGATGGTTTATTAATAAATTTGTTCACCATTTTAGCCTCCAAGATATTTTCCAGATTGAAGATTTGATCATTAAATGTGCTAACTCAAAAATTCGCTGGAATAAGAAGTGACAATTTTGTATTGAACGGTTTGGGCAAATGGAGAAGAATATGGAAAATTAGAAACATGGGTTTTGTTTAGATCGGACCAAATTAGTTTTGAAATGAGTAGTTTTCTCAAATTCAGCCCGTACTAAGAGAAACAGAAGGTTCTCTGAAGACGTTTTTCTCAGATTCACTGTTGTGGCTGTTTTCCAAATTATCCCAGTTGCAATGCCAAATGCGACCTGTTCCTGTTGAATGACTGATGGAAATATATCTTAGATATGATCTTGCTGATAAATTTGTTGTGAACAATCCAATTTTGTAATAGAAATCATATTGTAATTATATCTGTTGTAACTTCTCTCTGCTCTATGTGTATTTAAATGAAAACAGAGATCAGAGAAGGGGACTAAGATGAAGAGGATTCGTGATGGATGATTAGAGAGAGAATTAGATAGATTAGAGATAGATAGGATAGGATAGGAGGAATGGGAGAATTACTATTGAGATACTGTAACTGTTATTGTTGACTCTCATTGTTGAAGTAGAGAACAAAACTACTGTAATGTTTATGTAATGATTAACATATAAAAATAGTTGCAGTTCCTTCGCATATCCTGAAGTAATTCGGTGGTGCTTCACTAGACTTGCTTCTTGTATCACTATTTACAATTACAGTTTTGTGTGGTTTGATTTCCTTTGCATTTCCTTAATTCGCTTTATTCAGTAATTTTCTGTTTCTCAACATTTCGCTGAATTACTCTGTTATATCAAGATCATAATTAGATTGCAAGATTGTTATTCATAACTTAAAATGTCATGTTGTTCATCTTAAAACAATACTGCGCTATCTAGTTTAGATTTTGTTGTTCACTTACAACTGCAATTGTTGTTCAATAAAGTTACTGTTCAATTATAGCTATGATTGATGTTCCTTTATACTTGCAATTAATGTTCACTCCGCTAGAATAAGATTGTTGATTCAATTACTTCATAGTCGCTGTGTGTTTACACTTAATTAGATTTGATGTTCCTTTATTAGTTAAATATTGCTGTTCAATTCATTTCGGTTAAGATTGCTGCTCAATTCATTTTTGTAGATTAAGCTTTATTGTTTGACCTTTTAGTTGTTGTTCCTTTTCTGCTAATCGAATTGTTATTTCCAATATTTGCTTTAGTGTGGATTGAAAGATCTACAACTGTAACGAACATTGACTACTGTTGTCTAAGTTCTCAGATTGGAGATCTTGTCTGTGATTGATTTCCATTTACATCAATTTACAGGGGAAAGAGTTATCATTACTGAATCCACGACTAATGGCTACTGAATAAACGATTTGGTTACAAAGCATTAAAGTTTCTTGCCATTACAATTAGATTTTGTTTCCAACATTCATTTACTTTTGCAAGCACTATACTGCAAACATTACTCTTGAGTAAATGACCGCCTCAGACTGAGTGCACTCCTAGATTGATAATTAATGTGAAGATAATTAGGAGTTAAAAAGACACCTTTTATCACTCAATAATCATTCTTCAAAATGAGTTGGTAAATCACCTTTTCTAAAACTAGATTTTGAATTCGAGTTGTCCATGTATAATGGTGAAGTGGATGCAGAGAAGTTTGATAATTGGATTCGTTAGTTGGAGGTGTATTGTAGAATTAAGAACCTTCAAGAGGATGATATCAAAATTTAGTTGCATTCATTGAGAATGGTGGGTGCAACACTCATTTGGTGGGAATCAAGGACTTAAGATGAGATCAAAAAACATGGTAAGATCTCTATTACTTGGTCTGATTTCATTGTTACTATAAAAAGACAATTATACCCTTTAGCTCATATGCAAAAATCTATTATGAATTGGTGAAATTTCAGACAATTAAAAGGTCAAAATGTGCAAGAGTATACTCAAGAGTTTAGGAGAAGAGCTCTTATGCTAGAAATAGACTTGCAGTCACAAGATACTTTGCTAAAATATATAGGAGGTTTGCATAGATATCTTTGACACACCATTCTTATGTTTAATCCCATGAATCTTGATGAGGTTTGTGTTCAAGCTACACACCTCAAAGCAAGAGGGAAAAATGTACAAGAAGAAGGTAAGAAGAAGCCATTATAGAGTGGTGAAAAAGGAAATACATTTAAATGAAAGCAGAAGAAAAATTCTTTTGTTAAGAAATAAGGGGAGAAACCTGTGTACAAGGATTGTTCCAAAGAGGGCCATGATGAAGCACATTGCTAGAAGCTTCATCCTGAATTACGATCAAAGAAATTTAACAATAAAGGGAAACATAAGACAAACACTGTTGTTCAACAAGATTTGGGTTCCGACTCAGGTGATGAAATAAAAATTGCAACCACAGTCACTAAGGGAAAAGTCGTGGAAAAAGTAAGCAAAGAGGAAGTTGTGGCAAGCACTATCGCGACAAATAACTCCAACAACATTTCAAATGAGGAAAACATAATTGAGTTGTTCCACATCCGAGCTATTTCCAAACACACCAAGATTGACACGCTGTTTGACAGTGGATCCTGGGAAAACTTAATTTCCACAGATTTGGTCAAGAAATTGAATCTGGAAACCGTGCCTCATCATAAACCGTATCTGTTGGATTGGATAACCAAGGATTCCAATTTTTTTTTTTTTTTTTTTTTTTTTTTTTTTTTTTTTCCGTGGAAAATAGAGTTCGTAATTTCTATTAAGAAGATGTTAATAGTAATTACATGTTGTAAATGCCGCAGCATATGCTGAAGGGTGGCATGAGCCACGTTACATTGTAGTAAACTGGATATATTATCCAAAAGTGTCTAGGAAATATCATGAGGTGAAATTCCCTGTATATAGTCCCCAATATACAAAAAATATATAGCAACCAAGACCATATAGTATATACATCTATATGTCTATACAGTAATAACCGAACAAAATAGATACTGCTAAACAAAAAGTAGCTCCCAAAAAGATAAGGGAACTAGTGAGGGGGAGAACCCCCTATCCCGAGACCGTCCATGTAGGGGCGATGATAGAACCTGTGTACCCCATTTGCTGTATGTTCCTCAATCTGCCAGTCACCTATAGGCCGATCCGCCGCCTCTTTCGAAAGCTGGTCAGCAGTCGCATTTCTTTCCCTGTAGATATGAGAAACAGTGATCTGGTCAAAATGTGTTTTTAGAAAAACAATTTCTTCCAAGATATGTTCCAGAGTATATGCATGACAGATAGTTTTATTGTTTATCCAATCAATCACTATCTTAGAGTCCCCAAAAATTTGAATTTGTCTGCAGTGTTTAGAGAGGGCAAAATAGAGAAGGTGTCTCAAAGTGATAAGCTCCGCAAAGTTATTCGATCCCGGTCCCAGACCCAGTCTCAAGTAATAATAGTGTGTCTCATTAATATAAAAAACAATCCCTCCTCCACACCCTTGTGGCGGCGCTGCTCCGTCAAAATATGCCCAAGGCATATCCTTATTAATGATTTCAGGCTGTATTATTCTAGTGCGGATGGCCGAGCTTTCAAATGGAATTTCATTATATGCGGCGCAAATGGAAGTTGAGAGGAACTGGTGGTCAACTCTGCGATTCTCAAAGATACAGCTATTCCTACTCTGCCAGATGTAACTTGATATCACAGCTGGGAGATTTTGGGCCTTATCGGTGGCAAATGCAGCCCACCAAGTTGCCCAAGCAGAAGTAATATCCTCGCCTTGCCAAATCATTCTGATGTTCAGATTCTGTGTGACCTGATGCCATATACCTTTCGTAGCCTCACAGTGAAGGAAGAGATGGTTCGATGATTCTTCATTTGACTGGCATATTGTGCACCATGAAGGTCCTGCAATGGCCCGCTTCTTTAGTCTATCCCCTGTGGGCAGTTTGTTTGCCAGAATGTTCCATAAGAGTAGTTTGTTCCTGGGCTGCACCTGTAGTGACCATACGATTTTCCACCAGCCAAGCAGGTTAGCAGGTTTTCTGGCTTCCATTAGGCTGATATATCCTAGCTTGGGAGAGTATGTCCCTGATTTAGCAGGGGCCCAAATAAGTTGATCCTCCGCCTCCCGAAGTTTGATGTGAGATTCAATAAGCGCAAGGATATAGCCATTCCACTGATCCGTCCATTCCTCCGGGATCAGTCCATGCCTGTCATTAATCCAAGCTTGGGAGAAGATAGTGGAGCGTTCACGATCTCCAATCTGAGCTAGGAATTTGAAGCCTCTGTTGTTAAGGTGTTGAATCAGCTCTCTGGGAAGAATATGAGCATTCCCTGAGCCAGGCCAGGGATCAAGTCCAATACGTACCTGTGCGCCATCTCCCACCCTCCAAAGTAAATTATCACGAATGAGGGGCATCGCCTTTAGGGTGGCACGCCAGACCACAGATATGCCCTGTTGATTCCAAGTAGGTCTGCGAAGCCAATCCGTGAAGTAGGAAGGCCAAATATATTTGTGGTGGATAACTTTGGCCCAGAGACTGTCCATCTTGGTGAGAGACCAGCCCTGTTTGGCTGTAAGAGCAAGAGCAAATTCCTGTAGAGATTTTAATCCCCAGCCGCCCCATTGCTTTGGCAAGGCAATAGTGGTCCATTTGGTCCAGGCAAATACCCTTCCTTTTTTGTTCCCATTCCAGAGAAAGCGGGTACATATTTGTCGAATCCTGTTCATAATTCCTTTGGGGATCCAGGTCAGGGACATCCAATAAACAGGGGTGGCCTCGAGTACAGTCTTGATCAGAAGAAGTCTACCAGCTTTTGACAATAGACGGTGTTGCCAACCCATTATCCTTCGTTCAATTTTATTAATGAGCCATAACCAGTGAGAATTTTTATATCCATCCGGCTTCAATCTAAATCCCAGATATTTAAAACCCTCGATCATCTGGCATTCTAAGAATGGGAAGAATTGGCCAGCAAGTAGGCCTTCCTGCTGTGAGCAGTTCATCATGGACCTGGTGGATTTCTGTTCATTAATTTCCATACCCGTAGCTTTACAAAAGAGAAGTAGGATATCATTGAGGGCAGTGCTGTCTCTGATACTGCCATTCAGGAAAATTAGTATGTCATCCACGAACAAGAGGTGGGTGAGAGCAAATTGCTCTGTGATTTTAAGGCCGCTAATGTCTCCTGATCTTTTGGCCTCTCCTATGAGCCTGCTCAGCCCTTCCATTACTATGAGGAAAAGTAATGGTGATAGCGGACATCCTTGTCTGATCCCCCTGGAGATATGGAAGCGGGCAGAGGCCGCACCATTGATAAGTATTGCAAAAGAAACCGATGTAACACAACCCATGATCCAATTAATGAGATTATGTGGAAACCCTAAGTGAGTGAGAACCATCTTCAGATATAACTAGTTAACTTTGTCAAAGGCTTTGGCAAGGTCAATTTTCAATGAGATGCCTTTCAGGTTCTTGTGCTTGATGGAGTGTAGGGCTTCTTGAGCGGTGCCAATGGCCTCATAAATGTGTCGATTCTTTAGGAAGGCAAATTGCTCAGCAGATATATGAGTGGATAGGATTGGCTTGATGCGGTTGGCTATGATTTTGGCTATAATTTTATAGAGGCAGTTGCAGAGGGAAATAGGCCGGAAGTCATTGAAGGAGGAAGGCTCGTCAGATTTGGGGATCAAGGCTATGAAGGTTTGGTTCAAGGGTGGATGTATATGGCCCGAGATTCTGCTTTCCTCCACCACAGCCAATAGATCGACCTTCATCATATCATAGAAATCCAGGTAGAATTCCACTGGCCATCCGTCTGGTCCAGGGCTCTTGTCCTTTTTAAACCATTTAAGCGTGCTTTCAAGCTCTTGTTCGCTGACCGGAAGACAAAGATCCTCTGCATCCTCCTGTGACACAAATCTTGGAAAGCTTCCAGCGAGCCTGATGATCTCTGGGAGGTTAACTGTATTTGGAGCCGAAAAGAGACCTTTAAAGTGTGCAATCCCCAGCCTGGCCAATTGATGATGGGTGGTAGCCCAGCCATCAGGCTCCATTGGAAGTTGCCAGATAGTGTTAGCTGCCTTTCTGCCGTTGGCAATATTGTGAAAGTATTTGGTGTTGTTGTCCCCTGCTGTGAGCCATATGGCGCGGCTCTTTAGTCGCCAGAGTTCTTCTCTTTCCTTCAGGATTTTCGACTTTTCCTCAAACAGGAGACAGAGCTCTGCTTTAGTGCCATCCGATTGGTAACCTATTCCCCTTTCATCAGTTAATAGGCCTATTCTGTCTTCCAGATCCTTCAGTTGCTGTTCCTCTCTATTCCGCTTCTGCTTGGCCCAGAGAGCGGACAATTTGTTGAGCTTCTTAAGTCTATCACAAAAGTCCGAAGCTTTCCTCCCTTCCCTCAACTGTGTCTGAGTGGACCAGAAATCCATGACCATCTTGATGTATGCAGGGTCCTGTAGATGGCCGGCAAAGAATTTGTAGGGGGAACGCGGTTTCGGAATGTTGCCACTGATTTGTAGGAGTATGGGGTGATGGTCAGACAAGCCTCCATTGCTAACCCACTGTCTGTATAATGGGAGTATCTGGATTAGCGCCTCGTGCATCATGTATCTGTCCAGCCTCCTACCTATGGCAGCCTCTCCAGTCCGTTGGTTGTGCCAAGTGGGTAGTAATTTATTCATAGGTATGTCCACAAGCTGATGACCTTCAAGCAGCATAGTCATTTGATCCGCGATAGGATCTCCTTGAGAAGTTGGCCCCCAGGACTCCCCAGCACCCAAGGAGAAATTAAAATCACCCCCAATGATAGTGTTCTGTGTAATATGACCATCTGAGAGAAGCTTTTGCCAAAAATCAATCCTGTTCTGATTGGGTCCATAAATGTTGAGGATTCTGATGGGAAGGCCTAGATCACCCAGCGTGATGTCCATGCCGAGGAACCCTCTTCCTCCCCAAACCGAGAGAGGTCTATGCAATTTAGGGTTAATACCAATGAGCAATCCACCAGAACGACCACAGGCATCTATCCCATGTATGTGCCAACCAGGAAGGTAGGAGATAAGACAACGGACCGCATACTCAGAGGGGCAGAGGGTCTCTTGAAGAAATAATATGTCACATTTTGATTCAAGAATCAGTCTCTTGAGAGCCAAACGTTTTTTAGGGCTGGCAAGACCCCGACAGTTAAAAGAGAGGCAAATCATGGGATCACTCTGATACTGGGCTTATTTGCTCTAAGTGCCCGCTCAATTGTTTTCTGTCGACCCGATGCCACATCTGCCACCGCAGATAGCTTCGCAGAAGTGATTCGGGAAGGCCGGCCTCTCTTGTGTTTCCGATGCCGACCCGGGGAGGGGCCCAGACCTAGTATTTTTGGTTTGGTTCTGGAACGCAAAAGGTAATGGTGCCCACCAGATACCATCAAGGAGGTCGGGGTATCTGGATCTTCACTCTCGGGGATAAAAGATGGAGGCGTTGTGGAGAAAGTGTGGATAGGAGGGTCAATGGGGCAATGGATAGAGGGTAAAGAAACACATTCAGAGAGGGTGGTTCTGTGTGCAGAATGCATATTGGAATGCAAATCATTCAAATAAGAAGGATGACAAAGAGGAGAGGAGTTGGCACCTGAATGTGATGATGCCGGCTCCATCGTCTTGGCTGCGGCTTCTGCTGTCCTGGATCTTGTGCGTGGCGGTTCAGTAGAAGGCACCACAAACTTCCTGGATGATCTCTTTTTCCCACCTTCGCCCGTCCCCTTAGTATGCTGATCCACTTGTACCGGTTCGTCTGTCATTGCATTGGCATCTACCTTTGGGTTGGTCGAAGGATGGCTCCTGGGTCCATGCAAACTCTCCTTACCCCCGCCAGTGTTCAAGGGGCAGTCCTTATAGAGATGTCCAGTTTTGTGACATCTGTGGCATCGGAAGGGGACTCCTTCGTAGTCCAGTAGCTGTTTCCTGGTGACATGATTATGATAAATTTCGATGACCTCCTCCAGTCCTGGCCTAGTATCCATGTGAACCAATATACGAGCCATGGAGCGCTTACTCGACTTCTCATATGTGCGGTCATGTTCCAGGTAAGTGCCCAGAGTATCTCCGATTCTTTTGAAGACATAGGGACTCCAATACTGCCAAGGTAGACCTGGTAAGCGTACCCAGACAGGGCCAGCTCCAAGTTGTTCACGATCAGGGTCAAATAAGGGGTCCCATCGTTTCAGTAGAACAGGCATAAGCTCAATGTGCCAGTATTTACCCAGAATCCATTCGGCGAATTGTTGATGACAGAAATGGAGTGCGAACCAGCCTTTGGACAGGACCATCACCTCCGGTAATTCTTTGAGCAGCGGTCCCCAAATCTCCTCCACCCACGATTTTAGCCTCTCCGCCGAGTAGTTCCGACCACGAACACGTCCGACCAGTACCTTTCGCGCAGCATCCATAATGTCCGGTAGCGGAGCATCAGGTCCCAGGTTGACCTTAAACCCAGAATTATTGGCTTTGAGGCATCTTCCTTTGGCAAACTTCTCCGAGCGTTTTCCTGCAAGAGTCTCTCGAAGTAACCTGCGACATGGGTCCGAGGTACTTTGTTGGGCAGAGTGAATCGACTGTGCGGGGGTAGGCGTAGTAAAGCAACCAGAGCGAATAGGGGATCGAGGGGCCGAGGTGCCAATACCCAAAGGATTCGGGTCAGGAGGAGGAGGCAGTTGCTTGTTTAGCGGCATAAAAGAAACCGATAGGGAGTGGGAGCTAGAAGGAGGAGGGGGATTTAGGGGAGTGGGGGAGGGGGAGAGTATGGGATGATGGAGGGGAGCATCCAGGGAAGGCGAAGCAAGCAAGTTTGTGCCCAGAAGCTGTAGCGTCGCCGGCGAAAGAGGAGGGCAGTTGAGTCCACCGACCAGAGGAGGATATACCGGTTCCTTGTCTTTCCCAGTTGTCGACATATGTTGAGGTCGAGTTGAAGCGCCAGCCGTTACCCCAAGAGCAATACTACGCGGAAGCATCAACGGTCTGGAGGTGTGAGCCCATATTTCTTGGTTGGGCATGGGGTCCTCCCCGTAGTCTAACAGTTCCTCTTCTATCATCTTGTCTGACGGTGGATGTATATGAGGACCCGTGTTCGAATCCGGCAGATGCGGAAAACGGAAGACGGTTATTTGGAGAGCGATGGCGGGTAGGCAGCAACCGTATGGATGGCGACCGCGCAGGTAAGACAGAGCGTAGAGGGAGAAGCCCCAGATGAGAGGATAAACAATCCCGCGACCGTCGCCGCGAACCCCGAGTTCAAAATGTATAATACCTGACAGTCGGCCCTGCCCTATGGCAGTGGCCCCATCTTAGTAACCCAGGAGCGGGAGAAATATGTGTTATCCTTCGGATTCCAATCTTAAGGTCACATGGAAATGCGTTTTTAGGTTTGCAATTACTGCTAATTTCATTGATGGTCGAATTAGATGTGGTGCTGCTGGATATTTCTAGAATTGTGTTGGGATGCCTATATCTGTATGATTGGAAAGCCGTTTTCCATAGATTTGAGAACAAATATCATTTATTCGAATACAAAGTGGAGTATGTTGTGAGAGCCCATCGTAGAAATCTTAATTTGTCTTTGGAAAGCGCAGTGCAAATGAAGCGATTGGTTAATTCCAACAAGAGTCTCGTGCTCCTTATGATCAAGTAGAAGAATGTCACGGAGCATGAATCCTTTGCACGCTGTGACATGAAGCTGAAAGCTGAATTGGTTGATGTGGTCAATCAATATGGAGATGTGTTTCAAGAACCAAAGGGATTGCCACCAAAAAGGGGAATTCAACATGAAATTCAGCTACAACAAAACTGTCCACTCCCAATTATCGGTATGTATTGAATGTCAATTCTGGAAAGTTTAGAAATTAAGAAACAATTCCAGGAATTGTTAGATAAAGGTGTAATCCGTCCCTCTACTTTGCCATGTGGTTCACCAATTGTTTAGGTACCCAAGAAATATGGAACTTGTCGCATGTGTGTAGATTATCGAGCTTTGAATAAAATTACCATAAATAATCAATACCCACTACCCAGAATAGATGATTTGCGAGATCAGTTGAAGAATGCAAAATATTTCACTAAATTAGACTTGAGAAGTGGATATCATCAAGTTAGAATAACTGAGGAGGATATTTGGAAGACTGCTTTTAAAACCAAACAGGGATTAATTGAGTGGCTGGTTATGCCTTTCGGTCTTTGCAACGCTTCAACTACATTCATGAGAGTTATGAATGATGTTTTAAGATCCTTTCTTGATGAGTTTGTAATTATATATTTAGATGATACTTTGATATTCAGAAAATCATGAGAAGAGCATGCTAAGCATGTGAGGAAAGTGTTGGATGTCTTGAAAAAAGAACAATTATTTCTGAAGATGTTTAAATATGAATTCGGGTAAACTTCCTTAGTGTATTTGGGCCACATAGTTGGAGGAGGTGAGCTGAAGATTGACCCCTCTAAAGTTCCGGTCATTGTGAATTGGCCAATATCCAAATCAGTCATAGAAGTAAGGAGTTTTCTAAGAGAAGCGCAGTACTGGAGGAAGTTCATTGACAATTTTTCTTCCATAGCAACTCTACTACAGGCTTTGACCAATGTGAATGTTGTCTTCTAGTGGAGATGAAAACAACAAAAAACATGCGATACTTTAAAACAAAATATCAGTTTAGCCCCAGTTTTAGAATTGCCGGATTTGAAACAACCATTTGAAATACAATAGATGCAAGTGTCTACGCCATGGGTGCAGTTATTTTACAGCATGGTAAGCCCATTTCATTTCATTATAAGATTTTTAATGGTGTTGTTATTAAATATCCTACATATGATAAAGAGATTTATGCATTAGTGCAAAATGTGAAGAAATGGATGCATTATTTAATGGGAAAAGAAGCCATTATTTACACCTATCATCGACCTTTGCAATATATGCAATCTCAAACAAAATTGCGGCAATCAAGGCACTTTCGTTGGATGAGATTCTTACAACAATTCCACTTGGTAATCAGGTACAAGAAAGGTATTTGTAACAAAGTTGTTGATATGCTTTCTAGACCAGTTGTTAATGTAGCCATTTTACTCAAGAATAATTTTATTTTGCCTAAAAGTTATGTTGAACAAAATGCACATGACGCTGACTTTCAAGAGGTATATTCAAACTTGGGTCAAGGCCACCAAGTTGAGGAATTAGACTACCATGTACATGATAATCTTTTGTATAATTTTGGAAAACTTTGTTTTCCATAGGAAGAGAGAGTAAATGTCACAAGGGGAGTGCACACTTCTCTTATTGTTGGACATTTCAGTGTAAGTAAAACAATGGAAAATCTTCAGAGGTATTTTTACTGGTCTCATATGCTTTAAATTGTGTCATGTTTTATCAGATGTTGTTCATTGTGTGCAGTCAGTAAGCCTAGTAATAGGAAACTAGGATTGCACACACCACTTCCAGAGCTTTCACGTCCATGGGAGAGTGTTTCTATGGATTTTGTAGGAAGTCTACCTTTATCAAGAAAAGGTCATGATTATTTGTACGTAGTTGTGGATAGGTTCAACAAGATGTGCATATTAATGCCTTGTAAAAAACAAATTATATCTGAACAAACAACTCAACTTTTCTTTCAAAATGTATGGGTTCATTTTGGATTACCTACTTCTATTGTAAGTGATCATGATTCCCAATTTGTTGGGAATTTTGGTCAAATTTATGGAACTTGATGGACACCAAGTTGAAGAAAAGTACAACCTTCCATATGCAAACAGATGGTCAAACTGGAGTGGTTAACAGAACAATTATTTGCTAAGAGGATATTGCAAAAAACATCCTAAGTTGTGGGATGAACAGTTGCATTATGTTCATCATGCTTACAACCGAGCAAAACACTCTTCTACTCTAACTTTTCCTTTTGAGGCATGTCTTGGTTATTTGCCTAAATTGCCTTTGGATTTCATATCTGAGAAAGATGTAGCTATAGATGGACATAGCAACATAGACAGAGCAAATAAATTCATTGAGAAAATTCAATTGATTCACCAAACAATTCAAGAACAACTAGAAAAGAGTCAAGGCAAGGAATGATAAACATCGTATGGATCATCAGTTTCAAGTAGGTGATGAATTTTGGCTTTAAATTAGTAAGGAAAGGCTTCAAGGTGAAGGTAAAAATCTGAAACCAATCCATTATGGTCCATCTAAAATTTTGGAAAAGATTGGTAATAATGCTTTCAAGCTTGATTTTCCTTCATATATGCAAATTTATTCCATTGCTAATGTTGAAAATTTAAGATTATATGAGCCTTCTTTGATTGAAGATCAAGGAGAAAGTGTATAGATTCCATCAATTGAATATTTTTCTCCAGAATACCTTGATGTGCTTCAACAAGACACTATACTTGACAGAAGAACAAGGACAACAGAAAGGGGAAATGTTGATTATCTTCGAGTGGGTCTCAAAGGTACAAATCCATCAAAGGCCAAATGGATTGAAGAGGAGAAGGTGAGGGAACAATACCCTCATTTGTTCAATAACTGAATATAATCTTTTGGGGTCCAAAAGGCCTCCAGTGGAGAGGAGTGATCAGGTGCTCAAGTTTATGCTCAAAAATCAAAGTGTCATAATCTTGTTAGACTCAACTTCAGATCGAAGAGTTTGTCATTCTAATTCCAACGGTGCGAACAACACTCAAATCCGAGCTCATATGCAGAAGTTAGAGCATGTCAAAGTTCAAGTTTGACTTGTCTACATGGCAAGATTGAATGACATGGCAAAGACCTTCAGCGAATGAGGAGGCGCCAACTGGCAGGCTGCCATTGGCTCCACATATCGCAAATCGTAGTCACAGGTAGAAAGGTGTTAAGAATCGGCCCCGGCGCAGATAAGTTGCGATGCGATTTATTGCATATCGCAATCAAAGGAAATGGTTGTTTTGCGATACGGGTTCGGCAGTAATCACCGATTGCGAAAATTGATAAGTCCCGAACGCAAGATATTATGAGCCATAGTTTAATATACTGCCGGGTCCGTGATATCACAATCACAACATTGCCACCATGTTAACAAGACCTTCAGCCCACCAAAGTTTGACGATTGCGATTTACGATACAACCGACAAGTTATGGCTCGCGGCGCAGTGAAATATTCGCCCAGTTAGCGGATTTTGGAGCAGAAATGTGGGTTTCTGCCAGTTTTGGAGCATTTTGTGGAATGAATAGTGGGAGAACTAGGAGAAGTCATAACTTCTCCAGTTCTTATCCAAATTGGATGCAACAAAATGTTAGATAGACATTTTTTAGTATTTTGGACTCATTGAGACAGGTTTCAGAGGCATTTGAGCATTTTAAACACACTTTTGTTGTAATTTTGAGCATAATAGAGAGGCCCAACATTGGAAGTTGGACCAATGAGACATAGCCCAGGAGGGGTGAACTCCTCATCAAATATTTGTGTTGTGTGTTGTATTTTGATGTTCTTTGTTGTTATTTTGCTACTATTCAGGATATGTTTTATGTTAAATTGTTTATAACATTTACATAAGAAACTCTCATGGGAATCGGTTAATTAAGCAAACATGGTGAATCCTTAAGAACTTAATAAGCAAATGATAAGCATCTTGGGTTATATTCTGAATGGGAATTAGCACATTGTTACTAATATGCTCCATTTCATATCAAGATGTAGCCCAGCAGAGGGGTGAAATCCTTTATCATTTTTGTCGTTATGTGTTTATGATATGGTCTATTGTCTCTGTTTTATGTTGTTAACTAAGTTTAAAAACCATAAATTTTATGTGTTTTGCAAAGTGATCCATTTCCTGGAATATGTAAAAAAAATTACTTGCAATTTTATCATCACCTTCAAGTTTGCATTACATATCATTTTGGTATCAAAGCTCTAGGTTTTGTGAAGGTTTGATTTTGTTTGCAAGTGTTTTTCTGATGCTTACAAGTTTGAAGCTTAAAATAGAAGAAGGAGAACTTCTGGAGCCAAGAGATCAAATTGTTTCAAGGAGAAAAATAACACGTCAAGATTCAATAGACATGGCACATGAAGAAGGTCCTAAAGGGATGTCTGAAGATGAAATAAATTTCAGAAAAGCTTTCTTTGAGATGTCTAAAATGGTAAAGAGTCTTTATGAAGAGAGGAATTCAAGGTTGTAGGGAGAGAGCTCAAAACCTCCAAAAGGAGATGGAGGAAACAAAGACAAGCCTCCAAAAGGGAATGGAGGGAATGGTGGCAGGCCATCACCTTCAACTCCATCCTTGTCCTCATCTTCATCCTCATATTCTCATACTTCTTATACCCTTTCACAGACACCACAAAATTCTCCAAAGGGACATAGTAAAACTCCTTTGTTAAAGCTTGACATTAAGTTTGAATTTCCTATGTATGATGGAGAGGTAGATGCTGAGAAATTAGATAATTGGATTCGTCGGATTGAAGTGTATTGCAGGATACAAAGAATCAAGGATGATGAGACCAAAATTCAACTTACTTCTCTTAGATTGGAAGGTGCAACACTTATTTGGTGGGAAGCCAAAACTCAAGAGGACATGAAGAAACATGGTAAGGTTTTATCCTCTTGGAATGATTTTGTTGTTGCAATAAGAAGGCAGTTTTATCCATTAGCATACATGCAAAAGTCTATAATGGATTGGCAAAACTCTAGGCAAGCTAAGGGACAAGATGTACAAAGATATACTCAAGAATTTAGGAAAAGGGCTTTGATTTTGGGTATAGATTTATCCTTCCAAGATACTCTACTAAAATATATTGGAGGTTTACATTGTTTCTTGAGACAAACCATTCTCATGTTTAACCCTACAAAACTAGATGAAGTTTGTGTACCATAAACTCATTTAGAAGAAAGAGAGATTTATTTTTTTTATAATTTTTTTTGAAGAAACTAGTGAGAAGTCATTCAAGTCTTGAGAAAAAGGAAAAGGGAAGTTCAAAAGCAAGGATAAAAATAATGATTCAGTCAAGAAAGCGGGAGAAAAAATCACATGGAAACATTGTTCTAAAGAAGGCCATGATGAAGACCATTGTTGGAAACTTCATCCCGAGATGAGACCCAAAAAGTTTAATAACAAGGAGAAATAAAAGACTGCTACAACTACACAACAAGATTTAGGATCTGATTCCAGAGATGAAACAAAAATCATAGCCATGGGATTGAAAGGTAAAGCTTCAGTTGCAAGTACTAGTTCTTCTAGCAAAACTAATGAAACTCAAAATGAAAGAGAAAGAATAGAGCTATTCCATATTAGAGTCATCACAAAACATAACAGGGTAGATACTTTTTTTGATAGTGGTTCACAAGAAAACCTCATTTCAGAAGACATTGTCAAGAAACTAAATTTGGAAACCATTCCTCATCCTAAACCATCCTTTGGGTTGGGTATGTGATAGTGCCAAGCTGTAAGTGACAAGAAAATGCATACTTAGATTTTCCATCATTGCAAATTTTATTGATGAGGCAGAACTTGATGTGGTACCACTTGACATTTGTGGGATTGTTTTGGGAAGCCCATACTTATATGACAAGAAATTTGTCTTTCATCACCATGAGAACAAGTATCACTTGTTTAAAGATGGGACTGAGTACATTGTTAGAGCACATAGAAAGAAGTTAAATTTGTCTCTTGTGAATGTCGGTCAAATGAAGAGGTTTGTAAATGCTAGTCAGAATTTTGCATTTTTGATGATTAAACATAAAGATATTGATGAATCTGAAGCCTTCCAAGAATATGATGCAACATTAAAATATAATTCAGTTGAAGTTGTTAACACATGTGATAAGATGTTTCAGGAATCTAATGTGTTGCCTCCTAAAAGAGGAAAACAACATGAAGTTCATTTGTAGCAGGATGATTCACTTTTGAACATTGGTCTGAAAAAGATGCCAGTGTTAGAGAATGCAGGAATCAAGAAGCAGATGCAAGAGCTACTTGAAAAAGGGAACATTAGTTATAATACATCTTCTTGTGGGTCTCCTAATGTTTTGACTTTGAGGAATAATGGTGCATGGCGATGGCGTTCACATTTGGTGAAGAGTCGAGCAAAAAACAAGGTTGAACATGATCAACATCGTGTTGGCCACAATTTTCAAGTTGGAGATGAATTACGGCTTTGCATCAGCAAAGAAAAACTTTGAGGAGCAAAGAACTTGAAATTGGGTAAGCCTATTTTGATTGAAGGCATAGGAGAGAATGTTCAAATTTATTTAACATAATTTTTCTCTTCTAAATATCTTGAAGAATTGCAGCAAGATATTACCCTTGACAAAGAAACATGAACTTCATGAAGAAGGAATGGGAAGCACCTTCATATGGGGTTCAAAAGTACAAACCAGGAAAAGCTGAATGGATTGAAACAAGAAGGGTGAGGGAATTGTACCCTCATCTGTTTTTTGATTGAAAATAGTCTTTTGGAGGTCCAAAAGCTTCTAGTTGGGAGGACTGATCCAAGGGGTCAATAAAGTGCTCAAAATTCAAAGTGTCCAAAAGTACTCGAAACCTATACCAATGTGTAAATATCAATGACCTCAATCCAGTACAACTTGAATCATTCAAAATCGATATCGTATGCTCTCAATATCACGTTTTGATTGATTTTCCAAATAGGTAAAAAAATTGCAGGTGACAGGTTGACTGTGCATTTTTGGGCCAATGAAATGTGCCACTTGGCCACTCTAGATTGGTCAAAAAAATATATATTTGAATTATAGGTTCATTTTTTAAAATTATTTTAATGGTTGACTGGGTAATTTGGCTCCAATGGTTGGAAGCCACATGGGCTAATGAATAGCTGCCACGTGGCCTCCTAGTGGCATTATAAAATTTTGGCCAAGGGCCGAAGGGACTTCGAGGGAGTTGAACAAAATACCTTGTTAAAATTGGAAACCAGGGCAAAACTTCATGTGGGTCATCTTATTCATGGCTAATAATATTTTTATTAGATTCCTCTCGTCGAGAGGTGTAGGATTGATATAAAGATCATCCAATTCCGATAAGTATTCATGGAGATATGAATTTATTTTGATTATGGAATTATTATCAAGCCGACCTACAACTCATGTAGGCTCAGAAGCCCAACAGTCGCATCTATTCACCCACCAACGTTGTGTATAAATATAAGAGGACTTTTCCTCATTTGGACTCATTCATCTCATCACATCTCTCTCTCTCTCTCTACTGCGCAGATATGAGTCTCTTCTCTACTGCGCTGAAATGGGTCTCTCTCTCTCACACATGTGAAGCCGAAAGCTGTTGAATTTGAAGCTGCAACTGCAGAAGTAAAGATTGACTTGCGTGGCCTAGAATATCTCCTCTTTGGATTTGCGTTGTAGGTTCATCTAAACCTCCTTTGAAAGCCGCAACTTTTGGTGGTGGAATGAAGTCAATCCGACGAACGGTTTGCAAGATATCGACTGCCCTAGTTTGAAGCCGGAAACTGCTAAAACTGAAGCTGCAACTGCAGAAGTAAAGATTGACTTGCGTGGCCTAGAAGATCTCCTCATCTGAACTGCGTTGTAGGTTCATCTGAACCTCCTCTGGAAGTCAAAACTTTTGGTGGTGGAATGAAGTCAATCCGACTGTCGGTTTGTGAGATATGGTCTGCCCTAGTTTGATAATGAAGCCGCTAATGCTGATGCTACTGATCTAGGGTTTGCTACTTCTGATATGAATCAGATTTATTGTACTATTTCTCTCTGCTGAATTATTGAAGATAAAAGAAGATTTGATCAAAGGGTTTCCCCACACATTGTGGGGTTTGTCCCTGGCTAGCCGCCACATCTTGTGTCTCTTGTCTTGGCTTGTTTTCTGTCGATCGTTTAATGTTCTATCTGCACTTTACTTTATGTATATGTGATTGCTATTCGGTGGAATATAATAAGAAAAAGAAGTAAACTGTTATAAGCATAGAACATACCATAACTTAACATGGTATCAGAGCTGAGGTGAAGACAAAGCCCGAGCAAGAGCAAGAGCAATCATTGAAGAGAAGATTGGCAAGGCTATCCTAAAAGAACTATGGGGTCCTCAACACTCTTTCCTACCGAAGACAAGCTCCGTGAGAAAGCTGACTATCACGGATGGAAGATGTCTATCGATCTAACCCTTGAAGATCAAGGAGTGCTAGACCATGTCAGAGGCAATATTGTTGAGCCTCCATCAAATGCATCCGCTGCTGCATGGAACAAATGGAAAATTGAAGAAGTCAAAACAATAGAAGATCATCCGGGACTCTATCGACAAGCACTTTGTGGCCTACATCTCTGAACTGGACACCTCCAAGGAAATATCCGATAGACTGGTGAGTTTATTTAAAGTTAATGATGCAAATCAAGTTTTGTTTCTTAGAAATAAGCCGAGGGAAATCAAGAAGGGTAAAGATGAAAGTATGCAAGCATACTTCTTAAGAATCACTGAGATCAAGAACGATCTCCTATCTATTGGGGAAACTATTACTGACAGAGAAATGGCACTCACAACTCTTAGAGGATTGCCATTTGAATGGTATGTGTTCATGACTACTCTTTTGAACTATAACGTAATTCCTGGTTTCGAGGAATTAATGGCTAGATGCATTCAAGAAGAAACAAGGGGAGAAGTGCAAAAAATGCCCATGCCTAAAGGTCCTCCTGCTGCCTTTTCTTCTCATGCTAAGAAAAGAAATAATTCTGGGACTAAATCAAAAGGAAAGGTTGGACCTAAGGGTGGAAGAAAGGGATGATGTTACATCTGCGATAAAGTAGGTCACTATGCTAGGGAGTGCCCTGATAGAAAGGACTCACACCGGGACGATGATCAAAATCCCTATGATGGCAAATCAAAGGAATGACAAATTCAACAGCAAAGGTAAGAGGAGAGCTGGGAATCAAGGAAGAGGACAAGCATTCAAGAAGGCTAGAAATTCTAGAATGTATTAAATGCACCTGACCTCAAAAGGAACCTAGTGTCCATCTTGGCAATGGAAGACAGAGGCTACAAGGTAACCTACAACAATGGCAAGGTATGTATATGGAAAAATAATTTTACTCTTGGGTTTAGTGTTGATTCATTATATCAGGTTGATGGAAGTCCGCTAGGTGTCATGTCTTGTGACACAACTATTTAGTCCGAACTTTGGCATCGGAGGTTTGCCCACCTTCATTTCAAAGCTCTACCCGATGTAAGACAGATGGTAACAAGGATGCCCGAATTCCAAGTAGAGAAAGAAGGTGTATGTCCGAGATGTGCCGAAGGAAAGCTCAAAAGGGGACCATTCCCTTCAAGTCAAAGCAAGACCTCCGATATATTACATCTAGTTCACTCAGAAATATCAGAGGCTAGCATCAAGAGGGAGACTACTACACCATATACTCCTGAACAAAATGGTGTGGCAGAAAGGAAGAACCGCATAATTATGGAAACTGTCCGGGCCATGCTACATGATCAAAGTCTTCCTAAGTTTCTATGGGCTGAAGCTACACTGCCGTATATGTACAAAATCGATGCCCTCATCAAGCATTGGGTTCCAAGACTCCTGAAGAAAAATTCACTGGTAAGAAGCCTGATGTTTCTCATTTTAAAATTTTTGGAAGCCCTTGGGAGCATCTAGAAAGAAGGGAATTTTCGTGGGCTATGGTGAAAATACTAAAGGCTATAGAATCTATGTAGCTGGTCAAAGGGAAGTCGTGATTAGTCATGATGTCACCTTTGACAAAGATATGGCTCTCAGCAAGGTGGACAATCTGCTGACTTTGAGTAGCTCTCAAGAAGCCGACACCTGGGAACCGAAAGAAAAGGATGATGAATCAATGCCTGATGTAGAAGAACCCATGGATCCAATTGATCCTCCTCCATATGAGCCTTCCTCTTCTAGGAAGAGGCCTTCATGGCTTAAGGGGTTACTTGATGATGCTGAAGGACATGCTGCACCCCGAGGAACCTTTCGTGAAAGTAAGAAACTTAACAGGTATCAGGGATACCTGACCATCATGAGCACGATCATACAAAATGAACCTTCATCATTCTCAGATGTCATCAAGCATTAACTATGGAAGGATGCTATGACCATAGAATATGAGTCTATGATGGAGAATGATGTTTGGGAAGTAGTTCCCAGATCCTGGACAAGACAATTGTTACTTCAAAATGGCTTTACAAGATAAAGCATGCAACAAATGGAAGTATGGAAAAGTATAAGGTTCATTTTGTTGCTCGTGGTTTATCCCAGAAGGGAGGTATAGACTATGATATTTGCACCTGTTGCCAGATATACGACCATCCGCTTGATCATAGCCCTTGTGGCTTCACAAGGATGGAACCTACATCAGATGGATGTTAAGACCGCGTTCTTGCATGGTTCTATCAAAGAAGAGGTCTATGTGGAGCAACCTGAAAGATTTGAGATTTATGATTGAAAATCTCATGTATGCAGGTTGAAGAAGGCTCTCTATGGGCTGAAGCAAGCACCCCGAGCATGGTATGAGAGGATCGATAGCTACTTGATGAAGCTAGGATTCACTAGGAGTGAAGTTGATCCTAACCTTTACTTTAAGGCTGAAGATGACAAGCCTCTCATACTGGTGTTGTATGTGGATGACCTCTTTCTAACAGGTACAAACCCTCTCATTCACAAATGTAAGAGGGAGATGGCTTCTGAATTTGAAATGAAGGACCAAGGACTTGAAGTGTGGCAGAAGCCAAGAGAAATTTTCCTATCTCAAGGAAAATATGTGGTAAATATATTGGAAAGATTCGGTATGATGGACTGCAAGCTTGTGACTACCTCGAGGATCTTAACTTTTAGAATTTATATGGTAGTGATGTCAGACCAGACTTGGGAAATGCCTTTGAGTTTCAAAAACTCATTCGCATTAATGTTCTTGGTGAACCTCCGTCCGAACATATGTTTTGAAGTTAGCATTGTGAGCTCATATTTGGTTGAGCCTCACTAGATTGATGCCAGGAATCTTCTGAGATGTCTTCAGGACACAATATCTCATGGATTAAGATACACTTCCGGAGATGTGAGACTACTTGGATATACTGATGTTGATTGGGCAGGCAGTGTGGTGGACCGTAAGAGCACTTCCGAGTATTGTTTCACCTTAGGATTTGCTTTGATATCCTGGATGAGCAGGAAGCAGAAGTCGGCGCTTTGAACATCGCCGGAGCAAGATATATTGTTGCTAGCATAACCTCATGTGAGGCAGTCTGGTTGCAAAGCTCTTCAGCAAGCTGTTTGGATTTACATTGGATACCACTGTGATTCTCTGTAACAACCAGAGGTGGGATTCGATTATTGAGGAATTCCGTATTTGTCAATTGCTCCAGCAGACAGACATCATCTTGGATATGATAAGTCAATGAGAAAGGAAGCTCCATCACATTAAGATGATGTACAGGTTGATACACCTTGTCAAAGCCCCGAGGAAAGATCTAATCTGTGATTTTCCCAAACGACTTGGAGTCAGCAAGAAACCCTTGTACAAGGGTCCTGCATGTTGCATACATTGAGCTCTGGGAGCTCTGAGGGCTTGTGATTCCTACTGGTGCAACATATGACCACAGGGTGACTCACCCTCCCCTGGTGGTGCACACTGGAACAAGATGATTCGCTCTCTTGTGGGACAAGATGATTCACTCTCTTGTGGAACAAGATGATTCGCTCTCCTGTGTAGCAGGATGATTAGTTCTCCTGTGAAGCCTGGATTGATGTGTTCTCCATGGCAGCCTGGATTGATGTGTTCTCCATGGCAATTGTAGCAGGATTGATGTGTTCTCCTGTGAGGTCTGGATTGATGTGTTCTCCATGGCAATTGTAGCAGGATTGGTGTGTTCTCCTGTGAGGCCTGGATTGATGTGTTCTCCATGGCAATTGTAGCAGGATTGATGTGTTCTCCATGGCAATTGTAGCAGGATTGGTGTGTTCTCCTGTGAGGCCTGGATTGATGTGTTCTCCATGGAAATTGTAGCAGGATTGATGTGTTCTCCTGTGAGGACAGGATTGATTAGTTCTCCTGTCGAGGCATCCTACCCATGTAGTCTGGGACTCATGGGAAGTACCTCTCATCTAATCAATGAGCAGGAAAATGAAGTTAGGGACCATAGTAGTACCGATGGACGCATCGTTGTAACTACCGTACTCCCTATGCTAGGATGACCTCCATTGATCTGGGATCAATGATACTGGTCTGGGACCAGTGGTAGGAGTTGTACCATACTATGATGCTGACTTCGGGTCGGTTGAGACTGGTCTGGGATCAGTGGTACGTACTCTGAGACTGACTTTGAGTCAGTGGAGGATGATATTGGTCTGGGACCATTGGAGTTGTACTCACTATGACGCTGACTTTGGGTTGGTTGAGACTGGTCTGGGACCAATGGTACATACTCTGAGACTGAATTTGAGTCAGTATGATACATCCTCGATCATTTCTTCTTCTTCATAATTCGGACAAAAGCAGAGTAGAACAGGACAATGCAAGAGCAGAGCAGAACAAAACAAAACACTACAGATCAGTGCAGGGCAGAACAAGACAAAGCAGAACAGGTAAAATAGAGCAGAGCAGGGCAAGGGTCAGGCTGTACAAGGCAGTGCATTTGATGGATGAATAGTAACGATCGATAGAAAGATTGCAGATGAAGTTCTCCATGGTTGAGAGGGAGTGTTAAAATTGGCAACCAGGGAAAAACTTCATGTGGGTCATCTTATTCATGGCTAATAATAGTTTTATTAGATTCCTCTCGTCGAGAGGTGTAGGATTGATATAAAGATCATCCAATTCCGATAAGTATTCATGGAGATATGAATTTATTTTGATTATGGAATTATTATCAAGCCGACCTACAACTCATGTAGGCTCAGAAGCCCAACAGTCACATCTATTCACCCACCAACATTGTGTATAAATATAAGAGGACTTTTCCTCATTTGGACTCACTCATCTCATCACATCTCTCTCTCTCTCTACTGTGCAGATATGGGTCTCTTCTCTACTACGCTGAAATGGGTCTCTCTCTCTCTCACACATGTGAAGCCGGAAGCTGTTGAATTTGAAGCTGCAACTGCAGAAGTAAAGATTGACTTGCGTGGCCTAGAAGATCTCCTCTTTGGAACTGCGCTGTAGGTTCATCTGAACCTCCTTTGAAAGCCACAACTTTTTTTGGTGGAATGAAGTCAATCCGACGAACAGTTTGCAAGATATCGACTGCCCTAGTTTGAAGCCGGAAACTGCTAAAACTGAAGCTGCAACTGCGGAAGTAAAGATTGACTTGCGTGGTCTAGAAGATCTCCTCATCTAAACTGTGCTGTAGGTTCATATGAACCTCCTCTGGAAGTCGAAACGTTTGGTGGTGGAATGAAGTCAATCCGACTGTCGGTTTGTGAGATATGGTCTGCCCTAGTTTGATAATGAAGCTGCTAATGCTGATGCTACTAATCTAGGGTTTGCTACTGCTGATATGAATAAGATTTATTGTACTATTTCTCTCTGCTGAATTATTGAAGATAAAAGAAGATTTGATCAAAGGGTTTCCCCACACATTGTGGGGTTTGTCCCTGGCTAGCCACCACATCTTGTGTCTCTTGTCTTGGCTTGTTTTCTGTCGATCGTTTAATGTTCTATCTGCACTTTACTTTATGTATATGTGATTGCTAATCGGTGGAATATAATAAGAAAAAGAAGTAAACTGTTATAAGCATAGAACATACCATAACTTAACATACCTACCACCTAGCAATAAGTCGCATTACCACTCTACCATTTCATTATGCCTTACCATATAGTGCTCCACACATATATTTAATAAACACACATTTCATGTTTTGGAGTTGGGCCTGGGCTAAGCCCCAACCTTGGTCACTGCGCACACAAGAACTTTGGGGCGGGACCATGGGCTAGGGCTTAGCCCTAGCCCCAAGGTCACAGCCCTGTCACAATAAAACCACAACGGAGGGGGCCAGCCCTTAGGGCGTGGAGAGGCGGCCAATACCAGGCCATATGGATTGCAACATGACTGAGGCCTTTGGAAATCGGTGCTCACAGCTTCAGACGCTTAGTGTGGATTTTAAGCGCTAATCTCTAAGTTACATGCTCATTCATGTGATCAGTGGCAGTTCCGTTGGGGGCCTGATCGACAAGGGCGGGGCAGTTAGCCCCAGTCCCTAGGTATGTGGCCCCCATGTGACCACAATTTTCAGAAAGTGGGGGTTAGAGGAAATTTAAAGTATCCAATAATTTTTACAATCGAGCGTGATTATAGGCCAAATTTGCACGCTCTTTGGGGTGCTCAGGCCAGGTTTGGGTCCAATTGTAGGATTCCATTATGTTGGTACTTGTATGATGTAGCACTATACTCCTAAGGAATTGTAAGGAAATGCATAAGCTCGGGCACCCTATCAACCTCTATGCTGTCAATTTTTGTGTAGCATTGGGAGGTATTCTCACATGCCAAGAGGCCACCTAAACCGACCTAGAAAAATTATGGAAATCAAAATAAAATAAATTTTATTTTTGAGTTTCATGTCGGCTCAAAAGGTACAAGTTGGCCCCAACATGAAAGGGTGTATCCGTTGGGGTAAATTTGCCCATTTGACTTGTAAATATACACATGATGTGGCACTTCATTCGTCTCACTCACTCATCATCTATGTTATATAGAAGACACTCATGGGAGCAGAAAAATATGAAATGACTATAATTTGGATTTTCTTTTTGGCACATATTTCTAGATGTTTTATTGTAAACCTTGTTGAAGAATAATTTCTCCTAGTAGAAGATTTTTTGAGTTTCTCCTAAGTTTGGGTTTCCTAGGGAAACATTTGTTGTCTCTATTGTGCATGGTTATGTCTTTATGATCTTTATTGTTTCTACTATTTTCTCTACTCTACTCTTGATATTTTTGTGTATAATTACTTAATGATATCAGTGTCATAAGAAGAATTAATAGAATATCATTAGAAGTAATTATCAGATCAACAAAATATTTTTCTAATGTTCATCATTGTATAAAATTCAACATTTGTTGCCATGCACTATTGGTAAACCCGCTAACAATCCCCTAAACATTCTTGCATGAAGCTTCAATCTAACATAGGGGTCGACTAGAATTATACTATCAGGAAGTTGAGTTCTTATGATAATTATTCCACCAACTAGAAACTTGAAGTGTCCCCTTAACAAGTCAGAATGTCTCTTCCACTAGCCATCGACAATCTCGGAAGAAGACCACCATGTTGATGTTGCGCTTCTCTGATTATAAGTGGGATGCTACTATGCAAAACTTTTGTCTTCTGATCCGTCATCCTAATATATTTTCCTACGTATTGAAACCACATGTAAGATTGAGTTCTTTCTCCCTCATTAGTCTTGATCTTACATGTCATCCCTTCATTGTTATGAGGGATGGAAAATTTCTCATATGGGCATTTGGCATTGCAAGCCATGTCTATGTATTGCTAAAGAGGACTACTCCACAACTCAAAAGTGGAGGTTTTTTTACTGCCCCATTAGTAACTCTAATTGGTTCTCCATAATGGAAAGATTACTAGTCCTAACACACCTGGCTCCCAAAGTTTCAAGCTAACTGTTCTCCTTTAGAAACTTGGTTTTCTTTTTCATTGTTAAAAGGCCTTTTTTAAGCTTTTCAATTTCTTCCTGAGTATGATTGTTACCCAGAATCCCTGTAGAGGAGATCTATGAAATAATACTATCATCATCTCTTGTTATGGCATTCATACAAATCTCCTCATCCCTTTTCTCTATTCGCACTAGCTCCTTGTCAAACAAGTGAAGTTTCAGTTTCCCTTCACATTGTCTGACAACACAACATACCAAGTTGTAAGCAGATGTAGAAAGAAGCTATTGTTGTTTCAAAACAACCACTAAAAAAGACAGGATGGGATGGGAAATATCATCACTTTCATCAATAATGGTAACCATGATTTCTTTTACATGATCCTAGATGGTTGCATCATGATCTTCACTGGTAGCATCAAGGAAGTGATGAAATATGTATAGAATAAGATCATCACAATCTAAATCATGCATGATGAATATTATTTTACCTTAGCCATCAAATCTAGAATCTTAGTCATCTTGTTGAATGAATGGCATCCAATGTATTTTAACTGGTAAAAACTTTCCACAATCAACTACAAGATCTCCTTCATTTTAACACCTTTATAAGGAACTTTAGGAGTTGTAACCCTAATAAATTCACTTAGACAATATGCAACAACAAGCCTTACCTCCTTACATTCATGTTTCAACAATCTACGTTCACCAAAGCAAGTCGTTGTCAGAACCATAACTTATTGCATTAGTTGGGAATGTGTTTGATCCACCTTGTGCAAACATTCTTCCACCTCCTCTAAAGAGATATATTTTGATGGAGACCCATGAGCCAACTTATCTTCTACATTAAAAATTTCCTCTTCGAGCATTTCCCCATTCTAAATTTCAAGGGACTTCAAGGACACTAAATCCCTCTCCGATTTTCTCCACAGATGACATGCAACCAAAGGATGGATTCAGCCCAAATAAACTCGGCCCCAAAGGAGAAATACTAAGCCTTAAGGAAATGGGTATGTATCTGAAAGGATAACTCAACCTTTGAGGAGCATTTGACCCCCAAAATAATTCAGCCTTCCTCAATTACTTGGCTACCGTAATGCGAATTGGGTCTCGTAATCGAACTTGACCCCCAAGAAATTAACACGATCTCTTTTTTATTTACAATTTTTTTTTTCCAAAATTCTTCTAAGGTTTTCATACAAATATTTTTTCAAGCAACTATCATGCAAATAAAGAGGTTTAGCACAATAAAATTATGAAACCACTAATAATTATTTTTGCTCAATAAATTCATGCAATAGAAATCAAATGCTCCAACTAATCTTTATTAAACTACTCTCAAGAGATTACATGCAATTTTATTTGTGGAACCTAGGATCTGCTACAACAATGACTCCCACAATAATCATCTCAACCTCCTTATTTATCAGGTCTTCAAGATGAATTCTCCCCCTAGAAGAAGAGAGTAACCTCCCTAATTAATTTAGTTTCTAGCACAAATAATTTCGGCCTCAAAAATAACCTCAGCTTCTTCTGATAAAATCTAGTTGTTGCAATAATTTCAACCTCCAAGGGATAATTCAACCTCTATGAGAAATGAAACCTCATCAATAAACTCAAACCTTAGTAAGTAAACTTTCTCCCAACAAGAAACTCACACCAATAAATTTAATTTGGCCCAACAAAATAAATTCTACCCAACAAGAGAAATTTGTCCCAACAAGAGAAATTCAACCCAACAAGAGAAATTTGGCCCAACAAAGTAACTTCAGCCTAACAAGATAAATTCATCCCAACAAGATAAATTCAACCCAGTAAAATAAATTTGTCCCAACATGATAAGTCCAACCCAATAAGATAAATATGACCTAGTAAATTAAATTTGTCTCAACAAGATAAATATAATCTGAATAAAATAAACTTAGCCCGGTAAAATAAAATCGTCCTAGTAAGATAAATTTGGCCTAGTAAAATAAATTCAGACTTTAGTGTGACCCTTTCTAATTCGATACCATGGATGGACTTGAGCCAGATTAACTCGGCTTTGGCCCTCTGTTCATGACAATTTCAACCCTCCATAACATAACACAATTTGGCCCTTCTAGTCTGATGACTTAGCCCCTATTAATCTTGTTCTGCCACAATTAAGGTACTCGTCTCAGACAATAATTCGACCCCTATGAATTCAGCTATATTGGAATTCTGAAATGCAATTTGATCTTCATACAATGCTGAACTCCTACCAAAAGAAATTTTTCACTAGGGTTTCACGCTAGGGTTCTTGTCCTTTGAAAGAGCTAATTTGGCCACACGCCAAACTCAACTTCTAGATAAAAGTTGGCTACGATTTCAACCTGCATCAAAATTTAATGTTTGTAAAACAGATGCTAAACCTTCCATCATTAATTCCATTAGGCCGACAGGAAAACCAATTTTGTTACCATTGTAATATTCCTTTTTATTCATTTGGATAAAAATCCTCGGAAAATTTTACAAGATAATTTTTTGCCAAAAACATTAATAAAATGGAACGCATGATGACAAAATTGCATATAATAATTAATGAAAGAAATCCTAATTTCTATTTTTATTAATAATTTTGAGGAGGATATTACATCAAAAACTTGGAAGATATATTGGGTTTTTGGTTCTCAGACTTTTGCAATTTGATCTTCAACAAATTAGCAATGTGCTCTAGCCCTTCTAAATAAACCAATTCGACCCTCTAATATTATTAAAATCTGTCCTCATTGATTAATCAATTCAACCTGTCAAGCAAAAGGAAATGATCAACTAGGGTGGATTTACAACCACCGAAACCAACCACCACTTGGTAGGGTGTTTATTTCAACAGCGAAGATATGAAATATATCGAGGGTTTCTCCCTGACAGCGCAAGCTACTAGAGCTTCTGGAATAAGGATCAAAATATCAATTCTCAATCATGCCCATGAATGAACTCCTCCTTCCCTTTTATTGAGATGACCATTTGAATAGCATGGATCATCCAAATGCCATGGGTCATTTTCTTCTTTAAATAAAGTGACTTATAATATTATTTCTTCCTAGTCACATTGTAATTAATTAATTCTCTTATATTTCATAATTATTTGTAATATGTAGCCTATGGGAATAGTTAAGCTACTAAATAAGTCTTCGTTCCCAATGCCAAAATAAAAGACATTAACGAAAAGGCCAATAAATAATAAACATCTCACTGATTCTTCTCGTATTTGATTCATGCATAAATACAAGACACTCAACTCTATAAAAAACTATCATTTCTAACATTTTAACACTCTTCCATCTTAAATGCACAAGCAACATCATTATTTACACGTCATAATATTATACTCAATAACCATTCCACTAAGTCGAAAAAATATAGAGAGTAGATTTGAAACCATATTTATAGAATTCCAAATTCTACATTCATGCCTTTCAAGGGCATTTTGACCAATGTTATGCAAACAAGTCACAAAATAGAAGAAAAGATAGATCAACGCCTTGAAAATTGGCCTCTTCGAGGGGGCAACCTCCTTCATATTACACAAATGAACAAATCTTGGATGATACAAATGACAAAACCTCTTTTCTATATATAGGAGTCTAATGGGTCACAATATAATCAAAAGAGACATAACAATAATAATATAAGGGCACAACAATAATAATAGTGGGCTTCTATGGGGCACAATAATAACAATATCAGGACAATAGAGGCACAACAATAACAATAAGGGCTATAATGACAATAGTAATGGGGGAATCACTAGTATTATAAAGACCTGACATGCCCCTCTCCTTCAAAAAAGTGTTGTCCTCAACGCTTGAGTAGTTGTGGATGCTTCTGTATAAAATTCTCACCCTCCCATGTGGAATCTTCAGCGGGTAAGTCCTTCCACTTTATGAGATACTTCGAAATTGATCGATTTCATAGCGGCCGAGTTCTTGTTTCTGTGTTTTTTTCAGGTTCCAATATGATTTTTCCTTCCTCGTCAAGTTCTGGCAATATTGTTTGAATTGGGAGTTTGTCACCTATAACCTTCTTTAAGCATGAAACATGGAAAACTGGTTGCACTCGAGAAGCTGTAGGAAGCTCCAATTTGTATGCGAGAGTACCAATCTTTTGCAACACCTTGTACATACCATAATACTTTGGTGATAATTTATTATCCTTCTTAGCTTGCTTGAGGGACATTTGTTTATATGGTTGTAGCTGTAGAAATACCCAGTCACCTACATGAAAACTTCTTTCAATGCGATGTTGATTTTCCTATTGTTTCATTCTATTCTGTGCCAAAGTGAGGTTATCCTTTAAGAGTTGGAGAACCTGTTGTTGATTCTCGATGTGATCTTCCACTACTTGAACCTTAGAATTTTCTCTTAAATGTGATGTGATGGACGATGGATGATATCCATAAAGTGCCATAAATGGGGTCATTTTTTTTGCAATATGGAAGGAAGTGTTATACAACCATTCAACCAGAGGTAACCATTTGACCCATTGTGTCTATTTATCAGATACAAAGCAACAAAGATATCCTTCCAAACATTTTTTTACTATCTCAGTTTTCCCATCAGATTGAGGATGATAAGATGAGCTATGAGCTAACTGAGTACCAAGACAAGAAAATATTCATGTCCAAAAATTTCCAGTGAAAATGGGATCTCTGTCGCTTACAATAATCTTTGGGTTCCATGTAGCTTTTGAATCGTTTCCATAAATGTAGTAGAAACTGTTCCTGCTTTAAATGGATGCGATAATGCACAAAAGTGTGCATACTTGGTAAGTCTGTCAACTACCACTATGATGACACTCTTTCCTTCGGACTTGGGTAAACCTGTGATAAAATCCATTGAAACCTCCTCTCAACGTTGGCTTGGAATAGATAAAGGTTGTAATAAACCCGAGGTCTTAATTGTTTCAACTTTATTTTTTTGGCAAACCAAACATTCCGCCACAAACTTTTGAATATCCGAGTTAAGGCCATCCCAAAAAATATCCTTCTTAACCCTGTGGTAAGTTTTTAAAAATCCTGAGTGCCCTCCTAAGGGAGAGGTGTGCAATTCCATAAGAATATTTTGTTTGAGTTGAGAATTCTTACATAGGTATAAGAGATATTTGTACCGTAACGAATTATTTTTCCAGCTAAATGTATCAGATGTACTGGGATCTTGTTGTAGCTTTTGAATGAGTGCCCACACTTCTTCGTCATTCTTCCATTCGTCCCTTGCTTAATTTATCCAATCTGGTTGGATAATAGAAATGGCGCAAATCAATGCTTCCACATCCTCATCCTTTCTTGAGACTGCATCTGCCACAACATTTTTCTTCCCTTTTTGTAGATGATTTCAAAGTCATAACCCAACATCTTTGTGACCCATTTTTGCCGCTCTTTTGAAGATAATATTTGTTCTAAAAAGTATTTAAGATTATCATGATCATTTTTTACCTTGAAGTGTCTTCCCATTAGGTAGGGTCACCATTTCTTAAGTGCATGTAGTATTGCCAACATTTCCTTCTAATAAATGGCTTTGTGTAAATACTTTCCTTTGATTGGACAGCTTTCGAAAGAAATGGGTCTTTCTTCTTGTATTAAAACAACACCAATTCCATTTCCTAAGGCATCACATTCCGTAATAAAGGTTTTTGTGAAGTCCGGCGTAGCTAAGACAGGTGTTTGGCACATTGCCTATTTAGTTCAAAGGCTTTCGTTGCTTCTAGAGTCCATGAAAATACATCTTTCTTCAATAATGTTGTTAGAGGTGCTACTATTCTCCCATAATTCTTAACAAACTTGCAATAATAACTTGTCAACCTGAGAAATCCTCGTAAATGCTTTATGGATGTGGGGATTTTCCATTCCTTAATCAATTTAATTTTGCTAGGGTCTACCTTAATACCTTCATGAGATACAATATGACCCAGATATTCCACTTCTTGTACCTCGAAGAAACATTTGGAGCTTTTTGCATATAATTGTTTCTCCTCCAATAGTTCGAGAACCCTATCAACATGTTCAACATGATCCTTCCAAGACTTGCTGTAGATCAGTATATCATCAAAAAATAATAACACAAATTTTCTAAGGAAGGGTTTGAAAATGGAATTCATCAAACCTTGAAATGTAGAAGGTGCATTGGGAACGCCAAAAGGCATGACCAAAAATTCATAACGACCCTCATGAGTTCTAAATGTTGTTTTCAGAATGTCTTCAGTCTTCATTCTAATTTGATGATATCCTGAACGAAGATCCAACTTGGTGAAGTAAATTGATCCATGCAATTCATCCAATAATTCATTAATGACAAGAATGAGAAATTTATCTTTAATAGTGAGCTTGTTGAGTTCCCTATAATCCGGACACATGCATCATGACCCATCCTTCTTGTGCACTAATACTACTAGAGCAGAGAAAGAACTTTGACTAGGTTGAATTATACGAGCCTTTGGTATTTCTGCAACCATACGTTCAATTTCACTCTTTTGGGCATAAGGATATCTGCAAGGTCTGATGTTTGGAGGAACACTTCCTGGAATCAAATGAATAGCATGATAATGATCACAAATATGTGGGAGGTCTTTGGGAGTCTAAAATACCTTGGAATGATTGTCCAAGACTTTTTGGAGATATGGAGAAATAGTTGATTTCGATGTGGGAACCTATAGCGAACATAATTGTGCAATTACACCTCGTTGTTCTTTCTTTAGAAGCTTTGTCATTCCGTTAGAGTTGATTATCTTTCTTGGTTTCCCTGTGATACCCCTTAATTCAACTTCCTTTCCTTCCGAAGAAAATTTCATGAAAATTTCTTGAAAATTAAAATCTACTGTACCCAAGGATTGTAGCCATTGGACTCCTAGTACAACATCAGCACCACCCATTGGAATGGAAAGCATTGGGATATCAATACATATTATCCCATGGATAACTTGATATTATGGCACTTTCCATAGCAATTTATGGTTCCTCCACTTGCAACCATCACTTGACACTCTAGTGCTGGATATAGGAAGCAATTTCAATCCCTTGGCTATCTTACAATGAATAAAATTATGGGTACTGTCTGAATCAATCAACACTATTATGTTTTTCTTCTTGATATGTCATTCTATCTTGATAGTTTGATGAGTGGTAATTCCGGCCAATGCATTACAATATATCGTCAGATTTATTTCTTCTTTCTCTAGTGTTTGTTCCTCGTGTATATCCTCTTCTTTTGACGTTTCATGTTCCTTTTCTTCCCCCTCTTCATAATCTATGTAAAATAATATCTTCTCAACACACTTATGACCTTTAGTGTATTCCCTATCACAACTGTAACAAAGCCCTTTTTTATCTTTTTTCTTCCAATTGTTGTGGTGTCAACCTTGTAGGTTGTGGAAGGATAAGAGCAACAACACTTCCATCTTTATAGTTGTGAGTGGTAGGCTTCCTTGTTGCCATAATTTTGCTTTGCATTTTTTTTGCCAACCCGAATACCTTATCCAATGAATCAGGTTTCCAAAGGTGAACCTCATGTTGGATGTTATCCTTTAAATTCCTTATGAACACATCAATCTTATGCTCCTCTGGAATATCTTTTACCCTTATATTCAATTTTTGGAAGTCCTCAATTTGCTCCATCATTGAACCCTTTTTTTTTAGATTTATCAATTGGCTAAAAAAAGTGTTGCTTTTTGTATCCTCATAATGCGTTATCATTTCTTCCGTAAAAATTTCCCAAGTGACAATTTGTTTACGAGAGAAAAGCCATCGATACCATACAACTGGTTCCAAATATAAAGTTGCAATGCGTATCTTTTGTGTGTTTTGCACATTATGGGGATCGAAATATTGTTCTATCTGTAGTATCCATGTTACAGGATCCTTGCCATCAAACTTCCTCATATCGATCTTTGGAACGTGGTGGGTCTTTGTTCCAACTTTAGAGTATGAAATCATGATTAACATTTCTTTTGTTCTCATCATGAGTTTCCTCTACTATATTTTTGCCATTAAGAAGCCTTTCTTGTAGTAACTTTGTCAAACTTTCCATGTCTTTCTTCAAATCTTCAATGTTGTCATTCTCCGAATCATGATTGACATTTCTTTTGTTCTCATTATGAGTTTCCTCTACTACCTTTTCGCCATTAGGAAGCCTTTCTTGTAGCAACTTTGTCAAACATTCCTTCGAACCTTCCATGTATTTCTTCCAATCTTCAATGTTGTCTTTCATACCATCCATCTTAGCTTCCATTCCATTCATCTTAGCTTCTATGCCTTTCTTTAAACCATCCATCTTTGCTTCTATTACTTTTCGTGAGAGTGAAATTTGTTGCACTTGGTCTCATAATTTAGATATATCATGTTGTATTTTTTCTTCTTTTTTCATGAGTCATGCTAGAGCCTTCAGGTTGCTTACTAGGTGTTTCCATTTTCTTTCTTTGGGGTATCAATTAATGATAATAATGCTTCACTATGCCCTTTGAATTCCTTCAAACTAATTTTTCAAGCCAAATTTATGAAAAAAAAAACTACACATGTTTTGTTACTTTGGAGGAGATAGATATTGAATATGTTGTATCTCTATAGTTTCGGATCTCCAAGGTCTGAAATTACGTCCTGCAGTAACCTTCTGAGTCCTCTTTCTAACCCCGCAAGTCTGATCAAGATTGGATTCTCCAAGGAAGAGTTATGCCCAATCTCCCACGATGACCAGCTTATAGGCTAGTTCAGTAGAGCGAACTTGTACGAAGTGCCACATGTCAATGCTTTGACCTTAGGACCTCAAATCGATACACATAAATGTTCAGGTCGTCCTCTTTTTGTAATCTTACGAATTTTCAGTCTGATGCTAGAAAAAAAGTTATGACGATTTCCCCAGGTCACCTGTTTGAGATATAATTCAGGATCTTGCAAAAACCCCAACTTCCTTGGATCATATCTCCGAAAATATAGTGAGAAAAGATTTGAAATTTGGAACTGAGGTTCAGAGAGATTCTGGCTTAAATGGGTTTTTTTTATCTTCTGAAACGTCACAGAAAAAATGTTATAGCGAAAATTCCACGATGACTTGTTTCGAGCAACAAAATCCTAGAATCCAAAGCTCTAATACCAAATGTTATGCAACCAACTCACAAAATAGAAGAAATGATAGATCAACGCCTTGAAAATCAACCTCTTTGAGGAGGCAACCTCCTTTACATTACACATATGAACAATTCTTGGATTATACAAATGACAAAACCTCCTTTCTATATACAGGAGTCTAATGGGTCACAATATAATCAAAGCCGACATAACAATAATAATATAAGGGCACATCAATAACAATAGTGAGCTTCTATGGGGCATAATAATAACAATATGAGGACAATAGGAGCACAACAATAACAATAAGGGCTACAATGACAATAGTAATGGGGAATCACTAGTATTACAGGGACCGAACATCCAACTTCCTCAATAACATAGTGTATAACATATTCGAGAAAATTCATCACTTTTAAAACAATAATAAATGCACGAGAGTTATTATTTACTAATCCTTTCTACTTTTTAATAATTAATAATCTATAAAATATTTATACTTTTTAATAATTAATAATCTATAAAATATTTATAGAGAAATAGTTTATAGTTATTTTATTCACATAATAATGTCTTTCTTTTCTTATCATCTACAATTGTGTTCATAGCTTTCTTTTAGTTTTCTTTTGTAATGTTCAATTCAAATCACACCCTAACCATTGGTCGCACCTATCATCGTAGAAACTCCTGATCACCACCTAAAACCATTAAAAAAATAAATAATAAATAATAAAACATGTTATTTACTTCTATATTAATATAAAAAATACAACATATATGTAAGCTAGCTTATAACTTAACCAAACCAATTTACAAACAAAAGTTAAGAATTTTTTTCTAAGGAAAAAACAATGTGTCTACTATTTCAATTAGAAATCAAATACATAAAAGCTATGTTTTGAAGCACTTATAAAGTGTTTATTATGAACGTTAAAAATCCAATAAAAATTGCAACGAAAAAATCTCCTAACAATCCAAGAATTATGCAAATAGGAGATGCATTTGAAGTTAATCTATGCATAAATAGATATATATGACTTATTTTGATAGCTGAAAATTATTCAATTTGTGTGGTAGCTTTATGGGTTTTCTATAATTGATGCTTTTAGTTTGTTTTATATGCAGGAGGTGAAAGTATGAGAATGAGGGATATTAAGGTACGATTTTATTTTTTAAATTATTTTATTTTATTTTTATATGTTTATTATATATATATATAATTTTGATTTATCAAATGTATGAAGGAAAATTAAATTGTTTTTATAATAGAACAGTTTAATAATGAAAATTTCAAGACTTTTAAAATTTTAATGGGTTAATAAACTATAAAGATTGATATTATTATTAATGTTATGAAAATTTTAATATTTATGAAGATCAAATATTTTAAGAAAGTGTTTTTTATTTTTTACTTATTCATTTTAAAAATTATTTCTTGTGAAAATGATTTAGTTTTTGTCCACTGTTTTATTTCACTACAAAACTCAAGAGAGTTGATTCTTATATTTGTAATTGTTTTTTTTTGAGGTAGCAATATTAAGGACATAATTTTGATCTTCTAACTTGGAATTATTAAATTCATTATAATATATCACGATTCCTTATTCTTAGTGTCCAAACTACTCCATACTTTCTCTTTAAAGTTATCTATAATATAACTTTTATTAGTATTACTATTTTGAAGAGCAACCTCCTCTACAATCCCCCTAATGATTTAAACAAAAAAATGCATCTCTAATCCACTATGTATTAAGCTTTGAGTGATTTTCTTATCTTTTTTAATGTTTGAATAATGATATGAAGCTTCTTATACTTTGTGTGAATAAGATTATTTTTATATATTAAATACCTTACCATAGCCTTAATCTTAATGGAGGGAAGCCCAAATTCTAAACTGAGAAATGGATAAGGTGTTTTCCCTTTTTATTGTAAAACTCTTTTGGATTTGATTGATTTTCATCACAACCATAAAAAGTAACTAAAGTAACAAGAGTGTAAAAAATGACCACCTCAAATGACCACCTCTGTTAAAAGACAATAACTCTATAATTTTAAAATTGCTTTCAAAAACATAACAAGATTTTCCCATCCTTCCACTGACTCTTTTATCAACACTACACTTCTAATTCCGCTCATGATGAAACTCAATTCCAATGTACTTATAAAATTCCACTTATGGTAACTTGTTATTATTCTATATAAAATAAGGATAAGGAACTTGGATTCAATAATCATTTTGTTTTATGAATATTTATGAGCATCCCAAAGTTAAAGGAGAATTCTATGAGTTTTAAGTTACTTATCTAGGTTAGAAGGGCTTCTTGTTAGAAAGATAATATCATCTACATAAAAAAGAAGGATGATCACTAATTTTGCTAGATTTGTTCCTATAGAACCTGTGTCTTCTAGGCATTCCTCTAATTTGTTTATATAAATATAAAAAATATTAGGTGACAAAGAGAAACCCTGCTTAAACCCTCTATTATAGTGGATTTCTTCTAAACAACCATGATCATTTCTAACCATCAATGATTATCTCAAATAATGATAATTATAATCCTCAATCCAAATGGACACCAATATGTTCTAGCCTTTTCCAAAGGCTGTTTCTTGGAAGTGTTTCATTTTTATTTTAGTCAATAAAATAACAAAAGAGATTTTCCTTGTTGTTTTGACAATCTTTAGCTATAACTTTAAGCATAATTACACGATCTAAACTCAAGTGATAATGTGAAAATTTGGTTTGTCCCTTAGCTCTCTTATCATGAATTTCAAGCCACAAGCTAAACATTCTCTATAATATTAATCCATACAATTTAGCCATAAGAGAGCTTTGCATAATAGTCTTACAATTTGAAGGATTGTTTTTGTCACACCTTCTATAAAAAATGGAACCACAAGATATTCCATCAAAAGCTTAAGCTCTCATTCTAGTTTAATTATAGAGGTTGTGGATGTGGGGATTAAGAATAGTGTAAGGCACTTAACTTTGCTCTCAAAATATTCTATAGTGAAAATTTCCTGAATGGTAACAAGGGCTTGATTATTAGAGGAAACACTGGGGAATTCATACAAGTTTTTGAAGGATGTTCAAGTTCCAATTGTTGAGGACAATGTTACAATTACCTTTAAACCTTACATACTAAGATGTTTCTCTAAAAAAAAATTGATTCATTTTAAGAAAGGTTTGGGGGTGGGCCTAATAGTCATCATAAGTTTCCTCATAGGAAGTCATGAGATTAAATCTACCTCTATGCATGCTTCCATAAACTAAATGATTAAATTGTTACATGGAGACAATTTCTTATCCTATAAAGGAGGTCTCATATGTCAATTTAGTGTATAATTTTACTAAGACATTAAATCAAATTACTATTGTTATTGTTATGTTTTATCATTTATTAACACTTCTCACTTTTCATTGAAGTTTTATATTTTTAGAAAGTCTAAATCTCCTATGTTTTTATCGTTTTTGCGTGGATATTTTTTGGTCAATTTCTCTTGAAATCCAACAAGGATTCATTGGAATAACAAGTTTGAGCTACAAAATTTGCATAATTCAAATGCTACAAAGAATTTTCAAGGTGCTAAACCCATTTATGCATTCAAAAAACCATTTTAAAGAAAAAAAACTACGATTTTGATAAAAATAATATTGCCAAATTTAGGCCAAAAAACAAAACTTAGAATATTTCACCATATTTCTTTTTTGTTTGTAAAGTAAAAATTTTATTTCCTTAGAATGTCTTCAAACCATAGCACATTGCCCATCTATGCAGTGCTCATTCTTCATTCTACCTAGGAGGTTTTTGTATGTCTCAAGGGAGACCAAGGAATTCACCCACCTACTCATTACATAGAAACCCAAAAACAAAACCAAACATTCTGATTACATCTTGACAGTACAAAACATAACATAAAACCAAAACTACTAGTATTATCCCAAAAAAACTACTAGTATATCAGCAAACCATTAAGAATTCGAGGACCAAACATGAGTTGGTTCCTTTGCACTCGAACCGGGAGGAGTCGGAGGATCAAAATCACATTGAAGATGGCCTTCTATATGGGCCAACCTTGCATCTAGAATATCCATGAAGAAACATTGATTTCTCAACATTCTCTTGATATCTTATGATGAGGAAAAAACATTATATCTTTCCACTTGTTTGTCTTTTAGTACCATGCCAAGTGCAATGCAATTGAGTTGAGGTGTTGTTTCTTTCATCCCCTGGTGTGACAGGGTCAAGAACCTAACAGGATACCTCTTCCAAGATCTTTGAGTCAGAAAATGCTTGCCTCTCTACACCCACCATGGTTTCCAAATTCTGGATTTCCTGTCGAGTTTCACAAGGGAAAAAATTGAAGTAAGCCTTGACTGAATCATGTGCAAATAAACGACCCCTAGATTCCAAAATCATAGCAACTTAACATTTGTATCTCAACAACGAACTCTAACCAAACAACTCAGGTCATTAAGAACACCACAAAACCTGAATGCAAGAAATACACATTTTGAAGACACAAGCTTTTATTTAAAGAGAAAGACCAATTATTTCCTTGGCATATATCATCAAGCTCAGTCAATATTGACTGATCTCATCCTCAATATTGAACAATGCACTAATTCGAAGTAGAAATCTTGTTATTAAGTTTCACTTGTCCCTGTAGCTGGAACATTCAAGATAACTCCAACACTCTCTTCTAATCTTCTTTCTCAATGTGATTTGACCCTTATGCCATCTACAATCATGTCATCACACATCTCTTATTGCAATAATTGATAATGCCTTCAATCAACAACCTTAACCTCAACAATTTACATAACATGTCTCATACTTTAGGTTTTTTGTTGAGATATGTGCCCTTGGATTGCTTCAAATTCTAACAAGTGTTCGACCCTGAAGATGTCTTCTTTTACCATTTATTTTCCTTTGAGAAGCTACTTTTTTCCCTTTTCTGGTTGTCAACATTGTGCATCTGATTGCAACACACTAATTCTATTGTTCGATGGTGTTCCACGACATTTATACGGAGTTTCAACCACTGTAGACAAAGCCCCTTTTTATTGTCTTTGATGGCTGATAAGATAAGGCTTTTATACTCTCAATTTGGGCCTGAATCAGATCAATGTTCATAGGGCTATTATGGGACCATTACCATGGTAAAATTGACCTTAAAAAGGTCTTGGAGCTCCCGGTAAAATGGTCCACAATTTAACAATACAGGGAATGAAAGTTTGCTACACAAATGCTAAGTGTGGCTTTAAGAAAACCTTAGAATATTCCCGTAGAAAATTAGTCACTAGATGATCTAGAAATTAGACCTTCAAAAGGAGATTTATGTGCCTCACAACATGCCTTTACAATGCATTTAAATAGTGTTTAAAGACCCTTGATATAATTTTAGAATTGATCTTAGATAACCAAATATTGCCTCAAGAAAGGGATCCTCAACACTCTTGTTGACATTGCGATCAACACCCTCCAAAATTTTGTCTACACTTGAATTTTGGGAGTCTACTAAGGATCTTATGATCTGTTGTCTATGGTCACTTCATTGTCAATTGATGATTGCTAAGTGTTTAAGTCCTCTTCTCAAACTTTAAGTGTTAACTCACTTGCTCACACATGCTTAGTCTCCAATGAATTCGTGAGCACACTTCTTTTATGCAAGTTTGAACAGGAATAACATCGTCCATCAAGACAATGCTTATGTGATGTTCAACTCATGTCAAAATTCAGTGCACACTTTCGTTGACATCCTCCCTCACTTTGGTTGCATTTGTACTTTTATTTTGGTGAGTTTTCTTAACTGTTGCTTTTGTGCACCGTTGCTTTCACAAGTGTCACTTTTATGTTTTAGTTGTCGCTTGATCTAGATTGGATCATTATATTTTTTTTCATCCATCTTGATGCATTTGGAGTGGAAAAAGTGGAGGAATCAACTCACAAGACCGTTTTCACTAGCGGGACCTAGTTTGGCAAAGTAGGGTCTAAAACCTTTTTGGTGCGTTTTGAGGCATCAAACAACATTTTTTGGGGGTAAAACTTTTCCGCTTCAGCATAGCCCCATTTAATGCAATTCTAAACACAAATTTATTTCCAATGGTGCAAGAAGCGCATCAATCGGATTATGTATGCAAAAATTATCCCACTCAGAAGTCGACCTTCCTGTTCTCACACCTATAGTTCAGGAGGATATCGCGTCAGAGTCCATTGTTCATGGAAAAGGGGATGGCCAAGTGATTATGATGTTCAAGACTCTAGAAGATTCTATATTGTAACTCTAGTTAAGAGTTTATGTATTGAAAATTAACAACTAGTAGGATATCGGGTTGTGTTATAATCAGGCCACTAGGAGGAAGAGGCATTTCATTCTTTCGAGAAAATTTTGTTCCATAGCTGAGCAAAGATAGCCAAGGGAGATAGGAGGTAGAGAACACAAAAAGGATTTGTGCACTATAGCATCCCATAGGCCACAGCCATTACTTCTTTCTACCTGCACCCATATTTTCTAGACAAAGAAAGAGAGGGAAGCAACCTCTCCTTCTAGTTGGTTTTCTCTCAAAAGGGTTTCCTAGAGAGAATATCTTGTGTTTTGTATGTGATTATTTTGTTGTTCTCTACTTTTCTGCATAATTTTCACTCCCATGCATGCACTATTTACAATTCAATTTATAGATCTTAAAGTTTAATAAAGTTGTAATAGTGTAGAATATCAAATTTTCAATATAATATTATCAGATCTGTTGTGACTGACTGTCTAGTGGAGTATCCACGATAGTTTACAGATCATTTGGTATCAAAGCAGGTTTCTTTGGGTGTTTTCTAGATATTGCAGGGATCTCTATCGGTGGGGTTGAAAATCATAAAACCCTAATCATGGCAGACGATTCTGTAAACGAACCTCGTGATCCTACAGAGGTGAGGTTTTCGTGGTTCCAACAACAAGTTGCAAATATAAACCACAATGTAAACCTCCTCATTGTGACCCTAAGAAATAAGATGGGGATATTTGGAGAATATAGGGGTTCACATGTTGAGGAAAAATCAGAAGGGGGATCGGGAGATCGGGTAGACATGGAGAACCAACCGAAGAAAGAACCTAGAAAAGATTAACCCAGTTCGAGTGTCGTGAATCAATCCCTATTCAAAATGGAAGAAAAATTTGATATTAAGCCGTACCACAACGATATTGATGGTCTAAAGCTGAACCATTGGTTGTAACAACTGGAAGTGTACTTCAACATCCATCAGATTGAGGAAGGGCAAAAGATCTCATTCACCTAACTAAAATCAGAGGGCCATGCACTGACTTGGTGGGAGAGCCACATGAAAACCCTGAGGTTAGAGGGAGAACCTCCAATGAATAAGTGAGAGGATTTCAAAGCCCTCATTAAGTCACAGTTTTATCCCGTTGGGTACGTGGAGGACTAGTGGATCCAATGGCATTACTTCATGCAAAATTCATGCCAAAGTGTGCAGGAGTACACCACAAAATTAAGGAAGATGGATATAATGTTGGTATCTCTCCAAAGAACCCATATGTACTCCTAAATTATTTGGGGGGTATGCACTGCCAACCAAACCAAACCAAGAAATTTATTTGTTCTAGAAAGAAGTATATTTTATTGTTTTTAAGAGAAATTCAGTCCGAAGAGGAGCCAATAAGAGGCAAGGCATCCCTGGAGGGGTGTACTGAGAAACAAAAACAACAATTGGAGGATTCTTTAAAAGCATACAAGGATGTATTCCAAGAGCCTAAAGGGTTACCATCTAAGAGAGAAGTGGAGCACAAGATCCAACTATCCAACTATTAGGTTGTATAGGAAATCTGTTATAAAAGCAGGTGAGGTGAAGAAACAGTTGCATCAACTATTGGAACAGGGTGTCATGAACCAAGTACATCACCACGTGGGTCACCCATCATCATTGTGCTGAAGAAGGATGGGACTTTGCAGATGTGTATAGATTATAGGGTATTGAAAAAAATCATGCTGAAGAATAGATACCCCTTGTCGAGGATACATGATTTTCTAGATCATTTGCAAGCAAAGTACTTCACCAAGTTGGACTTGAAGTTTAGATATCACCAAGTTAGATTGAAAGAAGAAGATACATGGAAGGCCGCCTTCAAAACCAGGCAAGGTTTATATGAGTGGTTCGCCATGCCATTTGGCCTATGTAAGTCAGTAGCTACATTTATGAGATTAATGAATGATGTATTGTGCCCTTTTATAGAAGCATTTGTTATTGTCTATTTGGATGATATATTGATATATAGTTCTACCTGGGAGGAGCACATGTCGCATTCGATGGAGGTGCTGGAAACATTGAAGAAGCGTAAACTGCTAGGAAATATCAAGAAATGTGAGTTTGCACAACAGTATTTGGTGTATCTGGGGTATGTGATAAGTGGAGGAGAACTAAAGAGAGATCATTCAGAGATGGAGGCCATCATGAAATTGTCGGTGCCAATTAATATTTTTGAGGTTAGGAGTTTCATTGGGGTATCACAGTACCTGAGGAAGTTCATAACCTCATTTTCAGTGGTAGTAGCACCGCTCCATGCCATAACAACAAGTGGCGAGAGTTTCTAGTGGGGAAAAGGTCAGCAAAGGGCTTTTGAAGAGCTAAAGAAGAAGCTCAACCAAGCACCAATTCTGGCATTACCAAACTTACAGTGACCATTTGAAGTGGAGATAAATGTGAGTGGGTATGCTATGGGAGTTGTCTTGATGCAGGGAGGAGGCCCTATATGCTACCATTATGAAGTATTTTATGGGGCAGTCCTTAACTATCCTACCTATGACAAGGAGCTATATGCCATGGTGCAAGTTTTGAAGAAGTGGAAGCACTATCTAATGGTAAAGGAGATAGTAATCCACACAGATCACTAGTCGTTATAGTACTTGCAGGCCTAGAGTAAGCTACATCAGGCCATGCATTACAAGTGGATGGGGTTTTTACAATAGTTTCATTTGGTGACCAAGTATAAGAAGGAAGCACAAAAAAGTTGGACGACATGCTTTCAAGGACACCCACATCAAAGATCACAACTTTTGGGACTCTTATGTGCATGGAGCCATTCACCCATGATGCATACAGAGAGGCATATTCAAAAGATGAGGATTTCAAGGAGGTGTAGTTAGCAGTTGCAGAGTTAGAGTCATGTGCGCGATGGTGATAACACGATTGACTACCATCTCCAGGATGGGTTACTCTACAAGTTGAATAAGCTATGTGTTCCTAAAGGTGAGAAATTGCAGCTAATCAGAGAGGCTACCACCTCCAAGGTTGCAGGGAAATTTGGTGTAGGGAATATTGTGGCTAACTTGAAGAGGTAAGTTTATTGGCCCAAGATGCAAGAGAAGGTAGCTAGGTTCATAAGAGGATGCATTCTTTGTTGTACCAACAAGCCTAGCAACAAGAAACAAGGTCTATATCATCCCTTACCTGTACCTACTTGTCCTTGGGAAAGCATTTCCATGGACTTTGTGGGAGGTTTACCAACAACTAGGAAGGGACATGACTACCTGCTCGTGGTAGTTGATAGGTTCAGCAAGATCTGTATTCTATCGCCTTTTAAAAAGACCATTAGTGGGAAAGAAGCAACAAACTTGTTCTTTGGACAAGTTTGGGTGCACTTTGGGATACCAAGGAGCATCATTTTAGACAGGGATACACGATTTCTCAATGCAATTTGGACTACTTTGTGGGAGAATATGGAGATAGAGTTGAAGAGATATACAACATTCCATCCACAAACAGATGGGCAAACATAAGTAGTCAACAAGAATTTGGTACAACTCCTGAGGGGATGTAGTCAACAGGAATTTGGTGTAACTTCTGAGAGGATGTAGTTAACAAGAAATTGGTGTAGCTTCTGACGGGATGTAGTCAACAAGAATTTGGTGCAGCTTCTGAGGGGATGCATCTAGAAGCATCTAAAAATTTGGGATGAAAATCTGGTACATATACAACATTATTACAACAAAGTAGTCCACATTGCTATAGGAAAGTCCCCATTTCAGACTTTTTTTGGATATTTGCCACCTTCACCTTTGGATATTACATATGGGCAACAAGGAGTGAGGGAAGATCTTACAGGAGATGCTTTGAGCGCTGAAAAATTTATAAAGAATATTAGGAAAATCCATCTATAGGTAAAATAAATACTACAAAAGTCACAGGAGAAGTATAAGGCTAGGCATGATCAAGACATAACAAAGAAGTCATTCAAGGTGGGAGACAAAGTGTGGTTGGAGTTGAATAAGGAGAGGTTGTAGGGGCCTGGTAATAAAATCAAGGCTCTAAGGTATGGTCCCTTTGAGATACTGGAAAAGGTGGGTTATAGTAGCTATCAACTCAGTTTACCACCATATATGCACATTTACTTAGTTGTGAATGTAGAAAATTTGAAACTCTATGAGCCTTCCATGCTAGATGAGGAAGAGGAACAGGTCTATGAGCCTTCAATGGAGGATTTGGCGCCGGATGCTCAGGCAAAATTGAAAGAAGATACAATTTTTTAGAATAGGTCCATAACTACAAGACAGGGGCAACGTGACCTTTGGTAGATTGAATTGAATGGACAACTTCCAGGCAACGCTAAATGGTACACCAGAGAGAAGGTGGAGGAAAAATTTCCTCACTTCATTCAGTAGAAGATTTTGGGGGACAAAAAGGCTCCCAAAATGGGGAGGTGTGATCCATATTGGATCATTATATTTTTGTCATCCATCTCGATGCATTTGGAGTGGAAAATTTGGAGGAATCAACTCACAAAACCATTTTTACCGGGAGGACCCACTTTGGCAAAACATGCTCTGAAACCTTCCAGGAGCATTTTGAGGCATCAAATGATGTTTTTTAAGGGTAAAAATTTGTTTCTTTGGTTCAATACCATTTCATGCTATTCTACACATATATATCTTTCCAACGACATAAGAAGCGCGTTAATCAGAGTCTATATGAAAAAGTTATGCCACTAAGAAGTTGACCTTCCTATTTTACCACCTATAGTTCGGGAGGATGTCACGCCAACCCCCATTATTCATGGAAAATGGGCTAGCTAGGCGATTATGTTGTAAAAGACTCTAGAAGAGTCTATATTTTAAATTTTCTTAGGAGTTGATGTAGTCAAAATTAACCACTAGTAGGCTATCAGGTTGTGTTATAACGAGGCCATTAGGAGGAAGAGGCGTTCCATTCTTTCGAGAGCATTTTGTTCCATAGCTGAGAAAAGTTAGCCAAGAGAGATATAAGGTAGAGTACACAAAGAGGATATGTGCATTGTAGAATCCCACATGCCACGAAAATTACTTCTTTATACCTACAACTATATTTTCCAGACAAAGAAAGAGAGCGAAGCGACCTCACCTTCCAGTTGGGTTTTCTCCTGAAAGGGTTTCCCAGAGAGCATTTCTTGTGTTTTGTGTGTGTGTGTGTGTTCTTATTTTGTCATTCTCTAATTTTTTGCATACTTTCCATTTGCATGCATGCATTCATTATAGTTAAATCTACATATCTTAAAGTTTAATAAATCTGTAATAGTGGAGATCTCATATTTTTAATATAATATTATCAAATCTGTTGTGATGAACTGTCCAGTGGAATATCCACAACCATTTACAGATCATTACTTTTGCTTGCTTTCACTTTTATAAGTTTCTTTTTCATGTTATCTTGGCTTTGGAATTCGTTTCTTTCAAGGTCATTCACATTTTGCAAGTGTCGTCTTCATGTTTTCGTCCTATCACAGGTGTCACTTTTGTTATTTTCACCTCATGCACATGTCACACCTTTGTGTATCACCAAAGCTAGCACACTCTTATACATTACATGGTCCTACATATCATTAGAATATGTGCCAGACACATTCCTACAACTTAGCACACCTTTTGGTCATAGTCGTCACTGTTGTCGTAACTTGTGTTGTAGGTGTTGTGATGTGTCATTTCAATTGTCGGACTTAGAAATAAGTGTCGTTTTGCTATCATTTCAAGGTGTGATTGATGTTCATGAGTCTTGCGTATCCCTTTGGCTTGTATTGATGGAATTTATGTGTGTGATACATGTTTGAGTCTTATTATGATGCATTTCTTTCTCTTACCTTGCTGGTCCCACACTTTGCCATTTGGAGCTCTTTTTGGTCCTTCAACCCAATGAAATTTGTGAAGGCATTAGCCCTGATATGAAGTGATGAGCTTAACCTATTCACGTGCCTCAATGATGCAATCCTACTCACCAATATTGGTGCGCTAAGTCCTCCTCAAGATCACCTCAAAACTACTGCACATTATGAACCTTCTAAGGCCAGTCACCTAACCCTTCTTTCTTCTATTGACTCACTACACTGAGATTTGATCACCTTTGCCTTTCTTGGCACATAGTGCACTCCTAGCTAACAACAAGGACTCCTTCCATCCTCTTGCATAGGAAAATATGCATTGTAATGACCCTCCTATCCTCGCAATGTAGTAAAAAACCTCATAGGCAGGGTGGCTTCCTTCCTATAGCCTCCCTCATTGAAAAACACTTTCCAAATGGAAAAGAACCCACTATTGAGTCAAACTGCACTAGCCAAGAAATAAAAGCACATTCCAAACCAACAATGATCCCTTTTTCAGTCAAATTGAGTTGGCCCTTGAGCTTCCTATTCCTCCCAACACATGGTGCACAACGAAGCATCATTGATTCCCCTTCCATCTTCTGAATGTGCTCTGCGCTCAAGCCTCTCCTTGACAAGTCTCCCTCAGCGCATCTTGTAGTATGAAGAGGCAATGAGCCATTGAACAATCAAACTACACTTTCCTAAAGGCCTCCTCTTCCTTCCAGTGCATAACTCAATCTAAAGCTTGAAGCCTTCATTATTCCCTCTTCCCCTTCCCCTCTACACTAAATACTTGTATAAGCCTCTCTTCTTTAGCACATGGTGTAGTAAAAAGGCTCAAGGAGGCCCTTTCTCAGCCTTTGACTAGTCAAACTACACTTTCCAAGTCTTCCTCTCTTTTCTTCTTAGTGCATGACACGGTCTTAAAAAACAAGCTCCCCATTTTGTCCCTTCAACTTCCCCACTATGTTGGACCAAGGAGAGCCCATCTTTACGATGCATAATGCAGTAACAATGAAAATTGGAGCCTTCCTAGGCCACTAATGAGTTCAACTGCACTTTCCTTATCAAGCCTCTTTCCTCTAATCCTTCCGCATGCCTATCATGAGTTGTTCATTCCATGAGATAGGTAGTGATAGAGTATGTAACAACCCTGGTGAAAATTCCATGTAATAAAAGTAAATAAAGGAAAAATAATAACCACAGATGATGGGACACTTATTCCAATCTTAATGTTGGGAAAAATCCTAGTGATGGGGATTACTTGTGATTGTTTATGGCTAAGGAAATTGGCAAAGGAAATGACTAAGGCTTTGGAAACGCAAAATCGCATTTTTGGCACATTTATTTATGAAAATAATGGAAATTAGGAGAAAAGGGAGGTGAAAGGTCACAGGTTGCATGTGAGGAGGAAATTGAAGGAAAATAATTGAAAATGAAGGAAATAGAGGCCTCATTCATAAAAAGGATTATGAGGATCCGCTGGTAACCTTTTGTCAATTCATTTTTGGAGCTCTCTCATTATTCTCTCTCTCTCTCTCATACTCTTGGTGACTTAGAGCTTTCTTGGAGCACCCTCGATGGGTGTGGCATACATGGATTCTTGGAGCAAGAAGGCAAAGGAAGAGAAGGAAAGCGCAAGAAGGCATCGAGATCAACAACTACATCAAATTTTCTTACAGGTATTGAGTTTCATGTATGTTTCCTTTACTAGTTTTAGCATGCATGACATATGCATGTGGATTTTTGGTTGTGATCTGTCATTGGCATGGAGGATGGTTGGGATTGACAATGGATTGCCTAGCCTTGCCATTTCCTGGATAGCCATGGTGATTGTGGGTTTACTCTCATTGTTTGTTTTAGTTGGTTCTCATGTTTCCTTAGCTTGGGTTGAGTTACTAGTCCTGGAAGCCTTGCAAGGCTTGGATGGAGACCAATGTAATAATGTTTATGTGATGTTTGACCGTGAGGTGGAATCACTATTTGATGGGTTGAGGTGGATGGCCTCTAGAAATCCTGGATGAGTTTTTATTGATGTGTTCTATGAGATTCCACATTCATGCTTGGAATATGGCATGGGGGTGAATGACTAAAGAGAGATTTGGCTCAACCATTCTACGATCGGGTGGAATGTGGAAGTCCCATCTTGGCTTTGGATTTTGCATCATTAATGAAAGGTTATTTCTCCTTGTATTTCTATGATCATTTTGATTGTGGCCTATATGGATGTACTTTCATGAGTATTTATGTTGCTATTATGTTGGTTATGTTTGTGTTTTATGACAACAACTGTGTGTGGATTCCATCATGTTTTTACTTGTAATTGAATGATCAATGTATCTATGACTTAATGGATGGAATAGCAATTGATGTGTTGAGACATCAATGGTTCTTGGCGATTCTCAGCTAAGTATGGGACCCCTATGCTTAGAAATGTTATTTACCCATGTAGATTACATATTCGTGATATGTTTGACGAAATCCATGTCATGGCTAGTATGGGTCCAGTCAATGTTTCATTGAAACATTTGCTTTAGTATTGTTATTTCAGTGTTATTTGACTGTTATGAAGAGATGGTTCAATTCTAGGCAGTGACCTGGGCTCTAAGCCTAAAAAAGTGGCTCAAATCCTAGGGACACTGGCATAGAACTAACAAATTTAGTTTTTGGATGCTGGCAGGAAAGCCTGTGAGAGAAACTTTGGATTTCTGGACACTGTCATGCCTATAGCATGAGAGCGAATGAGGTTTAAGTTGTCTAAAAGTTTAGTGGGACCTAAGGGCAAGTTGTTTAAAGTATTGGATTGGTTCATAATGGCCCTGTAGCTGATGTTGAATGTATGTATGGTGTATTTTCGTCGGTTCCACTTCCTTAGCGTGACTTAGGAGGTCGAATCATATCATAGTGGCCTCTCGTTGCATGTTTACCTGGGCTGGTCGGTTGCTTGGGTAGATATGGGAGGAGGGTCTAATAGAGTGGTATCAGAGTATGGTTCACCCCTCAGACTGGATGGACTATGTGTTGGTTATGCATACATGTCAATTGCATGTGTGTCTCTCACACTTGCATTCCATGTGCTTGTTGCATTTGCACGATGTTGTTCATGTTGTAGTGATGTCGTCATGTGAAACTGGAGTTTGTTGTGGTGGAATGTAGCGTCGTGAGTGTATGACTGGCTACATGTTAATTTATGTCACTTTCATGTATCATTTTAGTATGCTTGGTTACATTCTTGCATGCTTGATTACATTCTTGTATGCTTGGTTGCATGTATCATTCTTGCAGGTTTGATTTCAAGTATTGTTCATTCATGCTTGCTCATATGTGTTTATGCATATGTGTGGATGGTTATGCATCGCTTATGAATGTTCGTGTTTGCATGTGGTCAAGTGTATAGTGACGTAATGATGGTGGTTGTCATGCATGAGGTCGTGGTGTGTGTTGTTTTTGAGGTTTTCATGATTATGTTAAACATGTATCACACTAATTTGTTGATCTTGCAAACAAGGTATCCTCCCCGAGCTATACTAAGGTATGTTTGTTTACTGTGATTTGGTTTAGTTGACATGATATACCTTGCAGGAAGAAATATCAAATGGTTAGCAAGATGGTTGATTACAAAGACTCTCCCTATGAATCCAAAGACTCTCCCTATGAATCAGAAGAGCAATATGGTGTTGGGAACTCTTCGGACTTGGCAGTGACATTGAGAAGTTTAAAGGAAGAAATAAGGAGTTATAAGGCAAATAATGAAACAATCATTCATGCGTAGCAAAAGTTAGTAGAGGTAAATACAGTCATACTTCAAAGCTTGTCAGATTTGCAATGACAGGGACCGCTTCAGATCAACCATGAGTAGGAGGATAGAACTAATGGGGCATATGGTAGTAGATCTCATGTTGGTCACAAATCAGATAGAGATGACACAATCAAAGATGGAAAATTATTGGACACTCCATATAGGAGAGGGGATAGACACAAGTATGATTCTAGTTATGATTCAGATAAGCACGATGATCGTCATCGATATCATCCTTACATGAGGAGTGATAAGGGGTATTTTCCATATGAGTTTAAGAAAGAAAAGCCACCTACATTTGATGGAGACGTAAAGAAATCAAAAGATGAAGATGCATGGTTTCTAGGCATGAAAACGTTCTTCAAATTGCATGACCATTCAAAGAACATGAAAGCTAGAGTGGCTACATTCAGTTTGAGAGGGAAGGTAGAGATTTGGTGGGAAGACATGAAGAATGTCAGAGGTATAAATGAGGAAGACTTGACTTGGAGTGAGTTTGAGTGACTATTCAAGAAGAAGTGCCTATCAGAGAGATACTTTGATGAAAGGGAAAAATAATTTTATGAGCTAAAGATGGGATCCATGACAAATGATAAGTACACTAGAAAATTCTTGGAGTTGCTAAGGTATGTGCCTTACCTCAAGGAGGACAAGGCTAAGTTTAAGATATTTGTTATCGGATTATCGGTTGCATTCAAAGATAGGATCGAGTTTGATGAGCCTAGATCATTGGAGGAGGCCATCTCGAAGCTGAAGCATTGCTATGAACAATCGAAGCGTAGAACTGAGACTAAGCCAGACTGGAGAGGTAATGCAAAGAACAAAGGAAAACGAGACAAGAAGCGAGTAAGAAAACAAGATACATGTAACAAGGAGAATATTGCACCACCTAAGAAGTTAAATACATCAGATAGAGGTCAAGGATTCTAATCAAGAGAACAAAACAAGGAGATAGGCTGGAAGCCCAGAGAGTGTTGGATTTGTGGCAAGGATCATCGCATGAGAGATTGTCCATAGAATCAGGGTGGTAGACCTCAGATATACAATGCATAGGAGGCATAAACTGTTGGATATTTTGGTCAGATTATTCCATGTATCTATTCAACATTAGATAACAAACAGGCAAATCAATAGGCATTTATCATTGAGATGGATGGTAAGATTTGTGATAAAGTTATTTCTATTTTGATTGACGCTGGATCTAATTATAGCTATGTTAGTACTGACATGGTGGATAAGTGTGGTTTGAGTAAGGAATTGGATGCAGAGTCTTGGTTAGTACAATTGGCTACAGGTACAAAGAAGCGAGTTCAACATTGGGTAAGAGTTTGTGCATTTTATTTGAATGGTATGCCTACCACAAAACATTTGAATGTATTATTGTTGGGATAATACATTATGTTTGTGTAGCTTTTCTTCCGGATCCATCACATTCAAATTCTTTTTATATCGACATTTCGAACCTGCAATTGTGGTTCATCTCCAAGATGTGAAAGAATATATATATAGATGCAAGAGATGCTTAGCCGACAGCCCAGTCTTGTAATGAATTCTTTCACATCCTGAAGATGAACCATCGTTGCAGGTTCGAAACGTCGATATAAAAAGAATTTGAATGCAATGGATCCGTAAGAAAAGCTACACAAACATGAGACTCACAGAAACCTCAAAGACAAAATACATTATGTCGTTGGGCATGGATTGGTTGTATCTTCATAGAACCAAGGTAGACTGTTATGAAAAATCCATTGAGTGTGTTGATGATAATGGGGAACCAAGAGTCTTATAGGGAAAGCTACATCAGCTAGGATGGTGACAACTATGCATGAAAAATGTAGTCGCAGAAAAGGGTGTAAACTATTTGCAGTGCACATTTCTAGTGATAAAGGTACAGAAGTTGAGGATGCATATGTGTTGAGAAGGTACCCAGTTTTACACAGTTTAAGGATGTCTTTCCTGAGGACATTACAAAGTTTCCACCTTACAGGGAAATATACTTTTCTATTGAGTTAGTGCTAGGGGTAGCTTCAACATCAAAATCACCTTATAGGATGAGCACACCTGAGTTGGTTGAGTTAAAGTTGTAGTTGAAGGAAATTTTGGACAAGGTGTACATTAGGCCAAGTGTATCACTCTGGGGTGCACCAATATTGTTTGTGAAGAAGAAATATGGTACTCTCAGATTATGGATTGATTACAGGCATTTGAACAAAGTGACCATCAAGAATAGGTATCTGTTGCTGAGGATCGATGACTTGTTCGATCAATTGATGGGAGAAGTAGTGTTCTCTAAGATCGACTTGAGATCGAGATATCATCAGGTAGACATCAAAGAGGAAGACATTTACAAGACAACTTTCAAGACCAGGTATGGGAATTGTGAGTTTGTTGTAGTTCCATTTGGGTTAACTAATGCTCCAACTACATTTATGTGTTTGATGAATAGTGTGTTGCGTCCGTACTTGGATAAGTTTGTTATTGTGTTCATTGATGATATGCTAGTATATTTTAAAAAAGAGGAAGAACATGCTGAGCATTTAGCAACAATGTTGAGGTTGTTGAGAGAGCATCAGTTGTATGCTAAGCGCATCAAATGTAGTTTCTTTCAGACTAAGGTACACTACTTGGGGCATGTTGTCTCCAAGGAAGGCATTGCAGTAGATCCATAAAAGATAAGAGCCATCATGGAGTGGGTAGATCCTAAGAATGTGGATGAGGTGAGGTCTTTCATGGGGTTGGCAGGCTAGGTTCATCACGAACCTCTCACAGATAGCTTATCATATCACATCATTGCAGAGGAAAGGTAAGAAGTTTGAATGGATAGAGTATGAGGCTAGTTTTGAGCAGCTTAAGCAGTTTTTGACACATGCACCAACACTAAAGATTGCAGATCTAGACAAAGAATTTTTAGTATGGACAAATGCTTGCAAGAAGGGACTTGGTGGAGTCCTTATGTAGGATGGACATGTGGTATGTTATGAGTCACAAAAATGGAATGAGCACGAGTAGAACTATCCCACACATGATCTTAAGCTAGCAGCGATTATACATGCATTGAAGATGCATAGAAACTATCTTCTGGGCAAGAGATTTACATTGATGAGTGATCACAGTGGTTTAAGATATCTATTTGACACCTCGAATCTGAATGGTAGGCAGGCTCGATGGTTGGATACGATCAGTGAGTTTGATTTCGAGATTAGATATATCAAAGGTAAAGAGAACAGAGTGGCAGATGCTCTTAGCAAACGGGTACAGGTAAATCACTTAGCAGCTATGAGCTCCTATGGGACAAATTTGCAGGATATGATCTTGCGGGCAGCTTAGCAGGATGTGCATAGGTTGCAACAGAGCACAGGTATAGGTACATCTGACGGCAGTGTATATGTACAAGTGATGGTACATGTACAGGTACAGGTACAGGTACATGTATAGGTATAGGTGCACATGATATGGATTGGTTAAATTTAGAGATAGGATACATGTGCTAGATAAAAGTGAGCTCAAGAAGATGATCATGAGAGAGTTTCATGTGAAACCTTATTCAGGTCACCCAGGCTACTAGAAGACACTAAAAACAGTGAATAGATTTTACTATTGGCCGAATTTGAAGAGGGATGTAGCAAGAGTTCGTGGCTAGATGTTTTGATTGTGAGCGAGTGAAAGTAGAATGTAAGCATCCAGGTGGAATGCTAGATCCGATCACGATTCCAAAGTGGAAATGGGAAGTCATTTCCATGGAATTAATTATAGGTTTGCCGAAGATAGTGAGACAACATGATTCCATCATGGTTATTGTGGACAGGTTGACAAAGTTGCACATTTCATTTTTGTGAAGTCTACATTCTCAACTAGCGATATAGCACAAGTGTTCATCAGAGATGTGACCAGACTGCACGATGTTCATCAGAGATATGATCAGACTACACGGTGTTCTGAACAATATGTGTCAGACAGGGATGTAAGGTTCACTTCCAAGTTTTGGAAGGAGTTATTTGCAGGTTTGGGCGCATAGTTGGCCTTCAGTACAACTTATCATTCGTAGACAGATGGATAGACAGAGAGGGTCAACACGATATTGGAGGACATGTTGAGGATGTATGTGATGCTTCAATAATGAAATTGGGAAGAGTATCTTCCATTGGTAGAGTTCACATATAACAATGGGTATCAAGAATCCTTGAGGATGAGTCCATTCGAGGCATTGTATGGACAAAGTTGTAACCCTCCTATCAATTGGAGTGATCCAATTAGCAGGGTGTTGATTGGACCAGACATGTTGGCAGACATGGAACATGAAATGCAAGTTATAAAGAAGAATCTAAAGGCCACACGGGATAGACATAAGAGCTATGTAGATAGGAACATGTTGTTCAAGGAGTTCCAAGTTGGGGAACAGGTGTATTTGCAAATCAAACTGAAGAAGAGCTCCTTGTGGATTGGATCATGTGCCAAGCTGGCACCATGGTTTTTTGGACCCTTCAACATTATTGAAAGGATTGGGCCAGTAGCCTATCGACTTGCACTGCCTCCGACAATGAAATTCCATGATGTTTTCCATGTATCATTGCTTAAGAAGTATGTTAAGGATGTTGATCATGTGATTGACTTGTCTATATTGCAGGTGGAACCAGATGGAGAGTTCCAGCTGGAGCTTCAGTGTATATTGTAGAAAAAAGTGCTCATGCTTCGGAACTGAGAAATCGAGCAAGTTAAAGTGCAATGGAAGCACTTTGGGCCCAATGAAGCTACATGGGAGATGTTAGATCAGATGTCGACTATGTATCATTCCTTATTTGCTGGTTGAGGCAAATCAATTTTGGTATGGTGTTTTGGTATATGTCTTAGTATATGTTTTAATATATGTTTTGGTGATGTTGCTATATGTACATATGTATATGGATGTAAATACTGCCATGAGCTATGTTATAAAGCTCCAATAAGCGATATGGGTGTCATGTCATTATGATGTTATGCTTGTTATGTTTGATGTTGGTTTGCTTCTCAGCTTATAAAGCTCCATTGGCAGTATATTTTTCTTATAGCAATTTTGTGGTTATAGGTGTTGTTGAACACTGAGGACAGTGTTCCCCCAAGGGGGAGGGTTCTGTAACAACCCTAGTGAAAATTCCATGTAATAAAATTAAAAAGGCAAAATAATAACCACAGCTGATGGGACACTTATTCCAAGCTGAATGTTGGGCAAAATCCTAGTGATGGGGATCAATTGTGATTGTTTATGACTAAGGAAATTGGCAAAGGAAATGGCTAAGGCTTTGGAAAGGCAAAATTGCATTTTTGGCACATTTATTTATGAAAATAATGGAAATTAGGAGAAAAGGGAGGTGAAAGGTAACAGGTTGCATGTGAGGAGGAAATTGAAGGAAAATAATGGAAAATGTAGGAAATAGAGGCCTCATTCATAAAAAGGCTTATGAGGATCAACTGGTAAGCTTTTGTCGGTTCAGTTTTGGAGCTCTCTCATTATTCTCTCTATCTCTCTCTCATACTCTTGGAGACTTAGAATTTTCTTGGAGCACTCTTGGTGGGTGTGGCATACTTGGATTCTTGGAGCAAGAAGGCAAAGGAAGAGCAAGAAAGCGGAAGAAGGCATCGAGATCAACAACTACATCATATTTTCTTGTAGGTATCGAGTTGCATGTATGTTTCCTTCACTAGTTTTGGCATGCATGGCATATGCATGTGGATTGTTGGTTGTGACCTGTCTCTGGCATGGAGGATGGTCGGGATTGACAGTGGATTGCCTAGCCTTTCCATTTCTTGGATAGCCATGGTTATTGTGGGTTTACTCTCATTGTTTGTTTTGGTTGGTTGTCATGTTTCCTTAGCTTGGGTTGAGTTATTAGTCCTGGAAGCCTTGGTTCGACAAATGCTTTGGGAGCCTTGGAAGGCTTGGATGGAGACCCATCTGATGATAGTTTTTGTGATGTTTGAACGTGAGGTAGAATCACTGTTTGATGGGTTGAGGTGGATGGCCTCTGGAAGTCCTAGATGAGTTTTGATTGATGTGTTCTATGAGATCCCACATTCATGCTTGGAATATGGCACGAGGGTGAATGGCTGAAGAGAGATTTGGAAAATCCATTCTACGGTCGGGTGGAACATGGATCTCCCATCCCATGTTTGCATTTTGCATCATTAGTGGAAGGTTATTTCTCCTTGTATTTCTATGAGCATTTTGATGGATTATATGTGGTCTATATTGCTGTAATTTCATGAGTGTTTTTGCTGCTATTATGCTGGTTATGTTTGTGTTTTATGACAACAACTGTTTATAGATTTCATCATGTTTTTAGTCATAATTGAATGATCAATGTATCTATGACTTAATGGATGGAATGGCAGTTGATGTGTTGAGACATCAATGGTTCTTTGTGATTCTCAGCTAAGTATGAGACCCATATGCTCAGAACTGTTATTTACACCTGTAGATTACATATGCATGATATGTTTGATGAAATGCCTATCATGGTTAGTAGGGGTCCAGTCAAGGTTTCATTCAAGCATTTACTTTAGTATTTTTATTTTCGTGTTATTTTACTGTTATGAAGAGATGGTTCAATTCTGGGAAATGAATTGGGCTTTGGGTCTGAAAAAGTGGTTCAATTTCCGGGGACACTGGCATAAAACTAACACATTTAGTCTCTGGACGCTGGCAGACAAGTCTGTGAGAGTGACTTTGGGTTTCTGGATGCTATCATGCCTATAACATGAGAGCAACTAAGGCTTAAGTTTTTCAAAAGTTCAGTGGGACCTAAGGGCAAGTTGTCTAAAGTATTTGATCAGTTCCTGAGGGTCTTGTAGTTGATGTTGAATGTCTGTATGGTGTGTTTTTTAGGTTCCACTTCCTTAACGTGATTTAGGAGGTCAAATCATATCATAGTGGCCTCTTGTCGCATGTTTACCCCAGCTAGCCAATTGTTTGGGTAGATGTGGGAGGAGAGTGTTATAGAGTAGATGATTTTAAGACTGATTTTACATTTTCATGGATGCTTTTCAGTAGCAGGAGTACCTTCCTAGCACAACAAGGTAATGCTCAAAGAAGATATCAAAGAGAAAGAACAAAGAAGCACTTGAAAAGATAAGCACATAGGAGAACCATCATGAAAACATGAAGCAAATATTGAACCATGACAGAATGAAAACATTGCATGATGACTCAAAGGATTCCCAAAGCTGATCGAAGACCCTTTGGAGGGTGAAGATAAAGAACATAAATAATCTTTCATGAAGATGGATATAGATTAGTTCTTTCATGAAGATTGAAGACAAAGCAACAAAGAGGATAGCTTGGTAGTGCCACCTCATCATGAAGTCTGTGTCATCACTGTCTAGTTGTAATTTGTACAAGTGTCATCCTAATGGTTAGTATGTGTCCATGTGTCATGACACATCATCATGTGGAATGTAATGATGTATTTCCAAGAAAAGGACAAAATGTAATGTGTGGAAGTCCAAGAGTCATATGTGGAATAAAAAAATTCACTTAGTCATATATGGACAAAAAAGGTCATTTAGAGAAGTCCAAAAGTCATTTAAAAGTTCAAGAGTTGTTTGGAGGTCCAAAGGACACATTAGAAGTCCAAAAGTCATGAGGGGTAATTCAAGAGTCACAAAGGAGATGAAAGGTCATCCCTCTTTATAAATACACCCTCATAACTCAAGAAAAGGGCTTTTGGAGGCTTAAGTTTTCAAGAGTTAGTCTTGGCTTCTCTTACTTGTCACAGGAGAGAAACTATTCTTTGGAGAAGAAAGAAGTGACTTAATGTTTGATCGGGTGCTCAAAATTAGGCTCAAAAATCAAAGTGTCAGAATCTTGTTAAACTTAGCTTTAGATCGAAGAGCTTGTCATTCTGATTCCAACGGTGTGAACGACACTCAAATCTGATCTCGTATGCAGAAGTTAGAGCAAGTCAAAGTTCAGGTTTGACTTGCTTACATGGCAGAATTGGATGACGTGGCATGCTCCATTAGTGAATCGGGAAGCGCCAAGTGGTAGGTCGCCATTGGTTCCCACATTTCACAAAATCGCATATCGTCGAAGGGAGGTGTTATAGAATTGGCCCCTGGCAAGATCAAGGTTGCGATGCGATAATCACATATTGAAACAGGGAAGTAGGTCATCATTACAAAATCAACCCCGACATGTTTGGGTTGTGATGCGATATCGCAATCGCAAATTACAACACGATAAATCCCGCATATACAAGACCCCAGGTTATCCACCGATTACGAAATGCGAAAGGAACCTAGATGTGAAGCGACTTTAGGTTCCGGATAATACTCCTGTTGGGTCCGCCACATCGCAATCGCAAATTGCCCGCTTTGTTCACAGACCATAAGCCCAGATAACTCCACTGATTGTGATTTGTGATGGACAATCGGTGTCGACAGACTATGGCCCACCACTCGGCAAAATTCTCACTCAGTTAGCAAATTTTTGGAGCAAAATTGTGGGTTTCCTATCAAATGTGGAGTAAGTTGTGGAACGAATAGTGGGAAAACTAGGAGAAGTCATAACTTCTTCAATTTTCCACCAAGTTGGTTGCAAAAAGAGGCTAGATATCCATTTTTAAATATTTTGGACTGGTGGGATTAGGTTTCAGAAGCATTTGAGCATTGTAAACACATATTTTTACACTTTTGAGCACAATAGAGAGGCCCAAGCCATTGGAAGCTCGACCAAGGAGATGTAGCCCAAGAGGAGTGAACTGCTTTATCATGTGCTTGTTGTAATGTGTTTTTGATGATGTTATGTACATGTTTATGTTGTTATTCAGTTTCTAGTTTATGTTAAATTGCTCATTAAATTAACATTAAAACTCTTCATTTCAGTTGCAAAAATTACTGAATCCTTAAGCACAATAAAAACATTTTGTTTATAATATGAGGAAGATCTTAGCACTACAAACTAATATTCTAAATCAAATCAATTTGGTATCAGAGCACTAGGTTTGATTTGTGAAAGAAGGATTTAATTGTTGGTAAGTTTAAGTCATGCTTACAAGGTCAAAACTCAAAAGAGGTGAAGGAAAGCTGGTTGGAAGCCTTGAAGTTGGGTCAAGGGGAAGAAGAGCAAGGTTTCCATAATATCCAACACCAGTTCAGCCTCAAGTTGCAGTTGACACTCCAAAGATCATGTATCATGAAGGAGAACCTAAAAACATGACAGAAGACAAGAATCCCTTCAGAAAGGCTTTCTTTGATATGACAAAGATAGTGAAGGTCCTCTATGAAGAGAGGAATAACATGTTGCAAGGAGAAAGTTCCAAACCTCCCAAAGGAGAAGGCTCTTCAAGAGGAGGTAATGGGAATGGAGACAAACCTCCATCCTCTCCACCATCTTCTTCATCTTCTTCTTCACACTCTTCCACGAATACAACCCTTACTCATACTCATCATCATTCTTCAAAAGGAACTGATAAATCACCTTTTTTAAAACTTGATGCTAAATTCGAGTTGCCCATGTATAGTGGCGAAGTGAATGTAGAGAAGCTTGATAATTGGATTCGTCAGTTGGAGGTCTATTGCAGGATTCAAAACCTTCAAGAGGATGACATAAAGATTCAGTTAACTTCCTTGAGAATGGAGGGTGCAACACTAGTATGGTGGGAATCAAAGACCTAAGAGGAGATTAAAAAACACAGTAAGATCTCTATTTATTGGAATGATTTCATTGCTGCAATCAAAAGACAATTTTACCCTCTAGCTTATATGCAGAAAGCCATCATGAATTGGCAGAAATTTAGACAGCTTAAAGGTCAAAATGTGCAAGATTACACTCAATAATTCAGAAAAAGGTCTCTAATGTTAGGTGTAGATTTGCAATCACACGACACTTTGCTGAAGTACATAGGGGGTTTACACAATTACCTTAGGTACACTATCTTAATGTTTAATCCCAACAATCTAAATGATGTGTGTGTACAAGCCACTCATCTTGAGGCAAGCGGGAAAAACATCCCAGAAGAAGGTAGTAAAAATTCGTTTAAGTGTAAAGAGAAAGAAAAGGGTTTCAAGGGAAAGAAAAATGCATCCATGAAAAAGGAAGGAGAGAAAACAATCTGCAAACACTGTTCCAAAGAGGGTCATGATGAAGCTCACTTTTGGAAGCTTCATCTCGAAATGAAACCAAAGAAATTCAAAAACAAAGGAAAAGAAAGGACAACTGCAATCACTCAAGTAGAGGATTTGGGATCCGAATTGGGTGATGAAACAAAAATCACAACCATGGGGTTTCAAGGAAATAAATCCATTGCCGGCACTAGTTCTTCAAACTCACATAGTGAAACTCCAAATGAAAAGATGAGAATAGAACTGCTTCACATAAGGGTGATATTGAAACATAACAAGATTGATACGCTGTTTGATGGTGGCTCTCAAGCCAATCTTATCTAAGTAAACATTGTCAAGAGTTTAAATCTGGAAACTGTTCCACATCATAAACCATATCGACTTGGATGGGTATGTGACAATGCGCAATTGCAGGTTACAAGAAAGTGTAAATTGAAATTCACAATCAACGCAAAATTCATAGATGAAGTGGAGTTTGACGTTGTGTCATTAGATATTTATGGCATCGTTTTGGGCAACCCGTACCTTTATGACAGAAAATCTATCTTCCATCGACATGAAAACAAATATCATTTATTCAAAAATGGAGTAGAATATATTTTGAGAGCCCTGAAGCAAGAAAACAAATCTTTCGTTTGTTAATGCAAGGCAGATGAAAAGACTGGGGAATTCGAGCAAGAATTTTATGCCTCTCATGCTCAAACCCAGGAATGATATTGATTATGAAGCATTTGATGGTTGTAATTCGAATTTGAACACTGTTTTGGTTGAAGTTGTTAACCAATCTGATGAAATGTTTCAGGAATCAAAGAGATTACTTCCCAAGAGGGGAATCCAACCTGAGTTACAGTTGCAACAAAAGTGTCTTCTTCCTAACATTGGAATGTATAGGATGTTAGTGATGGAAAGCGCAAAAATTAAGACGCAAATCCATGGATTGTTGAATAAAAGGATCATTTGGCCCACTCCTTTACCGTGTGGTGCACCTCTTGTTTTGGCGCCCGAGAAAATAGTAAGAATTTCCTTGAATGGGATTGAAGAAGTGGTTTTCATCAAAGTAGAGTTGTTGAAGGAGATATAGGGAAGACGACATTCAAAACCAGACAAGGTTCGTTTGAATGACTTGTTATGCTTTTCGGTCTTTGCCATGCTCCTACTACTTTTACGCATATGAAGAAAGATGTGTTGAAGCCATTTCTAGACATGATAGTCTATTTGGATGACAACATGTCATGCATGGAAAAAAAATACTTGATGTCATATGTCAAGAACATTTGTTTCTGAAGATGTCAAAGTATTTGTTGGATAAAACTTCTTTGACGTACTTGAGTCGTGAAATTGGTTCTTCCAAGCATGTTTAAGTTCCCAAAGTCTTTTTGGCAGTCTGTGTGGGACGTGGAGAAGGTGAGATGAAGTTAGACCTCTCCAAGATTGATGTCGTAACAATCTATGGTGGTATTGACTCCATTCTTGCAGACATAGGTGAAATAATCATACATCCTCGTGAAGCCGCAAATGCCTTTGTTGTGCTTGTAATTTACGCAGGTAGGCTCAAGATAGTCATTTGGATAAGAGGTTTTTTGGGAGCAACCCAATGTTGGAGGAGAAATTTTGTTAATTTTTCTTCTATTGTAGTTCATTTGCATTCGTTGGTAGTTGTGCAAAAGGTCTTCTAGTGGGGAGGCAAACAATGAGAGGCATTTGATGCTTTAAAACAAAAGATCAATACAACTCCAGTACTTGCTTTTCCAGACTTGAGACAATCATTTAAGTTTCAGGTTGTTGTATGTGACTATGCCATGGGCGCAATCTTTTTGCAATGTGGTAAGCCCATTTCTTTTCATTCAGAAATTTTCAATGATAAAGTGTTTAAGTTGCAATGACAAAGGCACTTCCATTGGATGGGTTTTCTTATACTATTCCACTCGGTCAAAAGGTATAAGAAAGGTATAAGCGACAAGTTTGTTGATGTACTTTCTAGGCCTATAGTTTGTATAACTACTTTCCTCAAGCATCATTTTGTTTTACATGAAAGTTATGTTCATAAAAATACATACTTTCAAGATGTATTCAAGCTTGAGCCAAAGGAATCAAGTGGAGGAATTTGTTTACCATTTGCATCATAATGTATTGTATCATATTGGTAAGAAGGATGTTGCTACTGATAGTGATTTGCGATGGACAGTTGGTGCTGACGGATTATGGCTTGTCGCTCGACAAAATTCTTGCTCGGTTAGTGGATTTTTGGAGTGAAATTGTGGGTTTCTGTCGGATGTGGAGCAATTTGTGGAACGAATAGTGGGAAAACTAGGAGAAGTCATAACTTCTTCAGTTTTCCACCAAATTGGTTGCAAAAAGAGGCTAGATAGCCATTTTTGAGTATTCTGGACTGATGGGAGCAGGTTTCAGAAGCATTTGAGCATTGCAAACACATATTTTTACACTTTTGAGCATAATAGAGAGGCCCAAGCCACTGAAAGATGGACCAAGGAGACGTAGTCCAAGAGGGGTGAACTCCTTTATCATGTGCTTGTTGTAATGTGTTTTTGATGATGTTATGTACATGTTTATGCTGTTGTTCAGTTTCTGGTTTATGTTAAATTGCTCATAAAATTAACATAAAAACTCTTCATTTCACTTGCAAAAATTGATGAATCCTTAAGCATAATGAAAGCATTTTGTTTATAATATGAGGAAGGTCTTAGCACTGCAAACTAATATTCTAAATCATATCAATGTTCCACTACTAGAACTAGTGCCTTATCATCGTAACTGTGTACTTGGATCTTTCACCTAATTGAAACTCAATGAGGCAACAATTTTCATGCATGTATCAGGAATGATTTAGGACTATTCTTGGGGTGTTTATGATATCTGTTGTGTTCATATGTACTGGAGAAATTGAACTATTTTGGTAGATTTGGTACTCATCTTGTTGAATGTGTGTTGTATTCACTTTAATGATCATTATGTGAACTAATTTGTTAATGAATTTTTGCATGCTCTCGTGTGCCTCTCTTAGGTTAGTACTATTACTTCCAAAGACTCACTCTCATCTCCTGCTCGTGAAGGTCTCCTTTTACGCATTGCAATCGGTGTTTCACAATGTCAACTTCCTTGCTTGTTCAAGGTTTATGTATATAATCTCTTAATTTATTCATTGAAACCAAGGCAAACCTAAGTTATGGTGGTTGAGCCAATACTCCAGATGGGATTCCTACTCCAAACGGTGTGAGGTCTAATTGAGATTTCACATAGGGGATACTCCCTGTATGTTGGTGGTATCCAACACCATCAATAACTCCTTAGAAAGAAAGTCGAGATCAATTTGTGAACAAGCCTCAGATAATCTTAAGCAAAGCACTAGGTTTTCCTTAATATGATCTCATATCAAATGAATTCCTTCATTATATTGCTTTGCTTCAGTTCAACGAATAAAGCTCCCACAAACTCAATCTACTTCAAAAGGGTGCCATTGATATCTGTCACAGTAGGCCCGATATGGGACTAAGGAAGCCCTAGAACAAGGTCAAATAAATGCTCCAGAAATCAAATGAAACAACCTCAAGATGGTTGCTATACATCCGCATGAATAAATTTTAAAACAAGCCATAAAATAGTGCTTGACAGACAAGGTTAGATAAAAAAATCACCTCAAAAAATAACTTCGCAAGTACCCAAAAGACCAATAGAATTGCTACAGAAAACCTTAGAGAAATGCCAATATATGCCTAAGTAGATCGGGGAGTAGATTCCACAGCTAGCCACACAAATCTGTGTTAAGGAGGTCGAATTTAGGCCTTAATACGTTGACCTTGGAGGACCAAAATTCTCCCAGGAATGGGGCAGAACTAGTGCACAGAAAATCATGGTCAAACCTAATGAAAAACCATTCATTAAAAGATAAAAATATTAAAACCCAATCTGTCTCTAAAACTTGGTCTGCTTCTTCAATTATGCATGACTCCACAAAGGCTTTAGGAAACCAAATCAAGAGATTGATGTATGCATACTTGTGCTTGCATTTGGAGGGCAGACAAGTCCATTATATAATAGATGGAGAGGTTTCTAGAGGGGGAGCCTGACCTATTCAAAAGGAGGGAGCCAAACTTAAAATTTAAAAATTGAATTTTCAAAATGGAGCCAAGATTTAACCAGCTATGGAGGCCGAGTTGAAATCCAAATATTTTACAATTAAAAACCTCCTTTGCAAATCAAATTTAATTAGGATATTGTTTGTTAGGATGGTGATGAGCCTAATACAATTTAATCAACTTATATTTGAGAATAAATGCCATTAATTAATCAATCTCTAACAACTCCTTTTGGGCTACTTGACCATAGAATAAGGCTCCAAATTTAATGAGGCATATCTCCTCAACTGTCATGAGTTAAGTGGTGTGCCACCTACCATTGGAATCGACACGTCGAGGAAAATCAAATGTTGTTGGCCTTGCTTACATAGACATTGATCTTCCTTGTCATTTTCTCCATCAAAGGCGGGGATTCATAACCACACTCTAGAGGCTTGCTTCCTTCTTTTCGTTTCCTAACATTGGAGTTTCCAATCAATGCAATCCATAGACAAATATTAAGAGCGTTCAAAGACTGATGTTGGCATCAATGACAAAACCATTCAACAACTTCACCCGACCTCGACTTTCCACCACCATTCGTGAGTCCACACAGGCAAATGATAGGCCACCGACCCAAGCTAAACTCTTCACCTCATTGATATTAGCCTCTCTCACCAGATCATCAAAATTCAAGCTGAGCTCTTCATGATTTGGACTCGAATCATACTTAGATGCCTATTACGGGGTTTTCGACTCCTCCCCCGGCTTAGGCTCAAAACTTCTTTACTCCCTACAAGACTCATACTAACCACTTCCTCCCCATGTTGTGATTTAATAACCATCTGAGTGATCACATGCTCTTGCATGCCAGGGACGAGCCATGCCCCTTGACCTTCCCTCGACTTCTGAACCCACCACATCAAGGAGAAGACTACACCATATCTTTATATTAATATTTTTACGAATTTATATAAAAAATATTTAGTATTTTTGAATTTTAGTTTTTTATTACATACACGGAATTTAAAAATATATTAATAATAACTTACAATTTTTATAATAATAATAATCATATATGTAAAATATTAAAAATAAATAAATTGTAATAATAGATAAATATTTTATCTAAAATCCACTCTAAAATATTTGAAATATATACAGCTTGAGTGGGCCTAATGGTTAAGAGCACGTGTTTCCTCCTAAGAGGTCATAAATTCAAAACTAGAGGGAGTAGAGTATGTATGTCTTCATAGACTTGCAGTCAAATAACTGTGTGGAGGTGTCCCTTGCCCCACAAAGAGGTCTCATACACCTCCTTGCCCCACAAACAAGGAGGTCTCATACACCAATGTGGTAACTGCGCAGAGGTGGGACCCTTGTCCCACAAACAAGGAGGTCTCATACACCAATGTGGTAACTATGCGGAAGTGAGACCCTTGTCCCACAAACAAGGAGGTCTCATACACCAATTGTGTCTGGCTTTGCTCTCAGCTTAAAATTAGATATATATATTAATTATATTAAAAAATTATAATAAACCAATTTTCTATTAAAACATTTGAGCTCCTTGCACTTGAGTCACTTTCAAAACAGAACATGAGTTTCCGTTGCCAATCCCCTCTGGTTTTGGGTTTTTTCTCTTTCAGCGAGCTCACAAATCTTTCACATGTAGAGAGGTGTTTTGCAGTGAAAAATAAAAATTGAGCACAACCATTTGGAAAATAATCTCCCATTCTCACCCTTTGAATGCTGACAGCAACACCAATCTCCTGGCATCTATTGGATTTTTCTCCACTGCTTATTTTCTCCATTGAGATTTTATAGAGAAGCCGATGGTGAGAGAAGGAGATGAGATTATTGGAAATGATATTGAAGAAATTGGGCCATGTGAGGTCGTTGAGGGAAGCCAAGCAGATCCAAGCCCAAATGCTTATTATGGGACTGCACCAAAATGCATTTTGTCTGTGTGCAACAAAGCTTGTGTGTGTGTTTTTGATGCAGGGTAGTCTCGAGGATGCACGCTTAGTTTTGGACAAAATGCCCATTTCCATGTCACCATCGTCATCAAATTCAAATTCAAATACATGGATATGGACTGCAGTGATGAGAAATTATGCAGAAAAGGGGTTGTGGCAAGAAGCGATGGAAGTTTTCCAGCAGATGCAGCGATATGGAATCCAACCCGACAAGTTGAGTATTCCTTCCGTTCTGAAAGCCTGCGCCGGCCTCCGAGGGGTCCAACAGGGTAGGGAAATTCATGGGTATGTCGTTGCGAATGGGTTTTTGTTCCTTGACTCGGACGTTCTCGTTGGCAATGCCCTTGTGTCCATGTATGCCAAATGTGGCCTTGCAGACGTTGCACGCCATGTGTTTGACAAAATGCGTATAAGGAATGTTGTTTCTTGGAATTCTGTGCTCGCAGGGTATACTCGCAATGGTGAAGCAGATAAAGCCTTGCGATTGTTTAAGCAAATGGAGTTTGAGTGCAAACCAGATTCGATCACTGTTGTTGCTCTTCTTTCCTCCTGTGCCAGTTTAAGGGCGCTTCGAACGGGTGAGGAAATCCAAGGCTACGCCATCAGAAATCATTTGGAATCCGATGTATTTGTGGGCAATGCGCTTGTAGACATGTATGCTAAGAATGGCAGGTTGGGATTAGCTCTACGGGTATTTGAGAGGATGTCTGTGAGAAATAGGGTTTCATGGAATACAATGATAGGGGTATATGTTCAAAATGATCATGGTGAAGAAGCCTTGCAGCTCTTTCGTGAAATGGAGTTAGCATGCATAAAACCAGATTCTATCAGCATTTCTTGTTTACTTCCAGCGTGTGGGTTATTGGCTGATCTGCAACTCGGCCGAGGAACACATGGTTACACAATCAAAAGTGGACTCGACAAAAATGTTGTTGTGGGTAATGTTCTCATACACATGTATGCTAAATGTGCGACTCCAGAGTTTGCACGTCAAGTGTTTGACAATATGCCTCACAGAGACGTTGTTTCGTGGAATGCTATAATTGGAGGTTTTGCTCTATGTGGGCACTATGTTGAGTCTTTGGAGCTCTTCAATGACATGAATCTACTAGGAATGAAACCCAACTCAATTACAATTGCAAGTGTTCTGCCTGCTTGCTCCTGCTTAGGAGCTCTGAAGCAGGGTAAGGCGATTCACAATTATTTAACCAGAAATGAGCATGTATTCGAAATCTTTGTGACCAATGCCCTCATAGACATGTATGTGAAATGTGGGAGCATAGAGGATGCATGCCAGTTGTTTGAAAACATGACCCAAAGGGATGTGGTATCATGGAATGTGATAATAGGCTGCACATTGACAAGGAGGAATTATGGAACGTCTTGGACTTTCTGTCAAATGAGATTGGACGGTGTGAAACCTGATTCTATCACCATCGCAAATGCTGTAACAGGATGTGCCCGGACAGGGGCTTTGAAACAGGGAAAGGAGGTCCACTGTTACCTGATCATAAATGGATTTGAGTTGTATGTTTCTGTGGATAATGCACTTATTGATATGTATGCAAAATGTGGGAGTGTAGAAGATGCAACCCATGTATTTAACAGAGTGTCGCAGAAAACTGTAATCTCGTGGAACACAATGATTGGAGCGTATGGAATGCATGGTTTTGGTGAAGCTGCCCTCAGGCTCTTTTATGAAATGCAACACAACAATGTAAACCCAGACTACATTACTTTCATTGGTGTCCTGTCTGCTTGCAGCCATGCAGGCCTAGCAAAGCAGGGTTTAGAAATTTTCTATTGCATGAGTAAACAATACTGCATCACTCCTACAGTGGAACACTATGCGTGCATAGTTGATCTTCTTGGACGGGCTGGGCAACTTGATGATGCACAACATATAATTGATAAGATGCCGGTGGAACCTGATGCTAGTGTGTGGGGAGCATTGCTTGGTGCCTGCAGAATTTATCATAATATAGAGCTAGGAAAATGTGCGGCTGAGCACCTATTTGAGTTAGAACCTGAAAATACAGGAAATTATGCACTTCTTGCAAACATCTATGCTGCAGCTGGCAATTGGTACTTTGCAACAGATATAAGAAACATTATGAAAAGTAAAGGGTTGAAAAAGAGTCCAGGACGCAGCTGGATTGAAGTCAAGAATAAAGTTCATGTATTCCTTGTGGGAGACCAACGGCACCCACAATCAAAGGAAATCTATGCAGCTCTAAAGAGTCTCACTATGCAGATGGAGGCTGCAGGATATACACCTGACACTAACTTTGTCCTGTTTGATGTCGAAAATGAGGACAAGGACCACAATCTTCTTGTCCATAGTGAAAAGCTAGCCATTGTTTTTGGGCTTATGAACACATCTTGTGGGACACCTATCCGTATTAGTAAAAACCTTCGTGTTTGTGGCGACTGCCACAATGCTACCAAGATCATTTCTAGGATTGTCACGAGAGAAATTATCGTTAGGGACGCACACCGATTCCATTATTTCAAAGATGGAGTTTGCTCTTGTGGAGATTATTGGTGATAATTATTCAAGAATAAAAAACAAGAAACATAACCTTACATAGACACTCTTTTATGGAAAACACTTCCCTCTCTTACATAGACACTCTTTTATGGAAAACACTTCCCTCTAATATCTGGATACAACAAGTTGGTTTGTTAGCAACCCTATAAACTTTGACATCGATTGCTTTTGTAACGACTAACTTAGAACATGTTTCGGAACTTCTACCGATTCTTATATAAAAGCACAAATACTCACTTCATAATATTAGATGGGCACCTATGGAAGCCCTAAAATCTGCAGGGTTGGCCAGTGAGACAAGCAAATCGAGTCACAGGTCGAATCCTCGAAAGTCGTATTCAATAGGTTTCGTTTGTAGATTATGATATGTAGTCGATTCCATCCTGTTGAAAATTCAATTGCAACTCTTAAAAACAGACATGGGAATAGGCACATTAATAAAAATAACATTACTTAATGTTAAAATCCATGGTAGCAAACAATGGTTAAACCAAAAGTTAATTGGAACATTTGGATGGTATCGTGCAATAGCTTGAATCTAATGAATAATTATTGTCAAAGTATTGTTAGCCTAAAGAATGCAAGATGCTCAAGAAGATGAAGAATTTCACCTAAAAGTTTCTTCAAGAATTGCAAAAGTTCAAGTAGAATTTTGACGTAAGCGTGTTCAACTTGAATAGGTGGGAAATGTCAGATAGTAAGCTTAAAAAGGCAACAATTGCATATTCTGCATTCTAATGATTTTGAAAGAACGCAATTCAAAAGGAAGCCAGAGTAAGCATTGGTGGCAATTTTGAGTTTTGGTGAAATAGGCACCCTCGAAATCTAGTAATAGAGATAGCCAAGGGTGTACTACAGCAATTTTTTTTTCCTTCAGATTTTTTTGCCTAATTGATGGTGGAAGGTGACTTGATAATTTAAAATCTTAATTTTTAAAAAACTCGAAAATGCAATATAAAAAAGAAAAGAAAAGAAAAACATATGGTTTACATATCGTATATGGATGAAGGCTATACGTGAATTATTTTAATGAAACATTGCTTCTTTGCAACATGGGTAAAGTTCAGATATATAATTGACCATATTATCTTTCTTACAAAACCAATGCATTCAATTTACACATGTAAATCATCTAAATATGCAAACCTAGTGACAACTTTCCTCGACCTTATTCGAATAGTGAATTGCCCTTGCCCCCACAGTTTTGACCGTTAACCTTCATTGTCATCTCTTTAGTATTGTTTATTATTATAATCTTGATGCAAGAGTATTAGATCCTAAGTTACAATCATGCAAGATAAAAGGATAAGTGTAGAGTGTTTAGAAATGATGAAGCAAAGAAATATTAAGAATGCGTAAATGGGCAACAAGAGTGAAAGTGAGATAAAAGGGCATGGATGCTACAAAAGCGAAAATGTGAAGTAAGATGGCTCAAAAGCAAGACAGAGGGGTGTGTAATGGCATTGCACGAATCAACATAATGATGAAACAAGTTGATGCACAAATATTAGAAGAGGGCAGCACAATTTTGGAAGATTGAAGGAAATCCATGAAATTGAATTGATATGAAATGGTACATTTCCAAAAGATGAAGAGAAAGTCACAACTTTCGCAGTGTACTAAAAAATAGAAAAGTTGGTAGATAAATGCATAGAGCAGACCTTGATGTAGGGAGAGAAGAGAGAGACCAACCGAAAAAACAAGTGATTGAGCTAATAAGGGCATGATAATGAAAGATTGAATGTGTTACCATATGTACATTGTTGTACAATATTAATAAAATAAAATAATTGCCCCCTATTTCTTTGTGATATCTATTTTTGCATAATAGTTTGTGGTTATAATTTAGGGTGCATTGTTGTGGAATTTTAGGCTACTTATCGAGTAGCTTTTGGCCATTCAAAGGTGAGTTGGATATGCATGGGGGAGGCTTTGTTTGTGCAACCATAGTATTCAAAATCGACCGTTCATTAGCAAACCCCACTGGGCCGGTAAAGAAACCCAATCAAATTGCCCTCCTCACTGGTTTTTTGGTCAAACTAGGCATAAACTAACTAGATTATGATGAAACCAACCAATTTTCCCATAAATCGACCGATTTTGTCATAAATTGGCTAGTTCTGTCATAAACCGACTGGTTCTCTCATAAATCGACCAATTCCGTCATAAGTCAACCGGTTCTATCATAAATCGATCGTTTCCATCATAAACCCACTGGTTCACTGCTAGACTAGCCCTTTAAGAACCTTGATGTTGGTGGTGGTGATAGTTGAACTCCTCTACCGTGACGTTAAAAAAAATGTACCTTTCACTCAAAGGAAAATAACTAGTTAGGCATGCGAAGCTTTTTCTACCACATTATAAGGTTGAGGAGATGAACCCTTCACTCAAACCAGAATCACTGGTTAGACATGTTAAACATTTTCAATTTCTATCATATTATAAGGTTGAGCAAACCATGTTTGAAGACTTTGAGCTAGATGATGTTTATGTATCTCTTGTTGATGATCCCATTTCTAGTAGCGTTGAATCAATGATGAGTTTCATGAGTGATCATGTTGATTAGTGATTTTTAATTTTGATGTCTAGTTTTGCTGCTACTACTACCACTACAAGTGAAGTTGCAGAGGGGTTTTAGGAGTCCTCAAACTCTGAGCCAAATTATTTATGTAGGTCATGTTGATGATCCCATGTCTACTAGTGGTGACGAGTTTGAACATGGCGAGGAGTGATCATGTTGATCACTGATATGTAGACTTGTAGTAGGCCAATGCCCCCATAGCTTGTAGCACTGTTTTTGGACTCTAGAGGCCATTTAGAGCCTCATTGATTATGTATTTTGTTGTTGATATGTATTGCACTTGGTGCCATTTTGATATATTCACCCTTACATGGTATATAGAGGGGCGAATTTGGCAAATTTTGTCTCTATTGGTTTGGAATCATGTTTTGAAATCTTAAAAATAGTTTTTAATTAAAAAATAATTATTTAATGTATTTTTTTAAAATATCGTTTCATTGAGATCCGACCAGTCCCAGTTTGAACGGTTCCAATTTGAAACTCGGTTTAATAGGTAGACTGGTCTGATCACTTGTTCCGGTTTTGAATACTATGTGTCCAACACATTCTGTATTTCGCAACCCAAGCCCTTGGTGTTGTCTTCACCATGCTTGGATAAAGAGCATGGGGAGAGGGGCTATTTATTATGAAGAATTCTCTTGTAGAAGAAATACTTGTCTACATCACAAAGTAGCATGTTTCACAACAAGATATAGGGAGCAGATCTCGATGCATGTGTAGGAAGAATTGGCTCGGTCTAAAGGGGAAACCACTTCCCATAAATTTTCCTTTTCAAATTTTGAAGTGTTGGTGGAGTGGACAAAATGGATTTATGATATGGGACATACATGAGGAATATTCAATCAGTATATGCAAACAATAGATTTGTACTTAGAGTTAGAGATAAAGTTCCTCTTGGGACATACTCTATTGGATTGCCATGACTCTTCGATGGACCTGTTACAATCCTTGGATCACATGCATGGGCACCTAAAAGATTATGATAGTAGGTTGGAGAAGATGACCACAGGTTGGCGAGGATTGAACAACACCTCAACATCCCTTTGGTAGGTGCTAGACCTCCGACATACCCAACAATTCCTATCCCAGTGGCAGGCTTTGATTCCAATCCTCTTACTTGATTGTGCTATGGTTATGATTTATGATTTCATTTTTGCAGTTGATTTTATGCAAGGCCAAATAGGCCACTATCCTATGACAAACTTTTTTGATGTTGGTTCTATTAGTTTCCAAATGCCTCTCTTGTCCCTTTGAAGGGTGCTTTTTTGGTTATGATTTGGTCTCCCCTATGAGAGATTAGTATGACTTAGTGTAATCCTTGATGCAATATCTTGTTTTCAAAGTTAATAGAATTCACTTCACAAAAAGAAATAGTTTTTGGCTATATTTTGATTAGCACTAGTATGTGCTACCACATGGTACATGTTGTTGTATATAAGAAGAGAAGAATTAAGACACCATGTTCATTAGTGTCATTTAGTATCATAGCAAGGTTTGTGCTCTAGGAGGAGAAAAGTACCAATAGAGAGGAGTTATGGGAGGGTGAAAATGGTGTTGATAGGTGACAGAACAATGACAACAAATCATTGTTGGCTTTGAAAAAGATTTTGAGGGGCTAAAAGGAGAATTGAGTGAACCATAACCAAAGGAAGAAGAAGCTACAACAAATGAAGGAGTTGTGGGCAAATTGTGAACTTGCTTAAGAGAAAAGGACTAATGAAGATCAAAATTTGTATATATGGAGGCAATTTGAATGTAGACATTAGTGGGGGTTTGAGGTAAAAAATGAACCTTGAAATAAAAATGTACTAACAAAATCAACTTTAAACGGACCGATAAGATTCAAAATGATGATGCCATCCATAGGGGTAAATATTTTTGGAGGAAAAACTATAGAACTACTTCTTTTAATTGTATTTTCAACTTATCTCCTTATAGATTAGTCAAATATCAAGTATAGGCACTTGCTGGCCCACTACGCATACTTTTGAATAGATCCACAAAAAAAAAAAAAAAAATACATGAAAAAACTTGTTTATTTCAATATTGATTTTTTTCCCACGTATTTCCAATTATTATTATTATTATTATTTGTGCGAGTTTACTTAAAATTATATAGAGTGTGCACTTTTTGGATGATGAATTTAATTCCACATCCAAAGGGTGCTTACACTTGAATTTGAGTAAACCCATAAAAAAAATGCCGAACATACAATTAAAATAAGAATAGTTTTATTTTAATTCATCTCTCTTATTTTATTATTTTAAAAATTCACAGCTCTTATTTTATTATTTTTAATTAGTATTTTATTATTTTCCTTAGGAGACTCATTTAGACCTCAAAATTCCCCTTATGGGAGAATATGCCACAATTTGGTGGGAGTGTCTACGAATAGAAAAAGTTCTAAAGGGAAAAGAGAAACTTCGAACATGGAACAAGACATCATCAAAATCAATGAAGAAATTTCTTCCCACTAATTAGAAGCAAATGAAGAAATTGCAAAATTTGCTTTAGAGAGAGTAGAGATTGTAGGGGTATGCAAAACATATCTACAAAATTTGTCAATTTAAGTTGGACACGAGGAAGATGAAGACTCATAATTTTCGAGATATATAACTAGATTATGCTTTAAAATTTAGAATGAAATTACTTTTAATAAGTAAAGTTTAGTTGAAGAATCTTATTAGTTAGCTTTAATAATTGAAAAAAATGCTTACCTAAAATGCAAATCAAAGAAATTTTCATAGAAATATAAGCATAGCTAGCAGAGGTATAGGGCAAACTAACACACTCAAGGTGGAAGGTGCAATAGAAGATAAGGAAGAAAATCCCAAAGGGGAAATACATTCTAATGAAGATAACAAGGTATAAGAGGATGACATGGAACTTTCACATAATTAATTTATTGTTTTACTTGTGGAATAAAGGGTGCAATTGTTTTCAATCACCAAAATAGAAGATGTAAGGAAAGAGGATTAACCAAGATATATTTTAACAAATTATGAAACTTCAAAGAAGAAACTTATGACACTATTAAAAAAGTAAAAATTTTGACGATGAGGAGAAGTACGTAAGCATCCATAAGGAAACAATATACCCCGGAAGAAGAGTATTGGTTGTGGAAGAACATTTCTAGGAGAAAATGAAAAGATGTGGATAAGTATTGTAAGTTGAGTATGATTCACAAAAAAATAGAGTATGGCAACACTGCAGATAGTAAAGAAGTTAAATTTAGTATGTTAGAAGCATCAACAACCTTATATAATTTCTATTTTTCCAAAAGGTTTGTAAGATATGATGAATGCAGATTTAACATGTTATTTAATATCATAGATTATTAGGACAAAGTAGTAAGGGATTTTATAATCGTAAGCACTTCTTTAATCTTTTGTTAGGAGACCATGGAAGTATGACCAAGGCTCTTGTTAAGGGGGCTTGATTCCCAATACTCAAACAATAGGGATCAAATCTAAAGATGAGACCCAATTAGACTCTTCTCTGTTTAGTTTGGAAGGATCCATTGGGTTATGGTCCAACAACCTTTTGATGAGATTTAATGGTTTAATTGAGTGTATTACTTTTCTGTGTTTAGTTGTTCTTATATCTTGCTATTTACCTATATGAAAAAGGGACAAGTTATTTATCTAATTAAGAAAACATGCATTTAAGGGTGACCCATCATGGCAATAAATAATGAATGACCTTATATTGCAAATACCCGTGGAAATAATTTAGTCAAGAATTTGTTAAACCACATAAAATTCCAAAAATATTTAAATAACTACATGACATAAGAAAATCAAACACGAAATACAAAGAAACAATTGTATGATATCTCATCCAAAAAATTAACAAGTATTTACTAAACTTTCTAGAAATTCATCCATGCATCCATAATAATTTAATTACCATTAAAATTCTTACTAAAAGTTTTTGACATATTTATCTGTTCACAGAATAATCCACAAGACAAGCAATATCACATTGAAGTTCAACAAAATTCCTTGGCACTTGCAGAGATTTTGAATTAAACTTTTTAAAATATTTATCGAGTTACAATCTCATAATTTTAAACCTCGTCCCAAAAAACACCTTTTGAGAGGTCAATCCATCTATTTATTAAACTTGCAATGGCTAAAATTAGTAAATTTAGTAAAATACAAAAATTGAGAATCGTCTTAAACAAAAACGTGAGCCATGATGACTTAAGTGATCCGCTGTTTATGGGTTCACAGGTTCGCCATCATAGGTGGCCCTTTATGTGAACAACTCATTACACTTCCAGCTGTAGAGAAACTTGTGCTAGTCCATTGGAATACTCAAGTTTTCCTTAATTTCTTTGTATCATCAGATATATTTTTCTATTTTGGGCATTAGTTGCTCTAGTGTATCAATTATCCTGATCTAACCAATCATAAATTTCTGTATGTGGTCATGTTCGACTACAACTATTTCCTTGATGTTGACCTAATACTCATTGAAAATTTGCTTGAATTTTTCCAATACTTTTTCAATGAACTAAAAACCTCATATGACCTGAATGTTAATAGTTGGAGGTAAATCATCACTATGTTGATTTTATCCCATGTTCTGTAAGAAGCATACCACTCCTTTTGATTTGATTTTTCATCCCTTTAGCAAGATCTTCCGAGTATTGTGTGGCTGAATGAATTTTGGTCATAATGTTGCCTTTTAAGACGTTGTTGCCATCATCTTCCTTGTTTTGGACCTTTCGAATTTTTCTGATGAATTTGACCTAGCTTTAAAATTTAACACTATTTCTTCTCCATTGGAAGACTTCTTTGTGTGCTGCAACAATATGTAGTGTTTCTTGCTAAAAGTCAACCAATTTTTACAAAAATGTGTCTCGGATTTGCTGGTGTTTTTTGTGCTCTTCAAGTAGATCTCAGACAAAATTAGCAACACCTCTTACTTCCTTGTTGTAATGAACTTGATGTTGTAGTGATGCCAATTCCTTTCTCATATTTTCTGGCGCACATTCTCCTCTTTCCCATCTTTGTCCAAAGGATGATGTGAAATAACAACACCTGTAAATAAAAATTCTTTCATCCTGGTCTAATTTGCATCATATAGGGTTTCCTCAGAGGTGTAGAGTATACCACCATCCATAGTGAACTCCTACTTCTTGTGTCCTTTGGAAAATCGATTTTCTCCCTTGATCATAAGCAAAAGATTCCATATCTACTACTTCATCAATGGGTTGGGGAATTGGTTATTACCCCCAAAATAGTATGTTTTCAAAACTACATGAAGGGTGGAAGTGTTCCATCATGTGTTCTTGACCTTTTCCCACCATTTGGGTTTCTTTTGAAGTTTTCTCCCGTGTAGAACTTGTTTTAAAAATCCATTGTAAATCATGAATAACTTCTTAAGTACCTTGAGGCCCTTTTATATATTTGGTTGCCTTAGGATTATGTTGACGGTGATAGACCCACCAACATTAAGGGGATCTTGCCGAAAGAAGTCCCAAATAGACCTCAAACCATTTTGAGTAGGAGTCCCAGCAGTGGGTGGCAGTGTAATGCCTTGACGACGGTAGCGCGCAGAGGTAAGTAAGATAACTTTGGGTGAGAGAAAGTGTGTGACCCTGCAGAGATTCAAGTGCGATCTATGAAAGTTCTAACACATGGGGTGGGGGAATGGAAGTGTGCCCCTTAGAATCTTGTAATAGTACGCAGCTTGAAAGGAACACACAAGCGGAATGACATCACAAGTTAAAATGAAGAATAATCCACAACTTAAAGTGACATGTTAATAAAACAACACGCATCCAACAAGATTCGTACAATTGCATACAAAGTAGTTCATAAGCAAATGCATAATTTAAACAACATACATTGCTAAAGCAAACATAATAGTCCAACTACAATAACAACATATGCATGAAAACGTGCTCGCTTTTATATTATTATTATAAATGAAAGTTCCATCAATACATAAACCATTGACGACCACTAGCCACAATAGTAGAACATTACAGTCAAGAACACCTGCTCCTCCAAAGAAGTATACTCACTCTACACTATGGAGAAGCCTAGGCTCATCAGAATACTGCCAAGCATTTTCTAAGCTTAAGCCTAGCCAAAATCTTGGCTCACAAAAGCATGGTCTATGAGTTATGAGGTTCTATTTATAACAAAGGGCGGGGTGACCCTTGACATTCCCCTTTGTGACTCTTTGACTTTTCTCATGACTCTTCAACTTATTTACAAATAACTCATTACATAACATGATGACCTTTCACATTCCACTAACGACACTTGGAATTTCACTTACAACATATTTACAAATAATATTACGTTTTCCACATGTACCCATGTGAGATAAAATAGGCTAGAGACAACCTAACAAGACAAAACACTATGAATCCGAAGTTTGGGGAAATACCAACTTGGAAACCTCCACTTGATGCTTTTTGGTCACATATTGATGCCAAGCTTGGTACTGCATGATGATGTCCCAAAACTACATGATGGTGTCTTTCTGATAGGAGACTCTTGCCTTAATAACATCCCGATATATGGTCTTGGAACCTGTTTCCAACTTGATCTAAAGCATGTGCAACATGGTGTTGACCATGATGGGACCACCAATGTACTTCTACATGTTATGTGCGCACATTTCCAAGTCTTCTCTGGTGACCTCTCGTCGCAGTTGCTCCATGTACTCATTGATCTCTAGTTGGAATTGGTTATTTGGTTTAGCCTCGATGAGGGAACCGATTGATGGGATCTTGTGCGTTCTCACCATGGCATCCAAACTATTGTACACTTGTGCACATGAGGCATGCATGCTGCTAATGAATGGGGTGAGCTGCTCATTGTTCTGGATCAACATCTAGACTTTTGCTTTCTCCATGTAACAGCCCTGGTGAAAATTCCATGTAATAAAAGTTAAAAATAATAACCACGGATGATGGGACACATAATCCAAGCTGAATGTTGGGCAGGATCCTAATGATAGGGATAACTTGTGATTGGTTATGGCTAAGAAAATTGGCAAAGGAAATAGCTAAGGCTTTGGAAAGGAAAAATGATATTTTTGGCACATTTATTTATGAAAATAATGGAAATTAGGAGAAAAGGGAGGTGAAAGGTCACATGTTGCATGTGAGGAGGGAAATGAAGGAAAATAATGAAAAATGAAGAAAATAGAGGCCTCATTCATAAAAAGGCTTCTGAGGATCAGTTGGTAACCTTTTGTCAGTTTAGTTTTGGAGCTCTCTCATTATTCTCTCTCTCTCTCATACTCTTGGAGACTTAGAGTTTTCTTGGAGCACTCTTGGAGGGTGTGACATACTTGGATTCTTGGAGCAAGAAGGCATCGCGATCAACAACTACATCATGTTTTCTTGCAAGTACCGAGTTGCATGTATGTTTCCTTCATTAGTTTTGGCATGCATGGAATATGCATGTGGATTATTTGTTGTGATCTGTCATTAGCATGGAGGATGGTCGGGATTGATAGTGGATTTCCTAGTCTTTCCATTTCCTGGATAGCCATGGTGATTGTGGGTTTATTTTCATTGTTGTGATTTTGGTTGGTTTTCATGTTTCCTTAGCTTGGGTTGAGTTACTTGTCCTGGAGCCTTGGTTGGAAAAACATTATGGAGCCCTGGAACAACTTGGGTTGAGTTACTAGTCTTAGAGCCTTGATTGGACAAATGCTCTGGAGCCCTTGGTGGGTTGAGTTATTAGTATTGGAGACTTGGTTGGACAAACGCTTTGGAGCCCTGGAAGGCTTGGATAGAGATGATCTGATGATGGTTTTGTGATGTCCGACTGTTAGGTGGAATCACTGTTTGATGGATTGAGGTGGATGGCCTCTGGAAGCCCTGTATGAGTTTTGATTGGTGTGTTCTATGAGATCCCACATTCATGCTTGGAATATGGCATGAGGGTGAATGGATGAAGAGAGATTTGGCTTAGCCAATTTACGGTTGGGTGGAACGTAGAAGTCCCATCCTGGGTTTGGATTTTGCGTCATTAATGAAAGGGTATTTCTCCTTGTATTTCTATGAGAATTTTGATGGATTATATGTGGTCTATATGGATGTAATTTCATGAGTATTTTTGCTACTATGATGCTGGTTATGTATGTATTTTATGATAGTAGCCATGTGTGGATCTCCTCATGTTTTTACTTGTAGTTGAATTATCAATGTCTCTATGACCTAATGGATGGAATGTCAACTGATGTGTTGAGGCATCAATGGTTCTTAGCTATTCTAAGTTAAGTATGAGACCCCTATGCTCAGAAATGTTAATTAAACCTGTAAATTACACATTTGCAATATGTTTGACAAAATGCTTGTCATGGCTAGTAGGGCACCGGTCAAGGTCTTGAACAAGTATTTGTTTTAGTACTGTCATTTCCATGATATTTTACTGATACGAAGAGATGGTTCATTTCTAGGCAGTGACCTGGGATTTGGGCCTAAAAAAGTGGCTCAAATCCCAGAGTCCCTGGCATAGCACTAACAGTTTTGGTCTCTAGTCGCTGGAAGGCAAGCCTGTGAGAGTGACTTTGGGTTGCTAGTCACACTCATGCCTATAGAATGAGAGGGACCGAGCCTTAAATTGTCCAAAAGATGAGTGGGACCCCAAGGCAAGCTATCTAAATTATTGGATTGTTTCTTGAGGGCCCTGTAGTTGATGATTAATGTCTGTATGGTGTGTTTCCGTTAGTTCCACTTCCTTAAAGTGACTTAGGAGGTCGAATCATATCATAGTGGCCTCTCATCGCATGTTTACCTTGACTAGTCGATTGCTTGGGTAGATGTGGAACGATGGTGTTACAGAGTGGTATCAAAGTATGGTTCACCCCTCAGAATGGATGGGATATGTGTTGGTCATGCATGCATGTCAGTTGCATGTGTGTCTCTCACCCTTGCATTCCATGTGCTTTTTGCATGTGCGTGATGTTGTTCATGGTTGTAGTGATGTTGTCATGAGAAATTTGAGGTGTGATTGTGGAATGCATCATTGTGAGTGTATGCTTGGTTACTTTCTTGCATGTTTGGTTACATTCTTGTATGCTTGGTTGCATGTAACATTCTTGTAGGTTTGATTTCAAGTATTGTTCATTCATGCTTGGTCATATGTGTTTATGAATATGTGTGGATGGTTATGCATCACTTATGCATCACTTATGCATATTCATGTTTGCATGTGGTCAAGTGTATAATGACATAATGATGATGGTTTTCATGCATGAAGTCGTGGTGTGTGATGTTGTTGAGGTCATGTATTGATGACTGGACCCTAGCTAGAATGATGGTTGCATGGTCATATGCTTATGTTTTATGTTTCTATATGTTGTCATAATTATGTTATACATGTATTAGGATAATTTATTGATCTTGACAACAAGGTATCCTCCCCGGGATATACTAAGGTACATTGGTTTATCGTGATTTAGTTTAATTGACATGATACACCTTGTAGGAATAAATATCAAATGGCTAGCAAGATGGTTGACTACAAAGACTCTCCCTATGAATTCGAGGCGCAGTTTGGTGTTGGGAACTCTTCTGACTTGGTAGTGACACTGAGAAGTTTAAAGGAAGAAATAAGGAGTTGTAAGGCATATAATGATAGAATTATTGTTAAAATTGGAAACTAGGGCCAAACTCCATGTGGGTCATCTTATTAATGGAAGCTGATATTTTTCTTGGATCCCTCTCATCGAGAGGTGTAGGATTTATCTAAAGATCATCCGATTCCGATAAGGATTCACAGAGATATGAATTTATTTGTGTTATGAAACAATTCGTCAAGGTTGGCCAGCAACCAAATAAACCCCACTTGTGCTCGATGTTTTAGTATAAATAGAGGTGGCCTTCAATTCATTTCAACACACTTGGGATCTCTTCCTCTCTACTTGTCTTTGGGTTTTAGTAGGAGGAGAGATCCTAAGGGATAACGTTGTCCTAATCCAGAGGGCAGAAGCTGGAACACCCGGGAACAGCCAGGAACATCCGAAACTGCTGGAATAGCTGGGAACAGCCGGAACAGCTGGGAATTGCTGGGAACTACCGGAACTGTCAGGAACTGCCAGAATTGTTGGGAATAGTGGGAACTGCCGGGAATAGCCAGAACTGTCGGGAATAACCGGAACTGCCGGAATAGTGGGAACTGCTGGGAACAACCGGAATTGTTGGGAACAACCAGAACTGCCGGAACTACCGGAACTTCCGGGAACAGCTGGAACTGCCGAAACTGTCGGAACTTCCGAGAACAGCTGGAACTGCCGGAACTGTCGGGAATCGCCGAAACTGCTGGAACTGTCGCAACTGCCAGGAATAGCCAGAAATACTGGGAACTGTCGGAACTACTGGGAACAACCAGAACTGCCAGAACCGCTGGGAACTACCGGAACTACCGGGAACTGTCGGGAATAGACGAAATTGACAGGAACTGCTCGAACAACCGGAGCATCTGTTTCCGAAGGAGAGCACATGCAAGGGACAACTAACCAAAATTGGGACAGTTGTATGGTACTTAGCAGCAAATACACCAAGCATGCAATGTTACAGCTAGCATGCAAGGGACAGCTAGTATGCAACAACAAGCATGTTAAGGACAACAAGCATGCTAGGGACAACAAGTAAGCAAGGGACAACAAGCAAGCAAGGTGCAGCCTACACATACATCATTATGGAAACACGATGCAACAATGGCACATAATGCAGTACAGTGATGGGTACAGTCATGATTAATGACGCGTGATGAGATGCAACATAGTGATGATGGGTGCAGCATGGTGCAGTGCGGTGAGCTGTAGCATGATGACGAAATGCAACACAACAATAGGTGAAGGAGTCACCTTGGAGAATCAGTTGAAGCAACATGTCTTCAACTAATCTCATGTATCATCTTCTTAGAGATGATCTATGCTCTTATCTAGATAAGTCAAAGTGTTGACTTCTGTTGTAAACGTACTATCTCTCTCTCTCTCTCTCTGTTGAACTATTGAAGAACATATAAGAAGAATTGATCAAGGGTTTCCCCACATTGGGGTTTTTCCTTGACTAGTGCCACATCTTGCATCCTCTTGTCTTGGCTTGTCTTCTGCGATTTATGTTTATGTTCTATCTGGAATTTACTTTAATGTTGATGTGATTGCTAATCTGGAAAAGATATTGAGCTTACTGTGAAAATTGAAATAAATTGCTCTAAGCATAGAACATACCTAAAATTAACATGGTATCAGAGCTAAGGTGAGGGCAATGCCCAAGCAAGAGTGAAATAGCAATCATCGAAGACAGTTGGGAAAGAAAAAAAGGATCAATGGATTCCTCATCCCTCTTGAAATTCACCATGGGTGAAGTCGAAGCAGAGAATATTATCAGAATGGCGTAGCAAAATTTTCTGATGGCCTACCTACAGATCACTTCAATGGGAAGTCCGAATCTAAGGGTGGAAGGAAAGGCAGATGCCTTGGTTGTAATAAGTTCGACCATTATGCGAAGGAGTGTCTGAGGTAGGGACACGTCACTTGATGATGATAACAATCATTCCAGGGACATCTTCAATGATCAGAGGAATGATAGGTAATGCAGGTCATCAAGGAAACGATCGACTCTTCAAAGAAAGCAAGGAACCCCAGGTATGAAGAATCAAATGTTGTTTCTGATAAGATAAAGAAGCGTTATCTTGTATTGGCCCTCTCCTTCAGATTCTTTGGGAATCTGGCTTATTGATCATAGTGCTTCAAGACACCTCATTAGATAGAAGGGTGCTCTCTTGAATTTGGTAGAGACGGAAACAATCGTGGGATTATACTTGGAGTCAATGCCACTATCCCGGAAAGGGTGTAGGGAATGTTACCCCTCAATTGAATAAGGGTAACTCTATTCATTTACAAGAATCTCTTGTATGTACCTAATTGCAAGAAGAACCTGGTGTTTATCTCAGAAATGGAAGTCAAAGGTTTTAGGGTGGCATTCATCGATGGAAAGGTACGTGTTAAAAAATAGAATTTTCAAAGATTCTTTTTCTCATGGGTTTAGGGTTGGAAATTTGTATCAAGTTGCAGGATGGTCCATTAGGGATCAAGCCAATTGATATATCACATCTATAACATTGGAGGTCTACCTATGGGGCCCTACCCGATGTGAGTTAGATGGTGATACGGATGCCTGAATTCAAGAAGAGCATGAAGGTACATGTTTGAGATGCACTGAAGGAAAATATTATAAGGGGACCATTCCCCTCATGTAGCAGGTCCACAGGTTTGGAACAACCCGAGGAGTTTGAGTTTCATGATCGCGAATCTCATGTATACAGGTGGAAGAAAGACCTCTATGGCTTGAAGCAAAACACCCCGGTCGTAGTATGAGAGGATTGATAGGTGTCCGATGAAGCTGAGATTCACTAGGAGTGAAACCGATCCAAACCATTACTCGAAGGTTGTGGATGATAGACCTCTCATACTGGCACCTTATGAGGACAACCTATTTCTGATAGGTGCATACCCTCTCATTTGCAGAAGTAAGAGGGAGTTGGATTCCGGATGTGGAATGATAAACTGCAAGCCTGTGAATACCTCGAGGATCTTAACTTTCAGAAGTTATATGGTAATGATGTCGGACCAGATTTGGGAAATGCCTATGAGTTTCATAAACTCATTCACGTTGATGTTCTTGGTGAACTTCCGTCCAGACATATGTTTTGCAGTTAGCATGGTGAGCTCATATTTGGTTGAGCCTCACTGGATTGGTGCCAAGAATATTCTGAGATATCTTCTGGGAACAATCTCTCATGGATTGAGAAACACTGTCGGAAATATGAAACTGCATGATTATTCGAATACTAACTGGGCAGACAGTGTGGAGGATCACTAGAGCACTTCTCAGTGTTGGTTCTCTTTGGATTCTGCTTCGATATCATGGATGAGCTGGAAGCAAAATTCGATTGCTATAAACACCGTTGAGACCGAATACATAGCTACGAGTATGATCTCGTGTGAAGCTGCATGGTTGCATAAGCTCTTAAGTGAACTATTTGTACACATGATGAATACCACTGTGATTCTTTGTGGCAACCAGAGGAAGGATTCAATTATTGAGGAATCACGTATTCAATGATTTCTCCAGCAGATATACATTAGATACTGCCTTATCTGGGATATGGTAAGTCGATGAGCGAGGAGGCTCCATCACATTGAGATTGATGTACAGGTCACATACATTTTGTCAAAATCCCGGGGAAAGGTCAAATCTGTGACTTTCCCGAATGACTTGGAGTCGTTGAGAGACCTTCTTATAAGGGTCCTGCATTTTGCATGCATTGAGCTCTGGGAGATTTGGGGGGCTTGGGGTACTTACTGGATCAACATATGACCACAAGGCAACTCACCCTCCCCTGGTGGTGCGCTATATATAGGATGATAGGTTCAACCTTCCCTTGTGATACCCCGTGGTGACTGTGGAATAGAATGATTAGTTCTTCTGTGGGCCAGGTTGATTAGTTCTCCCGTGGCCACTGTGGAACAGGATGATTAGTTCTCATGTGGGCTGGGATGATTAGTCCTCCCGTGGCAACTGTGAAACAAGATGATTAGTTATCCTGTGGGCCGGGATGATTAGTTCTCCCGTGGAAACTGTGAAACAGGATGATTAGTTCTCCTGTGGGCTGAGATGATTAGTTCTCCCATGATGAATTTGGGGCATGATGATTCATTCTCCTGTGGATAGGATGATTAGTTCTCCCATGACGACTTTGGGGCAGGATGATTCATTCTCCTGTGGACATGATGATTAGTTCTCTTGTCAAGGCATCCTACCCATGCAGTCTGGGACTCATGGGAAGTAACTCTCATCTGATCAATAAGCAGGGAAATGGGGTTAGGGACCATAACAGTACTATCAATGGACGCATCGATGTATCTACCGCACTCCCTATGCTAGGATGACCTCCATTGATCATGGATTAATGAAACTGATCTAGGATCAATATGAGTGGTTTGAGATACTCTCTTGTGATATTGATATGGGATCAATAAAACTGACTTCAGGCCAGTAAGAGTGATGTGAAACACTCTCTTCAGATGAAACTGACTTCGCGTCAATAGAGAATGGTACGAGACATTCTCAATCAATTCTTCTTCTTCATGGTTTAGCAGAGCAGATTAGAGCAAAGCTAAGCAGAGCTCAACAGAGCAGAGCAGTGCAGGGCATTGATCGCAGAGATAGTACAATCAGACGTACGGATCAGCGAATGGAGTTCTCCCTAGTTGAGAGGGAGTGTTAAACTTGACAACTAGGGCCAAACTCCATGTGGGTCATCTTATTAATGGAAGCTGATATTTTTCTTGGATCCTTATCATCGAGAGGTGTAGGAACTGTGGGGAACAGCCAGGAACTGCCGAGAATTGTCGGAACTGCCAGAACTGCTGGGAACAGCGGGAACTGGCAGAATAGCAGGAACTGCCGGGAACAGCCAGAATTGCTGGGAAAAGCCGGAACTGTCGAAACTGCCAGAACTGTCGGGAACAATCGGAACTGTCGGAATTGTCGGGAATTTCCGAAACTGCCGGAACTGCCGGGAACATCCGGAACTTCCGGGAATAGCCGGAACTGCTGGGAATTGCCGGAACTACTGGGAACTATCGGGAACAGCCAGAACTTCCGGAACTGCCGGAACAACCGGAGCATCTATCTCCGAAGGAGAGCAACATGCAAGGGACAAATAACCAACATTGGGACAATTGTATGGTACTTAGCAGCAAATACACCAAGCGTGCAATGTTACAGCTAGCATGCAAGGGACAACTAACATGCAACAGCAAGCATGTTAAGGACAACAAGCATGCTAGGGACACAAGCGAGCAAGGGACAACAAGCAAGCGAGGTGCAACCTACACATAGGTCATTATGGGAACATGGTGCAACAATCACACATAATTCAATACAATGATGGGTACAGTCATGATTAATGAAGCGTGATGAGATGCAACATAGTGATGATGGGTGCAGCATGGTGTAGTGCGGTGAGGTGCAACATGATGACGAAATGCAGCACAATGATATGTGAAGGAGTCACCTTGGGGAATCAGTTGAAGCAACATGTCTTCAACTGATCTCATGTATCATCTTCTAAGAGATGATCTATGCTCTTATCTAGATAAGTCAAAGTGTTGACTTCTGTTGTAAACGTACTATCTCTCTCTCACTGCTGAACTATTGAAGAACATATAATAAGAATTGATCAAGGGTTTCCCCACATTGGGGTTTTCCCTGGCTAGTGCCACATCTTGTGTCCTCTTGTCTTGGCTTGTCTTCTGCGATTTATGTTTATGTTCTATCTACAATTTAATTTAATGCTGATGTGATTGCTAATCTGGAAAAGATATTGAGCTTACTGTAAAAATTGAAATAAATTGCTCTAAGTATAGAAAATACCTAAAATTAACAATTATATTGGCACAAGAAAAGTTAGTAGCGGTAAATGTAGTCATACTTCAGAGCTTGTTAGATTTGCAACAACATGCACTGCTTCAGATAAGCCATGAGAAGGAGGATAGAACTAATGGGGCATATGGTAGTAGATCGAATGGTGGTCACCGATCATATAGAGATGACACAATCAAAGATGGTAGATTGTTGGACACTCCGGATAAGAAAAGGGATAGACAAAAGTGTGATTCTAGTTCTGATTCATATAAGCACTATGATTGTCATTGATATCATCCTTACAAGAGGAGTGATAAGGGGTAGTTTCTCGAAGATTTTAAGAAAGAAAATACACCTACTTTTGATGGAGAGGTAAAGAAATCGCAAGATGTAGATGCATGGTTCCTAGGCATAAAGAAGTTATTCAGATTGCATGACTATTCAAAGAACATGAAATTTAGAGTGGCTAGATTCAGTCTCAAAGGAAAAGCAAACATTTGGTGGAAAGGCATGAAGAATGTCAGAGGTATAAATGAGGAATATTTTACTTAGAGTGAGTTTGAGCAGCTATTCAAGAAGAAGTATTTGTTGAAAATATACTTTGATGACAGGGTGAAAGAATTTTATGAGCTAAATATGGGATCCTTGAGAGATGATGAGCACACTAGCAGATTATTGGAGTTGCTGAGGTATGTGCCTTACCTCAAGGAGGAGAAGGCCAATATTCAGAGATTTGTTAGTGGGTTATCGATTCCATTCAAGGATAGGATTGAGTTCGACGAGCCTAGATCATTGGAGGAGACTATTCGAAAATTGAAGCATTGCTATGAATAATCGAAGCACATAAATAAGACAAAGCCAGACTGGAGAGGCAATGCAAAGAACAAAGGAAAATGGGACAAGAAGCAAGTAAGACCACAAGATTCGGGTAACAATGAGAATGTTGCACCACATAAGAGGTTCAATGCATCAGATAAAGGACAGGGACATAGATATGAGGAGTAGAATAAGGAGCTCGTGCGGTGTTGGAATTGTGAAGGAGATCATTGCAGGAAGGATTGTCCATAGTACCAGAGTGGTAGGACTAAGATATACAGTTTGTAGGAGGCACGGACTATTGGAGAAGTTGGTCAAAGTATTCCACGTATCTATGCAGCATTGGATAACAAACATGCAGAGCATCAGACATCTATCATTGAAATGGACGGTTGTCTTTGTGATCAAGTTATTTCTATTTTGATTGACCCTTGCTCTAATTATAGTTATGTTAGTCCTAACTTGGTGGATAAGTGTGGTTTGAGTAAGAAATTGCATGAAGAGTCTTAATTAGTGTAGTTGGCTATAGGTACAAAGAAGCGAGTTCATCATTGGGTAAGAGCTTGTGCATTTGATATAAATGTTATGCCTACCGTAGCACATTTGAATGTATTACCATTGGGTTCGCACAATATGTTGTTGGGCATGGACTGATTGTATATTCATGGAACTAAGGTGGATTGTTATGATAAAACCATTGAGTGTGTTGATGAAAATGGGGAACCATGAGTCTCACAGGGCAAGAAGAAATCTACATCAGTTAGGATGGTGAAAACTATGCAAGCAAAGCATAGGCGCAGGAAAGGGTGTAAGTTATTTGCAGTACACATCTCTAAGGATAAGGGTAAGGAAGTTGAGGATATAGCTGTGTTGAGCTGGTACCCAGTTTTGCAACAGTTCAAGGATGTATTCCCTAAGGACATTACAGAGTTTCCACCTCACATGGAGGTAGACTTTTCTATTGATTTAGTGCCAGGGGAAACTCCAACATCAAAATCACCTTACAGGATGAGCACACCTAAGTTGGTTGAGTTAAAGTTGCAACTAAAGGAAATATTGGAAAAAGGGTACATTAGGCCGAGTGTGTCACCTTGGGGTGCACTGGTATTGTTTATAAAGAAGAAAGATGGAACACTCATATTATGCATTGACTACAGGTAGTTGAACAAAGTGACCATCAAGAACATGTACCCTTTGCTGAGAATTGATGATTCGTTCGATCAGCTAAAGGAAGCAGCAGTGTTTTCGAAGATTGACTTGAGATCCAGATACCATCAGGTACGCTTCAAAGAAAAATATATTTTCAAGACTGTATTTTGGACCATGTATGGGCATTATGAGTTCGTTGTTGTTCCATTTGGCTTAACTAATGCTCCAACTACATTTATGTGTTTGATGAATAATGTGTTGTGTCCATATTTGGATAAGTTTGTTATTGTTTTCATTGATGATATAATGGTATATTCTAAAAATGAGGAAGAGCATGCTGAGCATTCAGCAACAATGTCGAGGTTGTTGAGGGAGCATCAATTGTATGCTAAGCTCAACAAGTGTAGTTTCTTTCAGACTGAGGTACACTACTTGGGACACATTGTCTCCAAGTAAGACATTGTAGTAGATCCAAAGAAGATAAGGGCCATCATGGAGTGGGTAGATCCTAAGAATGTAGATGAGGTGAGATCTTTCGTGGGTTTGGTAGGCTACTATAGGGGTTTCATCAAGAACTTCTCGCAGATTTCTTATCCCATTACATATTTGCAAAGGAAAGGTAAGAAGTTTGAATGAAAAAAGGAGTGCAAGGCTAGCTTTGATAAATTTAAGTAGTTGTTGACTCATGCACTAGTGTTATAGGTTGCAAATCTGAACAAAGAGTTTGTGGTATGCACAAATGCTTGCAAGAGAGGGCTTGGTGGAGTCCTTATGCAAGATGTAAAAGTGATATGCTATGAGTCCCGTAAACTAAACGAGCATGAGCAGAACTAACCGACACATGATTTGGAGCTAGCAGTGATCATACATGCATTGAAGATGTGGAGACACTATCTTATTGGAAGAAGATTTGTAATTATGAGTGATGACATTGGGTTGAGGTATTTGTTTGACCAGCTGAATCTGTATGTCAGGCAGGCTCGATGGTTGGCCACGATCAACGAGTTTGATTTCGAGATCAGGTACATCAAAGGTAAAGAGAATAGGGTGGAAGATGCTCTTAGAAGATGGGTATAGGTACATAACTTGGTAGCCATGAGCTCATATGGGATAGACTTACAGGATAGGATCTTGCGTCCAGGTCAACAGGATGTTAGGTATATGGAGATTGTGCACAGTTTGCAGTAGGGTATTGGTACAGGTACATGTGCAGGTGCACATGGTATGGATTATTGTCATATAGGAGATGGGTTGGGCAGGTTCCTCAACTACTGGCTGTTTCGACTCCTCAACCTGTATGGGCACTGTTTGCTCTGTCATTGCACCTTGCCTTTCTTTTCCTCCTGTTTATGCTTCTCTTCTCTTTCTCTCCTCCTTAACTCCTGCTCTTCCTTCAAATTCTTCTCCATCTCTTGAAACTTTAGTTCTGCTTCCTGCAACCTTTTCTTTTCTCTCTTCCTTCGCTTTGCTCTCTTTATTCGCTGCTCCCTCTTTGTTTCTACTGCTAAAGCTGCTTTCTACAAAAGGGGATCTACCTTCATCTTGCATGTTTTCTCTGCCTATGGATCTTCAAAAACCTTCCTCTTTCCCTTGTCCTGCACTGGGTTGCTACTCACTGTATTTGTTTTTATTGCTTCCTGAGCTGTTGCTGCCTGCAGAGCGAACTTCCAAGTTGTTTCTATCCTGATTGACTTGTGGATTTTGGAGGCATTGTAGCAGTACCTTCAAGGGTCCTCCTCGTGCTAGTGAAATGTCCCGTGGATCCATGGATAATACACCTTCACATAATGGTTCTTGAAAATACCGTGGGGATCATATGGATTAAAGTCTTTGGTGCCAAACTCAAATTTCAATATCTCCTTAGCTTCAAAATCTACATCTTTCAAGCTCTTAATCTCATACAATTTGATCTGCAAAGGAATAACATGTCTTGGCTTGATGGGACTTGACCCAGGTTTAGCATTAGTCAGTAAAGAAAATCCCTACACTACTAGCCCTTTCGGCATCAATATGTGGAGCACGGATTGAAGTCTCATCTGAAACAATGGGGGCGGGATGCAGGAACCAAGTTTCCGCACCCTGAGATGGTTGTGATGTCGGTTTTATACCCTAACCCTTCCTTCACGCAGACCTATAAGCCCTTTAGGGATTATCAAAGTACTTCTCTTATTCGGCTTTAAAACCTTTGCGAAAGCCTCCGATCGTCCTTCGCGGACCCTAACTAGTCAATTCAGATGCTTACGCGCCTCTGTAATTACCCTTACTTCTGTGTCTACCCAGATTAACTTAAGTATTAGTTAACTTCAACTTGTACTATGATTATCTTCACGTAAACATATATTCTTACTTGCGTTCATATGACAAAGTAAAATACATAGAATCGCGCATCAATATAACATTAAATCATAAATCTAGTATTCAACATAACATAATCGTAAACATTCATAACATAAGTAAAATGGTCCATACACATATTTCTCTAGAATAACTCTCTTTATTGATGGTTCAGATCTCCAGTACAGACTCTAACTTCCCTGCAAACACAGCTGCAGGGGTCTGCGCACTTGGTTGCAAACTTCTACCCTAGGCTTTTGCACACTCAACTACAGAGCCTTTTCATACACTAAGACTCTTTGCTCTTAGCTCTTATAAACACAAAAACTTACTTAGAACTCTACTCACTACTTTCCTTAGACTCTTCTAATACTCCCTTTTTATACATTCCTATGGCCCGCGGACCAAGGGTGGATCTCATCAAGCCGACACAAACTATCTAAACTAAGGGTGAAAACCATTTTTGACTAGTTACATCTTCGCGCTCCGCAACCACAAAATGCAGAGACTTTACATTCTTTATACAAACTTGGGCCTTTAGCCCCACAACTTGGTATTTTAACCCGAAAATTGACCCTAAGGAACTCGTTCCCAACACGACCCCAACACAAATCTTGTGACTCGCCTCGAGTCACTCGGCGGGTGCAGAGATCTTGTCACGAAAAACTCCCAGCTCCACTTGTACGACTACAACCTCAGCGGTACACTTAACCTGCTCGACCAGCTGCTCCGTCGCTGGCTCTGCGCTGTCTACCTGCATTTTCTACAAACTAGCTAGTTTTCCTTCAATGGTGGCCGTGAGCACATACGCTTCATCTAGCCAAGGCTTCAATCGAGCCTTCAGTACTGCCTCCTTGTGTAGTGTTGTGTCCACCTGTGCGCCTTTTATTCCTGCAGCTTCGCTAACCTTTCTATAATGGCGACGGTGTGCATCATCGGTTTAACCTCATCATATCTTTGCTACAGCTCCCACGCCTCTGTTTCCAGCCTCTGCACATTGGGATCCTCCTATAGGTTGGTGACTACTTCGAGCGACTGCTCGAAGAGCGCAGTGCAATCCTTCACTGTGGCATCTACAGCTGCTACTGCATCTTTGACAACGGCCGCGCACTACTCTTTAACCTCTGGTGGAGTCGAAGGCTGGGCCCTCAACTCGAGCTTTGTAATTTTAAGGTTCAGTTCAAACTGAACCTTAGCCAACTCTGTTCTCACTTCATGCACTCTAGCAACGAGCTTCCGAATTCTCACATCCACTGGCACATCTTCAGGAATATCCAATTCTGGAACAGTCCTGCATGCCTCAGCCACCACCTTGGTCGTGTGCTCATTCTTTTCTGTGATGGCCTTAAGAAGATCAATGGCAGAATTCTTTTGTACAACCATCTGAGCATTTTTCACCTTCTGCTCACTGATAACATTTAGGGCATGCTGTTCCCGAGCCCGAAGTTCCGCGATCACACCATCTTGCAAGGTGTGAAGGGCTTCACTTGGAAGTGCAACCAAATTTAGCCCAACCCTCTTGAGGGCGCTGATAGTGGCCCTGTCAGCTTCTGCTTCTGTAGTCAACGCTCCATCCAGTAGCACTACGGTCCGGGGATCTAGTGTACGCACCATTTCTGCTGCCTCTAAAGTTCCAGGCGCCAAACTAGTCGACGCCGTGCTACTTCGCCCCACATTGGTCTATGCCTGTGATGCTTGGATCTGTAGCTCGCACAAACCTGTTTGAATGGCCCCCAAGGCCTGTTTCTGCTGCTGCTCAAACTGCTGCAGTGGTTCTGCCGTCGCATCCCTCACCGTGGTTCTGTCAAGGTGATTGGGTCGAGGGAAGTTTTGATGGCCTTGGACTTCTTTCGTAGCCCTACTTTGTCGTGCTCCTTGTTGTGCTTAACCTGGAATGGAGTAGTCTCCGGGTATGCTCCTCCCTCTTCGGATCGCTGCTCTTCCTCTTTTGTCTCTGGGGAAGGAGTTTTTTGACTCCTATCGGAGTCACGCTCCTCCTCTTCTTCCTGCCGTTCTGTTTGATTTTTGGCAGCGCACTCTACATTGGATTTGTCCTCAGCCTCTTTCTTCCTCTTTTTGGCCAACTTTTCCATCTTTAGTTTGGCCTCTTCCTTCTTACGCTTCGCTGCCGATTTGCTGGACCCAGCTGCCAAGTTTGAGGTCGTGCGCCACTCTACTGGCCAGCAGTTGAGGAATGCCGTGATTGCGTCGTCTGTGGCCAGGTATGGAAGGTCATACAACTTTTGATCAGGGTCCTTCCGCGCTTGCATGGAGACACAGTGGAAGTCTGCCTTGAACTCCACATACCCTTCCAACTATTCGAAGACAGTCGGTGATAATCGTGGTTTGCAGTTGATGGCCATGTTGATACTCATATCCATCAAGATCCAAAATATATTTCTATCCTTGACCCTTTGGCAGTCCTTGGTGGCCTAGAGCGAAGCGAACTTCGGTGCTTCTGGTAAATCCTGCAACCAGAGGAAACTGACTATCCTCTGGTAACTCCCATGTGACCAATACTATGGATAGCAACAACCATGCATAGTGAAAAGTTTTTCTCTGATCCTGCACCTCTCTGCAGTTCGTGAGGAACTCACTATAGAGGTTGCTTGCCCAGTTGAATTGTACTCCCTCTGCGCACTTGGCTGCTAATGATGCGATCGGTGCTGACACTTCATCTGCACGACACTTCCTCAAAATTTTCCCAGCCATGATATGGGTGGATACTTTAACTGTGGGGTCAGTTATACTAGAAATGGAGTAGGCACACGACTTCTTGGCGAGCTTAAAATTGTCCTTCATTTTCTCGACGAGGTCGCGCTTACCAGTATTTCCGCCAAATGCCATGGCCAAATTTAATCATGAATGCCACAGCCGAGTGATCCTATGGATCAACATGTCAGTCATCAGTATTCGTTCTTCTAACCACAAGCACCCATCGTGCATGAAGAATAGCAGCTGTTTTATCACTATCATGGTTATCGGTGCGCGGTTGTAATGCGACACCCATTGCATGTTTAACAGTCCTGCCTTGTCCACCCCTTTTATCCACTTCCTTGGCTCCAGCGCGGTCACACCAGAGTCCTTATAGAAGACACGGTGCATGAATTGATCGGTCACTAAGTGGGGAGAGCGCTCCGTATCAGCCAAATCCCAATCCTCCATCTTTAAATGGGGGATGCATGCCAGGTGCGGTCCTTCAAATGCGATCTTGTCTAGCAGCAACAGTGTATGCAGTGTGACTTTTCTCTCATCAATGTCCTTTGGGACCTTTGCCTTGCCTCGACGTGGAGGAATGTATTCGGGCAATTTAGAGATAGGGTTGGATCCTTCAAAGTCAATTTCCTCTGCCCCCATGTCAATGTATTCCCCACCCATATTGATTTCTTCATTGTCTTCTTCAGGTTCCAGGTCAACTACCTTGCCCTTCTCTTGCACAGTGGGCTTTTCCTTTTGCGGGTGTTTTCTAGGTGACACACACACCGGCGGTGTCACTTTCTGCTTATCTTTCTTCATTTTCGGAATCTCTTTGGTCGGCGTAGGTGTCGGCCTGGGCGACCTTGGCGATTTGGGTACCTCCGTAGGTACTTCAACACTTGTGATCTTCGGGGCAGCTTCCTCAACTACCATTGCTACCTCCGGGGTAGCTCCCTCAGCTACCATTACTTCTCCAGAACTCATGGTTTTTGCGGGCGCCGACATGATGCTAGTAAAAAACTCATGCGTTTCCTTTGGCAACCTCTCAAACGCTGAACTCACTATCAAAGATTCAAAGTTCTCACAGTTCATACGTGCCTAAGAGCTCAACACCTCAATTCTCAAAATGCCAAGTGTTTTTCGCTGGGCAGCCATATGTAATTTATAGGAATTTTCAAATTCAAATCCGATCATTCCCCTCAAAATTCGTTCTTAAATGATAGATTGGAGGCATATTTTCAAAGATCTTGCCCTTAAATTCTGACTTAAATTCCGCCCCTGCTCCATTTAGTCGTTTTTTCATCGTCAAATCATGAACAGTGACCATAACGGTCACTTTCCGGCTGCCCTGCACGGTCCCTTCTTCGATGGAGCAGCTCCTCGTGCATTTCTGCTGACACTGTGACATTCCTTTGTTCCATGCAGTTGCCCAGTTGTGCAGCGCCACAACCCAGGCAGTGTAGTTTATAGTCCCGCGCCTCCTTTCAGCTACTTGGAGTGCTAAGGCTATGCTTCCATCATGTAGTCATCTAGTCGGATCATCAAGTTAAAATGACAACAATCATTCAAAGAAACAAGTCAAACAAAACTATCGTAAGCTAAACAACAAAAAGCGATAAAAATGCAACAAAATATTAGAAAAGAAAAATTCACCTGGAAAAGCGACGACAATTGCACTGAAGGTTCCTTGATCTCCTCAGGAATGCCAGAGATCCAAGATCGATTGTGAAGATGAGCTTGACAATGTTTATTAAATATATTTTATCAATTTAGGGTTTATGACGCGAAGGCCAAATATCAAGGAAAAAGTGACACTTGGCGACAATTTCCAAAATAACTCATGTGCCTCCTTTGGATTGCTAAAAATATATCCCTATTTTTTAGGGATTATTTTTGATTTTGTTGGGAAAGACTTCCATGATTTTCTTGGAGAGATTGCACAATTTTGGGAGGATCCTGGCATCTCTCTGGGTCATGCACTGAGCAACTTCTGAGCATAAAGGTTTCTGCACAATTTCTGGGCTGAGTGGCTATGGGCTGCCTCTCATGCTTTGTGCAATTTACCAACTCAAGGCTGGATTTCATTTGATGCTGCACAATTCTTGAGCTCAAGGCTCACTTTCATCTTGGACCACACAATTCCCGAGAGCAAGGTTGGTTGCCATCAAGGATTTCGTAGTTCTCTAAGGCAAGCTCGAAACTAAATGGAAACCAAGTCAAGAGATCGACTTGTGGGTTAGATAGTAAACCAAGTAAGCAAAAACAAGCTAAGATGCAAAGGATGAGGCTCAATCAAAGCACAAGTACCACATCAGTGCAAGATGAGTTGCTGTGATTTAGAAGGGAGGCTCCAAAATGAAGCATAGGAAAAATTTTGGAGGGTGGTTGTAGCCACTACAACAGATTAATAACATCTCCAGTGGGGGTTTGGGTAGGAACTTAGTTTTCGTTAGGAACTAGAATTGTTGTATCACCTTTGTGTTCAGGGGTATTAGCTGCAACATCCCATTTAACCTAATTTATATCCTTGTCTTCAATGGATCCCTGATCAGGTTTTCTAGTAGTATAGAGGTTCTCATTCTCTATTGGGGTGCTTGTTTTCACCATCTATTCTTTCTCCCTAGTCAAATCAATTATATTTTGTATGCTTGTAGGATTAGGGCTTGTAAATTTATTTTCTGATCATTCTTGTTCCTACAATTTTCTTTCTTTTATCTCTCTCTAGAGATTCTCTAGTAGTTCCTTCTTTGTTTTCTCCAATGTAACCTTCTTTTGTTTCTCTTCCACCTCCTCTATTTCTTTCCCTTGTTTTTCTAATTTTTTCCTACTTTTTTCTTCATCTCCTCTTCTACGTTGTTCAAACAAGTCTTTCTTTCTCTATTCTACTTCCATCTATTGCATCTGTTTGGAAAGAATTTCTTGGCAAATGTCTTCTTTGATCTTTTTTTTTTTCTCAATTCTTCTTCATCCTTTTGCTGAAGCCCTTTCTCTTGAAGGGCCCTATCTTATTTATTTTGAATAACCTTGTGTTCAACCTCTTCCTTTAGCCTTATTTCCTTTGCATGCATGGTTTCTTCTACTTCTCTACTTGTAGAAGCCCCTTGTCTTATAATTTCAATTTTCTCATCTAGAGATGGAGAAATAAAGACAATGAAATTTTGGTTGTTCTTCCTCTTTTCCACTTCTTGCCAGTCTTGTTCATTTTCAATAAATATCTCATCACACCACTTCTCATGCATATGTAGCAAATTAATTAACACCTATTCAACATGATTGAGTATTAAACCCTTGGGATCACAACTCTTAAAGATGCCAATGTTGATTTTTTTTTCATGGATTTGACCTTTTTGCTTGGCTTTCTTGGTATCATTGACATAATAATGTCAAATTTGAAAGTTGCAGGGTATCAAATGTTATTTTTTCTTAGGACTGTATTGTTCTTTTCTTTGATAATTTCATTTATTCATTACCACATTATATTCACCCCATAATATCAACATTATTCAGATTTACATCATTTTTCAGCAGCATATGAAACTATATAAAAAGAACAATATCAACATCATCAATGTAACAAAACATAAAGGAACAATAGAAGAAAATAATTCACACATAGAGACATCGGGATTGGTCGGAGACCAGGGTGAAACCCACTATGGGGAAAACCCTTCCAAATTCTTCTTCTTATTAGATTTTCATTGAATGATTCAGCAAAAGAGAGTACAATTATCGATATCTTCATCCATATAAATATCCAACTAAAACAACTACACAATATTCATGAAATGATCCCAACAATGCTTATACTCAAAACTTTGATTTTGAAGCCTTTAATGAACTGCCCTTGTTTGTGGTCAATTCTAAACACCGCAGTCACTGAGTGAAATATTTGGAAAACTAAAATTTCATCATTTAGGTCCCGATCACACAAAGGAGGAGTCATGTGTGCAACTAAGAATGTTGCAGTTGCTTCCTGGAGCCTGTAAGCCAGTGATTGCAATCTGTGATTGAGACTCAAAAACCCTATATGCCAATCACACAGAGGACTAGCCGTGCATGCGACTGAGATGCCTCAGTCACATGGATGAGACGACTAGTGAGTGACTGTGGTGAAGTTATTCCTGTGTCATGCTTGTGAATGAGGCCCAAAACCTTAAAACAAAGATGTGAGCTTCATACCCTGCATTTTCATCTTTGAGCGAACTCATTTCTCCGCGAACGAGCCTCAGACCTATGCAAGCCAAAAACCAATATAGAAGAGTGTCTCATCAATATGTCCAAATGAGGTAGACGAAACTTGTATTTATAGCCTTCGAAGGGTGTCCAATTTTCTTTAGGGACGACTTGATCAAATATGCACATGTGGGCTTATAATTCAAAAGTACACTTTCCCTTATCCATTTTGAGTGATATTTAGGTCGATTTTGTTGCTCTACAAAAGAGGAATTCAATGCAATTATTAACTCCATCAAGTGATATGTACAAAGTGGAATCTATATGTAGTTGCATATTTTAACACTTTATCTCAACTAGGGAGAATTCCACCTGCATCATGTCATGTGTATCCTGTCAACAAATCATATCCAATCTCAAGTATCTCATAATATTGTATTGTCACTTATCATCTCAAGTCATATCTTGCTTATTCCTATTCATCTCTTAATTGTCCCTGTTAATATGCTGAACATTCTCGAATATAAAAGAAGAATAATTTGTCATCAGAGGGAAGTCTAAGCTACCACCCTATATTCATCAGGGAGCCATTGCTACCACCCAAAATCTCTGCCAGTGGGGAGCCCAATTCTACAACCCGGGAAACATCAGCTGGGAGTTAAATCTATGAATCACATCAACATGAGAGAGCATATCATCAGGGAGCACATCTTAACTTGGAACCATATCGGGGAGCATATCTCAACCTAGAATCTCATGGGGGATCTAAACATCTATGACCCCATATCAAGAAATAGGCGATATAGGTGAGCTACTACTCAACCCATCCTGTTTCCTATCGATATTCCTAACAATGACCCTCAAGATTCATGTGGTAGAACACTTGCATCATAATTTGAGCTTGGGTGAGATATACAACTTACTAAAAGGTAAGGATCACATGCCTCCAAGCCTCCTCTACCGGTTGGCTAGACGGGGAGGGACAATCCCAACAAGCCCAGCTTAGGTATACTCTACAAATACCAAGATATGGGAGCTATTACTCCAACCATATAGGTAATAGATAGGGGTGATACCCTATCGTCTAGAGATCCATGAGCCCAAAGATCCCTCCATCTCAATTTCACACCTGGGAGATCAAAAAAAGGGCGAAGAGATGGCTCAGTGTTCTCAATCAATGATGATCTCCTTAGATCAACAACATGCCAACGTGCTCATATCTCGTAATCATCATGTGTCAATAAAAATGTCTCCTATTCATAGGGGACATCAAATCAAATATCATATTAGAACAAATATATGTATATATATATCACAAAAATGATACCTTATTCATCCTCCGTCTTAAGCAGGTGTCAACCACAAGCCTAAGCTTGTCTTGTACAACAAAACTGTCTCAATATATGAAGGTAACCCAGTCCCAAGTATATATGGGATTCTCTCCCAATCAGATCCCACTCTTTCTCATCGTAATGTATCCCTGTCATATTCAAAACTTTCTCAAACATCTCTTCTTCATCATGCCTCATAGCTAGCCATGCTAACAACCTCATCCTCAACCTCGGTCGTGCTTAAAGCTACAAAATTCTCATCCAAAATATCATGGTAGATCTCATAATAAGGTAGCATCAGAACATGCTCATTAATAATGATCCCAATCATGTGTAATCACATATAATAGGAAGAATATCTTAGACCCAAAAGAAAATTGATTTTCCCATGCAAATATCTCAATGTGTATGAAGCATCTCAATCATTAATTCACTCTATGCTCAACATATATATACAGACGAGTTTACACATGGAACATCAATGCTTCAATCAACTTCCCGTTAACAATATATCTTCACAACTTCTTGAAATTCAATCGGAGTGTCCAAGGATTTGCATTTCCACTTTCCAAAAATTATTTAATAGCTTCACAATATAGATTCTCTTTTCCAAACTTTAGAACGTAATCCATCATGCCATGATTATTCATTTTTGAACTTCAGAAGCCAACTCCCTCTTACTTTGATCATCATGAGATCATTACCTATCAAGAGTAGACCATTAGTATATAAGACCAAAATCAAATTCATACCTTGGACCACTTTTTAAGTTTAGGTTTGGATTGACACATCATCCTGGTTTCACCAGATAACTTTCAATGCAGACATATTAGGCTCAAGAAGCTTGCTTCAAACAATAATTTCTGAAAACATAACACTTTACCAAACCAATATGCTCAACCTTATAGAAATCAATACCATGCAATCAAATCAATTAAGTCATTTAATCAAAGTTTAGAATCCAGGCCATAAATAATATCAAAATCATCAATATCACTCTATCAAATTCTTTATACCAAGTGACAGGTAGATCTCTCATCCTTTATCATGCCAATTTTTTTTCATTTACCAAACAATATCAAACCAAACTTCATCAAGTCATCCTCATGATCATAATATAAATCATTTCTGTCACAAGATGCAAATGCATACACCAAGGATAAATCATGCAGGTTCCATCCATTTATTGTGAGATTACTTTATACTAAATCACAACTGTTTATACTGTAACTAATGTGTCAAAGATAATGAAAGTCACTATGCCCATATATCATTACAAATCATTAGTTGCCAAATCAAATCATTAGACATTAGGCCAGAACCTAAAATTTTCTATCACAGTGAGACCTATAGCCCAAACATATCTCAACATCAAGTTAAAGTTCTAAGTCATTATCAAGCATCATGTAAGAACTCCAAACATTGCTTATGTATATCAATTAGCCAAACCCTTGCATCTATTATCAAATACTATCATACGCAAACCTCAAACATAATGATATATTGATATGCTTATCTCGGTCACTTGCAAACATAAGTTTAGTCAACATACTCACATTATAGTAAGTCAAACATTTAAACTTTGTTGCTCATAGAACATTCTATTGTCTACTCCATGTCTATAGGACTGCCATCCTTCAAGTGAACTTTTGATTTCATGCACAAAGCTTCACTTTTGCATCCTACATGCATAGTCACAAGGCATTCCTTCGTGCGGTTGGGAGGCTATGGTCGCACCGTTGAGCTTACTGCCATGCGGCGAAGGCTACAATCACACCTGTAAGCTTGCTTCCGTGTGACTGAGGCTTGGAGTAATGAAAAACTCTCTCTCGTAGATCAAAACTTTATTGTAGATACACAATATCATATATTTGACTATTCATATCCATAAATAATACTTCAACAATAAAGAAAATTACATATAATGCAAATGATAATAGGAGTAAGGATCTTATGGAGAGATTCTCCCTTTGAATGAGAAGCCACTTTAGTCATCTTCATTCAAGTCATCAACCTCTATATAATACTGTCATGCATCAACAGATCTATTAGATCATAAAGTCAAACTATATCACATATTTATCATGTCATATATATTAGCATCAACTACTTCACCATTACATATTACATCGTGACGTCAATCTTTCATCAAGGGTCAGTGTCAAATAGCTAATAGGAGTATACTTCAAGAATCATGATCACAACATTACTTCTTTTTCACACAACTTAATCCACCAAGTCAGGGCATTTAATTTTACCATATGCCATAATTAATAAGCACATAAAAACATAAACACGGTCAACAAAATATCCTAAAGATCAATGTTATCACAAAAAATTGATTATCTAGCCATAATTTACTAGATGGATCGAAGTACACCATGTAGGGCTAATTTTACCATAGTAAAATTGGTTTCATTGTGAGAAATTACTTAATAAACCACATTTGTTAAGTAATTTATAATTAAACCTATGAAGAATAATTAAATAAATCACCATTTATCTAATTATCTTCTAGGAATAATTAATTAAACAATTGTTTAATTAATATTCCTTGTCACATTTGACCCAGTTATGAGAAATATATAGATAAATCATTCATTATCTTATTTTTCTCTAGGAATAATTAATTAATCACTAATTAGTTATTATTCCTTGTCAAGTTTGACTAAATCCCCTAGGAATACTTAAATAAATCATTATTTGTTTATTATTCCTTAACCATATTTCTTGAGATGATAAATAAATCATTTATTTATTTATTATTTCTAAATAAAAGTTTAAATACTTTTTCCCTCCAAACCAAATATAATACAATATTCCAAATGGTTAATTCTATAATGGGATTAATAATATTTTATTATTGCTCATTATTCGAGAATAACCTAATGTTTTGTTATAAATAGAAGGGTTTTATGCTCATTCTTCACTTTTGATTATTTTCATTGTTGCACTCATTGTTGCAGTTTTGATTATTATCACTATCACACACCATCTTCTTTTTCATTTTGAGTTCTCATTGAGCTCAAACATTTTGTTTGCTGGGATTTACACGTTATAGTGGAGAGAGACTCTATAAAAGCTGAAGACATTGAGGATAACCAAGAACCCATCCCATAGAGGGGGACTGGTAACATTATTTGTTCCCTTCACAGGTGTTGTTTAATAAAATATATTCTTTATATATTTGGTTTCCATTGGATTATTGGAGTTATTTGCACTTATTTTACTATTCCATATTGTTGTTTAACTATGTCTGTGGCATAGATCCGAGCTTTGGCAAGTTTTGTTTCTATCATTTGTTGCATATCTACACTGTTTAACAACCATTTTTATTGTTAGGGCTGTTTGTCATCCACATCCTAAAGTAGTTTCTTTTCATACACATTCAATAAGAACTCTACATAACAAATTGGCGACTCCACTACATTTTTAATTCTGATTTAGAAGCCTGGGTGACCTTCAGTTTTCATATTAGGGTTTTTGTTTTTTCAGCCTCTTAATGTTTTTTACTAGCATTCTAACCCTAGATCAGTGAAATTTCTAACTTCCGTAAGTTTTCTGGTCATTTCCGCAGGTCACAATAACCAACTGAGATAGAGACGACAAATTTTTCCGAGACTTTCCGCTCGAGAACCGAGGAGAAGAAATCACACTTTTCTACCCGAAAAGTATGATATGGAGGTCTAGAGTGCACTTTTTTGCCCAAAAAGTGCGATATTCCCTTAAACAGGCCAGTACCTGGGATTTTAGGTTTTTTGGGATTTTCTTGATCTGTTTTTGGGTTTTGCCGAGAGTTGTTTGCTGGGTTAGTTGACCATTGTCTTAGCTTTCTTAAGCCTTAATCTACTCTGTTTCGCTTGTCGAACTGGAATTTAGCCCTTAGGGCTTCTAGTACACTTCCACCTTTATAGGAAGAGTTTAGTTAGTAAGAAGTCTGAGTTTTTGCAGAGCTTTCAACCATATTGTCCAGATCTATATATTCTCGTTTCAGATCTTCAAAGATAGGTTGTCTCCATCCAAAGTTCCCCCTTGAACCTTGTTGGTAATTTACCTTAGGGTGCCACTGTCTTCCCTAGGTTTCACACCCATCTCCTTATCTTTCGTAGCGATTTTCCTCCCTAGTTTTTTGTTGTTGCTGCACCACTTTCCAGCAACATAGTGTCATTTTATCCCAATCACACTGACACTTAGATATATTGGCCTTTTTTGAGTGTTTTCAGTTGATTTTTCCACCAACCAGCACAAAGTTTGCAAACCCAGTTTGGGTGGGGTTTAGAGAGTTGATTTGCTGTTCATTTTTTGTTTTTAATTTCAGTTAATCTTAATAATATTTTTCTTTTTTCAAAATATAATACGGGCTTAATTAATAAAAACACTTACACACACAAGCAAACCTTAAGTGAAGGGTGCTTAGTTTACACCACCAAGCCAAGGCTTAACTTATGTAATTTATATCCCCACACAGAGACAACAACATCTTGTTTATCTCCCTTCACTATTTCCATGTCACTTGTGTCTTACAACCATTGCTCCACCAAGGCGTTTGTCGCGAAGACTCTTAGGCATTCATCCCCAGTTTCTGCTTGGGCATATTACTTCTCCCTATAGGCTTCAAGTTCATAGTCCCTCGAGTCCCCATAACGAATTTTCTTCTAGTTCATCTGATTCATCACCTGATTCCAAGCCTCCTTCATTGCATACCGTCATCATGTAAGGACCCACTGTAGGTGCAGGAAACCAACTTGGTGTTGGCTCCGGTTTTACCCTGCTAGTCACATATAGCGGAATTGTTATAGGAACTGTTCTGACAACTCCAATGCTACCTTTCATGGCTGGGTAAGCCTCTCGGATTTTAGCCAGTCGATTAATGACCCTATACACCACGATGCTGGTTGGCCAGCTATGCCAACTAAGCTTCCCTCCGACATTCCCAATTTTTAGGGTAATTATGGAGAGGACCCCACCAATCACGTCTATTCCTTCCATATGTAGTGTTCATACAACACCATCACCGATGATTCCATTCATATTCGGTTGTTCCAATGCATGCTCACTGGAGATACCGCGAATTGGTATGTTGACTAGCTCGCTGCCTCTCATTCTACTTTCATGACGATTTCTAAAGCGTTCCTTTCATATTTTCAGTTACCTCTCTGATACGACACTAGTACAAAGCTCTTGGCCGCATTACGCTAGTCCTCTGCCACCCATCTTTCCGATCATGTTTAGGAATGGCGTAGAAGGAGGAGCATGTGTCGTGCTCCACCCTTCGAAGACCGTGTCTACCTTGATTGGTTTCTTAGGACTCTTTTACACTTATGTCATGTCTCACTTTCCTCAGTCTGAGGAAGAGGCTCTCCAGATTTCTCTGATATATGAATTGATTTATGCTCAATCTGGTTATGTTTATGCCGTTATACTAGACATCCCCCGTCTTGGTGGTGCCAATGCACAGGGGGAATCTCATGCCATCAACTGTATCGTTGGAGCTATTTCACATCCTTCACCATATAATAAAAAAAGTTATGGCTATCTGCATGGGGGCAACAATTTCTTGTCTTAGTGACTACCAGATCCTCATGATGAATTCTGACGAGGTCAATACCTCTGATATCAATTTTCAAACTCAGTCACGTTAATATGATAAGCCATCGACTTCGTCCACCATTGAGTCCAAAAACCAAGCATCTACTGAGCCTCTTACAACACCAAATGGTCCGCTGCAGATCCCTCACCCTAAAGTTGAGTTAATTCCTAAGATCCCCAAGGGACCATTACACCGTAACGTGACTTCTAACTAAGCTGCCCATATATATAATATTATAGATGACTTGGCACAATCCCCTACTGCCATGTCGATGCTAGAAGTCCTCCAGTTGTGCCCATCTCAAAATAAATCTCTACTAACTGCTTTGGGTGCAGTATATCCTTCAGACAATCGTTTGATTGTGTTTCCTGTTGATACGTCAGAACATCCTCCATTACCTCCATCCGTTGCTTTCTAGATACTACTCAGAGTCCGTAATGCCATCATCTCCCGATCCATTATTGACGAAGGTACATCCAACTATGTGATTTCCGCTACCATTTGGAAGTAACTCAAGTCACCTAAACTATCCCCATCCACCATCACTTTGTGTGATTAGGACGGTCACTCCTCCCAACCTCTCGACATGTATCACAATTTTTCAGTGACTCTTGTGGGAAAGACTGTTCATGTAGACATCGAGTTTACTAATGCCCCTCTAGGTTACAACATTCTCTTTGGTCGTAGTTACAATTATGCTATGTCAGCCGTCGCGTCTGTGGTATTTTGCAAGATGTGTTTCCCCCATGAAGGGAAGATCGTCACTATCGATCAGTTGACCTACTACGATCCGTCATCCTTGACATCCCCTGAACCCATTATCTCATTGATGTCTGTAAATAAGTCTTCTACCCCTCTCATTGGTGTTTCACCCAAAGTCTAAAAAGATTCCTCATTGTTGGGTGCTTTCCTTGGTCCTCCCCCTCCCATCTCTGAGCCTAGATCTTTGAGTGTTTGCATGTTACAAGAGTCACAGGATGCTCAAACGCAGTTTGGTACATATGATCAATAGACAACTCCTCAACACCTTGTTGTTACCATTTCAATTGAGCCATTTAGATCCACCCTCCCAGGACCTCCTCCTTTTGTGGGTGCCTCTCCTTTGTTCCCACTAGGAACTATTCCACTAGGACATTACCCCACAAGATAGATAGCTTTCTTGTTTCCTCCTACTGGAATATTTTTTGTCCCTATCATGGCTTCATTGATTCTCCCTAATATGACTTTGGGGATCCCAGTGTGGTACATTGATCCCCCAGCGAACACTCCGCCTAGTTAGCTCAGACCATATCATGCTTTGACCCGAGTTCAACTGGTCCCTACGACCCTTGTTGCTAGTCCAGTTCCACCGCAACCTCAACAGGAACCCACTCCTATTGAAAAATCATCTGGGTAGGTGGAAGAGCCAAGAAGAAGTAACCTAAGGACAAGGCTCCCCAAGCACCTCCAAATACAAGGCTCCAAAGTCGACACCTTGTTGCACTTTGTGTGAAGTTGTTGGGCATGCCACCAATAATTTTCCTGAGCTCCCTCGCCTCAAGTCCATAGCCAACGATACATTTCTTGAGTCTAACATCCAAGCAGTCCATGTTACCAAGTAACTTAAATTGTTGCGCATGAATCACCCTTGTGCTTTGTGTGATAACTAATACCATTATACCCATTATTGTCCTCTTCTCAACGAGTTTCGTTAATACCTTCAGGAAGTTTGTGAGTTCAAGGCCACTCGTAGTGGATCACTTACTCCTCTACCTGTGGATTTTGGTACCACTAGTACACTAGAACATGGGGACTCTGGTCCCACCATCGTGATGCCTCCCCCCAATGTCGAGATGATGGAGTCCATGATCCATATCCTTTACCTGTCATCATCCTTGAGTTCCTTGTAGGAAAGCCTTTCTGAGGTTTATGTGCGCGCTTCTATCGAACCTTCTTCATCGGAAACCCAAGTCTCAACATTGGTAGATTCTCCATATACTAGCTTGTCGTCTACCATTTCAGATGATGTGTATGTGAACTTGCTTTCTCATGATGATGCACTAGGTACCACTGCCACAACATGTAGTCAGTCCTCCTCCTATCTGCCCATCTTCCATTCTGATAAGGACATCCTGGAAGCTAAGTCTACCCCTCATTACCGTTACACTTAGGCATGGGGGCATCTCTTATGGAGGATTTTGAAGGCCACCTCCTTCCTAATCCTCCTAATGCACTCTACCTCAAGAAATTTCACTCATAGCATATCCCATTGATTTGCGTGTCTTTATTTCTGTCATGAAGTTAGGTAGGTTGCATCATCTCATCTGTTGTCTTTTTCACCTTTTAGATGGATCCATCATCCACACCGTATATCGGTTATGTTGAAGATGCAAGTCGCTTCTCCAGGAATCTAGCCTTGGTAGCCTCGGCTATTTTCACCCCCTTGCATACGTTAGTCCATTCGAACAGTGTGTGCATTGGATCTGCCACCAATAACTAGGCTGAATATGATGCAGTGGTAATTTTGTTAGTCGATTCCCTTGATCATCCCATCATCCATCTTCATGTTCGTTTAGATTCCTTGCTGCTTGTCATGCCATTGAATGGTGTGTATCATGTCTATAACCAAGTTCTATTTAGAAGATATCCCTGAGTTAAGCTGTTGGTACGTGAATTTGAAACCATCACTTTCAGTCATGTTCCTAGAGCCCAAAATAACTATGTAGATACCATTGCAAATAACATTCTAGATTGGCATTTATCACATGTATACCATAGAAGACAACCATAAACACAACACATGGCGAACCATCATCGTCATATAAAAGATGCATAATCATATTATGTATCACATAAAACATATAAGTGTTTGGAGCCCACAACTCTAAATACATCCGACATGCCCATAGCATGTTACAAAAATCAAAACAAAGTGGACCCACATGTCCCCGTCCCTAGTCATTGTCTAATAGATCCTGTACCAAAGGCTCTGCTCCACCTTCTCGTAGATCCCGTATTTCCTGACCAGCCATCGCCATGCGTCGCATTATCGCCACTCTGAGGGAAGGCCTCACCACTCATCCGTGTACCAATCATATAACTCATGCCACTTGCACTCAGAAACTACAGTCAGGAGCACATCACACCTACGACATAGGTCAGTGAGTAGAGCACTATTGTCTGGACCCTAGCGTGATGATGATGTTCCCTGATTTGCAGCCCCTGGTGCAGCTCAACCTGCATATCCTACCGATTTTACGAGTGATATATTTGCATACCACATATTTTACACTCAATACCATATACATGTGATAAAAATATGAAATGCACCATAAAAATAGAAACTTAACACTTACCGTCTGGTCCCCATGCTCGTCCGGGTGGAAGTGGTAGGTCAGTATCACCCTGATAGTTCATCTCGCTATAAGGATAATCTTCTATGTAAAGGGGCATATGATCCCAGTGTGTGAAAAATTTGGTTCGAAGCACATGCCTGACCCCCCCTCCTCGCCCTCTCTATAGTAGTTGCCCCCAGCTGCACATCCTGGCTCTTGTGGGCCTCCATACCGGATCTATACATGAGGGTGGATGGTGGATATCTTCTGAAAGAAGAAAGCACATAGCACTATACCAAATGCATAGTCATGGTTCACCTGTCTCTTACATAGACTCAATTGTCGTTTCACCAATGAAATCATCATTTGGGTGCACCCATAGTAGGTCCCTACCAAGACATTCTAAAAAAGCATCATCTGCCCACCAGTGATGTGGTGGAATGCCTAGCTACCCAAGACTCATAGCACTACTCCGGTGATAGAACATGTCTCTAGCCTATCTAGATCACTGATCGAGATGGTCATGTTGTTCACACGAACACCCTGTGGATAATGGCACTCCAAAAACTCTATAATGTTCCTCCCACGAGACAACACCGGATGTATATCCCCCACCACCCCTAGGGGAGGGAGTCTGGTCAAAAAGTAAACATCCTGTAACGTGAACTTGATCCTGTTCCCTTGCACCACAAAGACCTCTTGGTTTGTATCCAAATAGCTCACGATCCTTGATAACAAGGGATCACCTACCCTCATCAATGGGTTCTATACCAACTTGAGAACCTCGTAGCGAGCTAACGCCCCTCGAACCCCCTGATCCCTCTGAATCTCGAATTGAAAGGTGTCTAAATCTTGCTCATGCTAGTTGATTTTAAAACCCATTCCATACCTGCAAAACACCACATGTCTTGTCAATTCAGAGAAGAAAACACTGGCCTTGACTGATCAACCTACAACCCCCACCAGGCCAACATACCACTCTCCCTCTCAGCTCCAAATCGTAGTTTTTTTCCCAGAAAGTGCAAGCTCGTAGGTTTTCCCCTATTTCATGTGAACTAGAACGTAGTTTTCGGCCCAAAAAGTGTGATTCAGACGAGAAGAAGAGCAGGGATCTCCTAGGGAGCTCTAGGGTACAAAAATCAGGAAATAAACCACTGAAACTAAAGAGATGAGTAAGGCCACCTACCTAAAAGTCGCTGATCCTGATTCCGATGGTCGATTCTTCCGCTATAATCTCCACAAGATTTATGGCCTTTTCCTCCTCTCCAAATTCACCACATCTCACTTAGCAAATGAATTCAAATTGGAGGGAAAACATCCTTTTAGAGAAAAAACCCACAGTTTTTTTTTTTTTTTTTTTTTTTTTTTTTTTTTTTTTTTTTTTTTCTGTCACCCATTGCGACCAAACCGTAGCTCAATTTGACGAGTTTTCAACACCATTAGAAATATCTCATCGAGTATAATGGGTATTTCTTAGTTTTTGATGATTTGAAACTTCACCAGGAAACCATTTTTCCAAGAAGGACCACTTTGTCGCCTCTCAAAACCAAATTTCTTCATATGTGACGCTTGTACTTTGGGGACCACCTTCCCTTGGCACTTGTCGTCTCACGCGTCGATTTTCACGATGAACAACCATCATTTTCTCATACTTTCATGGTCCCCACCGAGCCTATTTTGTGTGGTAGCGTCATCGAGTCACCCTTGTTCAGAGCATATGCGATGAGTCACCTTTGCATCCATGGAGTTTGTTTCACGTCCCATTGTATCATGTCACAATATTCCAACCATATTTTCATACCCTTCATCCCGTGTTGCCCAATTTGGTCTTCAATCATACTGTCCCCCATCCCCTCCAGAGTCGAGTCAGTAGCTACCAAGTCAACCATGCAGTTTATGCTTTGACAAGGGAAGTCGTCTGTTTGTCCCTCAGTCCCATCTTCCTCATTTTCCATGGTGTCAGTCCATCAATCACATTACTATTCTCCCTCGTGCCTTAGTTGAGGGTCCTCATTGCCTCACATATGGCGGGCCCTATTCTGTTGACATTAGCACATCTATTCCAGAAGAACGACCTAGAGGGCGGTGTATCTTGGTTCTAGCTTCCACTCTTGTTCGATGCATCAGATCAAGCAAAGGGAATCATCATTTCCCTTTGAGTTGACTGTTTCATGTTTATAATTCATACACTTGATGGTCCATTGATGCAACAAATTGTACTAGTGATTCTCGGGTGTGTGTGAGATGTTTCAGACCTCATGAGGGGGTGGCCCTTCAGGTAGCCCCCCACATGCCCATATGCCTTCCCATTATGATACAACCTCAGATGCAGTTCCACAGATTTGGTGAGTTTGGTTCCTGTCATTTGAAACGTTCATAACATGCACGTCTCCTTCAGATGATCCATTTAGTTTTGCAGATCCCTTTCCTATTCAACAGGGCTTCTTTGGTTGTTCTACCCTTCCTCCCACCCATTTTTTGAGGGAAGGGCCATTATATCTCATGTAATCATATGTTATTATATTCAGTCTTGGCTCATGTTGTTTCCTAGGCACATTATGTATATGGGACACATTGTATTATTTTCTGGCTCATTTATGCTAGCATGTCATGTACCATTCAACATGTATTTTATTGCTCAGTTTCATGTTTCTGGGCACATCATTATTTTTGTACTAAGTTATCTCGGTGGGTATAGGTATGCCTCCCCCTCCTCACTTAGATCCAGTGCCACAACATAAAAGGAGACTTGCATTGGTCTCGCCCCCTCTGTCACTATTTTCTTTCACTTCAGATCCACTGGTCTCTCTCTCTCTGACTCCACTTAATTGCATAATGATTGTGTCCTTACAACATACTTTGGCCATACGTTTTTCTCCTAGCAATCGTAAGTTGGGGGGCAATCTGTTATCACAAAAAATTGATCATCTAGCCATAATTTACTAGATGGATTGAAGTACACCATGTAGGGCCAATTTTACCCTAGTAAAACTGGTTTCACTGTGAGAAATTACTTATTAAACCACATTTTTTAAGTCATTTATAATTAAACCCATAAAGAATAATTAAATAATTTACCATTTATGTAATTATCTTCTAGGAATAATTAATTAAACCATTGTTTAATTAATATTCCTTGTCACATTTGACCCAGTTATGAGAAATAAATATATATATCATTAATTATCTTATTTTTCTCTAGGAATAATTAATTAATCACTAATTAGTTATTATTCCTTGTCAACTTTGACTGAATCCCCTAGGAATACTTAAAAAAATTATTATTTGTTTATTATTCCTTAACAATATTTCTTGAGATGATAAATAAATCATTTATTTATTTATTATTTCTAAATAAAAGTTTAAATATTTTTTCCCTCCAAACCAAATATAATAAAATATTCCAAATGGTTAATTCTAGAATGGGGTTAATAATATTTTTTTATTGCTTATTATTCAAGAATAACCTAATATTTTGCTATAATAAAAGGGTTTTACATTCATTATTCACTCTCAATTATTTTCATTGTTGCAACTCTCATTATTATCACTACCGCACACCATCTTCTTTTTCATTTTGAGTTCTCATTGAGCTCAAACATTTTGTTTGCTAGGTTTTACACAGTATAGAGGAGAGAGAATCTACAAAAGCTGAAGACATTGAGGATAGCCAAGAACCCATCCCATAGAGGGAGACTGGTAACATTATTTGTTCCCTTCACAGGTTTGTTTAATAAAATATATTCTTTATATATCTAGTTTCCATTGGATTATTGGAGTTATTTGCGCTTATTTTACTATTCCATCTTGCTGTTTAACTATGTATGTGGCATAGATCAGGGCTTTGGCATGTTTTGTTTCTACAGATCTACACTGTTTAACATGCATTTTTGTTGTTAGGGTTGTTTGTCATCCACAACCTAAAGTAGTTTGTTTTCATACACATTCAAGAAAAATTATACATAATAATAAATCTCATTGTTACACTTCTATCATCATGCTTATCACAAGTATTATCAAGTTACTTTCTATAAGAATCAGGGTGCCAGCCTTCTTTATGTGATCAAGATATCCAAAAATGATAGATGTTAGCCATACATCAAGTATACCAAAATATAAAAGATCAATATTAAGAAGTTCATTGTGTCTAAAAGGTAAGATACTTGTTCACTACCAAGAGCATCATTTCATCATATATATCATGCACACATGAGCCATTTGTGAAGGTGATTTACTCATCATACCTTAGGGCTTACCTTACCATCCAATGTTATAGCATGCATACCTTGTAGTATTCAAATACCTGTGCATCTTCTTATTTTACATAGGCAGCTTGTAGCACTTTGTTACCTTTTCATCAAATGCTTGTTTACCTTTTCCGACGCCAATTCTTCTCTTCTTGCACCAGCCATCTTTCCTACATATCAAATGATCCTCAAGAAGGATCCACTTATCATATCTCATTAAAATTTTATAAATACTCAAATATACATGCATGTTGTATAAGTAGTAATCAAGACAATAGTCATATCCATAAGTCTAAACAAAAGTAAATACATAAAGGAGCACCATACATCGAAAAATACTTATCTTCAATGAGAGGTGATAGTCTACCTTTTGAACCAACCTTCAAGAGCCATCAATGTCAATTTTCCATATGACAATGTTGCCTTCACAATTTCAACCAACTTTATCAAAAACTAGGCCTACTAAAGACTATACCATCTAAGATTCATCAAATCTGACAAAAGTGCTCGAACATCTTCACATTGACCATGCTAGGGTTTCTAGATTTCATATCTAGAATCTTTTCCATAAACCAACGTTTCTCTCAATCCCTAACCTCATAATATTCATCAAACCCTAATAACCAAATTGCTTAGGGTTTCCTTCAAGCCCTATAAGTATTTTATGTCTCCATAATATTCTCTTGCTTCCATCAATGGTGTCATCATAGTGGTTATCTCCATGACTTTTCTTCAGCCCAACCTTGATACCATGTTAATTTTTCTTAGGACTATATTTTTCTTTGCTTGATAATTGAATTTATTTATTACCACATTACATTCACCCCATAACATCATAACATTATTCAGATTTACATAATTATTCAGTAGAATGTGCAACTATATAGAAAGAACAATATCATCATCATCAATGCATCAGAACATAAAGGAATAATAGAAGAAAATCATTCACACATAGAGACACTAGGATTGGTCGGAGACCAGGGAAAACCCCACTATGGGGAAAACCTTTTCAAATTATTCTTCTTATTAGACTGTCATTGAATGATTCAACAAAAGGGAGTACACTGATTCATATCTTCATCCATACAACTATCGAGCTAAAAAAACTACACAATATTCATGAAATGAACCTGATTATGAAGCTTGTAATGAACTGCCCCTATCTGCGCTCACCTGCCGAACACTGTGGTCATCGAGTGAAATCTTTGGACAACTGAAATTTTATCATTTAGGTCTTGGTCTCACAGAGGAGGAGTCATGTTTGTGACTGAGAAGGTTCAAGTCACTCCTTGGAGCCTATAAGCCAATGACTGTAGTATGAGACTAAGACTCATAAACCCTAGATTCCAGCCGCATGGAGGATGAGTTATGTGTGCGAATGAGATCCCTTGATCGCATGGATGAGATGGCTAGAAAGAGATTGTGGTCTAGTTCTTCCTATTTCATGCCTATGATTGAGGCCCAAAACCATAAAGCAGAGACGAGAGGTACTGACCCTGCAATTTCGTCTTTGAGCGAACCCATTCCTCCATGGATGAGCCTCAAATCTTTCTGACCCAAAAACCAAGATAGAAGAGTGGCTCATAAAGATGTGCAAATGAGGTAGAGGACACTTGTATTTATAGCCTTTTAAGGATGTCCAATTTTCTTTAGGGCCGACCTGATCAAATATGTACACGTGGGCTTATAATTCAAAAGTACACTTTCCCTTAGCCATTTTGAGTGATTTTTAGGTCAATTTTGGCCCTCTCAAAAAGAGGAATTCAATGAAATCATTATACCCATCAAGTGAACTGTACACAGTGGAATTTGACCGAAATTTCATATTTTAACATGAAAACCATTTCCTTATCTTTAACTAATGTGGTACTAAAACCCTATAGAATAGACTGATAAAAGATTTCAACATGAACCAATATTTTTAGGACACAAGTTGGAAAGAGATGAGGTGGAAAATTTACTCTATAAATTTGGAGATATTCGTGTTTCTGATAAATTTAGGAGTTCCCTATATACCCAAGGATCTTCTTGGCTTATTTCGATAAGCTAGTGCATTCTTGTTTGAAAATGAGAGTATGCAATTATGCCGAGAAATCAAAGATTATTGAATATGGACCTTTATGGTTTTTCTCCCATAAGATGCTAAAGAAAGCATCATAGGAGACTTTGAAACATGTCAATTGAGGGTTAATCCAACAAAAACACTTCTTTGACATACAACATCAATTAAATAAGAAACCACTTAAAATGAAGGAGCCAAACTTGGCTTGGGGTTCTAGTTTTTCTCAATTTTGGTGTTGAGTTTCGTAGTGATTATGGCTCCTTAATTGAGAATTTTCCAGTGCATGCTTCCTATGTAGTCTACTGTAACCCAAAATTCTACAAACTGAAAACAATATTTCTCCATACAATCCATAGAGTCAGGGCACGAAATGTCCTGAAATTTGTAATACTTGGTGACTACTTAGGAAATGATCACCCCACATGTGACCCTTTATTTTTATTGAATGTATACTTTGTACAATCAGTGTGGTTGATGGTTCATTCTAGCACTTCAATAAAATGGAAAATTTGTGCCCTAGCTGTGGCCGAGTGCAATGTAGAATTCCCAAGTTTGGAAATACTTGGTCATCCGTTTCTTTGAAATAAAAGTTGTTGTGTGGTTTTGACTTTATATGATATTCATCCTTGAAATTAAAAACTATGGCATTCCATCCCAGAAGAATGACCCAAGTTTTGGTCCTTGTCTCGGTGTTCCTATATAACAATGCTTGTGAGAATAAATTATGTAGGGGCAATGTGATGGCTGACTAGATGATTTACTGGCTGTATCTCTTCCTCTTGCATTGATGCTAAAATACATGTATCTACCAACACTTTGTTCTCTCCTTTTAATTTTTTTGAGGATTTTTGAATTGGTGCTTTTCTAAGAGGAATTTTACTACTGATATGGTAAAAAACTAATTCTAAGCCAAGAATTTCACCTCACATAGCTGATAAGTTGATCACACAATACTCTTAAGATGCAAGATGATGGTGTTAATTGTCCAATTACAAAGAAAAGTGAGTGAATTCATTGTCCAAATGCATATTTAAGGAGCGAGGGTTGAATATAGGAATCTAAAAGACATCATATCCTTACCATGATGATGAAATTTATTAAATATTAAGGTTTAAATGTAGTTATGTGCATTATATTTTCCATTAATGGTCAACCAAATTCATTGTGCAAATGCATATTTAAGGAGTGATGGTTGAATATAGAAATCTAAAACGCATCATATCCTTATCATGATGATTATATTTATTACATATTTATGTTTAAATGTAGTCACACACATTGTATTTTCCATTAATGGTCAAGCAGGTGCATTGGGCATGTGCAAAAGTCTATTTTTCTACTATTTCGGTGATTAAGAAAGTCATTTTTTGGTGCACTTTACTATGTTCATTGATGTAGAGAAAAAGGGTGTAAGTTATTTTTTTCGTACATTTGTAAAAACCCCTAAAGTGTATTCCAAGAGTATTCCCTTGAATGGCTTGTGGCACTACGTTCATTGGGCTTCAGTGGGTAGGAACATTAGCATTTATCGAAATCCTATTTTAACTCCTTCTGAAATTACTCTAGAAGAGAATATTCACAAATTATTCCTTGATCCATATAGAAGAATGGTTGATGCGCTTCACCTAACTCATGGATATTGTGCTGAAAATTAAAATTTCATTGGCGTTGAATGAGAAACATGAGGTTTGAACACTTTAATAGAAAAGTGAAATCCCTAGTTTTTGATTATCATCATCAAGATAAAAATTTGAATCATCGACGACAAATTGATTCTTGGCCAAAAAGGTAAGGATACACAATGATTGATAAAATCCTTGAGACCATTGTTTTCGAGATTCACTCAGGTTTGTCAACACTCAACAACTCATTGATGTTTAACAAAATTTTGATCATTATGTGTTGATATGGGATTCCCATGGTTCATTGAAATGAATTGAATTGAATGATTTTAAATGACGTCCATGAGACCTCATAGTCTAAGGGACCACCCACTATCACTTAATCCATATTCATATTTTTTCTATGTTGATTATGCTATTATGGATCTTGAGTAAGAAATTTTCTATTTTGTGAAGTCTTGTCTCCTCAAAAAGATCATTGAGATTGTTCCCCTTTAGGTTGCTATCAAACTAATTATGAATAAATTCATACACCGCACATTCTTTGATAAAATTCCATTATGTTTCTACCACCTCTTTGCTACAAAAAATGCAACTTTGTTCCTCCTAGTATTCTTTAGGGACCACCCATCTACCAATTTCAAATCTTAGATGATCGGAGCTAGTCCTCAACTTGCAATTACAATTTTAGATTTTCCCTTGATTGAGGAACTCAAATACTCTTTATCATCATGTTTCCACATTGGGTTAAATTCTTTAGCATCATATGATTTTTTTTCCTACATGCTTTGTCCACATGGAAGTCCTAAAATTTTCTAACACCAACTTTTTTATCTCCTCAGCATGAGGACAATCATGCTGATTTATGTCCCATTTACCCAACTAATTTTTGTTTTGCTTCATCCATGTCTTTTTCCAATGATTTAGCTCTTCTTAAACAACCATTTTGGGCTACTTGTGCTTATCCATATTTTCAACCTTCTTTAGGTAACTTAGAAAATGAATGATCGATGAATCCTCAATTGGAAACATACTAGCCTCAACAAAAAGGATATCATATGGGACCATTGATTTGAGATTGAGGCTACTTGTGATTAGGTTCTTTTGAATTATTTCTATTTGTCGCCATTTGTGGCTTGACATGTTTCTCCCCCATATTTTCCCGCCATAGAGGACAACTGGAACCACTAATAGACTAAATATGATTTTCTTAGTCTTCCAATCCCATATTTATGCTTGTCCACACTCCATTCTCTTTGATCTATCTGTCTCCCAACTAAGGCTATAGTGGAAATCAATTCCTAAATACTTGTACTCATCTACAATCTCCAAGGGTTTTCCCTCAAAGAGAAAAGTAACTTGTTGTTTCTTTCTTTTCAAAGAAAAAATCATGACTTTAGTTTTACTGGTATTTACTTGCATTCTCACATATTGACAAAAGAGTTCTAGAGCACTAGAGCTTTCAAGTGTTCTCTCAAACCTAGTGCATATTTAGTGATAAGAATAATGTCATATGCATATAAAAGTAGTTTCACCACATATCTTGTCAACTGGATGCCTTCTCCTTCAATATTCCTTATCCACTCTTCAATATTATCAATATATAAACCAAACAACGTGGGAGAAATAGGACATCCTTGTTTGACTCCCATGTCACTACCAAAGGATTCAAACATGCCTTCCTTTGTTCTGATTTTGGCTCTAATCCCCTCATAAATCTTATTAACAACTTCCATTATTCCTTTGGGACCCCTAATTATTCCATTATATTCCATAACTTATCTCTAGGGACAATATTAAAGGTTTTTTTTAAGCAACAAAGAAACAAAATGCTTCTCCACCTTGGCTGTCCCAATTTTTTTCAATGAAGTGTCTTAGAATGATGCAATGATCAATGGTAGAATGTTTAGGACTAAATCCAACCTACCCCTTTATTCTTTTTTCCCTCTTTTTCTTCCCATTTGCTGATTCTGCACTATAACATACTCCCAAAGAGTTTTCCAAGAAGAGGGTTGATCATAACTGTACAATAGTTAGAAGGGTTATTGATGTCTCCAGTTTGTGAAGAGGTATAACAACACTAGTTGTCCACTCAATTGGAAAGCTATGTTGATTGACTTTGTTAAATATCTCCTTGATGTGTGGATCTAGATGCTTCACTCCCCATTTTAAAATCCTACCTATAAACTGTTAATGTCTTGCGCTTTACCATTTTCCAATTTCTCTATACATTGTTCAATATCTTCAACCAAAAATAGCTCTGTTGAGGATAAATTATTTGAGGCTTACTTTTCTCCTTTGTCTGCTCATATAAAAGTTTTTCATAGTCTAACCACTAGGCGTCTATGGTATTGTTTTCTATTTTATTTTTCTTTTGCTGTAGTTCCTTCTAGAGACATTTGGGATTATGTTTTCCCAAATAAATTAATTCCTTCCTTCTTGAAATCACAGAATTTTGTTTTTATTTTATTTTATCAATTGCTTATATATAATCTTGTTTTCTTTGCTTGACTTTTCTTTTAGGGATCTTTTCGCATCCTTGCACTACTTATCATACCAAGGATTATCTAGGAAGGTATTTGAGATCTTATTCAAAGGCCTATATCTCTTACATACCTTTATATCCTTGTGTATTATGGGAATCAACATACTACTACAAATATAAATTTTATCTCTTCCGTTATCCTTGTAGCCCCTATTGTTTTTTTGGCCAGCTGGAGGTGTTCTTTAAGAGTAGCCTTGAAGAGATCTTGATTTTCTTGGTTTAAGATAATTCTCCCATGTTCATAAACTTGCTTGCGTGAGAGTTGTGAATATTTGTGTAACAACCTTCGGTTAAAGTTTCATCTAATAAAGTTAATAAGGGAAAATAAGACCAAGGTCATGGGACACGTATTCCAAGATGAATGTTGGGAAAAACATCCTAGTGGGTGTTCATTTGGCTTATTATGGCTAAATGGAATTGGAAAAGACAATGGCAAAGGCTTTGAAAAGGCAAAGAGGCATTTAATTGGAATTTTATTTATGAAATAATGGAAAATAGGAGAAAAGGAAGGTGAAAGGTCACAAGGTTCATGTGAGGAGGAAATTGAAGGAAAATAAAGGAAATTGAAGAAAATATAGGCCTCATTAATAAAAAGGCTTCTGAGGATAATTTCACAACCTTTTGATAGTTTTGGGTTGGAGCTCTCTCTCTATTCTCTCTCTCATACTCTTTCACACATAGAGCATTCTTGGAGCACTCTAGCATTGGAGAAAGGAAAGCAAAGGAATGACAAGAAAGCAAAGGGAAGCAAGTATCAAGCAAGGAAAAGTTGGATCAAGCGACTACAACGAAGTTACTTTGCAGATATCTAGTTGCATGTATGATTTCCTTGCTAGTTTTGGCATGCATAGTGCATGAATGTGTGTATTTGGTTCTCTTGGTGTCATTGGCATAGGTTTTTCTAGGTGTGACAGTGGTTCCAGCCTTGCCTTGCCATTTTCGGATAGCTATGGTGTGATGAGGTTCTTTCATTTGGTTGAGTTGGATTGCCAAATGGTTTTGGAACTGGGTGAGGTAGTCTCAGGAAAATTCCCAAGTGTATAGGAATCCCTTGATTGGTAAAGGCAGGATACATGGTAAAGCTTTAGGGTGGAGACGAGAAAATTCCTCAAGGTATTGGTGAAGAAATATGGAGGTATCCATTCTTGTTTAGGCATAATGATCCCTTGATCGGTAATGGTGGGATTGAGGTAAATCCTGGTAGCATATGTTTCATGTTTGGGCCTAGGAATCCCTTGACCAGTAATGTTGGGATACATAGTAAAGCATGGTTGTATAAATGAATGGTTAATGAATGTATGACCTAAAAGATAATAATGCAACTATTGTGAGAGGGCATCAGACCTTCTTGATGATTCTAAGATAAGTATGAGATCCCTATTACAAAATATGTAATTATGACTTGTAGATTACATGTTCATGTTGTGTTTGATGAAATGTATGTCATGGTTAGGATGGTTCAAGTTAAGTCCTTCATCAAGCTTTAAATTAAAGGATTTCTCTTCGTTTCATTCATTGTTATGGGAAGTTTCATTAAGTTCTGTGCAGTGATATGGAGATTAGCCCTAAAAAAGTGCCTCAGATCTCGCTATTGCAGGCGTAGAACTAGGTGAAAAATATTATAGTCACTCCCTTGCAGGATTATGCATGTGACTGGAGGGTTACAATGGAATTTCTGCAGTGTCATGCTAGCATCTGGGAGTCCAAGACATTCAAAAAGAAGCTTAACTTAGGGATTGGTCCCCTCGAAGGGTGGTTTAACCCTTGGGGGTCCTGCAATACTTGACAGAAGTCGATAAGGTTTTGATTTTGTCAATTCCACTTCCTTAAGGTGATCTAGGGGGTTGAGTCATATCATAGTAACTCTTCGTCACATATTTACCCTGGTGGATTGGTGAACTTGGGTAAGTGTGGGAAGAGGGTGTTATAGATTAGTATCAGAGCAAGGAGTGCTCTCTTTTTATGATATTTGATACCACAGATTAGTATCAGAGCATGGTGCAACCCTTGGACTAGATGGAAGAATGCGTTTGTCATGTTTGCATGAAGGTCGTACGTGTGCTTATTATGTATGCATAGTGGTGGTCATTGTTGCAGGTGTGTTGACTTGTAGAAGTTGATAATGTTGTTGTTGGGATGTACTTGTCTTGAATGCATGTCAGTTGTAGAGGCATTTGTTATGCATGTCAATGTCTATATGTTGTTGTGCATGTATTGTCATGGTTATGGTTGGCGTGCATGAGGTCATTGTATGCAGTTGGTATTGTCATGCAACATGTTGATACGTTGTTATGATTATGATTATACATGTATCGTGCTAATCTAGTTGATCTTATAGACGAGATATCCTCCCTTGAACTGTGCTGAGGTATGTTTAGGAGAATAAGATCAAAATGACTAGCAAAATGGTGGATTATAGTTCATGAGACTATCCCTATAGATAAGATGAGTAACATGGTGATGGGTACTCTCCTCACATAGTAGACAGTTTGAGAAGCTTGAAGGAAGAAACAAGAAGTTGCAAAGAAGATAATGACAAGATAATTGAATCACAAGAGAGACTTGTTAGGGAAGAGGAGAAAAAAGTAGAGGTCTGTAGGATTTAACCATGTATAGAAACTACGTGCAAACGAATTCTTAAAACAAAAAAATGTACAATGGCGAGAAAATAAAACAAATATACACAAAGATTTTCCATTGGATCCCAAAACCGGGACTACCAGATTGAATTTTTATTATATTCCTTTCAATGTTACAATACATATATATACATGCTAAAGCATTCATAAACCTGAATCGATTAACCTTAGATTAGAACATAACCGTAGTTCTCTTGACTGGATCTACAAAATAACATGGGTAGAAAACCATCATGCCCAAAACCATGTGAAAAACCCATGCACAAAACCATAGGTAGGTTTTACCACCATCTTTTGGTCCATCCCCCATCATTGGGTCCACCCAACTATGATTGGGTCCACATAAAAAATTTCCCGGGGCACTGTCACGGACCTTGTGCAGGGGGGCTACCACCCCCCTAAAACCCACTCGAAAAGGTGGGATAATGCCCCCTGCAAACCCCCTGACAAGGTGGGATACCACCCCCCTACAAACACCCCAACAAGATGGGTTAACACCCCCGCCCCCCCCCCACCACATGACCCCCACATTGTGCCCCATACAACGTACAACACATGCAACTAGTCATGAAAAGAATATAACACACACTCAACATTCTCCAACTTGTTGTTTTATTTCCACACAAGGGGGTCACAAGAAAGCTTAGTCATTGGTCCAACCTTGAAATTCCCATTGTTTCTCTACACCAAGAAAACTTCTTAGTGCTCACAAAATTCATCAATACACCTGCAACATTCTTCAAAGTGTCCACCTTTACCAACAAAACCTTTTTGTCCTGAACCATATCCCTCACAAAGTGATACTGAACATCAATGTGCTTTGTCTTTGAATGATAAGAATAGCTCTTTTCCAAGAAAATTACATTATGGTTGTCATAGTCTATCCTTATAGCCTGCTATACCAACCACATACTTGAACATAATATTTGCAAACAAACTGCTTCATTGTTTTCATGAGTGGCTACCATATATTCGACCTTTGTAGGTGAAAGTGCCACTAAATACTATCTCTTGCACATCCAATTGACTGCTCCTCCAAATAGGTTAAACACATACCCACTTGTAGATCTTCTCTGATCTAGACCTCCAACCTAGTCTGCATCAACAAAGCCATGGATGTCCAAAAATCTGTCCAATCGTGGTATTCCTTGGTAGCATAGACCACAATCACTAGTGCCATGCAAATACCTGAAAGCTCGCTTCACTGTTGTCCAATGCTCCTTTCCCGGTTTTGACATAAACCTGCTCAATACTCCCACTGCATGTGCAATGTATGGCCTAGTATAGACCATTGCATACATCAATCTACCAACTGCACTCACATATGGAACATGGGACATGTCCTCTTCCTCTTCTTGTGTCTTGGGACATTGTTCAACAAATAACATTTCACCTACAGGAATAGGAACCTTTACCTGTTTACTATCCTACATATTAAACCTTTGTAATATTGCCTCAACACACTTCCTATGGTTTAACAAAAGCTTCCTATTTTCTTGATCTTGTTTAATTTCCATACCCAAAATATATTTTGCAACAACAAGATCCTTCATGTCGAATTTGGAGGACAATTGGGTCTTCAAATCTTGGATAATTTCTTTTTCATTTCCCATCAACAACATATCATTCACATACAAGACCAAATAAATAACATGGTCACCAATTAATTTAAAATACACACAGTGATCCACTTTACTTCAGGTGAATCCATGTTCCCGTATACATGTATCAAATCTCTGATACCACATCATTAGTGGTTGTTTTAACCCCTACAATAATTTTTTAACCTGCATACAAGTTATTTCTTACCCTTCACCACAAAGCCTTCAAGTTGCTTCACGCAGAACTCTTCTTATAGATCCCCATGAAGAAATGTTGTCTTCACATCCATATGTTCTACCTCAAAATAAAAAGCAACAAGAATAGATAAAAGTAATCTAATAAAAGCTACCTTGGCATCAGGAGAAAAAATATCACCAAAATCAATTCCCGGCACCTAGGAATAACATTTTTCTATCAAATGAGCTTTTTATTTCTCCATCTTGCCTTTTGCACTCAACTTCTACTTAAACATCCATTTTCTTCCAATGGGTTTCCTTCCAACCGGAAACTCCACTAGATCCCAAGCCTTAATTTTGTCCAAAGGTGCCATTTCATCAACCATGGCCTCTTTATAGAGTTTGCCATCCTTTGAATCTATTGCCTCACTAACAATTCTGGGATCATATTTAGTAATAGATAGAGAAAAATTTGAACAGAAAGCAGATGAACTATACCTTTCAAGCATATGGACTATACCTTTCTGGTTGCCTTCTCTCTCAAATTGATCTTCTCAAAACTGGAGTTTGTGGATCTTCCTCTTCTGATTCTTGTTCTAATATAGAGTATGGTTCTTCATCCTTTAGCTAAAACTATATAATCTTAGGTTCCTTTGGTATGACTTCAAGTTTAATAACATCTTTCACCTTTCTAAAAACCACATCTCAGCTATACACAATCTTCCTTGTTTTAAGGTTCCAAATCTTATAACCTTTCAAACCATCCTTAAACCCAATAAAGATGCACCTTTCAGATTTACTATCCAACTTGGTTCTTTTCTCCTTTGGAAAGTGTACATATTCATCATAGCCAAATACCCTCAGATGTGAAAGAGAGGGTTTCTTACTAGTCCATACCCCTTGTGGAGTCTTATCCTCCAACGCTGATGAAGGTGATCTATTAACCAGGTAACATGCAGTATCTACTGCCTCTGCCTAGAATTCTTGCCCTAAGCTAGTGCCACTGAGCATGCTTGTTACCTTTTCCATCAATGTCCCTTTCATTCTTTCCACAACACCATTTTTTTGAGGTGTGTATGGAGTAGTCTTCTGCCATGCTTTACTACACTTCTTATAGAACTCTTCTAATTCCTTCTTGCAAAACTCTCCACCATTATTTGTCCTCAACACTGTAGTATTCCTCTCTATCTGATTTTCCACCAGAGTCTTAAATTATTTAAATTTGTCAAAGACTTTAGATTTCTTCTTGAGGAAATATATCCATGTATTCCTTGAGAAGTCATCTATAAATGAGACATAGTGCACAAACTTACCTAGTGATGGAACTGACAAAGGTCCAAACACATCACTGTGCACAAGCTCTAATATCCTTTTCTCCTTCTTAACCCCTGAGGGAAAACTTACTCGATTTTGATTCCCATATACACAATGTTCACAAAAATCGAAATCCAGAGAGAAATTAGGCACACCTTCTACCATACCATTACCATGTAGTATTTGAAGGCCCTTCTCTCCAATATATCCAAGCCTTTTATGCCATAGCATGGTCTTTTCTCTAGAGACCATTATATTTTCTACTCCACTAATAGGAACCACAAAACTGTTGCACCCATCAAGAACAAAACTACCCAGAAGTTTGTACAGAGTTCCAATCCAAACTCCCCACATATATACCAGTGCTCCCCAAATCATCTTGCAGGTATCTTTCTCAAACATTGTTTTTACACTTTCATCATCCATCTTGCTTACATAAATCAGATTTCTAGCCAATGTAGGAATATGAAAAACACCAGGAAGTGTTCTAATCCTTCCACCTTGTAACTTCAACTTGAATTTTCCAAGTTCGACAATTCTGGACTTCTTGTCATCCCCTAAGAAGACATCACCACCATCATATTTCTCATCCTCGTAGAACCACTCAATCAACCATGCCTTATGATCTACATGTGTACTTGAAGAAGAAGCCAAGTACACATCCCCACCTTCATCTGAGGTGGTCTTCGACTCTGCAGAAGGAGTATCATCAGATCCCTTTCCTTTCTCAAAAGCTTTAGATCTATATTCGTTTTTGTATTTTCCTTCCTTTCCGCATTTCAGGCACACCTTTATATATTTTCATGGAGATTTAAATTTCCCACTCAAGGACTCATTTTTGTTTCCGTTCTCGAAATTTCCTCTCATAGACAAGGCATCTCCATTTTGGCTCTCCATGTTTTTCCATCTCATCTCCTCCAATAACAAGGATGAGACTATTTCATCAAACTTCAAGGTATTTTTATTGCTACCTATTGCAACAACTAGACTATCCTGCAAATCTAGTAGAGAATACAACAAACTAATGCACTTATCTTCGTCTAAAATTTTTATATCAACATATAAAAATGGGCTTACCATAGTATTAAAGGCAGTGGAATTTTCTATTGACTTGGTACCAGGGGCAACACCAACATCAAAGGAACCATACAGGATGATCACTCTAGAGTTAGTGGAATTGAAGTTGCAGTTGAAGGATTCTTGATAAGAGATACATAAGGCCAAGTCTGTCGCCTTGGGGTGTACCAATATTATTTTTGAAGAAGAAGGATGGTACTCTTAGGTTATGCATTGCTTACAAGCATTTGAACAACGTAACTATCAAGAATAGGTATTCGTTGTCGAGGATTGACGAATTTTTTGACTAGTTGAAGGGAGCAACGGTTTTCTTGAAGATTGACTTGAGATCATGATATCATCAAGTACACATTAAAGAAGAGGACATCTACAAGACTTCGTTCTGGACCAGGTATGGGCATTATGAGTTTGTTGTGGTTCCTTTTGGTTTGACTAATGCTCCAACTACTTTTATGTGCTTGATGAACAATGTATTATGTCCTTATCTGGTCAAGTTTGTTATTGTATTCTTTGATGATATATTGATATATTCTAAGAATGAGGAAGAGCATGATGAACAATTAGCGGCATGTTGAGTCTGTTAAGAGAGAATCAGTTGTATGCCAAGCTTAGTAAATGAAATTTCTTTCAAATAAAGGAACGTTACTTGGGGCATGTGGTTTCCAAGGAAGGCATAAGAATGGATCCGTAAAAGATAAGATCTATCATGGAGTGGGAAACACCTAGAAATGTGGATGAGGTCAGATCATTCATGGGACTGGCAGGTTACTATAGGAGGTTCATTAGGAGCTTCTCATGGATTTCCTATTCTATTACATCATTTTAGAGAAGGAAATAAATTTGAATGGACAGAGGAATGTACCGCAAGTTTTGAGTAGTTGAAGCAAACATTGACAAATGCTCAAGTTATCAAGATTGTAGATCCAAATAAATAGTTTGTGGGGTGTAAAAATTCTTGCAAGAGAGGACTTGGTGGAGTCATGATGCATAAGGGATAGGTGGTATGTTATGAATCAAGGAAAATGAACGAGCACGAGAAGAATTATGTGACACATGATTTTGAGTTGGCAGCAATCATTCATGCATTGAAGATGTGGAGGCACTATCTTCTTGGCATGAGGTTTGTATTGATGAGTTATCATAGTGGGTTGAGATATTTATTTGACCAACTGAATCTAAATGCCATAAAAGTTATACGGTTGGCCACGATCAATGAGCTTTAATTCGAGATCAGGTACATTAAAGGAAAAGAGAACAGGGTTGCAGATGGTCTTAGCAGAAGAGTACAAATAAATCACATAGCAGCTATGAGTTCATATGGGACAAATTTATAGGATCAAATCTTACAGGTAGGAGAACAATATGAGAGGTATAGGGAGCTTAGGCATAGGTTACAACAACAGGGTACAATTGAATAATATGTGGACTATCATCTCATGGCAGAGGGTTTGGTGAGATTTAGGGACAAGATCTATGTGCCAGACAATATTGAACTCAAGAGACTTATCTTGAGGGAATTTCATGTTAGGCCGTATTCAAGTCATCCGGGATATTAAAAGACATTGACAACGATGAAGAACTTCTACTATTAGCCGAATATGAAGAAGGAAGTAGCAGAGTTTGTGGCTAGATGTTTGCATTGTCAACTGTCAACATATAAAAGCAGATTGCAGGAATCTAGGTGGACTACTACATCCAATTCCGATTCCAGAGTGGAAATGGGAGGTAGTTTCCATGGATTTTATTACATGTTTACCAAGGACATCTAGACAACATGATTCTATTATGGTTGTGGTTGACATATTGATAAAGGTAGCACACTTCATTCGAGTGAAGTCTACTTATTCAACTAGTGATGTAGCATAGGTCTTCATCATGGAGATAGCGAGGTTCCATGGTGTTCTGAAGAAGATTATATCTGAAAGAGATGCCAAGTTCACTTCCAGTTTTTGGAAGGATTTATTTTAAGGTTTGGGTACGAAGTTGGCATTTAGTAAAACTTATCATTCGAGGATAGATGGGAAGACAGAGAGGGCCAACAAGATTGTGAAGGACGTGTTGAGAATGTATGTCACGCATCAACAATGAAAGTGGGAAGAGTATCTTCCACTGGTAGAGTTTGATTACAACAATGTGTATCAGGAATATTTGAGGATGAGTCTGTTTGAGGCACTGTATGGGCAGAATTGTAATACTCCTATTAGTTTGAGTGATCCAGTGAACAGGTTGTTGATTTGACTGAACATTTTGGTAGAGATGGAGCATGAAATGCAGGTTATTAAGAAGAATTTAAAGGTAACACATGACATGTAGAAGAGATATGAAAATCAGCATAAGGTATTTAAGGAGTTTTAGGTTGGGGAACATGTGTAATTTCACATCAAGCCGAAGAAGATATCCTTGATGATTGGGTCACGTGAAAATTTTGCACCTCAGTATTGCAGGGCTTTCAAGATCCTTGAGAGGATTGGACAAGTGGCCTACATACTAGCACTGCCTTCGACAATTAAAGTCCATGATGATTTCCATGTTTCATTGCTTAAAAGATGTGTAAAGGATGTTGAGCATGTGATTGATTGGTATGTATTTCAGGTGGAGCTAGAAGGAGAATTCCTTCCAGAACCTCAGTGCATTTTACAACAGAAACAACTCATGCTTCAGAATCGAGCAATCGAGAAAGTTAAAGTGCAGTGGAAGCACTTTGGGCCCGATGAAGCTACATGGGAGATGGGTGATCAGATGAGGGTTATGTATCCTTTATTGTTTGTCGGTGAAGACAAATGAGTTATGGTATATGGACATATTTATGTATGGTTGTCATTGTAAATACTGTAATGAGCTGTGTTATAAAGCTCCAATAAGCGGTATGGGTGTCATGTTGGTTTGCTTTTCAACAAATGGATATTTTAAACACTGCATCAAGCTAAGTTAGAATGATCCATGGGAAGTATGTTTTGGTTTTTTAGTGATTTTTCTAGTCGTAGGTGTCATAGAACACCAGGGATGATGTTCCCCTAAGGAGGAGGAGCTTGTAACTACCTTGAGTTAAAATTTCATGTAATGAAATTAATAAAGACAAAATAAGACCAAGGTCATGGGACACGTATTCCAAGATGAATGTTGGGAAAAACATCCTAGTGGGTGTTTACTTGGTTTATTATGGCTAAAGGGAATTGACAAAGGCAATGACAAAGGATTTGAAAAGGCAAAGAGGCAATTAATTGGAATTTTATTTATGAAATAATGGAAAATAGGAGAAAAATAAGGTGAAAGGTTACATGTTGCATGTTAGGAGGAAATTGAAGAAAATAGAGGCCTAATTAATAAAAATGATTATGAAGATCAATTCACAAACTTTTGACAGTTTTGGGTTGGATTTCTCTCTATTCTTTCTCTCATACCCTTGCACACTTAGAGTATTCTTGGAGCACTCTAGCATTTGAGAAAGGAAGGCAAAGGAAGGAAAATAAAACAAAGGGAAGCAAGGATCAAGCAAGGAATAGTTGGATCAAGTGGCTACAACGAGATTACTTTGCAAGTATTGAGTTGCATGTATGGATTCCTTGCTAGTTTTGGCATGCATGGTACATCCATGTGTGTATTTGGTTCTCTTGCTATCATTGGCATAGGTTTTTATAGGTGTGACAGTGGTTTTAGCCTTGCCTGGCCATTTTCAAATAGCCATGGTGTGACATGATTCTTTCATCTAGTTGAGCTGGATTTCTAGATGGTTTTGGAACCAGGTGAGGTGGTCTTAGAAAAATTCCCAAGGGCCTAGGAATGCCTTGACCAGTAAAGGTGAGATACAGGGTAAAGCCTACAGATGGAGATGGGAAAACTCCTGAAGGTATTGATGAAGAAATCTAAAGCTATCCATGATTTTTTAGGCCTCATGATCCCTTTACTTGTAATGGAGGGAGTGTGGTAAAGCCTGGTAGTGTATGTTTCTTGTTTGGGACTAGGAATCCATTAAATGGTAATGACAGGATACACGATAAAGCCTGGTTCTATATATGAGGGTTTGGGGCCTAGAAATCCCTTGAACAATAATGGAGGGATATGCGGTAAAGCATGAGGAAGCGCTGGTAGTTTTTATTGTGAGTCCCACATTCATGCTTGGAATATGGCACAGGGGTGATTGGCTAAAAGCAAGATTTGGTTTAGCACAATATATGGTTGGGTGGTACGTGGAAGTCTCTGGCTTGGTTGGGTTTTTCGTATGTTAATAAGAGCTCTTTTCTCTCTTGTATCTCATGATTATTCATACTTGTTATTATGTGGCTTCGATGGATATTCTATCATTGTTAATATTCTGGTTATATCCTGGTTATAATCATGGTTTTATGGCGGACTTTAGTTATGGCTCTCATCATGTTTTGATTGGTAAATGAATGGTTAATGAATGTATGACATAACAAATGATAATGTAGCTATTGTGAGAGGGCATCGAACCTTCTTGAAGATTCTGAGATGTTGGGCATGGAATCCCCCCAAGGCATGTTTTGGGGCTCAAAGCCCAAGTTTTGACCCGATATTGTTATAAAGGCTCTGCGAATTACGGGCGCGGAGCGCGAAATGTATGATAGAGTCATAGGGTTGTCCACCTGTTGTGGTCACCAACAACCCCCATCTTTGTTTGAGATTAGTAATAACATCAAGCAAAGGAGGACCCTTAACCAAAAAAGCCAAAAAATAATTTTCTTTGAAAAATCTTTTGTATTAACTCCCTAAGAGCTATATCGCGTCACAAAGGAAAAAGGAGCGCTTTCCCAAAGCGCATAAACACACTAAGGAGGAGCGATGCCAGAACTCATCGCATCGCGTGCATTAAAAGCACTCAAAAGGGGAAAACTTAAAGAACCGCCGACGGCCGATATGCGACGTTGCACGTCGCAATGTCGCATAAGCAGCACAAAGTGACAAAGCGAAAAATCTTGCGATATTGCGATATGCGATCTGCGACCATGCAAAGCCGCGACCTGCGATCTATGGTGTACGACAAATGAGACCATCAATTGTTGCGATACCACTTATTTTAATCGCAATCTTCGATGCTGCGATGCAAATCGCAGAAGCCATTCGTCGCAGGCATTCCTCGGCATGATCTGTGAGCCTAAAATTAGGCACGCACCTTACGGGAAATTAATGATTGTACGCATGTGTATTCAAAGATGATTATGTTGTGTTTTTCGAAGAGTCAAGTCATAATGGGTGACATGATTATGCATTCATTAGAACTTAATTGCTTTCATGTCAATCTTTTCTTCTGTCTCTTTTCATTTACGTGAACTATAAGTTAGCAACTGATATAAATCTATATGCAGGAAACATCTAAGGAAAAGCGCCAGAACTAGAAGAACAGAGAGGAGATGACTTCGCAGATGGATACCGCATACAGCAGGACCACGGATCCCAGAGTATCGCTCAACAAATGCTGATGGAAATAGGCTATCTAGGACTCAGAGTCAAAGGCGCACAAAAGCAAAGCGTTTATGAAAGATCCTGAGTCCCAAATTGGGTAAAGCAAAAAGAAAAACACTTAAGGGGAAAGACGTCTCAGAAAAGCCTGGAACAAAGAATGGAAACAAGTTTCAATTGAGAAAATAGTTCAGGCAACAAAATCCCCAACTCATTGAGTCATTCGCACGGCCGGAAACCGAAATAGCAACAACACAATCAGTTTGAAAGAAATCTGAGTTGTACTAAGTATACACGTCGTGAAGACACTCCTCCAAAAGAACACTTTCAAAAATATCTTCTAGTTTGTCAGAAAGAGGTGCCAGCTCTTGTTATTTCTAATTTTCAAGCTTGAACAAAAGGAAAGGACAAGCAGCCGACTCTTTCACAGCGAACAGCGCATTGCTTACAGCACTAAGGAGCAGATACAAAAATGGTTAGAAATTAGATTCAGTTTTTAGAAATAAATTTGTTTTAGTAAAAGGGCGGTCATTTGAAGCCGTTCCCTAAATTTGTGTAATTAAAATTAGCCGGTTAGTAGTATTTAACCCTTCTCGTTGCATTGGAGAAGGGTTCGGAAATTTGTCAAAAAACTTGTCCTCAGAACATGCACTTTTGCACCCTCAGAGGGGGTTTTTGATGAATGGACGGATCAAGATTTATTTATGTTTGCATTTTAATACCTGCTACTGATGTTGCACTTCTGTACTCTTAGTAGGCATTAGAAGTAAGTAGAAATAGATCATTATTGCTTTAGGTCTGTGAGTATAAAGCCAGTCATAAATGGTACTTTTATCTCTTCACGAGTTTCTGCTTGCATTCTTAGAGTAATATACAACTGATGTTGTTTATATGTTAACGTATGAATGAGTGGACTGCCATTTGGCACTTTTGTACGGTGGAGTCATTAATTTGTGCTTAATACATGAATAACTGATTATGCGATATGCTGTTCACAACCGTTTTGCTTAACTTTTTATGCAGGATGGTTCATCTTAATTGATTTATATTCTCACAATAGCTGAATAATCTTCATTACCAGTTATTGTGTGAAATCTTTCTAGATCGCATAATGGAAAAAGTTCTATCCCGGGTTAGCGTAGATTAGATGTGTTGTTCTTGATAGATTAAAGTAGTATAAAATTCAGTCTCAGAGTTTAGAACTAGATTAGCTTAGAAATAATTCCATATTTTCATTATCACATTCTACACACACACACATCACCAAATTCTACACACACACATCCCCTTAGAACGGGAAGTTGGTCCCGTTATCCCCAGTCGGACCCGCTACACCAAATAGGCACGGAGCCGCCAACCAGGTTACCGACCGGGTGGGTATCCCCCTTGTTTTTGACCCGATTTTAGGGCCCTCAACATATTTGGCGCTAGAAGGAGGGAACGAACTATGAATGGCACCTAAAGCAACATCTAAATACCATTCTGAGAGTAATACACCCTCATCAACTCCCTTGACTTCTCCAACACGGTTAAACCCGGAATTTGAAGTCGCTCGAGTATCTACCACTGCTACATATTCGAATATATCAGACCAATCTATCTTTGAACCCCCTGAAATTCGAACTTTGATTCGTAAACTCCAGGGATTCTCTATTTTTAACCAGAAGTCTGATAAATCTAAAAGCAGCGTGACTTCGCAGTACAACCCTGCTCATCCCCTTACCAGATCAAAGAGTGAAAAATTTGGTGTACAACTAAGTGAACTCCCTCTCCCTACCAGGAAAAGAGCAAGGAAAACACCACCAGAGTCTGACAGTCAGACTCCTTCATCCACTTCGTCCATATCAACTCCCTCACCGCGAAGTCAACCACCCACTCTTTCATTCCAACTCACTCACCCATCTTCTACAAACCTTCCTCTTCAAACATCAAAGATCTTAATATCTTCATCTTCTCAGCATCAGGGATCGTCTTCTGCACTTCCATTAACTAGCAGCTCAACGATGGCCCAGTCTCCATGGAACAATCCTGGGGCGGTTTTAATGCCTCCACCCCTGAGCCCTATACCGGCCCATCCTGAGAAATGGCTGCCTAAATTCAACCCGGAAGCAGGCATGCTAACCGAGGAACATATCAATAATTTCATGCTTTCTGTTAATCTCAACGGAGTCACTAACGAAGACGCTGTTGTCCGACTTTTCCCTTATACAATGCAAGGAACAACCGGGTCATGGTACTTTTCGTTACCTTCCGGATCCATCACAAGCTGGGACATTTTTCAAAGTCAGTTCCTCACCAAGTTTGGTGATGACAGATCCACGACGACATTGATCAATGACCTATCTAATCTTAAGGCTGAGGCTAGAGAACCCATTAAAGATTTTAACTTACGGTTCAATAAGATCCTCAAAAAAATCCCCGCTGCCTCACAACCCAGTGAGGAAGTAAGATGTGAATGGTACATCACGGCTTTACCTCCAAACTTGGCTATCTTCGTAGATAGGGAAAACAAGACCACCTTAGTTGACAACTTGAAAGAAGCATTAGCAGTGGAAAAACGCGTGGTAGCCCTAGAAAAGAGATCTGCTATAGAAGAACACAAATCTAAGAAGATCTCTTTCAAAGAAGACACCAAGAAGAAGCAAACGAAAGATCCTTTCGATTTGGAAGGATTACAAAAAGTGTTGAAATCCATGTCAAATGAGATGATTGATATTAAGAAACAAGTAGCAGAGACTTCTTCGAAAAAGCCCTTTAGTACTTTTAAAAGAAATCCTCCCATGGAGGTAAGACCACCTAGTGTTGTCTCAAACGTTGAATCTGAAGAAGACGAAGAAGAAGAGAATACCACTGAAGGGCAGACCGACGAGGAAGAGGTCGTAGAACTACAAGGAATGTGGGACTTCATCCTCCCACAAGAAGAGGATCAAGAAGCATTTCCTGTTAGCACGAGAAGCAAAAATCAACTTGATCCTCCCCTAACTACCCCAAAACAAAAGTGCGCAAGCCCTGCAACAAAAGAAAAGGTCGCAACAAAAAAGACAACTGCTAAAGCGACCCAGATTAGCCCAGTCCAATCTGATCAAACGCCTCCATCAAGAACACTAATAGTGTCAGATGAAATGGAATATAACATCATTGATGATATGAAGAAGACTAGGGCTAATATCACTCTGTACAAATTGAGTAAATTGAAACACCAGCAGAAAATTATGATGAAAGAATTACATGCTGTGCCTACTACATCTTTACCTACAGCTGTAGCTTCTCACAATCTGGGAAGGCCTCCAACCAACACGATCAATAAAATTGATCCAAATGACATCGCCTTGATTGGAGGAAGATCAAGATCTCATACTCCTCCTTTTCTTCTCACATATGAAATCTTCAACAAAAACGTGCACAATTGCTTGGTCGATTCTGGTGCTTCAACGAATATTTTACCCACGTCAATATGTGCCAAATTGAATGTGCAACCTCAAAAATCCGCAGTACGTATAGTTCAACTTGATCGATCCCAAGTCGAAGTGATTGGTGAACTCAATCAGGTGACCATAAGATTGTCGTCTAACCCAAAAGTGTGTCAGGTTATCGACATTCTAGTAGCTGATATCCCTGATTTCTATGGTTTGATTCTTAGCAGGGATTGGTCGGAAAAACTCCATGGATATTTTTCAACCGATTGGTCGCACATGTGGTTACCATACAATGGTAAACCAAATCAGATAAAGATTGAACGAGAATTGCACCAAAAATACATAGTGATAGAACTGGAAGGAGAAAATGAGGCCATAACGTACAATAGCAGCATTGTAGGCAATTACGCAATAGATTCTTTCCTAGGTAATTTCAATGCTCATGTTTCACCATACTTAGAGAATTCAGTTTTATCCCAAGTTGAAAATTTCTCCCAAACTGATGACTCAAAATGTTTTAGTTTTTTAGATAATTCTGTAAATACATCTTTATTTTGGAAATTATATTTTGACAGATCTAAATCAAATGAGGGAGCAGGAACAAGATGCGTTCTGATTAACCCAGACGGGAATAAGATTATGCTCACATGCAGACTTGAGTTTGATTGCACGAACAACAAAGCGGAGTACGAAGCCTTGGTTCAAGGCCTATACAAAGCAATTGGATTAAACGTTAAGTATCTTCAAGTCTTTGGAGATTCGGAGATCGTCGTAAAACAGGTACGTAACACCATACATTGCCTGTCAAGTCATTTAAAGCATTATCAATCATTAGTTCAAGATCTCACTGCACATTTCGTAGCATTCAACATCTCGTCAATTCCAAGAATTCAAAACGCGAGCGCAGACTTGTTAGCTAACGTAGCCTCTAGACTTATCCCTTCTGAAGATTTTAGTCCTGATAGGTTTTCAATAGAATTAATCTTTAGACCATCCATCCCTGACAATATCACCAATTGGAGAGTGTTCAACGACGATCCTGACATCGTAAATTTCCTTACTTCTGAAGGATCCTACTCAAATCAGATAATCAACGAAGACCATCATGATCATCAAATACAACAAAATGGTTCTGACAATGCTATAGCGAAATCAGTGGTCAAGTTAGAAGATTTATATGATTTGAAAAGTCGGTTTAAAAGGTCCGCCAATGCTAAACTTTGCAGTTCTACCCTGAACTATGAATTAGTAAACCTAGGGACCGATCAGAAGCCACAAAACGTTAACCTAGGTCACGGCCTAGCCCCTGAAGAGAAATCAGCATATATCCGTCGTCTGAGACAATACAAAAACGTTTTTGCCTGGAATTACGATGAACTAAAAACATACAACACCTCTATCATTCAACATGTTATCCTTATGATTGACAATGAAAAACCTGTCCAGCAGAAGCTCAGAAAAATACACCCTAACCTAGAAAATCAGATAAAAACTGAGCTTAATAAGTTGTTGAGAGCCAGAATAATCTTCCCCGTCAGGCATTCTAAATGGGTATCCAATATGGTGCCCGTTAGGAAGAAAAACGGAGACATTAGAATCTGTATCGATTTCCGGAATCTCAACAAAGCCTGTCAGAAAGATAACTTTCCCCTCCCACCTATGGAGCAAATATTACAGGCAGTAGCAGGCTCAGAATTAATGTCATTCCTAGATGGATTTTCAGGATACAATCAAGTACTGGTGCATCCCGATGATCAGTTAAAGACTACGTTCCGAACCAAATGGGGCACTTATGCATATCGAAGATGCCATTTGGTCTGATCAATGCCGGAGCTACCTTTCAGAGAGCCATGGACATCGCGTTTAAAGGGTTAGTCAATAAATCAGTAGTGATTTACTTGGATGATATAACAGTGTACTCCAAAAAACAAAACAACCACCTCAAAGATTTGAAGCAAATCTTTCAAAGATGCTTGAGGTATGGGATTTCGCTCAACCCAAAGAAATCTTTCTTTGCGTTAAGCGAAGGGAAATTGCTTGGATTCATAGTGTCGAAATTTGGTATTCACATAGAACCCGACAGAATCAAGGAAATTTCCGAAATATCCATACCTCATAACAAGAAAGCCATAAAATCCTTCCTTGGACAGATCAATTTTTTCAAAAGATTTGTCCCGGATTTTTCACGTATTATTTCTCCCTTACAAAATATGATAAAAAAGAATTCAAATTTCAAATGGGGTCTAGATGAGCACGAAGTGTTCAACTTAATCAAACAAGATATCATCAATGCTCCATCTTTGGCCACCCCAAATTTTTCGGAATCTTTTACCTTATACACTTTTGCCTCAGAGAAATCCTATGCCGCGATTTTGACCCAAGCAAATCAAGAGAAAGCGGAGGCTCCAATCACATTTTTTAGCTCAAACTTACAAGGTGCTGAAATTAATTACTCAGACGTAGAGAAACAAGCATATGCTGTTTTCAAAGCGATCAAATATTTCAGACCTTTCTTGCTTAAAGCCCACACTAAAATCGTAGTACCGTTCCCGGCGGTAAGAAACCTTTTAGTGCAGAAAGACGTGGGCGAAAAGAGAGCTAATTGGATTACCGCTTTACAAGAATATGATCTCGAGATCAAACCAGCAAACATCGTAAGAGGTCAAGGCTTCTGCAAGATGTTAGCCGGAGCATCGCAAATCCCGGAGAACTCATCTGAAGAGGTACAAGCGTACGAGGTAAGCCTAAACGATGCAGAATCATCATATGCTGACACCATTTATTTTCTTAAGAACGGGTATGCTCCATCACGTCTAGATCATACCAAGAAAAGAGCTATGAGATTAAAAGATAAACAATACCAGCTCATAAATGATGTCTTGTTTAAAAGAAATTACGATTCTGTGCTTCTTAGGTGTCTTGAGAAAACTGAAGCCGAAAAGGTTTTGCAGGAACTCCACGATGGACCAGCGGGTGGACACTATGCCGGAGATGCGACTGCACATAAAATCTTGCGTGCAGGATATTATTGGCCCACGCTATTCAAAGACTCATACAATCACGTAAGGAAATGCCAAGTCTGCCAGACTGCTGCAGGAAAACAAAGGAAACCATCCATGCCGCTACAACCAGTCATCATCGACCAACCATTCAGTCAATGGGGCTTGGACATAATAGGTGAGATCGTTCCTCACTCTTCTAAGCAACATAAGTATATCCTTACGACAACTGATTATTTTACCAAATGGGTAGAAGCAGTTCCTCTCAAGACAGTTCATTCTGAAAATATTATTGAATTTTTAGATCAATTTATCATCACTAGGTTTGGATTGCCAACAACATTAATGTTTGATAACACTTCATATTTTTCTGGAAATACTATGACTGAGTTTGCGCTTAAAAGAGGTTTCAAACTGAAATATTCTGCCAACTACTATCCGCAAGGTAATGGATTGGCTGAATCAACAAACAAGAACCTAATCAGAATTATCATAAGAACAGTCGACCAAAACCAAAGGAATTGGCACAAAGCGCTGGTAAATGCTTTATGGGCTGATAGAATCACAAAGAAAGCTTCAATCGGCACTTCTCCCTTTAATTTAGTTTATGGACGAGAAGTGGTTCTTCCGACTCACCTAGTCATTCCCTCTTTGTCTTTAGTGCAATATATCGATGAAGTATCTACTTCCTCTTTACAATTAAGACAAATGGAAATAATCAAACTAGAAGAACAAAGAGAACAAGCTAGGAAAACCCATGCTCACCACCAAGCGCTAATAAAATCTTCTTTTGACTCAAGCATCATAACCAGAAAAAACTTTCAGATGGGTGATTTAGTTTTGAAATGGGATAAGGCTCATGAAGAAAAGGGAAAACATACGAAATTTCAGAAGCTGTGGCTTGGCCCTTTTCAGATTGTAGAAGTCGTAGGCCCGTCTACATTCGTGTTGCAGGATCTGGCAGGAAAGAGAGATTCTTTACCTGTCAACGGACTGATTCTTAAATTATATTTTCCATAGAAGAGAATTCTTCTAATTTTTGTAGGATAGATTTAGTTTTTAGTTTTTATTTTGTTTTGTTTTTCTCTTTTTATGAATAAAACCCGTTGTAAATGATCATTTAAAAAGGATTCATGAAAGAGCACGCCAATTCTCTATCAGATTTTGATTTCGCTTGTACAAATAGCAAAATTTTTGAAAATTTGAATTTTATTATTGACAAATAGAGTTAACTTCACTTTGATTACGATACTCGTTTCGACCTCTAAAAAACTTTGACAAAAGCAACCTCTGGTAAAAGAATTGTTTTGTATCAGCACCATGAAAGGTATCATCAATAATAAAATAAGCATTCTCTGCAAAACTGTTGTTTTCAAAAACTCTATTATTGTCGTCCAGAGCTTTCTTAAGGAAAAACAATGACTTCCTCCCTGCTAAAAGGAAATTACAACATTCAGAGAAACAATCCAAACAAAACACTATATCTCAAAAAATAAGAGGTCTCATCACGAGCCGGCTTATCATGATCACAGATATTATAACTTGCTGACTTTGCCAATACTGTCTATCAAAACAGGGCAACGACTTAAGATTGTTGACAATCAAAAGACAAGAGGTCTCATCACGAGCCGGCTTGTTCAACAAAAGTGTAAATCAGGTGAATGACTGTGTCATAATTTGGCCACCAAACCAAGACATTGTTCTTTAGAGAATTAAAAAAGGAAAAGTGTGTCAAAAAGGATTTTTCTCTAGAATGTTGCGAGTAACCTCAAGCAGGAAAAAGGATCATTGCTGGATAACATGGTAACCCTGTCGAGGCTATGGACGCTTGCGGGCAGTAGAGGCTCTACCTACGACAAATGAGCATACTTTTAAGCCAGTACGTAGAGAAGACCTTATTTTATCTTTTATCAAGACCAAGTAATGTCTGATGCGAATGCAAGAAAAAACCTGAGGAAGCAATAAATTGGGATATAAAAAGGGTTGAGACAAAATATCGTCGACAAGGTGAGGGGCAATCTACTCTATCTGTCCATAACAAAATTTAGACATATAAAAATTTTTGATGTTTCGGAAGTGAACGGTCAATAGAAATGCAGAGATAACTGATTCTTCACAGTGAATCGCCATTGTTGTGGTCACCAACAACCCCCCTCTTTGTTTGAGATTAGTAATAACATCAAGCAAAGGGGGACCCTTAACCAAAAAATCCAAAAAATATTTTTGTTTGAAAAATCTTTTGTATTAACTCCCTAAGAGCTATATCGCGTCGCAAAGGAAAAAGGAGCGCTTTCCCAAAGCGCATAAACACACTAACGAGGAGCGACGCCAGAACTCATCGCATCGCGTGCATTAAAAGCGCTCAAAAGGGGAAAACCTAAAGAACCGCCGACGACCGATATGCGACGTCGCACGTCGCAATGTCGCATAAGCAGCACAAAGTGACAAAGCGAAAAATCTTGCGATCTTGCGATATTGCGATATGCGATCTGCGACCATGCAAAGCCGCGACCTGCGATCTATGGTGTGCAACAAATGAGACCATCAATTGTTGCGATACCACTTATTTACATCGCAATCTTCGATGCTGTGATGAAAATCGCAGAAGCCATTCGTCGCAGGCATTCCTCGGCATGATCTGTGAGACTAAAATTAGGCGCGCACCTTACGGGAAATTAATGATTGTACGCCTGTGTATCCAAAGATGATTAAGTTGCATTTTTCGAAGAGTCAAGTCATAATGGGTGACATGATTATGCATTCATTAGAAATTAATTTCTTTCATGTCAATCTTTTCTTCTGTCTCTTTTCATTTATGTGAACTATAAGTCAGCAACTGATATAAATCTATATGCAGGAAACATCTAAGGAAAAGCGCCAGAACTAGAAGAATAGAGAGGAGATGACTTCGCAGATGGATACCGCATACAGCAGGACCGCGGATCCCAGAGTATCACTCAACAAATGCTGATGGAAATAGGCTATCTAGGACTCAAAGTCAAAGGCGCACAAAAGCAAAGTGTTTATGAAAGATCCTGAGTCCCAAATTGGGTAAAGCAAAAAGAAAAACGCTTAAGGGGAAAGACGTCTCAGAAAAGCCTGGAACAAAGAATGGAAACAAGTTTCAATTGAGAAAATCGTTCAGGAAACAAAATCCCCAGCTCATTGAGTCATTCGCATGGCCGGAAACCGAAATAGCAACAGCACAATCAGTTTGAAAGAAATCTGAGTTGTACTAAGTATACACGCCGTGAAGACACTCCTCCAGAAGAACACTTTCAAAAATATCTTCTAGTTTGTCAGAAAGAGGTGCCAGCTCTTGTTATTTCTAATATTCAAGCTTGAACAAAAGGAAAGGACAAGCAGCCGACTCTTTCACGGCGAACAGCGCATCGCTTACAGCATTAAGGAGCAGATACAGAAATGGTTAGAAATTAGATTCAGTTTTTAGAAATAAATTTGTTTTAGTCAAAGGGCGGTCATTTGAAGTCGTTCCCTAAATTTGTGTAATTAAAATTAGCCGGTTAGTAGTATTTAACCCTTCTCGTTGCATTGGAGAAGGGTCCGGAAATTTGTCAAAAAACTTGTCCTCAGAACATGCACTTTTGCACCCTCAGAGGGGGTTTTTGATGAATGGACGGATCAAGATTTATTTATGTTTGCATTTTAATACCTGCTACTGATGTTGCACTTCTGTACTCTTAGTAGGCATTAGAAGTAAGTAGAAATAGATCATTATTGCTTCAGGTCTGTGAGTATAAAGCCAGTCATAAATGGTACTTTTATCTCTTGACGAGTTTCTGCTTGCATTCTTAGAGTAATATACAGCTGATGTTGTTTATATGTTAACGTATGAATGAGTGGAATACCATTTGGAACTTTTGTACGGTGGAGTCATTAATTTGTGCTTAATACATGAATAACTGATTATGCGATATGCTGTTCACAACCGTTTTGCTTAACTTTTTATGCAGGATGGTTCATCTTAATTGATTTATATTCTCATAATAGCTGAATAATCTTCATTACCAATTATTGTGTGAAATCTTTCTAGATCGCATAATGGAAAAAGTTCTATCCCGGGTTAGTGTAGATTAGATGTGTTGTTCTTGATAGATTAAAGTAGTATAAAATTCAGTCTCAGAGTTTAGAACTAGATTAGCTTAGAAATAATTCCATATTTTCATTATCATATTCTACACACACACACATCACCAAACTCTACACACACACATCCCCTTAGAACGGGAAGCTGGTCCCGTTATCCCCAGTCGGACCCGCTACACCAAACGGGCACGGAGCCGCCAACCAGGTTCCCGACCGGGTGGGTATCCCCCTTGTTGTTGACCCGATTTCAGGGCCCTCAACACCACCCTAGTTTTGTAATGTAATGTTGGCCTACCCATGGTCCGCGGACCATGGGATTGTATAAATAGAGCGAGGCTCTAAGTGTAAAAGAAAACTAAGAAGGAAGAAGAGTGAAGTAGAAGTGAAGAGTTTAAGTGTCTAAGGGTGTCTTGGGTCGTAAGGTAGGAGAAGGCTCTGCAGCTGAATGCATAGAGGCCTAGTAGTTTGCAGTTGAGTGAAAGGACCCCTGCAGCTGAGTGTGCAAGGCAGAGTCGAGTCTGTAACCAAGGAAGAGAATAATAAAGAGAAGTTTTATCTAAATTTTGTGTATCTGTTCTTGGGTTATTGCATGTTTGATATAAATTTCAAATGTACTTTTTATTTACTGCACGCAACTGTATGAATGGTGTGTAATATCCCTAACCCAGAATATTCCTCAAACCCCAGCAAAAACCCCAACCAAATATGTGCAGATGATATAATAACCCAGAATGACAAAATAACAGTGGTACAACATATAATAATGTAAACAGGAAATATTAGCAGATACTCAAGAAATGCAGCGAGAAATGTTCAGCCATTTTATTATACTGAGTAATAAAATGAGTACAAGAGGTGATCAGACAGATGGAACCTCGACTTGCACAAGGCAAGTGAAGAAATACTGTCAGATTAACAAGGAATGGTCTCTTTGCGTGGATGCTGCTGCTGCTAGAAAATGATGATTTGGGGCTGCTACCCTCCTTGGAAAATGCTGAAACTATGGAATCGGTCTCTACTCCAAAAACCCAGAAAAACCCAGAAAGCTTTCCGAGAATAGATGACCCTCAAAAATCGCTCCCTTGGGGAATCTGCCCAGTCCCTCAATGCTCTGCGCTGCCACTGAAGAAACCCCTCTAGAACTCTACCTGAAACTTTGCCAAAATCCTCCAAGATGCAAGGGCTGATTCCCCACTCAATCACCCAACATAAATCCTCCTGCAAAAACCCCAATCCAACATTGCTGCCAAAAAGAACTGTGTCCCTCTCCCAGTGCTGCGCAGGCCTCCAAAACGCTGCTGAAACTACTCTTGGAATACTGATAAAACTACTACTAAAATACCAAAGGAAATACCTTTCCCGAGCAGGCACTCTAAGTCCCCTAGGGCTAAGGGTGAGATCTCTGAACGGAGACACTCAATGCACTAAATAGTGCTGCAGACTAGCTAAACAGCCAGCGTGCTCAGAAGTCGAAATGACTAGCTCAAAATGCACATAACTGAATGATCTAAAATGAGGGGGATCCTCTATATTTTATAGCCTTTGCCTCTCACAATCCCTAGGCTCTCCTCCTCTTGCGTGCTTCTCCTCTTGCCACGTGTTCTTCCCTCCTGCGCAGTCTCTCCATGTGTTTGTGTGGGCTTCATTTCTGCGTCCCCCTTTTGCCCCCTTGGCTCCCCTTTAAGTCACAACGTTGTGCTACCTAGGAAGTGAATTTTTATTCTAAAGTGAGTTATGTCCCCCTTCCTCACTTTTTATTTACAAATAACTATAGAAGGCAAAAATTGAACAAAATTGAATATTCCAATTAGCCATAGCTAATTAGGAATATTACAGTCTCCCCTGGCAAAATGTTGCTTGTCCTCAAGCAACTGAAGTGATGGATGCTGCAAGATCCTCTCACTCTCCCAAGTGGCATCCTCATCCAGCAAATTCTTCCACCTCACCAAGAATTCCCGGACCGTCCTACTCCATAGCTGCCTCTCCCTGGTATTAATGATAGCCTCTGGCTGCAATACCAAATGCCCCTCGTCATCCATGGGTGGTAGCTCATCTATCACTATCACCTACTACCCCAATGCCTTTTTCAGGCATGATACATGAAAAACGTTATGAATCTTGCTGCCTTGGGGCACCTCCAGCTCATATGCAACCTGTCCAAACCTGCCTATCACCCTATACGACCCATAAAAGCGGGGTTTGAGCCTCTCAGCCCCCTTCTGCTTTAGTGACGACTATCGGTATGGCTGTAATCATAGGTAGACCATGTCCCCTACCTCGAACTGTCTCTCCACCCGACCCCTGTTGGCATACATCTTCTGTTGACTCTGTGCTGTAGCCATGTTATCCTTGAGAGCTCGGAGAATATCCTGACTCTCTTGGATCCAAATCTTGGCTCTGGGAGCCTTGCTATCACCAAACATCACGTCAAAAAAAGATAAAGGATGATACCCATATAAGGCATAGAATGGTGACATACCAATGGACATGTGATGTGTAGTATTATAGCAGTACTCCCCTAGATGTAGCCACCTCAACCATGCTCGCTGCTGCCCACTAACATAGTTACACAAGTAGCCCTCTAGCCACTTGTTAACTATCTCTGTCTGCCCATCCGTCTGTGGGTGATAACTGGTGCTCGGTGTCAACTCCGTCCCCAGCAACTGAAAAAGCTCTTGTCAAAACCCGCCCATGAAATAACTGTCCTTATCACTGACGATGGTCTTAGGAAGACCATGTAGCCTGAAGATCTCTCTGAAGAAAAACTCGGCCACTTGTGCTACTGTATAATGTGCGGATATGGCAAAGAAATGGGCGTACTTCGTCAGTTGATCAATGACGACAAAGATACAATCCTTGCCTTGTACCATGGGCAACCCTGTGATGAATTCCATCGAAATACTCTCCCATTTCCCCTCTGGAATGGGAAGAGGCTATAATAATCCCGCGGGATGGCTCATCTCCCCCTTGTGTTGGGTTGTGTTATATTCTTTCCACGACTAACCTACGTAGTGAAATGGGGGGTTAGAGGGGGGCGGTAGCCCCCCTTCGTTGCGCCGATTGCACAGCGGGGGGGCGGCAGCCCCCCCTGTTCGGGGGGTTTGAGGGGGGCGGGTAGCCCCCCTCTACGGGGTCCGGGGCAGCGCCCCAGGAAATTTTTTTTTGGACCCTATATTAGGTTGGGCGAACCTACCTATGGTTTTGTGCATGATTTCCGCACATGGTATTGGACGCGATGGTTTTTCGGTCCATGGTATTGGATGCTTCGGCATGTATAAATATGTATTGTAACATTGAAAGGAACATAATGAAAAATCAAGCTGGTAGTCCCGGTTTTGGGATCCAGGGAAAAATCTCTGTGTATATGTGTTTTATGGGTTATGCTCTCGCATTGTTTATTTTCTTTGTTTAAGAATTCGTATGCAGGTAATTTCTGTACAGGGTTAAAACCTACATTTGGTATCAGAGCTGTTTTGGCTTCAAGGGGATGCCTTTGTTACTGAGGGGTTTCGCTCGGGCCTGTGGTAGACCCTGTTCAGTGGGAGATCTGCGAGATCGATTTTGGTGGTGAAAGAAGATGGCGAGTAGTGGAAAGATCGAGATTGAGAAGTTCAATGGTCAGAGTTTTGAGTTGTGGAAACTCAAGATGGAGGATCTGTTGGTCGATAAAGATCAGTGGATCGCGGTAGATCCGGGTACTAAACCATCGGGAGTGACCGATGAAGAATGGAAGAAATTGGATCGGAAGGCAAAGAGCACAATACGATTGTGTGTCTCAGATTCAGTATTGCTGAATGTATCAGGGGAAGCTACGGCAAAGGCTTTGTGGGTCAAGTTAGGGACTTTGTACCAATCTAAGTCTCTGGTAAATAAACTGTTCCTGCGGAAAAAGCTGTATAACCTAAGGATGAAAGATGGAGACTCGGTGACAGAGCATCTGAATGCGTTTAATACTGTGGTAAGTCAATTATTATCTGTTGATATTAAAATTTCAGATCAAGATAAGTGCATCAGTCTATTGTGTTCTCTACCAAATTCGTGGGATAGTCTGGTTATTGCAATAGGTAGCAATGCAACTGCTTTGCAGTTTGATGAAATAGTCTCAGCCTTGCTGACAGAGGAGATGAGACGGAAGAATATGGACAACCAGAATGGTGATGCCTTGTCTGTACGAGGACGGTCCCAGAACAGAAACAAAAATAAGTCATCGAGTGGGAGATCTAAATCTAGAGGGAGATCTAAGTCTCCAGGAAAACCTACAGAGGTGGTGTGCTGGAAATGCGGAAAGGAAGGGCACTTCAGAAGGGATTGTAAATCTAAAGCTCCTGATAAAGGAAAGGGATCTGATGATGCTCCTTCTGCAGAGGCGAAAACCACCTCAGATGAAGGTGGGGATGTGTACTTGGCTTTTTCAAGTACACATGTAGATCATGAGGCATGGTTGATTGACTCAGGTGCATCCTTTCACTTCACTCCCCATAGAGAGTGGTTCTGCGAGTATGAGAAATACGATGGTGGTGATGTCTTCTTAGGAGATGATAGGAAGGCTAGAATCATTGGTCGGGGAAAAGTAAAGTTGAAGTTGCAAGGTGGAAGGGTTAGAACACTTCCGGGTGTTCTACATATTCCTGCATTGGCCAGAAATCTGATTTCTGTAAGCAAGTTGGATGATGCAGGTGTAAAGACGGTGTCCGAGAAAGATACCTGTAAGATGGTTCGAGGAGCACTGATATTGATGCGGGGAGTTCGGACTGGAACTCTGTACAAACTGCAAGGTAGCACTGTTGTTGATGGGTGCAATAGTTCTATGGTTCCTGAAAATGGAGTAGAAAATCTAGTGGTCTCTGGAGAGAAGAGCATGTTGTGGCATCAAAGGCTTGGACATATTGGAGAGAAGGGCCTTCGAATACTTCATAGTAAAGGTATGGTAGAAGGTACGAATGATAGCTCTCTGGATTTTGATTTCTGTGAAAATTGTGTGTATGGGAAGCAGAATCGAGTGAGTTTCCCCTCTGGTGGTAAGAGGACGAAACAAATATTAGAGCTTGTGCACAGTGATGTGTTTGGACCTGTGAAGGTTCCATCACTGGGTAAGTCTGTGTACTATGTATCATTCATAGATGACTTCTCAAGGAATACATGGATATATTTCCTTAAGAAGAAATCTAAAGTCTTTGACAGGTTTAAAGAATTTAAGGCTCTGGTGGAAAATCAGACAGAGAAGAAGATAAAGGTGCTGAGGACAGATAATGGTGGAGAATTTTGCAGCAAGGAATTTGAAGAATTTTGTAAGAAGTGTGGTATAGCACGGCAGAAGACTACTCCATATACACCTCAGCAAAATGGAGTCGTAGAAAGAATGAACAAGACGTTGATGGAAAGGGCAAGAAGCATGCTCAGTGGTGCCGGGTTAGGACAGGAATTCTGGGCAGAGGCGGTGGATACTGCACGTTACCTGATCAACAGATCACCCTCATCAGCGTTGGAGGATAAGACTCCACAAGAAGTATGGACTGGTAAGAAACCCTCTCTTTCACATCTGAGGGTATTTGGATGTGATGCATATGTACATGTTCCAAAGGAGAAACGAACCAAGTTGGATAGTAAATCTGAAAAGTGCATCTTTATTGGGTATAAGGATGGTTTAAAGGGTTATAAGCTTTGGAACCCAGTCACACAGAAGGTTGTGTACAGCTGAGATGTGGTGTTCAGAGAGGTAAAAGATGTTATTCAATCTGAAGTCCAACCAAAGGAACCTGAGAAGATAGAGTTTGAGCCAAAGGAGGAAGAATCAGACTCTGCAGCAGAGGAGGAATCAGAAGATGAAGAGCCACAAACTCCGGCTGTGAGAAGATCAGGTCGAGAAAGAAGGCAGCCAGAAAGGTATAGTCCATCTGCTTTCAGTTCAAATTTTGCTTTGTCTGTTACTGATGATGATCCCAGAACTGTGAAGGAAGCAGTGGATTCAGAGGATGGAAAACTCTGGAAAGAGGCCATGGTTGATGAAATGGCATCTTTGCACAAAAATGAGGCTTGGGATCTGGTAGAGTTGCCGGCTGGAAGGAAACCCATTGGCAGCAAATGGGTGTTCAAGAAGAAGACTAATGCAGAAGGAAAGGTGGAGAAATACAAAGCTCGGTTGGTAGCAAAAGGTTATTCCCAGGTGCCGGGAATTGATTTTGTTGATATTTTTTCTCCTGTTGCCAAGGTAGCTTCTATTAGATTACTTTTATTTGTTGCTGCTGCTTTTGATTTTGAGGTAGAACAGATGGATGTGAAGACAACATTTCTTCACGGGGATTTGGAAGAGGAAATCTACATGAGGCAACCTGAAGGCTTTGCGGTGAAGGGTAAGAAAGAACTGGTATGCAAGTTAAAGAAGTCTCTGTATGGGTTAAAACAGTCACCAAGGATGTGGTATCAGAAATTTGATACATTTATACGGGGACTTGGCTTCACCAGAAGCAAAGCAGATCATTGTGTGTATTTTAAATTAATTGGTGACCGTGTTATTTATCTGGTCTTGTATGTGGATGATATGTTGCTGGTTGGAAATGACAAAGAAATTATCCAGGATTTGAAGACCTAATTGTCCTCCAAATTTGACATGAAAGATCTTGGTGCTGCAAACTATATTTTGGGCATGGAAATTAAAAGAGATCGGGAAAAGAGGAAGCTCTGGTTAAACCAGAGGAAGTATGTCGAGACAATACTGCAGAGGTTTAATATGCAGGATAGTAAACCGGTGAAGGTTCCTATTCCTGTAGGTGTGAGGTTATCTGCTGAACAGTGTCCCAAGACACAAGAAGAGGAAGAGGACATGTCCCGTGTTCCATATGCAAGTGCAGTCGGTAGCCTGATGTATGCAATGGTATGTACTAGACCAGACATTGCACATGCAGTGGGAGTATTGAGCAGGTTTATGTCAAAACCAGGGAAGGAGCACTGGACAACAGTGAAGCGGGTTTTCAGGTATTTGTGTGGCATTAGTGATTATGGTTTGTGCTACCAAGGAAGACCAGGATTGGACAGAGTGTTGGATATTCATGGTTTTGTTGATGCAGACTGGGCTGGAGATCTGGATCAGAGAAGATCTACAAGTGGGTATGTGTTTAACCTATTTGGAGGTGCAGTCAGTTGGATGAGTAAGAAACAATCTGTAGTGGCACTATCAACTACAGAGGCAGAATACATGGCAGCCACTCATGCAAGCAAGGAAGCAGTTTGGTTGCAGAGATTGTGTTCAAGTATGGGGTTAGTACAGGGAGCTATAAGAATAGACTGTGACAGCCAAAGTGCAATTTTCTTGGCAAAGAACCCTGCTTATCATTCAAAGACAAAGCACATTGATGTTCAGTATCACTTTGTGAGGGATATGATAGAAGACAAAAAGGTGTTGCTGGTAAAGGTGGACACTTTGAAGAATACTGCAGATGCATTGACAAAATCTGTGAGCTCTGAGAAGTTCTCTTGGTGTAGAGAAACAATGGGTGTTTCAGGGCTGGAAAAATGACTAAGCTCTCCTGTGGCCCCCTGTGGAAAGAAAACAACAAGTGGGAGATTGTTGGGTTGTGTTATATTCTTTCCACGACTAACCTACGTAGTTAAACGGGGGGTTAGAGGGGGGCGGTAGCCCCCCTTCGTTGCGCTGATTGCGCAGCGGGGGGGCGGCAGCCCCCCCTGTCCGGGGGGTTTGAGGGGGGCGGGTAGCCCCCCTCTACGGGGTCCGGGGCAGCGCCCCGGGAAATTTTTTTTTGGACCCTATATTAGGTTGGGCGAACCTACCTATGGTTTTGTGCATGATTTTCGCACATGGTATTGGACGCGATGGTTTTTCGGTCCATGGTATTGGATGCTTCGGCATGTATAAATATGTATTGTAACATTGAAAGGAACATAATGAAAAATCAAGCTGGTAGTCCCGGTTTTGGGATCCAGGGAAAAATCTTTGTGTATATGTGTTTTATGGGTTATGCTCTCGCATTGTTTATTTTCTTTGTTTAAGAATTCATATGCAGGTAATTTCTGTACAGGGTTAAAACCTACACCTTGTTCCTCTGGCAAACATCGCACTCCCTGACATGCTGGAGTACGTCCTCCTTGAGGCCCTTCCATGAGAACCTCTCTCTGATGGCCTTGTAGGTTTTGGTAAACCCGTGATGGCCTGCTAATGGTGGGTCATGTGATGCCTGGAGTATCTTCTTCTTGAGCCGAGACCCCTAAGTCAAGAAAATCTGATCCCTGTAATAGATGATCTCATCAATCACCCTGTACCTATTATCTACCACTTGTCCGTCCAGAATCTCACATGCAAACATGTCCTTGGAGTACTCTAGTAAGAGTCGAGCCCTCCAGTGTGTATCCAAGCTCATAAGAGACAACATGGCTGGTCTATGTGAAAGGGCATTTTCTACCACGTTATTCTTACCCTTGACATACTCAATGCCAAAGTCATATGCTTGGATCTTGCTGATCCACTTCTGCTGCCTCTCTTGTAGCTACTTCTGCTCCAAAAAGAACTTGAGGTTGTTGTGATCAGTCCTCACCTTGAACTTGTTACCCACCAGATACTGCCGGTACTTAGCCAATGCATGCATGATGGCCAACATCTCCTTGTCGTATATAGAATACAACCTCTCGTGCGGAAGGAGTTTCTGGCTCTCGAAGGCTATAGGGTGACCTCCCTGCATCAATACTATGCCGATCCCCTCTCCTGACGCATCACACTCCAAAAAAAAGGCTGCGTAAAATCTGGCAATGCAAGCACTGGGCAGATGCTCATAACCTCCTTGAGCCTGTCAAAGGTTCGCTTCGCTGTATCTGACCAACTGAATGTCCCCTTCCTCGTCAAATCTGTTAGGGGTGCAACAAGCTACGAGAAACCTTTGACGAAATTCCGATAGTAAGTACAAATTCCAATGAATCCTCGAAGTTCAGTCACATTTCTTGGCTCCGGCCATTCTCTGATGGCCCTAATCTTCTCCTTGTGGATCCTCACTTCGTCCACCCCTATGATGTGTCCCAGATACAACATCTTCGTCAACCCAAACTCACACTTGGAGAGTTTGGCATAGAACTGCTACTCCTGTAAGATATGCAATACTGTCTCAATGTGCTGGAGATGCTCCTCCCAAGTCTTGCTGTAAATGAGAATTTCATCGAAGAATACCAACACAAACTTCCTCAAGTGACTACAGAAGATGTGATTCATACAAGATTGAAATGTAGTTGGGGCATTGGTTAGCCCAAAAGGCATCCCCAAGGACTTAAAGTGCCTATAGTGGCACCTGAAGGCGGTCTTGGGAATGTCCTTCTCCCTCATGCGAATCTGATAATACCCATATCTCAAATCAATCTTTGAGAAGAAACATGCGCCTCTCAACTTGTCTATCAACTCATCGATCCTGGGTATGGGGTACCTTTTTTTTAGGGTCTTCTTATTCAAGGCCTTGTAATCAATGCACATCCTCAATGTACCGTCTTTCTTCTTCACCAACACCATAGAAGAAGCAAAAGGACCCGTGCTCGGTAGGATATGGCCAAGAGCCAGCAACTCCTAGATAGCCTGCTCAATCTCATCCTGATAGGCCTTGGGGTGCCTATAGGGGGTGCTGATCACTGCCTGGATGCCCTGCTCAAGCTCGATAGTGTGCTAAAACCCCCCGATCCGATGGCTGTCCTGGTGGAATCTCTCTAAACATTATGGAATACCGATCAAGGATGGACTGGATCTCTGGATGTACTGTTTGCCTTGTAGTCCCTGTCTCTGATGCACGCAGCTCCACTGCCCACTCTATGTCTCCCTTCTAGAAGACTGCCTCCATCCGATGAGCCAACATAGTCTGAGGCGGATATGTGTGCTGTCCCCGTATCTTCTCATGCCTCCTTGTCTTCTCATCATCCCACTCCATCTCTAGGGTCTTCCAATCCGTCGTGACCTTCCCTAGAGTAATAAGCCACTGAACACCTAGTATCATGTTGGTGTCCAAAATATCGACCACGAAAAAATGGTCAGTTAATGTGTAGGTGCCCATCGTCACTGAAAGCTCCGGGACATAACGGGCACACGTCATGGTCTGATCTCCTGGGACCAATACTGAAAACCCATCGAAGCTCTCTATCTAAATACCTCTCCGATCAACCATTTGTGCATCGATGAAGTTGTGTGTTGCCCCACTGTCAACCAAAACTGATACGCGCTGGCCACGTACTGTCCCCCGTACGCGTAGCGTCAGATACTTAGGAACTCCTTGCAACACTGCAAGGGCCCCTCCGGTGGGTGCAAAAGATGCACCACCTGCTGCTGGTGGTGGAGGTGGCAAAGGTCCCTGTATGGTATGGCTATCTCCTACCTCCACATCCTCCTCGTCATCCTCTTCTCCACTGCTCTTGGAGAAGACCTCAATAAAATGTGCTTTGCCAGCAGCACATCTATGCCATGGTGCCCATGGCTCCTGACAAGTGAAGCACAACCGCTTCTTCTTCAGCTCCTCCTGGCATCGTCATCAAGCTGTACTCGTCCTGGATTCCCCTTTGGAGGTGGAATCCTCACGTCCTTCCCCTTAGATTGGAAAGTCTGTCTTTGGGGGTAAGGTGTCCAGGTCCCGGGTAAGACATCCTATAAGTCCTGGGTCCTGCTGATAGCGTCTTGGAGTGTGGCTGGTCTAGTGGATCGGACTAGACCCCAAAGTGGTTCTACTAACCCATCAACATACATATAGACCCTTCGTGTCGTGGATAGGTCTGGCACCATCATAGAGACCCTCAAGAAATCTGCAATGTAGGTCTCTAGGCTTCCTGTCTGTTTGAGCCTCGTCAGCTCAGTGAAATGCTGCTCTAGATCCCTTCGATCAAATCGCTCCATCAGTCTCCTCATAAACTCGGCATATGTCATCATTGTGGAGTGCCCAAGTGTACCCATCCCATGAAACCACCAATCCTGGGCCTCGCTATCTAAATGCAATGTTGCCACCTTGATGGCCTCTGCCTCCGAAATCTGGTTAAGCTGGAAATAAATTTCCAGCTTCTCCACCCAAGACTTTGCCGAACTGTTTGATGAGCCATTAAATGTAGGCAAGTGGAATCTACTCCCTGCATGGTTGGTGTCGCCATCATGGTAATGCTGGTATCCTCTATGATGGTCGCGGGGTCTGCTATCCCGCTGGAGCTGAATAAAATCTCTGAATGAGAGTGCTTCCCTGAACTCCTGCCCATAGGCCTGGTACTCTGCAAAATAATCACCCATACGTCCAGGCTTTGCTTCCTGCTGGGCTACGACCCCTGTGTCTGCACCTAAGAAAGTGGGCATGGTATAGCGTGTAGGGGTATGTGAGGCTACTTGCTGCGTAGTATCACACTACTCTGGCAAGTGATGGGATGCACCTGATCCCTCACCAATCTGAAAAAATCATGGGCTCTCACGCTGTCTAGCCTCTACTGCTGTGAATCTCTGCCCCATCACCTCAATCTGCCTCAAGAGATCCTGCACTGATTTGAGGAGCATATCTATAAATCTCTTCCTGTCCTCGTCGGCCATCTGTTCTGCGTCCACTACTGGCTCTCTCTGTTTTGCGTCTACCACAGGCTCCACCTGTTCTGCATCCACCACTGGAACATAGTCTCCCTACCCGTAGGTATTCTCCTACCTACGTCCAGTGTCTCTGTACCTCCTACCTCTGCAACAAATGTAGGGTTTTTCCCCTAGTGTCATAGATTGCTAGCTCCATAGGCTGAGCGAGATCTATGCTCTGATACCACTGTAATATCCCTAACCTGTAATATTCCTCAAACCCCAGCAAAAACCACAATCAAATATGTGCAGATGATATAATAACCCAGAATGAAAAAATAATAGTGGTACAACATATAATAATGTAAACAAGAAATATAAGAAGATAATCAAGAAATGCAACGAGAAATGCTAAGCCATTTTATTATACTGAGCAATAAAATGAGTACAAGATGTGATCAGACAGATGGCACCTCGACTTGCAAAAGGCAAGTGAAGAAATACTCTCAGATTAACAAGGAATGGCCTCTTTGCGTGGATGCTGCTGCTGCTAGAAAATGATAATTTGGGGCTACTCCCCTCCGCGGAAAATGTTAAAACTCTGGAATCGGGTTCTACTCCAAAAACCTAGAAAAACCCAGAAAGCTTTTCTGGAATAGCCGACCCTCAAAAATCACCCCCTTGCAGAATCTGCGCAGTCCCTCAATGCTCTGCGCTACCATTGAAGAAACCCCTCTAGAAATCTGCCTGAAACTCTGCCAAAATCCTCCAAGATGCAAGGGATGATTCCCTGCTCAATCACCTAGCATAAATCCTCTTGCAAAAACCCCAATCCAACACTGCTGCCAGAAAGAATTGCGTCCCTCTCCCAGTGCTGCACAGGCCTCCAAAAAGCTGCTGAAACTGCAGCTGGAATACTGATAAAACTACTGTTGAAATGCCAAAGGAAATACCTTGCCTGAGTAGGCACTCGAAGTCCCCTCGGGCTAAGGGTGAGATCTCCGAACGGAGACACTCAATGCACTAAACAGTGCTGCAGACTAGCTAAACAATAACGTGCTCAGAAGTCGAAACGACTAGCTCAAAATGCACATAATTGAATGATCCAAAATGAGGGGGCTCCTCTCTATTTTATAGCCTTTGCCTCTCACAATCCCTAGGCTCACCTCCTCCTGCGTGCTTCTCCTCTTGCCATGTGTTCCTCCCTCCTGCGCAGTCTCTCCATATGTTTGCTTGGGCTCCATTTCTGCATCCCCCTTTGGCCCCCTTGGCTCCCCTTTAAGTCACAATGTTGTGCTACCTAGGCAGTGACTTTTTATTCTAAAGTGAGTTATGTCCCCCTTCCTCACTTTTTATTTACAAATAACTATAGAAGGCAAAAATTGAACAAAATTGAATATTCCAATTAGCCATAGTTAATTAGGAATATTACATGGTGTATATTGTTAAGTGTAACTTAAAGCATGAAAGTAGACTAAGATAATCAACTAACATTGTAATATCAGTAAGGACTTGGGTAATAACAACGTTCAACCCCCGAGTACGGCTGCGCAAAGGCAGCATCTCAGGCTACGAGGTACGGGAAAGTGCGTGTAGTGACGTGCGCACAGGGTTGAACCGCGGACCACTTGAACTCATCAGACATCTCCAGGGTGTAGAAACCTAGTTCTAGCACCCTCCCATACTACTTCGAGTGAGACCTCAGTCCGCGATCTGCGGATTATTGTCGAAAGGGCCAGTAGTACCGAGATTTCTTTGGCTAAATCACCTATGAACCTAGGTCAGGCCCCAATAAGTCAACAAATGGTTCCGTTGTTGGGACTTGGATATGCATAAGAGATGTTCGATGTCGTGTCACTAGAATTCGAAAAAGATAGAAATTGAAGAGTGGCTGGACAGAAAGATTCACGAGTTCACGACACAGGAAAACAGGTATCTGTGAGTATCGAAGGAAGAGTGGTTAGAGCGCTACTATATACGGAAATCCAGAAAATTTTCTTTGCGTCCTTCCCCTCTGAGTTGTACGAGTGGATCGCAAAGTTAGCAGACAGTCAAGGAAGGTATAGGCTCGACAAACCTATTGTGTGGACTCCAGAGTTGGTGGGCAGACTAGAAGCATCTTTAGATAAGATCACGCATGCTATGGATCATTAGATCGATCGAATTATAGGAGGGTTTATCACCAAGTTCGTGGTAGACACTTCAGTCAGCAACATCGAGGTGGAATAACGCTTCCTCAAAGGACCACGAGGTAAGTATGTTAAATCTTTGAACACTTGGATTAAGATGCTACTGTGTGAAAAGTGGGTTATGCGAATAAATTGATGTTTGGGGCTATGCGAAGTGGGAGGATCTATAGAAACGAAGGTAGTGCAGAGATAGAAACGAGCCCCTTGATTTCACCTCGACGAGAAAGCAAGGAAGAGCTCGTGAAAGTTTCACCAAGAAGTGTGATCAGTCTGATAAGGTAGTGAATTCTGCGCATACCACCCCCACCTACACCACCACCAGTATCACCATATTCACCCCCATCTCTGCCCACACCATCTCTGCTACCACCACAGTTCAATATGGCGAGCGCAATAAAGTTGCCAGTGCTTAAAGGAGTAGGGAATGAAGATTCAGACCAATTTTGGTTCGTGGTAAAGGCTGTATGGGAAGCACAAGGGGTCACAGATGACAACATAAAGAAATAAATGTTGGTCAGTGCTTTGCAGGATTGCACACTGACATGGTACATTAAGCATTCCAACAATAATCCAAACACAGGAATCACGGATATCCAAGCTGCACTAAGCAAGGAATTTAGTAGGGAAAAATCGGAGACACAGTTGATTATCGGGTTTAAGGAAATTGTGATGCTTCCAGGCGAGACCCCTTGGGAGCTGGATTAGAGACTGAAGGGTATGATTTGTGAAGCCAATATGACCTTAACAGATGGGCAGCACTGCACATGGTTCGTAGCATCATTAACATCGCATCTAAGGACTGCGCTGCCACAACAAAAGCTATCCACATAGGTTGAAGCATTGGAGATCGCAATGAGACTGCATGAGACCCTGATACAAGATCCTAAATTGGGAGTCCAACAGATTCACGTGCAGTTGAAGAACTTGTGTCTGGAGATGCAGAGCTTGAAACAAGATAGGACAGCTCGCTCAGAAGCGCGTGAGGAGGTATGGTGCATAAAGTGCAAAGGCCAAGGACATGAAAAGGACCATTGTCCAGTCTTTGCGAACTACTTGGCGGGAAGAGGGCTGATGCCATTGAGACCAGAGACACAAGAAGGACCAAGCGTGGTGCCTGCATTATGGTGTGCAATTTTTCAGATAGGAGTGAAGCATGCTACAAATAACTGCCACCTATTACAGAAGTATGCACAGACGTCCCAATAGTTGTTCTGTAATTTCTGTAAGTCAGTAGGCCATGATGTGCGCACCTGTAGAAGTTATGAATTGATGATGGATAAAACTCCTACCTACAAGAGTTCAGACGGAAGCACGAGCCCTCGATCAAATTGCAGGGATGGCACGCACTGGATTTCAGAGGCGCAGATGAGGTCGAGGTGGAATGGGACCTGTTAGAGTCGGTCTTGAGCCCTCCATCAGCGATCAAAACTCTTTGCATTTGCATAGGTAGGTGTCTCATCAGTGTCAATTTTTGCATCCCATTAGGCATGCCATAACCCTGATGGAGGAGCTGGTGTATTTGTACCCCTCTTGGCATTGCTGGATCAGGTCATTTCAGTCATTAAGCTCTTTCAAGCTTGTCTTGTCTTGTCTTGAGGTCAATTTCCTAGGTCTAGGGTTTTGGTCAAGTATGTTTACAAGGTCTTGTGTCTGAAGGTCAATAAGTGTTCAGCAAGCCAGAGGGATGATTGTAAAGATGTTTCTTCGAAGTTTTTTATCTTGTACAGTTAATTTTCACCTTGGATTTAAAAACTCTGTTTTTAAAGCCAAGGTCATTTTTCAAATTTTTGTAAAAGTGATGAAATTTCAAAAGACTTCAGCGGACAGCATGTAACCCTGGTCCCCTTGCCAAGATCCTTCAGATGATCTACCTGCAAAAAGAATCAAGCCAAAGCACTAAATGAGTCAATTTCAGGACAAAGGAAACCAAAAAGTCAGTTTTATAAAGTGTCATAGAGAAACATTAAAAAGTGGGTTTGAGCATGAAATTTATTCAAATGAAACCTATAAAGACCCAAACTCCCTCCTTTTACTCTCATTGTGCATCCAAGACACTTGCAAGAGAGTTTGGGCGAGTGATTGAGTGAAAGGAGTGAAAGTTGAGCGAATGCGCGACCCGTCAGGCCAGGCGCGCGACCCGTTAGAGGGGTTCCCGCAGTTCAGTTTTTCAATGGGCGCGACCCGTCAGGCGCGCGCGACCCGTTGGGTGAGGCGCGCGACCCGTCAGCGACCTCCCTTCCAAACCCTTTGCAAATTTGTTCAAGCACCCTCCAAATCATCAAATTGCTTGAGGTAGGTTCTCTAAACTTGGAAATGATTGCTGGTTATGTTTGAAGGACATCATGATTGTGTTTTTAATGATCAAATTGTGCAAGAGAAAACGCTCCATATGGCTGTATATTAAATTTGTAAAAATTTGCTAGGGTTTGTTGCTGTTTCAATGGTTTTTTCCCTTGTACTCATTTTTCCTCATTCCCATTTCATTTTCCCTGTATGTCCATATAAATCTCCCTTTTAAATTTGTAAAGAAAATAAACCCTACCCCTTTTCCCTAAAAAATAAAAAATCAAGCCCTAACCCTACCCCTCATAATACCCATGTAAACACATGTATTTAATGATGCATATGCAGTGATATTTGCAGTGTTTTTCCCTAAATTTCCTGTTGTATACATGTATTCCCATTTTCCTTGTAAAAATGTCCCTCCCCTAACATTTCCCTCATGTTCCTTTTCCCCTTGAAACAACATATAAATCAGCTTTTTACAGGCAGAAACAACAACACAGTTTGTCCACTTTGATCTTTAAACAATGTCAGAAACCGAAACCTATGAGCAAAGTGATAACCAGTCATCAGCTTTAGAGATTGAGGTACAGAGGAGGCCTCATAAGGGTGGAAAGGGTGGTCATCATAGGCAAGAGGAGCCCACCTCTTTAGCAAAGTTACAGGCTTGTCCTATGGCAGTCACATGTTTCCAGTATATGTCTTGCTATGAGTTTTGTGAGAGGATCTCTCGGATTCAGCACCACAGAGAGTTGGCTCGCCTATTTTTTTTACACTTGCATGATGGACATGTCAATCTTGCAGGGGTGAACTTTACATTGACACCCGAGGTGATCTCACATGCCACAGGGATACCTAATGTTGGGGAGGTGTGGAATAAGCGCAAGGTGCTGGATAGTGTTCACTTTGAGCCTTTTGTCCGGCCACCATTCATGAGACATTTGGCAGGTGTGTTTCCATTCAGGTTTCTCAGGAGCGAGTATGCTCCCATGATGAGGCTCATCATGCACTATTTTACCTGTGAGGGCAGATTTTCACAGGTATATTCATACCATATTCGCCTCTTGATGCACTTCACCCGAGTGAGGATGATGAACATCCCTGTTTTCTTCTATCAGAACATTCAGAGGATGGTGCCCATGTTGCAGAGGAAGAGCCCGACACAGCAGTATAGGAGCTTGTACCATTATGGTTTGATTCAGCTAGTAGTATTGCATCAGTTGGCTCAGCAGGGCATCTCATGGGAGGAGTTCATCTCTCGTGAGTTTTTCACAACACCACCCTCGCCACATCCTGAGGTTGTTCACGAGGAGGGAGGACCATCCCAACAGCATGACATCCCTGTCACTAGACATGTCAGCTCCTCACCTCTGGTTACCTATCAGAAAGGCCCGAGGGCCTTATTTGCAGCAGCTCGGCGAGTACTTTCTCCACAGCATGTGGAAGGGGTCTCGCCTTCATCATCAGCTCAGCGAGTGTTATCTCCACATCAGGTGGAAGGGGCCTCGCTTTCTTCACCAGCACAGGTACCAGAGAGGGGAAAACAACCCATGATTGATGAGGGGCCATCAGGAGTTCCAGATATTGAGCTTGTCGATCTTGAGGCCAGTTCTCCTAGCCGGGAGGCAAAGGAGATAATTCAGCATCTCAGAGCTGAAAATGATGCCTTGCAGAGGAGATTAGAGGGTGCACAATGGACCATCACATACCTCGAGCAGCGCAACAAACAGCTGGAAGATGAGCAAGCACTTGATGAGTTGTGGAGGATTCGTAGTGACCGAATCTTGAACCGAAGAAGACCCAGTGATCCATTGCCTGCTGACCGAGAGTCCATGCTCATCCGGGTAAATGCACACTTGGAGAGGCTGTTGGCTAAGGCCAACCAAGAGAAGAAATTGATGAGGAACATGAAGAACCATTACTGGGCAAGAATGCATGTGTGCAAGGCAAAGATGAAGATGTTTCAAAGGCGGTTGACCGAGGCACTAAAACAGAGAAAGAGGCCCAATCCCCTTCGTATCTTAGCTGAGGCTTCACTCAAGGATCAAGGCACTAAATAGCCTAGCCACAACACAAATCCCAAGAAATTTTGAGAATTTTGGGTGAATTTTGGCATTTTCAGGCAATTTGCAAGTTTTTCCCATTAACGGGTCTCACCCCCCGCGCGACCCTTCATCATGGCAACTCCATTTGACAAAAACTCAGCATTTCCAGATTTTTCATGCAAAGTTACACATGCTCATGGATGGACTTGAGATTTGGTGAAGTTTTGGGCCTCCAGAAAGTCAAAAAACTAGTAAAAAATGACTTTCTGCCACTTTTTTGAATTGCAGAAAGCAGTCTTGGGAGATTTGATTTTTGACAGGGAAAATGAACTCCAAATTCAGAAATTCCAGTTGGTTTGGAAAGTAGACTCAAAGACCTTTCCAAAAGGCCTACTCTTGCTCAATTTGGCCACCTACAAGTACCCCAAAAATGGCTCCAAAGGCGTGAGACCCGTTAGGCAGGGGCGCGCGACCCGTCAGGCAGATTTTTCCAAAATGCACTGTACAGCTCAGAAAAGCGCATTTTGACCCAGTTTGACTTTTTGGGGTGAATTATGATTCTCTTTGATGTAATTATTGTACTTTTAAGACACTTTTACTCTTATGTAACACTTCTAAAGGATTAATTCATGAAAAGGGTAAATATTAAATGAATGAATTGGTTTCCTAGCTTATAGAGGCAAGTTGTTTTGACTGCCTAGTTTGTAGTGCTTAGTTTAGAAGTGGTTGAAACAGCTCCTAGGATCGTGAGCTCGACCCATGGAGGCAGGGAAAGAGGTTAGATCATCTATATTATGTACTTTCTTGCTCATTTTCATGGTTGGACTCTTGAGGGAGAAGCTATCATTATATTATTCACTGTATCTCTGCAATTTTTGGCTAAGGAAGACCAGGGTTTTGCAGTCCTCTTTGGGATTCTTGTGGACACGTGTTCATGGTGTGTTTCTCTTTGTACTTGTAAGTGTGTTATGTGAATCATTTCCTTACTTTTCCTTCTGCACATTAGGCAAATGAAGTGTTAAAGTAGAACTCATGACTGTCATGCTCTGCTTTTAAGTTTGCTTAATATCAATGTTTTCTACTGTTTAAGGGGAATTCAAGGTTATTGCTTGCTCTCCTTAGCTCCTCACCTGTCATTCTCATTCATCCACCTCAATCAAAGGCATCAATACTGTCTCCTACCTCGCCCCAAAGAACCCCCTGCAGAAACTGTGTCCAATCCCCGCACTCAAAATTGCCCTCTCCTCAATTTGCCACCAAAAACCCTAAAAACCCTAAATCAACCATTTTGATCAGTTTACTAGCCTAAAATCAGTGTTACCCTATTGGTTATCTCGCCCATTGAAGATATTTACCGAGATAGACCAGAGAGAGCCCTCTCCAGCCCCATAGGGCTAGCTACGAGGCTAAGTGGTTTGATGTTGCCTTGAGGTTTACCTTTCTCAGCCTGAGGTGAAATTTCAAGCGCTAACAGGACCAAGAAGGGTTCACAGACAACTGATTTGTTGCAATTACGGAGGGACAGGGCATTAAGCCTGCGATTGTACAAATTCAAAGAGAGCATCATGTTTATATTGTACCCAGTTTGATCATGAGATGGAGGACTGCCCCACACTGATAGCCAGATTGTGCGATAAAGGAACACTTCAGCCTCCCCCGACTCAGAACCTGCAAATGATGAGGTCTGAGCCGCGTGAGGAGGACCGGAATGCAAACATCATGCTCTGCAGCAGTATCACAATAGGAGATGACAAGGGAAAGCAACCCGAAGAAAGTGCTTGGGTTTTCAAGGCTCCAACAAAGGAATCAGAGTTCGATTTGGAGCGCGCGAAGGAGACTTTCATGGAAGCTAAGAAGAGTTTCACGGAGGCCTCCACTTCAGGTAGTAAAGACAAACTAGAACCAAAGATGGACCCATCAATGCTCACTACCATTTTATAGACATGCATGAAGCTGCTGTGTGACAAAAAAGCAGTGAAAGGGTTGCAAGAACCCATCACTAGATGTGCTGGATCAGGGGAACCGCGCGTAGTCTGGAAGATCGGGAAACACACAACGCGAACATGAAGGGAGATGAGATTGATTGTGCAAATTAGAGAATATGAAATGGATCAAGTGATTTTGGATCTAGAATTAGACGTGAACGTCCTACCCAAGCAGACATGTGAGTGCATGGGCAGGCCTGTGTTGCAATGGTCACCTATTCAATTGCGAATGGTGAACCAACAAAAGATCCTACCGATGGGAAGATTGCAGGGAATAACGGTAGATATCGAAGGTGCGAGCGTGCTTGCAGATTTTGAAGTGATAGAGATTGTTGATGACAACAATCCCTATTCCACGCTCCTAGGACTAGATTGTGCCACTGACATGAATGGAATAATAAATTTAAAGAGGCGCAAGATGATTTTTGAGAAAAGTCACTATGCGTAGTGGTACCTTTAGACCCTGCGGAAGGATCACGCTACACAGAGCCAGTGCGTGATGACGAGAGCGAGGATGATCGAGACTATATCTACAAGATAACCGCTTAGGAACATGATTTGGTGAATCCTACAGCGGATGGCAGGATTTCGTGGGAGCGCGAAAGCTCCTGTACCTCAGACTCGGGTGAGGAAATAAAATGATGGCAGAACTGGTTACACGAGGTAACCACGCTTAACTACAACATGATGATAAGTTCGCCATGTTGTGTGACAAAAGAGGTTATAGATTTGCCTATGTATGACGGGTTGACAACAGTGGATGATTTCCTGAACAAGTTTGAGAAAGAAGTGCTAGAACAACAGCAGTTCGACGCTCTGAAATGGGTACTGCGTGCTACGCCAATAAAGTGGTGGGGTACGCACTAGTAAAATTTTGAGGACTGGCGTGAATGCATAAGGATGATGCTCATGCGGTTTGGAAAGCCTCAGGTGCAAATGAAAGCTGGGTATGATGGATGAAACAACCTGCGCGCCCACCTCTCCAGATGGGTACAAGTGTATGGTACGCAACCTGCATGAACACACATCGTCCTCGCGATATGAAATGACACTGACAATCAGGAGCGGGAAAGACAATGGCACGAATGAAGAAGTATGATAAGACCAAGCGCGCCAAAGATTATCCACATGGAAGCCTTTGACAAAGTGTGCAAAGCACTAAACACGGTCCACCATGTGAGACGTGTTGATTGGGACCTGTGCGTATCAACAGTCGTATGGGCTTATAGGACCATGTGCAAAACCCTGACCGCATGGGCACTTCTGACACTGAAGTATGAAGCGGATGCTGTAATCCCTAGGGAGCATGCAATGCCTAGTCCATGCATGGAAACACCCGTAGATACGACTGTTCGCGAAGACTAGAAAGAAGGAATCACACAGCCTCCAGATACAAAACACATGAGACTTGAGGAATAAATCCAACAGGGAAACCTTAGACTTCGCGAACTCAAAAAAGAAAGGGTACGATTAAGAGAGAAAATCACTTTGATGGAAGTGGAGGTCAAGAAACTGGAAGACGAGATAAAGGAAGAGTTTATTGTCGAAAAAACTAGGATGGTAACACAAGGTGCGTACGATCATACTGACAAGTTTGAGAACTATTGCTGTGAATTGGTTAGTCTGATGCCTTGGCTTGGACCACATATTGCTAAGCGTAGGGACCACGGTAGAACATTTCAAATGAGGAAGTGTGCAACCATATAGGGTGGGGATTCTCCAAGAACCGTGATGGAATATAGGATAGAGCCCCACACGGGTGGTGCGACCACCTGACTAGCTAGGAGAAGGACAATGTTAGTGCTCCAGGCAGTTGGAAGGGAGCGCGGGACTATAAAATACCCTGCTCGAGAGCTGCGAGATGTTAGAGATGCGCATAGAAGCAAAGAATCACAAGGTCCACGAACGCGCATGGGGGACTGCGCTGTTGCGTGGATTGGCTAGAAAGTGACCATTGAAGTCACTGTTCAGGATGGGATGGTCGACTTGGGGGCCAAATGGAGTGGGCGACGGACATTTAAGACGCGATTTATGGGCAACATTTGGGAAATCTGCAGCTAAGAAAGCATTAATGAACCGAAATTGGGGGGAACGGTCAAATTCAAATACAAAAGGCGTTATAAAACACAAAGGGATGCCCAACAAACAACACTTAGTCATTTGAGATTTGAGTGATTGAATAGAGCCTTGAGCTTGTGAGCCGAGCGTTAATTGAGCCCTTGAATTTGCGAGTGATAGATTACAGCCTAGGTACGATGACAACGACTAAGGATGGTTTGGGAATAGAAGAGGTAACCGTCAGCGAGGCTGCGTAAACCCCAACTATGGAGGATGTTCCAGAAGGTGCCGAGGTTGTGGCAGAGATCCCCAAATCACCATGTACGCCAAGACCCAAGAAGGATAAGCAAGTAATGGCTCCCGTACGCGTGTCCCCGAGGAACTTGCTGCGCAACAAACTATCAATGGAAGAAAAGGGGAAAGCTTTCACGATAGACACAGATGAGGAAGAAGAATATTTGCAGGCCCTTATCATCACAGAGGAAGAAGATGAAGGCATGGAGGAGGATATTCAACCTACACACTTTGCGACAAAACTGCCTGCATATATCTGCACGCGAAAAGGGAAGGCCAAAGTGCCCAAGGACCTGGACGAAACCAGGAGATCACTCCAGACCCCGCTCCTCCTAGACGACCTTGTGTTTGAAGGCCTGCACTTGGACCGTGTGCCAACCGTGAAGTTTGAGGATTGGGACCTCGCTGAAGGCGAGACATTCCTTCACTTGGAGACCGGGAACCTCATGAAGCAGAGCACCGTGGGGGTGGTGACAATGTTAGAGCCGTAGAAATGGCTGCGTGCAGTGGAAAAGGTTGGGCTACTGAACTTGCTATGGGTATCGCATTTCCACCGCACCCCAATAGCCATTTTCGTCATCAGGCATCTGCTCTGCGTGGTGCATGATGGGTATCTATGGCTGGAGGAGCCTATTCCCATCACGACAGACCTAATTCATCGCATTTCCCGGCTACCATACAAAAGAAAGGACCCCGTGACCATATCAAAAGGGAAGGGTGGTGATTTGGCCCTCGCGGAGGCCATGAAGACAAAGTATAAGCTGGAGAAGAAGAAGTGGGGCTACACCATCTCCAGCATCAAGGACAAAGCGGTACGTGTAGCAAACCAAATCCTGGCAGGCAAAGTTATGTGAAAGTGCCATGCAAACGAGGTAGCAACACCGTAATCGCACTGGCCGAGCAGTGCGTGGAGGGGGTCCAGTTTAACTGGGCTGAATTCCTCTGCATGGAATTCCTGAAGAATTGTCGCGAAGCCTAGGAATAGGGTAAAACCTTCCACTATGCATGGCTATTGCTATCCATATTGCTCGTAGCAGGGGAACTGCCAGAGGATAGTCAATTCCCCACAATTGACAAAGATTTACCAGAGGCCGCGAAGTATGCTTCACTTTGGGCCATGAAGGACGCGAAAAGGATACACGATAGAAAGATCTTCTGGGTGTTCATGGAGATGAACATCCAAATGTGGATCAACCGGAAGCTGCGCTTGTCGCCCATGGTGTACAACAGTATTCAGAGTATTACAAAATTTAAGGCAAACATGCACAACATCTTTATCAGGGCACGAAAGGACCCGACGAAGCAGTGGACAAAGCTACCCTTTGTAGCCACTAACGATGCCATTTTCGCTATCTTGGAGATACGGTCTCCGGAATGGTGTGCCTCAGATCTTGCAGAACTCGAGAGGGAGGCAACATAGAATGAAACAGTAGCAGTTGAGGTATGGGCAGCGTGGGAAGTAGCACAAAAATCTGCGGAGCAGAAACAGGCTGCACAAGCAGCCACAGTAGCATAGGAAGCCGCCGTGAAGGCAAGAGAGGGCCAAGCAACGACCTCGCAGGAGAAGGAGGTAGAGGAAGCAGAAAAAACAAAAGGGAGCGCGGACCTAGGGACTGAGAAGGTCAAGGCCTAAAAATTGGCCTTTGACCCGATCACCCTAACCGAGGGTAATCTGCATGACACCGGCAAGACAGTGTGTGGTATCACCAATGAGGCTCTTTATGATTTCATGTAGGAGCACCAGACTATGTTGGGGGCCTTCAGAGTGCAGTTGCCAGAGTTACAAGTGCGCCCCCCTCAGGTGGGTTTCCTTTCAACCCACCTCGCAGCAGGATCCTCGGTAGCAGAGCAGATGCCGCACGCATGGATGGTAAACACAATAGTGTTGCCAGAAGGGGCCCTAGTGACATCGAATGAGGCCGATCGATTTTCGGTTAGCATGATGAAAGGCCTTGGCCTTAATCTGGATGCCCTTCTGTGTGAGACATTATATCTGTTCTAGGATGGGATAACAGCAGAGCTGCACGATCCAAGTCCTCAACGAACAAAAGATAAACATGGAACAACTCAGTTTGCAGTGTGATGAATTGGTGTCACAAAATCAACAGCTAGTACAGGTGGTAGGTGACACTTGCTGCAGTGCCCCGGAGCTGACCATCCCAACAGATCTACCAGTGGAGGTGTGGATCCACAGGTTAGCAGTAGGAGTCTACGAGGCTAGGGAAGAAACAACAAAGGTTCAGATGGAGTTGAATCTTCAGATCGCCAAGCTGCGGTTAAAGGCGCAACCATCCACTCCCCTGGAAGTCAGATAACAACATGCTAGCACTATCACAGTGGGAATGGAGGAAATCGTAGGTGTAGTGTGAGACTGTACCAACATGTTGGAACAAGCACTTGAGGTCCTCACAATTCTGTAGGAGGACCACAACATCCAGCGCTTGGAAACAGAAGCGTGAGAACTCCAATAGAAATATGACAATGTCTGAGGAACTGTGCAGAAAATAGTCCTCACCCAGAGGCTTGTGAGGATGTAGCAACCCAAAGCACTGAAGGAGTAGGTGGACGCGACGCGACACAAGGAGGCAGTTCTTAAAGCACGCATCCAACCTTGGATCGATGAAGCCTTAACTATCACGACAAACATCGAAGGAAAGTTGGCACACATGCAAGGGATGCACACATTGATGCAGAGAAGCACCCCAGACACAGAGGTCTTGGAACAACAGATGTAACAGATTCAGCAAGCAGCAGTTCAGTGCGTTGCAGACCTTAGCATAGTTCGAGAATAGTTGGAGGGACTTCATGCCAAGATTACTGCGCCGATCAAGTGACTCGAGGGTGAGTCACGATGTTTGTGTTGGGGGTTTGTTGGGCATGGAATCCACCAAAGGCATGTTTTGGGGCTCAAAACCCAAGTTTTGACCCGATATTGTTGTAAAGACTCCGCGAATTACAGGCGTAGAGCGCGAAATGTATGATATAGTCACAGGGTTGTCCAACCTAGTTTTGTAATGTAATGTCAGCCTACCCATGGTCCGCGGACCATGGGATTGTATAAATAGAGGGAGGTTCTAAGTGTAAAAGAAAAATAAGAAGGAAGAAGAGTGAAGTAGAAGTGAAGAGTCTAAGTGTCTAAGGGTGTCTTGGTCATAGGGTAGGAGAAGGCTCTGTAGCTGAGTGCGCATAGGCCTAGTAGTCCGCAGCTGAGTGCGCAGACCCTTGCAGCTAAGTGCGTAGGGAGGAGTCAAGACTGTAACAAAGGAAGAGAATAATAAAGAGAATTTTTATCTAAATTTTGTGTATCTATTCTTGGGTTATTGCATGTTTGATATAAATTGCAAATGTATTGTTTATTTACTGCACGCATCTGTATGAATGGTGTATATTTTTAAGTGTAACCTAAAGCATGCAAGTAGACTAAGATAATCAACTAACATTGGAATATCAATAAGGACTTGGGTAATAACAACGTTCGACCCTCGAGTAGGGCTGCGCAAAGGCAACATCTCAGGATGTGAGGTACGGGAAAGTGCGCATAGCGATGTGCGCGCAGGGTCAAACCGTGGACCACTTGAACTCATAAGACATCTCCAGGGTGTGGAAACCTAGTTCTAGCACCCTCCCATACTACTTCGGGTGAGACCTCGGTTCGCACTCTGCAGACTGTTGCTGAAAGGGCCAATAGTATCGGGATTTGTTTGGCTAAATCACCTCCGAACTTGGGTCAGGCCTGAACAAGCCAACAATCGGGTGGTACGTGGAAGTCCCTGGCTTGGTTGGATTTTTCATATGTTAATAAGAGCTCTTTTATCTCTTGTATCTCATGATTATTCATACTTGTTATTATGTGGCTTTGATGGCTATTCTATCATTGTTAATATTCTAGTTATATGCTGGTTATAATCATGGTTTTATGGCAGACTTTAGTCATGGCTCTCATCATGTTTTGATTGGTAAATGAATGGTTATTGAATGTATGACATAATAGATGATCATGTAGCTATTGTGAGAGGGCATCGAACCTTCTTGAAGATTCTCAGATAAGTATGAGATCTCTATGACCAGGTATGTAATTATGACCCGTAGATTACATGTTCATGGTGTGTTTGATGAAATATTTGTCATGGTTAGGATAGGTCAAGTTAAGTCCTTGATCAAGATTTGAATTAAAGGCTTTCTCTTTTTTACTTTTGGTAAAATCATGATGAGTATTTTTTCCTGCAACTGTTTCCTTTTCCTAACTTGTTTGCACTTTAATATCCCGAAATATTGTTTCTCATTTAAATATCCACTTATCAATTGAGCTACCTATGTTGACCTGCTGAAACTCTGGTAAAATGGGTTTCCATTATGTCATGATACCTTTTTGTAGGAATTTTCATTGTCTCACAATAATTTGGAGTCCATTTTACTAATCCAAGATTGTCAAGGCATATGTTTTCCACTAAAGATTGGTTTTTAACATTAATAGACCTAAGATCTCCTATTTTAAAACTTCCTTGATCCACTTGATGCATGGGCATGTCTTTAAATGGTATTTTCATGTTGTCTTACGCCTCTATTATAACTTAAAATTATTTCTCAACCCCAACATGTAGTAAAAGTTAAAATTTTAGTTTCAAAAAAGGCAGCGAGGAAAATGTAGAAGACATGTTCCCACAGATCTCTGCAATGGACCCATAAAGCACTCTCAGTTGACGATTAACCCACAAAACCCCAAAAATGCCTCCCCTTGACCGCAACACTTCGTGCTTATGTCCCCAACAATGAAGCACAAAGCAGAAGTAGAAGAAGTAGAAAAAAATAGCATGCAAAGTTCCTTTGCATGCACTTTCCTTTGTATGCATGGTCTATTGTTTGGTTTCGATGCTAATACATTATTCGTACAATTGGGGGATCCTTCCTTGGCATTAGCACTTTCTATAAATCAACTATTTGCAACCCTTTCTTATCCATCAATTCTCGATCAATCATTGGTACTTCCCTGTGAGGTGTTTTTGGCATCAACAATCTAGGGTGGCTATTGGCTTACTCCTTTGGTTCAAACCCGATGAATTCATTGATGGGATATTTCTCCCTAAATTTTTCCTTTTGATTTTTCTTCTTTCCCAATGAAAAATGAAAAATTTGGGGTTTTTTGAATTCTTTGAAACTTTGTTTTTTTCAAGCTAATATGAAAAGGAAAAACAAAAAAGCATTAGAGGAAATAGATATGCATCTTATAAAAAGGAAAGCAAGACAATGCCAATGTGTTCAAAAGAATATGTTACCCATTTTCTTTGTAAAGGGTGTGCTGTATATTCAACAAATGAAAATTAGATGGATGAAGCCAACATCTCTAGATATACCTTCAAAGAATAATCAAATTAATTTTAGGTGAAAGGACTTAGTACATAATCAGAACCGATATATATATGTGTGTGTGTGTGTGAGAGAGAGAGAGAGAGAGAGATGAAAAAATGACTTTTTTCCTTGTCATGGGGTTTTTCCCAATTATTCAACTTTCATACTACTTCTGCAATGTTCCATATTAAAAAATAAAATAAAAAATTAAAGCTTATTAATAAGGAAATATTTATTTGTAATCTTTAGGTATGTCAATTTTCCTTCTGGTGTTGCTTCACTACTAGCTGCAAGCATCCATAGTCCTTGAGAAGTCACCTCGATATCACATACCTTGCTCTATTTCCAGTAAGAAACTATAGCCCCGATGGATATATTTTCATTCCCTCATCGATAGAAATATTCAACTTAAACCTTCTCTTCTCCCCAACCCATTTTTTTTATTTCTTGTTAGGAGAGATCTGGGTGGAATAAGTATTGATCCTTCGAGCCTTTGAGGATGATTTGTACTAAAAAAAGGGGTAAAAAAAAACATCGATGTTTTTAAATATTTGCCAATCCTTAAGAGAAGTGGGGTATTCATTAGTTTTAGTTTGTAATATAGATCACACTTTCCACATTCTACCATAGTCCCCTTTCTTAGACTTTACCTCCACTAAAAAACAATAATCTCTCCCCAAGTCACACATATAGCTAATTATAAAATGCATCTTCAGATTTGAAATCCCGTCTAATGTAAATTTTCCTTACTTTCAAGATCAAATAGACACTGTAAGTTACTAATGATTGGTGAGTAAGTTTCACCAAAAGATAAAACCTCAACATTCCCATTACAAGTGCCAAATTTTGTATAGATAGCCGTTAAAAAGGAAATAAACTATGTAAAATAAAAGAAAAATGCAAGGAATCAAATTAAAATGTTCTACGATACAAGCTACTCTATCTTTCTAAGGAAGGCCTTCTCCTAGATAGGGGCCTCTGGATGGTGATTGAACACATTAGTCCGGATCACTATGAGTACTATCACAAATCATATGAGGATGGGTTATAGGTTTTTTGGGGCTCAACCTAACCCCATGATACAGGTCACTTCTTTGGTTTTGTTTTTTATCATTGTTGATATTTACAGACATTAGTCATTTGGATGACTATTTGGTTTGCTCTGTCACTGGTCTCCCTGATAGTGTGTTTTAATTTTGAAAATGAATCTTCCCTTGAAGGTCATTACTGGTGCAAACACTTTATATGTTTATCTAATTTTATATGGTATATCTGTTTTAGATTGTTTCTTGTAGTTATTGCAGACTTTTGTTGGAAAATTTTCAGTTTCGGTATGTCCCTTTTTGCTATTGGGAATTCACTCATCTCTCATTTTCAAATTGGGTCAATCTGGGTAATGCATTGATTTCTTGAAAGGTGCACGTGCTGAATGTAATTTTGTTAATCCTTTTAATGAAATTATGGTTTTTTCCTTGGAAAAAAAAGCTGCTCCTTGAAGTAACTAGGTGAAGTATCACTTGAGGATGTGGTTGTTGACTTAGAGAGTAGCCAAATCACCCTCCATACTTTGTAAATGGTATGTACCTACCCCAATTTTCTCAACTATTTGGTAGGGACCAAGCCATAAATTATGAAATTTAAAGTGTTTACCTTTAGGTTCATTAAATTTATCCCATTTTAAGACCAAATATCCTACGTGAAAGCCTTTATCACCAACCTTATGTTTAGTAATATATGGCTGTCAAAACATATCTGTATTGTTTTGAATAATGAGGGTTAATTCACCTATGATATATATTCCCTGTCTTTCAAAATGTCTAGTGATGGTCACATGTTGCAATGGGATAGATGCCTTCCTTTTCCTCCAATGCTCAATTGACAAGTCTTACATCTTTTGATATATGAATGAGCATATTCGAATAAAGATGGCCAGTAGTAAACTACCCTTAAATTTTTATGGGAAATGGTTTCTCTTGCAAAATGGCCACTTGCAGGGCCATTGTGAAGATGTTTAATTATTTTCAACATCATCTCTCTTCAAGCATCTTAGCAATACTATGTGATAGTTCTTTTAGAATAAAATTTAATTTATCAATTGATACTGAGTATACCTCAAGTAAAATTCCCTATTTTCCTTGGAGTTCATCTAGTTGGGGGAAATGCCATGATATGAAATAGAATCTAAATTAGAGTATCAAGAGTCAATAAGTCGTGGGATGAAAAGTATATCATTAGAGACAACAAACATTTCATTCTCCTATCCTTATTCTTCTGAGTTCGGAATTCCCCAAGACTCAATATCCAACCTACATAGTTGTTGGCCCCTCATTATATTTTTTGTACTCAAGGTCAAGTTCCTAGATAATAGTCATCCAATTTCCCCTTATTTCTTCTAACTCCTAGCATATGAGAATGGGAGTACCATAGTCTCATGCACTATGCATTTAGGACGTATGGCATGAAATGTTTAACCACCTTATATACTACAAAATATTGCTTCTTAATTGTGGGGTAGTTTAGCAATGTCCCTTGTAAGTTCACACTTATGAAGGAGCTATGAACTTCATTATTGTCACCATTATTTTGAGTTAGGATAGTTGCAAGTGACTAATTAGAGGAAAATTTGTAAAGAAAGAAATAATGGTTGAAATCAAGACTACATAATATGGGAGCTTGAGATATGGAAATCTTAATTTTATCAAAGTCTTCCTTTTCCTCCTTATTACATCTTAAATCAACATCTTTGTAGATCATTTTCTATAATGGTTTTATTGTCTTAGCAAAATATCATATGTATTGTGTTTCCCTTTTGTTATGAGGGAAGGGAAATTGGGAGATCACTTCCAGATGCTTAGGGTCAATGGCTATTTCATCCTTAGATATAATGTGACATAATATATTTTCGTTAGTCACATAAAAAATGGTATTTTTTAGGATGAGGTAAAGCCCATATTTTTTTCACCTTTCAAATTTTTCTCTGATATGCAAAAGATGGATTTTGAATAGATATTCGCATCATCTAGATAGACCACTGCAATCTTATTTATTAAGCCCTCAAATCCAATGTCCATATTTCATTGAAAGGTAGCACCTACATTGATTAAATTGAAAGGTATTTGTTTATATTTAAAGGTTCCACACTTAGTGTGAAAGGTGGTTTTAATTTGATCTTGCTCTACTACTAGTCCCTAGTTATAATATGTGAATCCATCCAAAAGTGAGAACAACTTAGATTCAAAACCATTTGTAAGAATTATTCCATTGATGCAATGGGGTAATTATCTTTCTCTAAGGATTTTTTTATGATTTTGGAAATCCACATAGAGACACATTTATCATGTCTTATTTCTTACTGGCACCAAGTTTTGAACCCAAGAAAAATGCCTTATCTGAAAAATAACCTTACCATCTAGCATTTTTTGAAGTTCATTTTGAATTAAAGGCTTGAGTGAAGGATGAAAATTTCATAATTTCTATTGAAAGGGTTTGAAATCAGTCTTCAAGGGTATGGTGCATTGTATGATCCATGTGTCGTAAGTTTTAAGATGTTGATAAGACCATGAAAAGACATCTTGGTGTTCTTTGAACAACTTGAGACATGCCCTCTTTTCATCCTCAATGGCGATCTATCAAAGATAAATGCTTCTTTGGTCTTTTGCAATATACCCAAATTTACAACTTCATAGCCCAAAATGGAGTTACTAGTTTTGGCATTTAATGATATTTTGAATCTGTCACATAAATTAGAAATATTTTCAAGGTTAGCCACCCAATTTGGCATGGTGTGCAACTTTGGTCTCATTATTGTTTTGACCTCCTTAGTCTCTAAAGTTTAGATTCCTGATCATTTATGACAATCTCAAATCCATTATCATCAATGGATAAGTCTTTGAATGTTTCTCCATTGGTGAGGAATTCTAGTATCTAATGATATGGTTCAAAGACTCTCCAATGGGTAACATTATTAGGAGTGAACAGTTTATATAGTAGTTCAATGGAAAATATAATGGCCACATAGTCTCCTAAGTGGCCACTTAATTATCCGATGTAATTTGGGATTGAGAAATAATAGTAATGTTGAATGCAAAAATATTATGTATGAGTCTATGAATGTCTTGTTTATAGTTCCTAATGTGTGGGGACCTGTAATGGATTGAATTCCCAAATTTACCATTATCTCAGAATCCTAAAAAAATTCAAGTTGTTTTACACTCAAATCAATATCCTATTTTATACATTGAACCAAAGCTTCATATTCATTTGTGTTATTTTTACAATAAAATTATAATCTACAACAAAAAAACCACACTTGCCATTTTAGTCATAAAGACACATCCAACCCATACCCTTTCTTGGGATTTAGATCCATACAAAATAGTGTCCAAATATTGAGAGCAATGTTCAATTATGTTTCATTTTCTGGATTTTTTGTAGATGTCTAATTTTTATATTTATTGTGCCACTAAAATATCATTATTCATGGTCTATACATCCAAGGCATTTGAGTTTCTGAGAAAATTTCATCTTCTCGCAAATTTAGGTTCGACTTTTGTATGATTGGTATTTTAGTTGTTAGGATTATGAAGTTACCAATGTTAGAATCAATTGAGTAGTCTCCTATTATTGAGTATTCAAGTGACAAGGGTTCATTCATTTCCTCTAGATCAATTACTACGCGTTTCATATACTTTTCTATGTCAATCCTTATCTTGGCAGGCTTCCCATTCTAAGGTAACTATAAGTGAGACCAGTATAAGATGAAATACACTTGTATTTTTTGTGATCAATCTTTGTTGAGAAGAAGACCATAATCAAGAATGTTTAAAACAACAATATTAATGACTAAATGCATTTTGGAGTTTACCATGACTCTAACCAAAATATCTTTCAGTTCTCCAATAACCTTAACTTCTACTATGTCTAATTGAATGATGTGAGTAGAACATTTAGTGGGTGTTACATTCAATATTTTGTAGATAATGTGAGGCATAAAATTTGAGGACGCTGTAGAATCAACCAGATAGTTATGAACATTGTAGTTGAAATTTTTGAAAGTTAGAAAGAAAATAGGTGTTAATGACTAGATTTCTTCCTTGTCAAAATTATATTTATTGATGACTTGTGAGAGTTGTTTTAATCAATTCTATTTACAATTTGAGTGTGATTTAAAATTTGAGTTTTTTCCTCCTTCATAGCTTTATGTAAGAGTGGATTCTACTAAGAAATTTTACAAGATCCCTGGTTGAAACGTCTTCCTTGATTTTCTTGTTGATTTTTTAGATTTCATAGACTGATAATTAATTCTAATGATTTATCCATTCATTTATCTCATATTCATCATTAAACAATTACACATAGAAAATATTCAAATATACTAAATAAGCCAGTAAGATTAAGAAGAGATAGCCAAACGAGAGGAAACAAAATTTACCCTGCGAAAACCCACATGGGGGAAAACCCAACAACCTTATCCTTAAAGAAATTTGTCCATTCAACAAGGAATACATCTATACTTTCCAGCCAAAATAAGAAACAAGAATAATCAAAATCAAAACCAAGTCAAACATGGTAAACCAATATAAGAGTAGCCTTAGAAAATTTGTCCTTCTTTCCAGCCTTAGATTAGCCTGAAATTCTGCCTTAGATTGGTTCAAATTTTGTCTTAGAAGAGATCCAAATTCATGATCTTGTTGAGGAGGAAAAATTACCTATATATAGACATTTCAAGGGCCCAAATGGTTATGTCCCTTCACTTGGGCGGACTTGAAAAACGAATGAGTCGAAATTACATTTTAGAGAAAAAATTCATGTTTTTGAAATTCAATTTTTCTTCTTATGAAGAGGACTTGAAGTACAATTCATATTTGTAAATTTTGGAGGGCTAATGAAAATTATGAAGATCAACCAAAGGTACAAAAACTCCAACACTCCCTCTTAGCTAGGGAGGTATTCATAATGACTTCCACAAATGTTTCTCTTGTTGGAAAATTTCTCTAAGGAAAGGTTGAATGAACCAACTATTTTGATGCGTCAATACAATACCTATGGAAAGCATCTTGCATCAACATCATTCTAAACAAGTCGTCACTTGGAGCCATTCAGCAATTATCCAAGTCATCACTTGGAGTTTGGTTAACACTTGTGACCTATGGTGAAACCATGTGATATTATGATTCTTGCATGTTAATTGAATGGTTACTTTCCTGACCAATGCTAGAGGCACTCACTAGCCCACCTCGAGAGCACTCTGGGCCTTGATGTTATCTAGGCCATTCTTCCCAAACACATTTTGTGGTCCCTTGTCAATACTTTAACTCATATATATTTTGACACAGGGAGAATGTCTGCCCCTTGATGCAACACCATCAACACTCCCTTCAATTGAGGAAAACATTCTCAACCACTCCAGCTTGTCCCTGAAGTATACAAACTTCTCAAGCTTATCCCTGAAGTGTACAAATTTCTCAAGCTTGTCCCTGAAGGGTACAAACTTCTCAAGCTTGTACCTGAAGTATACAAACTTTTCCCTGGGATAGACAGTGTGTGAGAATGTCAACAACCTGCTCGAATGTAGAGATGCATTGGCTCATTGCTTCCTTTTTTACCATGTCCCAGTACTTTATCTCAATGTGATTCGACTTGTCATCATGGTTGTCTCCTGCACCTAATCAAACAATCTATGAGAAATTATTGAAGTGAAACTGCTTCACAACTCGCCAAACTAGCTACAATATGTTCAACCTCTACAGTTTGAGTGCGGCGAATGTTATCCCAATCAGAATCCAAACTGAACCATCATCCTGATGTGCTCTTCCCGTCTTCAACACTCGTTTCCCAATCTGGATATGTATATCCTTACAACTATACTTCTCAGTTTGCATTTAATTGTACCGTTTAGGTATCTCAACACATGTTGTGCCTTGATTGGGTGCTTCTTTTGACACTAAAACAAATCCTGTTTTGGAAATCCTGGCTGCTCCCTTCAATGTCTACCATACTTATAGTTCTAAGTGTTGGAGAATGTAGTAGGGCAGCTATTAAAAAATATTCTCCTTATCCTTGATAAAAGCTTTTGATCTTATATTATATTCTTTATATTTTTAGTTAAGTTCTCTTCATTTAAAAATTGTCAAGAGCATAAATAATAAGAACAATGGACACAAATATAGATTCCAATCCAGGGAAAAACCACTCCAAGGGGAAATCCCAAAAGAACTTCTTCTCTTCTTGTAGAACCTGATCAAATGAGAAAACCAATACCTAAAAACCAAAGTCAAGACCTCTCTACCAAGCACCAAGTCATCCCTTGAAATAAGTCAAAGTATTCAAAATTTAACAAGAGTCAATGTCCTCCAAATAAACCCTAATCTAGCTCTTGGCCCTACAATTTGGGTCTGCAACTTTACCTTCAACTCTTTCGCCCTACAAAAACACATAAACCCTAATTCACTTCACACATGTTAGCAAAACACTCCAAATTTTAGCCTCTTTCCTTCACTAATATCTCCTCCTTGTCTTCTTGCTTCTTCGCTCTAGATTTCTTTTTGTTCACTTGCAGATCGAACTTACTTGTGATTGCAAATCGAATGTGTGCCAAAAGAGGTCGAAAGTTCTTCTATATATACACATTTGTGGATATCGAATAACCTCTTCTAGGAAGACTTGTCATTGGAAGGGGCGACTTGTGCTTGGAGGTATTTTTGACTTTATTGACATAAAAATATATTATTTGTCAATTTTCAAGTAAAGAATCCAACCAAAATCCTTCATATCAAACTCAGAGGTCAACTCTCTCAAACATTGAAGCAGGACTTAATGAGTTCCTTTATGACAAAAGAAAACCCTCCTACCACTGTTGCTCCTTCTGTCACGTGAGTCCTTCTACTCCCATTAGAAACATGTCATATAAGATCAACCAATACTAACCAAATATCCATCAAACTAATAATACCATGCCCAAGGTCCATACAAAGCATTATTTAGTCTACAATCATGAGACTTGTTCTCATGTACCTCAAAGCCCTGAGGTATCTCTATGTACACTTCTTCTTCCTCAATTACTCCATTGAAGAAAGCGATCTCCACATCTACCTGTTGCAATTTTCAAAGCAATAATAATAATTCTAACAAAAGTGTACCTGACAACATCTTATTATAGTCTTCTCCCTCTTTTTGGGAGAATCCTTGAATCTTGCTTTGTACTTCTCTACATTGTCATCTACTATGTACTAGATCTTATAGATCCACTTGGAAGTCACTACTAACTTCTCTTTAACACAATGACATCCTTCAAACTTGCTAGCCTGCTTGCTCCCTCCGAGCTAAGAGCTCTTCCGGCCATCAGGTACGACAATAAATATTAATGCAATTTCTCCTTCTCGATTGTAAAACACTCAAGCTGAGTTTGTGAGTCCTCTTGCCATAAATTTTTTCTTCATTCTTCCCAATGCTTTCATTTGTTGCCAAAGCCTTAGTAGTCTTTATGATGTACCTACAACCCTCTAGGAGGTTATGGAAGAAATAATCATAACTAAGCATGAGATACAAAGATAATATGCTGACTAGAAATAAAAATAATAATAATCAAGGAAGAGAAATGTAAAGTACTTCTCTTTTAGGATTGAAGAAAAATTTTCAACTCCCTCTTGATCCTCGCCATATTACATAAATCATCCATCTACAAAAATATTCATGCTTTTCGTCATTAGAATGTTGATTTCCTTTCCTTCCTTTACTAGGGTTTCTTCTTTCAATGGAAAGGTTGATTTATGGTCCAACTCTAGGGTTTTATCCACAAACATTAAGGCTTTCACATCCAAAACTTCAAGTCTTTTACAACAAACTTTGTCATATACACATTTTATTTCCATATCCAAATGTCATATAATATACATGCCTATGCATATGTGATGAAACCATCATGTCATAAAAAAATCAAGGATGATATATATATATATATATATATATATATATATATATATATACAAACCCTCTCCCCCCTCTATTTGATTCCCTATCTTTTGGTTCGTTAGTAATATTATTAATATGGATTTACTAGATAAATTTTGAATTTAACATCTTTCAGTAAAAATCACATAATAATTATAACAACATCGTTCAAAAACCTAGAGCTGTTAATCAAATAATAATAATAAGAAATAATAATGTTTTTATATTTATAATTTATCAATGAAATTTAAATTAATAGTTAACTTATTTAAATATCTTATTTCATCCTATTAACCCTATCATATTCTTCCTATAAATAAATCAATAAATCATGTATCTTTATAAAAAATAATAATATATTTTTAAAATATAACACAAATAATATATTTTTAAAATATCCCTTTCCTCCAGGTAATCAATTTAATAAATATACAAATAACTAAATATTATTTATATATTCTAAGATATTTACAAATTTAAAATATCCCTTTCCTCCAGGTAATCAATTTAATAAATATACAAATAACTAAATATTATTTATATATTCTAAGATATTTACAAAATATTAACCATGGTTTTATATTTATAAATTAATTAAATTAACAACAGAGTTAACCATTAAATTATAAAGTAACAATTAAAAATATATACATATATATTTTTAATAAATAATAATAATAATAAGTCTAGAATGTCCATTTTCATTAAAAATTAAAAATTATTGAGCTATTAATATAATTTTTTAGACAAATAAATAAATAAATAATTTTATTTTACTTTCTGACTACATTCTCAATTGTAATTTTATCTCATCAAATCCTTTACTAATTTCTTCTAGTATAAAAAAATCATCCTCTTCCTTTAATATATTTTTTATCCTTGCAATCTCCATCCTATGATTATTTACAGTTCTAATTAGCTTTCAGCTTACTATCTGTTTGCTCTCTGATTCCTGATGATGGTTGGAATGTCCACCAAAAACATGGGACAGGATAAAAATGTACAAAGTTTTATCCTGAAAATGAACAATTGTGGAAATTTGCACTTTCAAATAAAAATGTTGATTTTAGTCCAAGCAAATGTATCCATATTAATAATGCATTATTATTTTCTACTCTCTTTAACATTCCAGCTATCAACAAAGCACAAATATAGCAGGTCAAGTCATAGATACAAGTCTCTAATAAGAGTATGGCATTCCAATGTCCTTTATAACATCAATTCAAATGGTACAAACTTCCAAATGAACGGAAGAGATCAATCATGACTAAAAACAATGTCAAACACCTCTGGTTGTGTCCATCTCTGAACTGCAATCATCCATCTTTTTCCAGATCTCAATTTAGTTCAATAATGACTCCAAAGACCCACAAAGAAAACCATAATAAATTTTATATGAATTTAAATGCTCAACAATTTTCCCCTTTCCCTAAGCACTTCAATCAGACCACTAGACTCTGACGTTGGTCACCGGAATCTGCTAAACATTCAACAAATTTACAGTGAATAGAGAAAGATTAGATTAAATAAAGTGACGAGACCTGTTCTTCGCTGGGGTCGAACTTGCAACCTTGGCAATTTACAAGACTTGACATGCTCCTAGCGGGTTCTAAATAAAACCACTGATCCAATTTTACGTTAATCTCAGTGCTCAGTTAATGCTCAGCAAATGTGGCTTAGTTGCAGGCTTTAAGTGTCTCGTTCTGGAGTGGGGTCCTGCCACAATTTATCAGGATTCCTGAATTCATTCCCTGGAAGCCGGACCAAATTCCACACTGTGAAATACAGTCAGCCTTCGGCTGAAATACCAATGACTTCGTTCCCACTTGATGAAAGATTTTATGATGGTGTGAGAAGATTTTATATGGATCCAATTCCCAGTCGACGTAGTCTAAGCAACACGTTTCACTTGGTTTAAGTCTGACTACGTGAAGCAACATGCATCTATTACTTCTTAATTTTTTTGAAAATTAACCACATTACTATGGCTAGCCCCACACTCAATTTTATCTGCAGTGGAAGATCCATTAGCATTCGCTATTATCAAACCAACCACGGATAAATTCATACCCTGCACATTCTTTGATAAAATGATAAAAGAAACGCCCGAACTAGGTCAAACAAATCCATGTAATGGTGTTTCGGCACATTTTCCTGTTATCAAACCAACCACGGATAAATTCATACCCTGCACATTCTTTGATAAAATGATAAAAGAAACGTCCTATCAAAACTAGGTCAAACAAATCCATGTAATGGTGTTTCTGCACATTGGAAGAAGAATGGGCGCCATATTGAATTTCAAAATTTTGATAGTGCCTTTAGTAGTACACAGACAATATCCCTTGAGTTCAAACCCAAACCTTTGTTGGTACTGAGAAAACTTCCAAAATGAAAAGTTCTATACAGATTAACAACCCTAAAAAACATCCATGCACCTATACAACCTTAAAAAAAATCCATGCGCGCTTCTAATTGCTTCGGGCTAAAACTCTTGCTCTTCTCAGCCTGACTTGCTGATATCATTTCTTTCTTAACGACCATAAAGATTGGCTGTAATTTTGGAAGGCTTTGAAACCATGCTGATTTTTCAGATTTCCAAGATTAATAATTACTTCTAATGATTTAATCCATTCATTTATCTCATATTCATCATTAAGTAATTACACATAGAAAATCTTTAACAATAAACAATAATGCCAATAAAATCTAGAAGAGACATCCAAACAAGAGGACACAAAATTTACCCCATCAGAAAAACCCAACAATATTTTCCTTAGAGAAATTTGTCCATTCAACAAGGAATACATTTGTTCTTTCTAGTCAAAATAAGAACCAAGAATAATCAAAATCAAACCTAGGTGAAATCTGGTCAACCAATATAAGAGCAACCTCAAAAAAATCATCCTTCTTTCCAGCCCTAGATGAAGCCTAAGATTAGCCCGAAATTCTGCCTAAGATTGGTTTGAATTTTGTCTTAGAATTGGTTAACACCAAAAAATTGCACACATGTTCACACAATCCAGAAGATGCTAAAATACGTCCAACATAACGCACAAGTGAATATTTTCCAGCTGAAGACATCATGAAGTTTAAAAAATTTAATTTCTCCAAAGGTCCAAAGCTTAAAAATTGAAGACTCCACAACTATTTCCTCCATAGCGGTGCACTATGTGGAATTTTCTTTGAAAGCCGCATGGTCGAGAAAATGAATGGCTCAACGAATTCAGGACCCTATTGCTATGAGAGAAAACCAACATTCCATTGTTGAAGCCAAATAAAGTAAGAGCACTACTTGGCCATATTTCTTCTAAGCAATCCATCATCTTAGTGAGAGGAGAAGAGTCCACCATTGGAGAGTCTTCATACTTCTTTGAGAGAGAGGAGAAGCTTGCAAAGAGATTGAGGAAAATAACCTCCTTGCTAAGGATTTTTTAGTACCATAGCTCAAAGTATTCTCTTCAAGTGTTTAATACTCATACATTGTATTCAAATTCTACTATCAACAGTTAATAAAGGGAGATTTTTCCATTATTTTGTTGACATGTTTGCTCCATTGAACATTGTTTTTGTATTTATCTCTTTGTTTTAGTTCAAGTTTGTGTGTGCATTGTTTTCACTATTTGCAATGCTTTGTTTATCTAAGCCTGTTTACTAACAACACCAACTCTGTTTGTGATCCTTTGCAGGAAACAACCAACTGCTAAGGAGGTGTCTTTTGGTACACCATTGCCACAAAAATGCTACCACAAGAATGGCGACTATACTATTGTCTTTTCGTTAATCTAAAGGTTGTGTTTGCAGGATAATCTCTCTGCGTTTTCGACCTACAAGGCGTTCAATACCTCTCTAGAATTTTTGCAAGACCCTGTGAGCCTGTGGTGGGGAAGACAAACTTGCTAATTTACAATTTTATGTTGACCACACGACTTATTCTCTAATAGATGCACACTCCACGACTTTTCCTCTAATAGGCGCGCCGCTGCATCTGTGCACTGTGAAACCCTTGCAGTTTTCCAGAAAGCAAAATATACCTTGTAATTTCACAATTTTCAGGTGATTGGAAACCTTTAGTGAATTGCCTTCACCTCTGCAATTTTTTTACAGTCAGTTTAGATTGCTTAGTTGCTTTACTAATCACAATTAGTAGAGTAATTAGATTATATTTGCTTTTTGTTCACAATCTTCACATAGCTTAATTAGTAAAGGAGTAAGTGGCCCATCATCCACAAATCTTGTTACTAACCAAAGCATTCATTTCTTTCATTTTATGGGACTAGGAGCAAGTGTTATTATAGAAAGTAAGTAATCTTTGCTTCCCTTGCGTCTCTTAGACGAACCTGGGCTTGCATATGAAAACTTTCTTAAAACATTTGAATTTCCATCTCCCTATTTTGAAATTCACATAGTGTAATAGGAAAAAGAGTAAGCGGCCCATTATCCACATATCATTTCTTTTTCATGCAAGGAACAATTGAAATCTAGTATAAGTAGGGGAATATTGGAACAGATCACCGAATATCCACATCTTCTCACACTTTACATGCTCACTTCATCACTTGCACACAATTACACACCACACACTAAGCTTCTATAAAATTCATATTAGAAGGCATCTAGTTTCTGAAGCTTTTGATACTTAGTTTATTTTAGCTTACATATCACACCCTAAAGAAAAGTAAGACCCTTAAAAGAAACCATAACTTGAACCAACTAAATTCCCCACAGGGGCCACCAAAAAATTTATAGTTCAGGTTAGGACCATTGGGTGTAGGCATCCCATAAGTCGCCATGGTCATGTTACATCTTTGAAACATAGCAGTTGACTTTTTAGGGAGCTTAAAATCCTTCAATCATCCCACGAAAAAGAATACTCGAGCATGGCAGAGACCCGATTCATAGGGGGTTCGACTTAGGTCTAGTGCGTGTGGTACTCTTTGGGGCTACTTGACCCATCTATTACTTGATACTGGTAATTGAATACCAAAAAGCTAAAGACTTGAATGCTCATGTGGGACGAAGGTACTTTAGTGGCCAAAATATAGGGCATCCTTTCCCTATAGGTGATGGTGCAGGCAAATCTTGAGCCTCATTTCCATTACCTTGGTTGATTCTTCAACTGCTGGAAGGCATCACCAATTCTTTCGGGATGTTTCCCTAGGACCCATTAGAAGATACCTCCAAAAGGCCCAGTTACTTTGTGTTTAGAAATCTAGGGCATTCAAGGTTAACAATTTCTCTTCTTGATAATTGCTTGTGATGCACTTTTAATTCTTCTCTTATAGCCTTGTCTTTGTTAGCTTATTAATGTGTTCATTCATCAAGACAATTACCACAATGCATAATAAAATACAAGTGACATAGTATGTAGGATTCTCCAGCTAGGGCCAAAACCTCTCACCTCTTAAGAGGAAAACCTGATCAAAATTCTTGTTCTAGATCTTCAATTGATAAGTACCAAGACCTTGAGACAAACCCTTGACTCTAGTATCCTCTCAAGAGCCTTGTCCCCAGCTGTGATGCTCTGCCTCTTCCTTTCTTCGCCCTTGATCTGAACTACTCCTTTTCGTCTCCTTCTAGAGAAACTCGGTCTTTATCCTTCTTCGCTACACCTTCACAACTTCCCTAGTGAATCTCGGTCTCTAGGTCTTCTATAGAGAAACTCGGTCTCTAAGAGTTCTTTCCTTTGTTGCCCCAGAAGTAACCCTCCTTTGTATTGCCCAGAAGATACTTCGCTACCCCAGAAGAAACTTTCCTTCCCTAACTTCGCACTGCCTAGAAGATACTTCACTGCCCCAGAAGAAAGTCACTTTCATTGGCCCAGAAGAAACCCTAACTTCGCATTACCCAGAATAATCCTTTCTCTCCCTTCTTCACACTTCTATTCTCTTCCTTCTTCGTAATACTGCCTTTCACCCTTTCTTTGCACCTCTTTAAGTTGAGTTACTTGTTTGAATTGTGTGTCTCCAAATGAGGTGAGTGGGGTTATTTATACACTTCTTTACTTGACCTTTAGGCCGACTTGAAAACTGGAGTTAGGCCGACTTTATCTAGTAGCTTCTTCATCGTTTGTAGTGCGACTTGAAGAGGTTATGTGACAACTTCTTGGAGGATACTTTACATAGACAATATTGAACTTTTACAAAGTGTAACATGACTTCATTTACATCACAATGACTCTTACATTTTATGACTAGATGAAAAATAAATCCTAAAGACTCTTAATGGGAGTCTTGACACAAAAACAAAATCCTTTCTCATGAAACCCATGAAGCAATTCAATATAATAATTTCATTTTTCTTATTTACATCTCATTACGTAAAATCATAATTACATGTCATTATGAAGACCGAACCTAGTTACACTGTTCAACACTTTGAGAGTGGTAAGGACGAATAGGTCTTCTTAGGATATTTTTTCACATGAAAAAACAAACGAAAACCATTTTTTGTTTAATTGATCACATAGGCTAAAGTTAAATGGAAAGTAATCTTTTTATTTTTCGCTTTGTTTTATGTATGTGATTTATTTTCTTTGAAGAATCATCTCCTTCCCTCACCATACACAAAGTAGCACACACTCTAATCGACACCATAGGGGACCCCACAACTCCCCATCGATCTAGACGCTTCTTAAACCTCCCCCCATTACCGAGAGGTGTGCTAGGACTCCCACCATTTAGGTATAGAGGACGTCATGCAACCACCATTATAGGATCTTCCTTTATTGGTGCATCTTTGCTCGGGACCCCTCCCCGTCAAATCACACCCTTCACAACCCCATAAGGGTCCCCATGCACTACCCCTTTGGGAGTCCACATACCACTCCTCCGAACAGTCCACGAGATACCCATCGAGGCAGTTCCCTTGAATCTTCCCCATAGAGGACCCCTTTACATATAACTATCCAAAATCATTTCGCAATGGTAGTTAACTTGCAGATCCTGTTCTCAGCTTCTCTAAACCTACCAGATTTAAGTAAGCTAACCAATGACCTGATCACTCATTACCAGAGTTGGCCAGCCATGCCCACCATGCTCTCTTCAGAGATTCCAAAATTTGAAGGAAAATAGGGAGAAGACCCAGGAAATCATGTCATGACTTTTCACTTGTGGTGTTCGTCTAATAGTGTCACAGACAGTACTATTCGATTACGACTATTTCAATGCACCCTTACTGGGCCTGCAACGAAATGGTACATTGACCAACCTTCTACGTCACATGGAAACTTTAGCTCCCTAGCTACATCTTTCCTCACATTCTTCCAGCTCCTAGTTCGTCATGATTAAGTCCTGGAACTCCTCACCCACTTCAAAAAAACACCTGCTACCCACATATCGAATAATATACATGAATGACAAAAACATCATAGCTTGTGTAAATCTCAATTTGAAGACAAAGTCCTTCTCGACTTGTTTTTGAGATCCCTCACATTTGGAATTTCAAAAGAGGTGGAAAATTCATCCCCGCATAACAAGGAATAAGCCATAAGTAAAACTCAACAATTAGAGTTTATATACACACAGTCTGGATATATCTATCATGTGCTTCTAGATGCCCCATGCTTGTAGACTTATAAAGAGACACCAGGCGCATCCAATGTCATTGAAAAATTTATTGGGTCCATAACCGAAAACTAACTTAGCAACACGTACCAGTACCCTAGATACTCTTTTAGTGGCCACACATTTGATGCTATGAAAAATGCACCACCACTGCAACATACAAGATACTACCCTGGTCAACCCACACTTGAGCAAAATATAGTTAGTAGGGTTAACCAATATTAGCCCCCTCACAGAGGCTCATATCCTCTCCCATAGGGAAACCAATACTCCTCTAGGAATACACATGCAATGTCCTCTTCCCAGAATCCATATACCAATTAGGGACAAGGAAACCAATATTCTCCTTTCCCCACATAACAACAGAATAACCCACCAATGCAAAATAATGCAAGGATTAATCTAGTGCAACCTTCTCTCACTCAACAACAAAAATCGGAGGAGCAGCTAGACCCATCTAACCTGCTTAATGTTGCTAAGAAAAACCCAAAGAGAAAACCAAAGGCAGAACCTAAACAAGGGGGCAACAACCACTAGCAACCCTCGCAAGCATTGGTAAGGGGCAACCCTAACTAGAATCAGAACCAGGGATCGACCAACAACAACCCACAGAAGAAAAACAAGAACAAAAGTCTATAGACTAATCATTCCTATGCCATTTGTGGGGAATATGGTCATTATACTCATCATTGTCCTCAATTCCCTAAGTTAAAAAGGATATAGGACAATAGGGGACAAGGGGGCAGCAAACTATAGTAATGCAAGACCCTTTCCCCTATAAGGGAGTGGTTAACACTAAAAAATAATTATCCCATCGACATCCTTCTGGAGGGAACCCCCATAATAATTCTAATCATGACATTTTCATGACAACAGAAGATGTTCTCTTGCGAACACGAAATAGAAGTTATGAAGCTCTACTAGAGCCCAACCATCCACCTCAACCACAGAAATACCTACAAGGTCATTGACCATTCCTTGACTTCCTATAGAAACTATGCCAAAGATGGTTAAAGGACATTTACGATGAGTAGGACATAACTCAAAGGCTGCTCATAGCTACAACATAATCGACGACTTTTCACAATCACCATCAACTATTTCAACATTAGAGGTCTTGTAATCATGCCCAACCCAATGTAAAGCCTTACTTTATTCTCTAGGCAATGGTCTTTGAAGCGACCCCATGACTACCATTAACTGTTTCTTTCCAAATTCCAGTCTCAGTCCAAAACATCACCATCCATCGTTGCATTATCGACGAAGGGGCATCCACATGTATAATGTCCAAATCTATTTGGTATAAACTGGGATCCCCCGAACTCAAGCCTTTTGACATCACACTTGGAGCATACGACAGGCACCCTTCAGCCCCCGTAGGCCTATAATTTGGCGTTCCAATACAATTGGCTGACAAAACCATGCTAATAGATATCAAATTATTAGACGCTCAGTTGGATTACAATATCTTGTTGGGACTAAGTTATATGCACAAGATGTTAGCAGTTGCCTCATCTGTGTTCAGGGTAATGATGTCCCCCCATGACAGTACTATAGATCAACTTACATATTATGGGAAGAAGACGATACCTGCACCCGACAGTGTGCTACCTTTCGTCTCATCTTCTCATGAATGGATCACCACTTATGCTAAACACAATCGATGCCAATTTAAGCCGCTAACACTCCTAGGGACATTCCCAAGAAACCCCCCTGTGATCGAGGATATTTCCCCAACCACAAGAGAACTAGTGTGCATGATGAGCTCATCAAACATCCCACCGAGCCAGGAACCAATTCCAGACACCATGAGGTCTGTAACTGCTGATTCCATGTACCTACCTTACACCATCACTCAAACACCATTTTTATACCCTCCACCTGGTTTTTTCTTTCACGAAGTCATGGAAACACTCACATTGCAAATATGGATAATATGGATTTCACGATACCGGTTTGGTATTTGGTCCCGATGACCATGTCGACAGATCTAGGAGATACCTCGAAAGGTATTCCCCTTGTACCTCCACCTCAGGAAGCCACCCTAACTCAAGAACCTCCTGCACCCACACTAGTCAGAGCCAACAAGAAGGCCAAACAAAAAGGTAAAAAGGGGGAGACCACAAACTCCTCTAGGGCACTTCAACCTTGTGCTTTGTGTGAAGTAGTTGGGAACCCTACTAACATATGCCCCGAGTTAAATGAGATGAAATCTCTAATGCATGCTTAAAAAATGCTAGTAACCCAAACTCCACCAAACAAAGCAAAGGTTATACCCATTGCGTAATAAAGTATTGCGCACTAATCATGCATGCACTATATGCACAAAATATGGGAACTACACTAATCATTTTCCTGAAATCCCTCGATCAAGTCGGTCTTAATGAACCATTAGCACCGGCCAAACCACCTGTTGACAATGGATGCAAAAGTGTCTTTTACATTTGAGAGGAACCTGCTTCATGCTATACCCCTCTCAAACACCCACCCATAGCACAAGCGGAAATTTGAACAACCAATCCCTCGTTCTGCATTGGCATGTTCCTTATGCGATGAACCATACCATTTGGTTAACCAATGCCCCAAATTGCAGGCATTTAAACAATACTATCCAGTCCCCTAGGTTGCTCAAAGAAGCAGACCTAGGTGCAGATGCCATACATGCAAAATATATGCAAGAAATCATCATATATGAAGGTGACCCCACCTTCCTAGATTCCGTGAATCATTGAGTTTCATGCACCGATTCATGGCCGAAAACTCTTATTTACTAGATTATGATACCGAATCCACGGAGCCCATCCCCCCACCAGGGGAAGGCAGACCCTTGGACCTATTATGTGTGTTTGAGGAGAAATGACTACCATCAGTTCAACAAGGCCCCCGTCATTACATCTCCTCTCACCATCATCAGTCTAGATCGGGAAAAAACGATCTAAGGCCGTCGGGAAAAAAAGATCATTCCTCTCATGTGCCCTATGTGACAAACCCAACCACTTGGTAAATTAATGTCATGAATTGAGTAATTTTAATGACATCCTTCGCTTAGTGGTCCAAATTCCAAAAATCCATCTCTCCAATTAAGAGAAAATTACATGATGTTATTGTCACATCTGCTCCCAATCACATCATATGAGGAATTATTAGTGCCTTCAATGTTTTCACACAATGAGAGAAGCATTGAGAAAAACCCACATTAGGAAGGCACGTCACGCCAATACTAAGATCCAGAGATGGATACTACCCCAATATGTCCCATCTCATGACGTCAACTAGACATCATCATCTCACACTATGAGCCATACTGCCACCCACACTATCTATTCAGTTAGTTCTAGTCCAATGTACAGTATCTGTACTAGTACCTCTCATAGCACTGAGACGTCAAACTCCTATTGAGGAAGATACTTTCCCCTTGTACACCAACGAGATTGCAATAACTTCCTCCGACGCGGCATCAACCCACCATAACTGATATTATACCACCACCTAATGATGACGACATGCAACACCATATACGATTATTTTCCTCATCCGTAGGAACCACGATTCATGTTGTTTTCTCATGATTTGGGTGCTCTCACATTCTCTCTAGCATCATGCATCAATCGGTCAACCTCTCTGGTGTGCTTCCTTCCATCTTTGGAAGTATTTTAACGAGTGGGTGCTTCTACTCTCTGCTCCTTTGCATGTGGCTGCTCCACATTATCCTGAGGTTCTTTTTTTGAGCTAAAATCTCCTCTTCTCCATGCAACTAAAGCTCCCTCTCAAGGGAACATCTCATGGCCTTATCTTCATTGAACTTCACATCTCTATGAACCACTGTCATCATGTGAGATAGAAGGTACACCTGATAGTTGTGAGGTGTATCAGTGTACTCCACAAATATGCCCAACTCAACTGTTGGTTCTAGATGTTTCCTTGCATCCTTGGTAACATGACAATAGACTGATGAACCAAATATCCTGAAGTGTTCCACATCTGGTTTCTTCCTTGAAAAATATTTTTCTGGTATACTCATCCCGAGAATTTGATGAGGACTCCTGTTCTGCACATATACAACTGTGTTGCATGCTTCAACCCACAATTGCAACGGTAGGCCCTCATCATGTAACATCGCCTGTGCAACTCCCACAATACTTATGTTCTTCCTTTCAGTCACCCCATTATTATGTGGGTTATGAGGTGCTATTAACTCCCATTGAATGCCTTCTGATGCACAAAAGTTATTGAATTCATTCGAAACATATTCTCCACCGTTATCGCTCCTGAGAGCTTTAAATTTCCTGCCAGTGTCTTTCTCAACAAGTTCTTTAAATCCACAAAATTTAGCGAACAAATGATATTTCTTCTGTATGAAGAAAATACAACACTTATGATAAAAATTATCTACAAATATTACATAATACATGTGCTTGGATTTGGAGGCTATCGAGAACGGTCCACACATGTCTGAATGAACTCTTTCAAGAATTTCTTTCACTCGACTATCCTTATCATGAAAAGTAGATTTGGTGTACTTCTTCAATCTACATCCTTTGCATGTGTCTCTTTGCTCTAGTGTACTCTTGGGAAGTCCTGTAGGAATTTTTTGCATGATTTTCAAAGCTCTGTGGTGCAAGTGACCCAATCTTCTATGCCACAACTCACTGATCCCTCGAATCTAAACCTTCCCTTCTTTTGTGCTTGATCCAGGAGGATCTTGTCGGTCAAGTGTATATGGAGAGTTTAGGTCATCTTCAACTTTGTCAAATTTGCTAGTGTTCTTCAGTTCTTCCGGTGTTGGTTTCGTCGTAAGTTCTTCATGGTGGAACTGTGGTCTAATTCAATGTCACAATGTGGCAATTTATTGTATATGGTTTATTTAATTAAAGGTAACCACCCTAAATGGGAATCGAACTCATTGTATTAAACCTATACTAAAAGTCCTATGCAACAAACCTATGGTTAGAACATGTTTAAAAAACTAATGCAAACCTAAACACCTAAACCTAACTCTAAAACCACTCTCGGGTCTTTGTAAAACATTTCAAAACAAATGACACAGTTCCTAACCAAAACACTAAACCGCATTGGAACCGTAAACATGTGAGCGGTGTGTTGACAATGACAGAGGTTACAACTAACCGTAGTGGCTATGAAACCGTAACGTGTGACATGTGAGCAGGTAAGCGGGTAAGAGTTACAGTTAACTGTCGGCTTTGAAACCACACAGGGAATGTTAACATGTGAGCAACAATCGGAACAATCAGGTAACCGTTGCAGTTCACCGCCAGCCGTTGCCGCAACCATCGAAGGAATGTGTTGTTCACATAGCGTTGTCACCGTCAACCAACTGAAATTGTCAGGCAGATAAACCACATGTGTCAAACAACGCTTAGACCCCCCTGTTCATATGTGGGTGATCAACCTCCTCTGCCAGGTCAACAAGCTGCCAACGGGTTTATTTTATCATAAGGTTTAAAAATGGGTTTTGGTTGCAGTTTGTGTAGAGTCTGAAGATTGTCCTACCATGACATCCTTTTTGCCTAAATATCCTCTCTTTTTCATATATTTACCACTTAAATAAAGCCATATCTACCAGGTTTTGATGAAGGTATGCATTAGTATGTTTTCTTGTTCATATTCAACTATATACCCTATTGTTTTAATTAAAGTTACAATTGGCTACCGAATCAGTCTGTTTCCACAACGAGTCTAGGATTCCGTAGCTGTCTTCATTGTTCACGAGGTTACAGAGCTCCAGGTTAGTAGCGAACGGTGTGAATGGATAGAATATGATTCCCTCATGAATACCTTCCTATCCACTCGAAACTGTTTGCCAAAAGAAGCACAGGAGATCGCGGTAAAAATCCAAGTCAACTGCCGGATTAATGCAGAACAGAACCCGAGATCAACTGAAACCTTATCGTTTTGCTTTCGGAATAGAAAAACAATGGTTTAATGATATAAGTTTAGATATGATAAAGATATATTAGGCTTAAAATCTTCATACAATTATGCCAAGAAACCTGCTATAAAACTAATGCCCACACTGTTATTTGGGTGTGCGCCGAATGATATGTTTATCAATAGTTTGTGAATTTCATGTGAATGAAATCCATTTTTGTGTGCAAGCGTTGTATTGATTTGAAGCTCTAAACTGCTATGTGGAGGGCCCCTACAAACAGTGGCAGGTTTTAATCAAATACAATCCGATTTCCTTTAAATTCTTCAATTGCTCAGTTTTGTGTGATAATGTTGTATAATGATCTCGAATTGTTATCTGCATAAGAACTTTAATTTTCTTTGTACCTACTTAGATTGTTACAGTTATTTCCTTTGCTTATTATCCAACATAATTGAAGTGTGTTCAATTCATAGATGTTTCTTGGATTACTTTGTTTGAGTAGAAATTGAACAAGCGAGAAGACCTCTCCGAAAACAATTGAGTTCAACAATATTCCTTCATAGCTGATAGAATAGGTTTATTTTTATACCTAGAGAATTAGGAGCTGTAGCAAAGAGATTTAAAATAATAAATCCCAACATTCTAACATAAGTAAAATCACCCTCACATCATCTACAAAGTAATTAGATAGAGATCAATTCCTAGGAAACTTAATCAACATCCCTCAGAATTACAACACTAATACAATTGCCAACATCGCCCCATCTTGAGTTTAGATCCTAAAAAATACATAACAACCTAATGAATAACTTCTAAGCACATATTGTGCACCTGTAATTCATCAGTCTATGCACTCTGGTTGACAATTTATGATTGCCAATTCAAGGACATTGAATTGACCAAACATTTTGGCGCCGTTGCCGGGGAAGTACAATTAGAAGTAAAAAAAACAAAACCATCATTAGTTTAAAACATGACATGCGTAGGGATAGAGACTCTAGGGGTAGATTTGTAGGATGAGGAAGAAGTTTAATTCCCACAAATCCACTCACTTCACCATGATTTCGAGATTCAACACCACCTACTCAAACCTGAATTCCATTTAGGGGTTGACAAAGACTTCCTAAAGTCTCAAGATCGGAAATTCAATCTAGAACTTCATCGACTTCATCTACTGAAGCTGTAATTGAAGAAAATCCTACATCCCCAACCACGGGAGTAATCTTTTTGTCCCCCACTGGTGAACAAATTGTGGGAGAAGAATTAGAAATTCCTAGTGAAGAGGAGGAACTGGAAACTTATTCTGAACAACCATTAATAGAGGAACTAGAAAAATTAGAAGAACACTATCTTAGCTCCGAAGAATATATCATGGCTGAAGAAGAAGGAGAAGTACACAATGTCCATGGTGAAGAAGATAGGATTGGAGGTAGAGGAAGAGGAAGAGGTAGAGGTAGAGGAGGGGGTAGAGGCACATAAAATCAAGATCCTATAGGATTCCCTATTCTTGATAAGGATACAACCCTCACAATGAAAAATATATCACCCTCGATTCTTCCTAATTTCCATGGTAAAAGGAACGAAGATCTGAAGACATTTCTCTTCAAATTTGAAGTATTATGTAGATCATATGACTATCTGCATGATGCTCAAAAGTTGAAATTGTTCCCTGCCACATTAAAAGGCTTAGTATTAAAGTGGTTCATGAGTCTAGGAGTGCATTCCATAACAACATGGGCACAAATGAAAGAGGCTTTCTTAGGCAAGTATAAAGATTATTGTATGCTTAGTAACCTTAAAGATGAAGTCTTCAAAATGACACAAAAAGAAGATGATAATCTTGAAGACTTGGTAGAAAGGTTTGTTTATAATGTTAAAAGAGCAAAAATGGATAATTTGGATGAAGAAACCTTAAAAGCTCTTTTACTCAGAGCCGTTAAAGATGAGTGGATCGATCTCTTTAACCTAAATGGAAAAGGAGATATTTCCCAACTATCGTTTGTAGATATTTGTGATCTATGTGTACATATCTCAAGGGGCAAAGCAAGAGTTGGAAAGAGTCCTAGGGACCCTCTCTTATCAAGAATAAACAAGTCTACATCCGGGACAGTTAGTAGGGAAGAAATAGGAAATCTGCTTGACACCTTCAAAACAGATATTTTAGGTAGCCTAAGTGAACATATAGACACCCTTAAAATACAAAACAAGAAAAATTCTAAAAATGCTGCATTATCCATATTTTGTCCCAAATGTTAGAAGAAACATGCTCTGAGAGAGTGTCCCTTAGACTCAAAAGCCATAGAAACCTGTGTCATATGTGCAGATAATCATGATACAAAGGAATGTCCATCCTTACCAGGTCTTAAGGTTGTATTCAATGAGGAAGGAATCTCAGAACCAGTAGACCATCTCTACTTTATAGCCAAAAGACCATGGCAAAACCCCCAACCAAATCAATCACAAGGATTTAGACCACAACAATTTGCCTAGTCTTCACAAAGTAATTGGAATTCAACCTGGCAGCCTTGGGCTCTGCCACAATCACAACCTTGGAATTAAGGATGGAAAAATCCTTATGGAGCCTATGCTCAATATCAACAATACTCACCATCATACCTTCCACCACAATTTTTAACCCCGTCCAATCAAATTCCTCAAGCTAATCAATTGCCACAAGTCCGAGTACAAAATAAAAACCCGCAGCTTTCCCTACCATTTCCACAAAAATCAAATCAATTACCCGCTCAACCACTTCCAAATCCTAATAATAAGATACCACAACAACCAGTATACAACATGGAGGGTCAGAATCCTCAAACTTATGTGATAATCCCTCTAGACCTAAATAATGTCCAATTAAGGTCTGGAAGAGTATTACCAAAAAAACCTCTTGTTGTCATTCAAAAAACAAAATCTGATCTTCAAAAACATAAGAATCAATCAGAAGAAGGGGAGACTTCTCTCCCTCAAAAAGAAACTGAACAAACAGAAGAAATTCCAAGAGATGCTCCTATCATAGAACAACCTTCAATATCAGTCAAACCACCTTTCCTAGAAAGGCTAAAAATTAATGAAGGAGTAGAGAAACAAATTATCTTTCCAGATTACAATATGATGGATGAATTGAGAAATGTTTGTATTAAGATTCCTTTATTGCAAGCCATAAAAGAAATACCAATTTTTGCAAAAACAATTAAGGAATTAAGTACACAACGATCAGGGAGAAGAAGAAAAGATATAAAAAGAATTCAGTTAGTTGGAAAAATTGCAGACATTATGATGGGGAAGACAAAAATTCAAAAATATTTAGACACAGGAAGCCCCATTGTAAAAATTCACATCAATGGAATTGAAATACGAAACACACTAATTGACCTAGGAGCAGCGATAAACATAATGAGAAAACAAGTTATGGACACAGTTAGGCTTCCTAACCTTCAATACACACCAAACTTGTTGCAATTAGTAGATAGATCTGTTATTAAACCAAATGGTGTGTTAGAAGATGTTTGTGTATCTTTAGATTCTTGGGAATATCCTGTTGATTTCATGGTCTTAACACCCAAGAACAATCTAGGAGGACATCCATTAATTCTAGGAAGGCCTTGGTTGGCTACAGCAGACGCTTTTATCGGCTGTAGGTCAGGTGATATGTTTATCTTAGATGGAAATTATACAAAGAAATTTACATTATACCCCCTACAAGAACAACAATAGATACAAAAACTGAAGAATGGATAGAAGATGGAGAAGATATACAACCTATTTTTGTCATTGAACAAGTAAAAGAGGAAGACAAACTTTTGAATTTACTAGAAAATAATGAATCTTCCTCACATTATATCTCTCCTCTAAACAAGTATCATTGTTGTCCATGGAAAAATTTGGGAATTCCTCGATAGAAATGTTTATAGGAAAAACCTTAAATGTTAATGAAAATTTGGAAGACATGCAAAAGAAACAATTGTTATAAATTTTATAGAAACATTCTTCTGCTTTTGCATGGGAATACACTGACATGAGAGGGATTGATCCTAAAACTTGCATACATCATATCTACATTGAACAAAATGAAAGACCAGTTAGACAACCTCAATGAAGAATGAACCCAAATCTAAAAGAAATTGTTAAGGAAGAATTGCAAAAATTATTAAATGTAAATTTCATCTATCCAATATTTGACAGCCAGTGGGTTTCACCCCTAGTAATTGTCCCTAAAAAGAATGGAAAATGGAGAGTATGCATCGATTACAGGGAGTTGAATAAAGAAACATTAAAAGACCACTTTCTGTTACCTTTCATAGACCAGGTTTTAGATACTTTAGCAGGGAAAAAATATTTCTCCTTCTTGGATGGGTTCAGTGGATACAACCAGATTCAGGTGGCCCCTAAAGATCAGGATAAAACCACATTCACTTGTCCATGGGGAACTTATTCTTACTGGGTACTTCCCTTTGGGTTATGTAATGCTCTAGCAACATTCCAAAGGGCAGTCCTTGGCATTTTCTCTGACCTTATCCATGATTTTGTGGAAGTGTGTATGGATTATTTCATAGTCTATGGGGATTCTTTCAATGAAGCAATAGAAAACCTAGAGAAAGTCTTAATAAGATGTCAAGAAACAAACCTCTCATTAAGCCATGAAAAATGTTTTATGATGTTTAACGAGGGAATTGTTCTAGGTCACCATATTTCCGGAGATGGAATTAAGGTAGACTCATCTAAGGTGGAAGTCATTTCCAAGTTATCAGTGCCAAGTTGCCAAAAGTATGTTAGAAGTTTTCTCGGTTTTACTAGATACTATAGAAGATTTATAGAAAACTTCACAAAAATTGCATCTCCACTCTTTAAATTACTCACCAAAGACTGTGAATTCAGTTGGGATTTCGAATGTCAAGTTGCCTTTGAAACATTGAAAAAGAGAATTTCTGAAGCACCCATCTTAAAAGGACCTAACTGGAGATTGCCTTTCCATATCTCAACAGATGCTTCAGATTCAGCCCTAGGAGCTGTTTTAGGACAAGAAAACCTCACTCCTTATGCCATTTATTATACTAGTAAAAATTTAACCCCTACAGAGTTAAATTATACTGTAACTGAAAAGGAGTTCTTCGCTATAATTCATGCCATTAATAAATTCAGACATTATATAACTGGTTATGAAACTTTGTCCACACAGACCATTCTGCCATTAGATACCTAATGAATAAACCAGTCACTAATGGAAGAATAACTAGATGGCTCCTACTTTTACAAGAATTCAACATAACCATTCTAGATAGACCAGGAAAATAGAACACAATTGCCGATTTTCTATCTAGAATACAAAATGAAAACAATGATAGACCTGTAGAAGATAAATTTCCTGATGAATATATCTTTGCAGTATCTACTAAATCACCTTGGTATGCAGATATTGCTAACTATCTGGCCACAAGAAAAACACCATTTCATTTATCTCCTAGAGAAAAAAGAAGAATAGTCCAAAATAACACATCCTACTCATGGATAAATGAGGAATTATATAAGACAGGACCAGACCTCATCATCAGAAGATGTGTTCAGGAGGACGAAATACCAAAGATACTAAAGGCTTGTCATGATGAGCCATGTGGAGGACATTTTTCTAACAAGAGAACTGCTTACAACATCCTTCTTTTAGGATATTATTGGCCTTCCATTTTCAGGGACACCAAGGAATATGTTAAGAGTTGCGACAGTTGTCAGAGAATGGGCAAACCATCTCTTTCAAATGAGATGCCACTACAACCACAAGTATTTATCGAACCATTTGAAAAATGGGCATTGGATTTTGTTGGACCAATCAACCCACCTTCAAAGAAAAATAAGTATATTCTGGTATGTACTTATTATGTCACTAAATGGGTAGAAGCTAAAGCACTTCCTTTTTCTATTGAATACATTGTAGTTTCATTTATTTTGGAGAATATGTTTACTTGTTTTGGTGTTCCAAGAGAAATTGTAACAGATCAAGGGACACAGTTCACATCCAGACTAGTGCAGAAGCTTGTGGACCATTATAAGATAAAACATCGGAAGTCAACTCCATACCATCCACAAGCCAATGGACAAGTTAAGTCCAAAAATATGGTGATCAAGGCTATCCTTACAAAGACTGTACATCTACACAGGAAAGATTGGGTGGAAAATCTTCCAGAAGCCTTATGGGCCTACTACATGGAGGAATACTACAGGACATACTCCCTATGAACTTGTTTATGGGAAGCAAGTCTTACTTCCAATAGAATTCCAAATACAGACCTATAAGACAACAGCCCAGTTAGATCTTGACTTGTTAGAAGCCTAGAAGAAAAGGATGACACAATTAAATGAGCTCGATGAAATCAGACAGGAGGCATTCCAGAGGACCAACTTAGTGCAACAACATAGGTCAAGATGGCATGATAAGTACATTAAAGAAAGTAAGTTTGTCCGAGAGATTGGGCATTGCTCTTTGATTCAAAATTCAAAAATTTTCAAGGAAAATTCCAAACCCATTGGCTTGGACCTTATGAGGTTGAGAATGTCTTTGACAATGGTGCAGTTAGAATCAGAACTATTGCCAAAGAAAGAACTCCTCTATTAGTAAATGGGCATCGACTCAAGCTTTATCAGAAACCATTAAGAAGAGAGGAATTTGTTAAAATATTTCAGGATAATTCAAAACTAAAGATGGTCAAGAAGAATTCCTCTTCTTTTCCACCTTAGAAATTTCCATTTAGTTTGTTTTTCAATATATATATATATATATATATGTGTGTGTGTGTGTGTGTGTGTGCGTGCATATATATATATACATATAATGATATGAAAAAAATAAAATAATAATAATAATAATAAATTTGTATAAACATGAAAACCAACATGTTGTTGGCATGTTTATACAGGAAATTTAAAGTGAAAACCAACTTGTTGGCACTTCAAATTTTCTTTTAAAATGAAAAAAAACAATAAAGTTCATCTACTAATGCTTTCTTCTCTTAAGCTGCATAAATAACAACTTTCCGCAGCTTGGACAACTTTCTGCAGCTTGGACAACTTTCCGCAGCTAAACAAATTTTTGCAGCCTAAAAATTTTGAAGTCTACAAGAATACTTGGTGATTTGGATTAAAGGATAGTTGACAACAAGGCACCTGCAGGAGATTAAAGGACAGCAAATGAGGTTGGAAACATAAAATTAAAGGGTACGTGCTACTTTAATTTAACAATAGGGAAGGTTAGATAGCATGTATGAGTAAGAAAATATAGTACTAAAGTATAATCATCATAACCTAAGGGTAATGGCCGCCTAACGAAATATCATATGCCACAACTCTAAAAGTCATATCACAACCTTGTGCCAAATCTTCCAAATTAAATTTCAAATCATAAGTTTGAATGCGCCTAACGGTCGAATTCATTTCCATAATCCTTTTGATAATCCATCCGTTCTTCCCTATTCTTACACTCCTCTATTCTTTCGCAGTGATTCCATCTTTCCGCCAGCTAGCAAACCCTACCAGTCCCATTTTCCTGTCAAGGTGGCCAATCTTCAAGGCGAAGCATCCTTCGACATGGGGGTAATTGTTCGAACTGAGCCAACAGGGAAGCAATTCCTAGAGGGGTACCCACAAACTAGGGAGCTACTGTAAAGAAGACAATGGCTGAAGTTCATTGAGAAATTTAACGGCTTCCACAAAGAGGTAACCAAGACATTTGCACGCTCATTCGATGGAATGGAGGCCAAAATTGGGGACATAAAACTCACAGTAACGGAGTCTATGATCGTTGAGGCCATCGAGTTGCCAAGACATGGAGAAAAATGGTTTAAAAACAGAGGGATTGACAGCGAGGACTGGAAGGTTTTCCGCAAGAACCTGAACATGGACACCACGATCTACAAAAAAGGCATTCCAAGCTCTGCTCTTAAAAAAAAATGGAGAAACTTATTACTTGTGCTTTAGAAGTTTATCTCTTATGAGGGTAGGTTCGGGCATATGTATTTTTATCATGTTAGAATGATGATGCACTTTCTCGAGGATCATCAGATGAACCTTCCCTATTTCCTCTTGAATAGCCTCAGGAAAATGGATACAAATGTTTAGAAGAAAATTCAATGCATAAAAAACACCATGTATCATCATGGTTTGGTAAAAATATTGGTCAAATTTCATCTCTGAAGCATAAGGGATGACTGGGAGAGTTTCCTAATAAGAAACCATTTTGAGGAAAAATCCCTAGAAGAACCAAGTAGCAACAGGGCCTCAGAGGGAGAAAGATAACGATAGAAATGATAAAGGAACAGGCACCTCAAACTCAGGCAGAGGTAACAGAAGAAGAGCTGCCGATAGTAAAAATTTTGCAGAGAATGAAGAGGGGAAACCCTAGAAGAAAGAAAGCTAGCCCAGGTAAAGAAAAATTCTCACAAACTAAAACCTCTCCTCTAAAAGAAAAATCAGAGGATAAGAGGAGAAAAGTGAAAAAAACTCAAACCCCAAGGTTGAGAAGGAGCACAGGGTTGAGCACCATTCCACAAACAACCTCAAAGACTACAAACTACATTAACCTTGAGGAAAATGAGCCAAATGGAAAGGAGCCAACTGATGAAGAGCCAATATAGAGCACTCCAACAGAGATTGAGCCAACAAAGAACACTCCAACAGAGATTGAGCCAATAGAGGACGAGTCAATTAAAAGCCTTGGGAATTCTCCAAAAGGGTCACTAAGATCATCACCACAACCTTACAACTCACCTCTAGCTAGCCCGATACATAGTCCAGGAATTGACCCCGCACAACAGGAAATCTATGACTACATAGAGTCACTAGAAAGGAAGGTGACAACAACAAAGGAAACAATACAGAGCCCTGGAGAAGGAAGCAACTAGGTGAATGAACAATCAACCTCAAACATCTTGAAGCAGGAAATCTTTGAACTTGAAACACTGAATCAGTATCTTAAAAATGAAAATCAAGCCCTAAAGACACATAGTGAGATACAGATTGCCAAGAGTGACAATCTGATCCTACATCTAAGCTTGTGGTATAAGAAAAACAAGAAGCTGAAGAAAGAGAACATAATTATGCAGAGAGAGATAATTAGTTTAAAGTACAAAATTCTAATGAGGAAGCCTAGAATGCCAATCTCTGCCAAAAAGAAGAAAGCAATGAAGCAGGGAGATGACAAACAAGAGCTACAAGCAAAATAAAAGGAAGAAACATATGAGTACATACAACATCTCCAGTCCAGGGGAATGTGGAGTCTGAAGATTGTCCTACCATGACATCCTTTTTGCCTAAAGATCCTCTATTTTTTCATATATATTTACCACTTAAATAAAGCCATATCTACCCCGTTTTGATGAAGGTATGCATTGGTATGTTTTCTTGTTCATATTCAACTGTATATCCTATTGTTTTAATTAAAGTTACAATTGGCTACCGATTCAGTCTGTTTTCGCAGCTAGTCCAGGATTCCGTAGCTATCTTCATTGTTCGCTAGGTTCCAAAGCTCCAAGTCATCAACAAAAGGTGCAAATGGATAGAAGATGACTCCCTCATGAATACTTTCCTATCCGCTTGAAACTATTTTCCAAAAGAAGCACAGGAGATAATGGTCAAACTCCAAGTCAACCGCTAGATTAACACAGAATAGAACCTGAGATCAACTGAAACCTTATCGTTTTGCTTTCGGAATAGCAAAACGACGGTTTACCGATATAAGTTTAGATAGGATTAATAGATATTAGGCTTAAAATCTTCACACATTTATGCCAAGAAACCTGTTATAAAACTAATGGCCGCACTATTATTTGGGTGTGTGCCGAATGATATGTTTATCAACAGTTTGTGAATTTCGTGTGAATGAAATCGGTTTTTGTGTGCAAGCGTTGTATTGATTTGAAGCTTTGAACTGCTATGTGGAGGGCCCTTACAACCAGTGGCATGTTTTAATCAAATACAATCCGATTTCCTTTAAATTCTTCAATTGCTCTGTTTTGTGTGATCATGTTGTATAATGATGTCGAATTGTTATCTGCATAAGAACTTTAATTTTCTTTATACCTAGCTTAGACTGTTATCAAATTTTATTTATACCTGGTATTGCACAGTTATTTCCTTTTCTTATTATCCAACATAATTGAAGTGCGTTCAATTCATAGATGTTGCTTGGATTACATTGTTTGAGCAGAAATTGAACAAGCGAGAATATCTCTCCTAAAACAATTGAGTTCAACAGTATTCCTTCATAGCTGATAGAACAGGTTTATTTTTATATTTAGAGAATTAGGAGCTGAAACAAAGAGATTTAAAATAAAAAATCCCAACAATCTAACATAAATAAAATCACCCTCACATCATCTACAAATTAATTAGATAGAGATCAATTCCTAGGAAACTTAATCAACATCCTTAAGAATTACAACACTAATAAAATTGACAACATCGCCCCATCTTGATTTTAGATCCTAACAAATACATAACGACCTAATGAATAACTTCTGAGCACATATTGTGCACCCGTACTTGATCAGTCTAGCACCCTGGTTGACAATTTATAATTCCAATTCAAGGACATTGAATTGACCAAACAGTTTGTTTAAATATTAATTCGAAGACCATGAAACCTATCCTATGTGCCAGCTCCTGACTAGACTGAGACTCAAAACAACCCTAGAATGCAGCTTATTCATCCAGAATTTAGCCTTTGGAGGTTTGAGTGTTTTTGCAGGCCTTTTTAAAGGCCTTTACTCATTGAAGGCATTAGAGTGGTTTTGGAATTTGTATGTAGGTTTTGGAGGTCATAGTTGTTTTTGTTTTCAGTGTAATAGGAGCATCCGAAGTTGGAATTGGGAAGCGTGATAGGTGTTGGAAAGCTAGTTCAGAGAGCTATCCTTTGACAGTGACCAGAAGTGCCTGCGTGTACATTTAGTTTGGTCAAATATCTGTGTAGTCTACCTGTTCTGTTTCAATCCTAGTAAAGTGGCCGCCCATCTTGAAAGCGGACCCGGAGAGGTATTCCATCATGGACGAACTCCATAATCAATATTGCTGTTTGGTATCGCCACGTATTTGTTGTTTTCATTACTGTTTTGCATCTTACTTATGTTTTATCAGTGATTGTAAAGTCTTTCTTCTCAAGCATTTCTATCGATTTCCGCACTTTCAGTTAACAATCAATTCGTTAATGGCTAATCAATTCTACATAAGTTTTAAATTATGATCATTTTAGATCATATAATTTGGTATCAGAGTAGGTTGCGTTTGTCTAATTTTCCATTGAATGTTAACCAGGTCAAAGTCGCAACATGGAGAAGGAATCCTTGAGCAGATTGATCAAGAGATTGGAAAACAACGAGTCGTTCATAAGTCGACCATGACAGGATCTGATGTAGGTGAAAATACTGAAACTAAGATGAGTGATGAATAGTTTCAGCAAGCATTCTTGACTATGCAACAGATATTGGGAGAACTATACGAAGATAAGAAGGCGAGAGATGCAGCTTCTTCTTCAAAGACATCGAAGAAGGAAAAAGGTAAAGGCAAGTCTGATAAACCACCTTCACCTCTGTTAGCTACCTATACCAATAGGTTTCATATTTCATGATTGGCAATGAAAAGGTCCAAATATGCTCTGCTTTGATGATGCAAAGATCACATATTTCCATAAGAATACAATCTGTGCTTATAGCTTGATGGGGACTCAAATTTTGATGGATGGTCCAACAGTCTAAACTGGATCATGTCATGTTTTAAATTTTCAGTTGTAGAATAGAGAAAGGAGTCTGTCCAAACTGTTTAATCTTGGCAGACAAGTAGTTCAGGTAGAGAAGAAAAGGCTCCCAACAGCTTAATCTGGGACCTTGGAAGAAATAAGGGTAGAAGTAGATAGAAAAACAAAAGAAAAAGCCAAAGAAAAGAAAAGGCAAGTAAGGGTCTGCAAGCCTAAGTGCACCCTCCAAGAAGAAACAAAAAATGCTAGGCAAAGTAGCTGGGTAAGTAGATGGGGTTGCAGAGGTGGTATTCATTTCAGATTTAACCTTGATGGTCAAAATGAGAAAAGAAAAACAAAGAAGCATGTCTAACTTCCCAATTATCCCTTTTCCCACTCATTACTAACATCCCCTCATCAATTGAATTGCTTAGAAAACTTGAGGTTTGATGGTGGTTTTATTCATTGAAAAGCCACATTTCTTGTCTAAAAATTCTTTTCATTTTGATCTACTCCCTAAACGAAGTAAGTTTCAAGTAAACTTAGTCATTTTCCCCCTCATTCACATATTCCCCCATATTAACTCTAACTCTATTATGTAATTCCCCTATGTTACCCTTTCCCTAGTATTATTAACACCATGGTGTATAAACCCCCAAAGCATTCTATGAATATCCTCCTTTTAGCATTATAGCTAAATATGTCTGTCTAAAGGGAGACTTTAGTCCACCTGGGACTGTGGTCAACCCTATCCTGGGGCTGCTCTAACCTCTGGTTATGAGCAACAACCTCTCCCCTAAGCTCTCACCTTCCCTTTACTCAGAAAAACCCAAAAAATCCCCAAAAAACCTTGCTAAAAACCCCTTTTGTCCCTTTAACCTGCTTCATTGGCAAAAATACTCTAAAAACCCACTTTTCTCCTTTATCCAAAGTCTAAGCACCGGGCGCATTTTGACAAAACTATTCATAAAAAACCCATTTTTTATGTTATCCAATGGTTCGGGCGCTATATTGGTTTTATTGAAAATATATTAAAAAACCATCGAAATCCTTCATACCCCAATGGTCTTCCGCTAAGCGCGCATCCCAAAAAATATATTTTTATATCCCGCCCCCCTTCCGTATCGCTCGATCACTTCATCAACCCGTCAGCCGTCCGATCGAGCGCCTCTGATCGGACGACCCTTATGCATATCGGGTTGGTCCCCACGCCCGAAAGTTAGTACCCGAGAAACTGACGAAGGGTTACGTCAGTCCTCGGCCACGCGTCACCTTCTAAGTCTCTCAGAGCGGCCTCTGACAAAACCGGGGCCGTATTGTAAGCGGTCCGAGAAAACCGTTACCACTGTTGCACTTACCGCCCGGTTTTGCTGGTCCCATGTCATGCCCACGTCAGAGCCACGTCGCTGCCACCCCGCCGTCGCATCACCTCATTCGTCCGTCCCTTCGCTGACATGTCCGCCACTTCAGCATATCCATGGACCAACCAGGACCTGCCACATCACCCGGTGACGTCATGCTGATGTCATCCGACTCCGACCCCACCCGATGACGTCATGCTGACGTCATCCCAAAAAGGTGCCAATATGACAAAAATCTATTTTTAGGCCAAAATTTCGTGTTTTTTTCTACTTTTGCCGAAAGAGACTGTTGTTATTCCTGCATGTATTTGACGACCATACCAGCGCCAACCTGCACCGTTCGACTCTGAAACCGCGGGCGCCTCCGTTGTACCTGCATTTGCAACTGTCAGTGGCAATCCGCAAGGTATATCTCGAAATTATTCTCTGCACCTGGTTTTTATCAAAATTTCTACAAACAAACTATTAAGGGAGTGTTAAAACACTGAATTCACCGTCTAGTATCCAGTAACCTGTACCTATTTCCCTCTGGTAAGGCAACAAACAGTTTACGAAACCTGCATTTGACTGAATCAACCTGAATTCGCAGGTAGCTCGCGCAATCGTGAGCTAGAAACCTCTGCTGGCTAAATTCACCTTAGAAAGGTTCTGGTCAGCCCTGCTATTTATTTTTATCAATCCGTTAAACAGTATTTCAATTGCTGTGTGCTCAATTCACCCTCTGGTCCTTGAAATTCACACTTCCATTGAAAGGAATCACCTCTATGTTGTTTTGCTTACTTCAACCAGTTCACCTGCAAGTCAGAAGCTTAATAGACCATGGAAACTCCAATTGCACTGAACATCAAGCCTCTCAACACCCCTCAAAGGTAGTTAGAATGGAAAGCTCTGGGAGATGTGGATTATCAGATGTTAGACTATTTTCCATTAGGCTCTAAATATAATATTCAGATGCTAAATGAGTTGAAAGCACAACACCTTAGTGGAGCTGATATCCTAGGCATTTGGGACTCAAAACTGCCCATCTACAACCTCCCCCAGGTAAATCCTATGCCAGAATTGATCCACAGATGCCAGGAGTGCTATGATCCATGCCAAAGAGCTGTTCTCAGCCCCACAGGCTCAATTCTGTTCCATATCACCCCAGAGAGCATAAATGAGATGCTGCATTTCCACACTGCAAAACCATTGACCCCCCTCTACATGCAGAACTTGATAAAGAAGGGGACTAAGTTGTCAAATGACCAGATCATCAAAATCAATCAGCTGTTCATACAACCAAGCTCTGAAGCCATCAGAACTCCTCCTATTGGATATGCATACTTAAATGAATTGGGCAGAATGCTAGTGGATTTGATCAGCTATGTCCTAGGGTTCAGGGGAGTGGAGGATGTGGATGATAGTATAATGGCAATGCTGTCTATATTCTCTCCTGGAAAGCCTCCAGCTGTACATTATGACTATGCCACATATATTGCAGATAGGATCCATGACCAGATAATGAATCTGCAAAGGGAAAGACTGTTCAGATACACTTCATACATTTACCATCTATTCTTGTTTTATCAACCAGGCAGCTTCCTCATTCCCCTGAAGCAAGTTAATGCCCAGGGGAATCCAAGGTCAGTTGTGTTTTGGACCTCAGTTTTTCATTGCACCTCTGTATCACCATACACATATTGTGAGTTCATAGACTTGTTCATTCATCCAGCTATGACATTATTGAATGGTGTTTCTCCTCCAAGGTTAACTGATGACATGAGGAGAGTTCTCCATCTCTCCAAAACCTACAACATTGGTAATTGGTACTTTTACCAACACCACACAGTGATCAGAGTATATGGCTGTGAGTTGAAGCCTTATTTGCTGCCAAGGTATGTCCCTATGAGACTTTTTGCCCTAGAATACTTCAGGCAATTTGGGAATGCCGACTACCTCCACTTCCAAAGCAAGAACAAGAAGGCACAGTTGAAGGTAAGGAGCCAGCTGGGCCCTTTCCTATATAACAAAAGAGAGGAGGGATGGAAAGAGGCAAATAATATCCTAGAGGCCCTCAAACTGCAAACTAGTTTTGAATGGATACCCTATGACCCCAATCATTTTGTTTCCCTCAGGAGGATAAAATACAAATTGGGTAGCTATGCACATATGAGGCTGCCTGAGATTGAGTAGTATGCCAATGCATTGAGCTGGAAAAAGGGCACCCTAGAAGAGGAAATTACTAGTGAAGAGCTGCTAGAAAGAGAGGCTAGAAATATTCAAAAAGAAGCTGACTTGGAAACTTGTGGACAGGTTCCCCTCTCATATCAAAGACAACTTGGAGCAGCTGCCTCATCCTCAACAACACATCAACAAGCTGCCATGAATACTCCACAGACATCCAGCAAAGGCAAAGAAAAGCAGATGGAACAGCCACCTCCTATGACTGAAGAGCAAATGGAAACACTAGTCCAACAACAAGAAGAAATGATGCAGCAGGAAGTGCAGCAACAAACACAACACCAACAGCAAGAAGAACAAAGATAGAAGCAGCCTGTCCAGCAAGAGCAAACAGCGGAAGCCCCTAAATCCACTGAACAAACTGTGCCTCCAAGGCAAGAAACTTCAGCTGAGGCATCAATCCTCCAAACTCCACAAAAGGATGATACAAGCAGGAAAAGGGACAGAGAGACTCCCCTTACAACATCAACAACTCATGGGGAGAAAAGACAGAGAATCAATCCCTTCTCAGAGGAAGAAATGCCAATGGGACAGTCTTTTGGTATGGTCCCACCCAGCAGGGAAGCATCAGCAAGTTCCTTTCAACAGGAACAGGATAGAGCAATGGGAGGAGAAGTGAGTTCCTCAAATCAGCAAAGGGAAGGTGGACTCAGCATTAAACAACAATTCATCGACATTAAGAGGAGAAATGAGCCCATCAAAATACAGCTGTATAACCATCTGTTAAACATGGCTCCCACCAATCAACAAAGACTCATGTCTGCATATGATGTGCAGGAAGGCAAAATGATCATGAGTCATTTTATGCCAACAGCAGTGCAGCCCCAATCTGCCTCTGACTACTTGAGGACCAACCTGGAGGTCCTTGCCAAGGATATCCACCCAATGGACAAAATAGAACTGCATAAGCAAACGGGTGAGATGGTCTATGCTTCCCTGGCAGACCAAACATTGGATAATTACAGGCTACAAAGTAGCCTTAACAACACAGCTGCTCAGCTTGAGTTGGAGAAAGCATCCTCTCAAGCAAAGGACAACAGAATTAGGTCCTTAGAAGACATCATCATAGAGATTGGGCATGATCCCAAAGATATCAAGGGCATACAAGAGATATTAAAGTTGAGGGATGCAGACATGGCAGCTTTGAGGAGAAAGATCAAACTCCCAGCCACAATTCACCCTCAAACAGATGATGTTGCCCAACAAAGACATGATCAAGAGGCCACAACCTTGTTGGTATCTTTGTACAAGCAGCTAATCCAAACTCAAGAAAAGCTGGGAGAATCAGAGGCTGCAAAGGCAGCATTACAGGCAACCTTGAAACAAAGAGAAGAAGGTCAAACCTCCCAGCCTCCTCCTGAAGTAATCAACCTTGAGGAAACTGCTCCCATTATTACTCCTCCTCCTCAACAGACAGAACCAACAGCACCAACTACATCGACAGCAGCACCAACAACAGAGCAGACTCATAGTCTGGACATGCAGAAGCTTCAAAATGAGATTCAAGTCCTGGAAGCTCAAATGTTAGAGCTTAATCAAGCCAAAGAATCTTTGGCTAAAGTAAATGAAAGATATGATAAGAGCAAACATAATGTGGCTGAGAGAGAACGAGATATAAAAGCTCTCAAAAAGAGAATAACTGAGCTTGAGAAAGAGCTCACACTTGATAAGGTAACAGCAGAGCTCAAAACAGTCCTATGGGCCAATATTGGCCAGTCCATTACTGATCAGTGGCAATTCATTGAAACCATAGATGAGCAGTCAGCGCTCATTACAAAGGAAAATAGGGAGATACACAGAGCAAGAGCAAGCCTTGGCAACATGCCTGATGCTGCCAATAGGATGATCAACATATTAAATAACAGGACAAGCTCTCAACTGACCACCATGGGAATTGCTCACAGGACTGAGACAATCTCAATGGTTAAAAGGGTCCTGACATTAAGAAACCTGGTTGGAACATTAGAAAGGAGAACCCAAGATATGCAGACCGAAATCAACAGGTTCATGGACAGGTTTCAGGTATTACAAAACAGAGGCCTCCCCAACATACTAAGCAGTGTGGGAAGACTGCTTACCCATGAAAATTATGCTAAAAGGGTCAATGCCTTTGCTGCAAGTCAAATTGCAGGACAACCCAACACTTCAGCAGAATCAGGGCAGACTCTCTATAATAGGGTGGAAAACCTGTTTTTCATCATGAACAAGATCAATCATCTGTTCGATGTGCCTCCAAATTTCTATAAATATACTGAAGCAGATGAAACCATAGAGGCAATTGTGAAGCACCAATTGCCCACACAGGAAGTCTGGAATAGATTGACACAGCTAATATTATCAAGCCAGAACCTGTAATGTTAAGTTTTTTCAAAATTATAAGTGATCATACACACGGAAAATTTTGGTAGATAAGCATACAAAGGAAGGATGAAAGGTTGAGCCAACTCAGCAGGGCTATTCGGTCACCACAGCAGCAAGCACAGTCACAGGTGGCAGGGCCGAGAAGATACAGCGCAGCAAACGTAAAGACACATTTTCCAGCATTAAAGCAAAGCGTTCCAACCGACTCAGTGACCTCCAAAGGTCAAAATATCCTCTGACAGACTTAAAGAGCAGTTATGTTGTATTCAAAGCTGTAATAACTTCTTTTCTACTTTTTTGTACGAAGTAATGAAAATATTTCTCTCTCAGATGACTCAATGCCTGAGATATTTTGTATAAACATTTCTATAAAGTCCCCTTCGCAGGAGTTTGCAAGGGGTTGTTGTTGATTTCATTTCTATATTTCCGTTGCTGTACAACTCTCAGAGAAATAATACAAAAGGTGGATGGAATTTCCAAAGCTCTGTGTTCCTTGATGCACTGTGGTGGCTGGCTAAATGTTATAGGATTCCTGCATGTTTCATAGCACAATAAGTCTTCTTTAAAACTCTGTGTTATATGTTTTCTAGTCTTTCATCTTCTTTCATGTTTATGAGTTTTACACTTAATGGCAAAGTAAAAGAATAGTTCCAGGATTTGATCACAGATTACCCTGAACTCAATCTAAGCTGTTATAAATGTTTTCTTCAGATAGAGTAAATAAGGTGTAATTCTTAATTGCTACACTTTCAAGCTATATCTTTCACTGTGATAAATATTTCAGGAATTCAAGTTTGCTCCTGAGGCATCTATCTCTTTCCCACACCCCAACTCAGTGGAAAATTCTTGAATGCTTTTCACTGGTTGTTCACATGTCACCATCATAATCTAACTTTGTTATGTGAAGTATTTAAATGGCCCTGTAATTTCAGTAAATCATCTCAAGGTTTCTAAACATTTGTAGCCACAGACTCCATTGCCCAATGAAATAAACTCATCTGCAGATTGCACACTTCAAATACAGAAAGATATCCCTCAACCAAAGCATAAAACTAAGCACCCTCATTTCATATCTAGCCTAAAATCTCCACAGAACAGAGACAAATTATAAAGAGAGAGCCCTCTCTGATTACAGTGTGGCTAGGCACTGTAATCCAAAGATTGGTTAGTGGTTACCCCGGCCGTATTCCCTTAGAGTCAAAGGGAACAACCTGGGTGTTAACATAAATGGTGACTCCGATGGGGACTTCTTAGGATTTTCCAATTTCTATACATCTCTCAAAGCCGGAAATTGAGCCTGAAACAAGTCAGGAGGCCTTCAAAACTGTTTCTGTGTCACATTGACAGTTTTTAGGAAGAACTGTTTCAGTGAATCTTCATCTCAGCTTTGAAATATATATAGCCATTCCAAAATCTTTATCCAGTCCTTGCAGATATAAAAATTTCCTATAAAATCCAAAAACAGTTAGAAGCTGGCTCCCAAGAAAAATCCACGGCACACTAGGGCAAATCCTGACCCTAATCCACCCATCATTGTTGATAATCCAAATACCATCCCTAGAAACATTAGGAGGCAGCAAAGGCAGGAGCAGCCTGCTGATCTAACCTCAGATTCAGATCATCCCAGCCTTATCTCTACCCCATGCAAGGTCCTTTTCCGGTCTACCCCTAGTTCCCCTAGTTCACCATCCACATCTCAAAGTCCTCCTCTCACATCTTCATCCACTGCACATATCCCCTTGACCGACACTCTAGGTTCACCCTTACTTGTCACCCCTGTGGTACCCACTGTTCCTATTATCCCAGATGCCCCTGTTAATCCTCTAAACCCTGTAAATATGGCTAACAGATATGCACCCTTGCAGATACCAGCTAATGCTGCAGCTCTACCCCAAGATTACCAAACCAAAATCTCATATTTTGACTCCAATGGCCCTTTGACAGCTGTCCAGCATGCTAAGAGGATGCAAGACCATTTTGAGACCTATGAAATAGATGATGACAGTGTCAGAATGAGGATGTTTGTTCAAAGCCTAACTGGGGATGTAAGAACTTGGTTTAGATCCCTGAATGCAAATTCCATCACAACTCCTGATGAACTGTATCAAGCCTTTACTAGCAGATGGGAGAAGAAGAAGGATCCTCTGCACATACTTGGGGAATATGACACTATCAAAAGAGGTCCCCAAGAGACTGTTTTGGAGTATTGTGCAAGATTTAACAATGTATATAACGCGATCCCACAAAATTTAAGACCTCCTCCTGATTTAGCTTTGTACAAATTCCCTGATGGTTTTGACCCTGACATGGCCTATCAGTTGAAGGAAAGAGATCCTCAATCCCTTGCAGAGGCCCAAAGGGTTGCTGTTACAGTGGAAGCCAACCTAATTGCCAAAAGAAATAGGGCAAGGTTGGAAAAAAGGACTGCTTTCAAAGAGGAACCCTCTGCCTTTGATCAAAAGCTAGATGCGATTCTCACTGGAATGAAAAGATTGGGTGATAGAGTGGAATCGGTTGAAAGAAAAGTCATCATGGGAAGCACCACAAAACAACCCTCCTAGGAATCCAAATTTTAGGAGAACTCAAAACCCAGGCATTGGCAAACCCAGTGCTGATCAAGACATAAGACCCCCTTTCCAAGAAAATTATGCAGAAACTTCCACATCAACAGAGCCCAATGAAGATCCCGAGATTAATTTAATGGGTCTAGATGGTGAAAGTCAAGTTTTCTTAACACAAGAAGATCACGAGGATGATGAAACCAAACTGTTCCAAACTAAATCAGATGAATCCTTTGACTTTAAGCAAGGCTATGACGCTGCTGTTTATGAGGTCCATAAAAATACAAGCTAAGGAGCAAAACTGTGAATGTAAACCAGCCTGAAAAGATAAAGGATAATCACCAGCCGGAAAGAGTCATAGTCACAGAGCCTAATGACAAAACAAATTCACCTGCAGAAGAAGTGATTATTGTAGAGATCACTGAACCACTGTCCTCAAAACAGCAGCCTGTGGCCACTTCACCTTCTCAGCCTAATTTGAATGATACTCCCCAAGAGATGAGTAAAAGAGGCAAGTCCCAAAGTCAAGATAAAAATCAAGAAGAAGATTTAATAAACAAGGAAAGGACTGTTATCCATAACCCCAAGACCCAATATGAAAAACCCTTTGACCTAGAAACTGAAATTGGCAAACTAAAGATAGCAATTCCTCTCTCAGAACTAGCCAAGCATGACATCTATAAACTACAAATCAAGAAGTCCCTTCAACTCACTAGCAACAAAGATGATGTCAATGTGCTGGATGACACCCTAGAACTCCTGTTTGGCCCAGAAGTGGATGGAAAAACGATAGTCACAGGGGTATTACCTTTCTATGTCAGTTTACATATTCATGATAAAATATTACATAATGCAATGTTTGACTCAGGTGCCTCTCACAATCTCATGCCAAAAGCAGTCATGGAAAGATTGAATCTAGACATAACAAGACCATACAAGGACCTGTTTTCCTTTGACTCCAGCCAAGTCAAGTGTCTAGGTCTCATAAAAGACTTATGTGTGTCTCTGGTTCAATACCTAAACAAAACAATCCTAATGGATGTGGTAGTTGCTGATATCCCACCTAAGTATGGGATGTTGTTATCAAGATCATGGGGAGCTAAACTCCAAGGTTCCCTGCAATTAGACATGTCATATGCCACCATCTCTGTTTTTGGGCAACCAAAAAGACTGTACAGAGAAACACTCATGAAATATATGGTCAACAGTGAAGAAAAGCCTCAAAACTTCCCCATATATGCTGTCCATTCAGACATAGACTCATACATTCTCTTCAATGACAGCACAACTCCCTCAAAAGGTGAGGTTGAAACCAAGATACTCATACAGGAGGAAGACTCAAATGAAAGAATTACTACCCTTGAAACAACAGTCAATCAAACACTAGATACTGCTGTTGTTCTAAATATCAAGCATACCCAATCAAATGATGAAACTGTCCTAGAAGACAAGCTAGATGAAAAACCACAACTTCTACTCACATTGCCAGCCCATGAACAGATCATTAAATCTCCTTCCCAACAGGATATTCTATGGTTCCTTGAATTTGATGGCTCAGTCAACAAGTTAGGGGCAGGAGCTGGAGTTTGGGTACACAATAAAGAAAATAGTCATGCAGAAGGCAGAGCCTATAGATTGAACTTCAGATGTACTAATAACATGGCAGAATATGAAGCTCTTTTACTAGGCCTCAAGTTAGTAAAGTTCTTACAAGCTGCCAGGGTTTCAATCATGGGTGATTCAGATTTAGTTATTCAACATGTGAAGGGAAACTTTGTCACCAATGACAAAAGACTAAGGACTTATAGGTCTGCTGTTGCTGAGGTACTAAACTTTTTCTCTGAATTCCAAATCACTAAAATTTCTAGAACCCACAATCTACATGCTCATAGTTTAGCCACCTTTGCAAGTACTTGCAAGCTGCCTTTCGAGCCCCATCATTGTTTTACAGCTGAGGTAAAACACAGACCCTCCATTCCAAACAATGTTGATGATTGGCAAGTATTTGAGGATGACAAGCAAATAAACCATTTTTTAACTCTGCAGCAAGAATTTGCAGGATTAAATATTGACACTAATACAACAATTCAATCACAAATACTTGATACAGCAAGTCAATCACAAATACTTGAAAGAGCAAGTCCATCACAAATACAGTTTCAGAAAACTACTCACCCAATATCACCCAGAACAGAAAAACAAATGCTAAATCTAACTATTTTCAATAAGGACAACATTCAGCAAATTCAATCAATCAAGTGTGAGGAAGTGGCCAATGCTGAAACTGAAATCATAGAGCTAAAAGACAATTTTCTACCAACATGCCTAACTCCACTAGAAGACATCTTTGACTCAAATGATATCCCCAAAAAACCAAAAATGCAGCCCTTAAATGCAGCCATTGAAGAATGCAACATAGGTACAATTGAAAAACCCAAAGTAATTAAATTGTCTGCTTCTTTACCTCCTGACCAAAAGCCTAAATACATTGACCTCTTTAAAGAGTTCCAGGATGTCTTTGCATGGAGTTATGAGGACCTAAAGTCCTATGACACCTCTGTTATCCAGCATACAATCCCTCTCAAACCTGATCAAAAGCCCTTTAAACAAAAATTGAGGAGAACCAATCCTATGCTTCTCCCAGCAATGGAACAAGAAGTACAGAAAATGTTCAAGGCAGGCATCATAGCACCAATCAGATTCTCTGAATGGATCTCCAACTTAGTCCCTACAAGAAAGAAGACTGGTGAAATTAGGCTGTGTGTGGACTTAAGGAATCTGAACCAAGTATCCCTCAAAGACAACTATCCCTTACCCAAGATGGATCACATTCTCCAAAGAGTGGTAGGGGCCTCAAGGATCTCATTACTGGATGGATTTTCAGGCTTCAATCAAATCCTGGTGCACCCTGATGATCAAGACAAAACAACATTCACTACCCCGTGGGGAACTTTCAAATATGTAAAGATGCCTTTTGGATTGAAAAATGCAGGGGCAACTTTTCAAAGAGCAATGGATATTGCTTTTTCCAAAGAGATTCATGACTTCCTTGTCATTTACCTAGATGACCTTACACCTTTCTCAAAATCAGACCAAGAACATATAAAACATTTGAGACAGATCTTCCTAAAATGCAGAAAATATGGAATTTCCTTGAATCCCAAGAAATCCCTGTTTGGTTTAGAGGAAGGTAAACTATTGGGCCACATCATTTCTAAAGATGGCATTAGAATTGACCCAGATAGGATACATGCTATCCTACAAATGCCCCACCCAAGAAATGTCAAAGAATTGCAAGGATTCTTGGGAAAAATCAATTTCTTGAGAAGGTTTATCCCAAAATTAGCAGAACTAATCAGATTATTAAATAACATGCTAAAGAAAGATTCAAAAGTCAAATGGACTGTTGAAGCCAATCAAGCCTTTGAAGGTATAAAACTGGCCCTTACCCAAACCCCAGTGTTGACCAATCCTCAGTTTGACAGAGAATTTATCATTTTCTCTTTTGCCTCCCAGCATACTATTGCTGCTGTTTTATTGCAAAAAGATGACCAAGGAAATGAGAAGCCAATTGCTTTCTCTAGCAAAGCTCTTAGAGATGCACCTTTAAAGTATCAAATCATGGAAAAACAAGCTTATGCTTTGGTCAAAGCCATTAAAGACTTTAGGATTTATATCCTTTATTCCCATGTTATAGCATATGTGCCAAGTCCTATTGTCAAAGACATTCTCACCCAAGAAATTTTAGAGGGAAGAAGAGGAAAGTGGATTGCCAACATCTTGGAATTTGATATTGAGATAAAACCTACAAAACTAATAAAAGGGCAAGGCTTGGCCAAATTAATGACAGAAGCAAATTTCCAAGCCTTAGACATCAACCAGCTGGACAGTGAACCGGAGCTGGCGACTCCAAAGATTAATGTAGCCTTTGAACAATCCCCTTGGTACTCTGATATATGTTATGTATTGCAAAACCTGTGTGCTCCCCCAGGATTGTCCAGAACTAAATGTAGGTTCCTAAAAATGAAAGCTTCTAAATTCTGTGTTATGGATGGAAATTTATTGTGGAAAAACCATGAAGGAATATTGCTAAACTGCCTAATTGAGAATGAAACTGACAATATCATAAAGGAATTCCATGCAGGTGACTGTGGTGGACACTTGTACTGGAAGTCCACTGTGGATAAAATACTAAGGGCTGGGTACTACTGGCCCACCATGTTCTCTGATGTCAAGAAATTCACCACCTCATGTCATAAATGTCAAGTGTTTGAGGGAAAGAGACAGTTGCTGCCACTTCCCTTAAGGCCTATTGCAACAGAGAGACCTTTTCAACAATGGGGCTTGGATTTCATTGGGGAAATTCATCCTTCATCTTCAGGCCAACATAGATGGATCTTAACAGCCACAGATTACTTCACCAAGTGGATTGAAGCTGTCCCATGCAGACAAGCAAATGATTCCACTATCATTCAGTTCTTGGAGAACAACATATTGGCTAGATTTGGCTGTCCTGACAAAATAATAACAGACAATGCTGCTGCTTTCAGATCCAAGAAAATGGTGAACTTCTGCCATAAATTTCACATCACCTTGGGCCATTCTACTGCATACTATCCCCAAGGAAATGGCCTTGCTGAGTCATCAAATAAAAGTCTGGTAAACATCATAAAGAAAGTACTAGAAGAGAACAAAAGGAATTGGCATAAGAAGCTTGTGAATGCCCTATGGGCAGATAGACTAACAACCAAAAGATCAATTGGGACCAGCCCATATGAGTTGGTTTATGGATTAGAGGCCAAATTTCCTTCATCACTAGGAGTGCCTGTTATGAAACTTCTTCAAGAAAGCCAAGCTGAACCAAATGATATGCAAAGAAGAATCAATCAGATCATATGTTTACAACAAACTAGAGACCAAGTTTTCAGCAGAGTTCAAGTTCTACAAGAAAAATTAAAGAAGGCCTTTGATAGAAGAACTAAGGCAGAAGATTTCAACATTGGTGACAAAGTCCTCAAGTGGGATTCAAGAAGAGAGGATAAGGGAAAACATGGAAAATTTGATTCCCTTTGGAGAGGACCATTTGTTGTCCAAGCAGTACAAGGAAACAACACTTATTTCCTTAAGAGTCTCAACGAAACTGATTTGGATGAAGGTCCTGTGAATGGCAAGATGCTGAAGCACTATTTTGAATATCACCCATAAGTGCAGCCTAAGTTTTCCCTTGTACATATCCAGATGTATATATTATTTTCTGTCAACATGTAGAAATGCAATTTCTCAAAGTTCTCTTAAACTGCCAGCGAAAGGTGAATAGAATCAGAGGTCTACCAAGAAGAGAAGCACACAATTTTGGCATTTCAAAGCATCAAACTTCAAGATTGGCAAGAGCAGTCAAGGAGCAAGGCAATCTGACCTGCTGTTCTTGGTCTTTCAAATGAAACACCACCCCCATGTGGAGCCACTGTTAGCTACCTATACCAATAGGTTTCATATTTCATGATTGGCAATGAAAAGGTCCAAATATGCTCTGCTTTGATGATGCAAAGATCACATATTTCCATAAGAATACAATCTGTGCTTATAGCTTGATGGGGACTCAAATTTTGATGGATGGTCCAACAGTCTAAACTGGATCATGTCATGTTTTAAATTTTCAGTTGTAGAATAGAGAAAGGAGTCTGTCCAAACTGTTTAATCTTGGCAGACAAGTAGTTCAGGTAAAGAAGAAAAGGCTCCCAACAGCTTAATCTGGGACCTTGGAAGAAATAAGGGTAGAAGTAGATAGAAAAACAAAAGAAAAAGCCAAAGAAAAGAAAAGGCAAGTAAGGGTCTGCAAGCCTAAGTGCACCCTCCAAGAAGAAACAAAAAGTGCTAGGCAAAGTAGCTGGGTAAGTAGATGGGGTTGCAGAGGTGGTATTCATTTCAGATTTAACCTTGATGGTCAAAATGAGAAAAGAAAAACAAAGAAGCATGTCTAACTTCCCAATTATCCCTTTTCCCACTCATTACTAACATCCCCTCATCAATTGAATTGCTTAGAAAACTTGAGGTTTGATGGTGGTTTTATTCATTGAAAAGCCACATTTCTTGTCTAAAAATTCTTTTCATTTTGATCTACTCCCTAAACGAAGTAAGTTTCAAGTAAACTTAGTCATTTTCCCCCTCATTCACATATTCCCCCATATTAACTCTAACTCTATTATGTAATTCCCCTATGTTACCCTTTCCCTAGTATTATTAACACCATGGTGTATAAACCCCCAAAGCATTCTATGAATATCCTCCTTCTAGCATTATAGCTAAATATGTCTGTCTAAAGGGAGACTTTAGTCCACCTGGGACTGTGGTCAACCCTGTCCTGGGGCTGCTCTAACCTCTGGTTATGAGCAACAACCTCTCCCCTAAGCTCTCACCTTCCCTCTGCTCAGAAAAACCCAAAAAATCCCCAAAAAACCTTGCTAAAAACCCCTTTTGTCCCTTTAACCTGCTTCATTGGCAAAAATACTCTAAAAACCCACTTTTCTCCTTTATCCAAAGTCTAAGCACCGGGCGCATTTTGACAAAACTATTCATAAAAAACCCATTTTTTATGTTATCCAATGGTTCGGGCGCTATATTGGTTTTATTGAAAATATATTAAAAAACCATCGAAATCCTTCATACCCCAATGGTCTTCCGCTAAGCGCGCATCCCAAAAAATATATTTTTATATCCCGCCCCCCTTCCATATCGCTCGATCACTTCATCAACCCGTCAGCCGTTCGATCGAGCGCCTCTGATCGGACGACCCTTATGCATATCGGGTTGGTCCCCACGCCCGAAAGTTAGTACCCGAGAAACTGACGAAGGGTTACGTCAGTCCTCGGCCACGCGTCACCTTCTCAGTCTCTCGGAGCGGCCTCTGACAAAACCGGGGCCGTATTGTAAGCGGTCCGAGAAAACCGTTACCACTGTTGCACTTACCGCCCGGTTTTGCTGGTCCCATGTCATGCCCACGTCAGAGCCACGTCGCTGCCACCCCGCCGTCGCATCACCTCATTCGTTCGTCCCTTCGCTGACATGTCCGCCACTTCAGCATATCCATGGACCAACCAGGACCTGCCACATCACCCGGTGACGTCATGTTGACGTCATCCGACTCCGACCCCACCCGATGACGTCATGCTGACGTCATCCCAAAAAGGCGCCAATATGACAAAAATCTATTTTTAGGCCAAAATTTCATGTTTTTTTTCTACTTTTGCCGAAAGAGACTGTTGTTATTCCTGCATGTATTTGACGAACATACCAGCGCCAACCTGCACCATTCGACTCTGAAACCGCGGGCGCCTCCGTCGTACCTGCATTTGCAACTGTCAGTGGCAATCCGCAAGGTATTTCTCGAAATTATTCTCTGCACCTGGTTTTTATCCAAATTTCTACAAACAAACTGTTAAGGGAGTGTTAAAACACTGAATTCACCGTCTAGTATCCAGTAACCTGTACCTATTTCCCTCTGGCAAGGCAACAAACAGTTTACGAAACCTGCATTTGACTGAATCAACCTGAATTCGCAGGTAGCTCGCGCAATCGTGAGCTAGAAACCTCTGCTGGCTAAATTCACCTTAGAAAAGTTTTGGTCAGCCTTGCTATTTATTTTTATCAATCCGTTAAACAATATTTCAATTGTTGTGTGCTCAATTCACCCTCTGGTCCTTGAAATTCACACTTCCATTGAAAGGAATCACCTCTGTGTTGTTTTGCTTACTTCAACCAGTTCACCTGCAAGTCAGAAGCTTAATAGACCATGGAAACTCCAATTGCACTGAACATCAAGCCTCTCAACACCCCTCAAAGGGAGTTAGAATGGAAAGCTCTGGGATATGTGGATTATCAGATGTTAGACTATTTTCCATTAGGCTCTAAATATAATATTCAGATGCTAAATGAGTTGAAATCCCAGCACCTTAGTGGAGCTGATATCCTAAGCATTTGGGACTCAAACCTGCCCATCTACAACCTCCCCCAGGTAAATCCTATGCCAGAATTGATCCACAGATGCCAGGAGTGCTATGATCCATGCCAAAGAGCTGTTCTCAGCCCCACAGGCTCAATTCTGTTCCATATCACCCCAGAGAGCATAAATGAGATGCTGCATTTCCACACTGCAAAACCATTGACCCCCCTCTACATGTAGAACTTGATAAAGAAGAGGACTAAGTTGTCAAATGACCAGATCATCAAAAGCAATCAGCTGTTCATACAACCAAGCTCTGAAGCCATCAGAACTCCTCCTATTGGATATGCATACTTAAATGAATTGGGCAGAATGCTAGTGGATTTGATCAGCTATGTCCTAGGGTTCAGGGGAGTGGAGGATGTGGATGATAGTATAATGGCAATGCTGTCTATATTCTCTCCTGGAAAGCCTCCAGCTGTACATTATGACTATGCCACATATATTGCAGATAGGATCCATGACCAGCTAATGAATCTGCAAAGGGAAAGACTGTTCAGATACACTTCATACATTTACCATCTATTCTTGTTTTATCAACCAGGCAGCTTCCTCATTCCCCTGAAGCAAGTTAATGCCCAGGGGAATCCAAGGTCAGTTGTGTTTTGGACCTCAGTTTTTCATTGCACCTCTGTATCACCATACACATACTGTGAGTTCATAGACTTGTTCATTCATCCAGCTATGACATTATTGAATGGTGTTTCTCCTCCAAGGTTAACTGATGACATGAGGAGAGTTCTCCATCTCTCCAAAACCTACAACATTGGTAATTGGTACTTTTACCAACACCACACAGTGATCAGAGTATATGGCTGTGAGTTGAAGCCTTATTGGCTGCCAAGGTATGTCCCTATGAGACTTTTTGCCCTAGAATACTTCAGGCAATTTGGGAATGCCGACTACCTCCACTTCCAAAGCAAGAACAAGAAGGCACAGTTGAAGGTAAGGAGCCAGCTGGGCCCTTTCCTATATAACAAAAGAGAGGAGGGATGGAAAGAGGCAAATAATATCCTAGAGGTCCTCAAACTGCAAACTAGTTTTGAATGGATACCCTATGACCCCAATCATTTTGTTTCCCTCAGGAGGATAAAATACAAATTGGGTAGCTATGCACATATGAGGCTGCCTGAGATTGAGCAGTATGCCAATGCATTGAGCTGGAAAAAGGGCACCCTAGAAGAGGAAATTACTAGTGAAGAGCTGCTAGAAAGAGAGGCTAGAAATATTCAAAAAGAAGCTGACTTGGAAACCTGTGGACAGGTTCCCCTCTCATATCAAAGACAACTTGGAGCAGCTGCCTCATCCTCAACAACACATCAGCAAGCTGCCATGAATACTCCACATACATCCAACAAAGGCAAAGAAAAGCAGATGGAACAACCACCTCCTATGACTGAAGATCAAATGGAAACACTAGTCCAACAACAAGAAGAAATGATGCAGCAGGAAGTGCAGCAACAAACACAACACCAACAACAAGAAGAACAAAGACAGGAGCAGCCTGTCCAGCAAGAGCAAACAGTGGAAGCCCCTAAATCCACTGAACAAACTGTGCCTCCAAGGCAAGAAACTTCAGCTGAGGCATCAATCCTCCAAACTCCACAAAAGGAGGATACAAGCAGGAAAAGGGACAGAGAGACTCCCCTTACAACATCAACAACTCATGGGGAGAAAAGACAGAGAATCAATCCCTTCTCAGAGGAAGAAATGCCAATGGGACAGTCTTTTGGTATGGTCCCACCCAACAGGGAAGCATCAGCAAGTTCCTTTCAACAGGAACAGGATAGAGCAATGGGAGGAGAAGTGAGTTCCTCAAATCAGCAAAGGGAAGGTGGACTCAGCATTAAACAACAGTTCATCAACATTAAGAGGAGAAATGAGCCCATCAAAATACAACTGTATAACCATCTGTTAAACATGGCTCCCACCAATCAACAAAGACTCATGTCTGCATATGATGTGCAGGAAGGCAAAATGATCATGAGTCATTTTATGCCAACAGCAGTGCAGCCCCAATCTGCCTCTGACTACTTGAGGACCAACCTGGAGGTCCTTGCCAAGGATATCCACCCAATGGACAAAATAGAACTGCATAAGCAAACGGGTGAGATGGTCTATGCTTCCCTGGCAGACCAAACATTGGATAATTACAGGCTACAAAGTAGCCTTAACAACACAGCTGCTCAGCTTGAGTTGGAGAAAGCATCCTCTCAAGCAAAGGACAACAGAATTAGGTCCTTAGAAGACATCATCATAGAGATTGGGCATGATCCCAAAGATATCAAGGGCATACAAGAGATATTAAAGTTGAGGGATGCAGACATGGCAGCTTTGAGGAGAAAGATCAAACTCCCAGCAACAATTCACCCTCAAACAGATGATGTTGCCCAGCAAAGACATGATCAAGAGGCCACAAACTTGTTGGTATCTCTGTACAAGCAGCTAATCCAAACTCAAGAAAAGCTGGGAGAATCAGAGGCTGCAAAGGCAGCATTACAGGCAGCCTTGAAACAAAGAGAAGAAGGTCAAACCTCCCAGCCTCCTCCTGAAGTAATCAACCTTGAGGAAACTGCTCCCATTATTACTCCTCCTCCTCAACAGACAGAACCAACAACACCAACTACATCGACAACAGCACCAACAACAGAGCAACTCATAGTCTGGACATGCAGAAGCTTCAAAATGAGATTCAAGTCCTGGAAGCTCAAATGTTAGAGCTTAATCAAGCCAAAGAATCTTTGGCTAAAGTAAATGAAAGATATGATAAGAGCAAACAGAATGTGGCTGAGAGAGAAAGAGATATAAAAGCTCTCAAAAAGAGAATAACTGAGCTTGAGAAAGAGCTCACACTTGATAAGGTAACAGCAGAGCTCAAAACAGTCCTATGGGCCAATATTGGCCAGTCCATTACTGATCAGTGGCAATTCATTGAAACCATAGATGAGCAGTCAGCGCTCATTACAAAGGCAAATAGGGAGATACACAGAGCAAGAGCAAGCCTTGGCAACATGCCTGATGCTGCCAATAGGATGATCAACATATTAAATAACAGGACAAGCTCTCAACTGACCACCATGGGAATTGCTCACAGGACTGAGACAATCTCAATGGTTAAAAGGGTCCTGACATTAAGAAACCTGGTTGGAACATTAGAAAGGAGAACCCAAGATATGCAGACCGAAATCAACAGGTTCATGGACAGGTTTCAGGTATTACAAAACAGAGGCCTCCCCAGCATACTAAGCAGTGTGGGAAGACTGCTTACCCATGAAAATTATGCTAAAAGGGTCAATGCCTTTGCTGCAAGTCAAATTGCAGGACAGCCCAGCACTTCAGCAGAATCAGGGCCAGCATCAGGGCAGACTCTCTACAATAGGGTGGAAAACCTGTTTTTCATCATGAACGAGATCAGTCATCTGTTCGATGTGCCTCCAAATTTCTATAAATATACAGAAGTAGATGAAACCATAGAGGCAATTGTGAAGCACCAATTGCCCACACAGGAAGTTTGGAATAGATTGACACAGCTAATATTATCAAGCCAGAACCTGTAATGTTAAGTTTTTTCAAAATTATAAGTGATCATACACACGGAAAATTTTGGTAGATAAGCATACAAAGGAAGGATGAAAGGCTGAGCCAACTCAGCAGGGCTATTCGGTCACCACAGCAGCAAGCACAGTCACAGGTGGCAGGGCCGAGAAGATACAGCGCAACAAACGTAAAGACACATTTTCCAGCATTAAAGCAAAGCGTTCCAACCGACTCAGTGACCTCCAAAGGTCAAAATATCCTCTGACAAACTTAAAGAGCAGTTATGTTGTATTCAAAGCTGTAATAACTTCTTTTCTACTTTTCTGTACGAAGTAATGAAAATATTTCTCTCTCAGATGACTCAATGCCTGAGATATTTTGTATAAACATTTCTATAAAGTCCCCTTCGCAGGAGTTTGCAAGGGGTTGTTGTTGATTTCATTTCTATATTTCCGTTGCCGTACAACTCTCAGAGAAATAATACAAAAGGTGGATGGAATTTCCAAAGCTCTGTGTTCCTTGATGCACTGTGGTGGCTGGCTGAATGTTACAGGATTCCTGCATGTTTCATAGCACAATAAGTCTTCTTTAAAACTCTGTGTTATATGTTTTCTAGTCTTTCATCTTCTTTCATGTTTATGAGTTTTACACTTAATGGCAAAGTAAAAGAATAGTTCCAGGATTTGATCACAGATTACCCTGAACTCAATCTAAGCTGTTATAAATGTTTTCTTCAGATAGAGTAAATAAGGTGTAATTCTTAATTGCTACACTTTCAAGCTATATCTTTCACTGTGATAAATATTTCAGGAATTCAAGTTTGCTCCTGAGGCATCTATCTCTTTCCCACACCCCAGCTCAGTGGAAAATTCTTGAATGCTTTTCACTGGTTGTTCACATGTCACCATCATAATCTAACTTTGTTATGTGAAGTATTTAAATGGCCTTGTAATTTCAGTAAATCATCTCAAGGTTTCTAAACATTTGCAGCCACAGACTCCATTGCCCAATGAAATAAACTCATCTGCAGATTGCACACTTCAAATACAGAAAGATATCCCTCAACCAAAGCATAAAACTAAGCACCCTCATTTCATATCTAGCCTAAAATCTCCACAGAACAGAGACAAATTATAAAGAGAGAGCCCTCTCTGATTACAGTGTGGCTAGGCACTGTAATCCAAAGATTGGTTAGTGGTTACCCCGGCCGTATTCCCTTAGAGTCAAAGGGAACAACCTGGGTGTTAACAACCTCCATAATCTCCATCATCATATTCTTCTTCTTCTTCCAGTGCAAAATCTGAAACAGAAAATAAACCTAAGAAAATATCTCTTTTGAAACTTGATGTAAAATTTGAATTACCTATTTATGCTGGTGAAATGAATCCTGAAAAGTTAGATAACTGGATTACACAGATAGAAGTGTATTTTCGTATTTAGAACATCTCTGACGATAAAACGAAAACTCAGTTAGCTACACTTAGAATGGGGGAAACAACTTTAATCTGGTGGGAAAGTAAAACTCAAATAGATGTAAAACGAAAAGGAAAAATCATCTCTTCATGGTCTAAGTTTTTAAAAGCTCTTAGGAAATAATTCTATCCTTTGGGATACATGCAACAAGTTGTTATTGATTCGCAACATCTGTGGCATGGTAAAGGGTAGATTGTTTAGGAGTTTACTTAGGAGTTCAGAAAGAAAGCATTGGCATTTGGTATTTCATTGGAGACACGTGAAACTTTATTAAAATACATTGGCAGTTTACATTCATATTTGCAGCATACATTATTGATGCTTAATCCTGATCATTTTGATGAAGTGTGTGTTCAGGCCATACATATTGAATCAGGTGGCAGACCATTCAAGTTTTCACAAAAACCATCCAGACAATTGGAAATCAAGGATTCCAAATACAGCAAGAAGAAGGGTAATATGAAGGGAAAGAGATCAACGACAACTCAGAAGGTAGGTGAAGGACCTACTTGTACTCATTTCCAGAGGATCGGACATGATGAGTCCAAATGTTGGAAACTTCACCTAGAACTCAAACTGAAGAAGTTTCAGAAGAAGAAAGGTGAAAAGAAGGCCAATACAACAATCCAATAAGATTTGGGCTCCAACTCAGGTGATGAAGGTAAAATAACCGTAATGGTTTCAACAGGTAAAACTTCTGATACTGGTTCAAGTTTTAGCACTTCTATACCTTCTTCAAACCAAAATCATCTAAATGAGGATAAAAGGGTTGAATTATTTCACATAAGGATAACTTCTAAGCACACAAAAATAGATACATTATTTGACAGTGGATCACAGACAAATTTAATATCTGAAGATTTAGTTAAGAAATTGGGTTTGGAGACACATAATCATCCAAGACCATACCCTCTAGGTTGGCTGAATAAAGAGACTCAGATTAATGTCACAAAGCAATGTCGATTAAAATTTGCCATAACAAATCACTACATTGATGAAGTAGATTTAGATGTGATTCTAGAAGATATATGTGGAGTAGTGCTAGGAAGTCCTTATCTCTATGATCGTGATGTAGTGTTTTATAGGAAAGAGCATAAATATCATCTTAAGAAAGATGGGATTGAATTTATTGTCAGGGCACATAAACTTAAAACACACTTGGATTTAGTTTCAGTTAATCAAATGAAGAGATTAATAAGTTCAAGTAAGAAATATGTACTTATGGTTGTGAAAGAACAACATAAGGATCGACAAGATGCTTTTTCAGGTTGTGAATCTCAGTTCAAAGATATATTGGTTAAAGTGGGAGATTCTTTTCAAAATCTATTTAAGGAACCAAAAAATATTCCTCCTAAAAGAGAAATACAACACGAAATACAATTAATGTCAGATGCCCCTCTTCCTAAAATTAGAATGTATCGCCTATTAGTTATAGAGAACGAAGAAATAAAGAAACAAATACAAGAATTGGTTAAAAAAGGTTTTATTCGACCTAGTTCATATCCATGTGGCTCACCCATAAGTTTGGTTCCTAAGAAAGACAGAACATGGAGAATGTGTGTCGACTTCAAGGCCTTAAACAAGATAACAATAAAAAATAGGTATCCTCTTCCCAGGATAGATGATTTACTTGATCAATTGAAAAATTCTATCTATTTCACTAAGTTAGATTTAAGAAGTGGGTATCATCAAATCCGCATAGCATAAAATGACATTTGGAAGACTGCATTCAAAACTAGACAAGGACTATTTGAATGGTTGGCAATGACTTTTGGTTTGTGTAATGCACCAGAAACTTTCATGTGGGTTATGAATGATGCTTTCCGCCCATACACTGGTAAATTTGTCATAATATACTTAGATGACATTCTGATTTTCAGTTCCAATATAGAAGAACATGTTAAGCAGGTTTTTCACGTATTGAACAGAGAAAAATTGTACCTTAAACTTTCCAAATGTGAGTTTGGGAAAACTTCACTAAATTATCTTGGTTACATAGTTGGAGGTGGAAGTTTAAAAATAGATCCAGCTAAAATCGATGTGATTTTTAAGTGGCCAAGACCACAGAATGTGACTGAAGTTAGAAGTTTTTTAGGTGCAATTCAGTATTGGAGAAAATTTATTGCTCAGTTTTCTTTGATTGCTTCACCGTTACATGCTTTAACAAGTTCTAAAGTTCCCTTTCAATGGGGAGGTAAACAAAAAAAATCTTTTGATGCACTTAAGAAGAAAATAGTCACAACACCAATCTTAGCTTTACCAGATATTCAAAAACCATTTGAAATTGAAACATATGCTAGTGGTTATGCAATGGGTACAGTCTTACTTCAAAACGGGAAACAAATTTGTTTTCATTCAGAAACTTTTTCTAAGGCAGTAATGAATTATCCGACATATGATAAAGAACTATTTTCTTTGGTTGAAAGTGTTAAGAAATGGAAACATTATTTAATGGGTAAGGAAACAAGATTCGCACAGATCATCAACCGCTTCAGTACTTACAGTCTCAAACTAAGTTGCAAAAATCTCGTCATTATAGATGGATGGGATTTCTTCAGCAATTTAACTTAGTAATTAAGTACAAGAAAGGTGTCACAAACAATGTAGCCGATATGTTATCTAGGCCATCTTTGAATGCTTCTGTAGTTCTACATAGTAGTTCTTTAAAGCATGAAAGTGATATAGAACAATATAGAACATATACTGATTTCAAAGATATTTATGAATCACTAACTCATGGTGCTCAGGTGGAGGAAATCAATTATCATGTTCATGACAGGTTGTTATATCATCTGGGTAAGTTATGCATACCACAGACAGAAAGAGTGCATGTTGTCTGGGAAGCACATTCTTCTCGCATATTTTGGAGTAAGCAAAACAATGTCACAAGTTCAAAGGTATTGTCACTAGCCTCGTATGTATGAAACTGTTGCTAAATAAATTAAAGGATGTGTGATGTGTTCGACCAACAAACCAGGCAATCGAAAGATTGGTTTATACATGCCACTTCCAGTACCTTTGTGACCATGGGACAATATTTCCATGGATTTTGTTGGAGGACTTCCTATGTCCAGGAGAGGGCATGATTACCTATATGTTGTGGTTGACAGATTCAGCAAAATGTGTATTCTTGTTCCATGCAAAAAGAAAGTGACAACTGAACATATTGCAAAGGTGTTCTTCGATCAGGTATGGGTTCATTTTGGGTTACCTACTTCTATTATTTCTGATCGAGGCACTCGTTTTGTAGGAGAATTTTGGTCCACTTTATGGGAACTCATGGACACAAAGCTGAAGAAGAGCACAAATTTTCATCCACAAACCAACGGACAAACTGAAGTGGTGAACAAGACAATCATACATATTCTCCGAGGGTATTGCAGTAAACATCCTAAATTGTGGGATGAATCTTTATCTTATGTGCAACATGCTTACAATCGAGCCTTACATTCATCCACTAATCAATCTCCATATGAAACATATTTTAGGTATCTACCAAAGTCACCAATGGACTTCATGTTTGGTGAAGAGGATAAAGTGGGTGAACATGATGATGCAAACAAAGAAGTTAAGTTCATTCAACGGATACAACAGATACATGCAGTAGTGCAGGATCAATTACAGAAGAGTCAGGCCAAGTATAAAATGCGCCATGACAAGCATCGAGTCGATCATCATTTTCAAGTCAGCGATCATGCATGGTTGTATATTAGTAAAGACAAGTTGAAAGGAGAAGGTAAGAAACTAAAACCCATCAGGTATGGCCCTTTCAATATTATGGAAAAGATTGGAAATAATGCTTTTCAATTAAATTTACCTCCTTACATGCAAATTTACTCAGTTGTAAATGTGGAAAATATGAAATTGTATGAACCTTCGATGATCATGGATCCCGAGGAAGATACACAGATTTCGACTATTGATGATTTGGCACCTGAGTATATGAATGATTTGTAGGAAGATATCATCTTGGACAGGAAGATTCGATCTTCGAGGCATGGAGACGTTGAGTATATTTGAGTAGGACTCAAGGGCATGAATCCGAGCAAGGCAAGGTGGATGGAGATCAGAAAAGTGAGGGAACTGTACCTCGCCTGGTATCTGCTTAAAATCAAAATTTTGTGGTACAAAAACTTTCAAGTAGAGAGGATTGATCCAGGAGGATCTTGTCAGTCCAGTGTATCCGGATAGTTCAAGTCGTCTTCAGCTTCGTCAACTTCGCCAGTGTTCTTTAGTTCTTCCGACGTTGGTTTTGTTGTAAGTTATTCATGGTGGAACTATGGTCCAAATCAATGTCACAATGTGACAATTTGTTATATATGGTTTATTTAACTAAAGGTAACCACCCTAAATGGGAACCTAACTCATTGCATTAAACCTATGCTAAAAGTCCTATGCAACAAACCTATGGTTAAAACATGTTTAAAAACCTAATGCAAACCTAAACACCTAAACCTAACTCTAAACCCACTCTCGAGCCTTTGTAAAACATTACAAAACAAATGACACAGTTCCTAACTGCAAAACTAAACCACATCGGAACCGTAAACATGTGAGTGGTGTGTTGACAACAGCAAAGGTTACAACTAATCGTAGCGGATATGAAACCGTAACCTGTGACATGTGAGTAGGTAAGCGGGTAAGGGTTACAATTAACCGTCAGCTTGGAAACTGCGCGAGGAATGTTAACATGTGAGCAACAACCGGAACATTCAGGTAACCGTTGGAGTTCACCGCCAGCCATTGCCACAACCGCCAAAGGAATGCGCTATTCACATAGCGCTGTCACTGTCAACCATCTGGAAATGTCGGGCAAATAAACCACATGTGTCAAACAACAGTTAGACCACCCTGTTCACATGCGGGCGGTCAACCTCCGCCGCTCAGTCAGCAAGCCACCATCGGGTTTATTTTATCATAAGGTTTAAAAATGGGTTTTGGTTGTAGTTTGTTTAAATATTAATTCGAAGACCATGAAACCTATCTTATGTGTCAGCTCCTGACTAGACTAAGACTCAAAACAACCCCATAATGTAGCTTATTCATCCCAAACTCATCCTGAGGAGGTTGGAGTGTTTTCTTAGGCATTTTTAAAGGCAATTTACTCATTGAAGGCATTAGAGTGGTTTTAGAATTTGTATGCAGGTTCTAGAGGTCATAGTTTTTTTTGTTTTCAGTGTAACAAGAGCATCCAGAGTCAGAATTGGGAACCGTGATAGGTGTTGGAAAGCTGGTTCAGAGAGCTATCCTTTAATAGTGACCAGAAGTGCCTGCGTGTACATTTAGTTTGGCCAAATCTCTGTGTAATCGACCTCTTCTATTTCAATCCTAATAAAGCGGTCACCCATCTTGAAAGTGGACTCGGAGACGTAGTCCATCAGGGACAAACTCCGTAATCAATCTTGTTGTCTGGTATCATTATGTATTTTATGTTTTCATTACTGTTTTGCATCTTACTTATGTTTTATCAGCGGCCGTAAAGTATTTCTTCTCAAGAAGTTCTCTCGATTTCCGCACTTTCAGTTAATAATCAGTTCGTCAATGGCTAATCAATTCTAAATCGGTTTTAACTTATGATCATTTCAGATCAGTGCTCAAAGCAACACCGTCTTCTACATCCAATTTGTAGAGGTTCTTTACCCGAACTCCGATCCGCTTCACTTGTCCTGAGGCTGTGTGACAAAGGAAAGCCTTTCCTTTGCTAAATATCACATTGTAGCCACAATCCTCCAATATGGAAACTAAAACCAAATTCTTCTTCAAACCTGAAATATACATGACATCTTTTAATGTGAGAGGAGAACCAAACTCCCTCTGAAAGGTAATAGTAGCAATGCCGGTCGCGCTATACCTCCCATCATCTCCCATTTCGATGTGCATCTGGAGGTCCTTCTCCTCCAAGTCACTAAAGGATTATTTGTTGCTAGTCATATGGAATGAGGCTCCACTCTCTAGATACCACACACTACCCATCACCGATGTCACCATGCAAGCGATGAGGGTGCAATCCAACTTGAATTGTGAAGTAAGAGCTTCACCTACCACTCCTCTTGATGGATTCTTTCCATCCTTCTTGTGCGAACACTTCGTGGCATAGTGTCCCAACATGTGACAATGAAAACATTTAATATTCGACATGTCCTTCTTCTTTCTGCCCTAAGTGGAATTTGATTTGGAATTGGATGAATTCCATTTCCCTTTCTTTGCCTTTCCAGATAAGGCACAATTCTCCTCATCATCATGCTTGGATGAGGATCCATCTCAGGTGTTCTGCCAAAACTCTTCTTGCACCAAGTCAGACCACAAACACTGTCCCTCTGGTAGCTTCTCCCTCTCATTTACTGAGTCCTAGTAGCTGTGTCAGTCTTGGGAAGTACTAGAAGTGATAAGATGACCAGATCGTCTTCAGCAACTATTAACACTGACACTTCCAAGCTCATCCTGACATTGGGTGAACTTGATCAATAACCTTGGTATTGTGTCACCTTTCTCCGCCTCGATTTTTCTGAGATTATCCTTTAGTGCTAGTGTCCTGTAGTCACTGCTATTTTGAAATGGGTTTGTCAGGGCCTTCCACATTGCATATGGAGTCTCCTTACCGTGGAGGTTCGAGACAATATGATCTCAAAATCCTTCTCGCATTTGCAACACAATTTCTCCACTTTGTCAGATCTTGAGAATTAGCTGTTGCAGGCTTAGAAATATCTTTGTCTATGAATTCCTTAAGCCCGTTTCCTTCCAAAACTGCCTCCATCCTGTCCTTCCAAGCAGTATAGTTCAAACTACCCTCAAGGGCATATTCAAGTCTTAGTCTGTAGAACGACATCTTGTTGGATTAGAAGTATGATACTGCACATTCGATTTCACCTGTAAAAGACAAACTCGTATTCTCCTCTTCTAGAGTGATTAATGCTCTCATACCATGTAGAAATTCCTTGTATATTCAAACTGCTAATTGTAATATGCTAAAACAATAGACTTGAATCTAATTTACTCATCAACAGAAACAATTAAACGATCACGAAATCACGAAGCATACAAGAAAAATAATTCAATCAACATATTACACAACGATTTCCTGGGGAAAGCCAAAACTAAAACCCCTTGTTATCCATATATTGCATTAGTCAGAAAATATGAGAAGATTACAATTCTTTGCTCAAGCTCGAGCAACCTTTGCACTATCTCTATTTGTCTCACAACTTCCTAGACAAGCCTTGGCCAATACTTAGCCAATTTAGCGCTTGCCCAAGTCCCTGTTTCCTTGCGTTGTTTCCTTGGGAATTAACCCCCTATTAATTAGGGAAATTCCTCAAAGGAATTGCGCAATCCATCATAGGCCTTCCTTTGACTGCATGCACCACCTATACAATTTAGATGATTATATAACTGATAGTACACTGTCCATGAACTCCAATATCAACTGGGTAACTATGAGACTTGACATGCATGAGTTATTTATGAGTGAATCATCAGTTTACTAGTTGATCACTGCAGACAACACCACACTACACTACAGACATCACCACACTACATTGCAGACAACACCACACTACATTGCAGACAACACCACACTACTAGACCTCCCACTAGTTCCTCCAATAGTTGGAACTAGTTTAATTGACTTTAACTCAGTTAAACTAAATTAATTAATTACAACTCAAAATAAACTCAACTAGAGCTCCTACAATGTAGGCAACACTCTACATGACTCAATTTAGACCTTCAACTCGAATTAACTGATCCAACTAAGTCTAATTAACTTAGTTAACTAATACAAGTTGCCATGAGACGTGGAGTTGCAATTTTATCCCCAGTTTAATTCAAGGACAAGATTAAATTAGGATTTTCTTGTTGCATTTTCAACACATTCTAGAGTCTGCGCATATTTGGCACATAAGTTGATGCAGGGGTTTCGTGGAGCTCATTCAAAGCCAATTTTGTAGCTGGATCAGTGTTGGGTGAGACAATATTGTCTCTCTAATTTTTTTGTCCAGATTTCCTGTAGTGGATTGCCAATTTCAACATCTAGATTGTACTTAGAATTTCTCGCTGATGCATAATAATAAAAACCCTCAGTTGCTGCACCAATCTTCCCAAATTGAGTTTTTCCGGGGACATTTGTCTAAAAATAATTGTGTTAATTTTTATGTGTGTGTGCTAGAATTTTGTCAGTTTCCAGAGCTATTATTTTCCGCAGTTTTAAATGTAAAGGTTGAAGTGTGATTTATTCAGTATTTTCCATAGCAAATAAATTGTTAAATAAATTAAGAATTATAAGAATAATTTCCAGTTGTTGCAATAAAATTTTGTAGTGAAATTTTCCGAGCTGCAGAATAATTTCGTAGTGACGATTTTTTTCACATGGTATCAACCCAGCGTGATTGATCACACAGGAAGCTCGGAAGTGGAAGAAGAGAATTTTGTTGTTCAGAAGGAGCAACAGACCAAAATTCTAATAGGTTGCACAGTGCCTAGCTAGGAAGTACGAATTGTTGGGGCAAGGGTTCAATTTTCAGTTGCAGGGTGGAAGAAAATTCTATTTGCCAAGAATAGTGATTCTAGTAGGCAAAGGGAGCAACAACAACTCAAAGTTTTTGTTGAGAAGATTCCTTGGTTGGATGTAGAGGGTTTTTCATCAATTTGCAGTAGCAGAATCAATGTCGAGTGGAAGAGGAAATCACACACAAAGGAAAATTCTCTCTTAGGGGACTTCAAGTTTCAGAAGTTTTATTTTTTGGTTGCAGATTGGTAGTAAATAAGAGCATATTTTCTCACTCTAGAAGGGAGTGTGAATAGTAGAGCCAACAACCAAACAAAAGGAAAGAGGGAGTTTTAGATAGATTGAAATGGCCACAACTAGAATTAGAGATCATGATAGGTTGGAGGGAGCCTCCAACTATGTCATCTGGAAGGCTGGGATGTTCTTTCTTCAAGATGAATATAGCCTGAAAGCTTGTGGACAATGTGGTAGCAATACCCCAGGATGCAAATCAACTGAAAGAGGACAAAAAAGAAATGGAAAAGGCGAAGCATATTATTTGGATCGAGTCCGAGATCATATAGTCTCACATGTAGTTGGAAAAGGGAAAACTAAGGAAATGTGGGATGCTCTCTCCATGCTATATCAGAGTTCTTCCGAGCATCAAAAGATTTCTTTCCAGGAGAAGTTGAGAAGCATAAGGATGCAGAAGGGCGAGAGCATAGATGGCTTTGTAACTAGGATTTAGGAGGTCCGTGATCAGTTAGCAGGCACTGCTAAGGAGGCACCCCAACTCACAAAGTTTGTACGACTTGAAATAAACAGTGTATCAAAGGATTGACAAGTGTTTTTCCAAAGTATCTTGGGAAGAGACACATTACCAAGATGGGACAAGATGTGGGCCGATCTACAATAGGAGGAGTTTAGATGTTCTTTGTTGAAGAGTACCATCAGTGGAAGCAATAACAAGGGCATGAAGAGTGAGAAGGAAGAATAAAATGTGGCCCTAGCATCCGAGGGTCCTGGTCAGGGGCAGGGAGAGAAGAAGAAGAAGAAGGACCCATCAAAGGTCAAGTGCTTGAGATGTGGTGAGTTCGGTCACTATAGTACGCATTGTCCTCTCAAGAAGAAGGATAAGAAGGAAAATAAGGACCAAGCGGAAGTTTCTGTTGAGATAGACAAGTTTTCCTCCAGGTTGGAGGAAGGTTTTTCTAGGATGGAAACCATACCTCCAAGAGTGAGGTGGGGCGACATGGAGCTCTAGCCCAAAATTGCAAAGATTGGGTAGGGTCCATTAAGGTGTCCTCCTAATGGATCATTACCTCGATGCATGGTCCCACAATATTCAGTAGCAGGATGGATCAGTGATAATTGATGCAGTCAAATTCCAGAGTGACAGTCGTAGACTAGTGATAGTCATGTGCAGAGAAGGGCATAGCAGTATTGGCAGTAGTGCAGCGTGGAAGAGTGGCAGAGTCAGTAACAACAAAGATTTTCAGTGGACAGTGCAGGATCTAGTAATAGTCAAGACTCGGGAGACAAATGCATCATACTGAACACAATTGATTTAGTATTTAGGATGCTTCTCAGTTGCAGTATTTTCAATTGTAACAACAATAAATGAGAGGGAGTTGCAGTGCAAATGCAGAGTTAGCAATGTCAACAAAAATACAAATGCAAATTCAGAGTTGCACAGTGGTTGGTGGGAAGTAGCCAAACATCAACAACGTGATATAGGGTGGTATAGAAACAAGGTGTTGTGACAGGATGTGTAGCACTAGAGAGAGAGAACACCTTCCTCTTTAAGAGCGAGTGTTAGTTTATATAGAATCATAGGTGTTCTAATCTTGAAACTTTGTGGAGAGGCTAAAACACATGAGATCTTCATAAACCAAAATCATCTTTGGAAATTCCACCTAGAAGTATCTCAATTAGATTATTAGCCTATTTTTTTTAATTATTTCCTAAGTCTAAACTTAGGAAGATGGGTTAATTAATCATAATTAATTGAGATGAGGTCTGAATCCTAGAAACTCACACGAATCAATAAGGAAATAATCTCTTGATTAAGTTTTAATATTGGTTGTTGGAGGTCCAAAAAAATATTATAAGAAGTCGATGGGTAGATGGAGAACACACTTGTGAGAACTATAGAGAGTTTGATTTCCTTGGAGAGTTTGATTTTCCAGAGAGCCAACAGTGCTGGAAGAGTTCGAGCTTCAGTAATGAAGCAAAGAGAGTGAGTCCGGAGGAATTCTTCTAGATCCGGAGAGTCATCTATTGGAGAGTCGAGTTTCCTTAGTGAGGCTGCATAGGGATAGTGCAAAGCTTCAGAGGTAAAGTTTGATTTGGTTAGATAGAGGGTCGATTCAGTTGCTAGAGGCCGAGAAGATTTCCGGAAGGTGCCATCAAATTATTCTCAGAGGCTGGATTGGAAATATGGCTTGATTAGTTGCAATTCCATGCAGAGCATTCTAGTGCCCGTGCAGGTTTGACGCAAAGGCTGACACAGGGGTTTCGTGGAGCCCATTCATAGCCAATTTTAGAGTTGGATTAGTAACAGGTGAGACAATATTTGTCTTACTAATTTTTGTGGCCAAATTTCCTGTAGTGGATTTCCAGTTTCGGCATCAATATTGTACTCAAAATTTATGATTGATTCATAATAATAAGAAACCTCAACTGCTGCACCAATTTTCCCAAGTTGAGTTTTTCTGGGGACATTTGTCCAAAAATAATTGTCTTAATTTTTATGTGTGCTAGAATTTTCTTAGTTTCCAGCATTATTATTTTCCGCAGTTTTAACTGTGAAAGTTGCAATGTGATTTATTTAGTATTTTCCATAACAAATAATTTGTTAAATAAATTAACAATTAGAAGAATAATTTCCGGTTGCTGCAATAAAATTTTGTAGCGAAATTTTCTGAGATGTAGAATAATTTCATAGCGCCAAAATTTTCACAAATACTACCTAAAATGTCTTCTGCCCTCCTTCAATCTAACCAATTGCACCTTCCAATTAGCTTCCTTTGACACATTTCTTGTTTCATATCATTCAAATGTTTTTCCCTTTACTCTTCTAAAACCATCTCTCTCTACATATTGTATCTCATCCCACATCTTTTGATCCCCAACACCCTACTCTATGAGGGCATACATTTCCATCCTCTCAAGATCCATCTACATCACTTTTGTTTCAACAAACAACATTTTAATCCATAAAGTTATGTTTTTCAATAACCTTCCTCTTGGCCGTATGAAGTTGTCTTTCAATTGTGCTAAAAGTTGTGCTGCAATCAATAGAAAATTCCCCAAAAATCCTTCTATAACACAATCATACCACAAATCAATAACATTGGTCAATTTGTTATCTAGGTTTTTAAAAAAATCTACCTTTTCTTGATTCTGATGGAAATAATACCGGGGGGGTGGGGGGTGAATCAATATTATTAGATCAATAATGTAATTTTCCAAACAGATTTATATATGCTACTTCAACTAAGTGAACTAGCGTGTACACACGACTGTACTTAAAGCAACCAACGTATATGCAAAGAACTTTTGATTTAGACAGTTTATCATGTATTGAACTTTAACCAGTATATTAAAGATTTATTAGATAGTGCAGTAAAAACAGAATAAAGCATCACACATAAACAACACACATGAACACCAAGATATAAGGTGGAAACCCAATGTGAGTAAAAACCACCTGCTGATGTCGTTTTTGTCTTCTTTTAATAATAAGAAAATCTGTTTACAATCTTGTACTAGTGCAGACTCATACCAGTACACAGGCACCCACCTGCAGAAGGATACAACCTTCTCTCGTTCTCCAGCTACTACTGGAAGGGAGCTACAACCCCCTAGCTCTTGTACTAGCTAATATGTTTACTAGTATGTAGGTTCCAGCCTACAGAAAACTCCACTCTTCTACTAGGGACCACGTTTCATGAATTTTCAGACTGGATACTCCTGGAACACAACACCACAATTTGAAGGCCCCGTTTCATTCAGTTTTCATACTGGACCCATCAACAACATCATAAATGAAATACAATCATCAAGTACATCTGCATCAACCAATCACTGAAACTCAATCACCATAACCTGAATCTGATCATTCAGAACACTATCACCAGAATACAGTCACCAGAACCCAAAGCAGAACCTAGAACTCTGCAACAACAAACATAAACAACTGAAACATACTTCATAAGGTATACACTACTTCCATGTGTCGAACCAACGTGTATACGTGCTTTTATCAAAGCCAATCAACGTACACATTTGTAAATATTAATTCATAATTTTGCAGCTATTCCAGACTTTAGTTATACAAAGATCATAATATTTACAGAATAACACATGCGTCAACATTCAAATCTAGACTATACATGATCAAACCATATAATGATAATTCATTTCAAGCCTTAAGATCCCGATCCATCATTAGATCTTATCCCTCATCAACCGCTAAGGTTCATCCTTGGTTCAGATCAAGCAAAACACCATAAGCTAATAACCTGCATACTAGATCTCACACTTCATCAGATATTCGATACTTGCACACCTTGGCCTAATGATCTTCTCCTCCTTATATAGTTTTAGGCCTTTCTCAATACCATGGATCAAAACCACTTAGGACCAAATACCTAGGGTCAATACCTCTGACCAAATATCTTGGACCAATACCATGGATCAAAATACCTTGCACCAAATACCTCAGACCAAAAATTTAGTTTTCCGACATATACGCGCTTTTCCTTCTGTGTAAGTGTGTGTGTACGTATACGCTACTTGTGTTCAATGAACCTGCATGTATACGCAGCTTGGTCAAGGTGAATCTGTGTATACCTATCTTTCTTCATTCTCTGTAGTCTGATATGTAATTCTTTGATGTTGACATGCTACACTGTGATCTTTCATCTGAGTGAGTTGCCATCAAGGACAACACCTGTATCAAAATGCCAATAGATTATAAACCTCAATTTTATGAATTCAACATAAAAATATCAAATTAAGTTTCCTTGTAGTACACTCATGCAATAAATAAGGAAACTCAACAAAGAAGATCTTGTGTTTAACTAAATAAATACCTTTATATTTCCACCATTCAAGGTTTGCCTGCAAGTTTTGAGTCTCTTTCTAAGAAAATTCGACTTTTATTTCATTCGTCCATTCTTGGATATCCTTTCTTGAAGGCTTCCATGACATGCCCACATTCCTTTCTACAAGAAATCGTTGTCCTAGCAATGGGACCAATTGTTGGCACCAAATATTAGAGCCAACGTTTGGAGTGCAAGGCAACAACAAATCCCACTAGAATTGACATTTTCAATACCTTAGAAGGGTAAGGTGTCATTTAAGACACTAGAAAACATCACAAGAACATATTTAAATAAGACAAACATAGAATATGCATCTTAAACATTTATTTTATTTCTGAAGGTCATTCATCAATCATAAATATAGCAAACAAAACAAACATAACACAATAAACTTGGGGGGAAACTAATACATCATCCATTCCATTTCATTCTTCAAAGGGTATCACATGGATAGTTCTTACAACTCTCAACCCACAAAACTAACAACCACCCCAATTTGTTACTCTATACCCTCACATACACATATTTACTTTAGTTACAAGATAGTAGAATCATTACAAAATTATTTGAGAAAAGTGTGAATGACACTCTACATGTGGTGCACAACAATATGTATAGCTTCCAATATATATATCTTCTACTATGCATAGGAATTAAGAGGCATATAAACCTCAACTACATGTAGAAGTGAAAAATGGAAAAATGAGGTGACAACAAATTCATTGGCTAAAAGTATTGGGTCAATTATAGTTATGAAAATGTAGGTTTTCTTTCATCTTACTCAAACCCACAAATCTTGTTAATTCTTGCTGATTTATTATGAAATGCAACAATATAAGGTCTAAAATTAAATCTTTTTTTTTTTTTTTTGCACATATCAAACTTTCTTGATTTTATTATGATTTTTAATTAATTATTTTTATATGTTTATTTTTTTTTTTAAAAATATTAAAAAACACAAAAATATGAAAATACAATTTTAAAAAACGTTATTTTATGCTCTTCAAACAATTTTTTTAATTATTTTAATTTAAATTGACACAAAATTAAATCCTAATAACAACACAAAAGTACAATTTTGCACATAATTTTAACCAAACCACACACACACACACACACACACACACACACATATAAAGTTAAAAAAATAAGTACAATTTTACACATAATTTTAACCAAACCAATTTTTTTTAAATTAAAAATATTTTTATCTGATAAAAAGAAATATATACTAAATCCATGTAAATTTCTTTACTATATTGTTTTTCCAAATTAATTATTTAACATTAAAAATCTTACAATTAATTAAATTACTAGTTAACATTGAAAATATTAACATCCAAATAAGACACTAATTAACATTGAAAACATTAATGTTTGCCAGAGTAATTATTTATTAATCCCCATTTTTAAACACACTACCAATAAAATGAAGATTTGACCTCTACTATATGTCAATGAAAAACCGAAAAAAATGGGTTTGAACCTAGAACCCATTGATTGAAAGTAATCCATTTTTATAGGTATGTCCACAATGCAATGCATGGCCACATGCATTGGGAGGGCCATCATCCATTTTGGGCCATGGGCCCTGCATTGCATAGCAACAAGGCCAAGGAGCTCCATGAGCTATGCATTGTGTGACATGGCAAGAGATTTGGGCTTCCAAACAAAAACAACCATAATCATTCCCGGTATAAATTTTCAATTCTATTATTATTATAATAATAAAATTTAATTATTGTATTTCATTTTATGATTTTATTATATATATTGTTATTTTTAGCACTATTTGGTATAATGATGTTGATAATCGTTTGGTGCACTCTAATTTCAGATGTATTACATTACGGATTTCCTTTATTTTCGTGTGATGTTGATAATCATTTGGTGCACTCTAATTTCAGATGTATTACTTTACGAATTTCCTTTATTTTCAGGGTGGATTGATTTACATTATATTATTGTTATATGCTATAAAATTCTCAATCTAGTTTTTTTACTTATTTGTAATATATAGTATATTTTATTTCTCTATGATTTGATTCATTGTTTCAAGCTTTGAACAAGTAATTTAGAAGAATATATATTATTATTTTTAGATCTATTCCATTCTCTATTAATTTATGTTACATTAGGTATATAAAGAAATACTAATATGTCATACAAAGTAATAAAACATGAAATTAACTATTTTAACAATATGGACTACTCAATCTTATAAATTTAAAATTTCATGAATGCAACTTTCACATTAAAGAAGTATTTTAGTATATTTCAAAACTGAACAAAGGTAGTTAAAAAGAAATGATAAATTAGTCCTCCATAGATAGTTTAATAAACAAGGATTATCTTTTTTGAACAATGACTTATACTAATGGAGAAATATTTACAATTATTCATGCAAAAAAGTAGAGGGTATATAAAATGGATATCATAACCACTTCTTTAAAGTTATTGAAATTGAAATGAAATTAAAATAATCTATTGCATCTAAATATTGGGCATCTTTGATCAACAAAGCACCCTTAGCCATGAACTAATGACATACCTCGTCCTTCCACATATAACAAAATTCATACAAAGGGATGACCTTGTGATTAAAAAGAAACTCAAACCTTTTCCATAGAATAAATATGGCTAGGACCCACAAGCAATGCCATATCCTGAAGAATGTAGTGTGAACTAAACACCGACATTCTCTAAGCAATGTAGAATAAAAAGGAATCATGCCCTCAAGCAACATTAAACAACAATCCTCAAGATAACTCCAAAAATGTTTGTTAAATTAACACTCCCATAAAATATGCTCCTTTGTCTTTGAACAATGGAAAATAGGACAAAAGCCATCAAAAGGCCCATTCTTGGGCAACTAAACCTTGAATGGATTATCCTAGTAGACTACTAACCATGCAAAAATCCTCAAATTATAAAAAATTGAAATAGACCAGCCACTATGAACTCTATCCGCCCATTTATCCTCTATATCATTGAACACCCAACCTACATCAAGGACTAGGGATGACAAATGTCTTTGATGAAGCACCAAGTATAGTGGTTAGGAGTCATATAGAGAACCAGTTAACTAAATCTCCATCTAGACTGAACCAATATTAATTTTAAACAACTTGGACTCCAGAATAAGCACTCAACTCCCTAACCAAAAGACGATCAAGGGCAAGGAGGCCATACACTAGAATAAGAGAACACCACACTGAGCAGCAATAGGAAAAATCTTGCAAATTTCCTAAAAAGAAAATGCCCACCTACTTGGCCTATGACACTGAAAGAGGGGAAACTCCACAACACAAGAACCCTAGACCCTATAGCTCCATATTGGACAAGGTGAACCCCAACCTTCCCTATAGCCATCCTAATGAAATAAACTAGACATATAACAAATTTCCAAGTTAACTATATGCTCTTGAAATTAAGTGAACTTGTCACCTCAAATAAATGGGGAGAAGAGAAAATATCACATTAAATGAATGCCCCTCAGACTCTACTTGTATGCGAAGTAGATATCACTTGATTCCAAAATAAATCCTACCAAAGTGGTGAACCCTCAAGACGTTGTACCACCCACTTGATTGCAAAAATATTCCCCTAGGTGGCAATATCGATCAAACCAAGGCCCCTCTCATGCTTAGGCATAATACACACATCCCAACAAAAAAATGGGAGAACCCTAGGCTTCACAATACTTCAATAAAAATATACTCAAGCTACTAAAATCGAGCCCTAATAAGGAACTGAAAATTGACATGATATATATGAGAAGCCTAAAGAATATGACCAACAACAATCAACTTCCTTGCAAAGGGAATATCCTTATAGTGAAAAACATGAATACTGCTCTGAAGCCTCTAAAGACACCAATCCCACATGGATATTGGGTATTTATTGAATCCAAAATGATTACCAAAATACCAAATAATGACCCTGAGACTAATATAAGACTAAGATGCAAGAATCAAATTTGGTGGTGAATCCAACCCAATTGACTAAAAATCTATTTTATGAGAACTAACCACTACGCCTGAAGCAAAGAAAAATGTACCCAAGAATGTAAGATACCTATGAAATGAACCTTACTTGACCTTCATATCAAGGAAAGAATCATTTTCAATGTAATTATTTTGTCTATATACCATTGAAATATATGGTGCCATGAAAGTTCCCTGTAATATGGGCAATCTCCAACAACTAACCCAAAGCATTTGTTATATATATATATATATATATATATATATATATATATATATATATATATATATATATATATATGGAGACAAAGAGAACCCAAACGAATGGAACAATGTAATATCTATAGAGACGAAGCATTGTTGACAAAACTAGAGGTCGAAATATTGGAGAAGATTGTCTTAACCATGACAACACATCAAGCTCTAAAAGCCACATAGGTACACATCCCTAAAATGAAATATTGATCAACTTGAATGCAAACCTTGTCAAAGTCAACTTTCAAATTAAGGGACTATTGACTAGTTTACCTATCCCACTCCATAACCTCCCATGTAAAAGTCATGATGTCAAGAAAGAATCTTCTCTAAATAAAACTGGTTTTTTCTTGACCCGCATATCCAACATATGTAGCAGTTGAGAAAATCACTAAAGCCAAAGCCTTAGCCATTATTTCATTGGCCATTTTGAGTAAAGTGATGGGGCACCAAATCCCAATGGAATCTCTAGTTGCATTCTTAAGAATAAGGTTGACCAACCCCTTATTGAGAAACTCTAAAAGGAAACGTAAAGTGAACACTTCAAAAGCATCCCCAGTGGAGTCTCACATGACCTTATAGAAGTCACAGGGAAGATCATCCATACCCAATGAATTTTCCATTTTGCATGGAAGTCAAAACAACATAAAGTCCCTCCCTTGAAAAATCTATCCAACAAGATCTAATCACCACTAGAAACCTAGGGAGGGACAACCCTATAATAAGCATCTCTAGCAACCATAACCCAATCTTTCAAAGCACTAGGAGCAAAAATATTTTGAAATGCATACTAAACATACCTCTAACCTCAAAAGGATCCTAAAAAAAGAACAATTAGCCTTATGAAAATGAAGCATCATATCAATGGCCAAGTTCCTCTTGATAAAATCAAAATACAACTTGGTACCCTCATCCCCTTCCTAAATCCATTGAAGACATGACCAAACCCAAGAACCCCTAGCAAAATAGTCCTCTCTTACACCTCCTCTTGAAGACCCTCAAGAAATATGTCAATCTCCTTAAGCCATTGTCAAGCCATCATCCTAGTCCAACCTCTCATGAACTTAAAAGCATGGAAAACAACAACCTCCCGATGAAGGATCCATCCCTAAATGCCCACTAGCCTAGGGGAAAGGTTTCAATCTCTTTGAGGTAGGGCCTAAATGTTCTCTAAATCTGAATGAGAAACATTTAGCTTGAATAAAGGAGGTGATGAATCATTTGAGTAACCCAAGTAAATCCCCCATTTGAATGGGTAGATAATCCAAATTAGTCACATACATCAACACATCCATCAAGCAAAGTTTACTTGAAAATGACATGTCCTCTCAAGGGCCATAAAATCACTCCATATGATCCTAAAGCATGTACTAACCATGTTTATTAACTGAGCTAACTACTATAGTCAAGCCCTTTTTGTTTTCAATTAGGGTTAAATATGTGAAGTGAATCCTTATAATGGCACCAAGTTTGCTTCTCTAAACCACCCATCATAGAACTCAAACCTCTATTATGACCATTGTTCCACTAAATCCCATTCAAAATCCACTCCATCACTGAAAGAGAAGAGGCCATCCAATTCCAAAATGTACCATGTTGTAACTGAATCTTGTAGCATAAACAACATAAAGTCTTATCACATGGTCTTGGATCAAAAGAGTGGTCCCAAACACATTGATCCTTAGAATCTGAGCCAAATGCTCGCACAAATCTTTGTAAATAGGATGAAAGGACAAATATTTGTAAATGGGATGAAAGATTTGTAACCTTGTAAGATTTGTAACCACTAGCCCTCAAATCCATTGAAAACACTTTAAGGACCAAAAAGTACCATTCCAACAATGATTTATCTTGTTTTGAAGCTCAAATCCAATTGATTTGACTCCTTCCAAGAAACCATATTCAATTAACTACTTATCATTAGGAATCATCATCCCTCAACACATTCCGATATAGTAAAGAGAGCTTCATTCCAAAGGAAAATGAAGACCTAAACCACTATACCTATTCTCCATCTTAAATCCCTTCAAATATGGCATTCAATGATCAAGTGACTGAACCATGGCATCCTTACAAGACTTCACATATGGCTTAGGGCCCATATCTTCTATTGACTTGTCCACATAAACGAGGGAGGAAAAATCCTTCCACTTGTTAGACTTAACCTGAAATCCATGTCCAATCTCCATACTATTGGACCTGGTGCAAACCAAACCACCCTTAGCCACTGAACTCAAGGCTATCCCGCCACCAAAGAATCACTACTAGCCGTATGCTACACCATTGAACCACCAAAATCCCATGATGAAACCAAACTTGAAATACCAATTTATAAGCCACTTTCTCCCACACATGAACCATCAAAGGAAAAACCATCCACTCTACTAGCAACCAAAAAAGCATAAAACCCACTCTCTAACCACTTACTCCTACACCAACTATCACAAAAGGGAGACACATCCAAAACCTTGTCCTAAGGCCACAATGTGCCACCTACCCCTTTGCCCTAAGAGGAGGGTGTTCCAATAGCCTCACTTGGCTTGGGGTTACAAAGAAGGAATCTTGAATCAAATGATCATGAGTTTGACAAGAAATCAAGCATTTAATAAATTAAGGTACTGAACCTTTTGCTACTGAACTCTATTAATGGTGCAAACAAGAATGAAGGGAGGGAGCTTCTACTTCAAATTCACTTCCGCACACACCCTTAGATTTGGCCTAAAGTTTTGCATCAACTACCAAAAATAAAATCTTTACCAAATTTGTGGGAAAATAGACTAACAAAAGAGTGCATGTAAGCTGGTAGGCTTGAAAATTCCAACTACGCTAGATAGTTAGCTTAACCACAATCCTCTAGATCAAAATATCTCTCCATCATTGAACATTGACTAAGGAACTAGTGATGTTCTAAGTTCAAATTTGTAACACATGGTGAGTTACAACATCTAAATTAAAGGGAAAAAAACATAAATCAATCATAATCCCTAGTAAGAGTTCAAATGGATCCCCTTGGTCTCTTAGTTTAATACGTAATAGTGATCGAAAGCATCATCCAACACTTGTTGTCAAGTAGCCAACTTTGTTGCTCTTGCATCCTTGCATAGCTGCACTAAAACATCTTCTCCCAACCCATGTTTGATCAATAACAAAACCTACACCATCTGTATGGTTTAAAATTTGTACCCATACAATCTAATTGAGGATGCCTATGCCTATATGGAATGTGTTCGTACCCTACTCACCCATTCACTACATGCCACCTGTACCATTAATGGATCTCCCATTATAGTTTTCATTCAACCAAAATTCAATCTTGGAATTATTAACATGACAACCTAAGAGTTGTAACCTTGAGATCCTTAATAAAGTCCAACTCATGTAAGCTTTAGTTAATATCATACTCAAATTCAAGCCTAAATCTTTAACTTCGTAAATTACTAACAATTCCCAAAGTCAAGAACTTCAAAACTTGCATAATGACATACTTAACAATCTAATAGAATGTTAAGTTACTCTAATTCAAACATAAATTAAAAAGCAAAACTAGATATTTGAATCTAGTATATAACTTTGAATTTTAATAGGTCATGATGTTATGGTTGGCCACTAATGAATATGTATGTAGTAATGAAGAGAAAATGTTAACAATATAATTGATTTTAAATTATTGAGACAATAATTGAATCATTAAAATATGGTGGTGAAATGCTAGTATGATTCCTCACTCGCTATTATGCACATCAATAATGTCATAAAAAAGGCATGGAAAATTTGAGCATTAAAGGATAGAGATCTTTTGTATGAAAATGCATATCACCATCAAATTATGCTCATAAGGGCAGTGAAAATTTATAATTCATTTATCATGATGTTAATAATAATAGTATGAAACCATGTGCCCAAGAGTAGTGGCATAGAGCTGCATCAATTATTAATGTTTTAAGAGGTGCTTTCTATAACTTAGTATGAGGGAGATATGTAATATAGTGTGACAACAACATATGTTTGCCAAATCTAGTAATTTGAAATAATAATAATAATAATAATAATAATAATAATAGAAGTATGAAATGAGATTAACATATAATATTAATATCAATGTCAATATAAATATTAATATAAAAGAAATATATATATATACACCAATTTAAATCCTTGTTAACTCCAAGATTTATCAAGCACTAAGAGGAATCAAATCTCTAAAAGTGCAAATCATTTTTGGATTGTAAAAAATTGACCAAAAATATGCACTTTCAAAGAATTGATAATTTTTTATGCTTAGTAGATCCAAGGTTATAAAGGATCTAAGGTGGAAGCAACTAATAATTATCCCACTTAATTGAAATAAAGATGTAAGGAAATATGTGTGTTTCGCAGGGAGTGGGGGGGTAAATGCAACCTTCTCTTGAAAAAATGACAATATAAAAATGGGTGACCACATACCAAGATAAGTTAATTCACATGGACGCAACTCAAGTACATATTTATCATTGGGCCTTGTGCGGGCCTTAGAATCTATAATAGCATTGCTAGATAACAACCTTAAAATAGGGTACACTAAACACATAGTGAATCTAAAGGACTACCATTTACATGCTACAATTGATTAATGAAAATTTATTTCAACAATATTAAAATAAGGGAATACACTAAAGCCATAGTGAATCAAAGGGATTACCGCTCACATGCTACAATTGATTAATGGATTTTTTTGTCACCATTAGTCATTGATTTCACAATTAATGTAGAGATACTAAAAAAATTGTTTAACATTGGTTGTATACAAGATTTAATTATTAGTTCATTAAAATGTTAGTAGATCAGTAAAACAAGCATTGATATTCCACTATGATAGAGATTGAAGAGGTCTTATATTCCCTAGTTGGGGAATTTAACTAGTTTCTCATGATTATTGAAATTTGAACTAGTAAAGCAAGGATGTGGAAAACAAGAGAAACCTACTAGAGTTAGGTAGATGAAGATGACTAATTCTAAAATAATAACTCTAGGATTATGCTCTAGACAAATGACCATAAATAATAACTACGATAGCATATACATGAAGTGAATCAATCCTAAACCTTAGATGACCCAATGATGCAACCAAGGTGTGCATTGTCAGATCCACACTTGCTTATCTTAGAGTAGCATCTCAATTGAGTTTGGTATGGAGGCCTATGACATGCATGACGTAAGTGAAACTAGAGAGACCCCAATGAATGAGCTTATCATTGATCATTGAAGTAGAATGTTCCTGATATTTTTAAGCGTGATTGACTGGTGATAAGGCTATGAATAATGATATAAGAACATAGGATGCCACAAGCATTATAAGTTAACCTTGTATCAAATATTATATTTGTTTAATTGAGTTGCCCCTCTTGCATTTAAAACAAAAATGGTCATATTGGTGAGCTTCATTAGAATGTGGCATGGATGTTACACCATGGCAACACAACTCTTCAATCAAGAAGACATTTCTTGCAAAAATTCAACAACTATGTGCACTAACATTTCAAGAAGGTTTACCTCTTAGTAATCCTTTAGGATGTTCTAGTCAACACATAAATACTACAAATTATGCTACTTTTGATTGAACCACATATATAAATAATATAATTTGGAGATGCTTTCTCCTCAACAAGGAGGATTTGATGAGACTTGGTTTAACAAGGATGTGTGATTTTATGCCTTAGTCTAAATTGATCACACCCTCTATCTTGTACTTATTTAAGACTTGGTCAACTTTGATCACTCACAAAATTTTGTGCTCTCTATATAATAATACAACTAAAAGCAATACCTATGTAAAATTTTAACATTTCTTTTTTTACTTGCATGCTTGCTTCTTACTTATTTACTTGTTTAAATCATTTCAAATACTAATGCTATGTTCATATCCTAAAAAAAGAATGTGAAGTTATAATTGATCCATTTTAAAAATTTGATAAAATTAAAGACATCATATTACATGTCTTTACACAATAACATCATGCAAAGGAACATAGAAGCAAAGAAGAAGAATTATTGACAAAATAATGTTTACAAACAGAGATACTTTTTGGCAAGAATGACAAGATGAAGTCAATCTTTGATTAACGATATACAACATCAATAGGGAGAAGAAAAATGTGTTTTAAATTTCTCAATTCTTTTTTTAAGTATTGAAAGTGAAATTTACTAATTTTATAATATGAATATATTAAAAATAATCAATCTAAGTAACGGATATTTCTTTATTTTTTATCGTGCTGATACTCATATACGAGGTAGGAGGTTAATTCCGGCCATTATCATTATGCCTTTTAAACTTAGACAATTCTCGTCTTGGTAAACCAAATTAATCTTACTTCTCTTAATTTACACAATATTTCATATCATATCACAATTATTGCCAATTAAATCACCCTAATCATAATATTTTATTTTAGAAAAACACATTACATACTCCCTAATTTGTCTAATTTGTCTGTGAAACTTACTCAAGCCATTGAATAATGGACATATCGGGTTAACATTGGAATATGATAAATATTTTTAACAGTTATATAAGATCTAACAATCTTCGCTAACTGTGGCTAACATTATACGCCAAGTCCACTAAACTCTGGTGGATGGACGGCAATTATATTTACTCTGGTGTACCATAACAATAAAAACTAGTGGTACCTATAATACCAACCTTAAGCTCCATAGCCTGCAAAATAGCTTTACCATTTGTGCAGTCTATACAAAGCCCGAATCAGGAACCATAATCTCCGTTGAAAAATCATAATATGCCATTAATAAACATAAATTGGAAAGTTTGAGTAGCAGTTATTCGCTTCGCTCTTGTTTAGGGTCAAAATTATGAAGCCTACTACGTTCAAAACATTGTCCTGATCACTTGCAACAGAAAGTATATATAGTGAAGTTGGTGATTTTTCAGTGTCATCCATGTATTATTGGCTATTCGCAAATTATATGATGAATTTCTTCAGCAATATTCCTAGATGCTCCTGCTGTACCCATTCGCTTCCTCCCGTTTCGCCTAACAACATTCATATACATGTTATCCCCCAATATATTTGACATATTCTTAGCAATTGAATTGCTGGAGCACAGAATAATCTGCACGCGATCCAAGATTCAATAGATGGTTAATTTTCCAAATGACACTAACCAAGGAAATCCATACTCTGAAGTAAAAACAAGGACGTTGCCTTGACAACTGCAAACCAGAATCAACAACATCAAAGAAAACACGAACATAGAAGTAGAAAATGCACACGGAGAGATTTTTACGACTCATTAGTTAATGGCTTATTAGACTAGCCCAGCCATTTAAATTAAGTGCCCCTTAAACACAGATACGAATCAATCCGAATTCTTTTCAATTTAGATATTATTGATTATTTAATAATAATTGTTTAGGGTTTTATATCAATTTTTTAATATTAATTATTTAAGATTTTCATATTAATTGTTTTTGAATTTGAATCCTACCCAACTCTTTTAATCAAAGTTAATACAACTGCTTTACTCTTGAAGCTTATTATTCTTTTGTTGTTGCTGGATACATGAAAGTATCAGAGCAATGCATACACATGTCATACATTGGTGAATTCATAAAGTAGGATTAATTTGTAATGCTGCCAAACCAGGCCATGAACATGCACACACATCATACAGTCGTGAATTCGTAAAATAGGTGATTTGTAATGTTACCAAATGAGAGGATGGAGGTGGAAGGTACATGGAAAATGCTTTAGAAACCCCGAGCTGCATTGTTTGATCATGTATACGACTAATAATATTTCACATTTATTAAATCTCGACCATTTATGCATTTATTTTTATTTAAAAATTTAAATTTTGGAACCCTTATTCTGAAATAAACCACAACCACACCTATTGGCGTAATTAACCTACATAATTTTTCCTAACATCAACCTGCAATTGATATTGAGAGATAACAAGCTAGAAGTAATGCAATCCTGTAACCTGCTGGCTGATGAAACAAAAACGCACTGAAAATGGTCATTGCAGTCAATGTAAAGTTTGATTAGAACAAACAAATATTTATCCCTTGGGAGAATATAGCAAATTTATTAAATCTCGACCATCCATGCATTTATTTTTATTTAAAAATTTAAATTTTGGAACCCTTATTCTGAAATAAACCACAACAACACCTATTGGCGTAATTAACTTACATATTTTTTCCTAACATCAACCTGCAATTCATATTGAGAGATAACAAGCTAGAAGTAATGCAATCCTGTAATGTGCTAGCTGATGAAACAAAAATGCACTGACAAGGGAAAGTGCAGTCAATGTAAAGTTTGATTAGAACAAACAAATATTTATCCCTTGGGAGAATATAGCGAATAGAACAAATGCAAGCGAGGTGATAACGTGATTATGTAACCTGGGCAAGTGAAGCAATAATCAGAAAACACGTCGGTTTCGTTTTCTATAATTTGGTTCTTTTTAGAAACAATTCCAGCAATTTCCAGTGCAAATAAGAAAACAGAAGCCCAAAAACAGGACCGCAGACAAGAAGCACATACATAGCATTGTACTCGTGTAAGACATGCATTTTGAAGCGTGGGTTGGTCAGCCAATAGTGGCTTCTCTTGTATAGAAGATTGTCTAGATGATGCCAGTGTTTATAATTGGCCTTTTGGAGGTGGGACGAGGTATTTGGTGTGGGGGTGCCCAAAAGGTATCGATACATTTGCCTAATGCATGTGCCATAGGTAGCATCTCCTTGTCCTTGAAATTAGGAGTTCTACTACATATACCCAACATCCTGGTAAATTAAGAAAAAGAGGAAAGCTGCATGGAGGTATTTAACGAAATGTTTCAAACTTTAAAGAAATGAGTACATCTTCAAGGGATCTTCAATGCAGTGACCGAGATGACAATAAGCTGGCTCCATAAGCCAAGGAATGATATGCCGTTTGGATAGGAAAGAAGTATGATCAGTTCCCTTACCTACATTGAAATACATAGACATAACCATTTTTTATTTATTGATATGTCCTCTTCGATTAATGACCAGCTAGGAAACCGGATTCGTCCTAAACCCCCTGCAAATCCCGAATCCGGCGAATCCGACACGATTTGGTCCGGATTCGTGTCCAAATCACAGGACACGTCGTGTCCGTTTCGGACACGTCGTGTCCGAGGGCGTGTCGCGATTTTAGGACACGTGTCCGGTTTCTAGGACTCGCTAAGCTCAGCGCGGGTATGAAAAGGGCGTGTTTTCTCATTAATATTTTCATTTGGTAAGTGATTTGTGCTGTTGCAGCAAGGAGTAGAGCATTTTGGCAGCTTCATGATCAAGTCTAGGCCCTAGTATTGATATGCTATTCATGGTAATGTTAAACTCTTAAAGTAAAAGTGACATTCTCCTTAATCTTCATTTTCATCCTTTTACTTAAATTTTTAACATTACCATGAAATGACTCAGGATGTTTGAAAGTGGTTCCGGCCTCATTGGATTTCATATGGAGAAAGTAGAATTTTAGATTTCATTCAAAATCCAGCAGACTTATCAGTTTTTCAGGATTTTAGGATTGGGGGATTGCAATGTTTCCATTGAATTTTGTCATGTATTAGGGTATGGAACTCGTATTTAATCAAAAGCACCAAACCAAGAGCTTCTGAATATGTCACTCCCGCTCCCGTTTTCGCTCCCACTCCCGTTTTCGCTCCCGCTCCCCGCTTTCGCTCCCGCTCCCAAGTAACATTGTTCCTGATGATATGGGTTTGGACACCACTGTTGAGTTGGCATTGGCCAACATGGATCTCAATGATCCAGTGCTAGAGCCTGTTAGATTTGATGACTTAGAGGGGTCAGCGTCCATACCAGCAGATGCAGAGGCGACTATGGATACAGGGGAGGAGGAGGATGCAGAGGAGAGCAGTGGGGACCATGATGATGGGGACAGTGATGCTGATTCTGATGCTGATTGATGCCTTGAGGCTTGTATACCTGTAGTTGTTTTATATTTTCTATTTCTATTTGCCATTGGCATTGCACTAACACTACCTATGTAACACATTTTGATTTGATGACTTAATGAGAAAACTACAGTTGTCAATGTGTTTATCTTACTATCTTGTAGTTGTAAGTTGTCTTTCAGTTATGAATTATGAACCATGATTTAAATTTTTAATAGATTTATCATTTATGTGACCAGTACCACTGACATTTATTTGAATTTTGTATGTACTATGCATGCTAATAGCTATAGATGAAGATCTATGTTTGAAATCAATAAATTTGTATCATTAATTAAAATTTGTGTAAGAAATATGATAATATCTAATTTTTAATATATATATATATATATATAAATTTTTTATTTTTTTTAAATATATATATATATATATATATATATATATATATATATTTAATAAAATAATATATAACGTGTCCTAACGTGTCCTATTCCGGGGGGTCAGCGTGTCCCGAATCAAACACCACGAATCCTGAATCCTACGTGTCTCGAATCCCCGTGTCAGGTGACTTAGATGACCAGTTTCCACGCATTGCTGAGTTTCAGTCCATCATCCCTCACGAGCGTGTTATCCCTTTTTCCAATTCCTACAGCCTCTCTTGTTCACCTATTCGTGCAGTGCCATACTCTCCATCATCCCTCACGAGGATGTTATCCCTTTTTCCAATTCCTACAGCCTCTCTTGTTCTCCTATTCGTGCAGTGCTCTACTCTCACCAACAGCCTCGTTGTCCATGCATATATGATGGGCAGTGTTGAAAGAGTATTCTGCAAGAGCTGATTTATAAGCACAATCCCTAGATATGTTAGTTGCATATTCTTTCAAATGCACATGTAGAGATCGTCTGGTTTCATCAATGTTCCACCAAGGTTCTGGGACGAGGGGGCGAGGGAGCGAGGGGGCGTGGGAGCGGTCTATGCAAAAGCTCCCCACCATTTTTTAGGAAACATGGGGGAGCGCCAAGGTCTTAAAAACTTATAAATATAAAATATAATTTGTTAATTGAGTCCATTATGACAATTGGGTTTGAATTGAAAAGCTGCAAAGCATGATCATTGATATGAATATCATTATCTAATATCATATAAATTTAAAATTGTAATTTATAATCATACATCATACATTATGATTAAAGTTTAAAGTTTAAACCATATTGATGTTCCACTTGCTACTATGAACATTGAACACTGAACTATGAATATTCAATATTGACATAAAATTATAAAAGTCAAGTCTGATACATCATATATCAAGAGTCCAAATTTTATAGAATTATAAAAGACTAAAGTCAAGTCTGATACATCAAGAGTCAAAATTTTCAAGAGTCAGCTGTGCGTGTGAGGTCTCAGGCTTCAGCTGTGCGTGTGTGGGTGTGAGGTCTCAGCTTGCGGCTTTATAACATAATAACACTGAAGTTTGAAACAATGAAACCCTACGCTTAAGTGTTAATAGCGTTAGTTTTAAGGTTAATTAAATTTTAGTTTTGTTTTAAAAATTAAAACGTGTTCTCGTCCCCCCTCGTCCCCTCACGACCCCCCTCGTCCCCTTTTACGGAAACGCCCCCTTAGGAAAGGGAAACGACCCCCTAGCATGTCCCCCTGAGTTTCCTCATTTTTGGGAGCGTGGTGAAACGACCCCTACTCGTCCCCAAGTCCCCGGAGCGTGGGGGAGCGAGGAAACTAGACCCCTAGGGGGTGGGGGGGGCGAGTCCCCGTGGAACACTGGGTTTCATCGATATAGACTCTGCGACAAGAACAATGGATTTCACGAACACCTTTTTATTGTGTAGGATCTAGAGAGTCCTTTGCCATGTCTACCAAGCTTCAAACAGTCAGCAAGGTTGAAGGCTATCTTGATGTTCCTCAAAATTTTGGAAATTCAGTCCATGGTACATTCGATATACGATATATCCATTTCCTTATGAGAATGTACTCTATTAATGGCCAAGTGGATTACTTAGCCAATTTGTCCCTCCTTGCAATCATTCATTCAAAAGACCTTTTTTGGTGACCCAATTCATAGTATTCAAAATTGGAACCAGTGACTGGAGCAGTACACCTAATAAACTGGGTTTCATATTGGAATCAGTCAAACCGGGACTTGTCAGATCTCAATGAACCTGTTTTTCTAAAAATACATGAAATAATTAATTTTTAATGAAAAAAAAAATATTTTAAGATTTAAAACCATGATTCCAAATCAATGGAGACAAAATATGCAAAGTTTGCTCATCTATATACCATGCAAAGGTGAATATATCAAAACGACACCGAGTGCAATACATATCATTGACAAAATACATAAGAAATGAGACTCTAAATGGCCTATAAAAACCAAAAACAATTCTACAAGTTATGGGGCCATTGGCCTACTACAAGACTACAAGTCTATTGGTACATATCAGTGATCAACATGATCATTTCTCATCATGATCAAACTCATCACCACTATTAGACACATGATCATATCCAAGAGCTACATAAACATCATTTGGATTAGAGTCTGAGGATGCCTTAACGTCATTTGCAACCTCCGTAGTAGCACCAATAGCAATAGAACTAGACTTAATGGAAGCACGAGTTGGTCGAGCTGCACGACTAGTGCCTTCCATTGGTTGTTTGCCTTTGCTTGACCCGACTACTAATTCTGGTTCCAATGGCACTACTAGATCTGCATTGAGATCAAAGCCCCCTAATTCCATGTCAATATCATAATCACCATCAAATTCATGATCTTTAGGCTCCTCCACCCATTCTGATATTGGATCAATATCGTCCAACACAATGGGATGTAGATCAGGTCTTCTGTTCATCAATTGGTTGTGCCTTAATCGAAGATTGTATTGCACGAAGACAAGATCATTTAACTGTTTTTGTTCGAAATGGTTTCTCTTCTTTGTGTGTATGCACTCAAAAACAAACCAATTACGCTCACAACTTAAAGCACTACAAATTTGGCTGAAGACTCTAACTACAAACTTTTGCAATTGAGGACATTGGCCGCCAAATGACTTCCACCAATGTGCTTGCTGCAAAGAAAAAAACATTAATTAGTAACTTAGTTCATTTCATTACTTATTTACAAGTATTTACAAACAATTTGAACTGTAAAATTGTAAACAATTGAAATTTAAAAGAAAACAAAGTGGAATTGCTTACTTGGTTGATCCACATCTCTTGCCATCTTTGCTAAAGGTACCTGCTGCCATACTAAAAAGAATAAGTTGTCTATGTATTTCCAACTGGTCGGAATGGTTAGGGAGCATGTTCTCCAAGCAGTCATACAATCCATCTTTGACCTACCCAACCTGCAGATCTCCTAGCCAGCGTATAATGATACTTTGGGTTCAAAAAATTCCCAATTGCTTGTATAAGACGATGGAGTTGATTGTTCCATCTATTATCAATGATCTCCCAAATATGCCAATATTTAGCTAATTTATCTTTGTAAGCTACTTGCATTTGCTCCTTTGCCTAATTCATAGCCTCATAGATGTAGCCCATGGCCAAATTTTCCCCATCCACCATTCGTAGCATCTTAACAAGGGGCTCAGAAATCATTAGAGAAATTTTGAGGTCTAAAATGGGCCTTGTTGCACCCACTTTTTCAACATTCCAAGGAAACAAGATCCAAAAACTTGAGCGAATTCTTTTCAAAATCATCAGCCAACGGTTCTTTTGTCATTGTAAACCCATTCTGCAAATTTGTAATGTAAATGCTGCTAGTACGACTGTTAATTATGTAACAACCTAGATAAGCCTATGATTTTGACAATGAATTTCATCCTAGGAGGTTTTTCTTCTCATTGATTATCTGTGTTTCTAAACAAGGATGATCGACACAGTTTTTCCCTCCATCCTCACCCCAAAGCTAAGGTGGAATTTATCGTCAAAGTTTTAGGTGAGTCCTAGTGTTTTAGTCGAATTCATTGTAAAAGTGTTTTCAGAATAATTTAAGCTAATTGGCTAAATTATTTAATTACAAATCACTTGGCCTACTAGGTCATATTGTGTCGCAAAAATGGGTAAAATTTAAGAGGGTCTATAACGAATGGGTATTGCCCCTTTGAAGGTTGAATTTGTAAAATCTTATGTAAACAATACTTTAGTGCATGGTCTATCATACTTAGACACCATGGCTAAAATATTTGAGGGTGGAAAAATAATTAATCCTCTCATGAGTCAATTAATTAATTTTTCTGGAAAAAATAAAATTAAACCCTAAACTAGAAATTAATTAATTTAGAGTCAAAATTAAAATGTTAGAGATATTAATTTCTCCAAGTGGAAAAATTCGTGGGTCTAAAAGAATTTAATATTTGGAGGGCCCCCACCAAGGGAATATTGGAAATTTCAAGAAAATTTGGACCGTTGGAACTTGGTGGTTAAGTCAAAGTCAATTTTTTGAAAAAATTAATTCAAAATAATTATTTTTGAACTCATAAAAAGTGGATTTTATGAAAAATTCGAAAATTTCTCAAAAATAAATATTTTCGACGGCAAAGATTAAAAGTTGATCAAAGATTTATCAACGGTCGAGATTATTTTGACAGGGATCAAGCCAACTAGCCGTTAGTTTCCACTTAGAGAGATTTTTCTATAAATAGAACGCATTTTGCTTCTATTCAACACAAGAATAGTTACTCTGGTCTCAATGTAATTTTGTGATGCTAGTGTAAAGCCATTGTTCTGCTAGGAACATTTGAATCTCATAATAAAATACTTTGAGGTAGAGATCATGGTGTCTTTGTCTCATTGATCTGTGGTATGTGTTGGGTATGTGCTTTCCTATATTGTGCTTCAATATTATCTGAATCGTTATTTCATTTGTAGATGATAGGAATATTCTATTGGCAAGTTTTGGGCTTATCTTAGTTGATCTGATTCATTGTATGTTCCAACGATTTTTCTTAAGAAAATAAATAAAGTTTGCAGTTTCCCTGGCCCTTGGGCTCCAAGTTCACAAACTGTGGGCACAAGCCGACCTTGTTTGGACTTCAAACATTTTATGTGATTTTCTTACGCTAAGGCTGTGGCTAACATCTATTTTTCGAAATACATCAAGCTATTGTCAAATTATCATAATTTATTTTTTCTTCAAAGATCTTTCAAGCATTGTATATTTGTACATAACTTGTAAATTATTTTTGTAGAGTAATTTTTTTTTGTAAAATAATTTTCTAACCCTTGTATAGATCTGACTTCTTTTGCACATATCTTGTATAATTCTAATGTGGGTTGTCTAGATCTGATTTAGTTGCTAGAATCTTCTACATAAAATTCCTTTGCAAGTGAAAACTCCATAGATCTGAAGAAAGGACGAGCTATTTTGAAAATCTGAAGTTTCTCACCCATTCAACTGGGGTTTTAATGGTTTTTACAATATTTTAGCTAGCGTTTCACCTAGGAAAGGGGCCGCAAGGGGTTTTGGCATGCATGCGCTTTCCTTAAGCTCAGATCTACCACACCCATATGCCAGAATCTGAACGCTCAGCAAGGGAAGAGAAATGTTGGTCTGAAGAGGTAAATTTTTTTGAGGTTTTGGTATTTTTGGGGCTAATCTATTTGGGGTTTTGTAGGGTTCCATCCTTGCGAAGCAGCGAGGGCTATGATCGAGCAGATGGTGGTGTATTGGGCAACAGGTGCAAATATCTCGTCATAATCTACACCTTCCTTTTGAGAGAAGCCTTGAGCAACAAAGCGAGCCTTATATTTTTCAGCACTCCCATCAGCTCCATGCTTTATTTTGTAAAGCCACTTCGAGGTGAAAACTGTTTTGTCCATGGGTCTAGGGACCACGTCCCTGACATCGTTCTTCATGATGGACTCATATTCCTCATTCATATCATCCTTCCATACTTGATGCTTCATGGCTTCTTCGAAAGATGAAGGCTCATTTTGAATGATGGTGTTCATAATGGTCAAGTATCCCTAATAACTAGTTGGCTTCTTACTTTCACGGAAAGTCCCTCTGAGTGCAATATGTCCTTAGGCATCATCAAGTGTCCCCTTAAGCCATGAGGGCCTCTTCCTAGAAGAGGAAGGCTCTTGCAGAGGGGGATCAATAAGATCCATAGGTTCTTCCACATTGGGCATCGTCTCATCTTCCTTCTCATCCGGCTTCCTGGTGTCAGCTTCTTTAGTTTTCCTTAGAATAAGAAGATTGTCAACCTTGCTAAGAGCCATATCTTCGTCAAAGGTAACATCATGACTAATCTCGACTTCCCTTTGACGAGCCACGTAGATTCTATAGCCCTTAGAATTTTCATAATAGCCCACAAAGATTTCCTTCTTTCCAGATGCACCCAATTTGCTCATTTTCTTTTTCGGCACATGAAAATATACGGGACTTCCAAGAATTCTAAAATGAGAGACATCAGGTTTCTTATCAGTGAACATCTCTTCGAGAGTCTTGGAATCCAATGCTTGATGAGGACATTGGATTTGAACATATACGGAGTTATTCGCAGCTTCGGCCCATAGAAACTTTGGAAGCCTTTGATCATGGAGCATGGCACGAACAACTTCCACAATTGTACGATTCTTCCTTTTCACCACACCATTCTGCTTAGGAGTGTATGGCGTTGTGGTCTCCCTCTTAATGCCAGCCTCTTTGCAAAAGTCATGGAACTCATTGGATTCATACTTGGTCCCATTATTGGTCCTTAAGATCTTGATCTTCTTCTCGGTTTGATTCTCGATCAAGGTTTTGAAGTGATGGAACCAGAGGAACACTTCATCCTTCTTTTTCAAGAAGTATATCCAAGTCTTGCGAGAATAGTCATATGTAAAAGTGAGATAATATAAATATCCTCCCAAAGAGTTCACGGGCATCATACCAGATCTATCGGAGTGAACCAACTACAAAATGTCGGAGGTCTTGCTATGGCTTGAGGGGAATGGTCCCCTTTTGAACTTTCCTTCTGCACACCCCCAACATACACCTTCATGCTCTATTTTGAACTCAGGCATTCCTATCACCATTTGTATCACATCGGGTAGAGCCTTGTAATGAAGGTGGGCAAACCTCCGTTGCCATAGTTCAGACTGAAGAGGTGTCACAAGACATGACTCCCAACGAACTTCCTCCAACTTGATATAAAGAGTCAACTCGAAACCCAAGAGTGAAAGCATCTTTAAAATTCTTTTTCCACACAAGTACCTTGCCATTGATGAAGGCCACCTTGTAGCCTTTGTCTTCCATTGCTGAAATGGACACAAGGTTCTTCTTGAGATCAGGTACATACAAGACTTCTTGCAAATGAATTGTGTTACCTTGATTTAATTGAAGAGTAACATTCCCTACACCCTTTACAGGACAGGTGGAATTGTCTCCAAGAATATTCTCCAAGTTTGTCTCATTCTTTATCAGATTAGAGAGAACTTCCTTGTAACCAGTGAAGTGCCTTGAGGCACCACTATCAATAAGCCAATTGCCCGACGAGTTCGGAGGAGAGGTAGTGGAGAGGGTCTATATCAGATAATATTCATCTTGCTTATTGTTAACAACATTTGATTCATACCTAGAGTTCCTTGCTTTCTTGGAGGGTTGACCACTTCCTCAATTTTCGACATTCCTCTTTCCTTTGCCATTGAACCTGCCATTCCCTTGATTGTGGTTGGAGTTGCCCTGGGAGTGATTTTGATCATCGTCATGAGATATGTCCTTCCTATTTGGACACTTCCTCGCATAGTGGCCAAATTTATTGCAAGCGAAGCATCTTCCCTTCCTTCCACCCTTCAATCCGGCCTTTCCTTTGAATTTAGACCCAAAATTATTTTTCCTTTTAGCTTGAGAGGAGAAAGTAGTAGGGTTGCCTTTGCTTGAAGGCATTTCTTGCTCTACCATCCTTGTCTCTTCTTGAATGCATCTTGCCATCAATTCCTCAAATCCCAGAATTCGATCATTGTTGAGAAGGGTGGTTCTAAATACATACCATTCGGATGGGAGCCCTCCAAGAGTAGTGATAGTCAGTTCCCTGTTAACAATGACTTCTCCAATCGATAGGAGATCATTCTTGATCTTAGTGATCCTTAAGAAGTAGGATTGAATATCCTCGTCTTTTCCCTTCTTAATATCTGTAAAGACTGAGCTAATGTAAAGGACCATTTCTGATTCTATAAAAATTTTACTGAACTGTAAATATTGTAAAGAGTTTCTATAGAGCTATCTATCCTAAACAGAGTATGAAACTTTAAGAAAAATTTATATTCTATATTTATGCAAAAACTTCATATGACTAATTGCTTGATTCGATGATAAGTACTTACTTGGTTTGCTGCGGAAGTCTGCTGCAGATGAAAAATGTTTCAGAACTCCTCCAGTTTGCTCCCGTTTACCAAATGATCGAAACCACCTAGCTGAACTGAGCAGAACCTCGCTACTCAGTCCAGTAAACTTCTCAGTTGAAGCACACTGTCCCCCGTGCCCAAAAACTTCAGAACAAGCAAGGCCCAACTGTTCCTGATGATTAACAAATTCTGTGTATAAGCTTTTCTCCTCTTTTTCTCCTCCCTGCCTCCAACCGTCCCTTCCTTCTTATAAGTTTCCATTTACCGACATCCTTCCATCACCGTGTCAAAATTATGACACGTGTCGATTTTTATAAACAAAATCTGATTTTATTTTATTTGCATATCTTAATTTGAAATAAAGTTTATTTATTTATTTTAATGATTTAATTTTAATTTATTTAATTTATAATTTATAATTTAATTAATTTTATTTAATTTCATAAATATTAATTTACTATAAGTGGGTCATTACAATATCCTTCAACTTATTTTTGAGGAACAATACTTGATTTGCATCACTAACTTTAAACAAGGTTACCAGTCTATCGTAGATTTCCTTGGAGGTGTTCAGCTTGGAAACGTAGACCACCAGATGCTTGTCAATAGAGTCCCGGATGATTTTCTTTGCTTTGACTTCACCCTTGGTGTACTTGTTCCTTGTAGCAGCCGGTGCATTTGATGGAGGCTCTGTAATTTTGCCTCTCACATAATCCAACACTCCATGCTCTTCCAATGTCAGATCAAGAGACATCTTCCATCTATGATAGTCAGACTTCTCACGGGGCTTGTCTTCGGCGGGGAAGTGTGATGAGGAACCCATGAAGCCTTTTGACTTTTTTCCAACTGTCTTCGGTGATTGCTCTTGCTCTTGCTTGGGCTTTGTCTTCACCTCAGCTCTGATAACATGTTAAATTATGGTAGTTCTATGCTTAGAGCAATTTACTTCAATTCTTCTTATTAGCCCAATGTCATTTCTTAGTATAGCAACCACATTAACATATAAGTAAAATGATGATAAAATATAAATAAAATTGACAGAAGACAAGGGACACAAGATGTGCTGGCTAGCCAGGGACAAACCCCAATGCAGGGAAACCCTTTGATCAATTCTTCTATAATCTTCCATAATTCAGTAGAGAGAGATAGTACAATATCACAAATCTGTGATTTATAACAGCAGCAACATAAATCAAATCAGCAAGGTCAAAGCTAGTCAAACAGCTCACCAATGACCTTAAGATATCCTAGGAGAACTCAGCCTCCAACAACAAGTATGTGCAGCCCAAAACAGTCCAAGTAAGAGGGACAAATCAACAATGAAAGCTACAGCAACCTGCAGCCAGCCCTAACCAGTCAACGTTGTCCCAAATCAACCCTCCAAAAGTCAATGCAACACTTCGTCTAGCCTAGGAGAGGCTGCCCATGCAAAGCCGCAGTCAAAGAGGGTAAGACGCTGGTCAAAGCAGCCCTAAATCACCCCAAACAGATGGCTGTACCCTCCTGCGTCCTCGCTGCCCTAATCTGCGTCCTCACAATGATGCCCTAGAGATCTGCGTCCTCCTTCCTTTTGTTTACCCAAGAGACAAGGAAGAGATGAGAGGATGAGAGTGAGTGAAATGAGACACAATGTCTCCTTCTTTTATATGCAACGTTGAGGTTAGCTGGGGGTGTGCAACACAACTTAACTCGCTGGTTGACCTTGAAAAATTGTCAGGAAATACAAATAATTTCATATCTCCATCAATACATGTCGGAATCAGATGATCGTTAGATCAATCCTACACCTCTCGACGAGAGGAATCCAAGAAAAATATCCGCTACCATAAATAAGATGACCCACATGGAGTTTGGCCTTAGTTGCCAATTTTAACACAATAGGACCGCCTTTCTCAATTTAGCTTGAAAGATTTAACACCTCTTTAGTGGTTAACATGGTGACCTTGTAGTCATTAGAGCCACAATCTCTGTGGCGCCGAAGGCATCGGGTGGTTAGAACACAGGGGGAGGTATCGTTAATTAAGCCTTCGCTTGCTTCCCATTGGCTTCTATTCCACAACCTACTCTAGAGACTATTTCCAAAATAGTTAAGAAGAAGGACACCTAGAATCGACATTTAATTAAAAGTAACCAAGATTCTTGCATCACACCGAGGTCTTAGGATTTGCATAGCATATAAGATAGTCATTCATTTAATTGACGGTTGTTCATCCGATTACTTGGTCTTTAATTGATTAAAAAGCAAGTTAGTTGACTCCATAAGGCATTGGTCTCATTGATAATTTAATCTAATCCTTTGAAACTTGCTAAAATCAACCACGTGGCTAGGCCATTCAATCGTGTCTCCTGGACTCGTTGGCTGCCAACTTGGCTTTCATTTCCATCTTCCATAGGGACTACCCCCATAGCCTGTTGTTGGGAGACAACTAGAACAGAGAGGTCAGGGATCAGAGTGATAGCCCTCGAGTTGAGTCGTTGTTGCAGCGTGCCTATACAATCTGAGCGACAACATTTTTTAGCACCATTGCCGAAGACCAATTTATTGGACCTTGGTATTGATGACATTCTCATCACTCTTCTTAATCCTCAAATCTTTCATCTTTCATCATTTCATTAGCCTGTTTGGCGCCATTGACATCTCTTGTGATGTTCTTTTTTTTTGGTATTCCTTATGGCATGGTTAGGATGGACTTTCAGGGTTGGAGGTAGATAGGTCACAGGTGTAGGTTTACTTCATCAACAGGCTTTTGGAGATGTTTCATGGGGTTTTGAAGAGTTCTATGGGATTCGATGGCATTCGCTTGGCATATTCCATCATCTCCACAGTTTGCCTTTCGTTCCGTTGCATTTCGACCACTTTTGAGAAACAGGGTTATTATTGGGCCTAACTCAATTAATTACGGTTAAGGTGGCATTCCGAGAGGAATATTTGACGGAGCACCTTAGTTTAATAGTTCATTGAAACCGAAATGAGAAGACCTACAAGATGGGATAATTAGAAGTGATTTTTAGTGACCTGAGGAGGCATGGTGGCCAATTTACCATTTTCCCACATTAAAAAGAATATTTTAATTGAATTAAAAGAGGGAAATGTTTTCAATGATTAAAATAATAATAAAATAGAAGGTTCTAGAGGGGTCCATTAAATTTATAAAAAGAGGAGGAGGTCATTAGAGGAAATCTTGGATTTGATATTTCTTCTTGTATGAGAGGTTGAGAACCCGGTTCTCTACTTTATTGGTAGCCCTAGGATGGAAACGCTTGGGTGATTGAGTGAGATTGGGTGAGTACCCATCTTCCCTTGGTGAATTCATCTAGAATTCATAGGAGAGCTTAGCAATGGCATTTCAATTTGGTTTTGGAGGGCCAACACATCATTGAAGCATTTCAGTTTGGTTTTGGAGGGCCAACACAACATCGGAGCAGATTCTTGACGCCAGTTCTATCTCAGCTATATGGGTTGTATCAGCATGTAAACCACAGTTTATCCATTATAATAAAAGCTGTGAATTTTCCTGTTCATTGTGTTATTGGATTGCAATGCTCTGTTTGTTTATTTTACATGGCAATCCTCCGTTAAATAAATGATAACTTTATGGTGAAATTTTGGTTGAGTTAAATTCCTGCATAATTGGCAAAATATCTCATTTGGGATATTACGGTGGTATCATAGCATTAGTCTTGGCTTAGCCTGCGGGGTTTCAGATTATCTGCAGTGATTCCACAAGGTGTCGAATTCTCTAATTTGCTCATTAATTTGACAATTCTTAGAAGAATTGTCCTGACCATTTTCCAAAGGTTTTTCTTTATCAATATTGTCTTCTATTTAATAATCACTCTACAAATTTGGCCAAATTAATTTTGATACTAAAGAAAATGTTTCCAAAACACATAGGGGGTGTGTCATTTTATATTAATCAAATGTTATTAGGTGGGGCCGTGAAAGTCCAAATAATTTGATTGAGGCGATTGTTTAATTCCAAAGCCAAATTTGTCGTGAAGACAGTAAGAGGAGCCGTGAGAAAATTTGATTGAACGATAATCCCCAAACTATTGGTGTGGGCGGAGAATCAAGTGAAATTTTAATTGACGACAATTCTTTATTGTGGCCGATCATTTATCTGCAGAGAGTCGTACAAACTTTTTGATAGGTCAAACCATTTCCAAACGACATATTATCCTGTTGGGGTCGCATGCGTTGAGGTGTTTGGCACTACACAGAGAGAGTTTGAGCTACTATCATCACTGTTAGACTGTTGCTAGGTGTGTATCTCATTTGGAGGCCGAACTGCGACTGGTGGGGGTCGTATTTTCTTCATTGGCTAAGGCTGTATCAAAGCCAAAGTTATTAACTTTTCATAAAGTCGAATTAGATTCAAGGGAGCTAACTCTTTATTGTGAAAAGAAAGGCTGCATGTCTCTACAGAAGACCAAAACCGTGGATCGAATTGCACATTGAAGAAGCCGAATGGTTGCATGAACTAGAGATGTTGAACTGCGTTCTGAGGCTGGCCATGCACATTCACAATTAATGAAGTATGATTGTGTTGTGATGACTGTGTAGTCTTGCTGAGAAAGGCCGGGAGCATTTTTGAAGGGCGAATATATCCTTTGGAGGGAGTAATTGAAGATTGGATTTCGTTATATTTTCTAGGCAATTTTTAATGCAATTTTGGGCATGATGTCATTATCTTAAAGAGGCAGAACACTTTCCTGTGATAGTTGTGCGTTCACCCTTATTGGAGGCCGATTTGGGCTGAAAGAGGCATATCTCCTTGGAGGTTGAGGCCACGAGCCTTTATTACATTTGCTGGGTACTCTTTAATGAAACGAGGTCACTGTTTGTGCAGAATTGAGTTTTTTCTCTCTCGTTGGTCATATGAGTGTCCCTATAACAGAGGTTCCGGCTTCAAGGAGGACGCAATCATTGATTGGCTGAGTTTCACTTCAAAGGGTCGTGGATACGGCTGTAGCTGATTCAAAGCTATGTGAAGCCTTGTTGGAGTATCTGTGTTCTGAGCCTTCTGGATAGTGTAACTATCAAGTTCTTCTATTCACTGGTTCGTTCTTTTATTTGATAATGCAATGATGCAATTGTAAGTCCATAAATGCTACTATGTAATTTCCTGAAATTACGTGCTAGCAAAGAATAGTGTTTATGGCTATCGGTGATGCTATCTATCGTACTTGCACCCACTGAGTTGATTTGGATATTATTTCAAGACCCTCAAGTGAAGCAAACAATAAAATATTCCTACGGTAATCTTAGAACTCAGTCAACGATATTTTGGGGATTATCTGAGAGCTCTCATGCAGATGTTAAAATTGTCCTAATCTGATCTGGGCTTGACCATTCCCTATATCATTCAGTCCAAAAGTAGAAGAGGTTGAGTTTCAGATCATAGGAAATCTCTTAAGCTGAATCTTAGTTGTCATTAGTAACCAATTCATGGATTACACATGGGCTGAATGCAAAGGCACCAGAGTGGTCATCATACTACTATAGTTGGGCATCAAAGTTGTATTGTTACTTCTATAGATTATATTGCTACACCAGATCCACTGTGCTTGTCCTCCTAAAAGTCAATAAAATCATTGATTTCCTCCAGAATATAAAACTTTTGCAAGAACTCTTGTGACCTGTAAAAGCTGCCAAAATCTGACACTTTTGGTCAACCTTGTATTGCTATAGGATCTAAGACAAAGTGTAAAGTCAGGGTCCTTATTGAGTGAGCACTGTAATGTCTATATACTGCAGGTGTCAAATAAATTGTTGAGGCATATGACACGTATGTTGGTTATCATTGTATACTTTTGTTGTGCTATTAGTCAAAGTCTTGTATGCTAATGGAGTACTTAAAGCACCACTTAAATCAACACAACAATACATTAATGGACTGCAATCCAGATCGAAAACCAAAACAAAACAACAGAGCCTTCTCAAAAGGGGTCTATGCCATTCTTCATAAAGAACAACCGAGAGATGTGCAGAAGGGGTAGAAAATAAGACACAAAATCTTTGCACTTGGGGCAAATCTGAAACACATGAGAGTCACAGTGAAAGCCCATTTCAAACTAGATGAACTGGATGCACTCCGTTCTGAAGTGAACCAATTAGAAGGGAAGAAACTAATTTGGGCTCTAAAACCAACTATGCTTGCTCTCATACAACCCAAGTTTTTGGAGTACCCTTGTGAAGGGGTCACACTTCTAGTTGCCTCTTGTCTTAGTAGCATCATGGTGCTGACTGCCCCTATAGCTCCTTACAATGATGATGTTATGAAGAGAGTCTTCAAGTTGATGGTAGAAACTTTACAAGACTTGGATAACTCCATGGGTTCTACATTTGGGAAGAAGCTTCAGGTTTTGGAAATTATGGCCATGACTAAGACCTATGAAGTCATGTTCGATCTAGAGTGTGATGACTTGATTTTGCAAATGTTCCAATGCTTTTTCAGCATTAGGAGACATCATCCTGACTCAGTCAAAACACAAATGCAATCCATCTTATCGTCGTGTATGAGAGGCCATGATGCCATTTGCCAAGAGTTGCAGTCTCGATTATTGTCCATTTCGAGGAGAGAGCAGTTGGTCTCACTTGTTGCTTATTAACTAGTCAAAAGATTGGTTGAGCAGAACATTGGGCTATTCAGAAGACAATTGACCAGGGAGGAGCTGCTCAAGTTTGGTGGGTCATGCAGTAAAAACAATCTGAGGAGGAAGGGACTTTGCTTCATTTGCAAGGGACCTGATCACTCATGCTTGAGTGACACTGAGGAGATGACAAAGGTAGAGCAGGAGGAGATTCCTTCTGACATTTAGGATGTGGATTCTTCTTTTATAGTTAAGTCCAAGGACACCTCTAAGGAGCGTGAGTAGTCAGGGGGAGTTGTTGACAACAGCGTAGAGAGGCAGCCATATTTGGTAGAGGAAATTGATGAGCAACGACCTATTCCCATTCAGCATGAGCAACACATAATGGAGCATAGTGCACATAATGGGCCATCTTAGGAGAGTCAGTTGGGGGCTCATGTTGAGTCCATGATGTAGGAGGATGAGCAGACATCCTTGGCCCAACCATTGGTGAGGAGCGGGTAGATGTAGTATTTGCATACATGGGTCATCAGGAGGCGTTGGGACCTGAAAGGACAGTTTTGCAGGTGATGAGTGGAGCATGGAGTTTTCGGTCAGATGAGGAAGGTTCTTTTGGAGATAATGGTGCCCCCATCTTTGGGTCTTCCCATTGACGAGGTGCAGGTGGATGCACTCGCAGTTAGCAAAGCTGCAGTATTTCTAGGCAACAACCCTCTCCAGGAGTACATTAGATAGGGGGTGCAGGACGATTGCCCACTTATAGGAAGAGAGGCAGGGATTCCTAGACATATTTGGTTGATTGATTGGGTAGAGCTACATGAGTTGAGCATGGTGCAACATAGTGGACTTGCACCATATACAGGTGCACATGCATCTGATCCTTCCCCCAGGATGGATTGGCGGGAGATCATGAGTTGGTATCTTGTTGGTGGCATGATATTCTCAGTCAGGAGCATAGTGCAGCAGGGACCCTTAGACATGAGGAGTACTACATGCTTCAGTTAGCGGTGGGAGGTAGGCCAACAAATTTCCAACACTTCGGGCTTCCATCTACATAGTGTGACTGACCTTGGCCTATGCTAAGGGTTGGACTGGAGAGAGGTGATGAGTTGGTATGCGATTAATAGAGCAACACTCATAGCCAGAACTATAGTGCAGCAAGAGCCGTAGAACATTGATGCTTATTCTTGGTGGCATTTGGATACAAGAGGATTTGTTGATGATAGGTACAGTCAGAGATTAGTCTGGGATCCGAGCATTGAGGGGTTTGTTCATGGTGGATTGACACAGAGACATAGCATCACCCAGTGGTTTGTATGGGATCCGGGCATTGGGTCTCAGTTGCATTGGGCCACCAGATTGGTCCACAAGTTTGGATTGCTTGAGGGCAAACAATCTTGGGGTAGGAGAATTTGTGATGTTCCTTTTTCTGGTGTTCCTTATGGCATGGTTAGGATGGACTTTTAGGGTTGGAGGCAGATAGGTCACAGGTGCAAGTTTACTTCATCAGCGAGCCCAGGGGCTTTTGGAGATGTTTCATGGGGTTTTGAGGAGTTCTGTGGGATACGATGGCATTCACTTGGCATATTCCATCATTTGCATAGTTTGTCTTTCGTTCCGTTGCATTTCGACCACTTTCCAGAAACATGGTTATTATTGGGCCTCACTAAATTAATTATGTTTAAGGTGGCATTCCGAGAACAATACTTGACGGAACACCTTAGTGTAATAGCTTGTTGGAACCAGAATGAACAGATATATAGGATGGGATAGTTAGACGTGATTTTCAGTGACTTGAGGAGGCATGGTGGCCAATTTACCATTTTCCCACATTAAAAAGAATATTTTAATTGGGTTAAAAGAGGGAAATGTGCTTAATGATTAAAATAATAATAAAATAGGAGGTTTTAGAGGGGTTCATCAGATTTATAAAAGAGGAGGAAGAGGCCATTAGAGGACATCTTGGATTTGGTATTTTTTCTTGTATGAGAGGTTGAGAACCTGATTCCCTACTTCATTGGTAGCCCCAGGACGAAAACCCTCGGGTGATTGAGTGAGATTCGGCGAGTACCCATCTCCCCTTGGTGAATTCTTCCATAATTCACAGGAGAGATTAGCAGTGACATTTCAGTTTGTTTTTGGAAGGCCAACACATCATTGGAGTAGATTCTTGAAGCCAATTCTATCTCAGCTATATGGGTTGTATCAACATGTAAACCCCAGTTTATCCATTATAATAAAAGTTGAGAATTTTCCTGTTCATAATGTTATTGGATTACAGTGCTCTCTTTGTTTTATTTTACATGGCAATCTTCTGTTAATTGAATGATAACTCTATGGTGAAATTTTGGTTGAGTTAAATTTCTGCATAATTAGCAAAATATCCCGTTTGGGATATTACATCTCTTCATTTTTTCGTCACCTTATCATTTTTCCTCTTGCTAATCTTTTCATATTCTTTATCCGCACTTTTAGCACCTAGACTTTTCGGTTGGTTTCCTGTTTGGGTGGCGACTCCATTAATTCATTTATTCACAAAGGCTTACACTAGAGGAAACCCTAGTAGTTTGGTCAAACTCACTCTCAGAACTTGGTTGAACAAATTACATTCTAGTAAGCATCCATTTTTCTTAGACAGGAAGCCCTCCTCCTTGATATCCATTTGCTTCTCTCTGACTAACTTTTCGGTTTTGCCTTTTGGATCTTTGAGTTAGATTCATGTTCAAGTGGTGACTCCACTTATTTCATTTTTTACAAGAATTTCTACTAGAAGCTCGCTTCTTGTGGATCTCTTGTTTTTTTTGAACAAGGATCTCTTTCTCCAACATCCATTGGCTTCTTTTTCCCTTGAAGCAAGTCATCATGGATGACTTGTTTGCCCCTTTGCGTTTTACTAACATTCCTCATGATATTCTAGAAAGGGCTATTAACAGATTACCTTCTTTCACGGGTAATGATGCAACCATTGCTACATATGACATTAAAAGGTTCACCACTTTTCTGGCAAGATATGATCATGGAACTGCATACAATCATGAGGATGTGAAGATGCAAGTCTTTGTCCTTTCTTTGGAAGGTGATGCTGGAAATTGGTTCTGTGATTTTCCTGACAGTTCACCACTTTTCTGGCAAGATATGATCATGGAATTGCATACAATCATGAGGATGTGAAGGTGCAAGTCTTTGTCCTTTCTTTGGAAGGTGATGCTAGACATTGGTTTTGTGATTTTCCTGACAGTTCTTTTGATTCCTTACAAGCTATCATCAATGATTTCAAAAATAGATATGGGGATCAAAAGGATTCACCTAGTGCCTCTAATACTATGAATAAGGATGAAAGTGATCCTATGAAGGACCCAAATATCATAGAAAGGTGTCAAGAAAATGTGCCATATTGCAGACATTGTGACCATTCTCATGATGAATCCACTTGTGTCGTTGCGAGAAGAATCCACGATAGTGAATGGCAGGGACGAAGGATCAAAATAATATTGATGATGAAAAGGAAAATGATAAGCATCGTATCGAGGATATGAGAGCCATGTACACCAAATTGTTAGCCATAGAAGAAAAACATGATGAGGAGCTAAAAATCATGGAAGCAAATCATAAGGAGGAAATGAGTTCTATTCAAGAAAATCATGATAAATTGATAAAGGACATGAATGCCAATTAAATATCTCTTCAGAACAGGTTACAAGTAATGGAAGTTACTAAGTATAATCAAAGAATCACCTTTTAGGACATGATGGAGACCATGGAGGAAAATCATACCAGGGAAATCAATGCTATAAAGGATGAACATGCTAATCAAATGAATGTTATGAGAATTAAGCATATCACTCTATAAAATAAGCTGCAAATAATGGAAGAATCACAGGTCCAACCAGAGGGTCCAGAGCACAAGCCTCGCAGTTCATTGATGTTAAAATTGGCAACTAGGGCCAAACTCCATGTGGGTCATCTTATTTATGGCAGCTGATATTTTTCTTGGATTCCTCTCGTCAAGAGGTGTAGGATTGATCTAACGATCATCCGATTCCGACATGTATTTATGGAGATATGAATTTATTTGTATTTACTTGACAATTTGTCAAGGTCGGCCAACAACAAAATGTGTGGCACACATCCTCAACGATTCATATAAATACAAGTTACCTTGTGGCATTATTCACTCATCTCATCTCATCTTACATTCTTCTCTCTCTCCTTATTTGATTGGGTACACACAAGGAGCAGCATCTCTCTCACGTGGGAAGGAGGACGCAAGAATGTTTGACTGCGTTGATTGAGTTTGACCAGGGATGTAGAAAGTCTCTTTGACCAACATTGACCAGCGTGGACCTTTCTTGGACTGTGGTTTTGGTGTGGATGTCTCTCCTAGGCAGGCCACAGATTTTGGCACACAAACCAAGGCAATCTGACCTCAAGTTTGACCAGCGTTGACTGCCCTAATTGCTGGCTGCAGGTTGACTTCTGTTGACCTTCATTTGACTGAGTTTTTTGCACTGTTTTTGGGCTGCCTCTTCTTGCTGTTGGAGGCCGAGTTGACTGGGATATTGACCAAGTTGATTGGAGGTCAATTCTGACTTGTTTGATCAACTTTGACTTTGCAGGTTAGGGTTTTGCTACTGCTGTCATAAAATTACAAAATTGTATATTTGTACTATTTCTCTCCCTCTGCTGAATTGTTGAAGATTATAAAAGAATTGATCAAAGGGTTTCCCCAGTTTGTCCCTGGCTAGCTACCACATCTGGTGTCTCTTGTCTTGGCTTGTCTTCTGTCGATTTATTTATGTTCTATCAACATTTTACTTTATGTTAATGTGATTGCTAAACAATGAAATTGGCATTGGGCTAATAAGAAGAAATTGAAGTAAATTGCACTAAGCATAGAACATACCATAAATTAACAGTTGAAACAACCTTCATCTTATTATGAAGAATTCATTGACTCCATTGAGAAATGGTTAAATACAGATGATCTAGGTAGGAAGGAATATGAAGGAAATTAGATTGATACTTGCAGGATTGATCAATTGGCTTTGACAGAGCAGGGTCATGAAAATAAAGAAGAGGATGTCACAAAAGTCTTGGACGTTCCAAATTTTCCATATGAGCGTTTTTTCAGATCAAAAATGAAGTTGTGCGCCGACCACATCATCATCAACATCACATCCTGCCGAAAGAAAACGTAAAAAGTGGAAGAAAAGAAGGAAGAGGTTTGATGCATTTGATGGCCGAGAGCAACTCGATATTCAGATAAGACAGAGTCTTTCGATATGTAGGATCGGGCATGGCACATCCGAGAAGCACCCACAAACTTGCCGGAAAGTTGACAGATGCTCAGTATGTTGGAATTTCTAAGTCTATCTGTTAGAAACCCTTCATGTACTTTTCTGATTTATTTCTACCTACCTGTTCTGGTTAATTAACAAGTTATTTACCATGTAAATACTAAAAATAAATACAAGTATATGCTCAACACATTACAGATCATCAACTGAAGGAAACAAAACAAGCACACAAGTGACACCGTTGTTTTTGGACCAATGTCCTCAGAAAAACCCAATGTGGGAAAATCGGTTTCAGAATACAATCTGGGTGCCAAAAACGACTCACCCAAAAGAGAATAATCTCGGCAGTAGTACCTCTCAGTCGGAGACAGATGTTCTGGTTGAAACCCTGGATAAACACTCCGACAGCTCCCAACTCCAATCTACCCCACGAAAAACCCAGACGTCAGCCTCTAGGGACTGCGTCAGCCCTTTCTCCCTAGCTCGCCCTGTGTCAGCCTCTGGAGGCACTGCATCAACCCTTAGAGCATCTGCATCACCCACACTGGCTCTCTAAGGCATTGTGCAACTCCTGGCTGGCTCTGTGTGAACCTCTGGCTGGCACTGCGTCCCTCTCTCCCGGCTTCTGCGTTGATCCTCCTGGTAATATCTCTGCTTTTCTGCTTCTATATTCACTGCCCCTCAGCTGCAACTCTGATCACTCTTTCCACTTCCTTAGCAAACCCTGCCCCAAAGAATTGAAATCTTGATCAACTCGGTGTGTTCTCCAAGTGACCCTCAAGCCTCCTTTTATACTTTTCTCGTTGACAATTCAACGACCGAGATTAAGTCCCTAATCAACAACTAAGATTAACTCTGGCTTGATCCATGACTTTTGGACCCTTCTAACACAATTTTATTTTAATTCACATTAATATTTTATTTTCCTTAAGTTTAGACTTAGGGGCTCTATTAAAAATATTAATTATTTTAATATCTCCCAAACTGTTTAGGATCTGCCCAAACCATTTCTAGGTATTGGAGATCTCACATGCTTTAGCCTCTCCACTAATATTCGCGACTAGAGCACATCTGATGCTACCCCAAATCAACACTCTCTCTTAGCGAGGATTGTGCTCTAGTAATACTCCTCACTGAGTATCACCTGGATCATCTGACATCGGTCCCTGTGCTGATGCTAAGCCTGCTGCTTAACATCCTCTGCACTGCTGCATCATGTACTGCTACCCATGGCCCTGTCACTGCCACTATTTCATCTGTACAACAACTTCCTCTGCATCCCTGCTACTATCCATGGCCCTGCCACTGCCACTGCCACTGCCACTACTGCATCTGCACTGCAATCCCCCTCATCATGCTGCATTGTGCTTCCCATAATACTACCATTGCTAACTATTGTACTGCAACTCAATTACTAAGAAGTAAGTAACTGATCTCCCAACTCTGACATCTTTGTCAGGTTAGAGACACCCTCGATGCTGAAACTCCCTCTATCATTGACAAGTGCTCCCTCTTTGACCTCTGCGCTGCTGCAACAACTCTATGCATCTCGCACTATTGCCTCATGTTGTCATGGGAATCCTGCACTATAGCTCCCTCTGACGCTCCATCTGCATCCGTCTCTACTGACATCCGCCAGTACTGCTACTCCTCTTTGGGGCTTCTGTAGCCAGGTATAATCCAAGAGGTTGGGTACCTCAAGGATCCCGCCCCTCATTGTCTATAGTCCGTCTGACTACAGCTCGATGTCTCCCCACTTCCACTCAAGTGGTGTGTGAGCACTCATGACACAGTCATCGTCGGTCTCCACTTCCTTCTCCGCCATTGCTGGCGCAACCTTGGTCTCGGAAGCCTCTCGTTTGCTCTTCTTCCTCTGGACACTGGCTCGCACAGTGACCCAGTGCCCCACAGTTGAAGCATTTGACCTTGGAGAGGTCCTTCTTCCATTTCTCCTGCTTTCCCTCAGATGCTAGGGTAGCGTCCTTCTCTTTCTCCTTCTTGATTTTGATCCCCTTGTCGTTGCTTCCTGCCTTGCTTAGCCTTCTGATCTCTTCTTGGCGAAGAGCCGCCCACATTTCCTCCCAATTTGGAAGGGTCGCCCTGCCCAGTATGCTCTGGACAAACACCTCCCAGTCTTCAGAGACTACGTTCAAGGTTGTTCTCACCATCAATTCTTGATCCGGCGTGGCCCCTATGGAAGTCAGCTGATCCCAGATCTCCTTCAATCGACCGAGGAAGGTGTCGATCTGTTCTCCCTTCTGCATCTGGTATGACCGCAACTGATTTTCTAGTAGCATCCTTCTCTGCACAGAAGTATGCTGGTACAATTTCTTTAGGGCCTCCCACATCTCATTTGTCGTGTCCTTTTCGGCAATATGTGGTACTACATGGTCCTTGAACCTATCAAGGATGATGCTCTTGGCCCTCACCATTGCCTTCTCGTACTTGTCGTTCTTAGCTGGGTCAACTGGGATCACTATCGTCTTCAAGGCGAAGTGCTTGACACGATTCCTGTTTAGAATGGACAAGATTCCGGCCTTCTAGACTACGAAGTTTGAGGCTCCATCCAGCCTGTCCTGGTCTCTTACTCCGTTCATTGCCATCTCGCTGCTCTTCTACTTCCCTTCTGGAAGTTCTCTGTGTAACTCCCTCTGAGCCTCGATTTCCCTCCTGGAAACCCCTTTGCCAATGTCAAGATGCCCCCACTCCGATCCTTAGTGCAGTTGCACCACTGATCTGGATTTCTTGGCTAGAAATCCTCGGCAACAACTCCATCCTCCTTGGTTTTACCCTGTTAGATACTGTTCTGACTACAGTACCCCACTAGCTTCACTCTGCAACTTACCCACAGCCACCTAAGCCCCTACAAACTGAAGTTTAGAGCTTCTAGGCTTTGTGCAATCCTGACACCAGCAAAATCCGCACCTCCTGGCCACGGGCGTCAATCCTTCCTGACTGAGAAAGATGACCAGGCACTGCGTAGGTTGAGTCTGCCCCTCTTTGCCACTGTGTTGATCCTCTTCCCGACTCAAACTTGATGACGCAGGCACTACGTCACCCCGTCCTTGCTGCTTCTCTGCTAGGAACAACTTCTGTCATTCGGGACAATTGTTTTTTGCTACTGCTGCTTTGCTCGACTGATGTCCTCAGTTCTTCTGTGATCTGCAACCACGCTCACATACCATATTGGAATTTCTAAGTCTAACTGTTCAAAACCCTTCATGTACTTTTTTGATTTATTTCTGCCTACTTGTTCTGGTTAATTAACAAGTTACTTACCATGTAAATACTGAAAATAAATACAAGTACATGCTCAATACATTACATAACATCAATTGAAGGAAACAAAACAAGCACACAAGTGACACCGTTGTTTTTGGACCAATGTTCCCGGAAAAACCCAATGCGGGAAAACTGATGCAACTATCTAAGGGTTTTAATTATTAAGTAGTTTCAGAATACAATTTGGGTGTCAAAATTGGCTCACCCAACAGAGAATAATCTCAGCTGTAGTACCTCTCAGTCGGAGACAGATGTTCTAGCTGAAACCCCGGATAAACACTCCGACAGCTCCCAACTCCAATCTGCCCCACGAAAAACCCCAGCGTCAGCCTCTAGGGACTGCGTTAGCCCTTTCTGGCCCAACTTCACCCTAGCTCACCCTGCGTCAACCCTTAGAGTCTTTGTGTCACCCATGCTGGCTCTTTGAGGCACTGCACAGCTCCTGGCTGCCTCTGCGTGAGCCCTGGCTAGCTCTACGTGAACCTCTGGCTAGCTCTGCATCCCTCTCTCCCCATTGCTGCGTTGATCCTCCTGGTACTATCTCTGCCTCTCTACTTTTGTATTCATTGCCCCTCAGCTACAACTCTGATCACACTTTCGATTTTCTTAGCAAACCCTACCCCAGAAAATCGAAATCTTGATCAACTCGGTGTGTTCTCCAAGTGACCCTCAAGCCTCCTTTTATGCTTTTCTCGTTGACAATTCAACGGACGAGATTAAATCCCTAATCAACCGCTGAGATTAACTCTGGCTTGATCCATGACTTTTGGACCCTTCTAACACATTTTTATATTAATTCACATTAATATTTTATTTTCCCTAAGTTTAAACTTAGGGACTCTATTAAAAATATTAATTATTTCAATATCTCTCAAACTGTTTAGAATCTGCTCAAACCATTTATGGGTATTGGAGATCTCATGTGCTTTAGTTTCTCCACCATTTTTCATGGCTAGAGCACATCCGATGCTACCCCAAATCAACATAGTATGCATTATGTTTAAGACATTTGATGCCATAGGGCATTTTTTGTATAGTATCTCTAACCCTACTCCCTTTCATTTCTGTCGTTAGTTAGTTTTTTTTTTTATGCACTTATGTTTTATGTCTTTACTTTTCAGTTTGATAGAGTAGATTTTTTCTATTCCAGCAAATATTCTATATAGGCATGATGATTTCGATTTTGAATGAATATCTATTTGATGAAATTTTGTTTTCTTGGATACAGGATTTTGGATTCTCACATTGCTCCATCGAAGCAACGTGTCCCCATATGGAGCCAAATGTTGCACCCATTTTTTCAACATTCCAAAGAAGCAAGATCCAAAGACTTGAAGGAATTCTTTTCAAAATCGTTAGCCAACAGTTCTTATGTCATTGTAAACCCATTTTGCAAATTTGTAAGTAAATGATGCTAGTATGACCGTTAATTATGTAACAACCTAGGTAAGCCTATGATTTTCTCGACAAATTTCATCCTAGGAGGTTTTTCGTCTCACTGATTATCTATGTTTCTAAACATGGATGATCGATAGAGTTTTCCCCTCTAGCCTCACCCCAAAGCTAAGGTGGAATTTATCATCAAGGTTTTAGATGCGTCCTAGTGTTTTAGTCGAGTCGATTGTAAAAGTGATTTGGGAATAATTTAAGCTAATTGGCTAAATTATTTTATTACAAATCATTTGGTCTACTAGATCATATTGTGTCACAAAATTGAGTAAAATTTATGACGGTCTATAACAAACGGGTATTCCCCCTTTGAGGGTTGAATTTATAAAATCTTATGTAAAAAATATTTTGGTGCATGGTCCCTCATACTTAGACACCATGGCTAAAATATTTGAGGGTGGAAAAATAAATAATCCCTTCACGAGTCAATTAATTAATTAAATTAAATATTAAGCTAAAAAATTAATTAATTTAGAGTCAAAATTAAAATGTTAGAGAAATCAATTTCTCAAAGTGGAAAAATTCGTGGGTCTAAAAAATTTTAATTTTTGGAGATCTCCTACTAAGGTAATACTGGAAATTTAAAAAAAAATTGGACCCTTGGACCTTGGTGGTTAAGTCAATCAAATTTTTGAGGAAATTAGTTTAAAATAATTATTTTTGAACTAATAAAAAATAGATTTTATGAGAAATTCGAAAATTCCTCAAAAATAAATATTTTCGACAGCAAAAATTAAAAGTTGATCAAAGATTTATCAATGATCGAGATTAATTTTACAGATCAAGCCAACTAGCCATTATTTTCCACTTGGGGGATTTCTCTATAAATAAAAGACATTTTGTTTCTATTCAATATAAGGATAGTGACTCTAGTCTCAATGTAATTTTGTGACACTAGTGTAAAGCCATTGTTCTGCTGGGAACGTTTGAATCTCATAATAAAAGACTTTGGGGTACAATTCATGGTGTCTTTGTCTCATTGATTTGTGGTATGTGCTGGGTATGTGCTTTCCTATATTGTGATTCAATATTATCTAGATTGTTATTTCATTTGTAGATGATAAGAACATTCTATTGGTAAGTTTTGAACTTATCTTAGGTGATCCGATTCATTGTATATTCTAACGATTTTTCTTAAGAAAACATATAAAGTTTGCAAGTTCCCTGACTCTTGGGCTCCAAGTTCATAGACTGCGGGCACATCCCGACCTTGTTTGGGCTTTGAATATTTTATGTGATTTTCTTACTTTGCTAAGTCTATGGTTAACATCTATTTTCCGAGATATATCAAGCCATTGTCAAATTATCATAATTTGTTTTTCTTCAAAGATCTTTCAAGCATTGTATATTTGTACATAACTTGTAAATTATTTTTGTAGAGTAAATTTTTTTTGTAAAATAATTTTCTAACCCATGTATAGATCTGACTTTTTTTGCACATATCTTGTATAATTCTAACATCGGTTGTCTAGATCTAAGATTTAGTTGCTAGAATCTTGTACATAAAATTCCTTTGCAGGTGAAAATCCACAGATCTGAAGAAAGGATGAGCTATTTTGAAATCTGAAGTTTCTCACCCATTCAACTAGGGTTTTGAGGGTTTTCACAATATTTTGGTCAGTGTTTCACCAAGGAAAGGGGCCGCAAGGGGTTTTGGCATACCTATGCTTTCTTTGAGCTTAGATCTACCACACCCATATGCCAGAATCTGAACGCTCAGCCAAGGAAGAGAAATGCTGGCCTAAAGAGGTAAATTTTTTGAGGTCAAGTATTTTTTGGGCTAATCTGTTTGGGGTTTTGCAGAGATCCAAAATTTTGAGGCCTCTGAGGCCTGGTCTTGGCTGATCTGCCCTTGCCATGGTCTCATTTTGCTCCTCCAGTAATCCGCTGCCTTTTTTCTCCTTAGCGTGAGGCCTAGGGACCTCCATTTCCCCTGCCGCTGGCCCCTCTAGCCTTTCTTCCTCAGGTCGTGGCCTTACAGGCCTTAAAACCCTCACGGCTGCCCTTATTCCTCTTCCTCCTGCCCTCGTAAACTCTGTCGCAGCCTTCTCCTCCTTACTGTGGGCTTATCCCTCCTCGCTTGACTTCCCTCTGCCTCACGACAAACCTTCCTTTTCCCTCTGTGACATGCCGCAGTCCCGAAAGGGCCTTCTCACTCTCTTCGCTGTCCTCCCAAGGCATTGATCCCTCATCATTTCCCTTTTAGCCTTCTCTGCCATTCTGCTAACCCTCGTTTCAGGCCTATCTTACGTTGACAGTGATTTCTGGGCACTATCAATTCATTTTGCAGAGGTCTCATGTTTCCTTGGAGATGAAATTTTATGATTGCAGGGGCACACAAGGAATTTCTTGAGCTGATGCTTATGATTGCAGTAAGTATAGTTCACTAAAAGATTTCTGGGCAAGCAAACATAATCACTGGTTTGCTCTCTTTTAGCCCTAATAGCTGACTGTTTCCTTACAACAATCCAATATTTTCCTAATAGTGATAAAATACTTATCTAAGTGACATAAAATAAATTTGGCAAAGTATCTCATGCATTGATAAGTCATTTGAGCATATTTGGCATTCATGGTTTGGGCAATTTTCATACATTTGTAATGACTGTCATCTCTGTTTTGAGCATATTCTAAAGTCTGAAATCATAACAGGGATAGAGAGCTTAACTCATTCTTGAAATTGGTCTTGGCAAAGTGGTTTTTCACTTGCATTTCGTATCTTATTTTACATCTAAAGGTCTTATAAGCTAAAGTTTTCATACTGCTGTGCAAAAAATTAATTATATGTAACATAAAGTGCTTAGACTCATTCATGCTGTATTAGTATTGTTAGTATCAAACTGAGTTTCTTTGTTGAGGCACTAACACCTTGTTGTTTTGTGTAATTTCAATAAGTTCCTAATCCTTATCTAGTAAACTCAATCTCTAAAGGTACTTTAAATCTTACGTGGTATGTTGTTTCATGAATGATCTAAGTCACATTACTTGTCGTTGAAGTATGATTGTTTCCATCACACACCGACATAAGAACCTTGGTGAATGGTGCTCTCGTTATTATCATTCTTGTTTCATCGATTAATAGCTACTTGTGAATGATAATTTCATTAAAGATCTAAGTGATTCTTAAGCATGAAGATTGGTGAATCTAATTTCATATCTTGTTAACATAAAAGAGACTAATTGGTGAAGAATATTGGCTAAGAACATTTGCAATCTCATTGTCTCTTTTGGATAATTGTGGCATCTCATATTGAATCATTGATTAAGTATTCTAAGTGGATAGTTACTCTAATTGTCATTTATTGTTCATGGTTTAAGTGGATATCTAATTCAGAACTCTATATTGGTGAATCGTTGTGAAATTGAGCAATTGCTTGTTGTGGATGTCTTCTTGGTACTTGTACCAATGAGCACTTTGTCTTGTTTTAAGATTGTTTTTCAAGTCATTGATAAGTACTATTGTTATAAGATATTCAACACTAAGTACTTAGAGAATATTAAACAACCTAACTCAAGAGGCACTCATAACCCTTGCATCTCATTCTAAGAATAGTCTTGCATTTTAATAACCTACCTCCATGCATAAGCTTGGTTGATAGACAATAGGACAACCTTTCTTAATTTAGCTTGAGGGACTTAACACCTCTTTAGTCGTTAACACAGTGACCTTGCAGTCGTTAGAGTCACAGTCTCTGTAGTGCCGGAGGCATCGGGTGGTTAGAACACAGGGGGAGATATCGTTAATGAAGCCTCTTCTTGCTTCTCGTTGGCTTCTATCCCACAACCTACTCTAGAGACTAGTTCCAAAATAGTTAAGAGGAAGGACACACCTAGAATAGGCATTTAATAAAAAATAACCAAGATTCTTACATCACACCTAGGTCTTAGGATTTGCATAGCATATAAGATTGTCATTCATTCAAGCGATGGTTGTTCATCCGATTACTTGGTCTTTAATTGATCTAAAAGCAAGTTAGTTGACTCCATAAGGCATTGGTCTCATTGATAATTTAATCCAATCCTTTGAAACTTACTAAAATCAACCATGGGGCTAGGCCATTCAATTGCGTCTCCCAGACTCGTTGGCTGACAACTTGTCTTTCATTTCAATCTTCCATAAAGACTACCCCTCATAGCCTGTTGTTGGGAGACAGGTAGAGCGGAGAGGTCGGGGATCAGAGTGACAACCCCCGCCCTGATTTGTTGTGCCGTGCTTGTACAATCTAAGCGACAACAAGCCTCAAAACAAAGTGTACAACCAAAATCAACTTTATAAGAACCAATAGGATTCAAGATGATAATGTCAACCATGGGGGTGATTCACCATTTTTGGAGTAAAAAGGTAAAAAGATTAAAAATAAAAAAATGAAAAAACTATTTTTTCAACTTGTATTTTCGACTTATCTCCCTACAGTGTTACTCAATAGAGCACTCGTTGGATGCACAATTTAATTCCTCATCCAACAAATACCCATGTTGCATATTGTAATGACCCACCTACAATTACAAACATAATGTGAATATTAGCATGCATATGATCGCTACATATGCATGCATCGCATGCACTGCAGTAATATACATAATAGGTAATATAAGATAATGAATTGGTTTTTAAATAAATATCTAGCGCACTAGAATATAATGATTATATCAAATGAGGTACCTGACATGTGTACCATCATCATAATATATGATTCCAAAAATAAAGTTAATATGATGGATTATACGAAATAAAAGGGAATTTTAATTATAATAACTAAAAGAACTTTTATATATATATATATTAAAAAGAACCTAAATAAAAATAATGGAAAATACATATGACATTATCTTTTCAAATAAGTCAATCCCATATATGTTCAATAAAAACATTACGAAATTAAATGGCTAAAAAACATATATGATTCTCATGAATGAAATAAATCAAGTCCACCACTCAAACATGACTGCCTCTAAGAAATGAAAGAGCAAGGTGGGAGTTGAAATTCACTCCACCTATGATTGACAGAAAACCAGGAAGAACAAATTTGATTAATCAGGACCTTCAGATGGTGGAAGGGTTGGTGTATAAGAAAAGAGGAGATGAAAAAGGAAGGGGGGGGGTTTCAAAGGATGGAGAAATGCTCTTCGTTGGTTGTCATAGTGTTTGCAGCCACTGTTAGTGTTCTCTCTGGAGTCAAAGGAACGTTTTTCCTTGGTTCTAAGAAGTTCTTGACCTTTGAGGAAAATTTTATTGCACAGTAGGAATTTCGAAGAGAGTCACAGGTAGAAGGAAACAAAGTCTTGGTTGTTCTTGAAGCTTTTGGGCACGCGGGCCAGAGTGCTTCAATTTTGAAGTACTTTGGAGCTACGTACTGAGATTGTGCCCAATTTGGCAGGGAGGTTTTGGCCATTTTGAGTAACAGAAACGAGAACAACAACCACCAAAAACACCATCAGACTGAATTTCAAGTAACTATTGTCAAATGAATAATTAGATTTTGAGTTCTCTGGTTAATTTGAATAAAGGTCTTGTTAAATTCTACTATTGGAAAATTAGGTCCTTTTTTTAGCACAATGTCATTAAATTTTGTTAATTAGAAACCTTACACATATATTCGATGGACCTAGCGACATGAAAAATGAGAAATAAATGAAAAACATGATTGCAATCACGTTTTTTCATGTATTTCTCATTTTTCAGGTTGCAGGGTCCATCAAAAGTATGCAACATGGGTACTCTTTAGATGAGGAATTAAATTCCGCATCCAACAAGTGATCTTGCTCGAAATTTGAGTTAAATCATAGGGAAATAAGTTGAAAAAAAGTTTTTCTTTTTTTTCCTCTAAAATTTGATGATGCCATCTAAACTTATTTTATTATTTCCACTATTATTTTATAATATTCCTTAGGAGGCCCATTTTAGACCTCAAGATTTCTCTAATGTTTCACAAGCTCTGCAGACCTTTTCTAAAAATAACTGTCAAAAAATTTCTTTTTGGTGTCTTTGTCATCTTGTCTACAAGCCCACTGAGATGAAGTCCATTCATTAGAAGAAAACATTTTCAGAAAGTTTTTTTGTTGAGAATTGACACATTGCAACGTAAGGAAGTGAGTTGTAAATCTTGTAATTGCAGGCCTAACAAGCTCTTTGCCCCCAGTGTTTTTCTTCATTAGGCTCAATATCCATGAGTGGTTGTAAATGTATTTTTTGATGCACTTGGCATGCTCTACAATTTTTTTACGCACTCCACTTTGCATATGTCCTCAAGCATGAGGTCTATGCAATGTGCAACACATGAAATCCAAAATATGGTATTATATTTGGACTCTAGCATCTTTCTAGCAAGAACATAGGTTGAGACATTATCTGTGATGACCTACACAACATTATGCTCCCCCACTGCCTAAATAATATCATCCAAAAGCTCAAATAGAAGGTTTTCATCCTTCACATTATCAAATGTATCAATTGATCTAAAAAAAATGGTTCCTTGAGGGCAAGAAACAAGGAAATTAATGATAGTGCAGTTCTTTCCATTGGTCCATCTATTTGACATGATGGAACAACCTATTTTGAGAGATGACTCTCTATACTTAGCCAAATACTCATCAATGGAACAAATCTCTTTTTGCAAAAGAGCTCCCCTCAAGTCATGCACAAGAGGGGCTTTGAAGCCCTTTGAAGTCCCACATAGTTGGGTAATAAGGTGAGCAGACAACATTAAATGAGATATCAACATCATACCACCATTTAGCAATGTATTGGAAAGAAGATTATTTTCATTGCTTTCTCCAATGGTCATCCAAAGTGGGTTGATGTTGAGTTAGACTTGGTTGGGAGGAAGTGGGATTAATAGAGGCAGTGATGGTAGAGGTTGAGAAATAACTTTGGATGTTCATCCTCCTTTTTCCTTTAGATTGTTGGCCTTGATGATAAAACCCAAGAGTAGGAGGAACATAGTGAAAAAGATCATTTGTGGAAGGGATAGAAGAGGAGTCTTGAATCTCAAAATCATCATACCCACCATCTTTCATGGCTTGTAAAATTTCCTTCTTCCTTGCAATTTCTTCTTGGATAGCCTTCTCCCTAGCCTTATTCTCCTCAAACTTCTCAAACCTGGCAAGGTATTCTGCCTTAACGGGACCTATTACTTCCTTTGGTGCATCACATGGCTTTACTTGGCCTCTTATACCAACCAAGTGTTGTTTCAACTTGAGAATACCTGTAGTTTTTGGGGTAGCATCGAATGTGCTCTAAGCCTCAAATTTTGCAAGGATGCTTGGGCACAGGTATTCAAAAGAACCTAGAAAGCGTTTTGGGAAATTCCACCCAAAAGTGATTTTATTAAAATAATTAATATTTTTAATGGGGTTCCTAAGTCTAAACTTAGGAAAATAAAAATATTAATGGGTATTAATCTAATCAAGGGTGAAACTTCTAGAAAAAGCCACGAATCAAGTCAAATCAAGCTGAGCCTTTGATTATGTTTTAATTTAGGTCGTTGGTTGCCCAACAGGAAGATATAATAAGAGACTTGAGGGTTATTTGGAAAACATAGAGAGATTGAGAAAATCGAGTTTCTGAGATGAGAAGTTCTCAGGAGGAAAATCGATTGAGGAGATCTTGCAGCAGAGGGGCAGTGAAAATCTGAGAGAAGGAATTTCCGGAGAGTACAAGGCAGAGAGAGGACAAAAAGACGTCTAGAGGAAAGCTGACCTTGGCCTATGCAGTGTTGACGCAGAGGCAGTGCAGTCAGTGAGAGGAAGTCGAGTTTTTGTTGAGGGAATTCGGAGTTCAGTTGCCGGAAGCCAGGGTGTGAGTCTGCGAGGCAAGAAAGTCGATTTCTCAACCAGCAGAGGATCCAGAGAAGAGAGGCATCATAATACCTAGGAAGGGTAACACAGAAGCTGCCCAGGGTGACACAGTTCTGCACAGAAGCCACGCAGAGTCTCCAGAGCTGAAGGATCAGTCACTGATTCTCCAGTGACATTATGAGACCATTTCACCAGTCTTTTGTCTAGTATTTTCTCTGTAAAGGATTGCTAGCTGAGCATCCTAGATTTGTACTCATAATTTTCTCCAGCATAATAATAAAAACCCTCAGAGCTACTGCATTAGTTTTCCCACATTGGGTTTTTCCGGGGACTATTTGTGCAAAAATAACTGTGTCCTATGTGTTGCATTGTTCTTTCTTGCTCAGTATTTTGTTTCCGCAAATATATTAAGTGAAGGCTGCAGATGTATTTACTTCAAAATTTACCGTAGAAGATAGTAAATAATTTGTATGATTTAATCAAGTAGGAGAAGTAACATCAGTTTGTTGCAGTAGGGATTCCGGTGTAGGAATTTTCACAAAAACCCCCATCTCCAATAGATTTATTGCAAAATTTGCATATTATTTTTCCATCAATCACATCACAATGAGCCCATGCAATGTACTTAGCTTTTGGAGGCATGGTGGCTAGAAATATTAGAAATTTGCAAAAGAAAAAAATCTACCAATTAAAAAAAATTTGCAACTAAGAAAAATGGCAAACCTAAGATAAATTTGGGAAAAAATGGGCCATATTTAGCCTGCAAAATTCGACAACATAGAACTAGAAATTTGATAGCATAGAACACATAAAAAAATTAAATACATGGACAACAGCAAAATATGCATTTTTTCAAGTGAAAATCCTTACCTAGAAATGCAAACTAGTTCCCTTAGCCTCCTCTTGAAGATGCCAACTCCACTAACAACTCCAAACTATCTCCAAAATAACTCCCAATACAACTCCAAGCCTCCAAGACGACTACCCCAACAAAACCTCAACACTCTCCAAGCTCCCAATGAAACCCACAAAAATTCCAAATAAGATGTTTGAGGAAAACGAGAGGGGAGCCCTCCTTTTATTAGCTTGGAGGGGTTGTTTTTTGAGGGAAACAACCCTTAGTTTCTGATCCGGACTTAAACAAGAATGCAACAAATTATAGAGATAACCATAAAGACAGATATGCAGCGGAAATAACACTTCATTTCATTACTGTAAAATACTGAAATATGCTTACAAACAGAAATGGAAATAAACCAGCTAGGGCGATGGCAGCTTATCTCTGAGAAGAGATGTGGCAGCTACATGCCTCTGAACTGTTCTGAACTATGTTACAATGAGCCTCGAAGGCCTATTTATTGTTGAGAAACAATGGAAAACCTTTCACATCCCGAAACCTAACCCTAGAAAATGAAACGCCAAATTGTGGGCCCCTTTTGGGTAAATTGGTACATCAATTTCCCGGGGTCGTAACTTTGGCATACGATCTCCGTTTGATGCGTACAATAGCTTGTTAGAAAGACCTATCCGAGTACTACCACTTTGGGAGGCAACAAGCCCATGTTGCCCCAGATTTCCCAAAAAACGTCGTTTAGGGCCTCAAAACGGCTCCGGAAGTTCAGGACCCGAAAAACTGCTAAAAATAGTAAACTGTGCTACAATTTAGGAAACTGAAAAAGCTGAAAGAGACAGTTGTGGGGGTCCAAATGGGATAGGTGGGTGGCTACCAACATCCACCTGGATCATTCCTCCCCCCTTAGGAAGCAATGGTTCCGATTGCGTTGAGTTCCTCCCTAAGATGAGGAAGCTTCTGCTGCGCTGGGTCTCTAATGAGCTGTTCTGCAATCTCTGATGTGTCCAGTATTGGTGGGAAGCATGGTCAATCACGGTACCCATTGAACAATTGGTGCAAACGAAGGAATGGAGGAATGTTATGCGCCAAGGCATTATTCCCCGCAGCCTTGGTACTGGTGTAAGGACCATGTCGGCGTGGTCGAAGCTTCTGATGGGCTCTTGTAAGACGTTCTTTCTGCAGATGCAACCAGACTTTGTTGCCCACCTGAAGCTTGTGTGGTACCCCTAAGGAGAAGTTGTTCCTGTGTTCTGTCATGACCGTATCCCTTTGTTGCTGCTGCTGCATGGAGGAACCCTTTGCGGGGGTCATGGATGTAGCAACGATCTTCCCCTTACTTTCGGAGAAAACCAGATAGAAAATAAATCTCCCAGTCTGTGAGATGAGTTTGCTGCCTTTCTTAGCAGCGATCAAAGAAGTGGCAGTAGGTGGGGCTACCTCTGGTATCTTGTATAATGAATTATTCAAAGAAATAATGGCAGTGCGAGGCCTTGACTCATACACAGCATGTCGCCTCCACAAGTATGGCTGGCCTAATAGTACATCACAAACATCTAGAGGTGTAACATCACACAATACCTTGTCTGTGAAGGGCTTGATGCTGTAGGGAAGGCGGCACTGCTGGCGAACTTTGAGATCTCGTCCTTCATGAAGCCACCCGATACTGTATGGCTGTGGGTGTGGTGTAGTCGGTAGGCCCAACCGCTTCACGACCTCTGCTGAAACGAGGTTCTTTTGGCTGTCGCTGTCGACAATGAATTGCAGCGGCGAACCCTTCACCCACATCTGTGAGTGGAAAAGACGTTCCCCCTCCTTTGGTTCTTCAAGTTCATTCTTCTGGATCTTGGCAGTGGCAACAGTGGCCCTGGGATCCGCATCAATGATCTGCTTCCCTTTGCCATTCCCCTTGTCGAGTTCTAGCTCAGGGTCGGAACATGCATTTGATTCGGAAGCCTTCAATTCGGCCACCAGCGACTGCTTGGGCCGACACTCACTTGTGTTATGAGTGGGACTCTTGTGGAACTCACACCACCTTCCTGTGTCCTTTTTGGCTTCGTGGTGTTGTTCTTTTCTTGCGGCTTCGAGGGGTTGTCTTGGGTCACCTCGCCTTGACTTTGTCCTTTGGGCTTTGGATTTGCAGATCCAAAGTCTCGCTGCTTCTATTTGAACTTTTGCTCGATTTTGACAGCGTATCGGTATGCTGTGCCGAGTGAGGAGATGTTCAAGAACTCCATCCCTTCCTGGATGTATTTGTGTAGGCAACCGCGGTATTTGAGTACCAGATGCAGCTTAGAATCTTTGATACCCAACTGTGTGCGAAGGGTATGAAAAATATTTGTGAACTCTGGCACATCTTGGTCCCTTCCCTGCCGCAGCGTGGTCCACTTTATGTATTTGTCCTCGTAGCTTTTGACAGGGTAGTACTGCTCCTTGACGGCATCCCGGAATGAATCCCAAGTGGGTGCGGCTGAAAATAGTGAGCCTGTGCTTTCATCCTTCTGCTCGCAATAGGTTTCCCACCAGTCCTTGACGTGGGGGGCTGCTTTGAGAAGAGCGAAAACAATCTTTTCCCGACTCGAAAATTCATGAACAGAAAAATATCCTTCTAGCAGATTTAACCATTTATCTACGACATCTGCGTCTATTTGACCCTTGAAGATGGGGATTTCAAAATTAACTTGTACCTTGAAGGGTGTGGCGTTTCCAGAGTAGCTATTGGAAGCCGATGCGTCGCCTCTGGGTAGCCGCTGAAGAATCTGGGCAAAGTTGTCCATCATCGCGTTCCGTTGTCGCTCGAGGGCTTCTTCGAACAAGATTTTGATAGGATCTCCTGCCCCCTCGTCTTTCTTCTCATCCGCCATGGGAGGCTGTCGGGATTTGCGAGGCTGGTCTTGCAAGGGTTCGACCAGTTCAAGCCCTAACTCCTTATATCCCGACCTCGTTGGGGACATGCAAAGAAAAACAGAGAAAAAGCAGACCACTCTGATACCACTGATCCAGACTTAAACAGGAACGCAACAAATTACAGAGATAACCATAAAGACAGATATGCAGTGGAAATAACACTTCATTTCATTACTGTAAAATACTGAAATATGCTTACAAACAAAAATGGAAATAAACCAGCTAAGGCGATGGTAGCTTATCTCTGAGAAGAGATGTGGCGGCTACATGCCTCTGAACTGTTCTGAACAATGAGGCTCGAAGGCCTATTTATTGTTGAGAAATAGTGGAAAACCTTTCACATCCCGAAACCTAACCCTAGAAGATGAAACGCCAAATTGTGGGCCCCTTTTGGGTAAATTGGTACATCAATTTCCCGGGGTCGTAACTTTCGCATATGATCTCTGTTTGACGCGTACAATAGCTCGTTAGAAAGATCTATCCTAGTACTACCACTTTGGGAGGCAACATCGGTCCATGGACCCATGTTGCCCCAGATTTCCCAAAAAACGTCGTTTAGGGCCTCAAAACGACTCTGGAAGTTCAAGACCCGAAAAACTGTTAAAAATAGTAAACTGTGTTACAATTTAGGAAACTGAAAAAGCTGAAAGAAACAGTTGTGGGGGTCCAAATGGGATAGGTGGGTGGCCACCAACATCCACCTGGATCAGTTTTCCACCAAACCACCTCACAAGCCTCCAAGAATGCATTTGGTGGGTCCGCAACTAGCTTGGAAATGAACTGATCCGTTTATGCCTGATTTGTCCCAAAAATCGGCGAGGGAGGGCAATCGACCTAGTTTTTTAACTGGTCTGGTGGGTTTAGCCAATGAACCGACCAATTTGACCGATTTCTGGTTCAGATCAATCGGTTTTTAATACGATGATCCAATTCTGTTAAAATTGGCAACTAGGGCCAAACTCCACATGGGTCATTTTATTTATGACAGTTGATATTTTTCTTGGATTCCTCTCTCCGAGAAGTGTAGGATTGATATAAAGATCATCCGCTTCTGACATGTACAGATGAAGATATCAATTTATTTATATTATGGACAAATTGTCAAGGTCGGCCAACCAACTCATGTAGGATTAGAAGCCCAACAGTCATGTCATTCATCCTCAACGTTAGCCTATAAATACATGATGCCTCATCGTCATTTGGACATCACTCATCTTCACACGTCTCTCTCTCCTCATCTGATTGGGTACGAATTTCTGGGCTTCTCTCTCTCTCCACATGTGTGAAGGAAAGGTTGTTTTCTTGCTGTCCCTGTGTTGACAGAAAACTTTAGGAAGTTGTTTTGACTGTGTTGACCAAGCATTGACCATCTTTGATTCTAGTTTTGTGTGAGGAATTTCTGTTTCGGCAGGCTGCAGTTCTAGGCACAAAATCCGAGGTTGTTTGACCTTTGTTTGACCAGCATTGTCTGTGGTTAGGGATGACCACAGGTTGACTGTATGATCAGACTTTGACTAGGCAGAATTCGGTTGTTTTGAGGGTTGTTTCATCTTGTTGTTTGGAGGTCGAAGTTGACTAAATTTGACCGAATCTTTGAGGGTCAAATTCTGCCTTGTTGACCAGCATTGAATTTTTTGGTTAGGGCTCTTTTGCTACTGTTATAAATTATCATAATTTGTAAATTGTACTATCTCTCTCTGCTAAACTATTCAAGACTATAAGAAGAATTGATCAAGGGTTTCCCCACATTGGGGTTTGTCCCTGGCTGGTTCCACATCTTGTGTCCTCTTGCCTTGGCTTGTCTTCTACTGTTTATGTTTATGTTCTATTTGCATTTTACTATCATGTTGATGTGATTGCTACGTTGGATATTGATATTGGGCTAATAAAGAAATTGAAGTAAAATTGCTCTAAAGCATAGAACACGCCATTGTTGCCTAAAATTAACATGGTATTAGAGCTGAGGTGAAAACAAAGCCCAAGCAAGAGTGAAAGAGAAATAACTAAAGACAGTTGGACAAGGACAAAAGACTCAATGGGTTCCTCATCCTACTTCCCGACTGAAGACAAGCTCCATGATAAATCTGACTATCATGGATGGAAGATGTCTCTTGATTTGAGCTTGGAAGAGAAGGAAGTGACGGATTATGTGCAGGGTAAAATCCGTGAGCCTCTTTCAAATGCACCAGCTGCTGCAAAGACAAAGTACAATAAGACTGAAGTCAAAACGAAGAAGATTATCAGGGATTCCATTGACAAGCATCTAGTGGCCTATATCTCCGAATTGAAGAACTCCAAGGATACGACAGGTTGGTCGACATGTTCAAGGTTAGTAATGCTAATCAAATTCTATTTCTCAAGAATAAGTTGAAGGATATTATGAAGGGCAAGGACGAGGACATTCGACCCTATTTTTTGAGGATTACTGAGATCAAGAATGATGTACTCTTGATTGGAGAAGTCATTCCTGACAAGGAACTTACTCTCACCACCCTTGGAGGACTCCCACCTGAGTGGTATGTATTTAGAACCACTATACTCAACAATGATTGAATTGTAGGGTTTGAAGAATTAATGTCGAGATGCATTCAAGAAGAAACAAGAATGGTGGAGCAAGAAATGCCTTCTAATAGAAGAAACCCCACTGCATTCTCCGCTCATGCCAAGAGGAAGAACAATGCAGGTTCAAAGAAGCAAAGTCAAGGAAGACTGGGATTCAAAAATGGAAGGAAGGGAAGATGCTTTGTTTGCAATAAGTTTGGCCACTATGCAAGGGAGTGTCCTAATAGAAGGGATACACCTCGAGATGATGACTATCATAACAACTCTAGGGGCAACTTCAACAACAACAATCAAAGGAATGGCAGGTCCAATGGCAAAGGAAAAAGGAATGTGGGACATCAAGGAAATGGTCGACCCTCCAAGAAATCAAGGAACTCTAGGTATGAAGAATCCAATGTTGTTAACAATAAGCAAAAAGAGTACTATCTTATATCGGCCCTCTCCATTGCCTCTCCTCCGGACACTTTGGGAAATTGGTTGATTGATAGTGGTGCCTCAAGGCACTTCACCGGATACAAGGAAGCCCTCTCTAATTTGATAGAAAAGGAGACAAACTTGGAGATCATCCTTGGAGACAATGCCACCTATCCCGTGAAGGGAGTAGGGAATGTTACCCTTCAATTGAATCAAGGTAACACTATTCATTTGCAAGAAGTACTATATGTACCCGATCTCAAGAAGAACCTGGTGTCCATTTCAACAATGGAAGAAAAAGTATTTAAGGTGCATTTTATCGATGGAAAGGTACGTGTTTGGAAAAGAAGTTTCAAGGATGTTTTTACTCTTGGGTTCAGGGTTGACAGTTTGTATTAAGTTGGAGGAAGTCCATTGGGAGCCATGTCTTGCAACACATCTCTACAATCTGAACTATGGCACCAGAGGTTCACCCATCTTCATTATAAGGCCCTATCCAATGTGAGACAGATGGTGACAGGTATGCCCAAGTTAGAAGACAATGAATTCCAAGATTATTGCAAAGAAGTTGGCATTAAGAGGGAGACTACAACGCCATACACTCTTGAGTAGAACGGTGTGGCTGAAAGGAAGAATCGCTCTATTGTAGAAGTTGTCTGTGCCATGCTTCATCATCAAGACCTTCCGAAGTTTCTATGGGTTGAAGCTGCAAATACCGTTGTGTATGTTCAAAACCGATGCCCTCATCAATCATTGGACTCCAAGACTCCCGAAGAAATGTTCACTGGTAAGAAACCCGAAGTCTCTCATTTTAGAATTTTTGGAAGCCCCATATGTTTTCTTGTGCCGAAAGAGAAAAGAAGCAAATTGGGTGCATCTGGGAAGAAAGGAATCTTTGTGGTCTATAGTGAAAATTCTAAGGGATATAGAATTTATGTGGCTGGTCAAAAGGAAGTTGAGATAAGTCATGATGTCACCTTCGACGAAGATATGGCCCTCAGGGAGATCAACAACCATTTTATCCTAAGGAAGGACAAAGAAGCTGACATAGGAAATCAGGGTGAAAAAGAGGATGAAACGATGCCTGATGTTGATGAACCTATGAATCCTATTGATCCACTCCCTCATGAGCCTTCCTCCTCCAAGAGGAGACCCTCATGGCTTAGGGAGACTCTTGAAGATGTTGAGAGGCATATTGCACCAAGGGGGACTTTCCATGAAAGCAAGAAGTCGAACAAGTATTAAGGATATTAAGGATATTTGACCGCCATGAGCACTATCATTCAATATGAGCCTTCATTGTTTGAAGAAGTCGTGAAGCAACAAGTTTGGAAGGATGCTATGAATGAAGAATATGAGTCGATTATGAAGAATGATGTCTGGGATGTGTTCCCTAGACCATAGGACAAATCGATTGTCACTTCTAAGTGGCTCTACAAAATCAAGCATGGAGCTGATGGAAGTGCAGAAAAGTTCAAGGCTCACTTTGTTGCTTGAGGCTTCTCTCAAAAGGAAGTTGTAGATTCTGATGAGATTTTTGCACCTGTTGCCCAATACACCACCATCCACTCGATCATAGCCCTTGTTGCCTCACAAGGATGGAACCTACATCAGATGGATGTCAAGACTGCCTTCTTGCATGGTTCAATCAAAGAGGAAGTCTATGTGGAACAACTTGAGGCGTTTGAAGTTCATGATCGGGAATCTTATGTGTGCAGGTTGAAGAAAGCTCTCTATGGATTGAAGCAAGCACCTCAGGCTTGGTATGAGAGGATCAATAGCTATCTGATGAAGCTGGGATTCACTAGAAGTGAAGCCGATCCAAACCTTTACTTTAAGGTTGAAAATGATAAACCTCTCATTTTGGTACTTTATGTGGACGACCTTTTTCTGACAGGCACAAACCCTCTCATTTACAAACGTAAGAGGGAGTTGGCTTCTAAATTTGAGATGAAGGACCTAGAACCGATGCACTATTTCCTAGGGTTGGAGGTCTGCTATTGGACCTGAATTGGGAAGTGCTTCTAAGTATCGTCAACTCATAGGAGCATTGATGTTCTTAGTGAACTCCTGTCCAGACATATGTTTTGCAGTTAACACATTGAGCCAATACATGGTTGAGCCTCATCATATACATTGGATTGCTGCCAAGAATCTTCTGAGATATCTTCGAGGCATAATCAGTCATGGACTGAGATACACTACCGAAAATGTGAGGTTGCATGGTTATTCTGATGCTGATTGGGCTGGCAGTGTGGTGGATTGCAAGAGTACTTCTGGATGCTGTTTTTCTTTGGGTTCTGCTTCTATATCCTGGATGAGCAGGAAGCAGAAATCAATTGCCTTAAGCACCGCCGAGGCCGAATACATAGCTGCTAGTATGGCCTCCTGTGAAGCTGTTTGGTTGAGGAAGCTCTTCAGTGAGCTATTTGGACATGTGTTGGATACCACCGTGATCTTCTGCGACAACTAGAGTGGGATCTGATTATCATAGAATCGCGTGTTTCATGATCGCTCCAAGCATATAGATATCAGGTACCATTTTATCTGGGATATGGTACAACGAGGAGCAATAAGGCTCCATCACATTGGGACTAATGAGCAAGTCGCCGATATTCTGACAAAGCCCCTTGGGAAGGTCAAATTCTTGACCTTTCGAGAAGACCTTGGAGTCATGGAGAGACCCTCTTATGAGGGTCCTGTATGAGATGGACATTGAGCTATAGGAGCTCCGAGGGGTTTGGGGTACTTCTTGGAGCGATGAACAACCATAGGTTGAGTGGTTCAGCCTTCCCCTAGTTATTTGTTGTGTATAGGGTGACTGGTTCAGCCTTCCCCTAGTTATTTGTTGTGTATAGGGTGACTGGTTCATGCTTCCCCTGTGATACCCCTTGGCGACATGTGAGTAGGACGCGTGGTTCATCGTTCTCCTGTCGAGACATTCTACCCATGCAATGTGGGACTCATGGGAAGTACTTCTCATCTAGCCAATGAGTAGGGAAATGAGGATAGGGATCATAGTACTACCGATGCATGCATCGTGTGCTATTGTACTCCCTATGCTAGGATGTCCAATATTGATCTGGGATCAATGGGAACTGACTTCAGGTCCATAAGAGTGGTATGAGACACTCTTTTGATTGAAACTGACTTCGGGTCAGTAGGAGTGGTATGAGACACTCTTTTTTGATTGGGATTGACTTTGGGTTAGTAGAGAATGGTATGATACAATCTCGATCACTTCTTTTTCAATTACATTCATCAAGTTATTCTTATAAATACTGAAGCAACTTACTTCTGCAGCTTACACTAATTAAATATTTGATCTCATGAAACAAAAAATAGAGCAAAGAACAAGATACATAGGACACATTTATTTTTGGACACAATAGTCCTCGGAAAAACCCAATGCAGGAAAACTGATGCAATAGTTTAGAGGTTTTATTATTATGCAGTAGCAAAATCTGAATACATCACTGAATACAGTTATTCAGTTACAGAGAGAAATACTAGCAGAAACTTTGTGAGTTTACCTCACACAGTCACTGAGGAAAGTCTCGACTGTTCCAATTACTGATTGAGATGCCCTTGACAGGCACTGCGCTAGCTCTACGCTGTCCCAACGTCAACCCTTGCAGGCATTGCATCAACCAGCTCAGAATTCGATTAGAAGCCCAGATTCTCTGCTCTCAGCCTCCTCGGCTCACACCCCAGCTTCCGACTGCTAAAATTGACCCTTGTTCTGATTTCCGACTTCCTCTCTCAGCCTCTACGTCACTTCTGCGTGGCCCTTCTGGCCCAACGTCAGCCTCTGCATCAAGGCCTCTGGATCACTTACTGCCTCTCTCTGCTGATGTATCTCTGGCTGAGAATCACTCTCTTTGGAAGCTGCTATCCTTGCCCCTCAACTGCAAGATCTCCCCAATCGATTTTCTCCTAAGAACTTCTCACCTCAGAAAATCGATTTCCTCAATCTCTCTGTGTGTGTTTCCAAATGAACCCCAAGCCTCCATTTTATACTTTTCCTGTTGAGTCTTCAATGGCCGAGATTAAGTCTCTAATCAACAGCTAAGATTAAAACATGCTTTGATCCGCCTTCTAGATCATTCTCACCCATATTTTGATTAATACCCATTAATATTTTAATTTCCCTAAGTTTAGACTTAGGAACTCCATGAAAATTATTAATTATTTTAATAAAATACAATCTGGGTGGAATTTCAGCAAACGGTTTCTGGGTTCTTCAAAATTCATGTGCTTTAGCCTCTCCACCAATTTTCAAGGCTAGAGAACTTCTGATGCTACCAAAAACTAACACTCCCTCTTAGCGAGGAAAGTGCTCTAGCAACAATGTCCACCTGCATGCTGCTATGTTTCTGAGGCACCTCCTTTTTGCACTGCTGCTGCCACCAACATTGTGTTGTTGCTGCTACTGTACTGTTGTCCATGACACTACCACTACTACTGCTGCATCTGTACTACAACTCCCTCTCAAACGCTACATCTACTATGCTGCTAGTACTGCCACTGCTAACACTGCATCCGTACTGCAACTCAGTTGCTAAGAGAAGCAACTGAAAAACATCCAAAATTAGTTGAACTTAATTGTGTTCAACATACTACAATGAATTTTGGAATTTGATTGCTGTTGATTCTAACCCTTTGAATCTTCTGTGCTATTGCTGACTCCTGTACTGTGCCAACTGCACTGCTGCCAACCTTTCTCTGTGATAATCAGTGTCTGGTCCCCAACTACTGCATTTGTCTCTCCAAACAATCCACTGCATCATCTGACACAAAGTCCATCTTGCTACTGCTGAATCTTGGGCTCCTGTAGCAAGGAATTGATCCAAGAGGTGGACTCCTCAAGGATCATGGCCACATGTAGTCCTCTCGACTACAAGTCTATATTGCCCCATCTTCCTCACGTGGGCACTCATGGCAAACTCATCCTCGTCTATCTTTGTTGAAGCAACCTTAGGATCATGTTTCTCATCCTTATCCTTTTTCTTCAAAGGACACTGGCATACATAGTGGCCCTCTTGCCACAACTGAAACATTTCACCTTCGAAATGTCCTCCTTTCGCTTCGACCTTTGTTATCCCTTCGATGCTAGAGCTGCGTTCTCCTCCTCCTCCTTTGTCTTTGTGCCACTCCCACTACTGCCACTGAAGTTGACCTTCACTAGGTCTCTCCTTAACTCCTCTTGTTGAAGAGCCACTCACATCCCCTCCCATGAAGGTAGGTTTTCTTTGCCCAATATGCTTTGGACGAAAACTTGCCATTCATTCGAGACTCCATTCAGGGCTATCCTCACCATCGCGGTTGGCTGAGGAGTGGACCCCACTACAGCAAGTGGTCTCTAGTGTCCTAAAGACGTTGAAGATAGAATTTCACCCCTTCTCCTTTCTGCATCAAAGTCCGCTGCAACGTATGCTCTAAATACATCTTCTGTTGTTCGGAAGAGCCTTCATACAGAGAACAGAAGGCTTCCCACATCTCTCGAGCTGTATATTTTCCCTACAAGTGTGAGACCACATGATCTCGAATTCCATCGACAATGAGCCTCTTTTCCTTCGCCTGCTCGGCCTTGTACTTCTTCTTTTGATCGTTGTCAAGAGGAACAACTACAACACTATTGACGTAGGCCTCTAGATCATATTCCTCCATAACAACTAAGATTATGGTCTTTCGTATGACATAGTTGGAAGCTCCTTCCAATCTGTCCTGGTCTCTGAGCCCATGCGATGCCCTTTCACCCAACTGTCGAATTGACTCCTCTAATCGCTGCTCAACAAGCAAGAAATTCGAACTTTCTACGTGTCTTCGCTCTTTCCAGCGGATTTCTAACCTTGGTAGAAACTGCGCCCTTTAAGCACTGCGTTGCTTCCTTTGCCTCTGCAAGCTCACGATTCAGAAATCATACCTCTGTCGACTCTCTCAGAGAGATATTTCCTTGAAATCACTGGTTCCTAGCAGAGACAGCGCAATCCCTTCAAGGGGATTCGAATTCCTGCCAAGTTCAGCGTTTGGCCTCACTGCTCAGCACTTGATTTGCTCTTCCTGTTTCGAAATCAATGCTCTGATACCATGTGAAAATTCCCAATCCTCAAGGAACCCCTACTGCAGAAAATCTGAATCTACTTCACCTACTTGATTTTTAAATTACATTCATCAAGTTATTCTTCTGAATACTGAAGCAAATTACTTCTGCAGCCTACACTAATTAAATATTTGATCTCATGAAACAGAAAACATAGCAAAGAACAAGATACATAGGACACACTTATTTTTGGACACAATAGTTCCCAGAAAAAACCCAATGCGGGAAAACTGGTGTCGCAGTTTTGAGGGTTTTATTATTATGCAGTAGCAAAATCTGAATACATCACTGAATACAATTATTCAGTTACAGAGAGAATTATTGGCGGAAGCTTTGTGAGTTTACCTCACACAATCACTGAGGAAAGTCTCAGCTGTTCTGGTTACTGATTGAGATGCCCCTGGTAGGAACTACGCTAGCTTTGCATTGCCTCTATGACGTCCCAGCGTCAACCCTTGCAGGCACTATGTCAACCAACTCAAAATTCAATCAGAAGTCTGCTCTCAGCCTCCCGGTCTCACACCTCGGCTTCCGACTGCTGAAACTGACCCTTGCTCTGATTTTCAACTTCCTCTCTTTGCCTTTGTGTCACTTTTGCGTGGCCCTTCTGGGCCAGTACTAGTGTTTGCGTCAAGGCCTTTGGATCACTTACTGCCTCTCTTTGTTGATGTATCTCCGATTGAGAATCACTCTTCAGAAGCTGCTATCCTTTCCCCTCAACTGCAAGATCTCCCCAATCGATTTTCCACCTGAGAATTTCTCACCTCAAAAAATCGATTTCCTCAATCTCTCTGTGTGTGTTTCCAAATGAACCCCAAGCCTCCATTTTATACCTTTCCCGTTGAGTCTTCAACAACTGAGATTAAGTCTCTAATCAACGACTAAGATTAAAACATGACTTGATCCGCCTTCTAGATCATTCGCACCCATATTTTGATTAATACCCATTAATATTTTAATTTCCCTAAGTTTAGACTTAGGAACTCCATTAAAAATATTAATTATTTTAATAAAATAAAATCTAGGTGGAATTTCACCAAACGGTTTATGGGTTCTTTAGAACTCATGTACCTTAGCCTCTCCACAAATTTTCAAGGCTAGAGCACTTCCGATGCTACCAAAAACTAACAAAGTGTCCCACCACTAGAAAACAAGTTGGAGATCTTTTCATGTAAATGATTTTTCCTAAGGCAACACCAACTTTGTGGATCTTAGGTGCACCATATATTAGAGGTATGAAGGCATTCTTCGAGGTGACCTTTCGTTTCAAGTCTATAGAAATCTATAGAAAGAACACACATGGAGAGATACCTTCATGCGTCTTCTCATCACCACCATGCTCAAAATGTAGGCATCATTCACTCCCTTGCCAAGAGGACCATAAGAATCTAAGATACAAAGCACTTGAAAAGGAGCTAGATCACCTTAGAAAGGTCTTTCAAATGAATAGTTACAAGGAGGGGCAAGTTGGCAAAGCAATATGTTACCTCCTAAACTCACATCTAAGTGGAAAAGCTCAATCCATGGATGCAACCTTGGGGTACATTATGGGAATTTTGAGGTCAAAGATGGGTCTCAAAACAAAAAATCGACTAACAAAATTAACTTTAAAAGAACCAATAGGATTCAAGATGATGATGTTATCCCTAGGGGTAAATATTTTGGAGAGAAAAGAAGAAAACTGCATTTTTTAATTATATTTTCGACTTATATCCTTATAGATTTACTCAAACATCAAGTGTAGACAATGATTGAATGCAAAATTGAATTCCACATTCGAGTACCCACTCTTGCATACTTCTAAGTAGACCCACATTGGAAAAAATTGGAAATAAATGAAAAAACATGTTCATGTATTTTCATTTTTTTCTTTGTTGCACGGGTTCGCGAAGCCGGGGGTGGGGTTCTCAAACCTATCCCGACTCCCGGGTTCTCGTCCCCAAGTACCAAGTTCGAGTACGAGTTCTTCTAAAATGCAACTAAAAGAACCAGGTTCTCTAAGTAAGTACTGAGTTCTTCGCAACCAAAATTTGGGTTCTTTTGTCTAATTGGGTGTGAGGAACCCCAAAATCGAGAACGTTAGGGTCAGTTTTTTTTTACTGACTATGTTGTAATTCTTTTCAAGCTTGGAATTTTTACTTCTCTTTCTGCAGCTTCGACCTAAAGATGACCATTGTAGATTCATTATGTAGGCCGAATGTCATTACTATTGTAGCTATGTAGCTGGAGAGCATGCTGACTGAAGATCTAAGTGATGCTAATGACATGGAGACTGATGACATGGCTTGAGGAAGCCATTGTTCACTATTTTGAAATTTCCTAGTTCATATTTGGAGATGCCTTAAAGCAAATTTTGAATGTAGTATGACAATGGACATATATCACGATCCTTATTAATATGTAAACTCCAATTTGTACTTGATATCAAACTAGAAATTTTGAAATTTCAATGTGAATGTTGAATGTTCAATGATGTGCATGTTTAAATTTTTAAAGTTTAAATCATAAATATTTATTTTTCTTGTTTAAAGTTGGAAAATATCCAAATTCATCTATATATATATATATATATATATATATCGCAACAAACCCACGCACCCTATTTCAAAAAGTGACGTACCTGTCTCCATCCCCGAACCCGCATTTCCTGGCAACATAGTTTTTTTTCAATGTGAGTCTACTCAAAATTATGCAAAGTGGGTACAATTAGATGTGGAATTTAATTCCGCATCCAATGGGTGTCTACACTTAACATTTGAGTAAACCTATAAGAAGATAAGCCAAAAATACAATAAAAAAATAGTTTCCTTTGTTTTTTAAACTCATAGCTCTTATTTTATTATTTTAACTACTATTTTATTATTTTTCTTAGGAGGTTCATTTTCGACCTCAAAAATTTCCCTAATGGCTGAGAGTAGTATTATTGTAACCTCAATACAACCTCCTCTTTTGGCTAGATCTCTTAAGGCCAAGGAAGGTATCTCTTAATTATACGATGATTATGAGTGCCTAAGTAACTCTTAATATGATCAAATCACAAATACAAAGATTCAATTAAATGTAAAAGAATTAAATCCAATGAAGATATAACATTGCACGAAATATAATATTCTGCTTAGTGATGTGATGTTTTATACAAGTTAATTTAGCCTTAATGGAGACAATCATACATCACATAAATTCACTTAGATGTTAAGCAAATAAAAATGTGTATCAAACTCGAACCTGGTTCTATGTTACTTAATGACAGTTGTAATATTCCAAATTGAAATTTTACAGCAAATAACAAAAACATGTACAAGGAGCAACAACCATAAAAAGGTACTGCACATGCATATCAAAACACCAGGAAAATAAAGCAGAACAATTGAGCCATTTTATTAATCTCGAGAATGATGAATACAATGAGTAAGGAAAATGGAACCTGGGCTTGCTACTGCAAGCTATGAAAAACCTAGGTGAGACAACTTTGATTTGAAGGAAACAATGGCCCAAAGTGGTACTGTGCACTACCCAGGAAATCATTGATGCTACTTCTAGAATGCGACTAAAGATTCCGCTCTGAAAAATGCCTAGATCACCCTGAAATTGCAGCCATGGGCTCCACTCCTCATACCCAAAAATATCCAGAAAGGGTTTGGCCCAACTCCAAGCCAAAACTGAACCCACAAAGTGATGCAAATTTACCAGCGAATCAACAAAACGCCCTACTATAAGAATGAGAATTTCGAAACCGAATATCGCTCGGAAAATTCTGTAAAATTAAGCAGAGACTCCTCTCAATAAACCCACAAAAACCTAGAAAGGGTTTGGGTTGAATCCACTGAACCCCGGTGACCCCCAATAAGTGTGAATTGCCCAATCTGGCTAGAAAACGCCCCATAGTTTTAATACTATTGAATTATGCCCACATCAACCATGGGAAATTCCTCCCAGCTCTGGCTAAATTCCCCACTAAGAAATATCTCCTATCTCCAGCCCTTATCTCTCTCGACTCCACTTCTCTAAACCCCTGTGCAACACTTGGTCAATAGCTTTTGCACCCTTGCCAAAAGATAGAAAAATCGACTCCAATACAACTTGGCAAATCATTGTCCAAACTACCGTCTAACAATAAGTAAATTCCCTACAAAATCCTCAGAGCCTCTAACCCACACTTGCTCTCACAATGTGCTCCACAAAATACCTCTGCACCCAAGAAAAATTCACTACTAAATAAACTCCTGCAATGATGTCCAATGGAAGCTCTAAATTGAACTCCCCAAATTGCCTCACTAGGGAGACACTTGAAGTTCTTCGAAATGAGGGTGGAATCCCGTTTGGAATTCCTGGTGCTAAACAACACTGTGGCCCTTGTGCTAAACAACTCAAAGAGTAGGAAATATGAAGTGTAATAGTCAAAAGATGATCCACAAAATGAGTCCCTATGAAATATGAAGTGTAATAGTCAAAAGATTATCCACAAAATGAGTCCCTCCTTTTATATTTTCTCTCAATCCTTCTAGACTCCTTTTAATATTATTTTATTGGCAGGGGCCATTTTCCACTTAGTTACTTTTTCCACAATTTTAATAAAATTGCTGCTAATCTGCAATAAAATAATACTCGCCACCTTTCTCCAAAATACTAATTGCCCCTTTTAATTAATATTATCAAAATTGGAAAAAAAATCCCATGCTCACAAAATTGGGGATATTACAGTCCTCCCCGCAAAAAATTGCTTGTCATCAAGCAATGCCCGAACAAACACTCTCTCTATCAACTAACCCAAATGGCTACTGCAAATGATACCCAGGTTCCAAATGTGCCACTGAGTCATCCCTATCCCCAGCACTATCCTGTCATGAAGGAGTCCCTCAATACCAGGGTCCTAAGCCATCCTGATCAACGTGAAGCACCCCTTGCTCCACTCACTATCCAACTTGGTACAGGCACTTGAATCCCTCTGCATACTGCTAGCAAGTAGAGCATCATGATAATATAAAGTCCTGACCAACTCATCATGCAACTACTCTACTGAGTCATCCATCTCATGCACTCCAAGGGTGGACTCCTAAAGATACAATCCAACCCCGATGGAGATGAATCCTCGCCTGCATGAGCTTCCCCTGATCTCCTCCTGCTAATCATCCCTCCATGCTGGTGAAATCCCCCACGCCAATAGCGAATCACTAAAATCCAATGGAAGATCAGAATGATCTCCCCCTATCGAAACCAACTCATCCCTAAGGGTAGCTAAACTGTCAAGTACTGTGACGCCAAGGTCCCATGCCCATTGCAGGAAGAAACTGTCCTGCTGACCCTGTGACACTCTGATCATGACTGACTTCCCAACATGCTCGTACCAGAGCCTCTTGTCCCGTAACGATCGACCATAATATATGTGATGATTGAGGTTATGCCCAACCTGCCCAAGAAACTCAGTAATGCCAAAGCCTATCACTCCATGGTTGGCCCAAATCCTGAACAACCTGCCTCGCCATATGATGAAGACCTCGGTGATCCCCCATGTGTCAGTCTAAGAATGAACCAAATCACTGACTATCCTGACCATACTCGCTAAGAAACGGAGTGTCCGACCAATCAACTGGATCCCTAGATCCCATAGCCATACTAGAGGTCTAGAATTCCCAATCCTCACTGCTTGTTGTAGTTACATGCAGCTAGCTACTGGGACTCCTTTGTGCCTCGTCTCTGACCCTTGTATGTATCCAATAGATGGGCACCAAGCATCAAGAATCTGTCCCGCGTATGACAAATTGCTCTGCTCTTGCTAGACCACACAACAAAACCTGCTATCCCAACTCCTGATGATGTACCTGGATACTGCCTGGAGCCTAGGCATCCTCCTGCCAATGAGGACTACCATCCCCTGTACCTCATGCTCACATAACACCTTGGGCTGTCCTGCTGATAGTGCACCTTGCAGCTCCCTCACAGTCACCTCCCTAAGCCTGCACCCATCAGCTTGTGCCCTGACCAAATGCCACCACCGAGAAGTCTCTCCCTGGATACTCTGTGTCCCAACTAACTGTCTCAAGCGAGCCTCTCGTGTCTTGTTGCTCGTGATGAAGGTGTCAAGGGACAACATCCAACTCCTCTTTGTCTGCAAATAATGTAGAAGTGAGAGAGGCGCGTGAGTCCCCATGGATATCATCAAATGATGCTCATCCACGTCCTCATCAATCTTGGGTGATCGATACCCAATGGCATGCTTGTCGTCTCTATTAGGCGGTCTCCCTGGTGGTAATGCTCCAAAATCCCAATGGGAAGCATCACACATCACTACATACGGCCAAGCATCCCTGCGCTCCCCTGCATAAGAACATGTATCTTCGTGCCCCTTGGCACACGAATGCACCCAGTTGCACACCTCTGTGCACTGTTGGACACCACTACCAGCCGCCATAACATCCTGAATCATCTAGTATCCCTCCTGTGACGAAGTAGCTGTCACTCCATGCGAAACCTCGAGGTGATGTGAATTGCTCCTCCTACTCCACAGTGCAAGCCCGCACAACACGACACTCCTCTATGCACCTCTGTGCTCCTCGGCAGAACACTGAACTTTGTGGCATGACTCTGCGCACCACCGAACACCTACGCCAATTACCGCACCACCCTGCATCCTCAACCATCCCACATGCGTCCATGCATCTGCTACTCTACTAGTGAATCCACTACATGATAACAAAAATGATACTACTATGCCTAGCCTCAGTAGCTCCTGCGTCCAATATGCCAATAAGAGAGCACTGTCTCCATACAATGCCCTCACTGATGGCCCGTAGATGGCACCTCCTCTAACCAGCCCCTGCCAGAGTATGTTGATCATCCTACAATCCCATGTACGCCCAACATCCCTAGAAAACCCGCGGAGTTTGCCTGTCCCCTTGTCAATCCAACCCAACACTAGTGCTGATGGAGAGCTGAAAGTGTGTGGGCGCTCGGTCACCAAATCCATCGCACTGCTAATACCATCACTAACCAAGCCCATGTTGTGATGGGGAATCCCACCTGGATCCCAACAAAAATCTGGCCCTTGTACTCCTCTAGTAATCCACAACCTTTGCTGAAATGCGGCCATGGATGTACCCAACTGCCTAACTTGCTCCATCGGGTACCAGCTTAGTACCTCTTGCCATTCAATCCCAAAGGAGGGATCGAATGTACAATCTCCTGTGTACGGGACAAGCCCTCCATGCTGACGTTGTGCCATACTCAACTCAAGCCACTGGCCCCTGCTGACTTGGTCATCCCCTATGATCCTCCGCCTCTCTCAATCCAATGCATAAGGGTGAGATAATAATGCCGAGGACCACATCAACGTGCCTCTGAAGCAAACTGTGCTGAAATCCCAACGTGTGCTCTCCGTGCTGCCCCTCATCAATGTCTAACCCCAAGGACACGTGCATCGTCCTCCATCACGACCTCAACATGAGCCTTCAACTGCTTCTCCACCGACAACCCATCATATAAAACATCCTCACCGGTTAGTTGTAGGTCACTGTCATCTGGCAACTCTATCATAGATCTGGATGCCCTTGTACCTATCGGTTCCTCATCAACGGTGGAGATGTCTCCCAGCACCTCATCAATCTGTGGTGCGCTACTATCACCTGAAAACTCAGTCACAACACTAGGTACCTCATCAATTGTCGACATCTCATCAACAGGTGTATGCTTAACTGTCTCCTTGCCAACCATGGCCCCTTCAACTACTTTTTCATCTTCTACCTTGATGCTCCTCATCATCCCTGCATAATTCCATTGAATTCCCACTCATTTGTGCATCTCTCTTAGTTCACAGAACTCCAAAAAGGAGAGGGACGCCTGAATGTCATGTCCTAATGATTGGTATGCCCTCTAATTTGCTGCCATTAACCTCACATTGTTTGCATTAATGTCTTGCCATCTTGATGCATTATCCAAAAATTTTGGCATAGTGGATTTCTTGTATAATTGAGAATAGTCTTGATTCCCAATTGTGGTATGAATCAACTGCTCCCCCACATCAATCATTATTTGTTGCATCCTAATCACCTCATTCACAGTTTCTGCCATGTTTTTTATTTTAACCTTTTTTTCGATCCCATGATTTCTTAGCTTTTTATTCTGGTCTTGTCATCACTTGGCTTAACGCCCACAATTGGCCAAGATCATGGCTCTGATACCATTGTAATATTCCAAATTGAAAATTTACAACAAATAACAGAAACATGTACAAGGAGAAACAACCATAAACAGGTACTACACATGCATATCAAAACACTAGGAAAATAAAGCAGAATAGCTGAGTCATTCAATTAATCTCGAGAATGATAAGTACAATGAGTAAACAATATGGAACTTGGGCTTGCTACTGTAAGCTATGAAAAACCCAGGTGAGACAACTCTAATTTGGAGGAAATACTGGCCCAAACTAGTACTACGCCCTACCTAGGAAATCACTGATGTTGCTACTAGAATGGGACTGAAGATTCTGCTATGAAAAATGCCTGGATCACCCTGAAATTGCAGCCATGGGCTCCACTCCTCGTACCAAAAAATACCCAGAAAGGGTTTGGCCCAACTCCAAGCCAAACCTAAATCCACAAAGTGATGCAAATTTACCAACTAATAAGCAATACGACCTGCTATAATAATGAGAATTTCGGGCCTGAATATCGCCCATAAAATTCTGTAAAATTATTCGGATACTCCTCTCGATAAACCCACAAAAACCCAGAAAGGGTTTGGGTTGAGTCTACCAACCCCTGGTGACCCCCAACAAGTGTGAATTGCCCAATCTAGACCAAAAACGCCCCACAATTTTGATACCATTGAATTATGCCCAAATCATCCATGGGAAATTCCTCCAAGCTCCGGCTAAATTCTCCACTGTTCAATACCTCCTATCTCCAACCCTTATCTCTCTCAACTCCACTTCTTTAAACCCCTGTGTAACACTTGGTCAATAGCTTTTGTGCCCTTGCCAAAAGATAGAAAAATCAACCCAAATAATAACCTCCATTCCAGCTCGGCAAATCGCTATCCAAACTCCGGTCTAACAATAAGAAAATTCCCTACAAAATCTCCAAGCCTCCAACCCACGCTTGCTCCCATAATGTGCTCCACAAAATACCTCTACGCCCAAGAAAAATGCACTGTTGAATAAACTCTTGCAATGATATCCAATGGAAGCTCTAAATTGAGCTCCCCAAATTGCCTCACTAGGGAGACACTCTAAGTTCTCTGAAATGAGAGTGGAATTCCATTTGGAATTCATGTGCTAAACGAGACTCTAGCCTTTGTGCTAAACAACTCCAAGAGAAGATGAAATATGAAGTGTAATAGTCAAAAGATGATCCACAAAATGAGTCCCTCCTTTTATATTTTCTTTCAATCCTTCTAAATTCTTTTTAATATTATTTTATTGGTGGGGGCCATTTTCCACTTAGTTACTTTTTCCACCATTTTAATAAAATAATAATTTGCCGCCAATCTGCAATAAAATAATACTTTCTACCTTTCTCCAAAATACTAGTTGCCTCTTTTAATTAATATTACAAAAATTGGGCAAAATTCTCATGCTCACAAAATTGGGGATATTACAATGGCAAATTTCCAAATTTGAGCCTAGTGGTGAAAACCACTTGCTCAAAATCTTCCACTGAGGTGAAATTAAGCTCGAAGAGTTAAATTACAAATCTGTTTTAAGATCTACAAGACAAGATTCCAGATTTTGTGAAAAAGATTATAACCCAAGTAGAAACATGAATTCTTGAAGAAAGCTTAAGTTAAGCAACAATTTGGTTAAAGAAGTGTAAAACTTGAAATATCTCCAAATTATGCTTTACAAGACAAGTTTAGAGCGTGATTACAACTATGTCAAAGAAACTAAACTTTATCAACAACTGCAAATCTGATCTTTATATTATATGAGAGTAAATTCTAAATTTGTTGCAAAACAACCTTAAGTGAAAGGTAAAACACAATTTAATCTTTAATATATAATTCTGGAAAAGGGGTTCAAATTATGTTATTGTTATGAACATAAATATGGAATAATATAAATAATAACTCTTGTGAAAGGGCACTCCTGCTTAGTATATAAACAGGGCCCTCATTGTACTATCAAACAATATCAATTCTCTCATACATTTAATATTAAATATTTATTCTAAATTGATTTCTTTATTGCTTTCCAAATATTACATAAACTCTAACTCATGAGTTAGGTTTGCATTTCATATTTGATATTAGAGCTGGTTCGGTCCGACCATTGGCCACAACTTTTTTAGAGGTTTTTAGTCAAATACTAAAAAAAAATTGGGGCTTCTCCTATCTGAGAGCTCTAAAAATAAAAAAGTATAAATATATCATATTTAAGAAGCCCCGAGGGTTAGCTCAATTGGTAGAGTCCCCGTCATTAAAGCACCTTTGATATTGAGAGGTCATGGGTTCATTTCTCTCGACACTCTCGGGGCCAAGCACCATGGTTAAGCCAATCGGAAGTGATCCATTAAGGTGGATCATCTTGGTACAAATATTTCGTGGACATATGAGATCATATTTAAAAAATGTATTTAGAAAAACAATTAAAAAAATGCTATATAACCCGCCACCATAGAAGCCGACCCCGAACATGTAGTAGCTCTATCTCCACAGGAGCCGACCCCAACCCTGTTGTAATTGCCATTTCCACAGAAGCCGACACCGCTGCCTCAGCCAACCACCACTTCCTCCATCCATAGTCGCTTCCTGTAGCTGTCGTCGTACAGACAAATCTCTACCTTCCATACAACACGCAACTAGCTACCACCGTCTCACCCTGTCCATTGTTTGGCCATTAAACGTAGCAATCCACTGTTGGTTAGTCCATGCCTTGCTCAACCACCATGTTGCACCATTAGCTGCCATCTTGAACAGTACAATCGCCACACTTTTGTAACACCACCACAATAATTCAACCACCCTCGATATCAATTGCATCTAGACCATCAAGCTATCACCAACAACCGTTGTCTAAAATTAATCCAAGGGGTCTTACAGATCTAGGTGTGAGAGAGTCATGAAATTTGATATATAGTTAAAGGCGCTTTTTAGGATAAAAGCAAATCACATGCCAAAAGTTATTACAATCTAAAAGGGTCATAAATTTATTTAGTAAAGAGATTTTCATTTGAGTAAGGAAAAGAATATTTTTAAATCAACTACTATAAAGAGGAAGGATAGTTTATAAAAAGAAATGTTATTATTATTTGTTTTACCAAACAATATCAATTTTGTAATGTCTCAAACTAGGAAAAATAGTGAATATCAAATATATGCACGAAGCTACAAAAAAAATTGTACACATGCAGACACAAAATTCACACATGCAAATATAGATCAGGGAATCATAGAATAGCAACCATAAATCTGAGCCATTTTATTAAATTTTTCAACTGGAACTGAGTACAATGGAGTGGAATGATAGAACCTGGGCTTGCTAATGCAAGCATGCAATACCCAGGTGAAGATCTAAGCAAACTAAAAACAAGGCCAAGAGTGTACTAGGATTGATACACTCAGATATCTGCTAACCTATGTCCACTAAAGCTTTTAGTGGTGCTGAGTAATTCATTACCTTCATTGATGACCACTCAAGAAAAACTTGGATTTAATTTCTGAAAACCAAGGACGAGGTTTTCTATCGATTCAAAGAGTTCAAGGCTCTGGTGGAGAATCTGACTGGGAAGAAAATAAAAGTTTTGCGCTCAGATAATGGTGGAGAGTATGTCGATAAGGACTTCACTGATTTTTGCACTAAGGAGGGCATCAGAAGAGAGTGGACAACTCCTTACAATCCGATAGTGTTCCATGGGGACTTGCCCCCCCCCAGGGGTCTAGTTTCCTAGCTCCCTCGCGCTCCAAGGACTTGGGGACAAGAAGGGGTCGTTTCTCCACGCTCCCAAAAAACAGGGTTTACAGGGGGACGTGCCAGGGGGTCATTTCCTTGTGCTGAGGGGTCGTTTCCGAAAAGGGGGTCGTGAGGGGTCGAGAGGGGGGTCGAGGGGGGACGTGGGGGTTCAAGGGGGGTCGAGGGGGGACATGGGGGGTCGAGGGGCCTGATTGTTTTAAATAAACTTTTGTTTATAATTCAAATTTAACATTAGTTTTAATACTTTAGGGTTTCAATTCGTTTTTTATAAATTTAATTCATTATTCGCCCTAACCCCTCATTCCATTCACAAGACGTTCCTAGTTCCTTTGCAACAGAGAGGAATTGGTCCACATATAGCTTCATCCATTCTATCAAGAGGAACAAGCTTACCTCTAAAAGAGCGGAGAAGTTAGTTGTTGTGCACAGTGCCCTACGTCTTGAGCATAGGAAGACACCTGAGTATTTGAAGGGACCTACAACACGATGGGATGTTGATCCAGAAGATGATGCACATGTAGATATGGAGGAGAGACTTGATGAGAGATAGATGGGGTTGGTTGGTGTACCACTTAGCATGTTTGGGAATGCTAGTGATTCAGATTCAGATGGTGATATGGTTGATCCTGATTTATTCATGCAGCAGCTAGATGCAGAGACTAGCGGGGCATTACCTTGAGGCTTGAGCAAAATTATGCTCGTTTATCTTTTGATATGTTGATGTTTTTATGTTATTCTGACTCTATAAAATTTTGACTCTTGATGTATGAGGTATCAGACTTGACTTTTATAATTTTATGTCAATATTCATTGTTCAGTATTGAATGTTCATAGTAGGAAGTGGAACATCAATATGGTTTAAACTTTAATCATAATGTATGATGTATGATTATAAATTAGAATTTTAAATTTATATGATATTAGATAATGATATTCATATCAATGATCATGCTTTGCAACTTTTCAATTCAAACCCAATTGTCATAGTGGACTCAATTTATAAATTATATTTTATATTTATAAGTTTTTAAGACCCTGACGTCCCCCCACGTTTCCTAAAAATTGGTGGGGAGCTTTTGCATAGGCCGCTCCCGCATATCCTCGCTCCCTCGCCCCCTCATCCCGGAACCTTGGTGGAACATTAGAATCCGGAGCAGAATGGAGTAGCAGAAAGGAAGAACAGGACTATTGTAGAAGTAGCTAGGGCCATGATGTATGATCAAAATATGCCAAAATTCATGTGCGCAAAAGCATGAAATGCATCAGTCTATGTTTAGAACAAGATTCCTCATCGGGCATTGGGCAAGATTACTCCAGAGAAAGTTTTCACATGGAAGACGCCTGAAGTCAGTCATTTCAGGATATTTGGGAGTTTAGCATATTGCTGCGTACCTAAGGAAAAAGATGGATTAAACTGTGGAAAAGGGATATCTAGCGGGATATAGCGAGAACACTAAGGCATACAAAATCTATCTTCCAGGGAGCAAGAAAGTAGTGGTTCAACGAGATTTGAAGTTCATGGAGGACAGGGCTTTTAGAAAATCTCGTGAAATGCCTTTCGAGGAGCAGTCAAAAGAGGAGTCGTTGGTTAAACCTCTTCAACCACTGAAAGTAAAGAATTCTTCCTCGGGTCAAGAAGATTCACAGGATGAGGAGGAGCTAACAGAAGCACCTGCTGGCAGAGGGAGAACTAGCAGGGAACTTCGTCAGATTTTGCGAGATGCAGAGGACTTCATCGGTGCGCCAAGAAACAATAAGAGGGAGCGAAAACAACCAGAAGATATCAGGCATTAGTAGCTTAGGATGGGAAGCCTGTCAGTTTCTAGGAGGCAACTCAACATCAGGTTTGGCTAGATGTGATGGTAGAGGAGTACAACCCCATAATGGTGAACGATGTTTGGGAGGTAGTGCCAAGGCCTCAAGATAGATCAGTGGTAGGTTCGAGATGGATCTACAAGATCAAATACACTGCAGACGGCAATGTTGAGAAATATAAAGCCAGGTTTGTGGCTAAGGGGTATGCTCAGAAGGAAGGAATTGACTACGAAGAGACCTTCGCCTCAGTAGCCAGGTATACAACTATTAGAATCGTGATGTCTCTTGCAGCACAGATGGGGTGGGAGATTCATCAAATGGATGTCAAAACGACATTTCTAAACAGGGTGATAGAAGAAGAGGTATACATTGAACAACCAGATGGCTTTGAGACACATGAGAAGAAGTCTCATGTATGCAGGTTGAAGAAAGCCTTGTATGGGTTGAAACAGGCACCTAGAGCATGATATGGTTGAATTGATGGCTACTTGCAGAAGATGGGATTTGTCAAGAGTGACGCAGATTCAAATCTCTATTATCTGGTTGTAGGGAATGAGCCGCTAATCTTGGTATTGTATGTGGATGATATCTTTCTGACACGATCATCCAGGGTCATCAAGGACTGCAAGAAAAATCTAGCCACAAAATTCGATATGAAGGATTTGGGATGGATGCATTATTTCCTAGGGTTGGAAGTTTTGCAGCAAAAGGGAGAGATCTTCCTTGGGCAAGGGAGATATTCTACAGAAATCTTGAAGAGATTCAGGATGGAGGATTGTAGACCCATGGCTACTCCAATGATCACCAACTGGAAGAAGATTGATGCATCAGAAGACAAGGATGTTGATCCCACCTTATACAGGCAGCTCATAGGGTCCCTGATGTATCTGGTCAATACCAGGCCAGACATTTGCTACGCTGTCAACACCCTCAGTTAGTTCATGGTGGAACCGAAGATGGCGCATTGGGCAGCAGCCAAACATATTCTCAGGTATTTACAGGGAACAGTCGATTTTGGACTCTTGTACACCAAGAGTAAGGATATCAGATTGAGTGGATTCACTGATGCAGATTGGGCAGGAAGTTCAGTAGATCAGAAAAGTACCTTTGGGTACTGTTTCAACATTGGATCAGGAATGACCTCCTGGTGCATTAGGAAACAGAAGTCCGTGGCTCTGAGCTCATCTGAGGCAGAATATATGGCAGTGAGCACAACTTCGTGTGAGGCTATATGGTTTAGAAAACTGCTTGTGAACCTATTCAGAAGAAAAATGGAGGCGACCAGGATCATGTGCGATAATAAGAGTTGCATTAAGCTCTCTGAGAATCTAGTGTTTCATGATCGGTCAAAGCATATTGATATCCGGTTCGCTTTGTCAGAGACTGTGTCCAACGAGGAGCTGTACAGTTGAGCTACACTCCTACAAGAGAATAGGTGGCAAACATCCTCACCAAGGTCCTTGGAACAACAAAGTCTGATTATTTCAGGGCAAAGATGGGGATGATAAAAAATCCATTTCAGTAGTAGAAATGGGGGTGATGTTGCAGTGCGATAGTAGTGAGCAGTAGCACGATGCAACGTGGCGAGAAGAGATTGCAATGCAGATACAATGTTGGGAAGAAGGATCAACAACAACATAGATGCAGAGGGAGTTGCAGTGTTGGGAGAAAGGACCAGCAGCAACACGGATGCAGAGGGAGTTGTTGTATAGATGCAGCAATGGTCGTGGCAAGGCCATGGGCAACAGTACAGGATGCAACAATGCAGAGGATGTTAGGCAGGGAGGCTTAGTATCAACATAGAGACCGATCTTGGATGATCAGGGTGATACTCAGTGAGGAGTATTACTAGAGCACAGTCCTCGCTAAGAGGGAGTGTTGATTTGGGGTAGCATCGGATGTGCTCTAGCCATGAAAATTGGTGGAGAGGCTAAAGCACATGAGATCTCCAAGACCCAGAAATGGTTTGGGCAAATTCTAACCGATTTGGGAGATATTAAAATAATTAATATTTTTAATGGAGTTCCTAAGTCTAAACTTAGGAAAAATAAAATATTAATGGGTATTAATATAAAACTGGGTTAGAAGGGTCCAAAAGTCATGGATCAAGCCAAATCTAATCTTAGCCGTTGATTAGAGATTTAATCTCGACCGTTGATGGACCAACGAGAAAAGTATAAGAAGAGGCTTGAGGGTTAGTTGGAGAACACACTGAGGGAGACCAATCAGTTCGATTTCTTATACTAGTGGTCTAGAGCGAGGTTAGCTGAGAAATTCAAACTAGTGGTCTGGAGAGTAGCAAGTACAGAGCAAAGAGTCGGCAACAACACCAGGAGACCAACGCAGAGGTTGGAGAGGCAGAAGCAGAGCCTCTCAGGCAGACGCAGAGGCAGCAGCAGATTGCGCCATCACTGGAGGGCCTGCGTGGATGACACAAAGAGGCCCAATGTTGACGTTGAGAGGCAGGGGCTGACGCAGAGTGTCTGGGAGCTACGCAGAGGTCAGCGAGGCTGACGCAGAGACTGGAGAAGTGCTGGAGAATTTTCTCTTTGTTGGGTAAGCCAGTTTGGCACCCTGTTGTACTGAAGAATTGCTGAATAATAAAATCCTCCCTTGTTGCACCGATTTTCCCACATTGGGTTTTTCCGGGGACTGTTGTCCAAAATATCTGTGTCGATTCTTGTGCATGTGTTTGTTTCTGTATTATGGTGTGATATTTGCAGCAAAATTTATTTTAATGTTTATTGAAGGAATTTCATAAATAACTTATTGGAAAATAAGTAGGTAAAGTAAATCAATTGTTGTAAACGACAGAATTTTCACATTTCCCCATCCTAAAATCCTTATTGAACTTGGCTTCTTGAATGGTTCTTGAAGAATTGACCTTTCAAAGGTATGGGACCACACTGGACCAAGTGGACCCAGCCTAGGTTAAGGAGAGAGAATCTAGCAACCAATGATTGTCTTGACCCAGACAAAAAAGGGGAAAGGATCAAAGCAAGAATTTCCAATTAAAGGTGTCAAATTGATCCTATGAGGTGCTAGCCTAGAGAATATTATGGCAAAGTTTGATCTCAAAGCTAAGGCTTGGGTTATCTCACAACTCCACCACAAGAATGGCTTCAAAATTGGAGGAGGCCTTGAGGACACACCAGCGCAGTAGAGGCTAGGAGATCGAACTTTTTCTTTGGCTATTTTGTCAGGAAAGTGATGCCCTAGGTGACCCAACTTGGCTAGACCTAGAAGAGAAAGGGAGAGGTGGAGAAAAAATGTTCTTTGAATGATCACCTATTGGTGGACCAGTGCCTAATCCCTTGGGGAGAATAGAGTCTAGGAGAATGATGAGAAAGGAACTCGTATTTCAGCCATGGAGGCCTTAAGGGCTACTTCGCTTGGCCTTTAGGGAATGAAGAAAAGACCTCAAAGATTTTATACTTCGCTTTGCAAAGGGAGATGGCTTATCAAGATAAATTCATCGGTGGAATTATCCCTAGGAGATTTCATTCACATACATGGCCCAAACATTGAGAGATGCTATATAGAAACAATAATTCCACAAATTTGCAATTATGCAATGCAACAATTAGCCCTAATATAGCAAAAATTCCATTCGATGCACACGACAAAAGTAAAACAAGAATAACATTAAACGTGTGTACTTAAATGTAATAGAACATATCCAAGCATCAACAATTTGAGACTAAAGAAGCTCTAAGATAAAATACTCCAATCCAAACATCAAAATTCATTCTTGCTCCAATACATCATCCCAGAAAAAGTGTGAAATTCTCTAAAGAGAAGAATGATCCAATCCAAAGTGATGATACAAAGGAGTTCATGTCTCTCTTTTACGAATAAAATATATATAAATAATAAAACAATATAAGTAACGAGGACAATTGTTATAATTGTTAGTTAATTAGTAATTAGGTTGAAGAGGCATGTCTAAATGAAACATGACTCTCCATGAAGAGACACTTGCCTGATATACAAGCAAGCCTCTCGTTCTCATTGTAAATCAATCATTCTTATTCTTATTCATACATTTAATATATAATATTTGTATCCTCATGGATATCTTGATATTCCAAGTCTTCTGGAGTAATTAATTTGTAGAAGGAACTTTGTTCGCTTCATTTGGTATCAGAGCAGTCGATCCTTTGGCCGCTTCACTGCTGCACAGAGCTCGTTCTCTAATCATTGGCCCTTGGCCATCAATCGTCATCAACCTTGTTGTTGTCATAATTGAAGCATTTCGCTACACATTGCGAGATTCTCCATTTTTTAGGCCTTTGGCCACTTATATATATATATATATATATATATAAAAATAAAAAAAGAGTTATATAAATATATATACAAACCAAAAGAAACATTATATATATCTTAAAAAAAAGAGTCAAAGTGTAAAATTGACCTGAAATTTCGCAGCAGTTGGACTCAGCGCTGACGACAGGTCGTTTGCATCAACAACTTACCTACTGTCACAGTGCACCACACATAACAATCGTTTGAGCCACAACAGGCCAACATCCAGCACGTTGTCTGCTAATCAAATCGCACAACAGTCTGTCGCCGCCCCCATAGCACCACGTAGACACTGTTGTATCCCACGCGTTGCCACTATTTGGAAAGCCATCAATCGTCTAGAAAGCCATAAATTAAAACATTGTAAAAGCCGATCTGGGTTTACCACGTGACTACTCGTACAGTCATGCCTCATCATCTGAAGTCTTTAATTTTTTGGAAATAATTTTTAGCATCCTTCACTCTCCCTTCACCCATGCTCCCTTCACGTTGCATAGTTGTGGTCCAGTTGTGGCATCTATCAGCACTCTGACCAATCCACTTATCGAAATTGCTTTCCCTCGTCAAACAACATGTCCCCCCAGGTCAATAGATGTGAACATAGTTATAATACACACAACATATTATTATAGCTTAGTCAATTAATTAAAAAAGATACTAAGTTCAAAGAAGTTTTTATTACATCTATTAAAAAAAAAAAAGAGAAAATCCAAAGTTATTTAATATATGATATTATAAAAAAACAAAAACGTAAAGGGGATTCTCAAGATATATATTAACATATACCTTTATATATATAGTAAGAATATAAAAAAAAGAAGAAAAAAACAATTGGGAAAAGTATTATTATAAAGAGGAAAACAAACATAGATTAACATACTTGAGTTAACGGATACAAAGGAAGTTAAATAAGGTTAAAATTAAGAGATTTTTCAAATTTTGATAAAGAGCAAAGATATAAAAAGGTGAGTTGAAGAATTTCAATTGTTTATAAAGGTACCTTTTATGTATTTTAAATATACATATTAAGGGTATTTTTGAAGTATATTAGAGTAAATTTTATTAAAAAGATTCAAGAGAGAAGTATCAAGGGAGTAATTAAATTATAAAAGAAAGAGTAATTTATTAAAAAAAAAAAATTCCATACAAAGTTAAAAGAAGTGAAAAAAAATATGGAATCTCTAAGTAATGAACAAAAACAATTCAAAAGAGATATAGAACAATTAATCACAATTATTGAGCGATAACGTGCTGAGGAGAGAAAGAGAATGGAATCCCTATTCCAAGTTGCACGTCCATCATCTCTCCCACAAAATGATGTAATCCAATGTACCGAGAAAGTGCAGCTAAAAGATCAAGAGAATGGCAAAATAGCCAAAATTCAGCAAAACGAGAAGGCGTTAGAACACGAACATAAAGATCTTGTGGATATGTATTACAAAGAAATAATGGAAAAGGACGAAGAAATTTCTCGTCTCAAGGACCACGTCGAAAAATTACTTGCACAAGTGAAGAAGACTAAAGGTCACAAAAAAAGAACTCGAGAAGCACTTATCAGAACAAGAAGAGGAAACTTTGCGTTTAAAGAACCTTAATAAACATTTATTAGAACAAATCAGAGATCTAAACGATGAAAAACTTAAAATCCAAAACACTGAAAATAATATTGATGAATCAGAAACCAAAGAACTTTTACCTCTGAGAAACCGTGATCAAAGTCTACTCACTCAAATTAAGAAACTTAAGGAGGATAAGAAAGCATTCAAATATAAGTTAGAACAATTCACTCAAGAAGAAGTGTCGAAATCTACAGTCATAACAGTTCAAGTTGATGACAAAACAACAAATACCAATCCAATGAATGTCACAACTCAAGAAAAAGACAAGCAAGTTGAAGAAAAGACACGCTTGGATGTTGCAGTTCAGATGATAAACACGCCAAGTGAAGGGTTGGTAACGAACTGAACAACATCATTCCTTGAAGTAAATCAAAAAATTTCCACACACTTAATAAGGGAAAGTCAAACCAAAAAAATTCCATATCGACATCTGAATCATGAGAATAGACAAATCAACCACACTACGTATCAGGACCATTCAGACCAGAAACAATAAACTGATGTTTCAGAGAATAATGACATAAAATCAATCCAGTCTTATGCTAACAAGTCATTACAAAATTCCAATGATCACAATACTACATAGAAGATTAATCTCGGATGGTCTGATCCCTTCTCAGTGCGACAATTTTGTTTGTCACCTAGAAGATCATATCAGCTTTTATCAACGAAGATGATTTGTTCCAAGAGAGAGTCATTTGAAGCCAAAAAAGAGATCAAACCTTTTTCATCGACAAGCTTTGAGGACAAAGCTTTTTGAGGAAGAAGGCAATGTTACAAAGAAAATATATCTAAATAATAATATAATATAAGTAATGAGGATAATAGTAATAATTGTTAGTTAATTAATAATTAGGTTGAAGAGCCATGTCTAAATGAGACATGACTCTCCATGAAGAAGCCTTTTGTTGTCATTGTAAATCAATCATTCTTATTCTTATTCATACATTTAATATATAATATTTATATCCTCATGGATATCTTGATATTCCAAGTCTTCTGGAGTAATTAATTTGTAGAAGGAACTTTGTTCGCTTTACTCTCCTATTTATACACTCATTAGGAGTTCGAATTACCTAATTTGAGCCTACATTAGCCCATCAACTAAAATAATGTGCAAATAACTATCTATTGGTGACAAACCCACCAAACTAGCTCACAAATAAAATAATAAGCCTCCCAAGAGGTTGAATGATCAATAATGCATGTCGTTGGGCTCTCTAAGAGGCCTGATGAAGTCCATAAGTGCCAAAATGATGAGTTGGACTTCCAAAAGTAATGGACAAGGGGTTGGCCCCTTGTTCTCCACATAATAAACCTGTGGTGCTCCCAATGGCTGTGAGGGCACACAAGTGACCTCATGGGTCTATATAAGTCGAACATGCTTGTAGACCATCTGTAAGGGCTCAGATGATGGTGTAGGTGATGTCACATCATCCTACAAGTCCTGGGTCAGCTGCAAAGTGCATGGTACAACTGTGGGACTCGCTAGGCAAAGATGAACCAGGTGCATCTTCCTCATTCAATAAGCGAATCTCGAGCAGTCTCTGAACATCTCTAGGGATCCATAGGGTGTTGTCTAATGTTGTGGAGGCCCATGGCTCTCAACACACACCCTACATGTGCCAATGTAGCTCTCTGGAGGGTTAGTACCCCGTATAAGGAAACCAAACCTAGATCATCTGCAATCTTGCATAAGATCCAATGCGTCCACTAGCCTTCGAGTACAACATGAACAAGTCATCAAGGAAATCGAGTAAAAGAGCTTACAAACCACGGACCACAAATGGGGACTTTATAATGACCTGCCCTTCCATAATGGGCTTGGGCATGCGCTAATGTCTCCAAACTCCAAATGGGGTTAACCAATTATCTTATTAGGTGGTTTTTACCTTTAAAGGGGATAATATGTCTAAGGTGCATCCTTTAAAAGGTGGTGGCATGTGATAAAGAGGTGAATGGAGTAGGGAATAAGAACGGGCAACCTTGGGCCACATGCTAGGGTACAAGGGTAGCTAGTCGAAGGGAAGCTCGCACTTGGGTATATAATGTATAGGAGGGAGCAATCGTGGTACATGAGGTGCCCCAACCTTGATTTTTCCACCCTTCTTTATATGCGTTTTGCTTTTTTGTGATTTTTCTTTAATTAACTGCTCGGGGCTCAAGGGGTAAGAGCATGATGTGTGAGATATAATAGTGGATACCCCCTTTTAAGGTACGGTGGTTCATTGCCTACCAAGGGTTGGGACAATCATGGTTACCTATATGATGGAGGCTCATAGAACCTGTAGGAACCAAGGTGATGGCTATGTTGATGGGGTAGAGCTTATGTATTGGCTTTTGCCCACGTGCTAAGTATGTTTGTCTCGACAATCTTTTGCATTTTATGGTACATTTCCCTGTTGAATGTGGCCAATTGTGCTTTTACTTTTCTTTTTAGCTGCATCAACCTCTGGGGCATCATTCCAAGCATGACCCAAGGGGTGGGCAAAGGGAAGGGGAAAGCTGGCCCTATGTGGAACTAGTGGAGGAATGTGGACCCAGGTGGGAGAAATGATGAATGGGGTTATAGTGAGTGGAAAGGGGGCAGTATATATGGATGAGGGAGCAGGACCACGCAACCAAAATCAGGGTTTCCCATGAAATACCATCTTTAAAGCCAAATGGTCAGTAAAAGAGATCCCGCAGGACTAGAATCCAAGGTTAATATACAAACTGGGTCTAGGGGACAAGAGTGTAGACCTAGCCCATTTTTCCCACCGAATTCCCCCCCATTAATCCATGCCTAGAAGTGTAATGATAAACAAACTACAATGCTTAATTACCAAATGACAAGGCATACCTTTAGGTTCGGGAGGCCCACCTTCAAACATAATTATGACAGATGGGTGAGGGACCACATGCCTGGCTTAGGTGGCGGAGAAAATGACACAACGAGCTAGTTGGTGGTTGCAAGGGGATACTAGCTGTCGACTGAGGACCATCTTGGAGAAAAAATTTCTCCTAGGGATATCAACCACAAAATGGTGGGTAACAAAGACTACATGAGGGTGAGGGAGCCTACTCGAGCCTTATCACAACGTGCCAAATATGTTCCCCTGTGGGATTTGAAACTAGGTGGAGGGAATAACATCCCATTGTGCCAATAATTCGGCCAATTAATTATAAAAATTAAAAATAATACATAATAATTATGAAAGGTCGTGTCTCAAAGGATATGGCTCTTATGAAATGGCAGACTTGCCTAGTATAAAAACAGGACCCTCGTTGTGCTATTAAACAATATCACTTCTCTCATACATTTATAGATTAAATATCTATCCTAAATGGATTTCTTTATTGCTTTCCAAGTATTTGGGATACTCTAACTCGTGAGCTAGGTTGGATATCGCCATTATGAAGAAACAAGTCTAAGATCTCCTTGAAGACAAAGATATTCATGGGGAAGAAGAAAATTCAAAGGCAAAGGCTCCAAACTTTAATGATATGTTGCCTATCCAAAAGGAAGAAGGATATTGACACCCTTAAAGGAGGAAGATCATCTTCCCCTCGTTGAAGATAATAATGCCCCAGGCCAAGAAGACAACGTAAGGAATGGTACTACTGCTGTTATGGAAGACATTATAGGCCCAGAATATAAGAATAGCAATAAAGGGAACACAAAAGATAGAATGAATATTGTAGACCTAAGTTGCACGAAACAGGGAAACGGGTACGAGTTTCTGAAACGGGAAGCGATACGAAACGCGACCTCCCCAAATTTTGGAAACGGGGAAACGCGAATATATATATATATATATATATATATATATATATATATTGAAAATATTTAAATATATGTATGTGCAATGATAAAGCATAAATGATACATTATAATTTATTACACTTAAACATTAAGATTTAATTTACATCACATTTACTCATGAATGATCACATAATGAAAATAAAAATATCAGAATATCCAAAAGCAACCTTTATTATATATCCAAATCTCAAAATCAGCCTTTATTTATATTAATATATGAGGCTGCAAGTACAATAAATACTATAAGGCTGCAAGAGAGAGATCCTAATTGGGGTTTTTTGCATCCACATCCCATTCTTTAGAAGGACCACTGTTGTATTGGGAGTCTCCTCCTACATAGTCGAACGACCTTAGTGCTCTTGATTAAATACACGTTTCATACCCTAGTACCCTACATGATCTTGATTATTGGGAGTTTCCCTTGCATCGAGTGCATCGAGGGCTTGGTTCTCTTGATTAAATACAAGTTCCATACCCTAGTACATGATAAAATCCAATGGAGACATTGCAATCCCTCCAATCCTGAAATCCTGAAAAACAAATAAGTCTGCTGGATTTTGAGTGAGATCTAAAATTCTACTTTCTCCATATGAAATCCAATGAGAGCGAAACCACTCTCAAACATCCTGAGTCATTTCATGGTAATGTTAAAAATTTAAGTAAAAGGATGAAAATGAAAAATAAAGGAGAATATCACTTTTACTTTAAGAATTTAACATTACCATGAACTACATATCTCTCAAACTTCCTGATGAACTGCATATCAACACTAGGGCAAAAATTCACTTTCATAACTTTAGACACACATCTAGAAGCAACAAGAAGTCACTAACATACCCTAAAAGTAAATTAAAAAAAATTAAATTAAAAAAAACACAAGTTAATGAGGAAACGTGGGTCGTACGGCCCTGAAACGCGTTTCCGGCCGTACTGGCCACGTTTCCGTTTCGGGAAATGTGGCAATACGGCCGGAAACGCGTTTCACGGCCGTACCAAACGCGTTTTTGCGTTTCATACCCGTTTCCGTATGGAAACGGACCTCTATACCACGTTTCCTGCAACATAGTTGTAGACCCAGAAGAAGGATATAGAAGCAATTTTGAGATATACTTGACACATTATTTATACTCACAAAATTAGAGACATGCTCTTCTGTTAGGTGTGATATCCATGACAGCCCTGATAATGAAAACAACAACCTTGACAGTTATAAGGATCCTCTCACCAATATGGATCAAACCCTATATCTGGGAGAGAATAGAGGCAAGTCATATACATTGTACTTTCATGGTCCACAAGTGTATGATTATGATCATCAAGGGGACAGAAAGTCTAAATCAGAGCTATTCGGAAACATACTTCAAGAAGAATTAGGAACCAAGTCATGTTATAGCACTTTCGACTTGTCACACAAATGGAGGCTTGTTAACCCCTAGATTTGCTTCCTAGAAGTCTAGAGAGTAAAAGGCTAGCTTGCATCATCTCACTCGTGACAAGTGATGGATTTCAGGCATTGGTATATGAGTCAGGGTTAGGTTACGTTGCGAAAATCCAGGAACAGGATCATCTGATTGATTTTATTTCTATTTTGTGTTGAAATTTGGCAGCTCAGGGAGAAATTCCCTCCAATTGAAAGGCTTCCTCATTCGGAGAAGACCCTTCCAGCCTTTGGAAAATTTTAATTTGTTCAAGGAAAAATATTATTTTTAATGTGAAACCCACATGTGCACATAAGTACAAGTCGGCCTAGGCAGGGAAATCCAACCTTCTTGGACACACATAAATAGACCTCATGTCACATTACTTGGAGGAATCACTCACACATCACATCTTCTCTTGATTGGTTTGTGCAGCTCTGAAATTGCAGGTCTGAGTTCACACAAGCCAAGGGAAGGAAGACATTTTTGTTTGCTGCATTGACTTTCTGTTTTGGGCTTTGATCAGAGTTGACTTTCTGTTTTGGGCATGGTTTGACTTGGGATTTTGGATCTGTCTTGGAGGCCAAATTCAGGAGCAAGGAGATCAAACTTTTCTGGGCACTTTGACCATGCTTGACGGCAGACCTGGGGCTGCCCTTTGACTATGGAGTTGACTTTGACGTTGACCAATTTCAGAGGTACATTTTGGGACTGTTTTGACTGAATATGACTAAGCTAAGAGGACGAGTTTTCTGCTGTCTTGACCAAACTTTTTGGAGGCTAATTTGACCATTGACCAGGACTGCTTAGGGCATCTTTTACTTCTATTGACTTTGACCAGAATTTGCAGAATTGACTTTTGATCAAATTTGACTTTTTGGGCTCATCATTGATTGGATATTGGATGGTTGATTGGACTAGTGAAGGCTTTGACCTTTGACTCATTCTTTGATGTACTTGGTACATTGTATCTCTCTGCTGAACATTTGATGACAACCTAACAGAAAAAGAATTTTAAAGGGTTTTCCCCCTTGTGGGGTTTTTCCCTGGTCTTTGATCAGTTGTTGTGTCTCTTGTTCTGGCTGTCTTCTATTGTGCACTTCGTTTACTGTTCTATCTACAATTGCTTATTGTTATTGGAAGATTGAAATTATAATGGAAATTGATTGCTAATTGAAGAATTATTGTTATACGTGATTGTGTCAAACATAGAATATTGGAAAATTAACATTCTGGAGAGATGTTGCAAAAAATCGGTCATGATAGAGAGATTATTTTTCGGCATTATGAGGTACAGGTGCTTGCCTGTCAGTTTTGAGCACACCTTTGAATTCCTCTCAAAAAATGAACCCCATGAGTATAATATTGAGGGTATTGGAAGAGTTTCTATTTTTAGAACAAGAGTTTCTATTAGGGTATCAAAGTCATTGTTCTTACAGGTTTTGAAGACTCAATGATGCTTGTTGGGAGAGACAAACACCATTGTGGAGGCATTTGAGAGCTCACCTTCATGACTGCAATGAGAATCTGAGCATATTTGGGGCTGATATATGCAGTGCTTTTTGAAGGACAAAGACCACTGTGAGCAGCTGATATGCAGAGAAGTTAATGGAAGTATTTCTCTGCAAGATTTGAGGCAAAGGAGAGTTAGGTGTCAGTGATAAAAGAAGACTGAAAGGACTGTTCTGTAAGGGCATCTTCAGCAAGTTGGTCATTTTTGTCATTGTTCTTTTGGGCAGATTGAGGGTCAAAAGAAGTTGACCTCAAGCCCTAGTTGTCTTGTATCAGGGCTTTGTAAAGACCATGATCCTTGGTATGGGAGCCCTACGTTTGTTTTATTGGACTAATAAAAACAAGTTTTGGGCCTACAAAATTTGTGTACTCTGTTGATTCATTCTGTTACATTTCCGCTATGCAAAGTGCTCGTAGTTGTGTATTTCAGTGTGTTTATGATCGTGATTAGACATAGACCAGATCTGGGGTACTAAGGAAAAATCAAGTCATGTTATGGCAGTTTTGACTTGTCGTATGAATTGAGGTTGGAATATGCCTTTGATATCCAGATATGTTGCTCTAAGCATGACAACGAGGATTTTACAACAGACATTGGCATTTCTGCCAATGAGTATCATCATTACATGAGAATTAAAATCCTTGATGATAAATTTGTTCCTCCAAAGGAAGAGAAATATATATGTTTTGCACACCAGGTTTCCCAAGTCTTGGACACAGAGAGGGAATCAGCAGAGGACTCCACCAAAATTGCCAACCACATGTTTTAGATTCCAGCCTCTTTAAGTCAAAGTTTTCTAACTCCAGACCCTCCAAAAACAACTTAGAGATATAAAACTTAAGGCAGATATGTACTAAAATCAGAGGTGTAGAGTAAAACAATGGAACAAAGAAGAAACTAGTTCACCATTTTTGACATCATCAACTACTCACTGAATTTCCAAGCAATCTTGACTGTGCGTTTGCAAAATCATTGGTGAATTGCGGACCATTACCAGCTATGGTGAACACGGGCTTGCCCAAACCTACCTGTAAATAAAATGAATAACATGAATGAGATACAACTGGCAAAAGGCAGCAAGTATCATGAAATAATCTGCCATGATATGCACCAAGAAACTTACATAAAATGCTACAGTTTAAACACAAATTCCTGACAGGTTACATATCCCACACAAAAAAATTTTGCTTTTGACTCAACAAACTAGAAGCTTACAAGTTGTTCAGTTGCTGTACCCGCCATTGCAATCCCTGCATCTGCCCAACTAGCAACATCAGGGAATAGGCCTCTAATCAATAGAACAAGGGCATTATCCTTCTTATAAGAAAATGAATGCAGGATGTCATTTTTTTCATCACAGCTAGTGTCTGTAGCAATAATATCTTTTAAAGAAAATACCAAGTCGTCAGCATCATGCATGATTCTTTCGGGAGCTGTAAATTTCCAACCCATATCAAGGAGTGTTTTGGAAAATGAATCAATTTCCAAAAAAGGCACAATTGGTACTAAAAATATCATTTGGTTTGAGATTGGAGTCCTTAAAAGATTGTCGACAGCATCAAGAATGGTTTGCCAATTCAAATAAACCTGTTTTGAAAGCAGGAATTAGTCAGAACACAATACAAGTTTAACCTATATTCACTGCTTTAAATAGCCATCTTTGATCTAAAATGTTTCATCACAAGGAAAAAGCCCTGTATAAAGTAAAATCTGAAATATCCAAAGCACCTCTGGTGCTCTACTTCCTGGAAGTAGTGCCACAAATAAAGCTGGTATGCATTTCTTTAAGAAGTCCAAGGCTCCTGAAGGTTTAAGATTATCCATCATAGGATTTCCTAGATATTTAATCTGTTTTAACAATCATCCATCAGTACCTGTGCACCCACAATACAAAGACCAACTACTTCTATTCCCTATTGCCACTTTATACATGGTAAAACAATTAACCATAGAAATGCAAATGTTAAGTATTCTAAAATATGAAATCTATGAGAAATGTAAATTTCATATCTTGAAATGCAAAAACTAGAGTGTCATGACCTTTGCTCTGGCAGAGACTGGAAGAGCCTTTTTTAGGGTTGCAACAGTGAAGCTATCCCTTGGTACAACTAGGCTGCAAACAATATGTAAAAAAATGAATATTATATATATTTAGTGTGCACTTGGTTCCATATGTGATTAAAATCAATACAAAATTGATATGTAAGTGAGCCCTCTACTAATTAAATAAATATAAATGTATTAAACTCACTAAGTTGCAGAATTTCTACAAACAAGTAAAATTTGCTCTAAACTGGCTGCTAGCATGCATAGTTTGAAAGTAATTAATAGGAAAGAGATGAATAAGTCCAACAATTATTGCACCAAAAGACACCAATTGTACAGCCTGTTACCCCTCATAATACATGAGTTTTCACCTTGTGATCTTCAACACACATGACAAATACTTGTAGACAACACTTACGGATTATTGACAGATATAGGGACATTATTATGGATGCACACCCTTTCCCTACCACTTCCTGCGTGGTTTGGTCTGACCACAGATGATCATGGGTGCATGGTGTCTAAAGAAGGGTGGTTGTTTGCACAAGCAGTTATTTGTTGCCCTTGGAGTATGTTGCACCTATTTTTTCACAAATCCAAGGACATAGTTGTACAAAATTTTTCAAAGTTCAGAATCATCAGCCAGCAAATTCTTATGTCATTGTAAACCCAAATTCTGCAAGTTGTAATGTAAATGATGCTAGTATGACCATTTAATTATGTAACAACCTAGGTAAGCCTCTGATTTTGGCGACGAATTTCATCCTAAGAGGTTTTTCGTCTCACCACATTATGTGTGTTTTTAAACACAGATAATCGACAAAGTTTTTCTCTCCAGTTTAAACCCCAAAGCTAGGGTGGAATTTATTAACAAGGACTTAGGTGAGTCCTAGTGTTTTTAGTCGAGCCGATTGTAAAAGTGATTTGGGAATAATTTAAACTATTTGGCTAAATTATTTTATTACAGATCACTTGGTCTATGAGATCATATTGTGTCACAGAATTGGGTAATATTTTGAGGGTTTATAACAAATGGGTATTCCCCCTTTGAGAGTTGAATTTGTAATTATCTGATGTAAAATATATTTTAATGCATGGTCCCTCACAATCAGAGACCATGACTAAAGTATTTGAGGGTGGAAAAACAATTAATCCCCTCAAGTGTCAATTAAATAATATTTTTGGCAAAAATAAAATTAAATCCTATGTCAAAAAATTAATTAATTTTGAGTCAAAAGATTAAATTAGAGAAATTAAATTTCTCCAAGTGGAAAATGACCAAAATATTTGTGGATCAAACAAAAGTCAATTGTTGAAGGTCCCCCACCAAGGCAAAAATGGACATTTTAAGAAAAATTGAGCCCTTGGACCTTGGTGGTTAAGTCAAAGTCAAACTTTTGAGGAAATTAATCCAAAAAATCAATTTTTGGATTAATAAACCATGGTTCTTATGAAAAAATAGGAAATTTGTCAAACATAAAAAATTTCGACGGCAGAGATTAAAAGATGATCAAATATTATCAATGGTCGAAGTTATATTGACGGGGATCAAGCCAACTAGCTGTTATTTTCCACTTGGAAGATATATCTATAAATTAGAAGCCATTTTGCCTCAAGTGTCATGATGATGAAAGCTCTAACTCTAGTCGATGTAATTTTGTAACGCTGGTTTTATTCCACTGATTTGCTAGGAACGTTTGAAATATCATAATAAAATACTTTGAGGTTTAGTTAATGGTGTTCTTTCTCCGATGACCAGTGGTATTGCCAGGTATGTGCTTCCCTATATTGTGCTTAAAATTTAATAATTTTGTTTATTCATTAAATGGTGATAGGAACATTCTATTGCTAGATTTTGGGTCTATCTTAGGTGATCTGATTCGCCATATGTCTAACAAGTTTTCTTCAAGAAACTATATAAAGTTTGTAGGTTCCCCGACCCTTGGGCTCCAAGTTCACAAACTTTGGAGGAGAGCGGACCTTGTTTGGGCTCTGAGAATTTTGTTTGGTTTTCTTACTTTGCTAAAGCTATGGGAAATACCATAACTTTCGAAACACACTAGATCTATTGTTATTATTCATCATCATCATCATATATATATATATATATATTTCTCAAAATGTTTTTATTTTCAAGCATTGTACATTTGTAAATATACTTGTAAATTATTTTTGTAGAATAATTTTTGTAAATAAAATTTTCTAACCCTTGTTTTGCAACTAATTGGGGTTTGGGTTTTATTTTGAATTTTTATATATATTGGGGTTTTGGGTATTATTATTTTCACTTGTGCAGGTGAGATCAAAGCTACTTCAAGAAGATTTGTTGGGGTTTGAGCTAGATTTAGGCCCTTGAAGGTAAGATCTAGACTCCATTTTGTTTGCAGGGCCAACATTAAGGGATTTTCAAATGAAATTGAGCAATATTGAAGATCTAAAGCAAATTCACATTTATGCAAAGGTTTGTAAAGTTTTAGGGCTTTCCTAGCTGTAGCGTAGTCCTCTAGCCTAGCCACAACCCTTATTTTCCCTATAACCCTAGGCCGCAAGCCTATTCTGGCCTCTAAGGCCTTTGCCGTGAGCCTTTTTTCCGTTACCGTGGGCATTTTCAGGACTCTAAGGCTTAGCACAGGCCTTAAAGGCCTTCTTCCCTAGTCGTCCCCCTTTAATTCCCCTTCAGCTCCACCTTTTCTCCTCTTTCTCCTCCCTCTAGCCTCCCTCTCCCTTGACAACCTTCTTTTCTCCAAGTTGTAGCCCCTTTAGGGCCTGCGGCAGGCCTTTAAGGCCTTAGAACCCTAGGTTGTATGCCTTAGGGCTTCTTCCAGCCCCTCGGCCCCTTCTTTCCCTAGGCCGCAACCCTCTTAGGGCTTCCGGACCTCCTTCCCCTTGACAACAGGCCTAATTGGCCTTGTTCCCTAGCCCCTGCCTTTCATTGGCTAATTGTTGGCCTTGCAAACTTCTTCTTAGCTTTGACCTCTTTCCATCTCTATTTGGTCATTCAGGTTTCTGAGCTAATCTATTAGTGTTTACATTGATTTTTAAGTGCATATTTGAGCTAACATTGGTGGATGTAGGTAGCCTAATCATTGGCGAAGTTGGGCAAGTTTTTTTTCAAGGCATCAAGGCCTAAGGGTTTCATCTCTAAACGCTATTCTCCTCACTGTTTGCTACAGCAAGATAATCATTTCACAACAGTGGTAAGAAACATATCTCCTCACTGTTTGCTACAGCAAGATAATCATTTCACAACAGTGGTAAGAAACATATCTAAGTGTCGTAAAATTAATTGGTAAACTATCTAACACATTGATAAGTCACTTGAGCATATTTGGCATTCATTGTTTGGCATATTTCATGAAGTCTTAAGGATTGTCATAAGCATAATCAGATCTGACATAAACAGTGACATAAGCTTTTTCTCATTGATTGCTTTCTATTTTAGGTGGTCTCATCTAAGTCAGAGAAATTGATAATTTTGGGCATTGTTTTGGGCCTTTTAGGTACAAATAATCTACTGTTATCATAAAAGATTTCATTATTATTCATTGAACATAAGTGACAAAAGAGGTTTCATTGTTTCATGCTTATTGTGGAAAGTGGTGATTACATTAAGTTGCTTTGGTGCGAACTAACATTTGTTGTCTTGCAAGGTTCTATAATTCCAAATTTGCACACATAAGCTCACTCTCTAAAAGCACTTGACATTAATATCCTGTTACATGATTGAGTATCTATTAAATCTAATTGTCTCTATCAACTCTAATTGGTATTTAAGTAACTTGTTCTAATTGTGTTTGAAAGAGCATCAAGTCATCTAAAATCTATGTGTTCTTAACTTGAGGATTTGTTGAATATCTATTGAATAATTGGGATTAAGGAATCTAATTGCAATTGTTTGGAAAGTTTCTAATTGTATAAGAGCATTGATATTCTTTGCATCTTTGTATTGTCGCATTGGCTAATTGTTCAAATTGGATAAGTGCTCTAGTTTCTTTACTTGTTATAGTTGTCATCATTTCTCGGTTAATATCTTTGTGGATGATAACTTTATCTTGAACCTATTGGTGGTTTTTCCTCTAAGAGTATTTATCTTGCGATTATCTTGTCATTTACACTTAAGAAATTGTATCGTGGATATATCTTGTATCTTGTTGGCATTTGTTAAATTGGCACATACCCTTGCGGTTGAGGTTCTCTTTTTCCATTGCTTATTACTTATTGTAATAATTTAAGATAAATCATAATTGAAGTACTTAAAACATTAACAATCTCGCCTTAAGAAAACACTCAATAATCTTGCATTAGCATCCTAAGACTAGTCTTGCATTTAATAAACTTACCTCCAAGCATAAACTTGGTTGATAGAGAATACGACCACCTTTCTCATCTAGCTTGAGGAGCCTAACACTTGTTTAGTGGTTAATAGGGTGACCTTGCAGTCGTCAGAGCCACAATCTCTACAGCGCCGGAGGTACTAGGTGGCTAATACCTAAGGGAGGTATCGTTAATCAAGCCTTTACTTGCTTCCCCTTGTCCTCTGTAACGACCTATCTATAAAATAAATTATATTAATCAATTAATAAAATAATAAAAATAAATTAATGATAAAGTGTTTTAATATAAGCCTAAACCTTTATATTAAAATCAAACAAAGGATATTTAATTAAAAATCAATATACCTTTTAAAAGAAATATATATGACGTGACATGGGAAGGGTGTCACGAGGAGGTGAAGCGGTGGGTCGCTGGTGGAAGGGCGGCCACCGCCAAGAAACAATTTATAAACCAGAGAGAACCGTTTTGGGGGCGCATCGGTGAAGAAGAAGAAAGAACGAAGGGGATACTGAAGAAGGGCGGAACTTTATAAACTTGAGTTACAAACAGAAGGAGAGCTGATTGTTCTGAGGTTTCTGGGCACAGGGGAACAGTCTACTTCAACTGAGAAGCTTACTAGATTGAGTAGCAAGGTTCTGCTCAGTTTGGCTGTTTGGTTTCGGTCTTTTGGTAAACGGGAGCGAATTGGAGAAGTTCTAAAACATCTTCATCCGCAGCAGACCATGTAAGTAAAATAAATATTAAATAAATTATATTAATAAATTAATAAAATAATAGAAATAAATTAATGATAAAGTATTTAAATATAAGCCTAAACCTTTATATTAAAATCAAACAAAGGATATTTAATTAAAAATCAATATACCTTTTAAAAGAAATATATATGACATGACATGGGAAGGGTGTCACGAGGAGCTGAAGTGGTGGGTTGTTGGTGGAAGGACGGCCACCGCCAAGAAACAATTTATAAACCAGAGAGAATGGTTTTTGGGGGGCATCGGTGAAGAAGAAGAAAGAACGAAGGGGATACTGAAGAAGGGCGGAACTTTATAAACTTGAGTTACGAACAGAAGGAGAGCTGATTGTTCTGAGGTTTCTGGGCACGGGGGAACAGTCTGCTTCAACTGAGAAGCTTATTGGATTGAGTAGCAAGGTTCTGCTCAGTTTGGCTGGGTGGTTTCGGTCTTTTGGTAAATGGGAGCGAACTGGAGAAGTTCTGAAACATCTTCATCTGCAGCAGACATCCACAGCAGACCAAGTAAGTACTTATCATCGAATCAATCAATTAGTTATATGAGGTTTTGTATAAATTTAGAACATAATTTTTTTAAGGTTTCATACTCTGTTCCGGATAGATAGCTCTATAAAACTCCTTTACAATATTTACAGTTCAGTCAATCTTTATAGTTTCAAAAATGGTTCTTTAAATTAGTTCAGCCCTTACATCTAGTATCAGAGTAGGCTCAAACTCTCGAACCTGTTAAAACCTGTTAAGAATTTAAATTTATTACAATAAGGATGCACGCCTCGGAAACCAACTCTCCTTCTCCAAGAGGGATTCGAGTTCCCTCTGCAATAAATCCATGAGAACGTCCACTTCTTCCGCCAACCGCTTGAAATTCTCAATGCTGAAAGCATAAATCGTGGCATATTTCACGTCCAATTCGTAACAGTCCTTGAGAGTCTGTATCTGTCTAAGCAACCTTAGAATGAGAGTAGAAAAAAAATTGAGAGCAAGCACAAGATGTAGTGCTCATTGTCGAAAATTATTCGGATAGTAAATTAGACAGTTTTATTTTATCCACTACTTTTGCAGATTCCCTTAAAAAAAAGTTCGCTGTAAAAAAAGAATTATTATTTACGGATTAATAAATCTAGACAGAGTTACTTTTTTTTTTTTCATTCTGATAGGCTTCCCATTCAATCGATGGGAATAGCATTATCGTATTTAAAATTAAAAAAAAAAATTGAACCTATAACCTACACGATACCATTACATCCGGTGGCTATAGCAATTGCATAAAGATTACGCTCTCAAGCGACACAGTAAGAGAAACCAGAGCCATACCTGTGACATTATTTAAGGGCGAAGGGCTTGAATCATATCATGATATTCAAAGAATATGGTATGGGAAGAGGCACATATCATTACATCATTGTATTTGGAGCTGTAAGGGAATCAACCCAATGACGTTAGGTATGAAGAGCTAAATAAAAACTCCACACAAAGATACTCATGGCTTTTAATCTCACATAGTTTCCCCGGCATAATTTTAATTTTCTGATGCTTCCCGTGGGGGCTTATGTATTTGAAGAAAAAAAATATGTAAGTGTAAAATTGGGTATGGAACCCACCTCTAATTATATAAAATGTAAGTTAAAAGAGGAAAGGTTCATGTTTAGTGGTTATAAAATTGGGTATGGAACCCACTTCAAAATATATGAAATATAGCATCGGAGGCGTTAATCATAATACTCGAATTCCAAGTTTAAATCATGGTTGATATAGAATTTGGATTTCTCATTTCCAGAAAAATAAGAAGGAAACCCTGTGCCTCTTGTAACGGATGGGCAATGAGAATCCATACCAAGCATAACTGTTACTATATATGGGCCGCTGACATAACCGTGTGTTAAAATATTGCGCCACAGAAAATTCAGCCGCTGAATATTCTTGGTAGCCACAGAGTTGGAACCCAGGTAGCGCCTAACCCTATTTGGGCGTCCACCAACAAGCCAGCACACGGGATCAAGTATCGTGAGGCTCAGCGCCAAGCGAAGACAAGGGGGAGAGGTAAAATACGAGGCCCAAGCTTATATCCGACACCCGCCTTGTTAACTAATTACGTGCTAAGAAATAGCGTGAGGTCTGCAGCATATTGACGCATAATGGTGTGTATGCTCCGTGGACTCTTGTGTTAAAAACCATAGCATATAATATAAGCTAACGTGTAAATAAAACAATGACCCATTCGTTTTGTTTAGGGCCTGGCACCTATCAACGATTAAAAGTCGGATGCTCCATTATTAAAAGAGCGATGTACGCTCCATTATTAAAAGAGTGGTGTCCAGCTATATAATCCCATATCATAGGACTTCATACAAATTAAAACTTAAACCTTGATTTAAAATATATATATATAACTGATTTATAATAGGTCGGGTCACTGTTTTCTTTTAAATATCTACAAACATAATTTTCAATTATATCTGTACCTAGAATTATCGTACTATTTCCGTCATATTAAATTATTATATTTAATTTCCATAATTTAAATTTAGTTATATATATTAATGCAAATTTTGTCGTATTAAAAAAAAAAACGATATAGGAATGTATTAAATAGTGAAATAGAAGCACGGAAATTATAAAAGGAAAGAATACGTAAATAAAGATTACATCCATTGATAGTAAGTGTATAATGAAATAGATGATAAATAAAGCACAGTTTTAAGAATTAATATATATAAAAGTAATATAACATAAAACAAAAGATAACAAATAGTAATAAATTTTGGGGTGGGTAGCTAACAAGAGTAAATAGTCAAATGAGTTTATCTTAAAGACTTAAGAAAAATAATTAGCATATTTCTCATCTGAATCACTTATATTTAATATCTGCAAATAACATGATAAAACATATATATATACATAAATATAGTATTATATAGAAATGTTATTATAATGTAAATATAAATTCGAATGTAATGTAGGAGCATTATAATCAAAAGAGATTATTATAACCATTAGGACATAGCATAATTTTGAATACGTATTATTGTGCATAAAATAGAAAACCCTGCATTAGGACAAGGAGGTCGCAAGACCACCCTCCTTGACCTCGGTACCAGTAAGATCTGCCTAGCAAATAAAAATAGCAAAAAAAACTATACCCGTTTGAAAATGTGAAATTGCAAAATATATGTTAAATCCGAATGAATACCTTAAATTTTTACAAATTTTCTTTATGTAAACAGGAAACATTACGATGGTAAGGACATATGAGCGACGACGACGTGATCAGGCAGCATCACCGTCATTAATGCCACCATCGTCGTCATCATCTCCATCACCACCACCATCATCATCTCCAGTGAGACCACCATCAACACTGATCGCTCTAGCACCGAAGTTGACTGTGATAATGAACTCATTGGAAGCCTTATTGGAAACATTAAAAGGGTCAACCATGGCTAAGACCAAAGAAGAACTTCAACCCTTAGCAACCAATTCAGCAGAACCAAAGAATTTTGAGTATAAAAGATCAAAGGAAGATATTTCTAGGGAGCTTCAGAAAATTAAATTCCCAGAATTTTCAGTAGGTCAAGTAAGAGAGCGTGCCGAGGCATGGTTAGAAGGTATGAACAAATGTTTTAAATTAAGAGAATATTCTTCTTCTGCAAAAACAAAAATTGTTGTATTTCAATTAAAAAAAGGTGCCTTGATTTTGTGGGGAAATCTGGAAAAACAACTACATCTCACAACGGATAATGTCCCTTGGGAATTTCTCGAGGAAAGATTTCGTGCAAAGTATTTACCTCCATATTTTCAAGAACAACAAGACGAAGCCTTTCATACATTAGTTCAAGGTAATAAAACAGTGGAAGAATATGAGATAAGGTTTATGGAGCTTGTGAAATACATTCACTACTTAAATTCTGATGAACGTCAGGTTGAACGCTTCATATTTGGGTTAAATCCACGCATCAGGGCCTTGGTGAGGATGTGGAAACTATCATTAGTAGCTGAGGCAGTGGAATGCAGCCATTATGCAGAAGAACATCTAGGAATCAAAAAGGATGTAGGGCCAGCAAAACCTTTACAATCAGGGTTTTCAGGAAAGACTCCCTGAAATTTCTTCAGGGGACGTAGCTCAAGACCACCTTATGGTAATAGATTTATCCCAAGAAATGTAGAAACAAGAGCTACATGGCAATTAATATTATAGCCGCTGAATCATCAAACACAAGTCCATGGAAATCTCATGGAACTACTAATAGAGGAAGAAATTTGAGAGGAAACAACATGAGAGGACGAATCTCTTTATCTAGAAATTCACGACCTGATTCAAGAGGACCGACACAGGTTAATTGTTGGGGATGTGGAGGACCACATTTTCAACGTGATTGCCCATAAGCTTCATCAAGTATATTACATGGGACAAGAAAAGAACCAATATCAAATACCCAAGGCAATTATAGAATTCATGCATTAGTCAACAACAACCAAGCAACACATCAATCCATTGTAGTGGAATCTTCAAGTATTATTAATGGTATAAAACTCAAAATCTTATTTGATATTGGTGCTACCGATAGTTTCATTTCGTCATATGCATTAAACAAATGTGAGTTGGCAGCTGGCAGACAAAATGATTTCAGACAGGTAGAAATGGCCTCAGATGAACTCCAATCCATAGACTTAAGTGTGGATCAATGCAAAATTGACCTAGGGGTCTGTTCGACTAAATTGAAAGTTTATGTCACAGCCTTAGGAACTTATGATCTTGTCATAGGTATGGATTGGCTAGAAGCTCATCAAGCTTGGGTAGACTGTTATGGAAAAAGAATTCTAGGTATAAATGATGAAGGAGAAACGATCCAAATTCAAGGAATCAAAAGAAAAGTATCTTTACGCTACATATCAACAATAAAAATTAAGCGTTGCTTAAGAAAAGGTTGTCAGGCATATGTAATTCAAGAAGTAAGTAAAGAAAAATGACCATCCTTAAAACAATATCCGGTGTTAGCCGAATTTCCAGATGTATTTCCAAAGAAACTACCAGGATTACCTGCCAAACAAGAGCTAAACCTCACCATAGAATTGAAACCCGGTACTCAACTAATCTTTAAAACACCTTATAGAATGACAGCTCTAGAACTTCAAATATTACAAATTCAATTGAAGGAACTATTGGATATATAGGACATATTCGGCTCAGTATATCACCTTGGGGTGCTCCTGTAATTTTTGTCAAGAAGAAAGATGGATCCTTAACATTATGCATAGATTATCAAGACTTGAAACGAGCTACAGTAAAGAATCGATATCCTATGCCTCGAATTGATGACCTCTTCGATCAAATGAAAGGAGCTACTGTCTTTACAAAAATTGATCTTCGATCAGGCTATCATCAGCTAAGGATTTTCAAAAGCGATATTTCGAAGACTGCATTCTGAACACGCTTTGGGCATTATGAATTTACTGTGGTACCATTTGGATTAACTAATGCACCAGCAGTATTCATGAATCTTATGAACAACGTTTTTCGCAAATATCTTGATCAATTTGTACAAGTCTTTTTAGATGATATTCTCATCTACTCTAAGAATGAGGAAGAGCATGAAAACCATTTACGGATAGTATTATCCTGTCTTAGAGAACGCCAGTTATACGGAAAGTTATCCAAGTGTTTGTTCTTTCAGAAGAAAATTCATTACTTAGGTCATATCATATCCGGTGAAGGGATCTCAGTAGACCTTGAGAAGGTAAAAACAATCATGGAATGGCCAATACCGAAAAGTGCACATGAAGTACGAAGCTTTATGGGTTTAGCCGGTTACTACCGAAGATTTGTAGAAGGGTTCTCCAAAATTGCAAAACCGATTACAACCCTTCAGCGTAAAGGTATTAAGTATGAATGGACTAAGGAATGTAACAAAGCATTTTCTGAACTCAAAAGACTACTGACCAGTGCACCAATCTTAAGAGTCCCTGATATGGACAAAGAATTTACGGTATGTACTGATGCATCCAAACATGGGTTAGGTGCAGTATTAATGCAGGATAGAGGAGTAACAGCGTATGTTTTAGGAAAGTTAAAGCCTCATGAAGAACTTTACGCTACTCACGATTTAGAGTTAGCCGCTGTAGTACTAGCTTTAAAAATTTGGAGACAATATCTAATGGGGCGAAGTTTCACTTAAAAGTGACCATCAAAGTCTACAATATCTGTTCACTCAAAGAGACTTAAATGCTAGACAAAGACGATGGAGTCAATTTCTAAGTGAATATGACTTTGGAATACATATATTAAAGGAAAAGAAAATGTAGTGGCAAATGCTTTAAGCAGAAGACCTCGGATATTCTCTCATACCTATCAAAGTAGTCTTAAGGCAACGAGTACTAGAACATCTCATTAAAGATAGTTGGTATTTAAAGGTAAGATCTAGTCTTGATAGTAAAATGCCAAAAGAATATAAGTTTGAAGGATATGAACTAGAAGATGATGGAATCTTACAATTTCATGGAAGGATGTATATTCCTGATAATAGAGATCTTCGAGACACCATCCTTAAGGAAGCCCACAGAGAAGTATATTGTGCACATCCTGGAATAAAGAAGATGTATACGAATACCAAGAAACTCTTATTTTGGTCGGGCATGAAACGTGATATCGTTCAATTTGTTGCAAGATGTTTGGAATGTCAACAAGTAAAAGTAGATCATTGTCATCCAGCAGGTCTCTTACAACCTCACGACATTCCTATGACCAAATGGGAGATCATTTCTATGGATTTCATCACTAGACTACCTCTAACTTCTCAAAGACACAATGCCATTCTGGTAGTAGTAGATAAATTAACGAAAAGCGCCCATTTCATTCTCGTAAGAGATACTTACAAAGTTGTTGACGTAGCTCGAGTATTCATAAATGAAATTATCAGATTTCCTGGAGTACCTAAGAAGATTATATCAGATAGAGATTCACGATTTACTTCAAGATTCTAGACTTGCATGCAGTCAGCCTTAGGAACTCAATTAAATTTAAGCACAACTTATCATCCTGAAACTGATGGGCAAACAGAAAGAGTAAATCAAGTATTTGAAGATATGTTGAGTATGTATGTTATGGATCAGCAATCACACTGGGAAAAATACTTATCCTTAGTCGAATTTGCATACAATAACAATTACCACAGTTCAATCAGAATGCCTCTATTTGAAGCATTATACGGCAGACCTTGCAGAACACCATTAAGTTGGGACAGGTTAGAAGATCTATTGATAATAGGATCAGAATTAATCCAAGAAATAGAAGAGCAGGTAAAACAAATTAGACAACAGTTAAAGGAAGCACAAGATAGACAAAAGAGTTATGCTGATGCTCACAGAGCTGATAGGAAGTATGAAGTAGGGGATCAAGTTTTCATCCACATCAAACTAAATAAAAGTACTATCCAATTTGGAAAAGGAACAAAATTATCACCCCGATTTATTGGACCATTTAAAGTCATGGAAAGAGTTGGACTTGTCGCCTATCATCTTGCACTGCCACCTCACTTGCATAAAGTTCATAATGTATTTCATGTATATGTATTAAGGCATTACATAGCTGACCGATCTCATAACCTTCAATGGAAGGAACTGCAGGTATCGGACGAAGGAACCATATCGGTCGAACCATTATGTATACTGGAACGTAGAGTTCAATACCTCAGGAATCGTCTGGTAGACCAAGTTAAGGTCCAGTGTGACAAGTATAGTCCTGGATCAACTACTTGGGAAGATACAAAAATCATATGTCAAAAATAGCCCAACTTGTGTCAATTTTGAAGAACTTCAAACCATGTTTTGTATATATTTACTTTGCTTTAAATCAGAGACTCAGAACCATTTTGAAATAATCATATATAAACGTGAATTTTATTGACATAATATATGTTTAATTCCGCTAGTACATGGATACCAAGACAGAATATGTTATTGATCTTACTAAATTATACTTATCAAAGTAAAGTTTAAATATTTGAGTAATTCTGCTTCTGATGGGAATTAAGATATTAGAATTTTGTTTCATTTATGCATATCAATATGATTGATGAGATAGAAATCAAAGAATGATTACATTTTAATATGAAAGTTAAATGACATGAATAGAATAAGGCAAAGTATGTTATATTGTAATTGACATGTGTGAATTATACATAAGCTATTTGTTTTGAATATATTAATGCAGATAATATCCGTTACCAAAATGACCGCGTGATGATAGAAACCTCAGAACAATTAATGCTCAAAGAGATCCCATGATAGGGTATTAACCCTGATTCCACTGGGAGGGGTGGAGGTGTTGTCCACCGTGTATCCTCTGAACCCTGGAGTCATAAGAGGACTGTGCGAGTCACGCTCCCCTAGAAGTGTGATGATGACTTCCAGATGCCTACTGGGGATCAAGTCGATATAGCCGACGATGTCATCCTTGGAGTTTATAAATGGTTAGGTCAGTACAACTGACGCCATAACATACTCCAGTAGAGGACGGATAAGATGGGAGCGGAAGAAATTAAGAAGGATAGGATGATTTTGTAATAGCTGGGGAACCTGATGAAATAAAACCTGATCATTAAAGTTATAAACCTAAAGTATTCAAAACACCAATTTATAGTGCCCTCACATTAAGTAGGAATTTGACCTCAATACACAATCCTAAGAAGAATGTACTAATCGCTATCATAAATATTCATATAAGATAAAAACTCTAACTTCGAGACGAAGTTTTCTAAAGGGGGAGTGTATGTAATGACCTATCTATAAAATAAATATTAAATAAATTATATTAATCAATTAATAAAATAATAAAAATAAATTAATGATAAAGTATTTTAATATAAGCCTAAACCTTTATATTAAAATCAAACAAAGGATATTTAATTAAAAACCAATATACCTTTTAAAAGAAATATATATGACTTCACATGGGAAGGGTGTCACGAGGAGATGAAGTGATGGGTTGCTGGTGGAAGGGCGGCCACCGCCAAGAAACAATTTATAAACTAGAGAGAAGAGTTTTGGGGGGGCATCAGTGAAGAAGAAGAAAGAACGAAGGGGATGCTGAAGAAGGGCGGAACTTTATAAACTTGAGTTACGAACAGGAGGAGAACTGATTGTTCTGAGGTTTCTGGGCACGGGGGAACAGTCTGCTTCAACTAAGAAGCTTACTAGATTGAGTAGCAAGGTTCTGCTCAGTTTGGCTGGGTGGTTTCGATCTTTTGGTAAACGGGAGCGAACTGGAGAAGTTCTGAAACATCTTCATCCGCAACAGACCAAGTAAGTACTTATCATCGAATCAATCAATTAGTTATATGAGGTTTTATATAAATTTAGAATAGAATTTTTTTAAGGTTTCATATTCTGTTCCGAATAAATAGCTCTATAAAACTCCTTTACAATATTTACAGTTCAATCAATCTTTATAGTTTCAGAAATGGTTCTTTAAATTAGTTCAGCCCTTACAGCCTCTTTCTCACAACTTACTCTAGAGACTAGCTTCAAAATAGTTAAGAGGAAGGATACACCTAGAATAGGCATCTAATTAAAAGCCATCAAAATTATTGCATCACACTTAAGTCATAGGATTTGCATAGCATATAGGATAGTTGAGCATTCAAGTAGCAGTTGTTCATCCGGTCATTTGGTCCTTAATTGATCTAAAGCAAATAAGTTGACTCCATAAGGCATTGGTCTCATTAAGAATTCAATCCAATATTTAAAATCTTGCTAAATCAACCAAGTGGCTAGGCCATTCAATCGTGTCTCCAAGACTCGTTGGTTGTCAACTTGTTTTTCATTTCCATCTTCCATAGGGAATACCCCCCATAGCCTGTTGTTGGGAGACAACTAGAATGGAGAGGTCGTCGATCAGAGCGACAGGCCCCGGCCTGAGTTGTTGTCACACCATGTCTGTACAATTTGAGCAACAACATTTTTTGGAGCCATTGTCGAGGAGGAGTTTATGTCATTCTCGACACTTCAACGACATCTTCTCAATCTTTTGTCTTTCATCATTCCTTACTACATCAACACCACATTTTCTTGCGCCATTGTGACATCATCTATTCATCTTTTCATCACCTTATCCTTTGTCCTCTCACTAATCCTTTCATCTTCTCTATCCACACCTTTAACACTCGGACATTACAGTTGGTTTCCTATTTGGTTTGTGACTCCACTTATTCATCCATTACCAAAAGCTTACACTGGAAGAAATCCTGCTAACTTGGTCAACCTTGCTCTTAGAACTTGGTTGAACAAATTATAGTCTGGTAAAGCATTCATTTTCTTAGACAAGAAACCCTCCTTGACATCCACTTATTTATCTTCCTGATTCTTGACTAACTTTTCGATTTTTTCCTTTTGGATTTTGGAGTTAGTTTCATGTTCAAGTGGCGACTCCACTTCTTTCATTTTTTGCAAGAAATTCTACTAGAAGCTCGCTTCTTGTGGATCTCTCGTTTTCTTGAACAAGGATCTTTCTCTTTGACATCCATTTGCTCCTTTTCCCCTTAAGTAAGTCACCATGAATGACTTGCTCACCCCTTGTCATTTTACTAACATTCCTCATGATATTCCGGAAAATGCCATTAATAAATTTCCTTCGTTCACGGGTAATGATGCAATCACTGCTACAAATCATATCTTAAAGTTTACTCGTTGTATGCTAATGCGTTGTGGCTCTTCATGTTATAATCATGAAGACGTCAAGATGCAGCTCTTTGTCCTTTCCTTGGAGAGTGATGCTAGAAATTGGTTTTGTGATTTTCCTAACAACTCTTTTGATTCTTTACAAGCCATCATCAATGCTTTTAAGGATAGATATGGAGATAAAAAAGACTCACCTTCTATTGATTACAGTATAAAGAAAGATGACCCTATAAGGGACCTAGCTATTGTAGAAAGGGTTCAAGAGAACACGCCGCTTCAACCTTTGCCATATTGCAGATCTCGTGACCATTTCCATGATGAATCCACATGTGCCATTGCAAGAAGAATCCTCAATAGTGGAAAGGCAGGGACAGAAGATCAAATTGATATTGATGATGAAAAGCAAGATGATAAGCATCTTATCAAGGAATTAAATCAGATGATTAAAGACATGCATTTTAGTCAAGCTCAACTAGTGAAACCCATGAAGCTCAACCAAGAGTATCACTCTGAGGAAATGAGATCCATGCGCACCAAGTTGATAGCTATAGAATAAAAACAAGTTGAAGAGTTGAGCACCCTAAAGAAAAATCATGAGAAATAAATGATCTCTATGCAAGACAGGGAAGTCATTCTTTAGAATAGGCTATTAGCCATAGGAAAACAACATGTCAAGGAATAGAAAACCATGGAAATTAAGATGACCACCATACAAGACCAGTTGATGACCATGGAGGAAAACCATGCCAAGGAGATTAATACTATGAAGGATGAACATTCTACCCAAATGGATGCCATAAGAAATGAAAAGATCACTCTTTAGAATAAGTTGCAAACAATGGAAAAGACACAGGTTCAGGAGCTTCAGCTCATACCAAAGGATCTAGAAGGCAAGCATAAGGGACTTCTAACAAATCACAAGTCTCCCAGTCTGCTAAAGTGATTCTCATCTCATTGCGAGAGGGTCACTTGTCCCTTTCAACACAAGTTACCTAAAAGTGCCATGGTTGAAAAAGAAATTGAGAAAGATCAAGCTTATGTGTCACCTTTGACAGAGTATATTCAAAATAAGGTTGGGCATACTTCAGATTCTTCAGATCTTTCATCCAAGTATTCTCAGGATCAAGATAGAAAATCTACATCGGTCTCATTATTAGCATCATAGCCTGCCAGAAACAAAAGTAAAAGATAGAAAAGAAGAAGGAAGTGGTTTGATGCATTTGATGGCTGAGAGCAGCTTGATATATAGACAATCTCAGCATGGGCTTTTCGTTCAACATCTTCTAAATCAGGTACACGCAAATTTTTCCCACCATTTAATTTTTTTAGGATCTTTAAAAATTATTAGGCTATAATTATTACTTTTTTCACTTATATCAAACTAGGATTAATTTAAAGTTATCTATAGATATAAATTTTGATTTATTTTATTGCTTTGTCATATATATATATATATATATATATATATATATATATATATATAAGTCATCTTTTTTTTTCATTTTTTTAAATTTTATTTCACATTAGGATAATATTTAAATTAGATTTAACAACATAAATTTGATCTCTCTTGGTGCTCGGTAGATCCAGAGTTAATATGGATCTAGGCTAGTTTAATTTCCTCTTTTAAATAGGCTATAGTCCACATGAATATCATGGGTCAATACCAAGGGTTCTTATAAACCTATAGCTCAAAAACCATCAAAAACTTGACCAAGTCAAGTTTACCTCATTATTTTGGTTTAAAGTTAATTTTATATTTTAATATAGTGTTATTTTTACTTTTATTTATTTTGACTGAGTAAAAATGTTTAATATAAGGTTATTTTTATTTTATTTTGACCTAGTAAAAATGTTTACATCACATTACAACATCTCTACCATATTACCCTGTGTTGAAGAATCTAGAGCATTCATAAATTAGAGTGATTCTTCTTAACATGATAACAATTTGTGAAGTGTTTATACAATTTATATTAGCTTGATCTTCTCTTCATAATTAGTGTGATTGTTTACTTCATCAAACTGCTATCAAAAACAAAAGAGAAAAGAAAACAAAATATTTGGCTTTCTGCCAGGGCCAAAACCTCTCCCTCTTGGAGAGGAAAACCCACGCAAAATTCTTCTTATAGAGATTCCAATTGATGAATACCAAGACCATGACCCTTGATACATTCTGCCTCTCCAAGATCAAGACATCAATCCCTTACTCTGCCACTGCTGAGATCATCATGATCGCTGCACCATTGAAGCCATCACTGCTGCATTACTGAGATCTTGCCTCTTCATCAAGTTACTGAGGTCTTCACTGTGACAATCACTATGATGACTGATTCATCATATCTCCATCACTGTACTCTAGCTGAGATCATATACCAAGAGTGTATTTCATGATGTATATATGCCGAGACTGTAAGGATAACTGAGGGATCACTGTGATCCTCCTTATGTCGAGACTTTGAGTCTTTTGTAGAAATTTCTGCTTTTCCACCCCGGTTTTCAGTTTCTCCTTATTTCTCCCATATAGTTAAATGCCCTTTCCCATAACCATACATTTAACAAGCTGAAAAAAATAAATTTGCTGAAAATACAAATTCTGGAAATTTACCAGAATGCTGGAAATTGCAGAAATAAAAAATCAGCAGTAATAAACAGCCATTAAAACACATTTAAACACTGAGATTTTTGGTCAATGTGACCCTGGAAAAACCCCCTACAACTCTTGGGGAAAACCAGTTTGAGAGCTCTTCTTTATTTCTGGAAAATGCCTTTTTACAGTAAGAGAAATGTTCAGCAAAAAATCAGCAAACAGACTTTTACAACTTATCTCAGCCTTGCTGATACACCGCTGCTGATACTCCACAGCTGTTACACGGTTGCTGATACACCGCTGCTGTTGCTGATACACAGCTGCTGATACACCGCTGCTGTTGCTGATACACAGCTGCTGATACACCGCCGTTGTTGCTGATACACCGCTGCTTATACACTGCTGTTGTTGCTGATACACAGTTGCTTATACACCGCTGCTGTTGCTGATACACAGCTGCTTATACACCGCTGTTGTTGCTAATACACAGCTGCTTATACACCGCTGCTGTAGCTGATACACAGCTGCTTGTACTCCGCAGCTGTTACTGATACACAGCTGCTTATACTCCGCAGCTGTTACACCGCCCAGAAATCTCCCTTGCTCTCTTTCTCTCCTTCTCTCAATCAGCTCATGAAAGAATTGAATCGAATGTGTGATCTTTTCCTCCTTTTCCTCCCTTAATATAACTCCAAGTGACTCTTGGGTGATCCAAGTGACTTTTGGGTGATCTCTAAATCCAATGGCTGAAATAGATTTAGATCAATGGCTGAGATTAAATGTTCATTTAAATCTCACTTTTTATTTTTTAATTCACCCCACTTTAATAAAGACCCACTTAGTCATTTATTTCCAAAGTCACTTTTCCTTTCTAATTTTTCATTGACTTTATAAAAGTCACTTTAAAATTAGACTTAGTAACTTTATCACTTAAAGTCACTTTTAAATTAAATTTAACTTTATAAAATTATAAAGTCACTTTAGGAGAAAAATTAAATTCTTTTGGACACTTTTCCCTAGGCCAAAGATCAAAGCCTAAGGGAACCACCTGTCCTCCGGTACCAAATTTCAACACTCCCTATTACCGAGGAAGGTGTTCCTCACCACACCCATATTGTCTCTAAAGTAGACATGCTTGCCTTGTGGTAAGGCTTTGGTAAGGATATCTGCAACCTGCTCATCAGTGGAAATATACTCAAGCTTCACAACTCCCTTTTGAACATAGTCTCTGATGAAATTATATCTGATCCCGATATGCTTTGACCTGTCATGAAACACTGGATTCTCCGTGAGTTTAATGCAACTCTGATTATCACAGTAAATCACTGAACGTCTCAACGGTTGACCAAATAAGCCAAACAACATCTTTCGAAGCCAAATAGCCTCACAACTAGCTAGACTGGCTGCCATATACTCTGCTTCCGCTGAACTCAGTGCTACTGACTGCTGCCTCCGGCTGAACCATGACACTACTGCTGAACCCAACCCAAAACAACACCCTGAAGTGCTCTTCCTATCAGAAGCACAACCTGCCCAATCAGAATCAGTGCATCCTGCCAATCTCACTCCATCTCCCTGCCTGTAGTCCAGACCATAATCCACTGTCCCCTGCAAGTACCGCAAAATGTGTTTTGCAGCCACCCAGTGAACCTTCCTAGGCTCACACATAAACTGACTCATCGTGTTGACTGCAAAACAGATATCTGGTCTAGTGTTGACCAAATACATCAAGGAACCAATCAGCTGCCTGTACAATGTGGGATCCACCAACTCAGAATCTGAAGCATGAAGCTTCTTCCAGTTGGTGATCATCGGTGTCGACATGGGTCTACAATCCTCCATGTGGAATCTACTAAGGATGTCCACAATATACTTCCCCTGCCCCAGGAAGAAATGCCCCTCCTCCTGCCACACCTCCAAACCCAAAAAGTAACGCATCAAGCCGATGTCCTTCATCTCAAACTCCGTCGCAAGATCTCTCTTTCAGTGCTCTATGAGTCTCTTTGCACCTGTAATGATCAATTCATCCACATACAGCACCAAAATGAGAAGCTCCTCACCAATCACAATAAAGTAAAGGTTCGGATCTGCCTCACTCTTTGTGAAACCCATCCCCTGCAAATATGTATCTATCCTGGAGTACCAAGCTCTGGGAGCTTGCTTCAAGCCACAAAGGGCCTTCTTCAGTCTGCACACATGAGACATCCGACCGCTGACATCGGAATGAATCAAATCAAGTATCCCAATCGCTCTGCTGTCACTGCTGGGAAAAGGGGATTTGGCAAACTTGCCCATCGCACAACCTCTGCAAGTATCAAAGTGATCAATATTGAAATCTGGCACACCTGTAGTGATCTCCCGCAATGTCCTCAAGGCTCCATGATACATATGTCCCATCCTGCGGTGCCAAATCTCACACAGCTCAGAACTGCTAGCTCTGCTGTCTGTACTACTACTCAATGCCAAAAGGGGCTGGAATGCAAACTTGTACACCTTTGCATGGCGTACACCTATCACTCTAGCTGAATCAGCTGGAGTGCCCCTGGGATACATCAACACCTGTCCTCCCCTAAACAGTACCTCATATCCTCTGTCCTCCAAAGCTGAGACGGATATGAGGTTCTTCCTCATCCCTGGCACATAAAGAACCTCTGACACCTTCAAAGGAGGTTTGGACTCCCTCTGAAATGTCACTGTCCCCACTCCAACTGCTCTAACAACTCTGTCATCACCGAGTACTACCTCAATATCAGTGCCACTCTCTGAAAGCTCTGAGAAGTACTCACGGACTCCTGTCATATGACGTGAAGCCCCACTGTCCACATACCAGATACCTGAAGATGCTCCGCTAATCGAGGGAAAAGCATGCTCCCTCTGAACCTGTGTGGCAGGTGATCCTGCACTAGAGGACTCACACGTAGTGAATGCAAACTCTCGGTCAAAACGACCAGCAAAGTCCTCAATCTCTGCTGAAGCTGCCACATCCTGGTTCTTCCCCTTCTTCTTCTTCTTCTCCGGACACACAACTGCATAGTGTCCCATCTTTTGACAATTCCAACACTTCACCTTGGAATAGTCCTTTTGTGTGTTCCCCTGTTTACCTTTACCTTTGCCTTTGCCCCCACCACTGCTTGTGGAAGCCTGCTTCTTCCCTTTGCCTTTCTTGCCTCCTGCCACCAGTGCTACATCCTCATCCAGCCTATCCTCAAACTGAAAAATAGCACTGTTGTAGTAAAGATAAAACTGTTGTTTATGAAAAATCAGCTTGCTGGAATTTTCTGAGTGAAAAATCAGCAACTGTAATTTTTCCTTTTGCTGTCCCAAACTGCCCTTCAGCACTCAAGCTCTGATACCATGTAGAAATTTCTGTTTTTCCACCCCGGTTTTTAATTTCTCCTTATTTCTCCCATATAGTTAAATGCCCTTTCCCATAAACATACATTTCACAAGCTGAAAAAAATAAATTTGCTGAAAACACAAATTCTGGAAATTTTACAGAATGCTGGAAATTGCAGAAATAAAAAATCAGCAGTAATAAACAGCCATCAAAACACATTTAAACACTGAGATTTTTGGTCAATGTGACCCTGGAAAAACCCCCTACAACTCTTGGGGAAAACCAGTTTGAGAGCTCTTCTTTATTTCTGGAAAATGCCTTTTTACAGTAAGAGAAATGTTCAGCAAAAAATCAGCAAACAGACTTTTACAACTTATCTCAGCCTTGCTGAAACTCAACCTTGCTGATACACCGCTGCTGATACTCCGCAGCTGTTACACCGTTGCTGATACACCGCTGCTGATACTCCGCAGCTGTTACACCGTTGCTGATACACCGCTGCTGTTGCTGATACACCGCTGCTGTTGCTGATACACGCTGCTGATACACCACTGCTGTTGCTGATACACCACTGTTGTTGCTGATACACAGCTGCTTATACACCGCTGCTGTTGCTGATACACAGCTGCTTATACACCACTGTTGTTGCTGATACACCGCTGTTGTTGCTGATACACAGCTGCTTATACACCGCTGCTGTAGCTGATACACAGCTGCTTATACTCTGCAGCTTATACTGATACACAACTGCTTGTACTCCGCAGCTGTTACACCGCCCAAAAATCTCCCTTGCTCTCTTTCTCTCCTTCTCTCAATCAGCTCATGAAAGAATTGAATCAAATGTGTGATATTTTCCTCATTTTCCTCCCTTCATATAACTCCAAGTGACTCTTGGGTGATCCAAGTGACTTTTGGGTGATCTCTAAATCCAATGGCTGAAATAGATTTAGATCAATGGCTGAGATTAAATGCTCATTTAAATCTCACTTTTTATTTTTTAATTCACCCCACTTTAATAAAGACCCGCTTAGTCATTTATTTCCAAAGTCACTTTTCCTTTCTAATTTTTCATTGACTTTATAAAAGTCACTTTAAAATTAGACTGAGTAACTTTATCACTTAAAGTCACTTTTAAATCAAATTTAACTTTATAAAATTATAAAGTCACTTTAGGAGTAAAATTAAATTCTTTTGGACACTTTTCCCTAGGCCAAAGATCAAAGCCTAAAGGAACCACCTGTCCTCCGGTACCAAATTTCAACATCTTTTATCATCGTATACATCTATCAAGACTTTGATAATGTTCTAGATCCTTACCCTCTTATTGATGTCGACACCGTAATGGTTACTATTGTTTCTTCTTATCACAAAAGGGTTGTGATACTGCTCATTGCAATGAGACTACTGCAATTAGGACTGCGTCTTTGATTTCACCAATATTGTAGCCAACTATATCATTGCCCTTGAGGTATGCGAGGTAGTAGGCGCACAGATATGTATATATATGCCAAGATTGTCATCACAGGAATTATGGTTATGTCGAGAATGTATTGCGTCCTCATTCGAAGTCCTTTCTGCTCCATCCATCCAAGATCCAACTTGACTACACCTATAGGTATGCCGAGAATGAGACTAGCACAGAACTTCTTGTGTCTTCTTGTCATGCGTTTCTTGGATCTCTGAGATCATATGTGTTGCTATGAGACTAGCCCGGGTTCTTCTGCTCCTTATACCCATCTGAGGTAGCAGTCAAACCCTAGATCTATCCCACCTTTGATGCAGATCTTCTACTCCTTTAATCACCCGAAATTTCAGAGATAAATTACGAATTCTCTTGTGTGTTTTGTGCTGACCCTAAGTGGGTATTTATAGTGGTTTGTGCCTCTATATTGAGCCGACGTGAATCCATGAAGTGACATGTCTATTGCCCAAGCCGACATGACTTGTAATTATGTATGCAATTCATATTTTGGAGCCGACATGATGATCTCTGTTTCGTTTTGCTTGTAGACTTCTTGTGCTTGTTGATGGAGGATTGATCTTGGCCTTGGAGGGCTGCTTTGACATAAATACATTTTACATAGGCTCTTAAAGAGCTTCTCTACACATGTCATGACTCTTTGACATAATAATAAAATCCTAAAGACATCAAGAAGTCTTTAACCTAATGACACTTCTTTCTCATGAAACCCATGTAGCAAGATATACAAAAATAATTTATTCTCTTTATTACATCAGTTACAAAGATCATGTCATCATGAAGACCGAACCTAGTTATACTTTCTTCAACACCCTGGAGAGGCCTCTCGAAGCAATTAGATTTAATAGCATAATACATATAAATATATTTTAAAAAAACATATAAACAACATTAGCAAAAATGAGTTTCTTGCCCTTAAAGCTTTAAAGGATAACCCTGATATTGTCATCTTAAAAGCTAGTAAAGGTGAGGTCGTTGTTGTTTTACATAAAGCCGACTATGTAACAAAATGATGGACCATCTTTATAACAATGTTAGTTACATTAAACTCAATAAGAATCCTATTTAAAAAGTTACTAAAGAAGTCGCGTTCGCAATAAAATCTAATAATGCTCTTAATCATCTTAGCAAAAAGCTTATTGAAATCAATCCTCTCACTACCAGGATTTATGGCCTTCCGAAGATTCATAAGGTTGGGATCCCCCTGAGATCTATTGTTAACACAATAGGTTGGCCCAATTATCTTCTTGCTAAATTCCTGGCCCAGAAACTCAAACCTCTTGTCGGTCGCACTGATTCTTTTATTAAAGACTCTGCTTCCTTTGTTAAAAAGTTGAAGGATATAAGGCTAGACCCTGGGGATTTGTTAGTAAGCTTTGACGTTGTTTCTTTGTATACTAAAATCCGTATTCAAGAGGCCATCGATGTCATAAATCGGATCACTGATGATGACACAACCAAATTGGTTGGTCTTTGCCTTACCTCTACTTTTTTCAGCTTCCAAGGTGAGTTCTATGAACAAACTTGTGGGGTAGCAATGGGTTCTCCTCTTTCCCCTATAGTTGCCAACTTATTCATGGAAGATTTTGAGACCAAAGCTTTGGCCTCTGTTCAATTTCGCCCTAAGCGATGGAAGAGATTTGTTGACGATACTTGCGTTGTTTGGCCCCATGGTCATGAGAAATTAGATTTATTTCTCAACCATCTTAATTCCCAATTTGACTCCATCAAATTCATGATGGAAGTTGAAGTTGATGGTTGCCTTCCTTTCCTTGATATTCTCCTCTCTAGAATGAATGATGGTTTTGTTTCTCACCAAGTTTTTTGCAAAAAAACTCACACGGAACAATATCTTCATTCCAGCTCTCATCATTTTCTCGCACAAAAGCTCAAAGTTCTGAACACCCTTGCTACCCGTGCTCTAAGGATTTCTAATGAGAATCACTTAGATGAGGAAAAATCTCATCTTCTGAAGGTTTTTAAAAATAATGGCTACAACAAGCAACAAGGCCTCAGATCTTTTCAAAGAGCCAGTAAAGAATCAAGGGTTAAACCTGCTCGTAATGATCAAATCTCCAATGTTCAACTTTTATTTATCCAACGGACCACCAATAAAATTGTTCATATTCTTAAAAAGAATAATGTTTCTGCTATCTTCAAACCCCTTATTACCTTAGAAATTCTCTTAGATCTGTTAAAGACCCAATAAACCCTAAAGACATGAAAGGGGTCTACTCAATCCCTTGTTCCTGTGGGATTCCCTACATTGGGGAAACTGGTCACTCCATTGACCAAGGAATCCAAGAACATGCTGCAGACATTAAGCACAATTGTTCTGGTTCCTCAGCTTTAGTTGGACATGTGGTGAAATCCAAACACCATGTCTGCATTGAGGATTCTTGGGTCATCGCAAGGGTTGATCACTTCCATTATAGGAAGCAGTGTTACTTGGGAGCGGGGAGCGGGAGCAAAAATGGGAGCGTGAGCGACCATTTTCAAAAGCTCCCGGTTTGGGACCGAATCTCAGAGTGATTTTTCAAAAATATATATATTTTTTAATTTTTGATACATATATGTCAACAAAAACATGTAGAATGATGAATTAGATATAAAAAACATAAAAAAACATAGATTGATCATTGAATCATATCACATCAATCATCTAGATTCTAGAAATTATAATTTTCATCAACCATGTCCACAAGTTAGTAAAATACATATTACAACTGCAACATAATGAGTCTCATGAATCATGATTCATCAAATTCAATCTTAAAGTTTCAACTTCAAGCTTTCAAAATTGAAAATTCAATATATAACATTTATCATCATTGATCACCAAAGTTGTACTTGTAAGCTAAGTTTAGCGGTTAACCATTACAAGAAGTAATATCTTAGATATTTCTAAGTCCTAACTTCTAACTGTTAACATGAAATGAAATGTTATAAAATGAAACATGAATAATGAAATGAAATGAAACAACTTTAGTCTTTCACGAAGCATCATATTCATAATTCACAATCATTACCAATGAGTTATAATTGCCAACTTCAAACTTCAAATTTTCATTGTCACAGTCATATATTGTTTACAAAAAATATCATTATGATATGAAAGAGTCAAGAGTCAAGAGTCAATAGTCAAGGACTCAAAACTCAACAGTTATGAAAACTAAAGTCAAATAGAAACTAGAAAAGACAAGTAAATTGTAAATCTACATGTGGCCCTTGCCACGAGAATCTCCAGGAGTATAAGCAGGTCGTGGTGGTCTTCTAGGAGTCTCCCGCACAGACCGACGACCAGAACTAGAACCTCCACGTGAGGGTGTAGATGGAGGTGGCGACAGCAAAGGAACAAGACTCGGACCTCGAGCACTGCTACTAGATGGTGGAGGTGGAGGTGGCATGGATGCTGCAGCAGCTGCAGCTGTTTCATCTTCATCCCTTATAAGTTCCTCTTCCAGTTCTTCAAGATGCACTATACCATCCTCCAAATTGTCATCCTCTGGGTGATTGTCCCAAATTCTATATGTGGGATCCTCATAAGCCCGATCATAGTAATGACTCAACAACTTCAAGTTGTAGTGCACATAAACCAAGCTTTCTTCTCGATTTTCATTGAGTCTGTTTCTTTTCACATTGTGTATGAAGCTGTAGGTGCTCCAACACCTCTCTGCAGAAGAAGTATTCACAACCTGTGATAGAACTTTTTTTGCCAGTTTTGGCAAAAGTCCATGGCCACCATATGTTTCCCACCATGTGAGAGCATCAAATCTGTCTCTGTCTTCCATTGCATGGAAGGTACCAAACAAACCAGTGCCACTGAAGTATTTGCCTATTTCAAGGCGCACAACTGCACATTCCTCCCTGTCAGGAATCAACTTTTCCAATGCTTGCAAATATCCACTAGTTACCTCTGCACCTAAATGGGGTTTGGTCCTAATCCCACCCCCTAGTGCAGGTTGGCCCAACCAAGATGTAGAGTAGTATTTTGGCATAAGGATATACGCCAAGCAATGTAGTGGAAGATTAACTTTATTCCACCGTACACACACAAAATCGTGAATCATTTTGTACAAGTCGGGATCTCTGTTATGAACAATATCTTTTATTTGCCCCAACATGGTATCCATCTGCTCATACACCTCGCCAATATGGTTTGTCTGTATCTGCAAACCGAATCATGTGATAAATGGGCTTGGTGAAATCCAACACTTGCCTCACACTTGTCCAAAACTGACCATCAAGAGCGGCCTCCACCAGTTCAAAACCTTCCCTGTCAGCTGCATTTGTAGCCCTTTCCTTTAATACCTGCCAATGTGGACTTGATACCATGCTAGCCAATGACTCTCTTACCTTCAAAAGGCGCCTGAAGGTGAGGTAATAGCTACCAAATCTGGTCTTTCCAATCTTCAACAACTCTAATCTCGAGTGACTGCGGAAAAGGCCATGTGTATTGCTATGATTTGTAATAAATGTTATCATTTGTTTGCCTTTCTTGTACAAATCACCAATCCATTGGTATTGTGCATTTTTGTTCTTGACAAGATCATGCATCAGAAGGTTCAATGTGTGAACCAAACATCCAGACCAAAATATGTTGGGGTATTTATCCTCAATAATTGCTCCCGTTGCCTTACAATTAGGAGCATTATCAGTGATGACTTGGATGACATTGTATGGCCCAATACGGTCAATTGTTTCAAGTAATGCTTCTGCAATGTTGATGTCGGTCCTGAACTTGTCTGAGTAATCATGTGCAGTTAGAAAGATGGCACCACTAACAGACACAGCAAGAACACTTATCAATGGCTCGCCTGTTACATTTGTCCATCCATCAAATACAATGGACACCCCATGGTCAGTCCAAGAACTTGTCATTCTATTCAAAGAATGTGATATTTTTGCTTTTTCATGATCAAGTCCAACGGTTCTTGCCTTGTCATACCCAGGGCTGTTGTATCCTTTAGGGGCATTATTTATGGCAGAAACCATTTCGTGCCAATAAGGTGAGCGAAGAACATCGAATGGTATCCCACATGCATAGAGAAACCTGTAAACCTTAGAATCCACATCATTCCTACACCCCTCATCAAGGAAACCTGATATGGTTCTACGCCTTAAACCTGATGACCCTGTGCCTCCATATCCACTGCCTTGGGAGGATGTTGAAGGAGTTCTTTGTGCTTGTGATTGTGAGCTTGGTTCAAAGAAACCCCTTGATTTTTTTTATTTGTATTGGGCTTCCTCCTCTTCCCTTATGTATTTGGCTCTATCGGCTGCCGACACCGCTGGACAAGTTTTGATTCCTATTTGTTTGTCTCCATCCCATGGCCTTTTCCCACAGAGGTGTTTTCTGGCACGGGTGTATGAACCTGTGTAATCATTGTTGCAATGGGGGCAATGAAATTTAGTGGTTCCACCCCCTTTCCCTGCTTCAGGCCTGTTAACATATTTCCACAATGGGGTTTGGTCTTGTTTAGTTTTTTGAGAGTCATGTTCACCCTCCTCCAGCTCTTCCTCACCGGGGTTTTCATCAAATCCATTTTCTCCAGCTTCTTCATCCCCCTCTTCATTTTGGCCCCTCCATTTCCTACTCTCCAGCACCATAATAACCATAAAAGGGACCAGGAAGAGAAAAATCCCAAGAAATATAGTCAGGTCCATGATGTTTGATATTTGTAGGGTTTTAAATCTACAAATTAATTTAATTTATTTAGATTAATTAATTTAATAATTTTAATCTATTAATTTAATTTAGATTCATAATTTTTTTACTAAATATAGTTAATAAACTAAATTAAACTACCTAAATTACTACCTAACTAAATTAAACTAACTAAACTAACTAAATTAAAAAGTTACTTACCTCTCTGCAGGCTTGCTCCTCGCTTCTCCTCGCTCCAACGCTCTTGCTCTCCTTGCTCTGGCTCTCATACAAGTGATAATGAAATGTTTGTTTGCCCCTTTGGGCTTTTAAAACATTTTTTTTTTAAATTGGAAAAAAAATTCGCGTCCGCGGCTTTTTTTCCGCCCGATCACTCCCGGGGTCAGGCGATTCGCTCCTGGAGCGAATTTTTAACGCTCGAGAGCTTCCCGAGCGTTAAAATTCGCTTCGGGAGCGAACGCTCCCGATGTCGCTCCCTAAATTGGCAAGGAGCACAAATTTTTTTATCGGGAGCGCGCTCCCGAGCCGCTCCTGCCCGGAGCGCGGATTGGGAGCGGGAGCAGGGGGGGAGCACTCCCCCACAACACTGATAGGAAGCTAAGAGAAGCCATTGAGATTGAGAAGCATGCCATTAATCTTAACAGGGACGATGGTTGGAAATTAAGTAGGAGCTGGATTCCGACCCTCTCTTCTTGATTCTTTCTTTTCTTTTTTTTTAATTATTATTATTATTATTTTATTTTATTTTATTTTTACTATTTTCAAGTCTCCAATCCTTTTCTACTTTCCTATTAGAATATTCTCTGATATTTTAATATAATAATATTTATAACTAATTGTTGAATAATATTAAACTTAATTTTAATTATTAATATTCATATATAAATATATATTTCTTATTCTATAATTATATATTAATTTAATTTAATTCAATTTAATATTAATAATAATAATAAATTAAAATTAATTAATTCAACAACTAATTCCTAACATCTAATTTATAAAGGTTAATTCCCATGACTGACTCTGGAACCAAATGCATCTTTACTATTTAAACTTTCGGATAGATTGATTTTTTTACCTTTGTCCTGAGGATGCACCACATTAGATGGTTCGAAACATCGACCAAACTTAATGATGTGATTAATCTGAAAGGCAATCACATTACCATTATGGATCACCAAAGTCTAAGATCTAGTATTATAACCCTACACGAAAGGGAATTGGTTGATAAAGTTCGTCAGCTTGAATGAGCTCATATACAGGTTTCAAAGAAAAAATAGATCTTACTTTTAAGAAACACTATAGGGATGCATCTATGGTTCTGGTTTTCGCTTGTATTAAACATCGTCTAAGCAAGTCTATAAACAAACATATTTTTCTTAAGACAAGTTTAGCTTTAATTAGATCTGAAATCTGCAGGGTGAGGAAGAATTTGGACTTTTTATTCATTTAGATTCGATAAAGAAATCTTGGGCATTCCTTGGGGAGTGATCGATGGTTCTTCCGCTTCGAAAGCTCTACCAAGTTCTGATATCTATTCTACTCTTTGCTGACGATGTGGTCCTCCTCTCCTCATCCCTAGAAGGATTACAGAGGCAGCTAGATGACTTAGCTCTGTTTTGTGATCATCGACAGTTGATGATCAAATTGGGTAAAACCAAGGTTATGATCTTCAATGGGGTCAAGAAAACCTCAGACCTTCACTTTTTATTCAGAGGGGAGGAGATTGAGATCACCAACACGTATACTTACTTGGGTGTGCAATTCTCAGGTCCCCATTTCAGTTTGTGACTAGCGCTTCAGCCTCGGATCAACAAAGTATATAGATCCTTAGCCCTTCTCGAGAGAGTGCTTTCGACATCACTTCCAGGACATCTCGTCTAAGATGAGCCTCATGGACACCTTGATCCATCCCACTGTTCTATATGGCTTAGAGATTTAGGGACCGTCTTTACTTGAGTGAGACTGGGCTTCAGCTGAGAGAGTCCAGATTCTTCCTCTTCGTCGCATCATTAGGTGCAAACTGACAGTGCCGCAACACATCATCCTTAGTTTTGCGCTCAACCCTTTCAGCTTGAGACAGTCTTCGGATTAGTTTCATTCTTGCATCATGTCCAGGGCTTGACAGACTTGATAAAGAGTAGGGACCGATATCCTTACTTAGCATATTGCTCTTCTAAGACTATTGCTCGTTCTACTCCCTCAGGCCGAGCCAAATGTTGGTTTACAGGAGTTTCAAATCTTTTAGAGTCAGTGGGAATTCAGTTGGATCGTCTCCCTCCCTTCCGATATTCCTTAGATGCTCCTTGCCTCCTTTTACCTACTAGACAGGAGCTAAACAAGATCATCAGGGAGGACATCTACAGGCAGTTCATCCAGGTCACTTGGGTCAATCCTCCAAGAGGGTTGCGCCCAAAGATGGCCTTCTACACTGAGCACTTCTTGGAGTTGACAAATGGGCTCATTGTTCAACCCCAGTGTACGATTCACCATTGGATGCATGCTCTTCTCATTCCTCTAGGCTAGTTCAGAGTAGGTTCTCATAGACTTCGGGTAGAGACAGACCACCAGGTGGATAGACTAGACAGACTCTGCCAGGTATGTCATTTACAGGAAGTGGAGACCGAGGTGCACTTCATTCTTGGATGCCCTGTCTACTACGAGATCAGAGGAAGGTTTCATTGCTTGTTCAGAGATTCTCGGACCCTCGCTGACTTTTTCAGGTATCCCAATCAGAGATGTTTGGCCCTATATATGCAAGAGGCTCTTAGGTTCTGAGCGCATATTCTTCAGCCTCCCATCAGACCAGACCCCACATAGAGGATCACGACATTTTTCAAGGTACTACCTTTAGATAGGGGCACCAAGAGATTGATTGATACCAATACATATCCAGACTCCAGATCAGTGAGGATCCGTGGGACCTCACCCTGCCACATGATATCTCAGCAGCAGTTTCGTCTCAAATCTGTTCCTGGGAGACGGACTAGGTCCTCCAGCATTCAGCAGCATGTGAACCCCCCTAGGAAACGATTTAGTGGACAGTCTGCACTTGCCATCGGCTCTTCATCAGGCCAACAGACTTTGTTGAGTTTCTTCAGTGTTATTCATTCAGCCTCAGATGTTAGGAGAGATGGGTTTGATCCTCAGACCTATTAGCTCCTGGATCTTCTCCGTTAGGGCCAGATGTTGATTTACTTCATGCATTGTATCTTTTATAGGAGACTGTTTGGTTCCGTTTGGTTCTCCCGCTTTGTATATACATCAGTGTACTCAACAGTCCCTTTGACCTACTTTGTGGTCATTAGTTGGACATAAATATAATTATCTGATCTTATCTACGTTTAGAAGAGATTTCAAAGAGGAAACAATCTACCAAATTCAATAGACTTTAAGGTGTTGGTTCTCAATTCTCCAGTGACTCGACATCATCGATTCCAGCAAAGAACCGAATTAGTGAAGACCAGGTTTCTGCACTCAATTCTTGGTTATGTAGCCAAAACTCAAAGTCGATCTCATCAGTGTAAGTCCATCAATCAGAAGCGTCCTCAACTCTCGTTTCTTCTGAAGAAGGTTCTAGCAGTAAATTATGTTTGTCTGATGCAGATCAAGTCAATCAACCTCCAGATTTGTTCAACGGAGTTGTTGCCTATTTAGAAAACCTGTTGAATGCAATTGGTGTCTTGATGCTTCCTCAGGGATCAATCAAAAAATTTGTTCTCAGTCCCTGAATGAAAACTCTTTAGCATCCTCGGCTACATCTTCGTCCTCGCTTTTGATTGATCCTCCTTTCCTATCGGAACCCCTCTATCCTCTTCTGAGTCTCAACTCCTCGTCTAGATATTCCTCCCAGTCAACCCTCCTCCAATTCATGTTGAAGTCATCAATGCCTCGTCTTGTCCCCTTACCTTTGTCGTTGTTTGTTCCACTGAGCCTTTGGTTGATTCTTACTCCTTGGCCCTCCTAAAAAATCTTTTCTCGAAGCCTATCCTTCCCCCCAATGGTCCCATTTCATATTCCCCCTCGTCCCATTGCTTTGACCATAATAACTCCAATAATTATCTTAATTTAATTAATAATGCTCCTAATAATGATTTAACTAATAATATTCCCAATAATAATAATAATAATAATAATTTTAATTTAATTAATAATATTTCTAATAATATTCTTAATAATGGGAGGTCACAGGGTCGAATCCCGAAAGCTCTTGGGGTTAGGTCAGTGAATAGGCCGAGGGCTGTTGATACCCTTCGGGTGGCGTCCACTCAGTGTTTAAAACCCTGGACGTAGCGGCTACCCACTGACCCGGTATCCGTGAACCAGTAAGTGAAAAAAAACAAATATTCTTAATAATAATAAATGGCATAGTCTAACTTATAAACGAAATGGCCTTTTACACAACCATTTTTCAGGTTAATTTTAATCAAAATCCTACAAAGATTTTTAAAAACTTGAGTTTAAATTGTTTAATTTGCATAATTTGAGTGCCCAGGGGTTTTTCAGGGTGTTGAATCCATTTAGTCATTCAAAAATGTATTTTAAACAACAAAAGATCTTGAAATTGTATTATCGGATTTTGGTGAATTCCGGTGGAAGACTATTTCGTCTACAAGTTAGACTACGCCATAATAAATTTGATAATAATAATATCACTTTCAATAATAATAATAAATTCTTATAAATAATAATAATAAATTTTCCCAACGGGTTTTTAATAATGTTATTAATCTTTCTAGTGTAATGTTGGATCCTCTTGTCTTTCACCTATTAGATAAAGGGCTTAATTTTTCCCTTGCCCCTAAAAAGATTCCATTGATGACATTATTTGTAACAATGAATATGGAATGAGAGACCTCTCCGACAATATTAAATAAGTTATTAGGCAAGACTCTGCTATTGTGCTTAGGAAAGCTATGCCTCCTAAAAGTAACATTAGCAAAAATAAATTTCTTGCCCTTAAAGTTTTAAGGGAGAAGCCTGTTATTATTGTCCTAAAAGTTGATAAAGGTGGGGCCATTGTTATTTTAGATAAAGCCAACAATGTTAACAAAATGATGGACCATCTTTATAATAGTGGTAGTTACATTAAACTCAATAAGAACCCTATTTAAAATGTTACTAAAGAAGTCGCATTGGCCATAAAATCTAATAATGCTCTTAATCATCTTAGCAAAAAACTTATTGAAAGCAACCCTCTCACCCCTAGGATTTATGGCCTTCTAAAGATTCATAAGGCTAGGATCCCCCTGAGACCTATTGTTAACACAATAGGTGGGCCCACTTATCTTCTTGCTAAATACCTGGCTCAAAAACTCAAACCTCTTGCTGGTCCCACTGATTCTTTTGTTAAAGACTTTGCTTCCTTTGTTAAAGAATTGAAGGATATAAGGCTAGACCCTGGGGATTTGTTAGTAAGCTTTGATGTTGTTTCCCTGTATACTAAAATCCCTATTCAGGAGACCATCAATGTAATAAATCGGACCACTGATGATGACAGAGCCAAATTGGTTGGTCTTTGCCTTACCTCTACTTTTTTCAGCTTCCAGGGTGAGTTATATGAACAAACTTGTGGGGTGGCAATGAGTTCTCCTCTTTCCCCAATAGTTGCCAACTTATTCATAGAACATTTTGAGACCAAAGCTTTGGCCTCTGCTCAATTCTACCCTAAGAGATGGAAGCGGTTTGTTGACGATACTTGCGTTGTTTAGCCCCATGGTCATGAGAAATTAGATTTATTTCTCAACCATCTTAATTCCAAATCTGACTCCATCAAATTCATGATGGAAGTCGAAGTTGACGGTTGTCATCCTTTCCTTGATAGTCTCCTCTCTAGAATGAATGATGGTTTTGTTTCTCACCAAGTTTTTCACAAAAAAAATCACATGGAACAATATCTTCATTCTAGTTCTCAACATTTTCCGACACAAAAGCTCAGAGTTCTTAACACCCTTGCCACACGTGCTCTAAAAAATTTTTATGAGAATCATTTAGATGAGGAAAAATCTCATCCTCTGAAGGTTTTTGAAAATAATGGCTATAGCAAGCAACAAAGCCTCGGATCTTTTCAAAGAGCCAATAAAGAATCAAGGGTTAAACCTGCTCATAATGATCAAATCTATAATGTTTAGCTTCCATTTATACAAGGGACCACCAATAAGATTGTTTATATTCTTCAAAAGAAGAAGGTTTATGCTACCTTCAAACCCCTTATTACCATTAGAAATACTCTTAGATCTATTAAAGACCGAATAAACCTAAAGACATGAAAGGGGTCTACTCAATCCCTTGTTCCTGTGGGATTCCCTACATTGGGGAAATCAGACGCTCCGTTAACCAAAGAATCTAAGAACATGCGGCAGACATTAAGCATAATTGTTCTCGTTCCTCAGCTTTAGCTAAACATAAGGTGAAATCTAAACACCATGTCTGCATTGAGGATTCTCAGGTTATTGCAAGAGTTGATCACTTCTATCATAGAAAGCTAAGAGAAACCATTGAAATTGAGAAGCATGTCATTGATCTTAACAGGGACGATGGTTGGAAATTAAGTAGGAGCTAGATTCCTGCCCTCTTCTTGAGTCTTTTATTTTTTATTTTTTTATTCTACTTCATTTTTATTATTTTCAAGTCTCCAATCCTTTTTGACTTTCCTACTAAAATATTCTCTATATTTTAATACAACAATATTTATAACTAATTGTTGAATAATATTAAAATTAAGTATTGGGGTTTTCGCAGTGCATTATATTAGATATCATTTTGGGATTCAACTAGATTAAGTAAGTCATTCATCTATGACCATTTCTATGAGAGGTAGTCGTAACTGACTAATTTCTCATGATTTTTTAATAGCCCACTTAGCACTCATTGCATCGGGTGAAGCTCACAGGGGTGAATGACTTACTTAACGCAGTCGAATCTCAAAATGATATCTAATATTAAAATTGTCAGATATTTCTGGAGTTTCATTGTGTAATATTACACAGTGAAATTCTGAAAATATCTGACAATATGATAAATTGTGAAAGTCTCCAATCACTCATAACATTAAAATTATTTTAAAATTTGATTGTTGAATAATATTAAACTTAATTTTAATTATTAATATTCATTTATAAATATACATTGCTTATTCTATAATTATATATTAATTTAATTTAATATTAATAATTAATTCAACATCTAATTTCTAAGAGCTAATTTCTAACAGTTAATTCATAACCACTAATTCCCAACCTCTAACTCTGGAAATGGATGCATCCTTACTATTTAAACTTTTAGATAGATTGATTTTTCACTTTTATCTAGAGGATTAACCATATTAAATGGTTTGAAACCTCAACAACCTCATTATTATTATAGATCACAAAAACCTAAAATCTAACCATAATAAAAATATAAAACAAAAAACAATCATTATGAATCTCATTATTATTACGGATCCAGCAATAAAAAACGTAAATCGACAAAATAAAGAATAAAAAATGGAAATCGCAGGTTCGGTTCAGTTTCAAAAGGGTTTTAAAACCATGAACCAAGTTAAATAAAGGGGGCAGTCAAAATTTTAAAGGGAGCCACCACGATTTAATCTTTCAATCTTTCAGAGAAACGATCCACAGAAAATACAACCCCGCTGTAGATCCAGGTTTGACGTAGAGTGGACAGACAAGAATTCTTTTAATTTGATCGAGCCATCCATCGCAAGAGAGACTGTTGCGCGGTCTTCTGTTCTTGGCCATTTCGAATTGTACTCATTCCAGCTGAAACGCAGGTTCGAACCACTGCACATTTTGGTCTAGCCATGGCCATTTCTCACCCGCTGATTCCATATTTCAGTGCACGCAGAGGAGCCATAAACAAGTCCGGGCCAACCCACGGCCCAGTCCACTCGCGTTCAAAAACTCGTTTTTTCTGTGTGCATGTTACAAGGCCGTGTCATCGTACAAAACTTTAAAACCCTTGACTCATGCATTCTCCATGCGCAGACATTCCCTTAACCCGCTAAAGCCATTCCTTACTGCAGCATCATCTTTTGGTTGGGACTCATTCAAAGTTACACAGCATGGAGGCAAACTTAAACCGGTCAATTTCTCACACATTTTCAACATAGTAACCAATGATACTAAGCCACCTCGACTTCATTCAGGTTTAGCAGCATTCAATATTTCAGAAAGGGTTTATCCTATGCAGCTTGGCTGAAATGTTCATTTCCTTTGACCTTTTATTTGTGGGATCGGTTTCACGTTTTTACCCTTTCTGGGTAGCTCAACCCAGCGTATGACAAAATTTGTGCCATCAGACAAGACCTTTGAATGCTTGAAATCCTTTCTCTCAAATTTCGGGTAAAAATTTGATTATGAAATTTTTATTTTTGTTTTCAAGAACCACGTCCACTAATCATTATGAAAATAATTAATTTTCATGACAGGAATATTTAATTCTGACAAAATAGCACCAGTTTATGAAACCAAAATTAATGATTGCAATTGATCTATGAATGAATGAATGGAATTTTAACGTCCACGAGATTAGCTATAGTCTATGGGACCACTAGCTTCCCTACTTTTTGCCTTTTGCAATTCAATCCTCTTATTATTCAAATTAAAAATTAATGATGAGCTGACCCAACTTACTAATAGTCCCCTCACTGAAAGACAATGGCAAGGAACTGATGTTGACATACTGTTGTAACTGTCTCTAATGTCTCTGAAAGCATCACATTTCAAAATGAAATGTTTTCCCGATTCCACTGCCCCGTAAGTGCAAAAAGTACACACCCTCTCTTCCCAAGCTTCTTTAAGTCTTTTCTACCTACCTGTTTCGCACCGTAATTGATGCGAGTTAGTTCTTAATTGAGCAATATGAATCTTTGCTCTCCATGGAATGCTAGCTCCAAAGTACTCTTTTTGTTGGAGATCACACATGGGGTTGAATTCTTGAACATACTACTTCTTTCTACCCAACTTTTTTCCTCATATATGCTTACGAAACTTCTCCATAACATAACTCTTCAAATCCTTGCTATTTGTGGGACATGCGTTGATGTAAATATTCCATTTTTGCATCCATTTGTTGTTTTGTCTCATCCAAGATTTCTTTCTTTCACTCGTTCCTTCATTGAATATAACTTTAGGCCATCTACTTTCTCCCATTTGCTCAATTCTCTGAAGATACCTTATGAGACACACCATAGCAATTGCTTCGACGGAAATTGCTCCTGTTTCACTCAGCATTATCTCATAAGAAACCGAACTTTTTATTTTAAACTTCCTCGTGATCAAGCACTTTTGGATTTTCTCAATTTGCTTCCATTTTGAGACAGGGACGCTACTAGCCCACAATTCACATCCATATGATATCATTGGACAAACTAGGAGCCCAAAAAGCACTTTAATTGTTTTCCAATCCCATAACTCTGCCTCTCTACATCTGTTTTGAAGAGCATATAATGCTTTCCACCCTCCTAAGATTATCTTCTTCCTGCAGTGCTCCCAATTAAGCTTGTTGTTGAAATCAATCTCAAGGTACTTGTATTCATTTACTTCCTCAAGAATGTTGCCTTCAAAGAAGAACGTATGTTGTCTCTGCTTCTTTTTATTTGAGAAAATCATTACTTTGGTCTTGCTGGTATTGAATTGCATCCCCAATGCTTCACAAAAATGCTCAAGGGCATATACGTGCATCTGCAATCCCTGGGCCGATTTAACAATCAATACAAGGTCGTCAACATATAAAAGAAGTTTTATCACAAACTCCCCCAACTGAACACCATCCCCACCTTGCAGATTTAGCCACTCTTTCAATTTATCAATATATAAGCCAAAAAGAGTAGGGGATAACGGGCAACCTTGCTTGACTCCAATGTCACTTCTAAAGCTTTCTGAAATGCCCGCTGAAGTTCTAATTTTGACTTTCACCTCTTCATAAAGCCTATGGACAACAACTGTATAATGCAAAGGAATTTCAAGTTCTTCCATTCTACTCCACAACTTATCTCTAAGGACCTGTCAAATGCTTTTTTGAAATCAACAAAGCAACGAAATACTTCTTCTTTGCCCTCTGAAACCTTTTCAATAATGTGTCTCAACGTGTTAAAATTGGCAACTAGGGCCAAACTTCATGTGGGTCATCTTATTCATGGCTGATATTATTTTTATTAAATTCCTCTCGTCAAGAGGTGTAGGATTGATATAAAGATCATCCGATTCCGATAAGTATTCATGGAGATATGAATTTATTTTGATTATGGAATTATTATCAAGCCGGCCTACAACTCATGTAGGCTAAGAAGCCCAACAGTCGCATCTATTCAAACATCAACAGTTGTGTATAAATACAGAAGGACTTTTCCTCATTTGCACTCACTCATCTCATCACATCTCTCTCTCTCTATTGTGCAGAAAATAATCTCTTCTCTACTGTGCAGAAAAGGGTCTCTCTCTCACACATGTGAAGCTAGAAGCTGCTAAAACTGACGCTGCAACTGCAGATCCAAACTTTGACCAGTGTGGACCATCAAACCTCCTCTTCTGATCTACGTTGTAGGTTCATCTGAACCTCCTCTGAAAGCCACAACTTTTGGTGGTGGAATCAAGTCAATCCGACAGACGGTTTGCAAGATATCAACTGCCCTAGTTTGAAGGAAGCTGCTAAAACTGACACTGCAACTGTAGAAGTGAAGTTTGACCTGCGTCGACCAGAAGATCTCATCTGAACTGCACTGTAGGTTCATCTGAACCTCCTCTGAAAGCCGCAACTTTTGGTGGTGGAATCAAGTCAATCTGACAGACGGTTTGCAAGATATTGACTGCCCTAGTTTGAAAGAAGTTGCTAAAACTGAAGCTGCAACTGCAGAAGTGAAGTTTGACCTGCGTGGACTAGAAAATCTCCTCATCTGAACTGCGCTATAGGTTCATCTGAACCTCCTCTGGAAGCCGCAACTTTTGGTGGTAGAATCAAGCCGATCGGACGGTCGGTTTGTGAGATATCGTTTGCCCTAGTTTGATGATGAAGCCACTAACGCTGATGCTACTGATCTAGGGTTTTCTACTGCTAATATAAATCAGATTTATTGTACTATTTCTCTCTACTGAATTATTGAAAATAAAAGAAGATTTGATCAAAGAGCTAGCCGCCACATCTTGTGTCTCTTGTCTTGGCTTGTTTTCTGTCGATAGTTTAATGTTCTATCTGCACTATATGTACATGTGACTGCTAATCTATGGAATATAATAAGAAAAAGAAGTAAACTGTTATAAGCATAGAACATACCATACATTAACACAATGTGATAAAATGATCTACTGTAGAGTGTTTAGGCCTAAAACCTGCTTGCCCTTTTGCCCTCTTTTCTTTGACTTCCGCCCACTTACTGATTCTATTTTCCACCATGCTGCTAAAGAGCTTTGCAAACAAAGAATTGATCATAATGGTTCTATAGTTGGAAGGATTATTAATGTCTCCACTTTTAAAAAGGGGTATTGCTAGACTAGTTGTCCAATCTCTTGGGAATCCTTGCCGAATGACGTTGTTGAATATTTCCATGATGTGCGGTGCAAGAATGTTCATTCCCCACTTTAGATATTCTGCTTGAAGTTCAACCAAGTCCTTTGCCTTTCCTATTTTCAACTTCTTAATTCTTGTCTCTACTTCCTGTAATGTGAAAAGCTTTGTGGTTGTGTTGATCCTGGGAGGAGGCTCCTCCTCTGATTCTTTCTCATGGCGTAGTATATCTAGGGGGATTAATATGGGGTACAAAGGGAGATACCCAAGGGAATAATGTAATAATGGGATGGGCCATAGTAATAAATAAGGTGGTTAACCCGTATCATGTAAGGAACCACAAGTAGTTAGCAATAATGTAATAAACCCATGGTATTAGATAGATGGTATTGAAGGAACCATGGTAATGACCCATGGTATTGTATATATGAGGCCTATATAGAGGCTAGAGACTCCCCATTGAGAGATGTCAAAGATTATTGTATGAACAGGCATATGGCTCGTAGAGTGTTCTCCTTAAGGAGTGGATGTATGATGTTGCCCTACTTTAAGGGTTTGATCAATAAAGAAGCATTTCTATTTATATTCAGATCTCGTTATTTCTTGGGTTTATTTCTATTATCGTATATTTTCAGATCGGTTCTATAACAAGTGGTATCTTAAGGGTTTGATTAATAAAGTGAAGCATTTCTATATTCAAATCTTGTTATTTCTTGGGTATATTTGCATTACCATATATTTTTGGATCAGATCTATAACAAGTGGTATCACGCTCTTTCTTCGGCAAAACGGAATATTTTTTTTATTTTTTACAGGAATTTTTTGGGCGGCGAGTTTGCAGATTAGATCTGTAAGTTCTAGTGCAAAATCTGCAGAATCTTATTGTAGATCTGAGTTATTGGTAAAAAAATACCCAAATTTGCAAAAAAAGTCAGCCGAATCAGAGTCCGGATGAAGGAGATATCGCTGATTTAAAAACCAGCTATGTTATAGACATTTTTCGGGGCGGCGAGTTTGCAGATTAGATCTGTACGTTTTGGGGCAACATTTACAGAATCTAATTGCAGATCTAGGTTCTTTGCAAAAAAATACCCAATTTCAAAAAAAAAATCAATAGAATCGGAGTCCGGATAAGGGAGATATCGTTGACTTAAAAACAACTCTTTTTCAGACATTTTTGTGACGGCAAGGTAGTTGCAGCGCGAATCTGAAATTCCAGTGCCTAGATCGGGATTTCTATCACATGGGAAGATGCAGAATGGTTGTTCCATTTCCGAAAACAGATCATAATAGGGATTCTGAGCAATATTGACTAAATTGTGACAATTTCAAATTTTTGCCAAGTAAGTGAATTTTTTCCCAAACCCTCTTCATGGCGGTTCTATATTTTACAGGAAAAGATAATGGTCCTACTATTGAAGAATACATAAAAGCAAAAAGGCCACTATGGGCAAAACATTGGAAATTTTGGGTAGTGGCTAATTTTTCAGATGAGGGGGCCACATGGTGGGAATTACTTAACAAAAAGAAGTGTTCCACCCTGCCCGATGAAGAATTTGAAAAATACATTTTAGACAGACGGTCTCATGCTAGAAAACAAGATAATGAGAAACATGTGGGGTTATTTTCTACTGGTATCTACTTATTACAGGTTCATGGATATATTCAGAAGGAGAAGATCATTGTGTCTATAAATCCTAGTTGCAAGCGAAATCTTATAAATGTAAATTAGGCAAAAAAATTGCAAGTTCCACCAAAACAAATGAGCACACATAGGTTAATAATGAGGTGCAAGTTTATAAAGATTTGAAAATTTCTATGGACAAGTATGTATTGCATTCTGATTTTTATGCTTCAGATATGGCTAATGTGGATGTTTTGGGAACCCTTGGATGGAATCGGTGGGTACTATCAATATTAATGTGCAGAAGAAATTCCTAAAGCTTTGGTATAAAAAGAAGAAAATTACATTAGAGGATATTTCCATCAATAAACAGGTAGAGTCCAAGGAGGCTAAAGCAGAAGATGTTCCAAGGACTGACACATCAGATGATAAGCCCTTGATGGTCAACAACCAAACACAAACATCAAACCAAGTACAAGAAAAACAGATAGATTCCAAGGAGGCTGAAGCAGAAACTGTTACAGGTACGGATACATCAGATGAGGACTCAGTGGTTGAAGTAATATTGGAAAATAAGAAACAACAGCAGGCACCACAACATGTACCAGCGACCAATCGGACTCATTAGGTGATGAATTAAATAAAAAGACATCGTTGGTTAAAACTTTAGCATATCACCACCGACATCACCCCGCAAGAAAACAACCAACAAGATGGCAACGAATTAACCACAAGGACAACAACCCCCGCATGATAGATAGAGAGGAGTGACGATCCACCTACTACATATCAACACAGAAGAGCCGCTAGGGTCAACTTCCATCTCAAGCAAGAAAGGCACTAGCTGGATCGAGGGTTCACCTTTCTCTTGGATGGCTAGATGCACTGCATGGTACCAGTGGACTACTCTTTTGAGTAGATCTTATTATTTGTGTTCTTCGTATGCTTCGAAGACGAAACATGTTAAGGGGGGTAGAATGTAGTATACCTAAGGGGGATAATATGGGGTACAGAGGGAGGTATCCAAGGGAATATGTAATAATGGAATGGGCTATAGTAATAAATAAAGTGATTAACCCGTATCATGTAAGGGACCACAAGTAGTTAGCAATAATGTAATAAGCCCATGGTATTAGATAGATGGTATTGAGGGAACCATGGTAATGACCCATGGTATTATATGTATGAGGCCTATATAGAGGCTAAAGACTCCCCATTGAGAGATGTCAAGGATTATTATATGAACAGGCATATGGCTTGTGGAGTGTTCTCCTTCCTTAATAAGTGAATGTATGGTGTTACCCTACCTTAAGCGTTTGATCAATAAAGAAGCATTTCTATCTATATTCAGATCTGATTATTTCTTGGGTTTATTTCTATTATCGTGTATCAGATCAGTGCTATAACACATAGAGTTGTCTTGCATAGTCAAACCATTGATTGGTTGTAATATTATTTTCAATTTGCTTCTTCCTTGGTTGAAATTCCTGCCAAAAACGCTTTGGGTGATTCTTGCCTAGATATATTAACTCTTCTCGCCTTGTTTGCATGAACGTATCTTTTTTCTTCTTTAAAATCTGCTTATATACCTTTACATTCATCTTCATCTTCTTCTCCTCCTCACCTGCCTTTTTCAAGGTTTTTCTTGCCACTTTGCATTCGTCATCAAACCAAGCATTTACAAGGAAATAGTTTGATTTAGATTTCCTATTTTTTGCTCTTTTGCACTGCTCAAGTGCACTCAGAATTATACTTGTTAACTCATGACTATTGAAGCTTTGGGAGCCACTCTTCCCTTTCTGAATTGTTCTCTCCAACATTATTTTGAAGATAGTGCAATTTTCTTGCATTAGAAGAATTTTGCCCCTTGATATCGATTGTCGAGAACATTGGGTTTTCCTCCTATGCTAACTGTCTTCTAACCAAGATATCTTTATATAAATTGGGTTATGGTCTGACTTTAAGTCCCACATATGCTCTCCAATCTTAACTTCATCTATCCTTTCTATCAAGCTTTGTGAACAAATAACGTAGTCAACAACACTTGCCCCATTGTATGTATTGCAAGTAAACTTCCCAGACCTTTTCCATTTATCTAGACCATTGCAAATAATTAAGTTAAAAGCACCACACAAGTGAGCAACTCCTCTCCAAAATGATTGCTAACTTCGTCATCCTCCGAACATCTCACCCATTGGGGATTCTTCGCTTCAATGAGCCAAATAGGATTGTGATCCTCTTTGCAACAAAAAATACTAGCTTGTTGATTTGTTGTTCTAGCATTGAAATCTCCTACTAAAATAACTTCCTGCAGAGAATATATAGCAATATCTTGCTTTAAAGCTGCATATGGGTCTTTGCTATCTAGCCCCTTATTTTTGTAAGTTTTTGAGACTTGAGGTGCAAAATAACATGCTGCGATTCTTATGTGGTTCTAATTCTCTATTATTTTGAACCATAGATATTGTTTATTTGTATCTTCTTTCAAAAATAGTATGTGACAATCTTCTTTTTCTTTCACTAAAACCAGTATTCCTCCATACCCTTTGCCATTTTTTGCCGCCTCATTCCAAACTACTAATTTCAAATAACCATCAAACATAGGAGTTTTACAACCATTATGTTCATGAGTTCCTGTTAGACAAATTATGTCTCTACCTTCTGCAATAGGCCCTATCCCAGGTCCCCTCCTCCAAGGGTAACCTCTACAGTTCCAACAAACTAGACTTAGGTAGACCTGGGTAGGATTTGATTGCTACGCGACTTGGCACACAAGACTCAAATTTGAGTCTTCACCCCTTTTCATCCATGTTGATCATGTCGTTTTCCTCCCTATTATAGAATTAACTATTTTTTCTTTACCGCCAAATTGCTACCCTGCTTTGCCATGAGGCCCAAGCATTGCAATAACCTCTTTACCATTATACAACCATGCTCTTTTCCCTTCGTTTCTTGCTGCTCTAATTTTCTCCACTTCTTCTCTTCTCTCCTCTTGTTGTTTTCTAGTTAGACCTTCATCTAAGAACAAGTGTGAGCCTTTCAAGAGTTTCTTTTTTCTTAAGAGATGGTGTCTGTCTTGTACACTTGCCATGATAACTTCTATGTGTCGAGGCCTCTCTTCACATGTTTTTCCCACCCTTCTTGCTTGACAAATTTTCCCTCTCCAATGTAATTTCTCTTTCAAAAAGCCTCTTGTCAAATTGAGAGTGCTTTCATTATTTCCATAGTCACTTATTTATCTTATAATAAAGTTTGTTTCCCTATTTTTTTCTGTCTTTGTGTTCTCTTTCCTGTGCTCTACGAGCACTTACATCTTCTTTTTCCTCCATCCTTATGTAACCATTAGTGTCCTCAGCTTTGGTTCTGATTTCTTTTGGAATGTTTGTCCTCTTGATCTCTTTTGCCTTTTTTTCGGAAAGGACTACCTACTGCTGAGATATTTGTGTATCCACCTAAGTCGCTTTAGAAATTATCACTTTCTTTTTTGTTTCCATTGATTCTTTCATGATTTGCCAGGTTGTCTTCATGTTTTCCTGTCACTAAAGCTTCTTGTAGCATTTCTACTTGCTCTTTTAGATTCTTCTTCATCTTGATTATTATCGTGTTCTTTTCATCAAACAAATACCAAAGCATAAAGGACAATGAGACAAGAGGACACAAGATATAGGCGAACATCCAGGTCCAAAACCTCCCCAATTAAAGAGGAAAACCCACAAGAATTCTTCTTATAGAATCTTCAATTGACAAATTTTGAAACCTAGACCCTTGACCAAATGATCCCTCCAAGACCACGTCACAACACTTCTTTCAATTAGCACTTCTTCCATAAAGTCAACGTTGGTAAAACTGAGTGCACCACATCATACTTCGACTCTTCTTCATTTTTCAGCACTTGTCACAGGTCTGTTATTTCAGTCTACTTGTGATCTTTTGAAATTCTTCACGTGTGGACTGAATATGACATATTTACAAGGCTTCCCTTATCTGTTGTGAATGATCTTCCTTTTATAATAACTCAGCTCTATTGATCCATGACACTTTACTTTCTCAACTTCCTGAGATGATTGTAACTTTGACTTTCGCTGCCATAGGAGGTAGCCCTAACTAGACTTTTACGAGTGAGATGAATAACCGAAAGATAGTCCTATTTTTTTTACATTTCCTCCTTCGTTGGGTTTACCCGAGCTTTTGTGCTATACAAAAACGAATTGAAATGATACCTCAAAAATTAAGTCGAGCTTTCTATATATAGCCTTCATGTCATTGCTTATGGGTCAACTTCTCACAATTTGGTAGCCTGACTTGATGCTTGATTTTAGACATGGTCTTGGAGGGTTCATTTACTCCTTTTGACTCAAATAAATTTTATTTTTCAATATTTAACTTGCTAAAAATGGGTCTCGTTTCCTGCCATTTTGTGGGTGATATCCCTAAGAGAATTTTTCTCTCCAAGATGGTCATCAACCAGTAGCCCCTTGTAGCCACCAACTATCTCGTTGTGCCACTTCTCCACCACCTGAGCCAGCCATGTGATCCCTCACTTATCTGTCATGATCATATGTTTGAAGGTGGGCCTCCCGAACCTAAAGGTATGCCTTGTTATTTAGTAATTGAGTATTATAGTTTGCTTATCATGGACACTTCTGAGCATGAATTAATGGGGGGATTCAGCAGAAAGAACGGGTTAGATCTATGCTCTTGTCCCCGAGAACCCCTTTTGGATATTAACCTTGGATTCTAGTCCCGTGGGATCTCTTTTACTGACCATTTGGCTTTAGGGATGGTATTTCATGGGAAATCATGATTTTGGTTGCGTGGTCTCGCTCCCTCATCTGCATATATTCCCCCCTTTCCACTCATTATTACCCCAATCAACATTTCTCCCACCTGGGTCCACATTCCGCCACTGGGTCCACATAGAGCTAGCTCTCCCCTTCCCCTTGCCCACACCTTGGGTCAGGTCTGGAATGATCCCCTGAAGTTTGATGCAGTTAAAAAGAAAAGTAAAAGCATAATTGACCACATTCAACAGGGACACATACCACAAAATGCAAAAGATGGTTGTCACAAACACATTTAGCACATGGGCAAACAAACACATGAGCCCCATCATCATGGTCATCACCCTGGTTCCTCAGGTTCTATGAGCCTCCTTCATCATATAGAAATCCATGATTGTCCCAACCACTGGTGGACAATGAACCGCCTTACCTTAAAGCGGGTATCCACTGCTATATCTCACACATCATGCTCTTACTCGTTGAGCCTCGAGTAGTTAATTAAAGAAAAATCATAAAAGGCAAAAGGCATATAAATAAGGGTGGAAAAATCAAGGTCGGGGCACCTCATGTACCACCATTACTCCCTCCTGTCAGTGTCAGTATTTGCATCCTGCCATCAGTGATCAAAAATCCTCTTTTCATTGCATATTAGGGTCTCATTCAGAAATTTTGTCATTCCACTAGGTTGCATTCCAAAATTCACTCACTGATGGTAGTCCTAAAATCAAAAAATCATCACTCTCCCTCAAATTTGATTACTTGCTGGCACACTTCCATACCTTGCTGAGTATCCATTATCCATAAAGTTAATGACATCATGCCATCACATCAGTCATGTCATCAAAGGTCAATCCAGTCAAGGTTTTCATTAGGTCATTAGGGTTTTCATGGTTCAATAAAATTCCACTCCATTGCATAAAGCCAGCAAGTGTCAAAATGATCAGTAACCTCTCTTCACCATGTGAAGATGATTTGTAAAGAGAAATGCTTATTTCATCATGTAATTTTGAGTTCAAATGTAATATTTTTAATTTTCATTTTGTAATTTTATGTCATTTAAATGTAATAAGTACAAGGTTCCCAAGCTGTTAACTCAGTGTTCCAAAGATGCCAGACCATCAAAAGATCAATTTGTCAAAGGAAATAGTCAAGTGAAAGGGTAAAGTTTCAAAAGGTTAAGTGAATGCCAAAGGGAGTTGTCTTTTCCCAAGGGTGCCTAAATCATCATTTTCCACAAGCACTAAACCCTAATTTCCTCTCCCACTGAGCTAGGGTTGGCTATGGAATCATATACATCTAAGCAGAGGAGGCATAAGGGAGGTCATATCAGCGAATATGAGGTCATTTCAGTTCATAAACATCATATCTTTATCATTTTTCAAAGAAGTCATTCCAAGGGACAAAATCGTTTGCAACAAATAGGACCAGTTTTGCTTCAAAGTATCTTCCCAACCAAACAGAGATGAATTTTACAAAAGTGAGAGAGGTTTTTGACATTTGTCTATCATAGGCTAAGGAACAAAAACCTCCACTTTTTACACAGGTGTTATGGTTTTGGAGAAATGTAAAACATACAGGTGCTACAAGAGGTTTTCTGCACTTTTGGAGCGACCTTGGGAAAATCAATTTTTCTCCTAGCTGGAGTGTCCACATGAGTTGCTTGATAAGTAAAATGATAACTAGACAGAGAAAGTTTTCCAATGAGCTATCATGAGCTCAATTTGGAGTTGAGAAAGACCTCCAAAAGTTTCCTGCAAGACCACACTTCATTTTTGCACCCTCATTCTGCACTTTTTGACCAATCTTGGGAGAACTGACTTTTGAGGGGCTATACTGGATCATTTTCAATTCTTGATAGGTCCATTGTGTAGCCGAGAGAGAGATCTTTCCAACAAGCTATCATGAGCTCAATTTAGATTTTGGGAAGGCACTCAAAAGTTGATTTGGAGTCAGCGTTGCGCGCCTGTTCATTGCGCTGCGTGCCTGCGTTTTGCTTTGGGTGCCTGTGTTATGCGTTGTGGGCCTGGAAGGAGGGCACGCCTGTTCATTGCAATGCGCACTTGCCTGAATTACTCACCAAGCTTCAAAACAAAGTGCCATCACTCTAAACTTTCGGCAAAGCCTTGTTTCATCATCTTGCAAGTGAGTATGACAAATTTCTTGCCTGATCAATTCCTGCCAATATCCACGCCAGGAAATAAGGTACATAAATCCAGTAGCCCAAACAAGATGCCTTAAACAATGATTTCATGGTGTTTTAATGTTCTATGCAAAATTCGGTGTCTTCTTTGCTATAAACCTTAGTTTCATTCCTAATGTTCAAATATACTTCCTAAGACTTTCACAAACCCTTCCTACATGTCTAAAAACCCTATCCCTACCCTTACACTACCATTCCCTTTCCCCAAAGCCCTTCATCCCCTAAACCCTAAAACCTAGGTAATTCAATATCCTAGGCTCCCAAATCCCTATACTTGTAGTAAAATTCCTATTCCCAAATCCCACAACATTTCTACTCCCTATCACCTCCCTCAATTTGATAGTCCCTTCCCCCATCTCCTAATTTTTTCCATCCCATTCCCCACTCCCTAAACCTATATTCCACTCCCAATTCATCTCCGTAGGGTTTTAGACACTAAGACACCATGGTAGAAGAAGAGAATAGAAATTACAGTGAGGAGAAAGATAGATTGGAGGAGGAAGATAGACAGCAGAGAATGACATACAAAGGAGGATGGAAAAACACTATGCCAAGAGAAACAAGATTGCAAGGTCGAAACTTAAGAAAGGCCAATGCAAAAATTGGAACCCTAAAAATGCAAAAAGAGGAAGGGAGGCTTGATATCCTTGCTGAAGCATCACTCCATGCCTATCCCTCATCATTAGTCATCATTCAACAAATTTTAACAAGTTTTGCTGCATTTTTGCAAATTTTGGAAATTTTGTGCATTTCAAGACAGTTTGTGACAGCCAGAATGCTAGGCGCGCAGCTCCCTAGGCGTTGCGCTTTTGTTTGAGGCACTTTTTAGCCACATGAAGACCACCAGTAGATGAAAAATGATGAATACATTCTAGAAAACAACTTTGTTGGGCTTGGTTTGCACAACCGGCAGGTGAAAAGGGGAAAAAACACACAAAAAATCAATGTTGTCTCCTTTTTCACCTTGGCGCTGCGCACTGAGCAGTATTGGGAGAAACACTTTTTGAGGGGTCAAATCAACTCCATTCTGCAAAATAAAGACATCTGGAAAGTAGACAGGATAAGCTTTCCAACGAGCTATCCTGAGCTCAGTTTGGACAACGGGAAGGCACTCAAAACTTGGCTGCAACATGGAGGGCGCCTGGCAAAGAGATGGCGCACCTGGCACAAAAATGGCGCGTTTGACAAATGTCTGATATTTTTCAATTTTCACTGCAAATTTGATTTTCATCTTGGGAAATCAAGTTTTTACTTATGTAATTGATGATGTAAATGTAATTATGGTGTTTTTACTATTACCTAGGGTAAATACATTAGGTAAATAGACTCAATGAGGTGTAATGAATCAGTTCACTTAAGTTAGGGATGAGTCACTTGGACCTCCCTACACTTCAGCTTTCAGCTCAGTTTTTGGTGGAACTGCTCCTCTCATGGATTCGAACAGTGAGGATGGGAGAGGTTGTTTGAGGTCTATATCTTGTACTTTTTGACTCATTACACAATTTGGACTCAATTGGATGTTTTGTATTGATCAGAAACACTAGTGTAATCAGTGTTTGGTTGAAATTTAATGAATGAGTTGCAGCTATTTTGATGGAATACCTGTGGTATGGCATTTTGACATAGTTTCTTCTTATGTTGCATATGTTTGAATGTTTTTTACTCTCATGTTTCATTTCACTTCTATGATATGTTGATTTCCAAGTTGATGAGCAGAATACATCTTACATGCTTTGTTTTGGGGAAATCTTCATAATTTGTCCATTTTCTTCAATTTAGAAAGAATACATGCTTTTCTTGCTCTTTTTAGCACCTCACCGATCTGATCCATCTCACTCAAGAACCTTAAAGTGCTTGAGTGCCTACCTACTTTGCTCCATCAGATGTCTGCAATCATACCCTTATTTGTTTTGACCTAGTCTCTTTGACCTAATCCTCATCCAACAACCAAATATCAAACAAACAAAACCCTTTGCACATCATAACTAGCCTAAAACCCTAATCCATCCAGCCGTCTTGGCTGTGATTCTTTGGACAGAGTCCTCTCTGGCCTGGTAGGGCTAGCTACCAAGCTAAAAGGTTGGTATGCGGTTACCTCAGCTGGACTCTTCCTCAGCCTTAGAGATTCAGAGGAGTGATAACCCCTCCTATACATTATATACCCAAGTGTGGGCTTCCCTTTTATTAGCTACCCTTATACCCCAACATGTGGTCCAGGGTTGCCCCTTCTCATCCCCTACTTCATTCACCTCTCTAGCATATACCACCCCCTTTTAAAGGATGTACCTTGAAAATTGTATCCCCTTTAGAAGTAGAAACCACCTATAGGATACTTGGTTAACCCCATTTGGAATTTGGGAGACATTGGCACATCCCAAAGCCCATTATGGAAGGGCAAGCCATTACTCGATTTCTCTAATGACTTGTACTGAAAAGCTAGGTGATGCATTGGATCTTATGCAAAATTGCATATGGTCTCCATCTTGGGTTTGGTCTCCATCATTGGTTGCTAGATTCTTGGCTCTTAACCTAGGTTGGGTCCACTTGGTCCCGTGTGGTCCCACTCCTTTGGAAAGACAATTCTTCAAGAACCATCCGAGATACCAATTTCAAAAAGGATTTTAGGGATTGGGAAACTTCTTTCACAAGTCATATTCCCCAAACCTAACCCTCAAATCCCCACAACATTGTACCTTTCTTAGAAAGCAAACAAGCTCCATTCTTGACTCTCTTCTGGAAAGGGATTGTTTGGGTCATTTTATATCCATTTGTTGATTTATCTTTCATTTACGACTCCATATATATTGGGTCTCCTCCCATCGGTGAAAGTCCGCAAATAGTAGGGAGCCTTAGCTGATGTGATAGTGGGCTAAGTCTCCATTTGTTGCCCTTGGTCTAAAACCTAACCCTTTAGGAATCCCCTTTAGGTCCCCTGCTAGTTTGAGCAGTAACAGGGCTCTCATACATGACAATGACTCTAATGAATTGATGACTCAATAACAAACCCTGAGAGCTCACAATGGGAGCTTGACCTAAAACTAAATTTCCTTGAGCATGAAACCCTTGCCTCAAGAACAACAATAAATTTATTTTTCTCATTACATCAAATACCTAAAATCATGATTACATATGCCATTATGAAGATCGAACCTGGTTACATATTTCAACACATCAGAAGTCCCCTTAGGTCAAATCTCAAAACCATCCATTCATTTGAATAATTGTTATAGTGTAATGTCCCAAACCAAGGAAATTTGGAACAAACCCTTCAAATCAAATTATCTAGCACTTAATAGGTAATTTCCATGGAAACCCAAACCCCAAAAATTTGACTGAAACCATAAACTCACAAATTGCATAAAATCTCATTAAAAATCACAACATGAGGAACAATGAGAAATGCAGCAACCAAAATCCAACTTTATTATATGTAGATAGATGTTAATACAATAGTCGGGAATGACTCTCCGGTCTCCAAACCGAAACAGAAAAACAATCACTACACCTGTGGATTCTGAATGAATCCACCAAGCGAAGATGGGTGCTCACCCAATCTCTCTAAAATTTAAATCACCTGAGGGTTTCTGTTGTGGGGCTACAAATGGGGTAGAGAACCACGTTCTCAACCTCTCATACAAGAAACAATATCAACTCCAAGATGTTCTCCAATGGTCTCCTCCTCCTCTTTTATAGATTTGATGGACTCCTCTAGAACTTTCTATTTTGTTATTATTTTAATCATGGAGCACTTTTCCCTCTTTTATTTCATTTATAATATTCTTTTTAATGCAAGAAAGGGATAAATTGGCCACCATGTCTCCTCAAGTCACTAAAACTCATATCTAACCATCACATCCTATAGATCTTCTCATTCCAATTCCAACGAGTTATTACACTGAGGTGTTCCATCAATTAATCTCCCTGGAATGCCACCTCGAGCATAATTAATTAAGTTATGCCCAATAATAATACTGATTTTTGAAAGTTGTCAGGATGGGACGGAACGAAAGGCAAATTGTGTGGATGATGGAATATGCCAAGCAAATCCCATCAAATCCAATAAAAACTCCTCAAAACTCCATCGAGGTCCCTGATGACATAAACCTGCTCCACTGACCTGGCCATCTCCTGCCCTGGAAATCCACCATGGCTGTACTATGAAGAAGAATAAAAATGGGGACATGACAGTCTTCCTGCCCCAAGACTGCTTGCCCTCAAACAATCCAAATCTGTGGACCAATCTGGTGGCCAACGCAATTGAAACCCAATGCCTGAATCCCATGCAAACCACTGGTCCACGTCACACCTCCAAGCTATCGAAACATGACTGGATCCTCCAATACCTGGATCCCATGTCCATCTCTGACTCAACCCGCTACTACTAGATCCACCTGGATCCCAATGCCACCAAGAAGGAGCATCAATGCTCCACGACTCCTGTTGTGCTATAACTTCGGCTATGAATGTTGCTGCATCCATCGTGTACCAACTCATCACCTCTCTCCAATCCAACCCTTGGCATAGACCAAGGTCAATCCCATCATGCTGATGCCGTGTTGAAATACTAATGAGTGGCCAGCCTACATCTTGCTGCCAACTTAATCATGTGATATCCCTCACCTCTGAGGGCTCCTGCAATACAACACTCTTGACTAAAAATGATACTCCATCAAAAGGATACCAGCTCATCATCTCTCGCCAAATTGCCAATCCAATGCATGGACACCGGTGCGAAGGATACGTCCGTTATATTGAAATTGATCCATGCTCAACTCTTGATGCTCTACCTGGACAATCAAAACATGTCCAACAAATCTTGCCTCTCTCCCTCTAATGGGAAAAACTGGACAAACTGTGTTGCAAGCCCTGTTTATGTACTCCTGGAGAGGGTTACTGCCTGAAAATATTGCAGCTCAGTTGACTACCACTACATCTGTTTGCACCTCATCAATGGGTGAACCCAAAGATGGTTGCAATGCCGTCTCCCTCACCAAATAGGAAACTCCACGCTCCTTCAGTCTACTAATCTCTTGCCAAATTGTCCTATCATACTCCAACATCTCCTGAAGACAAGTGTCAGCAAATACTGTCACCCTGCCAGCTGCCTGTGCATCTGTCTGCTCCTCATTAATGGTTGACCCCAAGGGTGGCTGCTCATCCTCCACCATCATGGGTTCAATATGAACCTCCAACTGGCCCTTCCTAGAAGGCTCATCATCCTCCTCAACTAACTCATGATCCATCATATGCTACTCATGCTGAATCACCACTAGTGACTCATCATCCTGAATGTCTCTATTAGGATCTGTTGGTGGTTCATCATACACACCAGAATATAAATCTAGGTTGTCGCCAGCATCTCTACAAGTCTGCTCAATCTCCCTTATGTGCTTGCCATGTTGGATCGCCACTGATAGCTCACCTCCTCAGTCGCCTCTCCGTATGGGAATAATCTGTTGCTCATTAAACCAATCCACCAGATAGTTAAGTATACCACGACTGCTGCCATCATCCCCGCATGCTTGTTGATGCTCTTCAGAAGGATCCTCATCTGAATGGGCAGAATGAGTTTCCCCCAGCTCTACCTCTATCATTTCTCCCTTAGCTTTACACCTGTGATCAAGTGTTGTTGGACACCTAATCCTAAAGGGTTAGTGTGGAAGCCGAATGGACAAAGCAGTCCAAGAGACCTTGGGATCTGAATCCCAAGAGTCACCTATTGTACTATAAATGTACATCTTTTGTTAATAAAAATTGTACTCACTGATTTATCTTTCCTATTGTTTTCCTATCCATGTGAGTTTAACATGGTATCAAAGCCATGATGAGTGGCCTGTTTTCCCTGAGAAACTGGTCTGAGTTGCCTTGAATAGTGCTGACTAGAGCTGGCCTAGTCTTCTGTAACGCTCCATTAATTCTGCCATCCCTGCGCTGTACCTGCGCCCTGCTCTTCTGAAGCTGCATACAAAATGATGTCAGAGCTGAAACACGCTGCCTGAAACACTGCTGAGTGAAACGCATGCTTCTTTTCCAGCGCTCCTGACATGCTACCACTGTCCATATACGCTCTGCGTTCACTGTCCATATACGCTCAGCCTCTGTGAAATCTTAATCCTCGCAGATTTGCAGGTGAATAACGCATCTATTTAGTTGAATAAGGCATCATTTCAATAACGCTACGTTGAATAACGCATCTGTCATCTGCGTATCTGTCATACGCATCTGCATAGTTCTCTGCATAACGCTCACCCCTCTGTCCATAACGCATCTGCATTCATTTTCATGGCTGGCTGAGCATATACCTACTGAGCAAAGAAATATATTATTGTGTATAATATCAGTCCCTTAACTTCTCATTTTTTGAGCTGCATGGAGTTTTATAGAGCTAGTATACTACTGTTATAAGAAAAAAAAAAAAGACGCAAAACTTTCCTTGCTGGAGATATCTCAGTGGTTCGACTTCTTCAAGTGACTGTTTGGCCTTTCATTTCACTTGAGGTTCGATTGTTTCACGGAAATTTACCTTGCTGGAGCTCTCTGAGGCTGCGTTGGACAGTGTGTAGCAGTGGACGGCCTGCATTTACTTCATTAGTTTTTTTCTCTCCGGGCGTGAAGCGCTTGTGATGATATTGAATATACTGTAAGGGATTGCGTTAATCGTTTTTCTCTGGCACTTCGAATGAATATACTTGGTAACTGCTCCTCGTTTAAATGCGCACTGTCCTCGAAGGCTCATCGGTTTGTTAAGTGACCGATGCGTTCTCAAAGGCAGCACATATAATTAATAGTCAGTCTCGATGAGCAATGAGTATATCTGTTCCAATGTCAAGCATAATGTCATGCGTAAGCCAATCTGTTGTAACGTTGACAAGGCTGTACCTATCGACCTGATTAGACTGCGTTAAAGTTTCGTTTACTGCTTCATTACATGTCTGGTTGTCGAATGTATTGTTAACGAAGAAATTGCAGTTGTTGATGATGGTATTGTAAGTCTCGTTGGATATCAATCCATGACTCCATGCATAGTCCATGTGTTAACTTTCCAGTCATAGCCGTTATGCGTCTCTGGGTTGCCCACCTGAAATTTTGAAAAGCCCTGTCCAGAGCCTACGTAGACCACTACTACTGTTACGTGTGTGGACCAGCGACCCGCAGAAATAAGTCCGGGCCACCAGAGGATCTCCCTGCTTCGATGTCGCTGCAAATGGGACTGATGATGACGGAGCTGGTGACTGATGGCGATTTGGTGGAGGCTGTAAATGCATACTTGACATTACATTTGTAGTCTTTTGCTTCTTTTGTGATACTAAAACAGTGGGATTCTGTGTAGGACTGGAAGGAGGTACAGCATTGAAAATTACCATGGGGCGTCCCAGCTTTTTAAGGTCGTTTCAAAATTGACTCATGCTAACACCGATTCACTTTACAGATCACTTTACCGACATCGCGCTGGGCCAGATCTATCTCATATATTTGTTTTGCATTCAATGTCAATAGCCGACCTATTCATGTTGCCTACAACGTTCCATTAAATTCAAATTAACAACCCATTTGACTGTATCTCTATTCAATCTCCTCATTCCAATTCAATCCTAACAGAAAACCCAGTTGCAGCACACCCAAATTGGTAGATCGTGCAATCCATGTACTCCGACGGTGCCCTTAATAGGCTTCATTGCAGTACAAGGAGGCCCTCATTTCCCATCCTATTTCACCATTTTAATGAAAAACAGAGAAAACAAGGTTTCACAACAGCAGGCAAATCCTCGTGACTTAATCTGAGAGAGGGCATAACGCTGCTACCTAGTACCCAGGGCATCTGTATTTCACTTTGACCAGAGATATGTGCTCCACAATCTGAGTTTGAATTGGAATTATTTTCCATATATGTGAACCGAGAAGAGCAAGAGGCATCCTGTACTGTTGTAGTAGATGAAAGTTCTTATGGTTTGTTGATCATAAAGATCTTCTTTTTGACTTAGTTGTAAGCTTTTTGACATCAAGCTCACCAGTTTTATTTCCAACAATTCTCTTTGCTACCAGTGGTTTTTTAACTGTACTTGCAATAGCTGGAGGTGGAAGACCTATTTCAGCTTTAGAAGGAACTGCTTGAGAGACATTGCCGCAGTTTTTGATACTCTATTCAAGAGACAGTGTTGATGAGCTAACGAAATTGGGTGCTATTACTGAGATTATATGTCTATATCAAGTGTTGAGATATAAAAGTTTTCAATAAGAATGAATCTGCATTATCTAGTTTGTTGACTCATTGCAAATTTTGATAAAGAAAGAATTACAGTTGCTTTCTGGTATTCCGGTTTCAGCATCTTCAAATTATACTACCTGTTGCTTCTTGTTGCACACTGATCATTTGCTGCACACTTATAAGGATATTGCTGTGTACTGTGAGTGAGTATTACTTTTCTGCATTAAGTAGTAGTTTTTAACGCATAAATGGCCAGAATCAGTGAAGTATTAGAGTTCATGAAAACTCTTATACAATCTACTGTTTATGACACATTACAAATCAGCAAAGGATCTCTCTCAGAAATTCAGACATGTCTACAAAATGCACAGGAAAAGATCGATTTTTTGCAGCTTGAATCACAGCTACAGCAAGAAGAGCTACATCAAAATAGACACCATTCTGAACCTGTTTCTGTTCAGAACATTGAGACAACCACCCATCAGCAGCATGTTAATAATGTTACAGATAAAGCAGCAGTTGTACATGCAGATGCAGAAACTCAGTCTGCACTTCCCAAGCCCATCATCAGACCTTGGGAACAGCTTGTCCACAACAAGCACAGAACTGGTCTTGGATATGACAAGGACTTGTCCTTTCATATTCCAGACTATGCCAAGCCCATTCAGTTTCAGAGTGCTGGATTCATGTATGACAGTTCACCTGCTCCTCATGACAGTTCAACTTCAGCTGTTCCAGATTCTGCCCCTCTTCCACAGCAACAACAACAACAAAAACAACAGATCGTGAAATGCCAACACTGTGACCGAGTTGGCCATCTGAAAGATCACTGTTTTGATCTTCATCCATGTGAGCACTGTCATAAAACCAGCCATTCTTCACACAGATGCTTCAAAAACAAACGTCCTGCAAGAACAAAGATTCATCTTGGATGGATCGCTTCTTGGCAATGGGCATCAACAGCCAAGAAGATATTCCAAACACATGTCAGAACTTGTTCCAGAGTATTGAACAGTCTTGCAGTTGAGTTTTCTCCATCTTCTCACCTTGTACCTGACAGGGGGGGAAATGATGGTCATCTACAAGCTTCAAAGCCACATCAAGCGAGCCTGAGCCACAACCTACTACACCAGTTTCAGAGTTGTAGCCAGAGACAAGATGCCTGAACATGCCTTCAGTTGGCAATCTGGGACTTCCTCTAGCAGAAGACTCCAGCTTCTTGCCAGTTTTGGAAGAGTTCCAGCAGAGTTGTTGGTCATCCTTAAACCATCACAGATTGAGAACACTTCCTCTAGCAGAAGACACCAGCTTCTTGCCAGCTTTGGAAGAGTTCCAGGAATTGCATTAAGCATTCCAGAGTTGTTGGTCATCCTTAAACCATCACAGATTGAGAACACTTCCTCTAGCAGAAAACCTCAGTTTCTTGCCAGTTTTGGAAGAGTTCCGGGAACTGCACTAAGCGTTCCAGTGTTGGTGGTCATCCTTAAACCACCGCCCTTTTTTACCAACATTTCATAGAGCACATTCAGCCTAGTGTTGCCATGCATTTTTTGCACATTTTGTATTACAGCTCTCTTCCTGGACTCATACATAACCCTTCGGATTAAGGGGGGGAATGTTGGACACCTAATCCTAAAGGGTTAGTGTGGAAGCCGAATGGACAAAGCAGTCCAAGAGACCTTGGGATCTGAATCCCAAGAGTCACCTATTGTACTATAAATGTACATCTTTTGTTAATAAAAATTGTACTCACTGATTTATCTTTCCTATTGTTTTCCTATCCATGTGAGTTTAACAAGTGTCCATGCTCCCTGACATGAAAAACAGATCTGCTCTCTTCTCATTTCATTTCTGCTCTTCTTTGGGGGTTCTGGAGACTGCTCTTTCTTTGGCTCCTCGTCTTTTCCAGATCTGAATCCTCCAAAAATCCTCCTTATCAAATTTCTTCTAACAAGAGGGTCAACACTAAGGGCTGCGAGCTGCCTCAGTGACTCATCCATGAGTTAATAAATTTGAAAGTTCCAAGCTCCCTGAAATGGCAATGAAGCAACCTTCAAATGATACTCAGTTGTTTGTATGTCTTTAGCAATAATTTTCAGAAGAAAAGGATCTTCCTTTGTACTCTCCTTACTAGAATAGGGATCAGCTAGGCTCCCTCCAATATAATGTCCAAGTGCAAATGTAGTTTCAGCAAGGTATTTTCAACTATCTTACTGTAGCAACGTTTAATTCTTGTTGTTTAGTACCCTTGAAAGGTTTGGTCAAGAAGGAATGTGTTCACTGTTGTAGGCGTATTTCTATTCCACTAAATGTCGAAGGAACAATACTACTTGTGTATTTTAGAATCTTCTAACAGCAACATAGAAGAGGTATTTGACCCACTACACTCAGACTTATTCAAAGAATGGTATTTACTCTATTTCAGACTTCACACATGAAGCATGTTTTGACTTATCCATGACATTGACAATAGTACAATAATACTCCAATAGCTGATTCAATACACAAACCCCCCCACTTGACATGACAAGACACATGCAACCTCAAGCTCTACTCAACAATAAACCCTAGCATGAACTCTCACATGCAATGATTGTGACTATATGCGCACTTATCAGCTGTGATTCAATACAAGACTCTGCAACATATACTTTGTATGACATGTGTCCGAATACAATGATAATACCAAGTACTCTCTACAACATATGAGGTTTAACATGAGAACAATAGACAACTCCCTGCAAATACCTTGTTAACAGTATAGATATAGCTCTTGCTGAAAGAAAAAAAAATAAAAATAAAAATAAAAAATTAAAGCGAACCTTGTCTCTGCCAGTGCCAGGGAACTCTGTCAAAGACAAGTTGAGACTACTTACCCGTGAATAGCTAAGTCGGATGTGTCAAAGAGTCCCGAATGTGTTGTGGGATGTCAGAGTTCCAAGATCGATGCGAATGAATGAGCTCTGATGCGTCGAATAAATAAGTTTGGTCTCATGACACGCATGCCACAAATCTAAAAAAAAGCAACACTTGAAGGGAAACTTCTAAAACAACTTTGCATGTAACCTTTGGCTGCTAAAAATAGCTCCCTGAATCATTGGATGCCTTTTGCATGTTCTCTTACTATTCTAGGAAGATCAAGTCATGCATGCATGCAAGTCGAATTTCCTCGGTCCCAGGTGGAACTGGTCAACCGAATTGTCCATGCATGCAAGTGTTTAACTGCTTGGGAAAAATGTGCATTTTTGGTTGGGACTTGGGCTGACTGCCCAGGAGGTTTGCGCAATTTCTGGGCAAAGCAACTGATTGTTGCCCAGATTTGTGCAAATCCTGGGCTGAACAGCCTGCTGCTGGGAAAATTTACGCAAATCCTGCTGGGAGGGTTGGCTGGCAGGATTGCGCAATCCTAGAGCCCAATTTATACAATTCATGGAGGGAAGGTTGGTTTCCCTCCAGAAACGCGTAATTTTCAAGGGGAAGTTGCTCAGCCGCAGCTGGACCAAGTCCGAGTGAGCAGCCTGTGAGGGGAATGGATCAACTGTGATCGACACGCTGCCTTTGTGCGAGGAAAACACTGAAGATTGAGAACTTTTGACGAGGAAAGACAAAGTGTTGTGTAAGGTTGGTAGGGAGGCTCCAAAACAGGTTAAGGCAAAATTTTGGAGGGTGGTTGTAGCCACTACAACACTTGGCGACATACTGGTAAAACTCTAGCGCTCTGCATAGACCTTGTTCGTGAAAAGCAAGTCTAACACCTCCGAAAGTATTGTTCAATTCTTAGCTCATCTTGGTTTCACACTAACTTGATTGTAAGATGTAGCATCTACCAAGCCCTTGGTCGATTGAGACACATTCCAAGCCAAGGCAACACAGTTGTTTCGATTGGGGTTGAGGGGTATATAGATGTACAAGCAGTATAGTTGTCAAAGTCTTAGTTTTATCTCTGGTGTTGCTCCATTGCCAGTAGGCCTGGACAGTACCCCGGTGGAGTCACATAGGAACACAAGCATGGCTCCGTTACCAGCGAGCCTGGTCAGTACCCCGGCAGAGTTACTTGCATCACCTCCCTGCGTTGGAAGCCTTTCTTTTCTTTCGCCTTATTCATTTTTCATTTTGAATATTTTTTTGACTTTTCATTTTTTCATTTACACTGTGTTGTTGCACAGAATGTCTAGGCACTACGACAACGGCTCAAATCAGGGGCAGTCACCTTGCTCCCCAATCTCTCATTTTACACTGTCTCCCTACCGCAGGCTAAGGGGGATAGACCCTATGGAAAAATGGGATGAAGAAGAACTGGTTGGGAACCAACCAGTTCGGGAGACACAGTGAAGCGATCAAGTACTTGATTAAGATTTGGCAAGACTTATAGGATTTGATTAGATTTTAAACGATTGATCCCAGTGCCTTATGGAGTCAATGATCTTGCTAGGGAAATTAAGACCAAGTAATCGATTAGCAATTGCTGCTTAGATGAATGACTATTTTATATGAAATACAGATCCTAAAACTAATGTGAGATGCAAGAATCTTGGTTTATTTTAGTTAAATGCCTATTTAAATGTGAACCCTTCAATCTTTTCTGTGTTGAGCCTGATTTCATAATAATTGGTAGAGAGAAGATCAGGAGAAGCACACTAAAGTCTGATTAACGATACCTCTTCTGAAATTATAACATACCTGGTGCCTCCGGCGTTGCAAAGAAATGTGGCTTTAATGACTACTAGGTCACTGTTTTAAGTACTATTAAAACAGGCTTCTCAAGAAAAGGCAAATGGAAATCTATCTGTCTATCGACTATGCTTATGCTTGGAAGTAAATTTTATCTATGCAAAGTTAACTTATATGAAAATGCACCGTAAGATGAGATGAAGTTAGACTCGAGAATGGGAAAACACTTATGCTGCAAAAGCCCTCAATTACTCAAATGAAATGCTCTCCTTTTTTTAGATGAAGACTTAGAAAATAAACTCTTGAAGATACTATAGTTAAAACACCAGCATATTTCAAGTCTTTTTAATACAATTTAGCTCAAAGAGAACAAAAACAACTTTGTAATTCGATATCAATGTCAACAGATGCTCAAAAAAATACTCAGTTTATGAAACAAAGGATATGCATTTTATCACAATTCTATGACAGAGTACTTGATTCTCAGAAATTAATTTTTAGGACAGCAGTAAGAAAAACTTTATGACAACACCGATATGACAATGAAAACAATAAGCTATCAATGATATCTTTATGCCAAAAATTTACCAAAATTTTCCCAAACTTGCCCACATGAATTATCAAAAATTTTCAGTCTGTTATGATGTGATTCCCTGAATTATATCAAATTTGATATACTTATTACAGCTAGCAATTAAAACATGAAATAAGTCTAATGATGAATGCCCAACTCTAGAAATTAATTCCTTAATGTAATAAACAACTTAGGAATTGATTTTAGGCTAACCCACATGAAATTTTACCACTGTTATATTTCAGACTTCAGAAACAGAATTATTCAAAGATAACAGTGACCCAAAATGTAGATCTAGGCCAAATTTTTGATACATATCAAACATAAATGACTTATTAATGTATTTAACAATTTTTTTAGTTAATTTAAAACCACTTAAAAGTGTTTTTCACCACTATTAGAAAAGTATATAACCGTTGTAGCAAACAGTGAGGGAAAAGATGGTTTACAGATCAAACCCTTAGGCCCTAGGCCCTGAAGATCACTTGCCCAAGTTGCCAAAAAAATTTCAATACCTAAAACACAATTTTTTACCAAATTTTCTGCAAAAACCCACCAATGACTAGCTTCTTAAAATTAAATATTCAAATCAGAAACGGAGCAAGGGAAATCTAGGGCCAACGAGAGCTAGCACAGGGTTAGGAGAAGGCAGATCTAGGCTTAGGAGCCCCAAAACTTGAAACCTCTGAAAAAATTATTTTACTTAAGATCTTCAGATTTATTGCAAAATCTTTAATGGTTGGCCTTGTAAAAAGATTTGAGATAAGATATTCCCCTCCAGGGCCTAAATTTGCCTTAAAACCCCCAAATCTTCTTGAAAAATCTCAAATCTGAAGATTTACTTGGCCGATTTCTCAGATCTATTCCTGCAAACAATCTTTAAGCCTAGATCTTGCCCTCTAGGATCTAGATCTAGCTCAGATCTAAAGATTTACTTCGCTGATTTCTCATATCTATTTCTCCACAAGTGAAAAAAGAATAACCCAATGCCCAATATGTACAAAAATAGAAAAAAATTCAAAAAACGCAAGTATTAAAATTCAAAATTATGTTACAAAATTTCAGATCTACAAAAGTAAATAATAGATCTATACAAATAAATAACAGATATATCAGATCTGAGGAGTATGAGTCTAACTCCACTCCCAGATCTGATAATCTAAGGCTCTTAATAGCCAGATCTAACAAAATTTCCACAAAATATTTTAAAGATTTTGAAATTTTAGAGAGGTACGAGCCCAAAAACACCCTGCAGAAAAAAAACTATCATTAGATAAATCCTGAGGCTTATATGAAGTAGGCTCTTCAGAAAATATGTGTTGAGAGTTGGTTGGTCCAACCGAGGACTATCCCCAAACGCTCAATCAGAACCTGAGAGATCTTCTGCAAACACTAGATCAATCATCAAATCGAGTAGAGAAATAGAACAACAATAAAATTCTGAAGAAATAGAGATACCTGCTACTTCAATCAAAATTAAAAATGTTACCTTAGATCCAGCAAACTGAATAAGATACCTGTATTCAGATTATTCTAAGAGAGTTATTGATTAATAGTTTTCACATAATATTAAGCAGAAATTAAAACTAGGTTACCATAAATTCATGAAGTGTAACACTACAGCACGTTGAAACCCCAAAGACTTTTGCATTAATTCAAAAAAGTATACAAGAGAGCTTCAGAGCTTAGTACTCGATCCAGAGATCAGATGAACTGACTGACAAATGACCTCCTATTTAAAGATAAATCCTCCAACCGCTAGTTCGAGTGATCCTCGTCAAAAAAATATCGACCGTTGATGAAGATTAAAATTTCTTTTAATCTCATCTGTCGAAATTTTAAATTCTTGAAGAAATTCGAATTTTTCAATTAAATGCATTTTAATTAACTCAAAAATAAAATTTTGAGTTAATTTCCTCGAAAATTTGACTTTGACTTAAACCCCAAGGACCAAAGGCTTAAAATTTAGCAAAATAATTAATTTACCTCAGTCCTGGAACCTTTTAAAATTTGAATTTTAAGGACCCACGAATTTTGCCTTTGGAAAATTTAAATTTACCTAGGACCTATAATTAATTAAATCTCTGGCTTAGGATTTTAATTAATTTTTTGCCCAAAAAATAATTAATTAATCTATAAGGGGGATAAATTATTTTTCTAACCCTCAAGACACTTTACATCATCATTTTCATATTTTTTACATCACAAGGGGGAAAACCCATCTGAGATAAACCCTCACAGACTACACATTTCTGCAACACAAATATAATCCAACAGACTAAGCAATTTGTAATAAAATAACCTAACCAAATAGTTAGGATTATTCCCAAATCACTTTTGCATAGACTCGATCTAGAACACTAAGACTCCCCTAAGATCCCAATGACAAAATCCACTCTGGGTTTGGGGTAAAGCTGAAGGAAAACTCTGCCGACCATCCAAGAATGGATCGATGAGACAAAAAATCTCCCGGAATGTAGATCGTCACCAAAAAAATAGGTTTACCCAGGAAATTACATACACGACACAGATCTGTTGAGATTATTTACAATTTACACATGCAGAAAGAGTTTACAATATAACATAATGATCAGGCTGATGATGACAGTTGAACGGCACGGACATGTCGATCAGGCGTTATCCCTTTTGCGAAAAAAGGGGGTGTACTGCTATGGGTCGTTGACACGTAGTGGTCAACATCTGGCTCTACTTGGGGACACGTTGCTACAACGGAGGAATGTGAGAATCCAGAATCTGCACCCACACAACACACAATATAACATAAGTAGCGTCCTTCCAAAAATCATCATATAACGTTAAGCACAGGAAAGATATAAGCTCTTCATTTATTAACTAGTCTAATAACATGAAAAACACATCTAACTACAAAACAAAATATTGAAATAACAGGGTATAAGGTTAGAAATACAATACAAAGATGCCCCATGGCATCATATGTGTTCAATATAGTGCATACTGAGCATTTGCCTGCTTTCAGGCAAATCTGTCAATTATTTCTCAGATGTGCCTGCCCAATCCTACATATGGTAAGACTTTTTCCTATCCGAAAATCAAGTTGCTCACGGCCATCTGATATATCAAATTGCTCTCTTAATCGCTTTCTCTTGGGCTTTTCCTTTGTGGCAGGTTTTCTCACTGATGATGTGGAACATTCTGTTTCAAAACTCTCAGATGAAGTATGTAAGATATGCATGACATGTCTCTCTTCATTCTGCATCTACTCTGTCAAGAATGATGGATCAGTCTCACAGGTGTCATGAGTTATAACTTGATCTTCTATGACTGGTGGATTAACCATGTGAGCATCAACCTGATTATTAATTTCCATTTTATCCAGGTCACCTTCAATTAGCCACTTTTCAATGGAACAAAGGACCTCATAATAAGATGGAGCTTGCTGCAGTAGATAGGGAGGCTTATGATCTGTTGACGTTTCCTTGTTTCTTTCATCCTCTGACTGATGCTGAAGTTTTTGTACCTGTATTGTTATGGCATCCATCTGGTTAGAGTGTTCAACCTTCATAGCACTGACTTCCTTGGCATGGTCTTCCTCCATGCTCAATAACTTATTCTGAAGACATATCTGACTAGCTTCCATATCTTTTATTACTTTGTCATTATCTGCTTTTATGGTCATCAAGCAATGTTGCATAGAGTTTATCTCTTTCTCATGATTTGCTACTATGGTAGCTAACTGATTATTATAATCAAACCTCATGATGGTAATTTCTTCATCCATAGTTGACAATCTGTTCTGAATCGAACGTATTTCTTCCTCATAACTTGTTTCCATGGCATTCACGTGATTTAAATGATTAAATTCCATGTTCATCATATTTTCCTCTAGGGCCAATAACTTGTTTTGCATAGAATTAATTTCTCTACCATGATTAGCTTTCATGGTTTCCATTTCCTTTTGCATGTCAGTCCTCATATCCTCCATATTCTGAGCACACTTTTCTACTATGGTGGTTGCGTGATCCTAGTGTTTAATTTTCATGATTTCTATCTCCTCATCACGTTTTTCCAGTTGAGTGTATAAAGTTTTCATATCCTTGATGTAATCAATTACAAATTTCTCTTGATTAAGCTCCATAGTTTTTATCAGCGGCGTTTGACTGAACTACATCTCTTTAACCAATGCTTTAGATCTTCTATAAATTGCTTATCATTTTCCCTTTCATTGTCGACACTGATTTGACAACTTGTCCCTGTTTTTCCACTATCATGGATTTGACTTGCAACGGTACAAGTGGATGGCACATTCTAATATGGAGAATTGTCTTGAAATCTTTCATTGACAGTTGGATACTTTACAAAATCACTTTCATTTTGTTGCATAATTTTAGGGGCACAAAGCGAGCTACCTTGATAACCATATCTATCTTTAAAAGCATTGATGATGTCTTGTAAAGAAGCAAAAGAATCTTTAGGGCAATTATTAAACCAATTCAAAGCATCACCCTCTAAAGAAAAGGCAAATAGACGCATTTTGACATCTTCATGATCATACTGGGGAGAACTACAATATATGAGCATTGTATGAGTAAACCTGCATAGATGTTTTCTAACAACGACTGAATCACCAACCGAAAACAAAGACAATTTATGAATGGCCACTTCCAGAATATCATGGAGAACATTAGTAAAATGACACGAGGTAAGCGAATCATCCATGATGAATTTCCTGAAGGAATAATGAGGGACCAAATGGATGATAGAGAGAGAGCCTTGTTCAAGAAAATCAAGAGATCCACAAGAAGCGAGCTTCTAGTAGAAATTCTTGTAAGAAATGAAAGAAGTGGAGTCACCACTTGAACATGAATCTAACTCTAGGATCCAAAGGGCAACAACAACTGGATATAAGGGAGGGCTTCTTGTCTGAGAAATAATAAATGGAAGAAGTGGAGTCGCCACCCAAACAAGAAACGAACCGAAATGTCCAGGTGCTAAAGGTGCAGATGAAACGATTAACAAGATGACGAAATATAGGGCGATGAAATGATCAAATGACGCCAGTAAATTTTGTGCCGCTTGACAGGCTAATGAATGGCGGAAAATCTAAGATGATTAAAACGATGTCGAAGAAACCAAGGACATAAAAAACTCTGTCCCCGGTGGCGATTCCAAGGAGTGTTGACGTTGTCGGCTCCAATGGGAGATGAGAAAGATGAAAGATGAATGTCGTAAAGCCAAGGCCCAATAAATCAGTCCTCGGCAACGGCGCCAAAAATGTTGGCATTGCCGGTAATAATGATAATGATGATATGAGGAGAATGAAGATAAAATGACGTTGAAGCGCCGAGAATAAAATATCCCCAGGAACGGTTCCACAAATGTTGTCGCACAGAATGTCTAGGCACCGCGACAATGGCTCAAATCAGGGGTTGTCACCGTGATCCCCAGTATCTCCGTTTAAGTTGTCTCCCTACCGCAGGCTCAGGGGGGTAGACCCTATGGAAAAGTGGAATGAAGAAGTTCGGGAGACAGTGAAGCGATCAAGTACTTCATTTTAGCAAGACTTATAGGATTTGATTAGATTTTAAACGATTGATTCCAGTGCCTTATGGAGTCAACGATCTTGCTAGGGAAATTAAGACAAAGTAATCGATTAGCAACTGCTGCTTAGATGAATGACTATTTTATATGAAATACAGATCCTAAAACTAATGTGAGATGCAAGAATCTTGATTTATTTTAGTTAAATGCCTATTTAAATGTGAAACCTACAATCCTTTCTGTGTTGAGCCTGATTTCGTAGTAATTGGCAAAGAGAAGATCAGGAGAATCACATTAAGGTGTGACTAACGATACCTATCTTGAAATTCTAACATAGCCGATGCCTCCAACGCTGCAGAGAACTGTGTCTTTGACCACTGCAAGGTTACTGTTTTAAGTACTATTAAAACAAGCTTCTCAAGAAAAGACGGATGGAAATCTATTTGTCTATCGACCAAGCTTATGCTTGGAAGTAAATTTTATCTTTGCAAAGTTAACTTATATGAAAATGCACCGGAAGATGAGATGAAGTTAGACTCGAGAAATGGGAAAACACTTATGCCGCAAAAGCCCTCAATTACCCAAATGAAATGCCCTCAAACCCTTAAGCCCCCAAATGAATTACCCAAAATCCCTCAAACCCTTAAGCCCTAGGCCTTGAAGATCACTTGCCCAAGTTGCCAAAAAAATTTCAATACCTAAAACACAAATTTTTACCAAATTTTCTGCCAAAACGCACCAATGATTAGCTTCAGAAAATTAAATATTCAAATCAAAAATGGAGCAATGGAAATCTAGCGCCAACAAGAGCTAGCACAGGGCTACGAGAAAGCAAATATGGGCCTAGGAGCCCCAAAACTTGAAACCCTTGTTCTGAAAAAATTATTTTGCTTAAGATCTTCAGATTTATTGCAAAATCTTTAATGGTTGGCCTTGTAAAAAGATTTAGGATAAGATATTGCCCTCCAGGGCCTAGATCTATCTCAAAAACCCCAGATTTTCTTGAAAAATCTCAGATCTCAAGATTTACTTGGCTAATTTCTCAAATCTATTCCTGCAAACAATCTTTGAGCCCAGATCTTTCCCTCCAGGATCTAGACCTAGCCCAAATCTGAAGATTTACTTGGCTGATTTCTCAGATCTATTTCTGCACAAGTGAAAAAAGAAAAACCCAATACCCAATATGTACAAAAATAGAGAAAATCCCAAAAACACAAGTGTTAAAACTCAAAACTATGTTACAAAATTTCAGATCTACACAAGTAAATAACAAATCTAACAAATAATTTACATATCTATACAAATAAATAACAGATTTATCAGATCTGAAGAGTATGAGTGCAACTCCGCTCCCAGATCTGATAGTCTAGGGCTCTTAATAGCCAGATCTATCAAAATTTTCACAAAATATTTAAAAGATTTTTAAATTTTAGAGAGGTACTAGCCCAAAAACACCCCGCAGAAAAAAGATTATCGTTAGATAAATCCTGAGGCTTATATGAAGTAGGCCCTTCAGAATATGTGTTGAGAGTTGGCTGGTCCAACCGAGGACTATCCCCAAAAGCTCAATGAGAACCTGAGAGATCTTCTGCAAACACTAGATCAACCATCAAATCGAGTAGAGAAATAGAACAACAATAAAATTCTGAAGAAATAGAGATACCTTCTACTTCAATCAAAATTAAAAATGTTACCCTAGATCCAACAAACTGAATAAGATACCTGTATTCAGATTATTCTAAAAGAGTTATTGATTAATAGTTTTCACATAATATTAAGCAGAAATTAAAACAATGTTACCATAAATTCATGAAGAGGAACACTACAGCACATTGAAACCCCAAAGACTTTTGCATTAATTCAAAAAAGTATACAAGAGAGCTTGAGAGCTTAGTACTCGATCTAGAATCGAATGAACTGACTAACAAATAACCTCCTATTTAAAGATAAATCATCCAACGGCTAGTTCGGGTGATCCTCGTCAAAGCAATCTCGACTGTTGATGAGGATTAAAATTTCTTTTAATCTCATTTGTCGAAATTTTAAATTCTTGAGGAAATTCAAATTTTTTAATTAATTGCAATTTAATTAACTCAAAAATACAAATTTTGAGTTAATTTCATCAAAAATTTGACTTTGACTTAAACCCCATGGACCAAAGGCTTAAAATTTAGCAAAATAATTAATTTACCTCAATCCTGGGACCCTTTAAAATTTGAATTTTAAGGACCCACGAATTTTGCCTTTGGAAAATTTAAATTTACCTAAGACCTATAATTAATTAAATTTCTGGCTTAAGATTTTAATTAATTTTTGGCCAGAAAATTTAATTAATTAACCTATGAGGGGGATAAATTATTTTTCCAACCCTCAAGACACTTTACATCATCATTTTCATATCTTTTATGTCGCAAGGGGGAAAACCCATTTGAGATAGACCCTCACAGACACGAATATAATCCAGCAGACGAAGTAATTTGTAATAAAATAACCTAACCAAATAGTTAAGATTATGCCCAAATCACTTTTACATAGACTCGATCTAGAACACTAGGACTCCCCTAAGATTCCAATGACAAAATCCACTCCAGCTTTGGGATAAAGCTGAAGGAAAACTCTGCCGACCATCCAAGAATAGATCGGTGAGACAAAAAACCTCCCGGAATGTAAATCGTCACCAGAAAAATAGGTTTACCTAGACAATTACATACACGACACGGATCTGTTGAGATTATTTACAATTTACACATTCTGAAAGGGTTTACAATATAACATGATGATCAGACTGATGATGATAGTTGAACGGCATGGACACGTCAACCAGGCGCTATCCCTTTTGTGAAAAAAGTGGGTGTACTGCTATGGGTCGTTGACACGTAGAGGTCAACACACTATGCATAGCACTTATTCATTTCAGAGGTGGAAGAGGGATCCTGACTTATTGAGAGCAGAGGAGGTTGTTCCAGCAGAGAAGTAGTTTATTGTATCTCTAACATGCATGTTAAGATTTTCCCCTCACCTTACTCTACTTGACTGAGCTGACAAGGGTTAACCCAAAAACAACCGACTAGAGAAGGTGACACTAGTTAGCACGCAAGCATTGTGATTTTACCAAGGATCACTTCGAACAGTACGTATTTTCTTTCGATGTATCATGGACTAAAAGTAACAAGCTCATCATACAGAGGCAAGATGATAGATAACCAAGTAGTGATAGTTGTACAAGCCCTCTTGTACTTTACCCAACTTGCATCAAGAATCATACATGGTTTCATGCAAGACTAACCTACAAACGAAACAAATGAACTAACAAACATCAAAGTAAAGCAAAAGCGAAAGTGAAAGTGAAAGCAAAGCAAGTAAGCAAACAAGCAAGCAGACAAACAAGCAAACAAAGCATGTAAGCAACTAAGCATGCAAGCAAACAACTACTCCTACTACTACACTAACAGTGCATGGGCATGATCACGTGAAGTGATACTTCCAATGTAGCCACCGCCGCATTGGTAGACCCATGTTGGTGAAGGCTTGGTCCGTGAGCAACCCAGTTGTGTGAACCAGCAAACAAGAAAGATATAACAATGAAGACAACCACACTTCGTGTTTCAAAGTGCCCACAGGACATGAGTGAGTGCATGTGCATGACGGGAAGTTTGTGGACTTATCGTGGTGCTGTGTGACACTACGTGCAACTTTGAAGCATAAGCACACTCTTGATTGTGACATGCAAGCAAACGAAAGAAACAAAGATAACTTGCGTCGCGAACGAGTGCTTGCAATGTAAGACTCCTCCAATGCATGAGCAATGGGATCGTGCAGTTCGAGTGGAGGAAGTGTGATCTATGAGTGAGATGGATCTTCAATGCATACAGATGAGTGATGAGGAGCCTTGGGTGATTAAACAGTTTCATGATCAGAAGTGAGACTAACCCCAAGAGAGCGAGGACCTGACATAACCATCAGTTTGGGCTGAAGTGCCTCGACAGTCTTGGGTGTCTCAACCTCATCATCAGGTAGATCATCATACACCGGTGGCTTCGAAAGATCAACTGCGTAGATTCATGATCGTGATAAAAAATGGAAGCAAATGGATCACAACCGCCACAATCAGAAAAATCAATGAATTCTTTTGTTTCCTTATGATCAGATGAATCGAACAGAGGGGTAGATGATAAGCGAACAAACTCATCCTCGGTGTTTCCGGCAAAAGACAGATGAAGGATCAAGTGGATCTTACACGAGTAACTTATCCTCTCCGTTGTCGAATGATAGACTAACATTTGGTGAGTCCTGCGAGTAATCAACAATGGGTGCACCCGTGGACGAAGACACACATGCAAAATCATGGATGGCAAGTTTACCAAAGAGGTTAGGAAAAAACGGAGGAGGCTCGGACAGAAGGGAATCATCCTTCACCGAGTGTTGTTGTTCAAGCTCCCACTCATACTCTTCATGAATGACAATGCATGTTGGTTGTACAACACCAACTCCGTCAGTGGGTTGTTCCTTGTTCACAACAATTGAAAAGTCTGGAATGGACGAACACAAGACATCATCATCTGGAGGAACACCTGAGTGCGAAGATGGAGGTCGAAGAAAAGAATGCATATGAGAACTCGAAGGACTCACAACCAAATCTGTGCGAAAATTGAGTGGAGTGATGTTGGGAGAGTGTGAAGGATGAACAGGTGTGTGAGCATGATCCTCAACATCACTAGGCAGTGGTGGAGCTGTTGAATGAGAGGGAGGTGGACAGTCAGTTGAGACAGTGCCCGCTCCCACATGAGATTGCGTAGTTCCATCAATGAAGAATGTTGAGTGAGGCTTGATATCAAGCTTCCTCTTGGGACGGGCAGATTTCTTAAGGCAATACTCGAACCAGTCCCAAAGATAACCGAATTTCATCTGGCTCCTCGGAGCTTGAAACTGCAAGTCATGGAAGCGCTGCCAAAAATCAATAACGGATTCATGTGGAGCCCTCCGTTGTTGTAACAGTTTCCGGTCAAGATGGTCTGGATCAAAATGATGGAACGTGTCTTCAATCAGATCACAGAAGTGCTCAAATGAGTGCATGATGACACCTAATGAAATGGAGATTCACGAAGTGTGTATGCAAGAAGCAAACCGGCCTGTTCATCAAAAAACTCATCTTCACCATCACCATTATACGTGTGAGTGGACAAGAGATTGAAAAGATTCCCCGTGATGGAGACATCTTCACGATTCGAAAAACACCTCGGGGGAATAAGAGTGCAAGACTCCATGAAAGATATGCAAAGGTTCAAAACTAGATGAGTGGGCACAGCTTTTCATCAAGCCCTCCTTCTAGCGCCAGAATTGTTGACAGTGCTAGACCCGCCAACACGTCAAGGGGATCTCCCGGTAAGAAGTCCCAGTTAGACCTCAGACCATTTGGTGTAGGAGTCCTAGTAGTGGGTCGTAAGGTAATTCCTTGACCGCGATGTCGCACAGAGGCAAGTAAGATAACTCTGTCAGCAGCAAGGGTGTGACTAATGCAGTGAGTCAAAGAAGGGTGTATGCGAGGTTCTAACATTTCGAAGGGAGAAGAAGGTGAAGGTGAATTCCAGGTTGAAAAGGATCAGTCCCAACTCTGCTAGGGACACACAACACAAAAGGACATGCACAACTTCCGGCGGAGCAGTGCACTCGGATGCAGCAGTCACATCATACAAGGTAAGATAACACATACAACACTCATGGATCACTTCGAGAGGAGTGCGATGGTTGTTACAGCAAGGTTCATGTGAAAGGTTTTTCTGATGTCTGAAAGAGCAGTTGACACGGACGGTAATAGCATTAACAACATATACAACACATTAACAACAAGATTCATATAATTGCATGTGAATCAGTTCATACACAAGTACGTAAGTTAAACAACATAAATCATTAAGGCAACCGGAGCAGTACAACTACAGTAACAACATGTGCATGAAAATGTGTTGGCTCTTATTATATAAAGAAGTGTAAGTCTCAATCATATAATACATCCATGTAAACCTACTAGCCCCAACAATGGAACGTTACAGTCACATCCACCTACTCCTCCAAAGAGATGTACTAGCTTCGTGCAGTGGAGAAGCCAAGGCACGTTACAATACAGTCCAAGCCTTCTTCAAGATAGTCTTAGTAGAAGCTTGGTTGACCAAAGGCCAATACAATGAGTTATGAGGGACTATTTATAGCAAAGGGTGGGATGACTCTTGACGTCCCCTTTTGTGATCATTCAACTACCCTCATGACTCTTCACCTACTCTATGATTGTTACGTCCACTATTGACATTTGACATGACTCAACATTACAATGCACATGTACCCATGTGAACAATGGCTTGAACAAGCCAAACTAGACATCATTCGGACTTAGACAACCTTTTAAGTCCAACTGCTCGACATCCTCATGTTGATCAACAGTGACATATTGATGCCAAGATTGGTAGTTCTTGATAGTGTCTGATTGTTCTGCTGTGACATTTGTCTGAAACTTGAACGTTGCCTCCATAGCATCTGTGTACACTGCTCGAGCTCCTCTGTCCAACTCATCTGAGAGCATGTGCATCATTGTCTTCAATGTGGTTGGACCAACAACGTACTTGCGCATGATGTCTGCACTAATAGGCATGTCTGGGCTGATGGCGGTGCGCATCAACTCGTCGAAGTACGACTCAAGCTCCTGTCAAACCTCCTTCTTTGTCTTCGCCTAGGTGAGAGTCCCAAGTGATGGGATCGCATGAGTGTGCACTATAACATCCATGCTTTTGAATACTCATGCATGGGAAGCCTATATGCTAGGTATGAGTTGCTGTAGGTCTTCATAATTTCCGATCTGACTCCGGATACGTGCTTGCAGCTCGATCGCATTAGCCTTCATCATCTTTGGCAAGTGAAGCAAGGCTCCCTTGTACTTCATCGTCTATGCTTGCATGTTATCAACAGCAGCATGTATGTTCTTCAAGATGCGTGCTCTTCTCGCACATTGTTCTTGCCATCCGTGGAGATGGACGACTGCTTGGTGTACTGTACCAAACTTGGAGTACAATGCTCGCGTGACTGTATCCAGGGATAATACTTCATCTAGTATTGCCTTCTTCAGTTCGGCTCGAGCGGACATTGTCACCAAGTCTCCTCCTTGCTTAGCCACCTGTAGTTCTTTCGCCATTCGCTCATTCTCAGCTATGAGGAAACGAACACTTGAGTTAGTGGCTTCGGCATACACTCTAGTTGCAGCGGCCAAAGCAGCTGGATGCTTGTGCACATAAATCACAATCACTTGTTCTTCAACTTGCGCAAGGGATGTTTGGTCCTCCGGAGTCGGTACTCTCTAATGAGATTTGTCAAAGGAGATGTTGTGCATCTCTGCTTCCGGCTCACCTCCAAGGATCTTAGTGCCCCCTTGGTCATTTGATACTTGCTTATCATCAGGATGTAATGAAGCAGGTGAGTCGACCTCTTTGTGGTGAGGCATGAGGTCGATATCCCGTTCCACCTCCTGCTGCTCCATGTCTGCATCCAACTATTCAAGTGCCTGTTGTATCTCATGAGAAAAGTCTTGCCTCTACGATGGTTGACACTGTTCACCTGATGCCAGTTGTTCAGATGAATCAACCACTTGTACAGGCGCTGCTTAGTCTGTCTGCACGTGATGCGCCCCCTGCTGAATCTGTTGTTGCCGCACTTCCTTCTCCTGTTGGCACAACTCTTGTTCTTTCCAGAGTTGCTCCCTCAACTCATGCAACTCCTTCTTTGTTTCTTCCATTCTCTTCTTATCCCTCTGCCTTCGCACGATTCGCTTGTCGCGTTGCTGCCTCTTCGCCTGAATAGCCATAGCTACTTGTTCTACAAGTGGATCTGCTCAAAACTTGCAACTTTGCTCCTCCTCCATGTGGTCGACCATATTCCTCCTCCCTTTTTCGCGCACAGCTATGCTTGGCTCTGCTGCCTGTGTTGTTGTTGCTACTGTTGATGCTCTCCGTGATGTTGCTTCATGCAGCTTTGCTAACCACTCTACGGTGAAGCTGACCTGTTCATTGGGTCTGGAGGAATTGTAGCAGTACCTCCATTTGTCCTTGGCCCAATGACATGCCCCATGGATCCAGTTGAACTGAACTCTTGCGCAGTGATCCTTCACAATGCAATGTGGGTCATACGCGTTCAAGCTTCGGAAGTCGAAAGGATACTTCATCATTTGTTTTGTTTCGACATCCACTTGCTTGATACTCTGGATCTCATATAACCCAATCCGCAACGGAAGAGCGGGCGAAGGTGCCTTCTTCTCCTACTGCAGTCTAGCTGTCAATCCTGCGAGATGTAGTACGCTACTTCCTGCATGACAAGCACGTCTAAGGCGAACTTTGGCAGAACATGCAGAGACTTCTCTGCATTGAACACTCGGATGAACGTGCCAGATGGTGAGGCATACCAATCTGCAATGCCTAGCAATGCCTTCATCGCTTCCTCTGACATGCAAGGTGGATCCTATTCGAACGTGCCAGATGGTCAGGCATACCAATCTGCAATGCCTAGCAATGCCTTCATCGCTTCCTCTGACATGCAAGGTGGATCCTATTCGAATATCAACCTGTACACTGCGGTGACAAAATGGTCGAACAGCCGCATGATCACTCCTCTGAAGCTGCATTCGAACAACAACTTGAAATACGTGTTCACAACAGTCTTCGCTGGTGACCATGCCCACTCCAAGCCCGGGAACTCATGTCGGGCACAAACTACATCTAGAATGTAAGTGGACATATAAATCTCTGCATGCATACTCCCAGGTGACTGTCGAGCCTTCATGACTTGTTCCTTCAGATGGTGAGCCAGTATGCCGAACCATTTGCATGGTCTTCCTTCTCTAGCCAGCTGGTCCAATGCGATCACCCAACTCTAAGGAAAGGTTTCAGTGCTTGCTTGGCCACTCAGTCGACATGCGAATATGACCAAGTATTCGTACGCCTTCCTCAATATATTTGTCTTGTAGATCTAGTTGGGTGTCATCCTGAAGCGAGCTGGCTCCTTTACCCAATCCTTCAGAATGTCTCTGGAGTGAGTTCTGTTGTTGGACAAGCTGAATAGAGGGGTCATGACAGTCACGAGTTCAGCCATCTGATACATCTCATCATAATCTCGTGCCCAAAAGGTTGCAAGCTTCGTCCCACTGACACTGCTCAAGGTCGTCGTCTTAGAGTCAATGTGAGAGATGATCCAATGAATCATGTCCGCGCATGGGAACGCGAGGTATCTACATGCAATCTGGTACAAGCCGGACTTGTGAATGTTCACGTACACCTAACGGTCTTCGAGGTCTTCCCCAAAAGTGCCTGCAAATGCTTCATTAACCTCTTGCCACTTCAGTTTGATGTCCTTGTCTAGATACAACTTCGTATCTTCATAGATCGGCAGACTAGAGGACACCTGCTCAACTGCTGCTCCAGCTGCAACTCCATCAGTGTCCTATGATCCTGTTCTCTTGGAAGCCATTGAGACAGATGAACACCTGAAAGATCTGGAAACAAGCAGCATGCATGGCAAGAAATATGTCAATGAAAACAAAGCAAATCCAAGGAAGGACACAACACATACCTGGGGAGCTGATGAGCAAGATTGCGCAAATTTTACTCGGAGGCTGAGTGATTGGCTGCCAGGACTACGTAAAAGGCACTCTTGGCTGTCTGGGAGGCAGGACTGGTTGCTGGATTACCGAAATTCGCAATCCAGTCAAGCATCTAGCTGCTGGGATTGCGCAATGCGCAATTCCAGCCGGGAAGGACTGCTGGCCCAGGGACAAATTTGCACAATTTCTTGGGCCAAATAGCCAATGTCCTCCAAAAATGCGCAAAACAGTCCTAGACGCCAGTGCTAGGCAAAATGCGCATTTATGGACAGGAAGGTGAGCCTTTGTTCCCCAGATTGCGCAATGCAGCCTTGGTGAAGGCAGAGCCAGGGCCAAAATTGGCCCAACTTGTCAATGGAAAACTGAAAGCACCTAAGACAGTAAATGCATAGTGACACTAAGTGATAGCAGAAGTGATTGACAATGCATGCAAAACATGAATGAAAGATTCAGCAAACAGATCAACATGCATGTGGGTGAGGCAGTTCGCCGGTTGGGCGAACGTCTGTGCAAAACAATTTCATGCATGCGACAGCAGTGAAATAGCAACTAAAACTGAAATAGAACTACGACAAGCTAGAATACATGTAAACAATAGCAGGTGTTTAAAGAATTCAAGAAAACAACACTCACACAAGCGAATACACAAAAAGCGACAGAAATGCTGAAAAAGACAAGTTGAGGCTACTTACCTATGAATCGTTGAGTCAGATGTGTCGAAGAGTCCTGGATGTGATGTGGGATGTCAGAGCTCCAAGATCAATGTGAAGGAATTAGCTCTGATGCGTCAAATAAATAAGTTTGGTTTCATGACGCGCATGCCATAAATCTAGGAAAAAGCGACACTTGGAGGAAAACTTCTAAAACAACTTTGCATGTAACCTTCGGCTGTTAAAAATAGCTCCCTGAATCATGGGATGCCTTTTGCATGTTGTCTCTTGCTATTCTGGGAAGATCAAGTCATGCATGCATGCAAGTCAAATTTCCTCGGTCCCCGGTGGAACTGGTCAACCGAACTGTCAATGCATGCAAGTGCTCAACTGCTTGGGAAAAATGTGCACTCTTGGCTGGGAGTTAGGCTGACTGCCCAGGAGGTTTGCGCAATTTCTGGGCAAAGCAGCTGATTGTTGCCCAGATTTGCGCAAATCCTGGGCTGAACAACCTACTGTTGGGAAAATTTGCGCAACTCCTGCTGGGAGGTATGGCTGGTAGGATTACGCAATCTTGAAGCCCAGCAGGCTGTCAGAGAGGATTGCGAAATTCTTGGAGGGAAGGCTGGTTGCCCTCCAGAAATGCGCAATTTTCAAGGGGAAGCAGCTCAGCCTGCAGTTGGACCAAGTCCGGGTGAGCAGCCCATGAGGGGAATGGATCCACTGTGATCGACAAGTTGCCTTTGTGTGAGGAAAACACTGAAGCTTGAGTGTAATTGACGAGGCAAGACAAAGTGTTGTTTAAGGTTGGTAGGGAGGCTCCAAAACAGGCTTAGGCAAAATTTTGGAGGGTGGTTGTAGCCGCTACAACAATGTCTAAGGGTTTGCACAAGCACTACGCACAAGCCCGCGTGAGGGGTCCAGGAGGACGAATTTCTAAAGCGAAGATGTGTCGGGGTTGTTGTTGAGGAAGGGAAATTTCCTTAGATAATTTTGACCAGATTTTCTTGTTGTTTGGATTGCCAATTGAGCATCCATAGATTGTACTCAGAAATTCACTGTTGCATAATAATTAAAACCCTCACCTGCTACACCGGTTTTCCCAAGTTGGGTTTTTTTTCCGAGGACTTTTGTCCAAAAATAATTGTGTCAATTTTTATGTGTGCTAGCATATTTCTCAGTTTCCAATGCTATTTTTTTCCGCAGTTTTATTTGTGAAGGTTGCAATGTGATTTATTCAATATTTGTCGTAGCAAATAAATTGTTAAATTAATTAACACTTAGAAGAATTAATTCCAATTGTTGTAATAGGATTTCAATGGTGAAATTTTCACAGTGCTTTGCGAGCGTTGAGGGAGCACGATTTTAGCATGTGGGAGACTTTACAGAAGCAACATGATTTCCATTGACCAAGGGGCATGTATTTTAAGGCCAGAGCACAACTTGGGTTTTTGGGAGCATGCTCCAAGGGGTTCTCCTATAGCTCTCCCACCTAGAGAGAGGTTTCAACGTCAAGAGCAAGGAAAGAAGCGGGGGGAGGACGATCCCTGCAACACTAATCACAACAATGAACACTTAAAGTGTAGAGATTTATCTCAGATCATACGTACAAGAAACATCAAATTTAAACCAAAAACCCTAATCATATGCGTTGAAAAATCAAGGGCACCTAAATTAGGGTGATTTCTCTTACTTTGATAACTTCTTGTGATGTTATTTTTACTTAACTTGATGTGCTTGTTATTAGCTTCTTCTTTCACTTGATTATTAATGTGTTCTTTATCATCAAACAACTTCCAAACAATGAAGATCAAGGAGACAAGAGGACACAAAATATAGGTTGCAAGGCAAGGCCAAAACCTCTCCTCTTGAGAGGAAAACCCACAAGAATTTTTCTCTTCTTATAGAATCCTCAAGTGATGAATTCCAAGACCTAAGACCCTTGACCAAGACCCTTCCAAGACCAAGTCAGCTTTTCCTTTGATGAGCTTGTCCTTCACAAAGTTAACCTTGGTCAAACTACTGCAAAACTGTTGCAACTTCTCAAATTCAAACCTGCGACTTCTCAAGATCGGACTTGCAATTTCTTGACTGCAATTTTCGACCTTTACTGTAGAAACCCTAGCTTCGCACGTGTGGGAAAAGATGGTTATTTTGTCTTTCTCTCCTTCGCTTGAATTGGCTCTTCCTCCTTGGAAATTTGGCTAGCAAAATTGGCCTTCTTGATACTTGACTCAGCCTCCTTTGATGACTGGAATTTCTGCAACAAAAGATGCCTTAGACTATTCACACATGTGGGAGAATGCAGCCCAAAAACAGCCCTAAAAACTTTGGTCGCCCTCTTTCAATGTTCTCTTCTTCTTCGCTCACTATAAGGCTTCTTCCTGTCTTATGATCGAACTTCTTTGATGCTCCCTTGATGAGGTCAAGTTCTCCTTATATACAGACTTCTCATGGTGGTCGAATAGCCCTAATGAGGCCGACTTGTCATCCCTTGAAGGTCTACTTGTTGTATTTAGGCTGACTTGATCTTGGAGGGTCTTTATGACTCAAAATGACTTACATAAATTTTCTTTACATGATATAATATGCCCAATAGGGTCTTTCATATATGACAATGGCTCAATTGACTTTTTGACTCTATGACAAACCCTAGAAGCACTCAATGGGTGCTTGACCTAAATAAAATTGATCTTGAGCATGAAAACCACGCTAAAAATATAATAATAATAATAATTTTTCTTTCTTTTTACAATATACAAGAATCAAGAGTACATTTCATATTTATGAAGACTGAACCTAGTTACCTATTTCAACACTCCCTCTTAACTAGGGTGGTATTCATAATACATACAAGGTACTTGGACATTCTCATACTGAAGAATTCTCATAAGAACAGTCAGATTGATAAGCCATCTCATAAGCTATCTTATCAGCTTATATTTGTGCATCTCATCATATCAAATAGCATTGTCACATAGCAAGGCTTTGACTAACAACTCTATCTTTCCACAAGATTTGAGCATTGTTTTCAAAACCAGCTGGCTCGGAACCGACTCGACCGAGTTGGTCCGAGCCAGGCCAAAAAATATTGACTCGGCCTTGGATTCGGTTCGACCGGTCGGGTTAATACCAAGCCGACCGAGTTGTCTAACAACTCGGCCGGCTCGGTATTAACCCGGCCAACTCGGCCGAGCCAGCATTAACCCGACCAGGTTAGAAAAAGAGGCCCAGGCTACAGAATCCGGATGAATTGCCAGGAATAACTAGAGTATCATCAATCAAAAGATTCAATGTTCTTTCGAAAACTGAATTCACTGTGACATTTTAACATGCAAACGAACTTTCTGATTATTGGCTATTTGAATCACAAATGATAGACTAGGAGCCTACAGAATCGGAAATTGAATCCCATAGAAAACTGAGTTTCACCTTGCAAAATGTATAGTTTCTAAAACACAACTCGGACATCAATATTTGCTGGCAGAAGTGTTAGTTGCAATATTTGCTGCAGAAGTGTCAGTTGACTAGCTGCATATAGCACATCACCAAATCCCACTGACCTCACAAAGACCACGACCTTTCACATCTCCTCTTTTGAAAAGTATTGACACAAAGGTGTCAATTTTAAGCCTAAAGGAAATTTAGAGACAAACATAATTACAGTAATAGAAGAATCTCTTTGTTCGATGAAGTACAAATTAATATAATTATAAATCCAATAATTTGTTCATTTTCTCCTTCTTGTCACCACACCTTCTACAATAGTTGTTCTGATCCATGAAATATCATCAGCAATGCCTAAGTTTTATAGAATAATGTGGCATCCACTCCTTTGATGCATCATGCAATAGGCACAGTTTATGTCCCATGCACAAAAATGTTTTTCTCTATGCATCCTCCTTTTCCTCCAAAACAGAATTCAAGGATTAACCGGACATCCAAAATAGAACATGGAGATTAAGGGTAAGTTAATAAAGCCACTTGAAGTGGATGAACAGACTGACACTGCTTAATAAAAAAAAAGCAATTTCATCCTTACTGTGCAAATTTTTGGATTGAATTTTCTGTGTTCTAATAATCAAAATATCTTGCATCATTTGTTATGTGTTTTTGTTTTGATCTCGATTCTCTATATCATCATCATGTATGTATTGGACAGTGCACTGGGTGCCATTTTGATATAATGGATATATACATGAGCCTGCTTTGATCATATGTTGTCTTCTATCTATATTCTAATGCTGTGTGTTTGGAAACATGAATGAAAATCTTTAAAATTATGTTTTTTTATAAAAAATTAAATATTTAATGTATTTTTTACAACGATCGAGTCATTGAAATCGAGCCGGCCGAGTTGATACTGAGTCGAAGTTGACCCTCGGCTGAGTTGGTGTCGCAGTCGGAGTTTTAAAACATTAGATTAGAGCACAATCCTGGAGGGACAAATGATTTATAGACACCTTCATCATCATCTCTCAAGGCACATACCCCATCTAGATGTTCACAAAGTATGTCCTTCTAGGACCATTCCTATCTTGGATTAACACATCCTCAAGGAATTTCCTCTTCAACTACTCTTACCTATTGGATGCCCTACCACATCCTCAAAGAGTATCAGAATTCAGATGCTTACCCAATCCTCCATTCTTTCTTCATAGCATGAAAACAAGAATGATGTGTCTATCTCTCCCTCTCAACTAGGGAGGATCTACTCATTCCTATAAAAGGAATATACCCAAGTTCCCTCTTACCTAGGGACTTACCCAAGCTCCCTCTTAACTAGGGACTTGTTATCAACAACAGCTATTTGCTCTTTGGTGGAGATCATCGTACTATCAACTGCTTGTAGAGCTCCTTCTTTCGACATCATGTCATGAACTTCAACTTGTTGATTATAGAGCTTTCTTCTTCGAGAACTTCTTTGCAGGGCATCAACCATCTTCTACATCACTTCCCTTCAACGAAATATCGTGTTGAACCAATAGTCATGTCATCCTTCTCTTCATTGGGAAGTGTTTTCTAGTCCACATCTAGCTATCCTTCATATAGTTACCTCTTGCAAGACATGTTTCTTTCAGGATCTTCCATCAAATCTCATGAGTACTAGTTGTAGGTGACTTTCTACAACCCTCTTTTGGTAGCCCTGTTACAACCCAACCAGATGCTTTCATTAAAATTCAAAATGAACATTAAATCAAAGTTACCTCTTTATGATGCCCTTTCGTCATGACACAACTTCTTGCAATATCAACATCCTACACGCGTGTGTGAAAATTCCAAACTGGAATCCTATTGCAGCAACTGGAAATTATTCTCCTAATTGTTAATTTTATTTAACAATTTATTTGCATTTTGCTACTGCAATCTACACATAAATCTGTGGAATAATAAACGCTGGAAGAAATGATAGCACACAAATAACAATAACACAGTTATTTTTGGACAAAAGTCTCCGGAAAAACCCAACTTGAGAACACCAGTGCAGCAGCTAAGGTTTTATTATTAAGCAGCAGTGAAATAATCTAAGTACAATCTGGATGCCGAATACTGCCAATCCTACAGAGAAAATACTGGAAAAAATCTTGTGAGGAATTTTCCTCACCCCATAGGCAAATTCGAGCTCTAACTACAACTCCAAATGAGTCATCCAAACTACCTCTGCATTGGCTTTGTGTCACCCTAGTGTAGTCCCTTTTGCACTAAGTCTGGATCAGCTTCTCCTCAAGTCGTCTAGTCTGATGTTGTCTGGGAAAATGTCTCTCCTGGCCCCCGAAACCTTTGTCCAGCTATTGGCACTTAAACTCAGCTTTCCCCAGCAAAATCGAAACTGCCTGTAGAGGCTACTGCGTTGCACCAACGTCAGCCTCTCTGTTGCTCTTCTGCCTCTCTGCAAATGCATTCTCTCGATCTGGAAATCGTCCTCCAACTTCATTGTCTCTGCCCCTCTCTCACTGCTTCGATCTCTATCTCTCTCTCCGACAACTGGATGTTACTACTCTAAAAATAGATCTGATCAAAAATCGAACCTCACAAGTGTCTTCTCCATCACCACATCAACCTCCTCTTATAATCCTCTGTTGGAGCACCAACGGCCAAGATTAAAACTTAATCAATGGCTAGGTTCATCTCTGAATCGATCCGTGTGAGTTTCTAGATGATTCTCGCCTTGAATTAATTAATACTAATTAATTAACCATATTCCCTAAGTTTGGACTTAGGAAATATTTAAAAATTGTTTAATAATCTAATTAAATCATTTCTAGGCTAAATTTCTAGAAACGATTTCTGGGTTTTGGAGATCTCATGTATTCTAGCCTCTACACAAAATTTCAAGGTTAGAACACATCTGATGCTACAAAAACTAATACTCCCTCTTAGCGAGGAATGTTATCTAGTGCTACTACACACCCTATAGCAGCACCTTGTCTCTGTATCATCTCCTATCACGCTGTTGATCTCTGCCTACAGCTTCCCACCAACCACTGCGCAACTTTGATATACGTTGCATCTTTGTTGTTGTTGACCCTGTTGTATTGCTACCAACACTGCATTTGCACTACAACTCCCTCTCATTTGTTGTTGCTGCAACTGCAACATCTGCAACTGAAAAACATCCAAAATACTAAATCAACTGTGATCAGTATAATGCATCTATCTCTCGAGCCTATGACTACTACTACTGAAGGATTTGCATTGCTGCCAACTCTGCACTGAGCCACCTGCTCTGCTGTCAACACTGCACTGCGCTCCTTAGTATCTGACTGCTACTAGTCTGCAACTGTCACTTTGGCACCTGACTGCATCGACTATCACTGATCCATCCTACTACCGAATACTGTGGGCCCCTATAGCAAGGTATTGATCCATGAGTTTGACTTCCTCAAGGATACTTGCCCACCTGTAGCACTCTGGGGCTACAACACCAAGTCACCCCACCTCACTCCTAGAGGTATGTCGGCAAACATCGCGAAGTCTTCCTCCAGCCTGGAGGACACCCTGTCGATCTTTGTTGAAGCTGCCTGCTGGTCGTGCTTCTCCCCCTTGTCCTTTTTTCTAAGAGGAAACTGGGTACTTTAGTGACTAAGCTCACCACATCTGAAGAACTTGACCTTTGACGGGTTTTTCTTCTTCTTCCTCTGCACCTTGCCCCTGACTGGGACCCTTTGATGCGAGGGCCACATTCTCCTCCTATTTCACCGTCTTCAATCCACTGTTGTTGCCACTGATGGAGCTCTTTAGAAGAGCTCGCCTCAATTCCTCCCACTACAAGTCAACCCACACCCTGTCCTAATTTGGTAGCTTGTCTCTACCCAATATGCTTTAAACTAAGACCTTCTAGTCCTCGGAGACACTGTTGAGTGCCAATCTCACAAGCTCTGGAGGTTGAGACGCTATCCCAACGACTGACAATTGGTCTCAGACCTCCTGAATCCTGGTGAGGAAGGGGTCTATGCCTTCCCCCTTCTGCATCCAGATGAGCCTCAACTTCTCGAGGTACATCCTTCGCTGCTCGGAAATACCTTGATACAACATGGCGAGAGCATCCCACATCTGCTTGGTAGTATCTTTGCCAACTATATGTGAAACAACATGATCCCGGACTCCATCTAGGATCAATCGTTTCGCTCGTGCCATCTCCTTTTTGTACTCCTTCAGCTGATCTGCATCCTGGGGAACTGCTACCACTGCATCAATATATGTTTTCAGGCCAAACTCATCTAGAAGGAAGGACATCCTTGCCTTCCAGATGACATAGTTGGAAGCCCCATCCAACTTGTCTTGATCACGAAGCCCAACAATGGCCATCTCAACAAAATGTCGAAAATCTCCTCTTTTCTTCTGTTCAATTGTTGCTCTGCTATTCGCACTCCCTTCTGGAGTGAGAAGATCTGCTCACAACAACTATTGATCTACAAGGAAAAATCAAACTTCTTGAGACTAGAAGTTCCCTGAGGAAAAATTTTCCCCTCTGTGTGCTCTTCTTCCTTCCACCCAACGTTGGCTCTGCTCTAGCGCACTACTGCAAAACTTTTGGGTCCAGCTACAGATCTGCTCAACGAAAAAATATGAGCTACTCACTCTACCTTTGGAATCACTTGATTTGGAAAGATCGAATTTTTCTGCCCCACTCAGAAAAATCGAACCTCCATAAGTAACTTAGCCTCCTGGCAGAATGATTGCGTTGTCGTTGGGAATTTCGGCCTGTTGCCTACAATGAGCAGCAAAATTCCTTCTCTCTTCGCCTCTGAGCTCTCCAGTTGATCAGCTGCGCTCTGATACCAAGTGAAAATTCCAAACTGGAATCCTATTGCAGCAACTAGAAATTATTCTCCTAGTTGCTAATTTTATTTAACAATTTATTTGCAGTTTGCTACGGCAAAAATTGAATAAATCACACCGAAATCTACACAAACAAAATTGTGAAAGAATAAACGTTGAAAGGAATGCGCACAAACATAAAAATAACACAATTATTTTTTGACAAAAGTCCCCGGAAAAACCCAACTTGGGAAAATCGGTGCAACAGTTGAGGGTTTTATTATTAAGCAGCAATCAAATAATCTGATAACAATTTGGATGTCGAATGTTAGTAATCCAACAGAGAAAATACTGACAAAAATCTAGTGAGGAATTTTCCTCACCCCACAGGCAAATCCGAGCTCTAACTGTAACTCCAAGTGAGTCGTCCAAACTGCCTCTGCATTGGCTCTACGTCACCCTAGTGTAGTCCCTTCTACGCTCAGTCTGGATCAACTTCTCCTCAAGCCATCTAGTTTGTTGACGTCTGGGAAAATGTCTCTCTTGGCCCCTGGAAACTTTTTACAGCTACTTGTTGGAATTTCTAGGTCTGACACATTAGAAACCCTTCATGTACTTTACTGATTTATTCCTACCTACTTGCTCTGTTAATTAACAAGTTATTTATCATGTAAATACTGGAAATAAATACAAGTACATGCTCAACACATTATAGATCGTCAACTAAAGGCAATAGAAACAAGCACACAAGTGACACCATTGTTTTTGGACTAATGTCCCCTGAAAAACCCAATGCGGGAAAACTGGTGCAGCTATTTGAGGGTTTGATTTATTAAGCAGTTTCAGAATACAATCTAGGTGCCAAATCTGGCATACCCAATAGAGAAAAATATGGGCAGTAGTACCTCTCTACTCGGAAGCAAATATTCCGGCTGAAACCCTGGATAAACTCTTCGGCAGCTCCACAGTGCCAATCTGCCCCACGAAACCCAGCCTCAGCCTCTAGGGACTGCGTCAGCCTCTCTCTGGCCCAGCGTTAACCCAGCGTCACTCTGGCTTGCCCTGTGTCAGCCTCTAGAGGCATTACATCGGTCCTCTGGCCCTCTGAGGCACTGCGCAACTCCTGGTTGCCTCTGTGTGAGCCCTGGCTAGTTCTGCCTGAACCCTTGGCTGCTTCTGCGTCCCTCTCTCCGGTTACTGCGTTGATCATCCCGATGTTATCTCTGCCTCTCTGCTTCTGTATTCACTTCCCCTCAGCTGCAACTCTGATCACTCTCTCAACTTTCTCAGCAAACCCAACCCAAGAAAGTTGAAATCTTGATCTCTTGGTGTGTTCTCCAAGCGACCCTCAAGCCTCCTCTTATACTTTTCTCGTTGATAAATCAACGGCTGAGATTAAGTCCCTAATCAACGGCTAAGATTAGATCTAGCTTGATCCATGACTTTTGGACCATTCTAACACAATTTTATATTAATTCACATTAATATTTTAATTTCCCTAAGTTTAGACTTAGGGACTCCATTAAAAATATTAATTATTTTAATATCTCCCAAATTGTTTAGAATTTGCCCAAACCCTTACTAGGTATTGGAGATCTCATGTGCCTTAGCCTCTGCACCAATTTTCGTGGCTAGAGCACATCCGATGCTACCCCAAATCAACACTCCCTCTTAGCAAGGATTGTGCTCTAGTAATACTCCTCGCTAAGCATCACTCTGATCATCTGGCATCAGTCACTGTGTTGATGCTAGGCCTACTGCCCAACATCCTCTGCACTGTTGCATACTGTACTGCTACCCATGGCCCTGCCACTGCCACTGCTGCATTCGTACTGCAACTCTCTCTGCATTCGTGCTACTGCGCATGGCCCTGCCATTGCCATCGTTGCATCTGCATTGCAACCCCTCTCATCATGTTGCATCGTGTTGCCCATAGCACTACCACTGCTAACTATTGCACTGCAACTCAGTCACTAAGAAGTACATAACTGATCTCTAAACTCTGACATCTTCGCCAGGCTAGAAACACTCCTGATGCTAAAGCTCCCTCTATCACTGACAAGTGCTCCCTCTCTGACCTCTGCGCTGCTGCAACAACTCCATGCATCTCGCACCATTGCACACCTCTTTGTGCCATCTTGCACTGGTGCAACACTCCCGTGCCTCTCGCACTATTGCAGCCTGCTAGCCTCACGTTGTCTTGGGAATTCTGCACTGTAGCTCCCTCTGTCGCTCCATCTGCATCCGTCTCTACTGACATCGCCAATACTGCTACTCCTCTTTGGGGCTCCCGTAGCAAGGTCTAATTCAAGAGGCTGGGTACCTCGAGGCAGTGTTGTTAAAATCATGATATTATTGCTTTATCGTGATTTTTTCCCGAAGCCGATATTATCGCGAGTAGTACTCGCGTATATTTTTTATACGCAATTTTTTCGAAAAAATCGCAATTTTTTCCCAATTTATCGCCGAGGGTCAGGGCAACGCGGTTTATAAGGCAAAAGTCGATTTTTTTTCATTTCATTTGCACAGTTAGGTGCGCGGAGGGCAGTGGAGTGTTGGAGAGGGCTTGGAGAATTTGCTTGGAGAGGATTGGAGCTATTTCAAGTGCGTGGAGGAGAAAATCAAGAGGAGGAGACCGATTATCTCCAAGAAATGGTATGGGCACCAATTTTTTTTATTTTCATTGTTTTGAAACTTTGTTTATGTTTTTGTCATTGTTTTTGGTTGGGTAACTTGGGTTCGGAATGGGGTTTATGAAATTTGCCCAATGTAAATTTTTTTAAGTTTTTTTGGTTGGGTTTGGAATGGGGTTTTTGATGTATTGCTTTTTTAGTTTTTTTGGTTGGGTTTGGAATGGGGTTTCTTAAAATGTATGTAATTTTTTTTAGTCTTTGTACATGTAAAAATTAAAATACTAAATTGTAAGTTTGTAACTTGTAAATACTAAATTGTAATCCTTATTTTCCCATAGGTTCACAACTTCACCGAAACACCATTCAAGGTTTCAACTTCAAAGTTCAAAAACAAACATGCCAAGGAAATTGGACCCTTTCTGAGAATTTGGTGAACCTAAAGCTCCAAATGATAGACTAAACTTGACTTGCAAGTTGTGTGGGTTCCATATGTGGGGGGGGGTGTATAGATTGAAGTATCACCTTGTACAAATCCCTGGATTTGATGTAGGGCCTTGCACAAAGACAAATCCTGAACTCATCCGAAGAGCCATGAAAGCATTGGAAGCTTTAGACCAGAATAAAAAGGCCAAAGAAGAAATTAAGAGGCAACTAAAAAAGTCAGTTGAAGCAAGTGGCACTGGTTCTACTGCAGCATCAACCAATCCGGTAGCTGCCACATCATTTTTTGTTCCTCGAACCACACCTGGTTCACAGCCATCTATCAGTTCAATGCTAAAAAGAACTGAGAAAGAACAAGCTGACAAGTTGCTGGCAAAATTTCTCCTCTGGAGTGATATTCCTTTCAGCATTGTAAGGAATAATCCATTTTTCCAACCTGCTATTGATGCTATTGCAAGTGTTGGCCCAGGATACAAAATCCCTTCTTATCATGATTTCAGAGGCCGGATTCTTCAAAATGAAAATCTTGAGTGCACAAAAAGATTGAAGGATTTTTGGGCATCATGGGCACAAACAAGATGCACTGTTATGTCAGATGGTTGGACTGACCAAAAGGGGAAAACCCTTATAAACTTCTTGGTTAGTTGTCCCAAGGAGACTGTGTTTATCAAATCTGTTGATGCATCTGCACAAATCAAAGATGCAAGAACTTTATGTGATTTGCTAGATGTGTTTATTTTGGAGGTGAGTGCAGAAAATGTTGTCCAAGTCATAACGGACAATGCTGCAAATTATGTTGTTGCTAGCAGGATGCTTATGGACAGGCATCCTACTTTATTTTGGACACCTTGTGTTGCACACTGTATTGATTTGATGTTGGAGGACATAGGGAAAATTCCATTTGTCAAAGATATTGTTGATTCATCCAAAAGCATTACAAAATTTATATATAACCATATATCTGTGCTTAGCTTGATGAGAAGATTCACCAACAACAAAGAGTTTGTGCGTCCCGCCATTACACGGTTTGCCACCAGTTTCATATCTCTTCAATCCCTCTTGAATTCTATGTGGGATGTGAAGAGAATGTTTCTTTTAGAGGAGTGGCGTGCTTTGCCAATGAGCCGCAAACCAAAGGGAGAGGTCGTATGCAGACTAGTTTCATACCAAGAAGACTTCTGGGTGGGAGTGCAGGAGGTGTGCGCCGTTACTGAACCTTTGGTAAAGGTTCTTTAGTTGGTTGATGGTGAGAAGCCCGCAATGGGCTATTTGTATGAGACCATGGACAGGGCAAAAGAAGCCATTCGCGCCTACTATGATGATAAGGGAGATGATGGGTTTCAGAGACAACTCCTCCTATGGGGAGTGATTGATGAGCGATGGAACAACACACTCCATCGTCCCATTCATGCTACTGGGCTTTTCCTGAACCTCGCATTTTCTTACGCATGTGGGTTTGTATTTGATGCTGAGATCATGGATGGATTCTTATCCTGTGTCCAGAAGATGGTGCGATCTCCAGCAGAACGTATAGAGATCTATAAAGAAATTGAGACATATAGGATGGCAAGTGGCACATTTGGCTTTGAGATGGCTGTCAGTGTGTCACTAATAGGAAGATTAAAATGCCAGGAATTTTTTAGTTTGTAACTTTGTTTCAAATTTCATTGTCTCTTCAAATTCCATTTTTTCTTATGTTTATTTAAGATTTTATTTGCAATTTTGTTGTAGATGTATGGTGGAGAATGTATGGTGGCAGGGTACCCCTTCTGCAAAAGCTTGTCATTCGCATCCTCAGCCAAACATGTAGCTCCTCAGGATGCGAGTGCAACTGGTGTGTATATGAAAAAATACACAAGAAGAAGCGTAACAGGTTAACACTTAAACATTTAAAATATTGCAAATTTCCAAATAAAGTTTTTGAATTCATTAAAGAATATTTTTTTTATTTCATGATCTTTGTATAGGTTGGAGTCCCAGCGACTTAATGACATGGTCTACGTCTACTACAATCTTCGATTGTGGGTGAGGCAACTTGAGAGGACACCTGATGTGGAGGCCATCTCATTGGATGGGATTGACACCACTGCTGCATGGAGGGTTGAGGCCAAGAGGCCTCTCATGGAGTCTGTTGATGATTGGTTAGTGCAGGATGTAGTGGAGGGGGAGAAGGAGGAGGAACAGAAGGAGGAGGTGACACCACCTGCCCGAGCTACCCCTACCACCAGTAGAGGACGTGGTCTACCTCCTATAGCTCCTACTTCTAGTTCTTCAGCTTCTAGAGCACAACAGACTCCACTGCCAACTCCACCAGCACCAGCATCTACATCTAGAGGGAAAGGGAAAGCTGTGGCATTTTCTTGCAAGAGGGACAGAGGAAATCAATAGGATTAGACTTTAGTATTTTCTTCATTTTATTGTATATGACATTATGACATGATGAAATACATTATTATATTTTTTGTTGATATTTTGAGGTTGAGTTGGGACTCAGGAGTCAAGACTTACTATTCAGGACATGATTCAATGTTATGTGTGATTTTAGCACTAGAAATGATATTAAACATCCTATGTATTAGTTCTTTTATCATATTTATGTGTCAATGTATTTATTTTATGTTGTAGATGGTTTAGATATTAAAAATTTGAAAAAAGAAGAATATTTTTGTACCAAACGATTTTTTCCCAATTATTTCCGATTATTTCCCGATAATTACGATTTTTTCCTCGTGCCAATATTATCCCGATAACGATTAAAGCAACATTGCCTCGAGGATCCAGCCCCTCATTGCCTGTAGTCCTCCTGACTACAGCTCGATGTCTCCCCACTTCTTCTGAAGTGGCACATGAGCACTCATGGCACAATCATCGTCTGTCTCCACTTCCTTCGCTGCCCTTGCTGGCACTGCCTTGGTCTCGAAGGCCTCTCCCTTACTCTTCTTCCTTGGACACTAGGTCGCATAATGACCCAACTCCCCAGAGTGGAAGCATTTGACCTTGGAGAGGTAATTCTTCCTCTATTTCTCCTGCATTCCCTCAGATGCTAGGGCAACATTTTCCTCCCCCTCCTTCTTGATCTAATCCCCTTGTCGCTACTTCCCGCCTTGCTCAGCCTTCTGATCTCTTCTTGGCAAAGAGCAGCCCACATTTCCCCCCAATCTAGAAGTGTCGCCCTGCCCAGTATGCTCTGGACAAACACCTCCTAGTCTTCTGAGACTGCATTCAGGGTTGTTCTCACCATCAATTCTGGATTCGATGTTGCCTCTATGGAAGTCAGTTGATCTCAGATCTCCTTCAATCAACCGAGGAATGGGTCGATTTGTTCTCTCTTCTACATCTAGTATGATTGCAGCTGATTTTCTAGTAGCATCTTCCTCTGCACAGAAGTATGCTAATACAACTTGGTCAGAGCTCCCACACCTCCTGTGTCGTGTTCTTCTCAGCAATATGTGGTACTATATGATCCTTGACCCCATCAAAAAATGATACTCTTAGCCCTCACCATTGCATCCTCGTACCTATCATTATCAGCTGGGTCAACTAGGATAGTTATCGTCCTCAAGGCGAAGTGCTTGACACGATGCCTGTCTAGTACGGATAAGATTTTGGCCTTCCAGACTACGAAGTTTGAGGCTCTGTCCAGTCTGTCCTAGTCTCTTACTCCGTGTAGTGCCATTTCGCTGCTCCTCCTTCCCTCCTGGAAGTTCTCGGTATGACTCCTCTGAGCCTCGATTTCCCTCCTGGAAACCCTTCTGCCAATGTCGAGATGTCCCTCTCCAATCGTTTGTGTAACTGCAACACTGATCTGGATTCATTGGCTAGAAATCCACCTCGGCAGCAACTCCCTCTACCTTGGCCTTGCCCTGTTAGGTACTGTTCCGACTAAAGTACCCCACCAACTCCACTCTGCAACTTACCCACAGTCTCCTAAACCCCAGCAAACAGAAGGTTAGAGCTCCTAGGCTCTGCGCAATCCTGGCACTAGCAAATCAGCCTCCTCATCCAACTGTGTCAACCCCTCTGGCCTTTGCGTGGCTTTGCATGAGCCTGCCTTTGCCTCCCTCAGCCTCTGTGCTGCCTCTTACTGGCTCAATCTTGATGACGTAGGCACTACGTCACCCCTTCCTTGCTACTACTCTGCTTGGAACAACTTTTGTCACTCGAGACAACTGTTTTCTGTTGTCGCTGCTCTGTCCGGCTGATGTCCTCAGTTCTCCTGTGATCTGCAACCACGCTCTAATACCATGTTGGAATTTCTAAGTCTAACACGTTAGAAACCCTTCATGTACTTTATTGATTTATTCCTATCTACTTGTTCTGTTAATTAACAAGTTATTTACCATGTAAATACTGGAAATAAATACAAGTCCATGCTTAGCACATTACATATCATCAACTGAAGGAAATACAAACAAGCACACAAGTGACACCGTTGTTTTTGGACTAATGTCCCCAGAAAAACCCAATGCGAGAAAACCAGTGCAGCTATCTGAGGGTTTGATTTATTAAGCAGTTTCATAATACAATCTGGGTGCCAAATCTCGCATACCCAACAGAGAAAAATCTCGGCAATAGTACCTCTCTACTCGGAAGCAGATATTCCAGCTGAAACCCCAAATAAACTCTTCGGCACCTACACAGCTCCAATCTGCCCCACGAAACCCCAGCGTCAGCCTCTCTCTGGCCCAGCATTAGCCCAACGTCACTCTGGCTTGGCATGCGTCAACCTCTCGAGAAACTGTGTTAGTCCTTTGGCCCTCTGCATCACACATGCTGGTCCTCTGAGGCACTACGCAGCTCTTGGCTGCCTCTGCGTGAGCCCTGGCTAGCTCTGCGTGAACCCTTGGCTGCCTCTGTGTCCCTCTCTCTGGCTATTGCGCTGATCCTCCCGGTGCTATCTCTGTCTCTCTGCTTCTGTATTCACTGCCCCTAAGCTGCAACTCTGATCACTCTCTCAATTTTCTCAACAAACCCAGCCCCAAAAAGTCGAAATCTTGATCTCTTGGTGTGTTCTCCAAGTGACCCTCAAGCCTCCTCTTGTACTTTTCTCGTTGACAAATTAATGGCCGAGATTAAGTCCCTAATCAACAACTAAGATTAGATCTGGCTTGATCCGTGACTTTTGGACCATTCCAACACAGTTTTATATTAATTCACATTAATATTTTAATTTCCCTAAGTTTAGACTTAGGGACTCCATTAAAAATATTAATTATTCTAATATCTCCCAAACTGTTTAGAATCTGCCAAAACCCTTTCTGGGTATTGGAGATCTCATGTGCCTTAGCCTCTCCACCAATTTTCGTGGCTAGAGCATATCCGATGCTACCCCAAATCAACACTACGAGCACTGGAACTCGACTTTCCCCAGTGGAATCGAAACTACCTCTAGAGTCTACTGCGTTGCCCCAGCGCCAGCCTCTCTATGGCTCTTCTGCCTCTCTACAAATGCACTCACCGGATTTAGAAATCTTCCTTCGAATTCACTGCCTCTGCCCTTCTCATTGCTTCGATCTCTAGCTCTCTCTCCGACAACTAACCGCTGCTACTCTGGAAATTGATCTGCTCAGATATCGAACCTCACAAGTGTCTTCTCCATCACCACATAGACCTTCTCTTATAATCCTTTGTTGGAGCACTAACAACCAAGGTTAAAACTTAATCAATCACTAGGATCATCTCTAGATGATTCTCGCCTTAACTTAATTAACACTGATTAATTAACCATATTCCTCTAAGTTTAAACTTAGGAAATATTTAAAAATTCGTTAATAATCTAATTAAGTCATTTCTAGGGCGAATTTCCAAAAATGATTTCTGGATTTTGGAGATCTCATTTATTCTAGCCTCTCCACAAAATTTCAAGGCTAAAACACATCCATTGCTACAAAAACTAACAGTGTGAATCCATCTCCAAGGCATCCATTACCAAGGATCTTCATACCTCCCCCATGGAGATGTTAATCCTTCTAGTTAATGTTGATTACTTATCTTATCTTACATGACTATAGATACATTTTTCACAGACTCTTCTTCATCCTTCTTCACATATTTCTTCCTCGAGATCTTCTATACATAGTTCCTTCATTATAGGAACCATAGTTGTCAACCACCTCATGTTCTTCATGAGGTCATATCATGTTGATTTCATCTTGTCAATATGTAGAAGAGTTCAAGGCACATTGTCTACATGTATCATTCTTATGGAAGAGTTTCTTCTTCTATCATGCTCATGAGATAGAGCATTCAACCATTCTATTTGTAACTATATGATGACATGACTTTACTTATCAAATATATACATATGTTAAAATTGGCAACTAGGGCCAAACTACATGTGGGTTTTCTTATTTATGGCAGCTGATATTTTTTTGAATTCCTCTCATCGAGAGGTGTAGGATTGATCTAAAGATCATCCAATTCCGACATGTATTCATGGAGGTATGAATTTACTTGTGTTATGCGACAATTCATCAAAGTCGGCCAGCAACCAAATTGCCCCCATCTATCCTCAACGTTTTAATATAAAAAGAGGTGGCTTGCAAGTCATTTGGTACACACCTCTTGTGATCTCTTCCTCTCCACTTGTCTTTGGGTTTTGGTGGGAGGAGAGATCTTAAGATGTTATGCTGCCCTAGAGGATGCCCTAGACCCTAACGTTGTCGTGGAGGAGACACAACAACTTATACGCTGCCAAGGAGAGCCCTAATCACAATCAAGGAGTAGCCCTAGACGTGCAGGTGAAAGGGTTTTCTAAAGAGACCTACGCTGCCCTAAATGTAGTCATGGAAACACAGCAAGGAGTGACTAAAACACAGGTCTATAATAGACCCTAAGACGTTGTCCTTAAATGCCCTAAGGCTGCCCTAAACGCAGTCATGATGAAGAGACATTAACGCTCTCTATAAGAGACCTATACGCTGCCTTATCTCAGCCCTAAAGGAGATCCCTAATACGCTGTCCTAGGCCACAGTCAATAAGGGGTTAATCTACAGCAAAAGGAGGCATTACGCAGTCCCAAGGAGGGCCCTAGTTGCAATCCAGATTCGCTCTAACTATTGGACTTATTCCGCACTAGAAGCTGCCCTACATCCACAACTGAAGAAGGCTTCAAGCATGCCCTAGCCGCAATCATGGAGGAAGTTGAATGATGCCTAATCTGTTTGGACAAGGACAACGTCAAAGGAAGGTTTAGAAGTGACTTGAATGACATGGTGAAGAGTGTTGAAGGGTATGCATTGAAGTCTGTCCTGCAAGGCGTGTTTGGACAACATATGTTAGGACTGTGTTGACAATAAATGCAAGAGCATTATTGTTGTATCATTGTGTTGAAGACCTTGGTACAGTGACCTTTGAAGCAGCAAAAGGGGACTGTTAGAGGACAGTTAATATAGGCCCTTTGTTCAGTGACCTTGGTGGAGCTTCGTCATTGATGAGTTGATCATGTAAGAGAATATGAAGGGGTAGACTCACTTGTGAGCAGCAGAGGTTTATGATGTTAATTGAAGACTGTGTTAGGCCACAGGCCATAACACCACAGTCAATATTTCGTATGGGTATGAGGGCTTATATATGCCCACATCTTCAGTTATCCTAGGAGTTGTCTTATGAGACATTCTGTTGTGATCTTAGGCCATCATGATGACTATTAGAGGGTTGTATGGTGTTGTTCCAATATGAGATGGACAGATCTATAATCATGGGTTCATTGAGGATTAGACAGCTAGCTAGCTGCAGCATGGTGATGAGATTTAGCATGATGGATGCAGCATGGTGATGGAATCACCTTAGAAGAATGTTTGCCTTCACTCGAGTTCAGAACTGCAGTCCATGTCCTCAAATCTGCTACCTCTCTATGTCATCATCATGGTGAAGATCTCTGCTCTTATTCTGATAAGTGAAAGTGTTGATTTCTGATGTATATGTTCTATCTCTCTCTGCTGAACTATTGAAGAATATAAGAAGAATTGGTCAAGTGTTTCCCCGCATTGGGGTTTGTCCCTCACTGGCGCCACTTGTGTCCTCTTGTCCTGGCTTGTTTTCTGTGATTTATGTTCATTTTCTATCTGCACTTTACTATCATGCTGATGTCATTGGGCTAATATGAAAAATTGAAGTAAATTGCTCTAAGCATAGAACATACCTAAAATTAAAAACATACCTCTTCCTTCCTTTGGTCATCTAGACTTCCTTCTAGCAGCTTCTTTTCCTTGCGTGAAATTGAAAGTACTTCAACCAACTTGACATGTTGCACATCTTTGTCACCATAACATCATCCTTCTAAACTGTGGATCCCACACAAGGTGGAATGTAGACTATCTGCGAGGCACTTGCTTCTTCTAAGTAGAGGCTAATATTCTAACAAAGATTCCAATGTGGGATCTTGATGATCCTCATTCTACAAATGCTTCTTCTCTAATGATGATGATGTGTGACAACCTCTTATCCTGCTATCTTGCTAGATGACTTGCTTCAATCATTCAAACAGTTACTTTGGTTATCCTTATATGCTTCCAATGAAGATGCCATGAGCTACTTCCTTTCTATCATGTACAATAACTCCTTCAACCATATAAACTTCTACTTCGGCTTATTCTTTCATGCCTTTATGATGAAGTCATCTCAATCTCTGCTATAATGAATCCTATCATAGTTGTGATGCTTCCTACTTTTACTTGCTAATTTCTATGCACTTGAAAAATAAGTTAAGTGTGTGAGAGAGCTTCTAATAGTGGAGGTCTATCACTTCTTCCTTATTTGACTTCTTCTTTTCGGGTTCTTCTACTTCTTCGATGACATGGCCTTCATTTTTTCCTTTCTCTTTTTGTTGCCCTTCTTGAGTTTAGGACAATTCCTCTTGAAGTGCCCATATTCATTACATCCATAGCATTGAATCTTTGACATGTCAATCTTCTTTTGAAATCCCTTTCGAGACTTCCCTTTCTTCTTTGCCATAGCTGCAAATGCTTGAGTTTGTTCACTTGATCCAGCATCGTTCTTCACCTTTAATATGGTTTTTTCAATCTTGCATAATAACCATAGATCATTGAATGGGGTGGTTTCCTTCTTTCCATAGATACTAGACATGAAGTTGCCCCATTCATCAAGTAGTGCATTGAGCACAATGGTGGTCATCTCTCAATCAAACATTATTTCTCCTAAGTCTTGTAGTTGGTCTCTTATTTGAGATACCCTCATTTAGGGTATCTCCACAATTAGTGATGATGGCCACAAGCCCTCCTTTCTCCAACAACCAAGAAACACGAATAAGAAAATAAAAACCAAAAGTCACTTTAGGCCTCATGTGTTCCTCTGGCAGCCAATTTGTTGGGTCATGGAAAGATCTTTTCAGGCTAGGAAATTGACTAGACGAAAAACTCGTGATTTTTCGATACTGTTGATTTTCCAGAGATGTTATCAAAACTATGTGCAAGAGAGATTGGAATTAAAATATTAAAGGTCATTGGTGGTTTTGACATGATTGTGATCCGATTCAAGAATTCGTTTGCAACAAAAAATATCAAATTAAAAAGGAACATGCATGCACTATCAGGCTCCATAGAAATATTTGAGACATTTTCAATTGAGGCTGTCCCAGGAGAGTAAAATGAGAAACCCAATTATTGGCAGTTGCAACTCCCACCTTACTTCCTTGTAATGGCTTGGTGTCTGGCAACACTAGAATGGAAATCATCTTTAGACATTGAGCATTGACAAATTTTCCATGATCTGGAAAAATAACATCATTTTCTTTGCATGTCGGGGAATAATGCCTCCATGAGTCAAGCTAGGTGCAATCCTGCCCACTAAGAAGCATTTGGACAACATATAAAAAATAAACCTGACAAGCGGCTGAAAATTCTTGTCACTATGTCTTTTGCTAACAATATATGAAGTTCTTACCAAAAACCTATGTATATATCAAGGTTACTTGGGAGTGGGAGCAAAAACGGGGAGCGGGACATGGAGCGACATTTTCAGAAGCTCCTAGTTTGGGAGCGAATCCAGGAGCGTTTTTTATATAATATATATTTTGTTATATTTTTTATATTTTGATGCATATATGTCAACAAAAACATGTAGAATGATGAATTAGACATAAAATATATAGATTGAACCATATAACAACAATCATCTAGAAGTTATAATCTTCATCAACCACGTCCACAAGTTAGTAACATACAACATATTGAGTCTCATGAATCATGATTCATCAATCTTAAAGTTTTAAGCTTTCAAAATTCAATATATAACATTTATCATCATTGATCACCAAAGTTGTACTTGTAAGCTAAGTGTAACCATGACAACAAATAATATCTAACATGAAATGAAATGTTATAAAATGAAATGAAATGAAACAACTTTCACGAAGCATCATATTCATAATACATGACCAACGAGTTATAATTGCCAACTTCAAACTTCAAACTTAAATTGTCATATATTGTTTACAAACAATATCATAATAAATATGAAAGAGTCAACAGTTATAAAAACTACTAGAAACTAGAAAAGACAAGTAAACCTATCATCTACATCTTCCTCTTGTCACCACGAAAAATGTCTAATTTCTGAGCAGGTAGTGGTGATCTTCTAGGAGTCTCCTCCCGCACAGTCCCACGACTAGAACCAGAAGGCAAATGCCCTCCACGTGTGGATGTACATGGAGGCACCGACAACAAAGGAACAAGACTTGGAACTCGAGCATTGCTACTGGATGGTGGGGCTGGCATTGTTATTGCTTCATCTTCCTCTCTCGTAAGTTTTGCTTCCAGCTCTTCAAGATGTAAAGCGCCATCCTCCAAATTATCGTCCTTTGGGTAGTTGTCCCAAATTTTATATGTTGGATCCTAATAAACCCGATCACAGTAATGACTCAACAACCTCAAGTTGTAGTGCACATAAACCAAGCTTTCTGCCTGGTTTTCATTGAGTCTGTTTCTTCTCACATTATGTACGAAGTTGTAGGTGCTCTAACACCTCCTTGCAGAAGAAGTATTTACAACCTATGAAAATGCTTGTTTTTCCAATTTTGGCAAAAGTCCTATGCCGCCATATGCTTCCCACCATGTGAGACCATCAAATATGTCTCTATCTTCCATTGCATGCAAAGAACCAAACAAACCAGTGCAACTGAAGTATCTGCCTAATTCAAGATGCAAATTAACACACTCCTCCCTGTCAGGTACCAACTTGTCTAATGCTTTCATATATCCTATAGATACCTCTAGATCTATATTGGGTTTGACCCTAACCCACCCCCAGGCGCAAGTTGGCCCAACCAAGTTGGAGAGTAGTATTTTGGCATAAGGGCATATGTCAAGGCATGTAGTGGAACTTTAAGTTTATTCCACTGTGTACACACACAATTGTGAATCAATGTATACAAGATGGGATCATCTTTATGAATAACATCTTTTATTTGCCCCAACATGGTATCCATCTGCTCATACACCTCCCTAATCACTGGTTTATTTGTATCTGCAAAACAAATCATGTGATAAATGGGCTTGGTGAATTCCAATACTTGCCTCACATGTGCCCAAAACTAACCGTCAAGAGTGGTCTCCTCCACCTGTTCAAAACCTTGCTTGTCAGCTACATTTGTAGCCCTTTCCTTTAATACCTGCCAATGTGGACTTGATACCATGCTAGCCAATGACTCTCTTACCTTCAAAAGGCGCCTGAAGGTGAGGTAATAGCTAGCAAATCTAGTCCTCGCAATCTTCAACAGCTCCAATCTTGAGTGACTGCGGAAAAGCCCATGGTATTTCTATGTTTTGTAATAAATTTTATCATTTGTTTGCCTCTCTTGTACAAATCACCAATCCATTTGATTTGTTGGTTTTTGTTCTTAATAACATCATGCATCAAAAGGTTCATTATGTGAACCAAACACCCAAACCAAAATATGTTGGGGTATTTATCCTCAATAATTGCTCCCATTGCCTTACAATTAGGAGCATTATCAGTGATGACTCGGATGACATTTGTATGGCCCAATACGTTCAATTGTTTCAAGTAATAGTTCTTCAATGTTGATGTCGGTCTTGAACTTGTCTAAGTAATCATATGGTGAAAGAAAGATGGCACCACTAACAGACACAGCAAGAACACTTATCAATGGCTTGCCTAATACATTTGTCCATCCGTCAGATACAATGGACACCCCATGGTCAGTCCAAGAATTTGTCATTCTACTCAAAGAATGTGATATTTTTGCTTTTTCATGATCAAGTCCAACGGTTCTAACCTTGTCATACCCAAGGCTCTTCTATCATTTAGGGGCATCATTTATGGCAGAAACCATTTCATGCCAATAAGGTGAGCGAAAAACATTGAATGGTATCGAGCGAAGAACATTGAATGGTATCCCACATGCATAGAGAAACCAGTAAACTTTAGAATCCACATCATTCCTACACCCTTCATCAAGGAAATCTGATATGGTTCTTGTGAATCAATGTATACAAGATGGGATCATCTTTATGAATAATATCTTTTATTTGCCCCAACATGGTATCCATCTACTCATACACCTCCCTAATCACTGGTTTATTTGTATCTGCAAAACGAATCATGTGATAAATGGGCTTGGTGAATTCCAATACTTGCCTCACATGTGCCCAAAACTAACCGTCAAGAGTGGTCTCCTCCACCTGTTCAAAACCTTGCTTGTCAGCTACATTTGTAGCCCTTTCCTTTAATACCTGCCAGTGTGGACTTGATACCATGCTAGCCAATGACTCTCTTACCTTCAAAAGGCGCCTGAAGGTGAGGTAATAGCTAGCAAATCTAGTCCTCGCAATCTTCAACAACTCCAATCTTGAGTGACTGCGGAAAAGCCCATGGGTATTTCTATGTTTTGTAATAAATTTTATCATTTGTTTGCCTCTCTTGTACAAATCACCAATCCATTTGATTTGTTGGTTTTTGTTCTTAATAACATCATGCATCAAAAGGTTCATTATGTGAACCAAACACCCAAACCAAAATATGTTGGGGTATTTATCCTCAATAATTGCTCCCATTGCCTTACAATTAGGAGCATTATCAGTGATGACTCAGATGACATTTGTATGGCCCAATACGTTCAATTGTTTCAAGTAATAGTTCTTCAATGTTGATGTCGGTCTTGAACTTGTCTAAGTAATCATATGGTGAAAGAAAGATGGCACCACTAACAGACACAGCAAGAACACTTATCAATGGCTTGCCTAATACATTTGTCCATCCGTCAGATACAATGGACACCCCATGGTCAGTCCAAGAATTTGTCATTCTACTCAAAGAATGTGATATTTTTGCTTTTTCATGATCAAGTCCAACGGTTCTAACCTTGTCATACCCAAGGCTCTTCTATCATTTAGGGGCATCATTTATGGCAGAAACCATTTCATGCCAATAAGGTGAGCGAAAAACATTGAATGGTATCGAGTGAAGAACATTGAATGGTATCCCACATGCATAGAGAAACCAGTAAACTTTAGAATCCACATCATTCCTACACCCTTCATCAAGGAAATCTGATATGGTTCTTGTTGATTTGGGGTAGCATCGAATGTGCTCTAGCCACAAAAATTGGTGGAGAGGCTAAAGCACATGAGATCTCCAATACCCAGGAATAGTTTGGGCAGATTCTAAACAATTTGGGAGATATTAAAATAATTAATATTTTTAATGGAGTCCCTAAGTCTAAACTTAGAGAAAATAAAATATTAATGTGAATTAATATAAAACTGTGTTAGAAGGGTCCAAAATTCATGGATCAAGCCAGAGTTAATCTTAGCCATTGATTAGGGACTTAATCTCGGCTGTTGAATTGTCAACGAGAAAAGTATAAGAGGAGGCTTGAGGGTCACTTGGAGAACAACACCGAGTTGATCATGATTTCGATTTTCTGGGGCAGGGTTTGCTGAAGAAGTCGAAAGAGTGATCAGAATTGCCGCTGAGGGGCAGTGAATACAGAAGAAGAGAGGCAAAGAGGGTACCGGAAGAATCAGCGCAAAAGTCGGGAGAGAAGGACGCAGAGCCAGCCAGAGGCCATGCAAGCCAACTAGGGCCCATGAAGAGGCAGCGAGGAGCTACGCAGTGCCTCAGAGAGACAGCGTGGGTAACGCAGGGGCTCTAGAGGATGACGCAGTGCCTCCATAGGTTGACGCAGGGGTTATTGGGTTGACACTGGGCCAGGAAGGGCTGACGCAATCCCTAGAGGCAGATGTTGGGGTTTTCGTGGGGCAGATTGGAGCCGGTAGCTGTCGGAGTGTTTATCCGGGGTTTCAGCCGGAACATCTGTCTCCAACTAAAAGGTACTACTACCGAGATAATTCTCTATTGGGTGAGCCAGTTTTCGCAGCCAGATTGTATTCTAAAACTGTTTAATAATTAAAACCCTCAAATAGTTGCACCAGTTTTCCCGCATTGGGCTTTTCCGGGGACATTGGACCAAAAACAACGGTGTCACTTGTGTGCTTGTTTTGTTTCCTTCAGTTGATGATCTGTAATGTGTTGAGCATGTACTTGTATTTATTTTCAGTATTTATGTGGTAAATAACTTGTTAATTAATCAGAACAAGTAAGCAAAAATAAATCAGAAAAGTACATGAAGGGTTTCTAATAGTTAGACTTAGAAATTCCAACATGGTATCAGAGTGAGGTCATTGTTTTAAGAAACGGCCGTTTCGATACCGAAACGGCCGAGTTGATCCGAGCCATTACCCTCTGCTGTGACCCGTCCCTTCGAACGGTTCGACTCGCCGAGTCATGGCTGACTCGGCCAACTCGGCCGTTTCTGTATTGACTCGGCCGAGTCATAACCAGTGGCCTGTAACCCCATCAAAACAGCGATTTGACATTTTTTTAATGAAATTTTGAAGTGTTTGCTGATTGGTTTGAACTCCAATGTGTTTTATGAATTAGTTAAATGTTATTTGGGGTCCATTTCCCCCTCCCAAACCCTATTTAACACACTCAAATGCTCTCTACTATTGATATGCTATTCAAATTTCATGGTAATGTTAAATTCTTAAAGTAAAAGTGACATTCTCCTTAATCTTCATTTTCATCATTTTACTTAAATTTTTAACATTACCATGAAATGACTCAGGATGTTTGAGAGTGGTTTCGGCCTCATTGGATTTCATATGGAGAAAGTAGAATTTTAGATTTCATTCAAAATCCAGCAGACTTATCAGTTTTTCAGGATTTCTGGATTGGAGGATTGCAATGTTTCCATTGAATTTTGTCATGTATTAAGGTATGGAACTCGTATTTAATCAAGAGCACCAATCCCTCTATGTACCTTGATGTTAGTGACATTGGTTGTCGAACTCCTCTAGGATTTGCTCCCAAACCAGGAGCTTCTGAAAATGTCGCTCCCGCTCCCATTTTCGCTCTCGCTCCCCACTTTCGCTCCTGCTCCCAACTTCCAAGTAACACTAAGCCAGATGATGTTGGCAACTCTAGCAGTAGCCAGTAGTACTGGTCACAAACTTTTGTTGTAGAGGTCATTTATAGCCTCCTTGTTTATGTGTTTTTGTTTTGATCTCTATATCATCATCGTGTATGTATTGGACAATGCATTAGGTGCCATTTTGATATAATGGATATATTCATGAGCCTACTTTGATCATATGTTGTCTTCTATCTATATTCTAATGCTGTGTGTTTGGAAACATGAATGAAAATCTTTAAAATTATGTGTTTTTATAAAAAATAAATATTTAATGTATTTTTTACAATGACCGAGTCATTGAAATCGAGCCGGCCGAGTTGATACCGAGTCGGAGTCGGAGTCGGAGTCGACCCTCAGCCGAGTCGGAGTCGGAGTCGGAGTTTTAAAACATTGAGTGAGGTTGCAGATCACAGGAGAACTGAGGACATCAGTAGAGCAGAGCAGCAACAGCAAAAAACAATTGTCCCGAGTGACAGAAGTTGTTCCTAACAGAGAAGCAGCAAGGAAGGGGTGACGCAATGCCTACGTCATCAAGTTTGAGACAGGAAGAGAATCAGTGCAGTGGCGGAGGGGAGCAGACTCGACCTACATAGTGCCCGGTCATCTCTCTCAGTCAGGAAGGATCGACTCCCATGGCCAGGAGGTGAAGATTTTGCTAGTGTCGGGATTGCGCAGAGCCTAGAAGCTCTAACCTTTAGGGTGTTGGTGCTTAGGAGGCTGTGGGTAAGTTGCAGAGCGAAGTTTGTGGGGTACTGTAGTCAGAACAGTACCTACCAAGGCAAGACCAGGAGGAGCGAGTTCCTACCAAGGATTTCTAGCCAGGAAATCTAGATCAGTGGTGCAGCTGCACTAAGGATCGGAGTGGGGGCATCTCGACATTGGCAGAGGGGTTTCCAGGAGGGAAATCGAGGCTTAGAGGTAGTCACACCAAGAACTTCCAGAAGGGAAGTAGAGAAGCAGGAAGATGACAGTGAACGGGGTAAGAGACCAGGACAGACTGGATGGAGCCTCAAACTTCATAGTCTAGCAGGCCAGAATATTATTTGTTCTAGACAGGAACCGTCTCAAGCACTTCGCCTTGAGGACAATAGCAGTCCCAGTTGACCCGACTGATAACGATAAGTACGAGGATGCAATGGCGAGGGCCAACAGCATCATCCTTGACGGGGTCGAGGACCATGTAGTACCACACATTGTTGAGAAGAATACGGCAAATGAGATGTAGGAGGCCCTAAAGTTGTATCACCATACTTCCGTGCAGAGGAAGATGCTACTAGAAAATCAGTTGCGGTCATTCCAAATGCATAAGGGAGAACAGATCGACATCTTCCTCGATCGATTGAAGGAGATCCGGGATCAGCTGAATTCCATAGGGGCCACGCCGGATCAAGAATTGATGGTGAGAACAGCCCTGAACACAGTCTCAGAAGACTAGGAGGTGTTTGTCCAAAGCATACTGGGCAGGGAAACCCTTCCAGATTGGGAGGAAATTGTTGAAGTTTCTAAGTCTACTAGTTAGAAACCCTCCATGCACTTTACTGATTTATTCCTACCTACTTGTTTTGTTTCTTAACAAGTTATTTACAATGTAAATACTGAAAATAGACGCTAGTGCATGCTCAACATATTGCAGATCATCAACTGAAGGAAAGAGAAACAATCACACCAAATGACACCATTATTTTTGGACCAATGTCCCCAAAAAGACCCAATGCGAGAAAACCGATGCAGCTATCTGAGGGTTTTCTTATTAAGCACTTTCAGAGTACAATCTGGGTGCCAAATCCGACTTACCCAACAGAGAATTTCATTGGCAATAGTACCTCTCAGTCTGAGACAAATGTCCCAACTGAAACCCCGGATAAGACTTCTGGTAGCTCCTCAGCTCCAATCTGCCCCAGAAACCCTAGTGTCTGCCTTTCTGGACTGCGTCAGCCTCTCTCTGCCCAGCGGTGGCCATGCGTCATCCTGAATGGGTCTATGTCAACCTCAAGAGGCCCTGCGCCAACCTTTTGGCCCTTTGCATCAACAACGTTGGCCTCTCTGAAGCACTGCGCAGCTCCCGGCTGCCTCTACGTGGCCCTGTGTGAGCCTTGGTTGCTACTGCGTCACTCTCTCTGGCTCCTGCGCTGCTCTCTCGGCACTATCTTTGCTTCTCTGTCTCTCTGTACTCAATGCCCCTCAGCTGCAATTCCGATCACTGATTTATCTCTCTTAGCAAACCCCGCTCTAGTGAATAGAATGACCGATCATCTGGTGTGCTCTCCAAGCGACCCTCAAGCCCCCTCTTATACTTTTCTCGTTGACATATCAACGGCCGAGATTAAGTCCCTAATCAACGGCTAAGATTAGATCTGGCTTGATCCGTGTCTTTTGGACCATTCTAAGTTCTAACAAAGTTTTATATTAATCCACATTAATATTTTAATTTCCCTAAGTTTAGACTTAGGGACTCCATTAAAAATATTAATTATTTTAATATCTCCTAAACTGTTTAGAACTTGCCCAAACCCTTTCTAGGTATTGGAGAACTCATGCGCCCCAACCTCTCCACCAAATTTCGTGGCTAGAGCACATCCGATGCTACCCCAAATCAACACTCCTCTTAGAGAGGAGTGTGCTCTAGTAATACTCCTCACTGAGTATCACCCTGATCATCCAACATCGGTCCCTGTGTTGATGCTAGGCCTGCTGCCCATCATCCTCTGCACTGCTACATCCTGTACTGTTACCGATGGCTCTGCCACTACCACTGTTGCATCTGTACGACAGCGCCCTCTGCATCCGTGTTGTTGCTAGTCCTTTCTCCCAACACTGCATCCGCACTGCAACTCCTCTCATCATGTTGCATAGTGTTGCCCACTGCTACACTGAAACTCAGTTAATGAGAAGTAAGTAATTGATCTCCCAAATCTGACCTCTCTGGTGGGCTAGAGACCCTCCTGATGTTGAAGCTCCCTCTGCCGCTGACAAGTGCTCCCTCTCTGACCTCTGCGTTGCTGCAACAACTCCCTGCATCTCGCACCGTTGCACCCCTTTGTGCCATCCTGCACTGGTGCAACACTCCCGTGCCTCTCACACTGTTGCAGCCTACTAGCCTCGCGTTGTCTCAGGACTCGTGCACTGTAGCTCTCTCTGCTGCTCCATCCACATCCATCTCTACCCACATCAGCCAGTCTTGCTACTCCTCTTTGGGTCTCTCATAGCAAGGTCTAATCCAAGAGGTTGGGTACCTCAAGGATCCTGCCCCTCATCGCCTGTAGTCCGCCTGACTACAGCTCGATGTCTCCCCACTTCTTCTCAAGTGGCACATGAGTACTCATGGCACAATCGTCATCCCTCAAGGTGAAGGCCTCGATACGATGTTTATCTAGAATGGACAGGATCCTAGCCTTCCAGACCACAAAGTTGGACGCTCCATCCAGCCTATCCTGATCCCTCATCCCATTCATGGCCATCTCTCTACTCTTCTCTATTGACTCCTCCGAGTCTCTCTACTTCCCACCTGGAATTTCTCTGTTTGACTCCTATTGAGTCTACTTCCCACCTGGAAGTTCTCTGTTTGACTCCTATTGGGTCTACTTCTCGTCCGGAAGTTCTCTATTCGACTCCTGCTGAGTCTACTTCCCATCTAGAAGTTCTCTGTTCGACTCCTCCAAGTCTCTCTACTTCCCGTCTAGAAGATCTCTTCTGGACTCCCTCTCGATTCCCTCCTGGAAATCCTTCTGCCAACCGTCAAGTTTCCCCTCTCCGATCGTCTGTGCAACTAAACCACTAATCTAGATTCCTTGGCTAGAAATACGCCTCGACAGCAACTCCCTCCCCTTGGCCTTGCCCTGTCAGGTATTGTTCTGACTACAATACCTCACTAGCTCAACTCTGCAATGTTCCCACAGCCTTCTAAACCCCAGCAACCTGAAGGTGAGAGCTCCTAGGCTCTGCGCAATCCCGACACCAGCAACCCGACCTCCTCAGCCAACTGCGTCAACGCTCCTAGCTTCTGCATGGCTCTGCGCGAGTCTCCCTTTGCCCCCCTTAGCCTCTGCATTGCCTATTCCTGGCTCACCCTTGATGATGCAGACATTGCGTCACCCTTCCATATTTGCTGCTCTGCTAGAACAGCTTCTGTCACTCGGGACAACTGTTTTTTTGAACTGTTTAGAATTTGCCAAAACCCTTTCTGGGCATTAGAAAACTCATGTGCCCCAACATCTCCACCAAATTTCGTGTCTAGAGCACATCCGATGCTACCCCAAATCAACAGAAATGTGGGTGGCTCTTCGCCAAGAAAAGATCAAAAGGCTAAGCAAGGCGGGAAGCAACAACAAGGGGGTCAGAATCAAGGAGGAAGAGGAGGATGTTGTCCTAGCATCTGAGGGAAAGCATGAGAAACAGAAGAAGGAGGACCTCTCCAAAGTCAAATGCTTCAACTGTGGGGAGCTATGTCACTATGCGAGCCAGTGTCCGAGGAAGAAGAGCAAAGGAGAGGCTTCCGAGACCAAGGTAGCGCCAGCAAGGGTGGAGAAGGAAATGGAGATAGATGATCACTGTGCCATGAGTGCTCACAAGCCACTTGAGCAAAAGTGGGGAGACATCAAGCTGTAGTCAGACGAACTACAGGCAATCAGGGTCAGGATCCTCGAGGTACCCAGCCTCTTAGATTATACCTTTGCTATGGGAGCCCAGAAGAGGTGTAGCAGTACTGGCGAATGTCAGTAGAGACGAATGTAGATGGACCGACAGAGGGAGCCACAGTGCAGGAGCCCCAGGACAGCGTGAGGCAGCAGTGCGAGATGCATGGAATTGTTGCAGCAGCGCAGAGGTCGGAGAGGGAGCACTTGTCAGTGACTTTGGGAGTTTCAACATTGTGGGTGTCTCTAGTCTGACAGAGATGTTAGAGTTCGAAGATCAGTTACTTACTTCTCAGTAACTGAGTTGTAGTGCAGCAGTTAGCAATGGCAGTGCTATGGGTAGCACAATGCAGCATGATGAGAGGAGTTGTCGTATGGATGCAACAGTGGCAATAGCAAGGCCATGGGTGGCAGTACATGATGCGGCAATGCAGAGGATGTTGGGCAGCAGGCCTAGCATCAGCACCAGGACTGGTGCCAGATGATCAGGGTGATACTCAGTGAGGAGTATTACTAGAACACAGTCCTCGCTAAGAGGGAGTGTTGATTTGGGGTAGCATCGGATGTGCTCTAGCCACAAAAATTGGTGGAGAGACTAAAGCACATGAGATCTCCAATACCCAGCACTGGTTTGGGCAGATTCTAAACAGTTTGGGAGATATTAAAATAATTAATATTTTTAATGGAGACCCTAAGTCTAAACTTAGGGAAAATAAGATATTAATGTGAATTAATAAAAGAACTGTGTTAGAAGGGTCCAAAAGTCATGGATCAAGCCATAGTTAATCTTGGCCGTTGATTAGGGACTTAATCTCGGCCGTTGAATTGTCAACGAGAAAATTGTAAGAGGAGGCTTGAGGGTCATTTGGAGAACACACCGAGCTGATCAAGATTTCGATTTTCTGGGGCAAGGTTTACTGAAGAAGTCGAAAGAGTGACCAGAGTTGCAGCTGAGGGGCAGTGAATATAGAAGCAGAGAGGCAGAGAGGGTACCAGGAGAATCAGTGTAGAAGTTGGGAGAGAGGGATGCAGAGCCAACCAGAGGCCATGCAAAGCCAACTAGGGCCCACGCAGAGGCAGCCAAGAGCTGCACAGTACCTCAAAGAGCCAGCGTGGGTGACGCAGAGGCTCTAGAGGCTAACGCAGTGCCTCCAGAGGTTGACGTGGGGGTTATTGGGCTGACGCTGGGCCAACAAGCACTGACGGGGTTTTAGCCGGAACATCTGTCTCCGACTAAGAGGTACTACTGCCGAGATTATTCTCTATTGGGTGAGCCGGTTTTGGAACCCAGATTGTATCCTAAAACTACTTAATAATTAAAACCCTCAGATAGCTGCACCAGTTTTCCCGCATTAGGCTTTTCCGGGGACATTGGTCCAAAATCAATGGTGTCACTTGTGTGCTTGTTTTGTTTCCTTCAGTTGATCTGTAATGTGTTGAGCATGTACTTGTATTTATTTTCAGTATTTACGTGGTAAATAACTTGTTAATTAATCAAAACAAGTAGGCAGAAATAAATGAGAAAAGTACATGAAGGGTTTCTAACAGTTAGACTTAAAAATTCCAACAGTTCTATGCCTTTTAAGATATGTTTGGTGACCTTGTGCCTCCATATCCACTGCCATGGGAGGATGCTAAAGGAATTCTTTGTGCATGTGATTGTAAGCTTAGTTCAAAAAAACCCTTTGATTTTTTAGATTTGTATTGGGCTTCCTCCTCTTCCATTATGCATTTGGTTCTCCCTACTACTGAAACACTTGCTCAAGTTTTGATTCCTATTTGTTTATCTCCATCCCATGGCCTCTTCCCACAGAGGTGCCTTCTAACACGGGTGTATGAACCTGTGTAATTATTGTTGCAATGGGGCTAGTGAAATTTAGTGGTTCCACCCCCTGTCCCTGCTTCAGGCCTAGTAACATATTTCCACAATGGGGTTTGGTCTTGTTTAGTTTTTTGAGTTGAATCTTGTTCACTCTCCTCCTCCTCACCAAGGTACTCCTCTCTGGGGTTTTCATCAAATCCACTATAACCCACTTCTCCATCCTCTTCTTCATGTTCATCCCTCATTTTTCTACTCTCCAACACCATAATAACCAAAAAAGGAACCAAGAAGAAGAAAATGCCAAGCCATATAACCATGATGTTTGAAATTTGAAGTTTTGAATCTGCAAAAAAATGGAATGGGAATGGGAATGGGAAATAGAGAATTTTATTTATTTATTTATTTAGCAATGAACATAAAAAAAAAATCTAGATTAGAGTGTAGATCCTACCTCTTTGGCCTCCAATCCCAAGCTCCAATCTCCCCTTGCAAGCTCTTCAAACTCCTCCAAGCTCCTCTCTCACCAAGCTCCTCTCCTTGCTTCAAACTCTCTCCAAACTCTCTTGCTCTCTCAATGGGATGAAGTGAATAATGGGAGGGGAGAACCTCTATTTATTCACCCCCCTCCCTTCCCTCTCTCCCTTTTTCCCTCCCTTTTCCCCTCTCCTAAGTTGTCGTTGCCTCCCTCTTGGTTGCACGGGCATCGCTTTTCGCCTGTCTAGAGCGAATTTTCCAACCGGGGAGCGATCAGGAGCGATCGTTCCCCAACGGCTCCCCGGTTGGAAAATTCACTCCCGCCCCGATCACTCCCCGGTTGGAAAATTCGCACCCAGAGCGGTGGGAGCAACGCTCTCGACTTCGCTCTCAAAAAAACTAGGAAGCGATTTTTTTTGGTCGAGAGTAGTCGCTCCCAACCGGAGCACAGATTGGGAGCAGGATCATGAGGAGGGGGGGTGTGGGGGCGCTCCCCCGAACACAGGTACATATGCATGTCCCTAAACCCTGACTATTTGTTTGCGTGTTATTATGAGTAAGTGTTTGTGAAACATGATTATTTTATAAGAGTATCACAATTTCTTGGCACTTGAGTGCATGGAATCTTTAGTTTATACATACAACTTTCCAAGAAAAAATTCCATAGCCTTGTTTCTTTTAGACACTATAGCATAACATGAAACATATTCAAAATAAGAAAGATTGACAAATAATCAACAAGGTGCATTCCACATTATTTTAGTTTTTAGCATCTACATTATAGCATGATATTGTATTAACAAGGTAACCAGTTAATGATCCTAGAGGTTGCAATGTGCTTGTATTGCATATACGTCATGCTTGCAAACACACCATTTCAATAAGGGCATTTTGTTTTGGTAGACCTTGTGGGTTTCAGTGGCACATTTTTGGGAAGATTCGCATACTCTGGCATGTAATGTCCCAAAACCAACAAAGAAAAAACAAAAAAAAAATTGGAACAAACCCATAACATAAAATTTCTACTCATAAACAAAACACAGCCATATAAAATTTCATAACATAAAACATGCATATAACGATGATGAGCAGAAAGAAATCTCAGCTTTATTATATTAACCAAAAAATAAGAGTAGACAACAATATGAAATAGCTAGAAATGGCTGAGAAACTCAAACAACTACTGCAAACTAGATCCGGCCTCAAAAGGTGTCTGTTGTAGCACTAGATCTAGCCTCTCAAAATCAAACTGCAAACAATAAGAGCTCCTGTGAGTTCTGAAAGAATCCACCAAGGGGAGATGGGTGTTTGCCCAATCTCTCTAAATAACCCTAGGGTTTCTATCCTGGGGCTACCAATGGAATAGAGAACTGGGTTCTCAGCCTCTCATACAAAAAACAATATCAAATCCAAGATGTCCCTAAATGACCTCCTCCTCCTGTTTTATAGGTCTGATGGATAGATCACCAAGCCTCTAGAAACATCTTATTTTATTATTATTCTAGAAGCTCCTCCACTGACTTTATTTTTAGTGACCTTTTAATTTTATTTTATTTTATTTAAGTCACTTTTGGCCCATTTCCTCTAATCAATTATTTTTCTTTAATTAAATGACTAATTAAAATCAGTTTTAATTAAGGAAAATGGCAAATCGCCCACCATACTCTCTTCAACCACTGGAAGTCACTTCCCAGCATCCCATCCTATAGCTCTTCTCATTCTGGTTCCAACGAGCTGTTACACTGAGGTGTTCCATCAATTAACCCCCCCGGAATGCCACCTCAAGCATAATTAATTAAGTTAGACTCCATAATAATGCTAATTCTTGGAAGTTGTCGGAATGTGACAGAACGAAAGGCAAACTGTGCGGATGATGAATTATGCCAAGCAAATGCCATCAGATCCCATAAAAACTCCTCAAAACTCCATCGACACCCTTGATGACATAAACCTGCTCCACTAACCTGGCCATCCCCTGCCGTGGAAATCCACCCTGGCTGTGCCAATGTTTTAAAACTCCGACTCTGACACCGACTTGGCCGAGGGTTGACTCCAACTCCAACTCCGACACCGACTCGGTCGAGGGTCGACTCCGACTCCGACTCTGACACCAACTCGACCGAGGGCTAACTCCGGCTCCGACTCCGACTCGGTATCGACTCGGCTAGCTCGATTTCAATGACTCGATCGTTGTAAAAAATACATTAAATATCCTTTTTTTTATAAAGAAACATAATTTTAAAGATTTTCATTCATGTTTCCAAACACACATCATTAGAATATAGATAGAAGACAACATATGATCAAAGTACGCTCATGAATATATCCATTATATCAAAATGGTACCTAGTGCACTGTCCAATACATACATGATCATGATATAGAGATCAAAACAAAAACACATAACCAAGGAGGCTAGTAATGGCCTCTACAACAAAAGTAAACTGTGACCAGTATTACTAGCTACTGCCGGAGGAGCTGAGATCATGTGGATCAATCTTTGGATCATCATCAGAGTCAAACAGCGGGCCCCATGGCTCCTCCTCATCATCATGTCCAACTGCAACTGTAGAAGCGGTAGCACTAGTAGACTGTGCAGCAGCTGCAAGCTGAGATAGACGAGATATGCACTTATGTCGTGGCTCCACAAAAGAAGCTCCTACAACTCGAGGACTTGGGGCTGGCCCTGAGGCTGGTACAAGTGGATCAGGATCTGCATTCAACTGAACATTATGCTCAAGTGTTGCATCCACCTGTAAATCCAAATCAAGATCCTCATCACAATCAAACTCTATTGGATGACTCTCCACTACCCAATCCGATGTTGGATCAATGTCGTCCAACACAATGGGATCTGAATCAGGTCTTTTGTTCAACAATTGGTTGCCTCTAAGCCGGAGGTTGTATTGGACATAGACTAGATCATTTAATCGTTTTTGATCCAAACGGTTTCTCTTTTTTGTGTGAATCCTCTCAAATGCAGACCAATTGCATTCACACCCAGTAGCACTGCAAGTTTGACTCAAAATAGGAATTGCAAACCTCTGCAATTCAGGACAATGGCTACCAAAAGCCTCCCACCATTGTGCTCAAAAAACATAGGAGTTTAATGAGTTAGCTCAACAAAATTACAAATTATATCCAACTTTCAAATTATAAACAATTTAACAAAATAAGTATTAAGAATTTGAAAATTGAAATCTTTGTTTACCTGGCTCATCTACTTCCCTTGCAATTTTTGCTAGGTTCTTTCCAAAGGTACCTGAGGCACTGCTGAAGGTTGTGGCCTGTCGGTGTATCTCCAGCTGATCACACACCAATGGGATCATGCGATTTATGCAGTCAATAAATCCATCTCTAACCTCCCCCTTCAAAGCTCTTGTCGCCTTAGTTTTATAATGATACCGTGGGTTTAAAAAATACCCAGCTGCATGTATAGGGCGATGGAGTTGATTGTTCCATCTTTCATCAATGATTGCCCAAATGGGCCCATACTTAGCCACTTTATCCTTGTATGCCCTCTTTATTTGCTCATTTGCTTGATCCATAGCCTCATAATGAAGCCCATAGCCAATCTTTCCCCATCCACCAACCACAACACCTTAACTAGTGGCTCAGCAAGCTTCACAATCTCTGCTGCCTTTCTCCAAAATATTTCTTCATTAAATTTCTTTTTCAATTCTTTGCCTTCCAGTTTGTGAGACCATTGGCTTTGATTCCATTCTTCACTGGAAAAAATCTTTTGCAAGTTTCTATGTTGTGAAAGCATAGATTGCAATGTCAAAAAATGAGTAGCAAATCTAGTGATGGTAGGCCTAATAATATCCCTGCCCCTTGTGTGTTTCCTCATCAAGCTCAAAATCCATGAATGATTGTAGATAAATTTTGTTATGCTTTTGGCATGATCTACAGTGTTTTTGACCCAATCTAATTTGCCAATATCCTCAAGCATGAGATCTATGCAATGTGCAACACATGGGGTCCAAAAGATGGTTCTGTGCTTTTCCTCTAACAGTTTACCAGCAAGAACATAGTTAGAGGCATTATCTGTGAAGACTTGAACAACATTAGCCACCCCCACCTCCTCAACAACCTCATCCAATATAGCTGAAACAACAATTGTCCATCTTTTACCTTATCGGATGCATCAATTGATTTTAGAAACATGGTTCCCTGTGGGCAGAAGATAAGAAAGTTTATGATGGTAGGGTTTCTTTGATCAATCCATCCATCTGACATGATGGTACACCCTGTTCTTACCCATGAGTCCTTGAAATCTTTCAAATACTCATTAATGGAGGCAATTTCTTTCTGCAAATGATACCCCCTTAGCTCATGCATAGTAGGGCCTTTGAAGCCTTTTCCAGTAGCATGTATGGCATCAAACATAGGCTCATAATATGGTGAATGGGAAGCATTGAAGGGGATATCAGCATCATACCACCATGTAATCACAAGCATTCTCCCTCAATTCTTTCTTCCAATGGTCATCTAAAGTCAACTGCAAATGACTTCTACTAGGTTGAGGATCATGTGCATCTGATGGAGTGGAGGGAGTGAAATAACTTTTGATATTCATATCACCCTTTTTCATTTTACCCTTTCCCTTTTCTTGAAAAGACTCAAAAGAGGGAGGAACATATCGGAAGGGGTTGGATGCATCAATACAAGGGATAGAGGAAGAACACTCAAAATCAAAATAGGGGTTGGTAGCCAGCATTTTTTGTATATTCCTCTTCCTCCCAATTTCAGCCTCTAACTCTTTTTGCCTAGCCTTATCTTCTTTAAACTTCTCGAAGCTGGCTAACAAATCCTTCCTAATCTCCCCAATTTCTGGTGAGGTACATGGAGTAATTTGGCCTCTAATCCCCGCCAAGTGTTGTTTTAGCCTATTAATGCCCCCAAGACCTTCCTTAATTTTCCTATGGCAAAATTTGCAATGCATTTGACTATCAACCATTTCAACATATGCCCAAGCAACATCTTTCACTCTAGGTGCCATTTTTGACTTGGAAATGAAAGCAAACAATCTGAAAATGAAAACAAAAAAAAACATTGATTCAATGTTCATTTCATTCACAAAAAACACTATTTAGGATTTCTAGATTTGCACATAAAATTTAATAAGCAAAAACAAATTTTCACAAGTGAAAAAAAATACCTCCAGGCACAAACTGCCTCCTCAAGCCTGCTCCAAGAAACCAACTCTTCAATGTTGCTCCAAATGGTTGCCCAATAAGCTCCTCACTCCAGCCACAATGCTTGCCTAAGACTCCTCACTACTGCTCCAAAAACAAACTCAACGACTCCTCACAAATTCTCACTGAAATTCTCACTCAAATGCATGAGATGGCTGTGACAGAATGAGAGGGGTTGAGTGGGTTAAATAGGTTTTAGAAGAGGGGAATGGACCCCAAAGACCAAATAGGCAAAATTAAAACCGGTTTGGAGTCCCCAAAAAAGGATATATATATATATATATATATATATATATATATATATATATATATATATATATATATATATATATATTAAATCGGTGTTTCCGTTTTCATTGGGCTGCTGTCACTAACTTGGCTAAATCGATGTTTCCGGTTTCATTGGGCCACGGTAACTAACTTGGCCGAGTTAGAGCGCGCTCGGCCGAGCCGGTATTAACCCGGTCGGCCGAATCAAATCCATGGCCGAGTCATATTTTTTAGGCCTGGCTCAGACCAACTCGGCCGAGTCGGTTCTGAGCCGGCCGATTTTTAAAACAGAGGACTCAGCTAGTGCAAGACAATCTTTCCATTTCCAATGAGATGCCCAGAATTTGTTCTACGCTCAGATCATTGTTCAACCATACTGGAATCAAAGAACTCGTGCCCCATTCAAAGAATGTTGCCTTGAACTTCAATTATTTAGCCCTCCCTTATGAACAAGTCAATCTACCTTTGAATTGACATGTCTGCGACATCAATTATGCGGACCACAACAGATTCGACCTCTGCAAAATAATTAGGCCTCTTTCCCTGTGTATACTCGGACTCCTCAGAGAAATGATACTTTGAAACTCTTGTTCTCTTGAAGAAGAAATGCGGCCTTCATCTAGAGTATCCGCTCTCCTATACCCCTGCAACTCGTCCTAATGAGAACAGTTAAAGAGAAATGTTACGTTGCCCTGTAACCTTCAGTTCTCAAAGCAAAATCGATTCTGAAATTAGAACCGGTATCTCCTCCTTGAATTAAATAGACTGCTTGACTTACACCTCAGGCGAGTCTTTCAGCTTGCTAAGAGAGAAATTACGTCCAACAAACTCAAGGAGTCTCAGCTTCTGAATTAGGCAAATCGTCCTGCCCAAAAAGGATAATAGATTCAGCACATAGATGTTGGTGGAACGACTTCTTCAGGGAAATACGGCCAGTGATTCTTGCTCCTTTACCCAGCTACACGCAGGCCCTTTTAAAGTGCAAGCTTGTTCAGCAAAGTAATGGGCCAGTTCTTGCAATAATTAATATACGGACTTCACAACTTAACAACTTCCCAAAAATTGGACATCAACCCTCCTTTATTTATGTAGCTCTTCAGGCAGGGACCACAAATTTTCCTTTCTCTTGCTCAATCTTTCCGCTGGTGGAGTTTTGAAGAATTCGTGGTATTCCACAGCAATCACTCGATAGTTCTATAAAGTTATTTGCTTGGCAATATAGCTCGTTTCTGGCAATTTCTTTCTACATAAAATGCTACAACTCAGTGACTAGAAAGTTTGTCTTCAGCCTCTAGACTATTCGAACTCCACAATACCAATTGTTGCGCCGATCATCAAATGGTCTCTGCAAGCTAGGGCACATCAAACTAAATCACTAGATCTTTACTGCATAGCAATGACTTTGAAATGGCAGCTATGAATTCGATCCACCATGATCCCTTTCTCAAAGCGACGTCTCTCAAGGTTTGATCTAGCTATGATGTCTGACATTTGATCTTGTACAGTCTTTCTACCCAGAAAAACTTTTACGTCTTCCTTCAAAGATATTACATTGAATGCCCACCTTTGTCAAATAAATTTTATTGAGTGCCCACGAGCCGTCTATAACAAATCGACCCTCTTTAAAATTTGGCCCCTATAACCTCTGCGAAGTAGATTGAATATTCAACGTCCAAACTTTATAAAAGTTCCCTTGGCCCTCTTTTTAATAATTTCGACCTTTACATATAATAATGTGATGGCAACACAAAAATCACATGTTCAACTCACTTGTAAGTTGGGCGATTTTATTGAATGCATCCAACAATTTCTCAGAAATTTTGACGAATGGTTAGTGAGAAAATTTGTCGAGCTCTTTGAATAAGCTCTTATTTTGTTGCAGAAACTAGGTCTTTCAAAAACCCTCTGACAATAATTGTTGCAGCTGGAAACTGGAAAAACCCGCAGGCCGAGCCAAGTTCGAAGCTTTGATACCACTGTAATGTCCCAAATAAAAAGAGATAGGAACAAACCCTTCACATAAAATTTCTACTCATAAACAAAAGATTTCCATGTAAAATTTAACAACATAGAACATGCATATAACGATGATGATCAGAAAGAAATCTCAGATTTATTATATTAACCAAAAATAAGAGTACACAACAATATGAAATAGCTAGAAATGGTTGAGAAACTCAAAGGTGTCTGTTGTAGCACTGGATCTGGCCTCTCAAAATGAAACTGCAAACAATAAGAGCTCCTGTGAATTCTGAATGAATCCACGAAGTGGAGATGGGTGCTTTCCCAATCTCTCTAAATCACCTGAGGGTTTCTGTCCTAGGGCTACCAATGGAGTAGAGAACCGGATTCTCAGCCTCTCATACAAGAAACAATATCAAATCCAAGATGTCCCTAAATGACCTCCTCCTCTCTTTTATAGATCTGATGGATAGATCTCCAAGCCTCTAGAAACGTCTTATTTTATTATTTTATTATTATTCTAGAAGCTCCTCCATTGACTTTATCTTAAGTGACCTTTTAATTTTATTTTATTTTGCTTAGGTCACTTTTGGCCCATTTCCTATAATTAATTATTTTTCCTTAATTAAATGACTAATTAAAGTCATTTTTAATTAAGGAAAATGGCAAATTGCCCACCATACTCTCTTCGGCCATTGGAAGTCACTTCTCAGCATCCCATCCTGTAGATCTTCTCATTCTGGTTCCAATGAGCTATTACATTGAGGTGTTCCATCAATTAATCTCCCCAGAATGCCACCTCGAGCATAATTAATTAAGTTAGGCTCCATAATAATGCTAATTTTTTAAAGTTGTCGGAATGGGACGGAACGAAAGGCAAACTGTGCAGATGATGAAATATGCCAAGCGAATGTCATCAGATCCCGTAAAAACTCAAAACCCCATCAGAACCCCTGATGACATAAACCTGCTCCACTGACCTGGCCACCCCCTACCCTGGAAATCCACCTTGGCTGTACTATGGAGGAAAATATAAATGGGGACATTACATGGCATGTAATTGTGGTTTTCTCCCCTTGGACAGGCCGTCTATCATGGAGTTTGTTGGGCATATCTCTCAAGAAGATGTCTTCAAAATGTATATTGCAATTCCAAGACCGTTTTGGAGAGATTAGGGGTGGAACTTTGGTCATCTTATGCAGCAGTATGATTCCAGGAGGATATACTCCATTTTGCATCAGCAGCATCCACTAGCACTTCTTTTCAATGTGAGTTGGGTTTCAGCTTATTTAGACCATAGATGGGTTTGCCAACTTGAATGTTTAGTCTACTCATCTATCCTATAAGCTGTCGGCTTTTGCATGGCATCTAATTATGAACGGATCCCCTTCAAGGCCAAGTTGCAAAAGCATGGGCTTTCCAAAGGTCTCTACCTTGTTTTCTAACATTCAAAGACAGTGAACCATATCTCCTGGAATTGTCAATTCACAAAACAAGATTGGAAGTATGTCCAAGAACAGTATTCAGTTCTCCAAGGAAGGATTCACTGGTGGGTGGCCCTATTTGGTGATCAGAGTTGGTTTGCTCCACTTTCAACAGGATTTGACAGTGCCTAAGAATCGTTTCCCCATTTACCCTCCAGAAGATTTGTTTAAAGTATGTTTTCGATCACGAAGACAATTCTTTGTCTAGTTTCTAAACCATCTGACAAGACAAGGAACATCACTAGTTGTTGACCAAAGGGACCTTGCTAATAAAAGATGCCAAAGACTTAGATGCAATAGTCAATAGTCTACAGTTTACTTTGATTTTAATTCTACATTACAAGTTTTGAGGAAGAGTATATAAGTTCCATTGTATATACACTTATACTATTTTGCTTTGCTGTTTGTATTAACATGTATAAATATGATGTATTTTCAAAAATAGAAAAGTACAAGTTAATAGTGTTAGTGTATAAGGTGTAGTATGGCAATAGAAATGTTTGTTGGTAGATTAAAAAAGATTATCATTGACTTCCCATTGTTGAAATTCTGGCTATGTAAGTCTCTATGCAACTGCTGAATGCAGAAAAATCTACTTCAATCCCACAAACATGACATCCCAATGAAATAAAAGTTTGTTTCAAGCATGTTAATATTTTCCATACCAGCAACTGGAATCTGCCATCATAGCACGCTCCCATGGAAAGTAAACACTCGCAGGAAATAAATATTTGTCCACTATCTTGCATAAGGTCCAAAACAAATCGATCAGAATAATTCTCAAAAAAAGCAATCAAACAAAAACTCATACCAAGTGTGCTATTAGCAATGTATAAAAGAAACAAATTGTACAAATATGCATACTAAAGTAACAGCAGACGGTTCTGCTCTGTAAAATCCAATTCCTAGAGCTAACAAAAAATGTTGTATCTAAATCAACATATATTGACTGATAAAACAGAACTTTGTTTTTAATGACTGAAATTTGAATTGCTAAAAAGCTTGTTAGAGCTAAAATTATCTTATGCAAAACGAAATTAACTAATGTGTCACCTGAAATGAGGAAATGGATACTCTTTTCTAAACATGTATGAGAATTGGCAATATTACCTTTAAAAATTTTGGAAAAGGAAAACAACATTATTCTTGATTTTGACGATGGAACACACTAGAAAATGTCAATATATATGTTACCCACCAAAAGTTAGTGACCCCATATAGGAGAATTTTTCTCCTAGATATCTCTTCAGCCGGCAGCCGGCAGCCCCTGACAGCGACCAATGTAGCCAATATATTGTTCCATTTGATCTCTGCTCCCTACATCTATCATATGTCCCCTCACCCATCTATCGAGAGCATATGTTAGAAGGTGGGCAATTCAACCCAAAAGGTATGTTTTTCATTGTGCAATCGGGTGCTTATGCCTGTTTTTCCTTGGGCATTTTGGGCACGGATAATTGGGTGACTTGGAAGGACTGGCTTTGACCATAGTTTTGTTCCCTCACCTTAAATGAGGGGTTAATCCTCAATCCTAATTCCATGGGATCTCCCTTATTGATCTTGGGTTTTAACAAGGGAACTACTTCAGAAACCCTGATTTTGGTAGCGTGGTCTCCTTTTCCCTTTCCACATTCTTCACTCCCCTCCACACATTACAAGCCCTATTTCATCATTTTCCTTTTCTAGGTCCAAAAGGCACTGGCACGCCTGCTCCCCTTGTCCACATATCTAGGTCGGGTTTGCAAATGTTGCCCTGGAGGTTGATGCAGCTAAAATAAAGTTAAAAGCATATCATGGCCACAAGCAAGAAACAAAGAAAAGAATATTATAAACTGCAAAAGATGGTCGGGACATTTAATGTAGCATGTGGGCAAAAGCCAAACATGATCTCTACCCCTTCTCATGGCCATCACCCTAGTTCCTTGGGCCACATAGGTGCCCACATCATCAAGGAACCCATGCATGTCCCAACCCCTGATAGACGATGAACTACCCCACCTTAAGCAAGTAATAACTACTTTATATCATTCACAACATGCTCTCATTTCCTAGAACCCCGAGCAGTAATACAAAGAAAAATCAAGAAAAGGCAAAAGGAAAATAAAGAAGGGTGGAAAAACAAAGGTTGGGGTAACTCATGTATCCATGACTGCTCCCTCCTATTTCTATATACCCAATATGTGGAAATCCCTCATCATTGTCATCCTTAAACCCATGGCATTTGGCCTTGAGACCCCAGTGTCCCCGTCCATTCATCAACATTCAAATGAAAACTGTCAATTGAAGGATGTACCAGGAACCTATCTTTCCCCTTGGGGGCTGGGAACACCTAATAGGGTTTCTTATTAACCACTCCTACCTAGGGAGGTAACACTACTTGGAGATAAAAGCCCCAAATTTGGAAGGGAAGCTCCATATGAAGTCTCAATGTGCCCTTGATTAACAAGCTTAGTTCACTTAGATGCACTAATGAATTATTGTACCTGATGGTGAGGATGCAACACTGGACATTATATGTAATTGGCAAGTGGTTTCATCATGGGCTAGGCAACTTAATTGGGGCCCAAGTCCACCAGAGGATCATATTGACACCCCAGGTGAAGCGTTGAGAGCCATGGGACTCCCATCATGTGTAGAGTATCATTTCACGCCATGGACAAATCTAGCACCCTCAACAGTCTACTCATTGCCCCATATTATTCACAAGATGATGCACTTGGACCGATGTGCCCAAGCTGGATTAGCATTTACCACGCAGTGTGACAGTTGATCCAAGGCCCAGAGGAGGTTTGTCTCACCCTTTGAGACATGGTGATGGGAGGGCAAGCATCGTCGTCAAAGCCCTTATTATTGAAGCATTACAAGCTAAAATATCATCAAGAGTCCCATGAGACCAATTTTGTGCCCCAAACACAAATTGGGGCCCCACATGATGATTTACTTGGAGAGTTAGGGGCCATCACCTAGTTCGAGATTTATGCAGCCCTCTCACACATTTTCGCACCAAGAGGACTCAATGTGGCCCTCCAACAGCCCTACACCAACATGACGTCATCATTTCGACTTGCATTTGAATGGCTAGTTCATAATTTTGTAAATCTACTTGGTCGGCTTGTGACCAAGGGATGTATCTTGCCCATTTTTTATAATGTTAAGGGTATAGTAGGCATAATTCGACCAAGTAGGACATATATAAATAGAACATAACTTCATTTGTATTGATCATCATCATCACTTGGGAATTTCGGTCTCTTTGGCAAATTCGCACTTGTTTTTGAACTGTCTATTGGAGTATCTTGGATGCATTTCGATATTTGGAGTTGAATTTTGATCTTCTTTTGGAGCTATGTCTTGATTGGGGATGGATATATTGCATGTCATCTTGCACTTTGGTTGAAAATTTTCTTTTGAAATAACGTGTAATGTATGGAACTATTGCAACTAGATTAATGCTACATTGTGCTCTAATTTTGTTACTCATGATATGACATGTGATGAATGTTCCTAGTGGTAAAATATTGTTTTTCTCCATAAAACTCCATAATTCTTGAGTGGGTAATTGTTGAGGGTTGGTACCTAGGGCATCAATTCTTGACCTCCTTAAGGACAATTTTGGCTAATCTAAAGCATCTAGGACTCCATATGCCCAAAGGACAAGGCATTGGTCCAAGCCTTTGGTGATCAAACTCAAATCTTCTCCATAAATTTCCTCTTCTAAATTTTGGTCCCCTAAACTAGGATGGCTAGGCTAGGGCATAGAGTGAATTACATTAGAGAGTGAATTGGTGGATTCCAGGAGCATAGGCACCAAGCTTAGAGTCTTATCTACAAGAACTCAAAGTTTGGCAAGCATCCAATTGGTTTTCATTGATAAAATCTCCTGCCCTAGGTGTGCACTTGGAGGGAAACCCTAGCTTGTATTTCCTTAACTTGGGGACTTCTTTGAAGGTTGTATGAGCTTAGTACTTGGTGAAGTAAATCATAAGAATCCCTTTCTTCCCCTTGCCTTGCTCTCGGAGGTACCTTTGTCCACAATAATTCACGAAAGCCTAGATCTTGCACAAGTCCTTTCTAGGTCTCTTAGAGGGAGCAAAGAACCTTTAGAAGCATCATATTATCACATAAAGCTTTCCTTGAGAGCTCTTTTTGTATCACCTTTCACCTAAAAACCCTGGAGTATCTATTATAGATGATCATTATCTTACCTGGACTCCCCCCATTGGTGAAAGTCCATAAAGAGCAAGGGACCTTGGTTGTGGTAACCAGTGTTGATAATATCGCCGAAAAATCGGCGATATTCGCAAAAATCGCGATATTTTCTCTGAGCCGAAATATCGCCACAGAAAAATCGCGATATTTTCATGTTTTCAATTTCTCGCGAGAATTCCGAAATTTCGGCGATATTTTAGCAAAAATCGCGAGAACAGGGTAAATATCGCCAGGTTAGGTTTTATCGATTTATAAAAAGGTTTTTGAGTTTTCGATGCCCGTCATTCTGTTTTCGTGCGAGCTGGAGAGTGAGACGGAACCGGTCGGTGCTGCGAAGGAGGGTTTACCGTTTGGCTGCCAAGAAATCTTAAAAGGTATGAAGTATGAACATTGAATCCGACATCGTCTTGACTCTTCACACTCTTCACTGTTCAGTGCCGCTGCGTTTACTGTATGGCAGTGTATACAATGCATATAGTTCAAAGTTCAAACTTCATAATACATATTACATAACCGTTAACGTATTACCACGCTGTCTGTGGCCCTAGTACCTACAGTCTCTGCAATCCGCTACCAGTTTTCGTTTTAAATTTTAATCACCGCTACCACTATAATATATAATATATATAACCGTCGACAAATCCACGAAGACTGTAGTCTGTAATCGTTGTCTTTATTTTTAATAAAAACTTATAATATTGTGTATCTCAAGGACGATTTCGAGAGAAAAAAGACACTGCAAGTCTTCTGCAAGTTTTTATTACAAGATTTCGAGAGAAAAAAGACACTGCAAGTCTTCTGCAATCGCCATATGTGGCGCTGCAAATCTAAGTATCTCCATTGAAAAAGACAGTAGAACCTATTCATAATCAAAACTAAATAAATCTTATTATTATTATTACCGACTTATGTTAAAATTAATGCTCTCTATATATTTAAATTTTAAACTTTAACTCAAAAATATAAATATAGATTTATTTTGGAGGTGTATTTGTAATTTTTTATTTTAAAAATGAATTATTTTATTTTAAATAAAATTTTGTTTTTATTATTGTTATTAATTTAATACTTTAAAAATTCTCTGGACAGTTCTATAAAATTATAAATACAAAATAAAAATTAAATAATTAAAAAAAATCATTTTTATATTTAATTTAAATTCAAAAATATGATTTAATTTTGAATTTAAAAATATAATAAGTTTAATAAAAACTTATAATATTATATATTACTTATTAAGTGACTAATTCCAAAATTTTTTTGGTGCTGTAGGTTTCCTTTTGAGTTAGCCCACTACAAAATACAAATATGCCAAAAAACTTGGACCCATTTTGGGAGTATGGGATCCCTGATGGTGGGACAAATCGTGCATATCTTTCATGCAAATTGTGTGGGGACAAGATGACAGGTGGGGTTACACGACTGAAATACCATCTTGCTAGACTCACTGGACATGATGTTGGCATTTGTCAAGTTTCTAGTCCGGAGCTTATACGAAAAGCTCTTGAGGCAATTGAAGAAAAGGACAGAAAGAAGGAAGAGGCGGAAAGAAACAAAGTTGAACGTGCAAGTAGATCTTTTGGGATATCTTCTCCTGATTTTGATGTTCAGGGTAGTGGCCCTACTGGCCCTAGTGGGAGGGGCTCCACAACTGGCACACCATCACATGCTAGCGCTACTGCTAGTGTGAATGCGAGGTCATCATTTTTTGTTCCACGAACAGGAGCTGGAGCACAACCTGACATAAAATCGCTTTATAAAAAAAAGGAGAAGGAAGAAGCAGATAGAGTCATGGGGAGGTGTATTTTTTGGAGCGACTTACCTCTCAGCATCACAAAAACCAATCCATTTTGGCAACCAATGTGTGATGCTATTGCTGTTGTGGGCCCAGGGTACAAAAGTGCCACATATGAGGAGTTGCGGGGGCCAATTCTTCAAGCAGAAAAACTGGACATCAACTCTAGATTGGCGGAGTTGAAACAGACATGGGAAGTCACTGGATGCACAGTGATGTCTGATGGTTGGACAGATAGGAAGGGTAGGACCCTTCTAAATTTCTTGGTACATTGTCCTAAAGGTACCATGTTTATTAAATCGTTGGATGCATCAGAACATATCAAAGATGCAGCAACGATATGTGAGTTGTTAGATGGGTTCATTCAGGAGATTGGTGTGCAGAATGTGGTGCAAGTCGTAACAGACAATGCAGCTAATTATGTGTCTGCCGGCAGAATGCTTATGGAGAGGCATCCCACATTGTTCTGGACTCCATGTGCAGCGCATTGTCTTGATTTGTTGCTTGAGGATATGGGGAAACTCTCCTTCATCAAGGAGGCAGTTGATATGGCTAGGAGCATCCCCAAGTTTATTTATAACCATGCTTTTGTTCTTAGCCTTATGAGGGGGTTCACTAGAAACAAGGAGTTGCGGCGTCCTGCCATCACACGTTTTGCCACAACCTTTATTACTCTTCAGTCTTTGCTTCGATGTCAGTTCGAGTTGAAGCAAATGTTTGTGTCTGATGATTGGCGTGCTTGTAGATACAGCAGGAGACCTGATGGGAGAGCCATTGAAAAAATGGTGTACTCTGAGACATTTTGGCGTGGAGTACAAGAAGCATGTGCAGTTAGCGAACCTATAGTAAAGGTTCTTAGATTGGTGGATGGAGAGAAGCTTGCAATGCCTTATTTGTATGAGGGCATGGATAGGGCCAAGGAGGCCATTCGTTCCTATTATGCAGACAAGGGTTCTGCTGGCCTTAATAGGCAGATGATGTTATGGGATGTGATCGATAGTCAGTGGACAGGGATGCTTCATCGACCCATTCATGCAGCAGCACTCTTCCTCAACCCTGCATTTGCATACAAATGCAATTTTCGTTTTGATGGCGAGGTGATGGAAGGGCTCCATTCCTGTATTCAGAGGATGGTACCTGATTCTGAGGTTCGTAGCAAAATCAGCCGCGAGATACATAATTATCAGGATTGTGTTGGCCTATTTGGCTTTGATGATGCCATTAAGGAAAGGGCCCTCTTCATGCCACGTAAGTGACAAGTCATCACTCATTAGAAATTAGAAATTTGAATTTAATTATGTTTTAACTTTTAACTTTTAACTTTTAATTTTTTGAATTTTTTATTTCATTATTTTGTTGTAGATCTTTGGTGGCGAAGCTATGGTGCAAGGGTACCAAATTTGCAAAATTTGGTTATACGAATCTTGAGTCAAACATGTAGCTCTTCAGGGTGTGAGCGCAATTGGAGTGTATTTGAGAAAATACACGCCAAAAAGCGCAACAGTTATAACTTTGAACTCAAGCCTTCAGTTGAGCAATTACACTTATTGTAATTTTTAATTTTTAATTTATGACCTTCAAGTGTCAAGAGTCAAGAGTCAAGACTCATTACTTTTTTTGACACTCTTACAGGTTGGAGTTCGCACGCCTCAACGATTTGGTGTATGTGCATTACAACATCCGACTTCGAGTGAGGCAAATAGAATCACCAGTGGATCCAGATGCCATTTCCTTAGACAATATTGATGTATTGTCTCCGTGGAGGGTGGAGTCTCAGGAGCCCATATTGCAGGAGTCACCTTCATGGTTAGAGCCAGTGGCAGATGATCCATTAGAGCATGGGCAGCAAGAGGAGGACTCGGAGTCAGAGGAGCAGCAGCACTTAGAGGAGGAGCAGGAGGAGCAGGAGGAGGAGGGCACTGCGGGAGCATCAGCATCAACACCATCTGCTATAGATATAGGAGAGCATAGCTCCATGCCTATCACTCATTATTTGACATTAGGTGCAGAGGCAGTGTCAGGGCCTTCTACTACTAGGGGCAGGCCTGGCAAACAACCCATCATGTTTTCCCGTAAAAGGGGGAGAGGGCAGTAGATAGATAGCTGCTAGTTTTATTTGTTATGCTACATGTAACTCATGATGATGAGATACTTTTATTATTATATGTGATGTTATTTTGTATTGGTTCTCCACATTTGAGTCCTTGAATGGACAATTATCAGGAATTAGCACGATTTGGTATCGCCTTTGATATATCATTTCTATTTGACATCATATATATCAATGTTTTCTTCATATTTATGTGCCAATGTGTTTATTTCATGTTGTTATTGCTTTATATGTTTAAAAATCTGAAAAAAATGAATATATTATGCATTTTTTATGCTTGCTTTTGTTGTTTAAATTCTGAACATGAAGATGTTGCTTTAAAAATTAAAATAGTTTCTTGAGTGTTTGCTGGGCACTGTATAGTTATACTCATTTAATGCCAATTTTTTGTTTTTTTGTGCCCTAGGTTTGAATTACTTCACTACAAATGTCAAATATGCCAAAAGCCTTGGACCCATTTTGGGAGTATGGGGAGGCTGTTGGTGGGGCAAATCAGGCATATATATCATGCAACTTGTGTGGGACCAAGATGTCAGGAGGGATTACACGATTGAAATACCATCTGGCTAAACTCTCTGCATATGATGCAGATGTGATGCCTTGTATGGTTTCTAGTGCAGAGGTTATACAAAAAGCTCGTGAAGCAATTGCTGAACAAGACAGAAAGAAAGCTGCTAGGGAGAGGCCAATGGTCTCAGATAGATAGCTGCTAGTTTTATTTGTTTTGCAACTTTTGCTACATATAAGTTTATAACTCATGATGATGAAATACTTTTAAAGTTTTATATATGTGATGTTGTTTTGTTTGAGTCCTTGATTGGACAATTATCACTATCAGGGATCAGCAGGATATGTGATGTTATTTTGTTTGAGTCCTTGATTGGACAATTATCAGGGATCAGCAGGATTTGGTATCGCCTTTGAAGTTTGATGTATCATTTCTATTTGACATCATATATATCAATGTCTTCTTCATATTTATGTGCCAATGTGTTTAGTTCATGTTGTTATTGCTTTATATGTTTAGAAATCTGAAAAAAATGAATATATTATGCATTTTTTATGCTTGCCGATATTTGCCGATATTTTCGCCGATATTTCCGATAAGATATTTTCCGGACCCTCGCCGATATTTTCCCGATACCGATATTATCAACACTGGTGGTAACAGTGGGCCATTGTCCCATTGTTAGCACCTAATATAGCTCTTTGTCTTGTATGGTTTCCCTCTCCAAAGCATGCTAGATTTTGTGGTAACAATATAAATATCTCATGCAATGGATCCAAAAGAAATATCTCACCAATCACAGAAGTCTTACAACTAAAAACAACATATATTATTTTATAAATATAGACAATTTTTTCAATATCCATGGTTAATAGAAACAATTTCTCTTATTTATCATAAATTGCATATGCAAATTTCAATGTTTCCTATTGATTTTTCTTTTTCTTCTTATGTCACTGAGTTCAATGCCAATTAGAAATAAGATGAAAACATTTTTCAGGGGCTGTAAACACCACCTTGACTCAAGAAACTTGTAAATGTTTCCGCATTCACAATGTAATAGAACTGAAGAAAGAGAGCAAGAGAGAGAGAGATTATTCAATATTAAAATAAGATGTACATCATACAGCGCTCACAAAGGAAGACAATCACCCCTATAACCACCTGAAAATGACTTAAGACACAAGTAATGCCTAATTAATAAATGTGTCTTGACCGATTATCATCTGACACAAGACTTATTACATTATGACCTAAGACAAATTATTATCTAAGACTAACACCTCACGTATATAATGATATGACCATTGGAATATATTCACTCTATCACCCTCCCCTGGTGGTTGTATCAAAAGGCAATGTTTGTGCCAAAAAAATCACAAATTTATATCCACCAAGTGCAATGAAGAAGAAGTTTACAGCTTAAGTGCAATGAAGAAGAAGTTTACAGCTTAACAAAGAGTTGTGTAACAATGCAAGATCTTTATTCTCTTAATCAACAACCAAATATGATGATAGTGTAAACCAACATGCTGGAAATTCTCCATTCTGTTGTCCACGACCTCATCCTGGTGTCTTTTGCATGCATCACATGTTCCTCTCATCTATACCCCAAAAAAAATATTTTGATCCACCAGCCATATTGCATTGCCATGGTTAGCGGTATTGTGGATATGCCTGGCTTTATTGTAAGAGGAACTTCTACAATCATTGTGAATGCTTTCATCCACTAAACTTTTCCTTCTACCTTTCCATCAAACTGGGCTTCAAAAGAGGTTAAATCAGCAAACAACAAAACAAAAGAAACTTCTTGTAAACCTCCTCCTTTAGTGTTCAACTTCCTCAACACCATGTTGTGGAAATTTTTCTTCCTTCACATTGTCAAGCCTACGCTCTGCTACTTCCAACTCCTTACCCTAAAGTATTTTCATGATGTTTAGTATCTTGTGCAACCTGCAAAGAAACATCTAATTGCTAATCACCCTATAGTTGTTCTCCATAGAGTTAAACTAATTTTCTAGAACAACTATCCATTGCTGCGCCTGAACTAACCTAGTTCGGACCTGAATTCTCACCTATGAACAGATCCCTGCTCCCAACATATTTATGCAAGGATCCATAAGCCAATATGCTTTTGCTCGATCAGAATAGTCAACAAACAACAATTTTCTACACATGGCATCAAATCTACAGGTGCTTTCTTTTAGAACTACCTTAAAGTGACTTACCTTTGGTTCCCTTTTGTCCCAAGCCTCCTCAAGTGTGACACCTATCACTTCCTTTTTGTTATGCTCTTGACCTGCGAGAAGATACCAGAAGACCAAATATGCGAAGAAATATACCCGGAACACAGAACAATAAGAAATAACAACAAGTATTTTATTATTCAGAAAGGAAAGCAATGTTCACTTGCCTCTTCGAGGGGGAAAACCTCCAATAGAGCTGGGCTCAATTACAAAATAAGACACGATGCTCCTCAAGGGGAGTCTCTATCCTTTATATAGGATTCATACATGCAATACCATGGTTCTTATTAATACCATCTATCTAATACCATGGCCCATTTGCAACTAACTGTAGTCCCTTCTTTAGATGCAGGTCAACCACTTACAATTATTAATATGGGCTTTATTGACTCTTTACTTAACTATACTATGACTTGACCCTATTACATAAATAAGGGGGGTTAGGGTTGGACCCTAACATGCCCTCCCCCATAAAATTAGCCTTGTCCTCAAGGTTGAAGTTGCGGAAATTGTTGAAGGACAGTGGTTGGTTCCCAGGTCGCATCTTCTGGAGAGGTGTCTTTCCACTTGACGAGGACTTCCTTGATCATGCGGTCGCGCAGGTGTTGTTCTCACTTGTCAAGAACCTGTTCAGGTTGGAGCCAGATTGAACCTTCTTCATCCAATTCCGATAGACTGGTTTGAATTCGGCAATGGTTCCCAATCACTTTCTTGAGGCATGAGACATGGAAGACTAGATGGATTTTTTGTGGGTGACAAAGCTAGCTTGCAAGCTACTTCTCCAATGCGCTAAAGTACTTGATACGGTCCGTAGAATTTTGGAGATAATTTCTGGCAACCCTTGTCTTTGAGTGATGTTTGCTTATATGGTTGCAGCCTCAAAAATACCTGATCCCCTTCTTGAAATTTGCGTTCTGAATGATGTTGATTTGCCTGTTGCTTCATGCGGTTTTGAGCTTGATGGAGATTCTCTCTAAGGTGGGCCAGCATGGTTGTGCGGTTGTGTAGGAGTTGATCCACTGCTTGTACCTTCGAACCTCCCTGGATATAAGTAGGCGAAGGAGGGAGTTGACCATAAACTGCTTCATATGGAGTCATTTTGGTGGTGGCATGATAGTTAGTGTTATACCACCATTCGGCTAGAGGTAACCGCTGTACCCATAGATGTTGCTTTTCTGAAGTGAAACACCTAAGGTAGGTCTCTAGACACTTGTTGACTGCTTCAATTTGACCATCAGTTTGGGGATGATAGGAAGTACTGAGTTGTAGTTGGGTACCTTGTAGCCTGAAGAGTTCCTGCCAAAACTTACTAGTGAAGATCGGGTCACAATTAGACACAATGGAAGTGGGCATGCCATGCAATTTGAAGATCTGGTCCATGAAAGATTGAGCCACCAAAGCTGGTGTAAAAGGGTGGGGTAGGGCACAAAAATGAGCATACTTAGAAAGTTTGTCCACAACCACCATGATGACTAACTTGTTGCCTGACTTCGGAAGACCCGTAATGAAGTCCATAGAAACCTCCGTCCAGATTGAGGCCGGGATGGGCAATGGTTGTAATGTGCCTAGGGATTTGACTATTTCTCCTTTGTGGCGCTGACATACGTCACACTCAACGACAAAAGCAAGAATTTCCTTTTTCATGCCTGTCCAAAAGAATGAACGTCAAGTGCGAGCATAAGTCTCCTGAAAGCTTGAATGGCCTGCAGTGGGAGATGAGTGCAACTCCGTCAAAATGTGACTTTTGAGGGTGGATGTTGGTGATATCACGACTCTGTCCTTGTAGCGAAGAATCTCATCCTGCCAAGAGTAGCCCGCTATGGAATTTGGATCTGCCTGCAATTTATTAATGATTTGGGAGAGCAAAGGATGTGAAAACCATTCCTTGCGAGCCTCTTCATACCATTCTGGAATAGGAAGGGAGATTGCGAGCAGGGTGCTTTCCTCCTCAAATTGACATGATAAAGCATCTGCTACGACATTTTCGCGCCCTTTCTTGTAAATTATCTCATAATCATATCCCAACATTTTGGCGAGCCATTTATTTTATTGTGGCGAGGATAGGCGTTGCTCCAAAAAATATTTAAGGCTTTCATGATCTGTGCAGATTTGGAAACGTCGCCCCAATAAGTATGGTCATTAGGTATCTACTGCATGTAAGATGGCCATCATCTCCTTCTCATAGGTAGATTGTCCCAGATTTGTCCCACTTAGTTGTTGGCTAGTGAAGGCCAAGGGTCGAACTTCCTGCATTAAGACTGCCCCAATACCCGTACTTGAAGCATCACATTCAATCACAAAAGATTTGGTGAAGTCAGGTAGTGCTAATACGGGAGTGGAATACATGACATGTTTGAGAGCTATAAATGCCTGTTGCACTTCATCATTCCAGAGAAATGAATTTTTCTTGAGAAGGTGAGTGAGGGGTCTAGCAATGCGACCATAATTGCGAACAAATTTGCGATAGTAGCCCGTGAGACCCAAGAATCCTCTCAAGCTCTTCAAGGTCTTTGGTTGAGAAATAGTATAATAAATCTGATTTATATCAGTAGTAGCAAACCCTAGATCAGCAGCATCAGCATTAGTGGCTTCATCATCAAAACTAGGGCAGTCGATATCTCACAAACCGACCGTCGAATCGGCTTGATTCCACCACCAAAAGTTGCAACCTTCAAAGGAGTTTCAGATGAACCTACAGCGCAGTTTAGATGAGGAGATCTTCTCGTCCACGCAGGTCAAACTTCACTTCTGCAGTTGCAGCTTCAGTTTCAGCAGCTTCCTTCAAACTAGGGCAGACGATATCTCGCAAACCGTCCGTCAGATCGACTTGATTCCACCACCAAAAGTTGCAGCCTTCAGAGGAGGTTCAGATGAACCTGCAGCGTAGATCAGAAGAGGAGGTTTGATGGTCCACGTTGGTCAAAGTTTCGTTCTGCAGTTGCAACTTCAGTTTCAGCAGCTTCCGGCTATACATGTGAGAGAGAGACCCTTTTCTGCGTAGTAGAGAAGAGACTCTTTTCTGCGCAATAGAGAGAGAGATGTGATGAGATGAGTGAGTGCAAATGAGGAAAAGTCCTCCTGTATTTATACACAACTGTTGATGTTTGAATAGATGCGACTGTTGGGCTTTTGAGCCTACATGAGTTGTAGGTTGGCTTGATAATAATTCCATAATCAAAATAAATTCATATCTCCATGAATACTTATCGGAATCGGATGATTTTTAAATCAATCCTACACCTCTCAACGAGAGGAATCTAATGAACATAGTATCAGCCATGAATAAGATGAACCACATGAAGTTTGGCCCTAATTGCCAATTTTAACACTCCCTCTCAACTAGGGAGAACTTCATCTGCAATCTTTCTGTCAGTCGCTACTATTCATCCATCAAATGCACTGCCCTGTACAACCTGACCCTTGCCCTGCTCTGCTCTATTCTGCCTGTTCTACTTTGTCTTGTTCTGCCCTGTACTGGTCTGTACCGCTCTGCTCTATTATGCTCTGCTCTGCTCTGCTTTGTTCTGTTCTGCTCTGCTTTTGTCCGAATTTTGAAGAAGAAGAAATGATCGAGGATGTACCATACTGACTCAAAGTCAGTCTCAGAGTATGTACCATTGGTCCCAGACTAATCTCAACCAAGCCGAAGTCAATGTCATAGTGAGTACAACTCCTACCACTGGTCCCAGACCAGTAACATCCTCCACTGACTCAAAGTCAGTCTCAGAGTGCATACCACTGGTCCCAGACTAGTAACAACCGACCCGAAGTCAGTGTCATAGAATGTACCACTCCTACCACTAGTCCCAGACCAGTATCATTGATCCCAGATCAATGGAGGCCATCCTAGCATAGGGAGTATGGTAGATACAATGATTAGTCCATCGGTACTACTATGGTCCCTAACTTCATTTCCCTGCTCACTGATCAGATGAGAGGTACTTCCCATGAGTCCCAGACTGCTTGGTTAGGATGTCTCGACAGGAGAACTTAATCAATCCCGTCCTCACAGGAGAACACATCAATCCTACTACAATCGCCATGGAGAGCACATCAATCCAGGCCTCACAAGAGAACACATCAATCCTGCTACAATCGCCATGGCGAACACATCAATCCAGGCCTCACAGGAGAACACATCAATCCTGCTACAATGTTGCCATGGGGTGTACATGTATACCACCAGGGGATAGTGAATCATCCTGTGGTCATATGCTGCTCCAAGAAGTACCTCGCACCCCCCTGGAGCTCCCAGAGCTCAATGCATCATACAGGACCCTCATTGGAGGGTCTTTGAACAACTCCAAGTTGTTCTCGGAAAGTCAGGAATTTTACTTTCCCAAGGGGCTTTGTTAGAATGTCGGCGACCTGTTCGTTTGTACCGATATGTTGGAGCCTTATAACTCCCCACTGCACTATATCTCGAATATAGTGGTACCTGATATCGATATGCTTGGAGCGATCATGAAATACGAGATTCTCTAACAAACGAGTCCCACCCTGGTTGTCACATAGGATCATGGTGGTAACCAATGTAAATTCAAACAGCTCACTGAAGAGCTTTCACAACTAGACTGCCTCACAAGAGCCCATGCTAGCAGCAATATATTCTGCTTCAGCGGTGCTGTGAGCCACCGACTTCTGCTTCCTCCTCATCCAGGATATCGAAGCAAATCCCAAGGAGGAACAGCACTCGAAAGTGCTCTTACAATCCTCCACATTGCCTGCCCAATCAGCATCAGTGAATCCAAGTAATCTCACATCTCCGACAGTGTATCTTAACCCATAAGTGATTGTGCCACGAAGACATCTCAGAAGATTCTTGGCATCAATCCAGTGAGGCTCAACCAAATATGAGCTCATAATGTTGACTGCAAAACATATGTTTGGACGGAGGTTCACCAAGAACATCAATGCGAATGAGTTTATGAAACTCAGAGGCATTTCCCAAATCTGGTCTGACATCACTACCATATAACTTCTAAAAGTTAAGATCCTCGAGGTAGTCACAGGCTTGCAGTCCATCATACTGAATCTTTCCAATATCTTTACCACATATTTTCCTTGAGATAGGAAAATTTCCCCTGGCTTCTGCCACACTTCAAGTCTTAGGAAATAGTGCATCGGTCCTAGGTCCTTCATTTCAAATTCAGAAGCCAACTCCCTCTTATATTTATGAATGAGAGGGTCTACACCTGTTAGAAAGAGGTCGTCCACATACAGCACCAGTATGAGAGTTTGTCATCTTCAACCTTAAAATAAAGGTTAGGATCGGCTTCATTCCTAGTGAATCCCAGCTTCATCAAGTAGCTATAAATCCTCTCATACCATGCTCAAGGTGCTTGCTTCAGCCCATAGAGAGCTTTCTTCAACCTGCATACATGAGATTTTCGATCATAAATCTCAACTCCTTCCGGTTGCTCCACGTAGACCTCTTCTTTGATCGAACCATGCAAGAACGCGGTCTTAACATCCATCTGATGTAGGTTCCATCCTTGTGAAGCCGCAAGGGCTATGATCAAGCAGATGGTCGTATATCTGGCAATAGGTGCAAATATCTCATCATAGTCTATGCCTTCCTTCTAGAAGAAACCACGAGCAACAAAACGAGCCTTATACTTTTCTATACTTCCATCTGCTGCATACTTTATCTTGTAAAGCCATTTTGACGTGACAATTGTCTTGTCCTGGGGTCTGGGAACTACTTCCTAGACATCATTCTTCATAATAGACTCATATTCTTCGGTCATAGCATCCTTCCATACTTGATGCTTGACGACATCTGAGAATGATGAAGGCTCATTTTGTATAATCATGCTCATGATTGTCAGGTATCCCTGATACCTGTGAGGTTTCTTATTTTCACGGAAGGTTCCTCGAGATGCAACTTGTCCTTCAGCATCATCGAGTACCCCCCTAAGCCATGAAGGCCTCTTCCTAGAAGAGGAAAGCTCAGGTGGATAAATAGGATCCATGGGTTCCTCCACATCAGGAATTGTTCTATGTTGCAGGAAACATGGGGGGGGGGGGGTGGGGGGGGGTCGTTTCCGGCTGGAAACTGGGACGAAACGCGGAAACGCGTTTGGTACGGCCAGGAAACGCGTTTCCAGCCGTACTGCCACGTTTCCGTTTCCAGCCGTACTGCCACGTTTCCCGAAACGGAAACGTGGCAGTACGGCTGGAAACGCGTTTCCCGGCTATACTGCCTGCGTTTCCCAATTGAATTGTGTTTTTTTAATTTTTTATTTTTTTTTTCAAATTTTTTTTTTAATTTTCTAGATGTGTGTCTAAAGTTGTAAAAGTGAATTTTTGCCCTAGTGTTGATATGCAGTTCATGGTAATGTTAAATTCTTAAAGTAAAAGTGATATTCTCCTTTATTTTTCATTTTCATCCTTTTAATTAAATTTTTAACATTACCATGAAATGACTCAGGATGTTTGAGAGTGGTTTCGCCCTCATTGGATTTCATATGAAGAAAGTAGAATTTTAGATCTCACTCAAAATCCAGCAGACTTATTTGCTTTTCAGGATTTCAGGATTGGGGGGATTGCAATGTTTCCATTGGATTTTATCATGTACTAGGGTATGGAACTTGTATTTAATCACGAGAACCAAGCCCTCTATGCAGGGGAAACTCCCAATAATCAAGATCATGTAGGGTACTAGGGTATGAAAGGTGTATTTAATCAAGAGCACTAAGGTCATTCGACTATGTAGGAGGAGACTCCCAATACAACAGTGGTCCTTCTAAAGAATGGGATGTGGATGCAGAAAATCCTGATTTGGATCTCTCTCTTGCAGCCTTACAGTCTTTATTGTACTTGCAGCCTCATATATTAATATAAATAAAGGCTAATTTTGAGATTTGGATATCTAATAAAGGTTGCTTTTGGATATTCTGATATTTTTATTTTCATTATGTGATCATTCATGAGTAAATGTGATGTAAATTAAATCTTAATGTTTAAGTGTAATAAATTATAATGTATCATTTATGCTTTATGATTGCACACACACATATATATATATTTAAATATTTTCTATATATATATATATATATGACTACTACTCCACATACTCCTGAGCATAATGGTGTGGTGGAAAGGAAGAACCGTACGATTGTGGAAGTTGTCCAGAGACTTCCGAAGTTTCTATGGGTAGATAATGTAACAATTCCTAAGTTGCACGAAACGGGGAAACAAGTACGAGTTTCCGAAACGGGAAGCGATACGAAACGTGACCTCCCCAAATTTTGGAAACGGGGAAACGCGAATATATATATATATATATAGAACCGTACGATTGTGGAAGCTGTCCAGAGACTTCCGAAGTTTCTATGGGTAGATGATGTAACAATTCCTACGTTGCACGAAACGGGGAAACGGGTACGAGTTTCCGAAACGGGAAGCGATACGAAACGCGACCTCCCCAAATTTATATATATATTCGCGTTTCCCCGTTTCCAAAATTATATATATATATATATATATATATATATATATATATATATATATATATATATATATATATATATATATATATATCGCGTTTCCCCGTTTCCAAAATTTGGGGAGGTCGCGTTTCGTATCGCTTCCCGTTTCGGAAACTCGTACCCATTTCCCCGTTTCGTGCAACTTAGGAATTGTTACATTATCTACCCATAGAAACTTCGAAAGTCTCTGGACAGCTTCCACAATCGTAAGGTTCTTCCTTTCCACCACACCATTATGCTCAGGAGTATGTGGAGTAGTAGTCTCCCTCTTAATGCTAACCTCAGGTATGCCTAAGTGAACCAACTGTAATATATCGGAGGTCTTTCTTTGGCTTGAGGGGAATGGTCCCCTTTTGAGCTTTCCTTTAGCACATCCTAGATATACATCTTCTTTCTCTACTCGGATTCGGACATCCCCGTTACCATTTATCTTACATCTGGTAGAGCTTTATAATGAAGGTGGGCAAACCTCTGATGCCAAAGTTCGGACTGAAGAGTTGTCTCACAAGACATGACACCTAGCGGACTTCCACCGACCTGATATAATGAATCAACTCAAAACCCAAGAGTGAAGGCATCTTTAACATTATTTTTCCATATAGGTACCTTGCCATTGCTAAAGGTTACCTTGTAGCCTTTGTCTTCCATTGCGGAGATGGACACCAGGTTCTTTTTGAGGTCAGGTACATATAATACATCCTGTAGGTGGACCGTATTTCCTTGATTCAATTTGAGAGAGACATTTCCTACACCTCTTACGGGATATTCTCCAAGGACAATTTCCAGGTTCGTTTCTTCCTCTATCAGATTATAGAGAACTTCTTTGTAACCAGTAGTGCCTTGAGGCACCACTATCAATGAGCCAAATTCTCATTGAGTCTGTAGGAGCAGAGGTAGATAGAGTAGCTAGTAGATAATATTCATCCTGCTTATTATCTACAGTATTAGATTCATACCTGGAATTTCTTGCCCTCTTGAATGGTTGACCTCTTCCTTGATTTTCGGCGCTCCTTTTACCTTTGCTATTGAATTTTCCATTCCTTTGATTGCCATGAGAGGGATTTTGATCATCGTCCTGGTGTGAGTCCTTTCTATCAGGGCACTCCCTTGCATAGTGACCTGCTTTATCGCAAATATAACATCGTCCTTTTCTTCCACCCTTAGGTCCAGCCTTTCCTTTTGATTTAGACCCGGAATTCTTTCTTTTCTTAGCATGAGAAGAAAAGGCAGCAGGAGGACCTTTAGGCAAGGGCATTTCTTGCTCTTCTACCCTTGTTTCTTCTTGAATGCATCTAGCCATTAATTCCTCGAAACCAGGAATTACATTATTGTTCAAAAGAGTAGTCCTGAACACGTACCATTCAGATGGTAATCCTCCAAGAGTTGTGAGTGCCATTTCCCTGTCAGTAATAACTTCCCCAATAGATAGGAGATCGTTCTTGATCTCGGTGATTCTTAAGAACTTAAGAAGTATGCTTGCATACTCTCATCTTTACCCTTCTTGATTTCCCTCAGCTTATTTCTAAGAAACAAAACTTGATTTGCATCATTGACTTTAAATAAACTCACCAGTCTATTGTAGATTTCCTTGGAGGTGTCCAGTTCAGAGATGTAGGCCACCAAGTGCTTGTCGATAGAGTCCCGGATGATCTTCTTTGCTTTGACTTCTCCATTTTTCCATTTGTTCCAGGCAGCAGCGGATGCATTTAATGGCGGCTCAACAATATTGCCTATTACATGGTCCAGCACTCCTTGATCTTCTAGGGTTAGATCGATAGACATCTTCCATCCGTGATAGTCAGCTTTCTCATGGAGCTTGTCTTCGGCAGGAAAAAGTGTTGAGGGCCCCATAGTTCTTTTAGGATAGCCTTTCCAATCTTCTCTTCGGTGATTGCTCTTGCTCTTGCTCGGGCTTTGTCTTCACCTCAGCTCTGATACGATGTTAAGTTATGGTATGTTCTATGCTTATAACAGTTTACTTCTTTTTCTTATTATATTCCACAGATTAGCAATGACATGTACATAAATTAAAGTGCAGATAGAACATTAAATGATTGACAGAAAACAAGCCAAGACAAGAGACACAAGATGTGGCGGCTAGCCAGGGACAAACCCCACAATGTGTGGGGAAACCCTTTGATCAAATCTTCTTTTATCTTCAATAATTCAGCAGAGAGAAATAGTACAATAAATCTGATTTATATCAGCAGTAGAAAACCCTAGATCAGCAGCATCAGCATTAGCGGCTTCATCATCAAAATTAGGGCAGTCGATATCTCACAAACCGACCATCGGATCAGCTTGATTCCACCACCAAAAGTTGCAGCTTTCAGAGGAGGTTCAAATGAACCTACAGCGTAGTTTAGATGAGGAGAGCTTCTTGTCCACGCAGGTCAAACTTCACTTCTGGAGTTGCAGCTTTAGTTTCAGCAACTTCCTTCAAACTAGGGCAAATGATATCTCGAAAACCGTCGTCGGATCGAATTGATTCCCCCACCAAAAGTTGCAGCCTTCAGAGGAGGTTTAGATGAACCTATAGCGCAGATTAGAAGAGGAGGTTTGATGGTCCACGCTGGTCAAATTTTGGTTCTGCAGTTGCAGCTTCACATGTGTGAGAGAGAGACCCTTTTCTGCGTAGTAGAGAAGAGACTCTTTTTTGCGCAATAGAGAGAGAGAGATGTGATGAGATGAGTGAGTGCAAATGAGGAAAAGTCCTCTTGTATTTATACACAATTGTTGATGTTTGAATAGATGCGACTGTTGGGCTTCTAAGCCTACATGAGTTGTAGGTCGGCTTGATAATAATTCCATAATCAAAATAAATTCATATCTCCATGAATACTTATCAGAATCGAATGATCTTTAGATCAATCCTACACCTCTCGACGAGAGGAATCTAATGAACATATTATCATCCATGAATAAGATGACCCACATGAAGTTTAGCCTAGTTGCCAATTTTAACACTCGAGAATCCTACGGTCTACCCCTCATCGCTCGATGTCTCCCCACTTCCGCTCAAGTGGTGTGTGTGCACTCATGGCACAACCATCATCTATCTCCACTTCCTTCTCTGCCCTTGTTGGCACTACCTTAGGCTTGGAAGACTCTCCCTTACTCTGCTTCCTTGGACACTAGGTCGCATAATGACCTAGCTCCCTACAGTGGAAGCACTTGATCTTGGGAAGATCCTTCTTCTTCCGCTTTTCTTGCTTTCCCTCAGACGCTAGGGCAACATCTTCCTCCTCTTCCTTTTTGACTCTAATCCCCTTACTGTTGCTTCCCGCCTTTGTCTGTCGTCTGATATCTTCTTGGCGAAGAGTCGCCCACATCTCATCCCAAGGTGGAAGTGTCCCTCTGCCCAGTATACTTTGGACAAATACCTCCCAGTCTTCTAAGACTGCATTCACGGTTGTCCTCACCATCAATTCCTGATCCGGCGTGGCTCCTATGGAAGTCAACTGATCTCAGATCTCATTCAGTCCTCCAAGGAAGGTGTCAATCAGTTCTCCCTTCTTCATCTGATATGACTTCAACTGATTTTCTAGTAACATCCTTCTCTGCATAGAAGTATGCTGGTACAATTTTTTTAGGGCCGCCCACATCTCATTTGCCGTTTCCTTCTCGGCAATGTGTGGTACTACATGGTCCTTGACCCCATCAAGGATGATGCTCATGGCCCTCACCATTGCCTCCTCGTACTTGTCGTTCTCAACTAGGTCGACTGGGATAGCTATCGTCTTCAAGGCGAAGTGCTTGACACGATTTCTGTCAAGTACGGATAAGATTCTGGCCTTCCAGACTGCAAAGTTTGATGCTCCATCCAGTCTGTCCTGGTCTCTTACCCTCTGTAGTGCCATGATGCTCTTCTACTTCCCTTCTGGAAGTTCTCGATGTGACTCCCTCTGAGTCTCAAATTCCCTCCTGGAAATCCTTCTGTCGATGTCGAGATGCCCCCTACTCTGATCGTTTTGCAACCGCACCACTGATCTGGATTTCTTAGCTAGAAACTCTCGGTAGTAACTCCCTCCTCTTGGCCTTGCCCTATCAGGTACTGTTTTGACTACAGTACCTCACCAGCTCCACTCTGCAACTTTCCCACAGCCTCCTAAACCCCAGCAACCTGAAGGTGAGAGCTCCTAGGCTCTGTGCAATCCTGGCACCAGCAACCCGACCTCCTCAGCCAATTGCGTCAGCCCTCCTAGCTTCTGCATGAGTCTCTCTTTGCCTCCCTTAGCCTTTTCACTGCCTCTTCCTGGCACACCCTTGATGACGCAAGCACTGCGTCACCCTTCCCTTGTTGCTGCTCTACTAGAAATAGCTTCTGTCACTCGGGACAACTGTTTTCTGCTGCTATTGCTCTGCTCGGTTGATGTCCTTAGTTCTCCTGTGATCTGCAACCACGCTCTAATACCATGTTGAAGTTTCTAAGTCTACCAGTTAGAAACCCTCCATGCACTTTACTGATTTATTCCTACCTACTTGTTTCATTACTTAACAAGTTATTTACAATGTAAATACTGAAAATAAACACTAGTGCATGCTCAACATATTACAGATCATCAACTAAAGGAAACAGAAACAAGCACACAAAATGACACCGTTATTTTTGGACCAATGTCCCCGGAAAAACCCAATGCGGGAAAACCGGTGCAGCTATCTGAGGGTTTTCTTATTAAGCAATTTCAGAGTACAATCTGGGTGCCAAATCTAGCTTACCCAACAGAGAATGCCCTTGGCAGTAGTACCTCTCAGTCTGAGACAGATGTCCCGGCTGAAACCCCAGATAAACCCTCTGGCAATTCCTCAGCTTCAATCTGCCCCAGAAACCCCTATCAGTGTGCTGCCTATCAGTGCCATTGGAGATTCTAGTTGTAATCTATACAGCCTGTTACTTCTGATTCCAATCTGGGCTTTCCTTTTCCAACTCGGGTGTTTGACATATAATTTCTCCTTAATGAAGAAAACATCATAGCCCTTGTTTTGAAGTTGAGATACGGAGAGTAAGTTCATCCCCAATCCTGGCACATGCAGCACATTGGTTGCTCGAAGTCGCTCTCCTGCTTCAGTTTGAAAGACTACAGTACCTCTTCCTACTGGGGTACACTTTGCCTTATTTCCCATGGTGATCTGAAAATTCATCCTTTCTTCCTAATAATTTGAAAAACATTCTCGAATTCTTGTCATATGCCAGGAAGCTCCACTATCTATATACCAAACCTTAGAGGAGGCAGAACTTGCTAGGCAAGCGACTTCTTCTTCTAGTCTGGAAGCTAACATAGAATAATCGTGATCCATGTTCCTCGTGCTTTCTTCTTTTTCTGGAAATCTGCGTGAGTCCCTCTGAGTTGATGCCTCTGCATCATGCTCCTGACCCATAGCCGATTCTTCTCTCCTATTGCAGATCTCTACTCTGATACCATGTGAAAATTTCTAACCCGAAATTCTACTACAGTAACTGATTTATTTCACCTACTTATTTCTCACAATAAGTTATTTACGAAATCCCTTCAGCAAACATTAAAATAAATTCTACTGCAGTTATCACATAATTACATAGAGAAAATAACAAGCACAAGAACCAATCACATCAACACAGTTGGTTTTGGACAATTGTCCCCGAAAAAACCCAATGTGGGAAAACCGGTGCAGCAGATATGGGTTTTATTAATCTTCAGCAAGAATCGCTTTACAAGGAATGAGTTTACAGAGAAACTGAGCCACTACTAAGAGAAAACAGCTGAGACAAGGTTCATCCCTTTCCTAGAAACTTTCTGACACCCTGGAAACCCTTCTCCCACTTTTGCGTCACTCTGTGTGGTTTTGCGTCAGCCTGCGTGAGTACTGCGTCTTCCCTCTGCGTTGTCTCTCAATACCCCTGCGTCACCTCCTCCTCAGTCACTAACTGCTATTGATGCCCTCCTCTTCCTCCACCCTGCAACTCCCCCTCTGAAATTGATCTCCTTCTCTTTGAGAATCGATTTCCCTTGGGATACTGAGTATCCGTTGGTGTGTCTCCAAATGACCCTCAAGCCTTCTCTTATACTTTTCCTGTTGATGAATCAATGGCCGAGATTGAGTCTCTAATCAATGGCTAAGATTAAAATAGACTTGATCCTCGTCTATTAGAAGCTTCTGACCCTTATCTTTATTAATACCCATTAATATTTTTATTTTCCTAAGTTTAGACTTAGGAGCCCATTAAAAATATTAATTATTTTAATAACTCCTCATCTAGGTGGAATTTTTCAAAACGATTTCTGGGTCTTGGAGATCTCATGTATTCTAGCCCCTCCACAAAATTTTGGAGCTAGATCACATCCAATGCCACCCAAAATCAACATAGTGCAGATTTCCAAGGCCAACGCAGAGCATTGAGGAGAGGGCACTTTCCAGCATCCGGACAGCATATTTTCTCACCTAGGATCTGTCTAGCTTGCTTTGGCAAGTCCAGGTGCACATATTCCATATACTCTCTTCTTGATAATAAAATGGCTCAGCTTGGCACAGTGTTTGGCATATTTGTAGGTTTCTAATTGTTGTTCGAAATTTTCGTGTCGCATGTTTATTTTGCTTGAGTATCACTGTTCAATTTTCCTAATAGGAATATTACACTGGTTTTGACCAGTGATGTCTTGCTCGAATTTTACCAGATTTGACTGGAAATTTGACTTCGATATTGACATAAATTTCTAAACAAATTGTTGATTTGTAAACCTTGCTGAAGAGTAATTTCTCCTAAAGAAAAGTTGTGGGGTTTTCTCACAAGTTTGGGTTTCCCGGGGTAAAAATATTGTCTCTATTGTGCATGGTTGTCTTTCTATGATCTTTACTGTTTCTGCTGCATTTACTGTCGAAAATTTCTGTGTATAATTGCTCAACGATATCAGTGGCATGAGATAAATTGTTTGAAGATATCATTTAGTAGTAATTACAGATTTAGAAAATTGTTTTCTACTGCTCACTTTGTAGAAAATTCAACATTCAAGGAGGCAGAAAGACATAGGATCTGCTTCTAGGGAAACATAAAGAACATCTTTTGTAGGGGTCTCCAAGCATGACAACATAATCTAACTCTGTCCTTGACATATCAAGCCTTGACCCCTGAACATAGTTACAAGCAACAATAAATATCACTTTTGGGAGGACAATATAGATGAGTTTTGCAAGAGAATTAGATCAATTGGAGAATGAGCCTGCAAGAATCAAGATGAAGCATGAGGAATGCATAACAGCTCCAATGGATTTGAATCGGACCAAGGAAATCCATGTAGGATGCTTGCCAACAGCAATTACGAGTCTGGATAAGCGTTGTATATGAGGCAAGCAACCTATGTTAGAAGCTTAGGAAGTGATTGAGAGCCAAGTAGAGTAAAGACTACAGATATCTCAAGAGGTAATATCTTATGTGGTAAGCATTAGAGAGCATATGTGCAAGACTGTAATTAAAGTAATCGTGCAACCCGATATTCCAACTTCTATGATATGATGGTAATGGAAAACACATTTAATGTCGTCATTTATGTAATCAAATTATGGATATGCCTTTGTCTTGATTTTGATACATGCTGACAGATTATAATGCGGTCTTAGAAGTAGTCATGTGGTGAATGTGTTCTGTATTTAGTAAGTTGGTTTAGGCTAGATATCAGTTCAATGCCATTTCATAATATTATGACAAAACAAGAAGCCGAGATATATCACATTCCCAGAAAATATAATTTACATATCTTACAATTTTTAAAGAATCCAAGCTTGTGTGGCACACAATCATCATCTCGGAGGTGATATTCACTTTTTGCAGTTCCTATGAAGATAAATTTGACTCCATTTCCAGTGCTGAATTGTTTGAAAACTTTTCTGGTCTGCCTTGAAGCCATCCATGCAAGAAGAAGAGGAAATACATCCCCCACTGCAAGGAGGATCCCATCTGGATTTTCTTTCACCCAATTCTTAATTGTCTTCCACTTCAAAAACACGAGAACAGAAAAAGAAAAGAAAAGGTTCAATACATTTCTTAAAAAAATTGTTGTTATCCCTGCAGTTGCAAGTCAAGAAAACACTAGTTTGGCATCAAGCAATACAGACCCTTCATACCTGTAAAACAAAGAGTGAAAATAATCCAGCATGAATATCCCGCAGCAGATTAAGTATGTCCATGTTAATGAATCTACATAAAGAGAAGATAAGGATGCAGGGTCATGATAACGTGTTATACTCTAAAACTCAGATGTCTGGCATCAGAGGTTTAAAAAATTATGGTGTTCATATCAAGTGGATGAGATTCCAGAACCTAATCATCAGCAAAGTAAGGTAATTTTAAGATTCAGTATCACTACCCTCCACTGGGCATGATCCTCGATGGTCCTATGGTAGAAATACCAGAACGTTTATATGCATGACCTGCCCCAACAAGTGGGATTGCTTCCACTACTACTTTCGAGCTCATGCATATAATTTCCTGAAAAAATGAACAGAAAGTGTTAAACCTAAATTTCAAATGTATAGTCCTCAACACAAGGCGTATTTACCATAATAGACAAGCCAAAGTTCCAAACCCATCTCATTGAGAATAATTTCTTTTCTATCAAGACAGAAAAATACATCTCCAAATAAGTCAATCACCCAAATTAAGTTTGGGCAACTTGTTTTAGTTCTAAATGTATTAGAATTCAATTCATTTTTCATTCGTACAAAATTAAAATAGACATATAAAACAAATTAATGCACAATTTTTTATGCTATCCCCTTTTCACTTTTAAAGTGGCATAGATAGAGTTATGACGAGTTTATGTATAGATTTAATGTATTTGGTTTAAGGAGTATTAAGTATTATGATAAAAAGTATTACTTTATATCATTATAAATTTATTTGATCGGAGTGATAAGGAGGCTTAATAAAAAATTAAAATTATGTTTATTTTAAGTGGGAGTGATTTTCTATGAAAGGAATTTGTTTGTCGAATTTTGGAAGTTTCATTTCATTAGGAAAATTAAGAGGACCCAATTTAATTTTGAAGACAAGGTGATTATTTCCAATTATCATTTGTGTAATTATGAAGCTAAGAAATTGAGAAGATTCCAATCTAAAACTCTCAATTTCTTTATCAATGAGACCTTTAAAGGGTTTAAACCAAGCCCTTAAAAGTGCTCTTTTTGCAGAAAGCATTGATCATTTTTTGGTGCCTTTTGTCTTAGTTTCATGGAGAGATCATTCTTTCATCTTTTCATGGCAATCTACTATCAGTAACAATGTCTAAGTTAATTAACCTATTCATTGATTTTGATAAGTCAGATGGCCACAAGAATTATAAATCTTGGAAACATCACATGCAAAACAGATCGATACACAATGAGTCATGCCATGATATTTGAGATGGTGCTACTCATTCTACCAAGCCCACTAAGGCAACTCCTTTAACTAAATGGGAATTGAAAGATGGGAAAGATCTTGTTTTACTTTAATTGTATGTAGCTGAACATTTGTTTGTCTATATTGAGAATTCAACTTCTGCTTGGTCTGCTTTGAATCAACTTCGCAAGCTTTTTGATACTCCTCTTGCATCTCAACAAGTTGATTCACAAATGAAATTATTTAGGCAAAGATTAGTTGATGGTGATGATGTGTTAGAAACTTAGAACATATTTCCAAGATAAAAAACATACATCAAGATATCATCGAAGGTGGCTTTCCTAAACTTGAAGATAGTTTTTATCTCTATTTTGATAAATGCTTTGTCTTTATTGAAATTTTGCAAATCACTGATAAATTATCAAACCTGAAAGAGAGAAATTTAAGTCAACTAAAGTGTAAAAGATGTTTAAAGGACAATATGCATCAAATTGCTTAACAAGTAATGATCAGTTGTCAATGTTTAAGCAAACCTCAAATTTCAGACCAAAGTCAAAGTCTACTTCATCAGCTCAATTTGCAGAGAACCAAAATTAAGATAACCAATATGAGTATGCTTTTACTGTAAGCTTTTACTGTAATACAAGAGTTTGATTAAGCGGCATCAGTTAATACTCACAATTTACTGAAAATTCATTTGAAGATGATTAGTTAATAGACATAAGAGCAACATAACATATGACTTTTCGAAGGAATTACTTCTGGAATTACAAGGATATGCAGTTAAAGTTTAAACCCATTTATTTAGCTGATTTTACAACATATATAACCAAAAGGAAAAGGTTCAGTCAAAGTGTTTCTCCCTAAAATTGGCGAAAAATGCATTTCAAATGTCTGGTATGTACCTCCATTTAAGGAAACTTGTTATCTTTGGTCTCAAATTGACAAGCACGACATCAAATCATCATGCAAGATGGTCTAGTAAAGATAAATTCATAAAAGGATAACTTGAAAATGGAAAGCTTCTAAGAATGAGAGTGAAAGTTATCCTTAGCAATCATGATTCTGTAGGAGAAATGATACATATAGACTCTCTTAGACCACTTGCCCACCTTCAGGAGTCGAATTCCTAAGTGGTGGAACTGACTCCAAGATTCTTTCAACCAACAGGTGAGAGTGAGAAGGTGAAACTCAAACACTTCTTGGAGAGTTTGTTTAGGAGTTTGCTTCCTTAATGAGGCCTATTAAACATCAAAAACAACATATCATGTATATTTATTCATGCCTACATCACCTAGCTTCGAAACAAGTGTCATTACATAAAGAGTTTTGATTTTGACTAAGTCAAATTGAAAACTAGAAATTTCACACAGTGAAATTTGCAATTAAAAACACAGGAAATTGTAGAAGCGCAATGCAGACTTTGAGCTCACTTTCAGGGGCCTTCCTGAGGTTCAAATGAAGATCTGAGAGAACGGTCAACTAGTTTTTCAAGTCTAGTTTCCAGAACACTTTGAATTTTTGAAAATGACCCATGGGAAGGCCTTCAAAGATCCATTCTCCCAAGGTCACTCCAAGAGCGCAACCCCTGTCAAAAAAAGGGTCCAGAAAGCTAGTTTTTGGCCACTTTTCTCCACTTTTCTCAAAATTTGAGCCTCCTCAAGAAAATCTGAGCAAATGGGTTTTTAGAGGATGGCAAGAGCTTTCCAAAAATGTAGAGTTTTCCTTAAATGGATGCCTGAGAAAAAAGTGCAGCGCCTTGGAATTGCTGAATTTCTGAATTAGGCTTCAAAATTCTCAAAAAACCAAAAATGCTCATAATTTGCTCAAAATTGGCCAGGAGCTGTAAAATTATGTATGTTAAACCTTCATAGATGCTTCAGCAAGCATCTCTAAGTTTCCTTCATCATTTCTTCCTTTTTGGCTTCTTTGAGCTTGTTTTCAAGCTGCTTTACCTTGACATTGGCAATCATGTTTTGAGCCTGGTAGTGGTGTGCCATATGCCTAAGCAGTTGATTGTCTCTGTTTGCCTTCTCTAGAAGCTTCTCCAAGTGTTCATTCACCCTGTTGAGCCAATACTCCTTGTCTTGATTGACCTCAAGAGCAATTTTGTCCTCTAGGTCTAGGTCTTCACTCAACAGAATGTGTTCTTGTTCTTCTTGCAATGCCTTCTTTAGGCCCTTTGTTCTTGGCCTTTTCCTCTTACCTTTCCCTTTTGTTCCTTCAGGCTCACTTGACTCAATGACTGCTTTGCCTTTGCCAACCTGTTGCAATAACTTGGTTTGCTCTTTTTCCATGATTAATTGCTTCGCTTTGAGCTGACTATTCTCATGTTCTAGAAATGAAATTATGTACCTTGCTCTCTCCATGTTTACTGTGAGCTCCTTGATCTGATAGTCTTTATCTCTGATCATCTGCTGCATGCTTGAAGTCTGATCCTCTGCCTCTGAATCAACTAGCTCAAATTCATGTTCAACCATGTCCTTATCTTTCGCTGTCGATCCCTATTTTGCTGATGTAGAAGGCTTGGCCCCTTTCTCACCATGAGAAGCAAACACAAGCCTCTTTCCTCTCTTGTACATCCTGGTCACCTCAGGCTTAGGTGCTTTGGTTTTCTCAACTGATTTGCTAGAGGACCCCACTTCCATTTGTTGTTTTGGCATGCTAGATGGTTGAGCTGCCACATTAGTTTCATGCCATTTGAGAGTTGTTTCCAAAAAGGTTTCCCAAGTCATACCTTTCTCTGCAAGCTGGTGAAGGACTATAGTCTTGATCAGACTATGATGAAACAGGCTAGGGTAGTGCTCCTTTTCTTCATCTGAATCCTCTCTGACATTTTGGCAATGCTCCTACATAGGTAGTTGCACATATTTAGTGGCTTCTGAGAGGTAAAATGCATTAGGAGGCGAATATGATAAGCATACAACCTAGAGAATCTTCCTTCACATGTAAAGAACTTCATGACAATCTTCATCAAAGGGGCATACTTCTCCAATAAGTATCTAAAAGGCATAACATGATCATGTTTTTCCTTGTATGGTGTTTTTAAGAAGGACCTATAATACTCAAGATCTAGGCTCATTCCCTTGAACCAATATTCACCATTGTCTGATAGCCCTGTAGCAAGGGAAATGGAGGCGACTGAATAAGTGAATTCGACACCAGCAATAACAGCACTTTCACTCTTCAACTGAGTTGCCACCCAATCTGTCAGTTGCTCATGAAAACCCACCTCACTCACCCTTTGGCAAAAATCCAAGCAATGTGCATCTTCAAAACATTGTTTGATAAAGGGATATGAGTTGATTGCACTGCAATTTGATGGGTCATATCTAAGGATTTTCCCTCCCTTATGATGTCTTTTCCTCTCTAGTGAAGATTCTACCTCCATGATAACAAAAACCCTACCAGCAGAAAATAAGAAAAACTGTGAGGTATGAATGGAAAATGATGCGATGAGAAGGTGGAATTTGACAAAATGGTAAGGGAGATTTGAAAAAGGTGTGTTGACCACTACGTGTCAACGACCCATAGCAGTACACCCCCTTTTTTCGCAAAAGGGATAGCACCTGATCGACGTGTCTGTGCCGTTCAACTATCATCATCAGCCTGATCATCATGTTATATTGTAAACCCTTTCTGCATGTGTAAATTGTAAATAATCTCAGCAAATCCGTGTCGTGTATGTAATTTCCTAGGTAAACCTATTTTTCTAGTAACGATCTACATTCTGGGAGGTTTTTTTTCTCACCGATCCATTCTCGGATGGTCAACAGAGTTTTCCTTTAGCCTTACCCCAAAGCCAGAGTGGATTTTGTCACTGGGATCTTAGGGGAGTCCTAGTGTTCTAGATCGAGTCTATGTAAAAGTGATTTGGGAATAATCCTAACTATTTGGTTAGGTTATTTTATTACAAACTGCTTGGTCTGCTGGATTATATTTGTGTTGCAGAATTGGATAATCTGTGAGGATCTTTTGCAAATGGGTTTTCCCCCTTGAGATGTAAAAAATGTAAAAATCATGATGTAAAGTGTCTTGAGGGTTAGAAAAATAATTTATCCCCTCATATGTTAATTAATTAAATTTTCTGGCCAAAATTAATTAAAATCCTAAGCCAAAAATTTAATTAATTATAGGTCTTAGGTAAATTTAAATTTTCCAAAGGCAAAATTCGTGGGTCTTTTAAAAATTAAATTTTAAGAGGTCCAAGGACTAAGGTAAATTGATTATTTTGCTAAATTTTAAGCCTTTGGTCCCTAATGTTAAGTCAAAGTCAAAATTTTGAGGAAATTAATTCAAAATTTTAATTTTCAAATTAATTAAAATTCATTTAATTGAAAAATTCGAATTTCCTCAATGATTTAAAATTTCGACGGATGAGATTAAAAGAAATTTTAATCCTCACCAACGGTCGAGATTGCTTCAACGAGGATCACTCGAACTAGCCGTTGGAGGATTTATCTTTTAATAGAAGGTCAATTGTCAGTTGAGATCATCCAATCTTTTGATTGTGTACTTAGCGAAAAGCTCTCTTGTAATCTTTTTATGAGCAATAAAGAAAGACTTTGGGGTTAATGTCTGCTGGTGTTACTCTTCGTCGAAATACTGTAAGATGTATTATTTTCATGTACAAATTTCTTTTCAGCCATTGATGTAGCTTTCTGAAGAGTGATTTGAGTACAAGTATTTTGCTCAGTCGCTGGAATTCGAATGATAATTTAAGTTTTGAATATAATAGCAGGTATCTCTATTAAATCTGAATGTTATTATCGTTTTCTCGCTCTATGTTGACGGCTGAATTGAGTTTTGCAAGAAAGTCTCGATTCTTTAGATCATCGGGCGTTCGGGGAAGTTCTCGGTTGAATTAGCCAACTCCCGATCCGTGTTTTCCTAAGAGCCTAGCTTGAATTTATCCCGGGCTTATCATAAGATATTTTTTTATGGGTCATGCATGAAGGGTTTTGAGCTCAGTATCTCCTTTAAAATTCAAAAAAAAAAAAAATTGTGCTAAATCGTTAGATCTGGCTGTTGAGAGCCTCAGATCATCAGATCTGGGAGCGGAGTCGGACTCACACTCCCTAGATCTGATAGATCTGCCATTTATGTACATAGATCTGTAATTATTTTCAGTTTTCTAACTTGGGTTTTCGGGGTTTTAGTTTTTTGGGTCATTGAATATATCGTTTGGGTGTTTCTTGTTGTCCTGTCGCTGCAAATCTGAAGCTAAAAGTTGTGCAAAGTACAGATCTAGGCCCTGGAGGGTAAAACCTGGATCTCTGGAGGTCCATCAGCATCATTTTAGCAGGGATCATATCCATATTTCACAACCCAAGGGTTTAAATTTATTTATTTTCAGATCTGGAAATTTTCGTGAGGGTTTCCTTAAGAAATCTGAAGCAGAAGGATTTTAAATTTTAAATTAACATTGCTGGATTTTTTTTAGAGGTTCTGGTGATTAACAGAAATTTTGGGCCACCATTTTGCAGATTGATTCGCTACCTGGTTTTGGGGTTTACTGTGCCATTTCGAAGAAAAAAATTATAGGACCCTCGCTGCCACCAAACCCTGTATTTTCTCATCCTCTAGCCTCAAATTCGTTCCTACCATTCTACCTGCAATCCGAGTTTTCTTTCCCTCACCTGTTGTCCTCATCTGGCTCCCCATCGCTCTATCCTTCACGCAGGCTTCTCCAACCCTCACGCAGATCTCTCACCTTCCGCCATCCCACGCATCCATCGGAAACCTGCACACAAAAAAAAACATCGTTGCCTCTTCGTATCACTTTCCCTCCTTGCAGCAGATGCAGACCTTCACCCGCAGCCTTTCCTCCCTCAACGCTACAGTGTCACCCTCATATGTTGCCCACACTGCTCCATCTGTTGTGTCCATTCCGCTGCTCCATTTGCAACACCCTCACGCAGCGCCATTCATCGCACTCCTCCTTGCCATTCAAACTCTTTCCTCCCGTGGCTCTCTACTCAAGCTCCATCCTCATTCTCCTCCATCCATCGTTGTTCAATACTTCCCGCAAACCTGCAAACCACAACAACAACAACAAAAGACACTTCGATATTTTATTTATGGGTTAGGGTTAGTCTAAATTGTAAAGCATTCGTTATTTTTTTTATTTCATTTACATTTCACATAGTCTTTAGTTAGATTATTTTTTCTTTTATTTCGATTTTCTATTCTGGACTTTTATTTTAATTTTGTAATTTGATTCGATTTTTCTCACTTTTTCATTTTTTATTTATGATTTTCATTAAAAATTTCCAAATAAAAAATCTAAAATCCTAAAAATTAGAAAATTCTAAAATCTAAAACATATATATAAACAAATAAAAAAAATTGGGATTCGATTTTTGTGTCATTTTGTTTAGATTTTATTTTTGTTTTATTTAGATTTTATTTTTGTTTTATTTTGATTTTGATTTTTTTTAATTTAAAATTAAAAAGCTTAAAAAAATTAAATTAAATTAAAATTCTCAAAACCATATAAAAAAAAATTCAAAAAATCCTAAAATATTTAAAAATTACAAAATTTAAAAAATCTAAAATTTAAAACATTTAAAAACATTAAAAAAAAGTTTTACTTTCTTTTCTTTGTGTTACTTTTTTTTGTTTTATTTTAAATTCTACAAATTCTAAAAATTTAAAAAATTTCGTAACATTTTTCTTTTTGAAAAAACTTAAAAAGTTCTAAACATTAAAAAATAGTAAATCCTTAAAATCCTAAAAAAAATCCTAAACCTTCAAAAAAAGAAAAAAAGGCCTGAAAATCCTCAAAAAATTAAAACATTAAAAAAATCATAAAAAATTAAAATTCTCAAAATTAAAAAGTTCTAAACATTAAAAAATTTAAAATTCTTAAAAAGCATTAAAACATTTTAAAACTTCAAAAGTCTAAAAAAACTTTGGTGACTAAGGAGTTTAAAATAAATTAAAGGGGTTTTCGCTTAAACATTAAAATTTTTAATATGGCCTATGGCCCATTAAAAATTTTCGATTTTTTTTAACCCATTGATTTGTTTTACCTCTTTAGATTATTGCTTGAGGGATAATGAAAATTTAAATTTGAAATTCCTTAGTGTTATTTGGTGATTAAATGCGTGTTTGATATTTCTCTATTGTAATTGCGATAAATGTTTTAAATCATATAGATTGTCAAAGAAAGTTGAATCCAGTTCTGGGAAATTAATGAAAATCATTTTAAAACTGGAATCTTTTGCATGTTAAAGTTTTGGGTGTTTATATTGATCATACCTAATTGTCATTGTTCGTCACATATTGGAAAATTGTTTTAGATAACTTGTCTTCTTACTTAATCTGCGGTTAATTGAGCATAAGGGCACTGTTCTATAATTGTTTTTATCTTGTGGTCGTGTCTTGGTTACATTAGCGGTTAATCTATTCATCTGAATTAATCGAGATTCGTTTAATTTCGTCAAGTTGTCCATCATTAAAATCTCCTAGAGCCTATTTTTTGCAAGCTATCCTTATCCATTTGCCTAGGGACTACCCCCCTTGACTTGCCTAGGAGAGAGTCTAAACAGAGTGAGTAAGGATTGAGAGTGACAACCCTTACTCTGAGCGTTGTCGCGATGCCTAGACACTTTGTGTGACAAGAAGGTGGAAATGAAATATGGAGAGGTGATGAAAATGGGTGGAAAAGCAGTGGAGGGATGATATGCTTATGAGAAGGAAAAAACAAAGTTTTTAGTGAAAGTGCCCAAAAAACCCCTAGGAATGAACTAGGGTTTCAGTTTTGGAGAGGTAAAATTCTGTTTGGAGGTTGATTGAATGGTTTAAATAGTTTATCAAACATGTATATAGGTGTAGGGCAACATTTTACATGTTTAAAAACCAAGAAATAAAAATGGCCATCATCAACCTATCATTCTCCATGAAAATTTCACTACAAAACCCTAATTGGAAAAATCATTGGCATGAGATGATTTTGAAAAACAAAGAAGGAAGTGCAATGATGTACTTACTTGTTGTTTGGCTTAGGAAGCAATGAAATCAAGTTAACAGGCTTAAAAATTGAATTTGGGAGAAATTTGGGCGTTTTTTAGACACTCTGCCCCAAGCGCAGTGCAGTTAGGTTGAGCGCAACGCCTGAGCGCAACGCAGTGTCTATGAACGCAGCGCCAAGCCTCCAAGCGCAGCGCCTTGATATTTTTGCTTCTTTTGCCTAAAAAATTGTCTTTTTCTCTCTTTTGGGGTGGAGAGCTCAATACTCAAGAGTGAATAAGAGGTAAATGAAACAAGTTTGGGGCTTTTGAGTTTATATAGGCAAATTTATTTCTCTTTTTAAAAAGAAATGGGACCCACAAACCTTTGAAAAACTGATTTTTTCACTTTTGAAAACAAAGTCACCTTTAAAACTGAAACTTGAGCTGTCTTTTCACTTTCCTGAGTACTAGAACTTCTTCTTCTGGAACTTTTTAAACATGAGAACATGATGAATGTGTGATAACTCACAAATCAATACCAAAGAGTTGCTTGTCATGCTCTATTCACTGCTGGATTTATTCATGAAAATGATGGACCTTGGAAACCCTAGTGACCTAATGGATGACCTGAAACTAAATGGAATGATGATGATGACTGACTTGCTTTTATTATGACACCTTCATAGAAATGTGATAGGTGACCAGCATGAGTGAATTTTCAAAAGACTGACCTCATTTCTTGACTGACCAAACAGTGACCAAATTTTACTGTGTAAACCTAGTGACATGAAAAATTTGATTTTGATAGTCCTAACAAGCATTGTAAAAGCACATTTGATCCAGGTGACAGGCTAACAAGACTGACACTAACATCTTCAACAACCAATATTAAGTCTCTAATCAATGGCTAAGATTAGATTTGACTTGACCCATGTCATTTAGAACCTTCTCACCCAGTTTTATATTAATACCCATTAATATTTTAATTTTCCTAAGTTTAGACTTAGGAGCTCCATTAAAAATATTAATTATTTTAATACCTCTCTAACCGGGTGGAATTTCCCCAAACCATTTCCGGGTCTTGGAGATCTCATGTGCTTTAGCCTCTCCACCAATTTTCATGGCTAGAGCACACCCAATGCTACCACAAATCAACAATAGATCAGCCAAGAAGAACGAAGGACTAATCTAGGGCTTGATTGATTGGATTAGTTCCAATTTATTGATGTATGTATTTTCCTCAATGGGAAATTATCCCAAGAAGGGAGCCCTTGTTAGTTTTGAGTTATTAATGAAGAACTGATTTGAAGGGCAAAAATCTATGTGAATGTGATTGTTTGTATTGGTATACTTAATTTGTTTCCGATTATTATTTTGTTTATAGATGAATGTCTTTCGAATTAATCACATCTTAGCCAACGTTTCGAACCAACTAATGTGAGGATGAACCACATTAGTTGGTTCGAAAAGTCGACCAAATCCTAATGATGCGATTAATCCGAAAGACATTCATCTACAATATGGATCACAAATGTCTCAAATCTAATATTTTGTTCATATTAAAACAATTGCATTGCTATTATTCAATAGATCTGCATAATCTACTAGGAAGTAATTAATCAGGTGTTAGGGTAACACTACCACTAAGCCAACCTAACCATAACTAGTAAATTAATAATGAATGAGTGTTAAGACCTTAATACAGGGGCCTTAACAGGACCTTATACCTCTTCCTCTTGTACCTCTTAAGATGGGAACTGTAGGATTCTAAGATCAAAATCTAGAAGAGGAATAGGTTGCTCAATTGTGCCAACTAGTCTTAATTGAAACCTCTAGGCTGCCCAATAATGATAGCTAATTAAAATATCAAATGGCAATATTTGTTGAATCCCATCAACAAGAAATCAAACTTTAAAATCCTAGATAAGATAATTTTATTAATGTCCACATGTAACCACAAGAGTAGGTCAATGGGACTAAAAGATACATTCGGTGTAAATACAAGAAATTTGGGAGTGCAAATGTGACTCCATTATAAATCAAAGCTAAAATGACTAAAATATGACTGAAAATAAAACTAGAATGAAATACAATTGATGGATGTATAAAATCACATGGAATGACAAAAATGAGAAATACAAAGTATGTTTGTTGTTAGATTGTGTAACTTCAAAAAAGAAAAGGGGAGTTGAAGATGAGTTCAATGAGGTGAGCATCTCCCGGATTTGATGACTGATGGCGAGGGTGGCGAGCACGGCAATCTCTCCCTGCCCAAGTCCTTCATAATCGACAGAAAGTGCAATTGTATGATCCTGGGGGGAGTAGAGGAGGAAGAAGTTGTTAATTATTCTTTGTCCATTGTGTTATAGCCGTGAGGAGGTCTGGTGAGCAGGAAGCGCCATACATTGTCCCTGTCTCGAACCATTCCCTCTGACCCTCTCAGGATAGGTCGACTGAGGCTTGGTACTACATCTACAACCTAGTCTCAAGGATACATTCCTGCCTCGTGGAAGGGGGGGTGCAGTGAACGCCGAGGTCTCACCCTTCTCCCATCTGCTGCATACTGAAACTTTGTTTGTTGCTTATTGTTTCGATCAGACGAAACAATCTGGAAATACGAGGTAATAGTTCTAAAAATCTAAGGGTAAGTCGAGGCGTGCAAGAGTTGAGATATGTATGTAAAGATCTCCCTATAAAGAGGACTAGGCATCTCTAGTTCTAGCATCGAAAAAAGTAGAGAGGGAGATCCTAGAATCCCTGTAGAGACAATGGAAACGTCCTTTAGTCTCATAGTAAACAGGGCACCTGAAGATGAGGTGCCACTCAATCTCTGACTCCTGTAGGTGGCACATCTCGCAAATTATGTCTAATCGAGGAATATGATGATCAGTCTCGACTCTAATACGATGTGAGCCCACACGAAGTTGCCCCAAGGGGGTCTTGAGTGAATGCATCAAATGTCAGTGCAAGTAAGGGGGCCAGAAAATGAGGCTATCTAAATAGAACGACATCATCGAACCAAGGCTCGTAAGAAGTGAGATCCATGTGAACTAAGTGTATAATCTATAGATATTCTCTCTGATGGACTGATTCAGTACATGTTTAATTGGGAGAAGTTGGGTTGGTGCATCACGAGAGAATTTGAATGAGAGGAGACACACAGGGAGATGGCCATAGTCTAGAGGAGTTGGGATGCTTCAAAAAACCACTCTTGAGCATAGCCTGTTGATTGATCTGAAGCGAGGGACTCTAAAGAGCAAATTGCTAGGTAGGGGTAGTGACCGCTCCCCACCGCAAAGTCCTAGAGAGATCTAATTTTGTGGAGGAAAGAGACTAGGCGAAAGATGACCTCAAGGTGGAATGGATGGACCCCAAACTCTGCATGGATGAGTGTAATGAGCAATACTTCAAACGAACTAGGATTGAAACCTATAGGATGCCCAATGATGACAACTAATCTAAATCATCAAATGGAAATAGTCATTGAATCTCTTTAGCAAGCAAGCAAACTTCAAAATCTTGGACTTGCTCAAGTGAGTGTAATAAGCCATATGAGAGGTACCCATGTGATTTTCAACACAATGACAGAGACATATAACATGAGCACCAATCTTCCAATGGCATGATGTTTAATTCACTCTTGATGTGAGCTCTTCATATTTCTCAGTGAAATCACATATGCAAAAGATCTTGTTGCATGATGGCCCGCCTTGCACAATGGATATGCCTAGACTTGATGATTTCATGATGGTTTTTATGATCACACAGTGTGTTTTTGGCTCATGGATGATTTTTGTACACATGATGATAATACTCCATTGTTCCATTGCTTGCCATGGTTTCATGGTTTCATTATGATACTTGATGTATTGGTTCTTGTTCAAATGTAGTGATATTATTTCCTATATTAGTCATGACCATGGTCAAGTGTGGTGTAACTTATAATGAAACATAACACTCAAAACACTTGTTTTTTCCTTATTTGTACCATGGTGGGTCATAATTTCCCTTTAGATAAGTGTTGTCATCTTTTGAGTCAAGTTGTACTACTAGAGACGTAGGTAGGTGTAGCATATTCATATCCACTAACCAAATTTTAGGTTTTTCATCTTCCCTATCACTTACACATTCATCATATTCCCACTCACGATTGACTTATTATATGTCATAGATCAAGGTCCAAAGCAAAATAATCCCATGTCGGAAAGCCTAACCATAAGAGCTAAAAGCTCGAAGTTGATGCAACTAAAAGTAAAAAGCCAAATATAAAGCTTGAGCCATGTCATCTTGTGAACGCAATATCCCAAGTCCCATTCTTAACAATCATATCTAAAGAAAGGAACCAATCAAATAAAGAAAAAGTTACGAAAGGGATAGTAAGAAATAATGTTCAAGGAATGGTAACTCAACAATAAGTGCTTCATCCTTAAAAGGTCCTCATGTGGATGAATATCGTAAACCCTAGCTCTTGAAAGCTCGAAAGAGACCTGTGCATCTTATGTGGCTATGATGGTCAACTCATGAACTTTCCCTTTTCCACAACATCACATCCATCATATCACATACTCCTCACTTAGTGTCCTAAGAACTACTTGGTCTTAGGAGTTGTCACATGTAATAAACATTAGTGTCATCCCTATCATGGTTAAACTTTGGAAATGATAAAGGTTAAACGAGTTATTGAAAAATTAAGGGATGTCACTTGATCTTTCACCACCCAATGACACGTATATCAAGGCATGACTCGTCACTCTTGGTAGGTGCCCTCGCATTGGGATCAGTGTACCTACAATAGAAGTTGCATCTCTATCTCGAGAGTTGTGTGCTCACCTCAAGACCGGTGTAACGACATTGAGATCTATGATGACATTGGGCATTGTGACAAGTTCCATACACCTTCATGGAGCCATACGTGCCACATCATCCACTCGTTTAAGGTGTTAACTTGCTTCTATTTGACATTTGACCAAATTTGTTGTACTTGAGAGCCACACTTTCCTATTATTCCACACACTCTGCACAATTTATGGACGATGTCGGAGCAATTTGAGGAGTGACTCACCTTTTGTCTCTTTATCTCCCATTATGGGGCATTTTGAAATGTGAGATAGAATTTTGAGGAGACCACCCTCATATTTCCTTGGATCCACACATGTGGAGGTTGTTGGAGCATTTTGAGGCTAACTTGTTGTATTTTGATGAGATCGACCCCCTAGAGGAGGGAGTTTGTTGTATGTTGACCATGTCTATCTCACCATTTTGAGAAATTTGTCCTTTTTGTTGAGGCATTCATTCCATTGTATTGTACACATGGCATTAGTCCACCATTTTATATTGTTGTTGATTAAATTCTCTCTAATTTGGAGTATATCAGCTTTTTAAGCATAGATCTAGGATCTCTTAGAGATCTAATGCTATTTTATTGTAGAGATTACTAAGCTCTTCATCTATAAGCAATGTTCCACCAAGTTTATGGGATGGGGGACTGTGAGGGCGGGGAGATGCAGAAGGGGGACATGTGGGGACACCCCCAAATTTTAAGAAAATTGAGAGGGAGGGGAAAATGTTGGGGTCCCTAGCATAGGGATTCTTGTCTCTAAAATTATAAAATATAAAAATAATAATTATAATATCCCAACAAAAACAATGTATCCCATGCCAATTCATCATTTTGCATCCAGTGGAAATGCCATAATCCTACCAATCCTGTGTTAGTTTCTGTAGCATCAAACAGGTGTTATAGTCTTGATTTGTGTCTAAGAGATTAAGGAACACGAGATCTCCAAAACCCAGAAAGGGTTTCGGGAGAAAACACCTAGAAACCACTCAATTAAATTATTTAATTGATATTAAAAAATGCCAAGTCTAACTTACGGAAATCAATTAATTAAATGGAATTAATTGAGTATGATCAAGAATGCTCTAGAGACTCACATGGACCAACTCTAAGATGATCTTAGCCATTGTTGACGATTTAATCATGGTCGTTGAAGCTCTAGCGAGAGATTATAACAACAGATTGATGGGATGAGGAAAGACACAAGTGAGGGAACAAGCATCTAGGTAGTGCAAATTTCCCAGTGCATAGTGATTCAATGAGGGAAAGAATTTGAGCCAGTGAGCATCAGTGATTGAGGGAGCAACAACAGGAGGTTTCCAAAGAATTTTCCAGTGTCTCTCTAGTGTCAATTTGGCAGGAGAGAGGAGGTCATGTATCTCTACTGAGAGCGTCGCACAACCAGTGCGAGTGAGCCAGAACCCAATGCGAAGTGTCGGAAAGGAGGTTGATTCAATTGCTAGAGGTCGAAATATTGTCAGGAAGGTAGAGCAACTTCATTCTAGAGGCAAAGGGAGGCAAGACAAATCATCTAGAGCCAGCTAGCAAGTTGTACGATTTTCCTAGGCCAGGTAGTGCAAATTCTAGCAGAGCGCGTTGCCAGTGAGAGAGTTCGAGCAAGCCAGATGAAGGCTGAATTGTTGCAGAAGGGAGATAATTTCTCCAAATTATTTGTCGAAGGATTGTCAATGTGGCATCCAGATTATTGTACTCATATTTTACCACTGCATAATAATAAAATAAAGTTTACACCCTCATCTGCTGCACCAGTTCTCCCTTCTAGGTTTTTGCAAGGACTTTTCAATCCAAAATTAGTGTCGATTTTATTGTGTGTGTTCATATTTTCTCAACTTCCAATATATTTTCCGCAGCGTATTTTATTTTTGGTGAAGATAGTAATTGTGAGTTTATCGATATTTGTCGTAAAACAAATAAACTGCAAAACAGTTAGCAGATAAATTTCCAGTAATTGCAGTCAAGGAATTTTCACATGGAATCAAAGCATAATGATCAAATCTGAAGCCCAGAGCCAAGACAGAGTGAGATTGAGTAGTTTCAGTGGCAGATTTGAATCACTTTCTTAAGATCTGTACAGGCTAGTCAAGCAATGCGTATAGCAAAGAGGTAGAGTTCAATTTCTAGATCCAGATTGGTCGAAAAGTGTGAATTGCCTCAGATCTGTAGCAACAAACAGTGGATTTGTCGGTAAGAAGGTTCCAATGGGAAGAGCAATGATGTTGCAGAGAAAATCTATCAGATAAGGGCACAGAGATTTGCAACAATTGCAGATATGCACAAGGCTGGAAGAGAAAAGCACAAAGAATAGAAGAGGATTTCTCGTTTCCAATTTTCAGGAGGATGTCTGTGATTTCCAGTTGCAGGAGGTTGTAGCAGACTTGCCAGTCCAGCTAGTGCAAGTTTCCAGTAGAGGAGCTATAGGCAATGAGAGTGTTGAAGAAGGAATTCTGGAGGCAATTAAAGCAGATCTACGCATTCCAGTGAGGGGCGCAAGTAGCAGAAGGAAGGTCAAGCAGGAAGGAGAATTTTTAGTCTCTGGATTACTTGAGTTTCGCAAAGATGGCCACAGCAGGACTCAGGGATCAAGACAGGGTTGACAGAGCCTCTAACATTGGCGTATGGAAGGCTAGAATGTCATTCTTGTTTGGTGAATATGGTCTGATGGAGTATGCAGAGAACGTTGTTTCCATACCTATAGATACTCAACAACAAGCAACGTAGAAGAAAGAAATGACCAAGGCTAAGAGGATGATCCTAGACGGGGTTGGGGATCATATCGTTCTACATGTTGCTACATTAAACACAACAAAGGAAATGTGGGGTGTTATAGTAAAGTTGTATGAGAATCCATCGGAGAATAGGAAGATGATTCTCAGGGAGAAGTTGAGGACCACCAGAATGCAAAAGGGAGAAGGTGTTACACTGTACCCCACCAAGATTCAGAATGTCAGACACGAACTTGCAATTGTTGGAGAAAAACCATCAAATAGCGAGCTAGTCAAAACCACTCTCAATGGTTTCACCAAGGAGCGGCATACCTTCATCCAAGTTATTTATGGACGAGATACACTACCTGGATGGGATCGTCTATGGAGTGACTTCACTCAGAAGGAGATGAGACGTAGCCTTGCGAATGGTTCTACCAGCAGCAGCAGCAAGGGACCGAAGGAGGAGGAGGATAAAGAAAACATGGCCCTTGCAGCTAAAGGAAAGGCGAAGAAAGGTACCAATCAGGGACAAGGCTAAGGAGGAGGCGAGAGAGAGAAGAAATATTTGTCAAAGATCAAGTGCTTCAGGTGTGGAGAATATGGCCACTATGTCACCCAATGTCCTCAAAGGAAGAAGAACAAGAAGGGGCATCAGGAGCAGACAGTAGCTTCGACAGAAATTGATGAACTAACTGCTAGATTGGAGGAATTTGCGTTCATTGCAGCAGTACCTCCAAGTCGAGGAGAAGCTTGATACCTATGCATATCAAGTTGGACAGGGTCCTGCACAGTTGCAATAAGGAGATCAGTCTAAAAGTTCCAGAATGTTGCAGCGGGACCATCACCTTTGCTACAAGGGCCCACAGTATCACAGTAATAGGATTCATGTGGAAATTCCTTAAACCCGGGAATTCCCACTGCAACAATGATGATATTTCTTCTACTTGTTAGATTTACATGAACAAGTTATTTGCAGTTTCCTACGACAAACATCGAAATACATACACTGCAGCCTACACCATTTAAATAATATGCCGAAACAAGAAACTGAACAATAGAGAAAGATACACACAAGTGACAAAGTTATTTTTGGACAAACGTCCCCGGAAAAACCCAATGTGGGAAAACCAATGCAGCAGATCTGAGGGTTTTTATTATTCACCTGAAGTATTGCTGAATACAACTACTGGATACCTTCCCGACAATCTTGTTGCCGAGAATATCACTTGGTAGAAGAAATTAGTGAGATTACCTCACTCTACACGGCAAGTCTCGGCTGATCCAGCAGCTGAACCAACGAGTTCCCCGGCTACTTCTGCGCTGTCTTTGCTAGGCCTGCGTCAACCTCTAAGGCCCTGCGTCACCTCTGCTGGAGATCGATTTGCTTCTCAAGAGCTGATTCCAACCCTCTCGGCTCAGAAACGTCAGCCTCCTAATGAATCTCGAACTTCTGGGTGGACGCCTTTGTGCTGCTCTGTGTGGGGCCTGCGTGAGCCCTTCCTAGCTCTATGTCACCCTCTCTAGCCTCTATGCTGCCTCCTCTATCTGTCTCTCTATTGAATATTCTTGGCTCCAGAGAAGATCCTCCAACCAAAACTCCCTCTGCCCCTCATTGCGTGATCACTACAAATCATTGCGTTGCCTCTAGCTTCAGCAATTCGATCTGACTGATCAACTCTCTGTGTGCTTTCCAAATGACCCTCAAGCCTCCTTAAATAATCTTCTCGTTGACATTCAACGGCCCAAATTACAAGCTAATCAATGGCTAAGATCATTTCTGCTTGTCCTCGTCTTCTAGAAGTTACACTCACAGTTAGATTAATACCCATTAATTATTTTAATTTCCTAAGTTTAGACTTATGGTCCCATTAAAAATAATTGATTATTTTAATAAAACTGTCTCCAGGTGGAATTTCTCAAAATGCTTTCTAGGTTCTTTGGAATACATGTGCCCAAGCCTCCCTGCAAAATTTGAGACTTAGAGCACATCTGATGCTACCAGAAATCAACACTCCCTCTTAACGAGGAATGTGCTCTAGCAATGCCTCCCACTGAAGCATCACCCTGACTTCATAACATCGTCCTCTGCCCTGCTAATGTCTGACATGCTATCTACCAACTACTGCACAAATGTTGCATCTATGTTGCTGCTAACCCTGCCACTGTCAACACTGAATCCGTACTGCAACTCCCTCTGAAATTTTGCATCCGTGTTGTTGTTGGCATTGTTAGGATTCCAAGAAACTCTCCTAGGTTGTAGCCCGAAGATGCCTGGTAACATATAAATTCAACTTCTTGTTGCAAATGGATGAATGTAAGGAATGATGCTTGTCCAAGCTACATAACCACTTCTATTCTATTTCACTCCAGACATGCGTGAACACCCCTAGACTACAAGGCTTTAGACAACCAACTACTCACAGTTTAAGGATCGGGTGATTATGGAGAATACTGACCACACCAGCAGATGCACAAGACGATGTGATGGCCAGCTGCAACCAGTAAAGAAGTCTGCAAATCTAATCTCCTAATACACAGACAGGATGACAGCTCTCTGGCACTAGATGAATAGAAACCTGAATAACTTATGCGATGATACATGCAAGTCTTTAACACAGAGATAGGATTACAGCTACTCTAATGCTAAAAATCAAGAGTTCAAGCATACAGCATATCAAGCACAGCTTAGAACAGAGGAGAAATGGAAAGTGAGCAATTAACAGCAAAAGAAGCTTGTATTAGCTGAAAATGAAGACGAGACGCTGCAAGTGTCAAATAGTTATAGTCTCTAGAAGTTAAACCTTACATCAAAACATCAACCATCGACCTTGATTACATCTGTTTTTTGGGTATATATAGAGTTTCATTACAAACTTGGCCAATTTAGGTATCGAGGGGTCTTAATTGACCACCAACTCCATTTAATTGCCTGATGGAGTCTCTTAGTGCGTTTGCTTGCTTCAGTGGATGAATCTGATCTTTTCAGGTGCTCTGCTGTCCTCTCAAGAAGCTGGAGTGTTCGTATCAATAAAGTTCCTTAACTGCTAAATGCAGTTACATGCTCATGCTCTGTCCTTTTCCTCTTCGACCATACTGTTTGTTAAATGTGGTTGTTGAGGAGCAACAGCAAATGGTACTGGAAGGCCGGTCACCTTCGTCCTTTGGGCACACGGAACGGTCAAGGGGCGTGGACTGCATAGCGAGTGGACGAGTCGGATGAAGGAGCAAGATTGGCCGTCGGATCGGGAGGATAGACGGCGGAGATGACCTGGCGGAGGATATCGGAAGAAGCGGGAGCAGGATGAACGTGGGCCGTTGGATCTTAGATGGACAGATCCAACGGTGATCGGGTGGCAAAGGCGCACGACAGTTATCGGGCGGGGACGGAGGATTAAGCGGTAAGCGGTATCGATCGCACCGCCTTTGGGCGTTAGGCGGTAAAAGGATGAGGGCGTGCGATTCCATTCAGCACGTGACACGTAGCGGCAGAGGAGAGAGAAAAACCACTCTCCATCGTGCACTAACGTCCCATCGCTTTGTGGGCGCAAAATGTGCGAAGGTCGTCCGATCTTGGCAGAGCTGATCGAACGGTGGAGAAGTGATCGGCAAGGCGCTTCATCGGGCACGACGGGAGTCGTCGGATCGGGTTTTTTGGTAATTTTGGGCCTTTACGTATGGTGATGCACAATTGCGATCAGATCGCATCGCAATATCGCGTCGGCGGAAGCCGAGGGGCGCAGCCTTTACACACACATGGATGCGACTTGCGATAGCGATTAAACTCGGACCCGATAAAGGAATTAATCGTTTTTAGGACTGATGAAGGGAGAATGAGCGGGGCAAAGGAAAAAGGAGAAAGTGACCGTTATGAGCTTCTTTTGAGCATAACCAAGGACCAAGCTCACTTCCGACCTTTAAAAATCAAAGATATGCAGCAGAGCTAACACTGGCTCCTTCTGGGGATGAGATCCTCCCTGTGAGGTCTCAAGAACTACAGACCGTTGCCTTTCCTTCAAAAACCAGATCAGCAAAAATTTCCTAGTGTTCCATTGGGCATGGAGTCTAATTTGGCCTACACTAAAACTGATAAGACAACATATTTACAACTTTAAGGCCTGAAGACCTTAAACAACATAACTTTTCAAAAATCGCCCATTAACTGGGCCATCAAAAACTGTCTCTTCTTCCATACTTTGCAGCATGAAAGTATTGTTCCCTTGGATCTGAGTGATGACGAAAGGTCCAATCCATAGAGCATCAAACTTCCCATGGTTGCCTTTCTTCTCTTTCAGTGCATCCCACTTAAGAACCAAGTCTCCAACCTGAAAACTGTCTGTCTTTGCCTTCCTATCGAAGGCTTCCTTGATTCTTCCCTGATGTGCTGCAGACTTCTCAACCAGCTGTTCTCTGATTTGATGTACTTCTGCTAAATCAGTGATCCTTTTTGCCATGTCCTCTTCCTCATTCTGCTCTTCTTGCAAGAATTTTGCCATAGGGAGGGTTAACTGAATTGGGAACACAGCCTCAGTGCCATATACCAGCTTGAATGGAGAATTCCCTGTGGATTTCTTGGTGGTCACTCTGTCAGCCCACAGTGCATACTTGAGCTTAGAATCCCAATTCTTTTTGTTGTCTTCCAACAGCTTTTTAATTATCCTTATCAGGCTTTTGTTGGAAGATTCTGCTAGGCCATTGCCTTGAGGGTAATATGAGGTGGAATGAACCAGCTTAATGCCCATTGAGTCACACATGTCCACCAACTCTTTTGCCCTGAAAGTTGTTGCATTGTCTGTAACTACTTTATGTGGACAGCCAAACCTGGTGAAGATATTCTCTATCAAGAACTTCATGACTGCATGATGATCAGCCTTTCTGGTAGGGATGGCCTCAACCATTTAGTGAAGTAATCAATGGCTACTACGATCCATCTATGCTTGCCACTGGAATGTGGATTGATTTCCCCTATGAAATCCAAGCCCCACTGCTGAAAAGGACCACTGGCATGAATAGGTTTCAAAGGCAAGGACTTCAACTGCTGCTTTCCCTCAAACCTCTGGCACCTGTCACAAGATTTAACAAATGAAAAGACATCAGAAAACAAAGTGGGCCAGTAATACCCAGCCCTGAGGATCTTGTGAGTTGTGGTCTTCCAATAGTGATGTCCTCCACAAATGCTGGAATGAAACTGGTGCATGACCTCTATGGATTGTTCTTTGTCCAGACACCTTAGAAGGATTCCAGATGGGTCCCTCCAATAAAGCAGGTCTTCATGAATGCAGTACTTGGCTGCCCTGAGCTTGATGGTTCTGGCTTGGCTTGAACTTAGGCCTGAAGGGACTTCTAGCTTCATCAAAAATTGAACTATTGTGGAATACCATTCACAAGAAGCTAGATTTTCTGCCACTGATTGGCTCTACCCCGATTCAGCTGTTTCTTTTGTCTGTCCATCTTCTGAGACTGTGCTTATGAGATTTATGTCCAGCATCCTGCAGTTTTCTTCAGCCATCAATTTGGCTAGGCCCTGGCCTCTGACCAGTTTGGTGGGCTTCAGCTCGATGTTGAATTCAATCAGCTTTGCAATCCATTTAGCCCTTCTTCCATCAACGTCTGGCTGCGTTAGGACATCTTTAACTGAAGTAGAGGGCACATATGCAATTACCTTGGAGTGCAGAATGTATATCCTGAAAGCTTTCAAGGACTTGATAAGAGCATAGGCCTGTTTTTCTATAATATCGTACCTCAGTTCGGCATCCCTTAAGGTTTTGCTAAAGAATGCCACGGGATGTTCTAAACCTTCATCATCTTTCTGCAACAGAACTGCTGCAAGGGTGTCATCTGAGGCAAATGAGAATATATGGAACTCCTTGCTATAGTCTGGACTAATCAAAGTAGGAGCTTCCATAATGGCTCTCTTGATGGATTCAAAAGATCTCCTTGCTTCCTCGGTCCATTTAATTTCTGACCCCTTCTTCAACATGGAGGCAATGTGCTTTACTAGTTCTGCAAAATTTGGAATAAACCTCCTTACAAAATTTATTTTGCCCAGAAAGGACTAGATATCCTTCTTCGATCTCAGGACAGACAATGTCTGTATGGCTTTTACTCTTTCTGGGTCGATCTTGACACCTGCAGCAGAGACAATGTGCCCTAACAACTTGCCCTCTTCCAAAGCAAACTATGATTTTTTAGGATTGACTGATATCCCAAACCTTCTGCATTTCAGGAATACTTTTTTCAGGTGCTGCAAATGATCCTAATGGCTGCTGGAGTATACTGTAGATAAGGACAAACTTGTCCTTCTCTCCCACGACTGCTATATCCATAGCTCTTTGAAAGGTTTCTCTAGCATTAATCAACCCAAAAAGCATCTTGGAATACATGAAAGTGCCCCAGGGAGTGGTGAATGCAGTGTTCTCTTAGTCATCTGGATGCACAGCCACTTGATTATACCCTGAAAATCCATCCAGGAAAGACATCACTTTGGCTCCTGAGACTTTCTGCAGTAAATGCTCCATCTTGGGTAAAGGATAACTGTCTTTCTTTGAGCATTTGTTTAAATTTCTCAAATCAACGCAGAGCCTGATTTCTCCGCTTTTCTTCCTCACCACTACCAAGTTGGCCACCCATTTTGAATATCTAAGAGGGACTATGATTTTGGCAGCCAGTAACTTCTTGATCTCCTTTTCAATCAGAGGAAGGAGCAAAGGATTTATGGGTCTCAGCTTTTGCTTGAAAGGGATGGTGTCTTTCTCCAAGGGGATCTTATGCTGGATGATCTTTTTATCGTACGTTTTGAGGTCACTGTATTCCCAGGCAAAGACATTAGCAAATTGCTTCATCAAGGTACAATATTCAGAACTTTGGGCGGCAGACAAATGAGCGGACAGGTTTATATATCTAGGATGATCGGGGCTCCCTATGTTATGCTTATAGACTGCAGATTGATCGTCTTTTTGGGCAGCCTTATAAGGCACATCGTTTTGGTCAAACAACTTTTCTAATGGAACTAGGCCTTTAGGTATATGATTGTTGGGCAGCTGGACAATGCTATCTTTGCCAATTTTGTTCTTTAGCTGGGATTGGGGGCTTTCCTCCAAGGCTTCATTCTCTTGGTCAATTTGCGTTTCAGAGAATTCATCAATGACTTGAAGGAACCTATTTAATTCATCATCATCCTCAAAGACTTTCCAATGCTGGATATTATCAGGCAAGGATGGTCTGTATTTCACTTGAACTTCATAAACTAGTCTGGGAGGCATGGGAGGGATAAACATACTAGCAGATACAGCAAGGGAGTCAGCAAGCTGATTTTTTACTCTAGAGATATATGAGATACAAAAACTGTCAAAAGAATCTTTGAGTCTCCAAACCTCATCTCTATACGCTTTCAACCTCGAGTGCTTTGCTTGGAACGTTTTGTTCACTTGCTGAATGATGAGATCAGCATCTCCAAACACCTTTATGCTTCTAATCCCTCTGTCTTTAGCTGCGTTAAGGCCCAATATCAGGGCCTCATATTCTGCTATATTGTTGGTGACTTGGAAAGTCAGCTTGAAAGACAGATGCGTGCTCTCTTGTTTTGGAGATATCAGCACCACCCCTGCTCCTGCAGTTTCCCTCGAACATGCTCCATCAAAGAACATCTCCCAAACCTGACTTCCTTGCTCTTCCACAGCCTGGGCTATTGGTTTCTTGAGCTGCAACGAGGCCTTTTGGGATTCTTCAATTTGGAGAATACATGCTCCAAAATTAGTGTCCACAGCATAAACGGGATGATTAGTAGGATTCTTCTCATCACTGATGATGTAGGCCAGCTATGCTTCTCTGTACAATCTCCTGCTTTCCCCTCCAAAAACTGGGACAGTGGCATAAGATAAATCATTTTGTAATGTCCCACCCAGCCTCTTTATCCATCCTCTTGAAAGTAGCATACCAAACTTATGGGGAACATCTGCCACCATAATATCCATCATCATGCTTTTCATGGGCAGTTGAGTTAGGGTAATGGCCAAGTCTTTGATTAATCCCAGACATTTTACCTTTCTTGAATCAAAGGAGAATAGATCATGATAAGGTCTGGTAATGTCAAGGCCTAACTCTTCCATGACAGCTTTGGGCATCAAGTTATGGCTGGCACCGGTGTCCAGCAGGCAGTTATGGAGGGTTTTGTCATGGATGGTCAAGGAGACATAGAATGATGGGGAGCTATTATCAGAAGGTTCAGTCATTGGGCTAAGCACAACTGCAGGCTTATCATCTTGCAAATTTACATAGTCATGGGAGGCTTGTGAGGCCTTTAGCTCAAGGGCATCAAGGATAGGCTTTCTAAATACCTCACTCTTTGCAAGTTCTATTAGAGGCACAGATATTTTTAACTTCTAGACTTCTGATTCAAAACTGAAAGGGGAAGGGAACTTATCAGGACCTCTTACCTCTTGAGTTGGAGCTTTAGGGATGACTAGTTCAGCTGCTGGCTTTTTCTGCTTACTGGCCTGCTGCTCTATGGGGATAGCAGCTCTTTGAGCAGGACTCTCCTTGACATTGTTCGTTCTTGACCTCAAATTATACCGTTGTTGTTCATCAGTCTGTAGAACAGCTTCTCTGTCCCACTCTTGATTGGTCTGGTCTTGGAGTAATGATTCTTCGTAGGCAGCCAATGTCAAAAAGGCAGCACTGCCCTTATCTTCCATGCAATGAATCTCATCTTCTTCTTCAAACTGCTCCTCCTCCATGACTACGTTCTGGAAGGGAGCTTTAACCTTTTGTTCTTCACCTGCTTCTTTACCCCTCTGAATGATCTGCAATTGTTCATTTGCTCTTCTGAATGGATTTGGGTTTCTTGGAGCAAATGTGTTTGGAAGCCTTGCCTTCCCCGAGCTTTGCTCAACCTTCAGCTTAGATATCTCAGCAGCCAATGACTCTATCATTTTAGTCATTTTGTCTAACTTAGGCTCTAAAGATGAAACAAAGGAGGAAGAAGCCTCACCTCTTTGCCTTCTTCTATCAGCATGACCCTTGAGTTTTTCTGCAGCCATGATATTAGATTCTACCTATAGGGCGAGGAGGAAGAAGCCTCACCTCTCTACCTTCTTCTATCAGCATGACCCTTGATTTTTTCTACAGCCATGATATTAGATTCTACCTCTAGGGCACATCTTCTTTCTCTCAACAGCAAGCAAAAGTCAGAGTCAAATGCATTAGCATAGGTGAGTTTTGCAGAGGTGGGGGTAGGCTTTACCTCAGCTGGTATCTTGCCATACATACGATTAAACCTTTTATTAAAATCAGACAGTGATTTCCCATTTTCTCTTTTGAGGTTTCCAAACTCAATATGGTAGTATAGCAGGTCTTTTTTATCTCCCCAATGCTTCAAAAACACATCATCTAATGCTTCAATGTCTGCTATTGACCTAGGGGTCAACTCTCTGAACCATTTTCTAGCCTCTCCATCAAGGCTCTAGACAAACACTCTCATCCACACATCATCCTCACTAATATCAAGGTTATCAGCATAACTATAAAAAGATTCAAGGTGTTCTTCAGCTGTTACTCCCTCTATACCAGTGAATTTAGGCATGTATTTCTGATATTCTCCTGCGGGCATGGCATTCAAAGGAACAGGTAGGACAAGAGGTCCATACCTAGCAGCTATGATTCTTTCCATCTTAGTGGGAGCTTGTGGGCCTGCCATGACTGGGGTAGGTGAATGGATGCTGGCAGTTTGAAAGGTAGGGAGCTGTGAAATGAATGATAGGGACAAAGGAATATGATGGACTGTGTGGGAGGTTTTCTTTGGGCTGAGATCCAAAGGGGAACTTAACGAACAAGGAGCTTTATGAATCTCTGAGGGTATTTCTTCGCTAACAATGCTAGGCTCTATATCCTCAAAATGCGTATGTTCAGTTACAAGCCTCTCTTGCAGAGATGCATAAAATTGTTTAGGCTTACCTGATCCTGATGCTCCTTTCTGTGATGTTTTTCTTTGCTTAACAATCTTCTCAGGGTCAGGCACTGGGTCAGCTGGTGATTTCTGAGGATTTCTCCGGGTATGCCTCACGAACTGAGCCAGAACTGTAATGTGGAGTCGCCAAAGGTTGGTTCTCCAGTAGAGTCGCCAGATAGATGATTACAACCAGAAATGTGTCCAGGCTTTGTCTATCATCAAAGTTGGAACTGTGTCGTTCTCCCAGGGAAGTTGAGCTTCAATCTCCTCTCCCCGGCAACGGCGCCAATTATGTTAGGATTCCAAGAAACTCTCCTAGGTTGTAGCTCGGAGATGCCTGGTAACATATAAATTCAACTTGTTGTTGCAAATGGATGAATGGAAGGAATGATGCTTGTCCAAGCCAGATAACCACTTCTATTCTGTTTCACTCCAGACATGCGTGAACACCCCCAGACTACAAGGCTTTAGACCACCAACTACTCACAGTTTAAGGATTGGGTGATTATGGAGAATACTGACCACACCAGCAGATGCACAAGACCATGTGATGGCCGGCTGCAACCAGTAAAGAAGTCTGCAAATCTAATCTCCTAATACATAGACAGGATGATAGCTCTCTGGCACTAGATGAATAGAAACCTGAATAACTTATGCGATGATACATGCAAGTCTTTAACACAGAGATAGGATGACAGCTACTCTAATGCTAAAAATCAAGAGTTCAAGCATACAGCATATCAAGCACAGCTTAGAACAGAGGAGAAATGGAAAGTGAGCAATTAACAGCAAAAGAAGCTTGTATTAGCTGAAAATGAAGACGAGACGCTGCAAGTGTCAAATAGTTACAGTCTCCAGAAGTTGAACCTTACATCAAAACATCAACCATCAACCTTGATTACATCTGTTTTTTGGGTATATATAGAGTTTCATTACAAAGGCACTTGGCCAATTTAGGTATGGAGGGGTCTTAATTGACCACCAACTGCATTTAACTGCCTGATGGAGTCTCTGAGTGCGTTTGCTTGCTTCAGTAGATGAATCTGATCTTTTCAGGTGCTCTGTTGTCCTCTCAGGCAGCTGGAGTGTTCGTATCAATGAAGTTCCTTAACTGCTAAATGCAGTTACATGCTCATGCTTTGTCCTTTTCCTCTTCGACCATACTGTTTGTTAAATGTGGTTGTTGAGGAGCAATAGCAAATGGTACTAGAAGGCCAGTCACCTTCGTCCTTTGGGCACACAGAACGGTCAAGGGGCGTGGACTGCATAGCAAGTGGACGAGTCAGATGGAGCAAGATTGGCCGTCGGATCGGGAGGATAGACGGCGGCGATGACCTAGCGGAGGATATCGGAAGAAGCGGGAGCGGGATGAACGTGGGTCGTTGGATCTTAGATGGACAGATCCAATGGTGATCGGGTGGCAAAGGCGCGCGACAGTTATCGGGCGGGGACGGAGGATTAAGTGGTAAGCAGTATCGATCGCACCGCCTTTGGGTGTTAGGCGGTAAAAGGATGAGGGCGTGCGATTCCATTCAGCGCGTGACACGTAGCAGCAGAGGAGAGAGAAAAACCGCTCTCCATCGCGTGCTAACGTCCCATCGCTTTGTGGGCGTGAAATGTGCGAAGGTCGTCCGATCTTGGCAGAGCTGATCGGACGGTGGAGAAGTGATCGGGCAAGGCGCTTCATCGGGCGCGACGGGAGTCGTCGGATTGGGTTTTTTGGTAATTTTGGGCCTTTACGTATGGCGATGCGCGATTGCAATCAGATCGCATCGCAATATCACATCGGCGAAAGCCGAGGGGCGCAGCCTTTACACACACATGGATGCAACTTGTGATAGCGATTAAACCCGGACCCGATAAAGGAATTAATCGTTTTTAGGACTGATGAAGGGAGAATGAGCGGGGTAAAGGAAAAAGGAGAAAGTGACCGTTATGAGCTTCTTTTGAACATAACCAAGGACTAAGCTCACTTCCGACCTTTAAAAATCAAAGATATGCAACGAAGCTAACAGGCACTGCCACTGCCAAGTTGCCAACTGCCTTTGCACTGAAAATTGTTACTGCTATTGCATCAGCAACAGAAAAATATCCCAAATTACTGAACAAGTGTTCAACATAGATACATCTCGACGTTGAAGATTCGACTGCTGCAAGACCTACGTTGTCCCTTTAAAGCCACTGCGTTGTTGCTGCTACTGCAATGTGCTTCCCTACACTGCTGCAACTATGCACTACACTACTCAGACTTGGCGTTCTAGTCACTGTATCTGTCGCTCCAACACTCCTCTGCACCAACTGACATTGGTCCATCCTACTACTTCTGATCTGGGCTACAGTAGCAAGGAATTGATCTGAGAGGTGGGCCCCTCAAGGATCCTGCCCGTCTCTAGCTCTTTCGAACTACAGCTCTAAATCAACCCACCTCCCTCCTAGAGGTATCTCGGTTGTCATGGAAAACTCCTCCTCATCGATCTTCGCAGGTGCAGCCTTCGGATCGTGCTTCTCATCTTTGTCCTTCTTTTTGAGAGGACACTGTATTGCACAGTGACCCATCTCACCACACCTGAAGCATTTAATCTTCGAGACGTCCTTCTTCTGCCTTCGCTGCTCCTGTTGCCCCTTTGATGCAAGGGTTGCATTCTCATCCTCCTCCTTGGGCTTCAACCCACTGTTGTTGCTTCCGTCAAGCTTGCACTTGACTAGATCTATCCTCAGCTCTTTCTGCTTGAGAGTTGCCCACATACTATCCTAGTCTAGCAAAGTTGCCTTGCCCAGGATACTCTAGAGAAAGACTTGCCACTATTCTGACACTGAATTTAGGGCCATTCTCACCATCTCGAAACCTTGAGGTGTAGACCCCACAACTACTAACTCATCACGGGTCTCCTGAAGCTTCGTGAGGAACTGATCTATGCGCTCCCCCTTTTGCATCTGTGCAGATTTCAAGTTTCTTCTCTAAGTACATCTTTCGTTGCTCGAAAGATACCTGATAGAAGTTAGAACGTAGACAAAGCATCCCCCATCTCCTTAGTAGTCCCTCTGCTAGCAATGTGACGAACTACATGATCCTTTACACCATCGAGGATCATTCTCTTTACCTTCGCCATTTCTGCCTTGTACTTTTTCAGCGGATCTGGATCTGCAGGCTCAGCCACCACACTGTCGACATATGTCTTGAGGGAATGCTCATCTAGAAGGAATGACATTCTTGCCTTCCAGATGACATAGTTGGATGCTTCGTCCAATCTATCCTGATCCCTCAAACCACTGGTTGCCATCTCTGCCACGAAAAATTGTCGAACTGCTCCTCTCTGCTCTTATTGTTGCTACTCAGCCAATAAGAGAATGGACTTCTTGGCAGGAATTCTACTGAGGAAAAGTTCCCTCACTGTGCTTCTCTTCTCTTCTGACGTCTTTCTGCCCAACAAATGGCCTACAGAAAAACTGCGTCCCACAACATCTTCCTCATGCTGAGCTTCAGCACTGCTCTGTCTGCCACAGCAAGATTTTAATCTGGAAGCCGTTCCTCTCTGCCGACTCACTCAAAGAAAGACTACCTCGCAATTTAGCCTTTGGGCTAGGACTGCGCAAACCCCTCTAGGGATTTGAACTGCTGCCTCCTACAGCTTTTTCGACCTCCTTTTCTGCTCAGCATTGGGTTCTCTGGCACTGTTCTTCTTGCTTCACCTGCACTGCTCTGATACCAAGTGAAAATTCCTTAAACCCGGGAATTCCTACTGCAACACTGATGATATTTCTTCTACTTGTTAGATTTACATGAAAAATTTATTTGCAGTTTCTTACAACAAACATCAAAATACATACACTACAGCTTACACCATTTAAATAATATGCCGAAACAAGAAACTGAACAATAGAGAAAGATACACACAAATGACAGTTATTTTTGGACAAACGTCCCCTAAAAACCCAATGTGAGAAAACCGTTGCAACAGATTTAAGGGTTTTTATTGTTAAGCTGAAGTATTTCTAAATACAACTACTAGATGCCTTCCCGGCAATCCAGTTACAGAAAATATTATTTGGCAGAAGAAATTAGTGAGATTACCTCACTCTACACGGCAAGTCCCAGCTAATCCGGCAGCGGAACCAACGAGTTCCCCGAATACTTCCACACTACCCCTGTTGGGCCTGCGTCAGCCTCTAAGGCTCTGTGTCGCCTCTGCTAGAGATCGATTTTCTTCTAGGGAGTTGATTCCAACCCTCCCGGCTCAAAAATGTCAGCCTCCTAGCAAATCTCAGACTTATGCGTGGAGGCCTCTGTGTTGTTTTGCGTGGGGCCTGCGTGAGCCCTTCCTGGCTCTGCGTCACCCTCCCTGGCCTTTGCACTGCCTCCTTTGTGTCTCTCTGCCTCTCTGCTGAGTATTCTTATCTCCTGAGAAGATCCTCCAACCAAAACTCCCTCTGCCCCTCACTGTGTGATCACTACAAATCACTACGCTGCTTCTAGCTTCAGCAATTCGATCTAACTGATCAACTCTCTGTGTGTTTTCTAAATGACGCTCAAGCCTCCTTAAATAATCTTCTCGTTGACATTCAACGGACAGGTTAAAATCTAATCAATAGCTAAGATCATTTCTGCTTGATCCTCGTTTTCTTCTAAAAGTTACACCCACAGTTAGATTAATACCCATTAATTATTTTAATTTCCTAAGTTTAGACTTAGGGTCCCATTAAGAATTAATTAATTATTTTAATAAAACTGTCTCCGGGTGGAATTTCCCAAAACGCTTGCTGGGTTTTTTGGAATACATGTGCCCAAGCCTCCCTGCAAAATTTGAGACTTAGAGCACATCTGATGCTACCAAAAATCAACAATTCAGTGTCAAGAGAGCTAGTTGCAATCAGTACACATGAGATAGTGCAAAGCTAGTTGTAGTGTCACAATGTCAACAGAATGCAGTCATATGACAGTTGCAAAACTAGTTGCAATCAATGCACGTGAGACAGTTGCAGTCAGTGCACGTGAGACAGTTGCAGAACTAGTTGCAATCAATGCATATGAGACAATTGCATAGCTAGTTGAAGTGACACGGGCAGTGCGAATTTCATAGTTGCAAGATGCAGGTGCGATTCCAACCAGAAGATTCCCAACGCAGAGCTACACGGCCCAATTTCTAGTACAGTAGGACAGTGTGAGTTGCTAGGAGGGAGCCGAGAGATTTCCCATAGGGAGATCGACACTCAAAGGGAGTCTAGCTTCAGAAGGAGCAACCCTGTCGAAGTTAGCGCTTCAGGACCTAGGGTGATCATGATTCATACTCATTATTGCAATAGTTGCAACAGCAGTGCAGAGATAGCAACAGAGCAGTAGCAGCAGCAGTATGAGTAGACCAGAGTTTGTGCAATAGCATGTGGACAATATTATCTTCACAGTGATTTCCAATGACAGGGAGATTGGTCAAATTAGAGAAGTGTAGAAGGTCAATCACACATCAGCAGCGTAGCAGGTCAATTCAGTCAGACTGTCCATGTGCAAGAGAGTAGTATTAATGGAGAGAACACCTTCCTCGCTAAGAGGGAGTGTTAGTTTTTGTAGCATCGGGCAAGTGTTCTAGTCTCGATTTGTGTCTAAGAGACTAAGGAACATGAGATCTCCAAAACCTATAAAAGGTTTCGGGAGGAAACACCTAGAGACCACTCAATTAAATTAATTGATCGATAATTAAAAATGCCTAAGTCTAACTTAGGGAAATCGATTAATTAAAGGGAATTAATTGAGTATGATCGAGAATGCTATAGAGACACATGGATTGAGTCTAAGATGATCTTAGCCGTTGATGAGTATTTAATCATGGTCGTTGAAGCTCCAGCGAGAGATTATAAGAGTAGATCGATGGGATGAGGAAAGACACAAGTGAGGGAGCAAGCATCCAGGCAGTGTGAATTTCCCAGTGCACAGTGATTCAGTGAAGGAAAGAATTTGAGCCAGTGGAGGAGCATCAGTGATTGAGGGAGCAACAGCAGGAGATTTCCAAATAATTTTCCAGTGTCTCTCTAGTGCCAGTTTGGTAGGAGAGAGGAGGCTGAATATTTTTGCAAAGAGGGTTGCATAGCCAGTGCGAGTGAGCTACAACCCAGTGCAAAGTGTCAAAAAGGAGGTTGATTCAGCTATTGGAGGCCAGAAGATTGTCTGAAAGGCAAAGCGACTTCATTCTAGAGGTAGAGGGAGTTAGGACAGTGCATCTAGACACAGCGAGTAGGTTGTATGATTTTCCTAGCCCAGGTAGTGTGAAGTCTGGCAGAGTGAGTTGCCAATGAGAGTGTTCGAGCAGGCCAGAGGAAGGTCGAATTGTTGCAGAAGGGAGATAATTTCTCCAAAATATTTTGCCATCTTATTTGTCGGATGATTGCCAATGTGGCATCAAGATTATTGTACTCAAATTTTACTGCTGCATAATAATAAAATAAACCCTTGTCTTCTACATGTTGATTTTTGGTAGCATCGGAAGTGCTCTTAGCCTCAAAATTTGCAGGGAGGCTAGGACACCTGTATTCCACAATACCCAAAAATCATTTTGGGAAATTCCACCCCGAGATAGTTTTATTAAAATAATTATTATTTTTAATGGGTGCCTAAGTCTAAACTTAGGAAATTAAAATAACTAAAGGGTATTAAACAAACTCGAGGTGAAACTTCTAGAAGAAGACAAGGATCAAGTCAAAATGATCTAAGCTGTTGATTAGAATCTAATCTCGACCGTTGATTACTCAACTGGAGGATTATAAGGACCTTGATGGGCATTTGGAAAATACATCGAGTGAGAGATCAAAGATCGAATTTGTCAAGAGAGCAGCGCAGCGGTTGCCGGAGGAAGAGATCGAGGTGATTTCTTGCAGTGAGGGGCAAGGATAGTTTCCGGAGGAAGGTTTCCTGATCTAGGGATACATCGCAGAGGAGGTAGAGAGAGATCCAGAAGAGGCAGCGCAAAGTCTAAGAGGAGATCCGAAATTTGCTGGAAAGTCAAGTTCTAGAGCCAGAAGTCAGGGTATGAGACTGGGAGGGTAGAAGTCAAAGTTCCAAAAGGAGTGACGCGGGCCCCAGAAGCTGTGACACAGAGCAATGCAGTGATTGCGCAGAAACTGCGCATAGGCAACTAGGGGCTAGCCATTCAGTGGTTGGATCAGTCTTGGATCGCCAGTGATTGTGTGAGGTATATCACACTCGTCTCTCTGTCGGTCAGATTCTCTGTATTGGATAGCCAGAAAGGCATCCAAAGATTCTTTTTAGAAAATTACTGCTTAATAATACAAACCCTCAGTTGTTGCACTGGTTTTCCTGCATTGGGTTTTTCCGGGTACATTTGTCCAAAAATAACGGTGTCACTTGTGTTGTATATTTATTTCTTGCTCAGTTTCTTATTTCCGCATATAATTTTAAGTAGTGAAAGTTGCAGTGTATTTACTTTGATATTTACAGTAGAACACCGTAAATAACTTGCATGGATTAACAAGTAGAAGAAGTAATATAAATTTGTTGCAGTGGTGATTCAGGGTTTCGCGGATTTTCACAGTGCACCGGTTTCACCTTCAGGATTTTTACAAGGACTTTTCAGTGCAAAATTATTGTGTTAATTTTATTCTATGTGTGCATATTTTCTTAGCTTCCAATTTATTTTCCGTAGCATAATTTATTTTTGGTGAAGATTACAATTGAGTTTATTGATATTTGTCTGAATAACAAATAAACTGCTAAATAGTTAGGAGATAAATTTTCGATTATTGCAGTTAAGGAATTTTCACATCCTAAAATGATGAAAAATATAAAGTCTTTTGAATTCTAAATGGGATACGAAATTCTAATTTTTCCATATGAAGTTTGAAGAGGCTAGAGCCACCATCAAACATCCTGAAACAATTAATGATAATCCTTAAAATTTAAGTAATTTAATATTACCATTAATTACCAGGAAAAGTATAAAGGAAGGCTTGGAGTCAGTTGGAGAACACACACACACACAGAGCAGCACTTGAGCTAGTTCAAAATTTTGGGGCGTGGTTTGCTGAGAATTTCGAAGTGAGCTTCTAGTGCAGAGAGGGGCAGTTCAGCAAAGGGACTTCCGTCCAAGGGCGAACAAAGAAGCAGCACAGCACCAAGGAGAGACAGCGCAGCTCCAGAAGGGGTGACACAGAGGCTAGAGGAGCTGACGCAGCGCTGCGGTTTCTGTGAAACAGATCAGACAGCAGTTCAACACACTGATTTCTGAGCCAAGAAGGCTCACTGGGAGAGTGACACAGTTACTAGAGGAGGTAACGCAGTTCCAGCGGAAAGCTGGGAGCAGCCATCGCTGCACAGCGCTAGGGACAGCGCAGTCACCTGTGGGGTTTGTTCATCCAGTTCCTGAATTCGCCAAAATATGTCTCCGGATAGAGGTACTTCTGTCGGGTTTATTCTTTATTGGGTGAGCCGGATCTGGCACCCTAGTTGTATTCAGAAATCTGCTTAATAATAAAACCCTCATATCTGTTGCACCGTTTTCCCTCATTGGGTTTTCCAGGGACTATTTTGTCCAAAAATAATTGTCCTATGTATCTTGTTCTTTGCTCAGTTTTCTGTTTCATGTAATCAAATTTAAAGTAGTGTAGGTTGCAGAAGTAGTTTACTTCAGTATTCGGAAAATAACTTGATAATGTATATTAAAATAAAGGAGGAGAAGTAAATTCATTTTTTGGTGCAATAGGGGTTCCTTGGACTAGGAATTTTCACATGGTATAAGAGAAATTGCAGATCAAGGAGGACTGGAGCTATTAGCGAAAGGATAGAGGAAAATCTGTGTGTGAAGATAGTTGTCCCGAGAAACAGCGCAATTTTTGGCCGAGAGAGCAGAGGAGGGGTGACGTAGTCACCAAGGGAGGCTCACGCAGAGCCTGCATCAGCTTGATTGGGTGACGTTGTTGCTGCAGAGGGCAGCGCAGTGGTTACTGGGCCAGCGCAGAGACTGTTGAGTCTCATTTTTCCAGTTGTCGTGGCTAGAGGTGCAGCGCAGACTTCATCTGGAGTTGTTGGTGGGGTGTTGATTCTGTTGGTGCAGAACAATACCTAGTGGGGCAGAAGCAAAGTAGAGGGAATCAATTCCTCAAAAGATTTCTTACCAAGAAATCTAGATCCAGTGCTGAGTAGCAGCAAAGAGATATCAGAGAGTGGTGGTTCGACAGTGGTTGGCAGAAAGATTTCAGTAAAGGAAATCGAAATTCAAAGGGAGCTTGTTTCTTAAAAGATTTCCAGTGCCAAAGAAATCTAGATCCGAGTTTTGCTGGGGCAGCAGCGAAAGAGGGAGAAGAGAACCAGTTCAACATTTTCGTGGCAATGATGACAGTCGCATCTCTAGGAGGGAGGTGGGGAGATTTGGAGTTGTAGTTCGAAGGAATTATAGAAAGGGGGCAGGATCCTTGAGATGCCCAAACTCTTGGATCACATACGGCTACGGCAGCCCTAAATGACGAGAGTCAGTTGGTGCAAGGGATGATGGAGCAACAGTGGCAGAGCTAGAGTGCCAAATTCTGAAGCAGCGTAGTGGAGTGTCGCAGCAGTGCGGGAGGCACAGAGCAGATACAACAGCAGCGCAGCAGCATCAGATGGTCAGCACAGATTAGCAACAGAGGTAGCTTAAGCGTCCAGGGTCATCCAGACCGACCAGCATGTCATCTTTTGGGTAGCTTTTCAGTTGCTTACTTCTCAGCAACTGACTTGCAATGCAGCAGTTAGCAGTGGCAATGCTATGGACAGTATGATGCAGCAAATTGAGAGGGAGCTACAATAGACATGTAGCAGTGACAGTGGCAGTATCATGGGTAGCAGTACAGATTGTAGCAATGCAGTGGATGAAGGGCAGCAGGCCGAGCATCAGCAGCACAAAGGACCAATGTCGTGGATCAGTGTGATACTTCTGCTGGGAAGTATTGCTAGAGCACATTCCTCGCTAAGAGGGAGTGTTGATTTTTGGGTAGCACCGAAATTTTGTGAGGGGGCTAGAACACATGAGATCTCCAAGACCCAGAAATTGTTTGGTGAAATTCCACCTGGATTGTATTTTATTAAAATAATTAATATTTTAATGGGATTCCTAAGTCTAAACTTAGGAAAATTAAAATATTAATGGGTATTAATAAAAATATGGGTGAGAAGCTTCTAAGAGATGAGGATCAAGTCTAATTTAATCTTAGTCGTTGATTAGAGATTAGATCATGACCATTGATTTCTCAACAGGAAAAGTATAAAGGAAGGCTTGAGGTCAGTTGGAGAACACACACACACAGCAGCACTTGAGCTAGTTCGAAATTTTGGGGCATGGTTTGCTGAGAATTTCGAAGTGAGATTTTAGTGTAGAGAGGGGCATTTCAGCGGAGGGACTTTCGTCCAAGGCCGAGAATACATATCAGAGAGGCAACACAACACCAGGGTGAGACAGCGCAGCTCCAGAAGGGGTGACGCAAAGGCTAAAGGAGCTAACGTGGTCACTTAGAGGCAGCGCTGGGGTTTCTGTGAGGTAGATCAAACAACAGTTCAACAGACCGATTTCTGAGCCAGGAAGGCTCACTTGGAGAGTGAAGCAACTCCTAGAGGAGGTGACGCAATTCCATCGCAGATCTGGGAGCAGCCATCGATGCATAGCACTAGGGACAGTGCAGTCACCTGTGGGGTTTGTTCATCCAGTTGCTGAATTCGCTAAAATATCTATCTTTGGATAGAGGTACTTCTGTCGAGCACTGTTTTAAGAATTGGTCGGCTCGGAAACAACTCGGCCAGCTCGGTAATAACCTGGTCGGCTCGGTGACAGCGGCACGAAAACCAAAGAAACAACAACAACAACAAAAACCAACGATTTTTTTTACTTGCTTTTTGGGGATCCCAAACAGATTTCTAATTTGCCTATAGGTTATTTGGGGTCCATTCCCCTCTCCTAAACCCTATAAAACCCACCCAACCCCTCTCATTTCCTCACAGTGATCTCATTGCATTTGAGTGAGAGTTTGTGAGGAGTTGTGGAGTTTGTTTTTGAAGCAGCAGTGAGGAGTCTTGGGCAAGCATTGTAGAAGGAGTGAGGAGCTTCTTGGGCAGCCATTTGGAGCAACATTGAGGAGTTGGTTTGTTGAAGCAACCTTGAGGAGGCAGTTTGTGCCTGGAGGTATTTTTTTCACTTGTAAAAATTTGTTTTTGCTTATTAATTTTTATGTGCAAATCTGGAAATTGAAAAGAGTGTTTTTTGTGAAAGAAATGAACATTGAAGCAATGCTATTTTTTTTGTTTTCATTTTCAGATTTTTTGCTTTCAATTCCAAATCAAAAAATGGCACCTAGAGTGAAAGATGTTGCTTGGGCATATGTCGAAATGGTTGATAGTCAAATGCACTGCAAATTTTGCCATAGAAAAATTAAGGAAGGTCTTGGGGGCATTAATAGGTTGAAACAACACTTGGTGGGGATTAGAGGCCAAATTAATCCATGTGAATCAAATGAAATTGGGGAGATTAGGAAGGAATTGTTAGCCAACTTTGAGAAGTTTAAAGAAGAAAAGCCTAGGCAAAAAGAGTTAGCGGCTGAAATTGGGAGGAAGAGGAACATACAAAAAATGTTGACTACCAACCCCCATTTTGATTTTGAGGGTTCTTCCTCTATCCCTTGTACTGATGCATCCAACCCCTTCTGATATGTTCCTCCCTCTTTGGAGTCTATTCAAGAAAAGGGTAAGGGTAAAATGAAAAAGAATGGTGATATGAATATCAAAAGTTATTTCACTGTCGCACCCTCCTCTCCATCAGATGCACCTGGTCCTCAAGCTAGTAGAACTTTGCAACCCACTTTAGATGACCATTGGAAGAAAGAATTGAGGGAGACTGCTTGTGATTACATATGTAGATGGTGGTATGATGTTGATATCCTCTTCAATGCTTCCCGTTCACCATATTATGAGCCTATGTTTGATGCCATACATGCCACTGGAAAAGGCTTCAAAGGCCCTACTATGCATGAGATAAGGGAGTATCATTTGTAAAAGGAAATTGCCTCAATTAATGAGTATTTGAAAGATTTCAAGGACTCATGGGCAAGAACAGGATGTACCATCACGTCAGATGGATGGACTGATTAAAGAAATCGTACCATCATAAACTTTATTATCTTCTGCCCACAGGGAACCATGTTTCTAAAATCAATTGATGCATCTGATAAGGTAAAAGATGGACAATTGTTGTTTTAGCTATTGGATGAAGTTGTTGAGGAGGTGGGGGTGGCTAATGTTGTTCAAGTCATCACAGATAATGCCTCTAACTATGTTCTTGTTGGTAAACTATTAGAGGAAAAACACAGAACCATCTTTTGGACCCCATGTGTTGCACATTGCATAAACCTCGTGCTTGAGGACATTGGCAAATTAGATTGGGTCAAAAACACTGTAGATCATGCCAAAAGCAGAACAAAATTTATCTACAATCATTCATGGATTTTGAGCCTGATGAGGAAACACACAAGGGGCAGGAATATTATTAGGCCTGCCATCACTAGATTTGCTACTCATTTTTTGACATTGCAATCTATGCTTTCACAACATGGAAACTTGTAAAAGGTATTTTCCAGTGAAGAATGGAATCAAAGCCAGTGGTCTCACAAACAGGAAGGCAAAGAATTGAAAAAGAAAGTTAATGAAGAAATATTTTGGAGAAAGGCAGCAGAGATTGTGAAGCTTGTTGAGCCACTAGTTAAGGTGTTGTAGTTGGTGGACGGGGAAAGATTGGCTATCGGCTTCATTTATGAGGCTATGGATCAAGCAACGGAGCAAATAAAGAGGACATACAAGGATAAAGTGGCTAAGTATGGGCCCATTTGGGCAATCATTGATGAAAGATGGAACAAACAACTCCATCGCCCTATACATGCAGCTGGGTATTTTTGGAGCCCATGGTATCATTATAAAGCTAAGGTGACAGGAGCTTTGAAGAGGGAGGTTAGAGATGGATTGATTGACTGCATTGATCGCATGATCCCATTGGAGTGTGATCAGCTGGAGATACACTGACAGGCCACTACCTTCAGCAATGCCTCAATTACCTTTGGGAAGAACCTAGCAAAGATTGCAAGGGAAGCAGATGAGCCAGGTAAACAAAAATTTCAATTTTCAAATTCTTAATACTTATTTTGTTAAATCGTTTATAATTTGAAAGTTGGATATAATTTGTATTTTTGTTAAGCTAAATCATTACACTCCTATGTTTTTTGCAGCACAATGGTGGGAGGCTTTTGGTAGCCATTTTCCTTAATTGCAAAAGTTTGCAATTCATATTTTGAGTCAAACTTGCAGTGCTACTCGGTGTGAGCGCAATTGGTCTGTCTTCGAGAGGATTCACACGAAGAAGAGAAACCGTTTGGATCAAAAACAGTTAAATGATCTAGTCCAGGTCCAAAACAACCTCCAGCTCAGACGCAACCAATTGCTAAACAAAAGACCTGATTCAGATCCCATTGTGTTGGAAGACATTGATCCAACATCAAATTGGGTAGTGGAGAGTCATCAAGCAGAGTTTCCTTCTGACGAGGATATTGATTATGATTATGAGACGATAGCATCACTAAAAAATAATGTTCAGTTGACTGCAGATCCTAATCCACTTGCACTAGCCTCAGGGCGAGCAAGTACTGCAGTTGCAGGCGCTTCCTCTGCTCAGCCATGACAGAAGCGCATATCTCGTCTATCTCAGCTTGCAGCTGCTGCACAGCCTGCTAGTGCTACCACTTCTACAGTTGCAGTTGGAGATGATGATGAGGAGGAGCCATGGGGCCCCCTGTCTGACTCTGATCCAGAGGTTGATCCAAATGATCTTGGCTCCTCTAGCAGTAGCCAGTAGTACTGGTCACAGTTTACTTTTGTTGTAGAGGCCATTTCTAGCCTCCTTGGTTATGTGTTTTTGTTTTGATCTCTATATCATCATCATGTATGTATTGGACAGTGCACTGGGTGCCATTTTGATATAATGGATATATTCATGAGCCTACTTTGATCATATGTTGTCTTCTATCTATATTCTAATGCTGTGTGTTTGAAAACATGAAAGAAAATCTTTAAAATTATGTTTTTTTTATAAAAAAAATATTTAATGGATTTTTTACAATGACCAAGTCATTGAAATCGAGCCGGCCGAGTCGATACCGAGTCGGAGTCAACCCTTAGCCGAGTCGGAGTCGGAGTCGGAGTTGTAAAACATTGTTTCTGGGTTTATTCTCTGTTGGGTGAGCCGGATTTGGCACCCTATTTGTATTCAGAAATCTACTTAATAATAAAACCCTCATATTTGTTGCACCAGTTTTCCCGCATTGGGTTTTTCTGGGGACTATTTTGTCCAAAAATCATTGTGTCCTATGTGTTAGTGTCAGTCTTTCCAGCCTTCCTCCAGTGATCAAATATGCTCTTACAAAGTGATTTTGAAGTGTCAAGGTCAAATTTTGTCATTTCAGTGAGTCTTCAAGCAAAATTTGATCACTAGGCATTAGGTCTAGGGTTTGCTCTCACTCTTTTCAAAGTTGCCCAAATGCCAATCTATGTCACTATTCAGCTGAGTTTATCATCGTTCATAGGTTTTCATTATCATGTCAGTGTCTAATGAGTCATTTTACACCTTGTTCATGCTTCAGTTGCGCCCAGGCAAGGTCATTTCCCTCTCCTAGGGTTTTGAAGCCAATTTCTCTTGGATGGTCAAATCATTAGCAAAACTTGTATCCAGATGTTCATACACCTTCCCCTCATTAATGTACCTTATCAAACACTTTCCATCACTGAGATCCCCCAAATTCCTCATTTTTGCACAAACCCTAGTTTCTAGCTACAACCTGGCAATTTTCTAGGTTTGGCCTGAGTTTTGCCCTTTTGGACCCCTTCCCCTCACTCGATCTCCGCGATTCCACTTTCCCCTGCTTCCTAACATCCCTCCCTACTTCCAAAAATTTCCCCAAGAATTTAGAAGCCCCCTATCCCTTTCATTTCGCTTCATTTCGGCAAAATCCCTTGTTCCACACATCGGGATAAGTTTCACTCAAAAGATGTTTCAGAGCAATCAAAGATGAATTTGGGAAAACTGAGAGAGGTTTTTGTCCACAACATGCCAAAGAAGAAAAGCCTCCTTCACTTTTTGCACAGGTGTCATGGTTTGAGAGAAATGTCAAAGAATACCGTTGCCTCAGGAGAATCAAAGGCACCTCTGAAGTGACCTTGGGAAAATCAAGTTTTCTCCTAGCTTGGTTGGCCAAATGATTTGCTTGATGGGTAAAATGATAACTAGACACAAAGATCTTTCCAATGAGCTATCATGAGCTCAATTTGGGGTTGAGGAAGGCATTCAAAAGTTGACTGCAACAGCACTCTTCTTTGAGGCAGCCTCATTTGGCACTTTTTGACCAGTCTTGGGAGATTTGATTTTTGACAGGAAAAATGAACTCCAAATTGAAAAATTCCAGTTGGGTTGGAAAGTAGACTCAAAGACCTTTCCAACGAGCTATCCTGCACCCGATTCCGACACCGGGAAGGCCTCCAAAAGCCTCCTTCAAAAGTGCGCGACCAGTCGAGACTGGCGCGTGACCCGTCAGGCGAGCGCGACCCGTCAGGTTGCCCATTCCAGTTCAGAAATTACACAGGCGCGACCCGTTGAGGGCGCGCAACCTGTTGGGCAGTGCGCGCGACCCGTTGGGAATTCCTCCGCCAAATTTCGCCAGTAAGCTGCTAAATAACCCCGGATTGCTTCAAGGTTGCAGGTAGGTCTCTCCTCATGAAAATACATTGTTTGCCAAAGCTTGAAAAGCATGAGAATGTTGTTTAAAGCCATCATTTTGAAATAATGAGCCCAATGCATATTTGCTCAAGAATGTCAAAGTGTTGGTAGGGCTAGGGTTTGTCTTGTTGTTTTCAAGGTTATCCTTTTCACCCCCACTTTTTCCCTACATCCTATTTCCAACTCCCTCATCATTTTTACTCAATCTCTCTACCAAAAATACCAAAAGCCCTAAAACCCTACCCCTATCCCTAAACTCCAATAATATAACCTTAAACCCTACTTCCCATAAAATCTTTGCAAATGATAATGGTATGATGTTGTATATGTCATATTTCCTTCCCTTAATTCCCTTTTTCATGTATTTTCCCTAATTCCCCTTAGAAGTCTCCCTTCCCTAACATCTCCCTTGTGTTATTTGTCCCCTTGAAGCAGCATTTCAAACAGGGTAAAACAACAGGTCTTTTGAGCTGAAGCAGCAGTACATTTCAGCCACTTTGCTCTTGAAACCATGTCAGAAACCGAAACCGACCATGAACAAAGTGATGACCGTGAGTCAACACCAGAAGTTGAGATACAAAGGAGGCCTCACAGGGGTGGTAAGAGTGGTCACCATGTGAGAGAGGAGCCCACCTCTTTGACCTATTTGCAGGCTTGTCCACTTGCAGTCACATGTTTCCGCCACCTCTCATGTTATGAATTTTGCGAGAGGTTATGCTTCTCCAGGTCAATGCTCATTTGGAGAGGTTGCTGGCCAAGGCCAACCAAGATAAGGACTTGCTCAGGAATATGAAAAATCATTATTGGGCGCGGATGCATGTATGCAAGGCGAAAATGAAAGTGCTCCAAAGGAAGTTGGCCAAAGCACAAAAACGAACGAAAAGGCCCAACCCCCTCCACATCTTGGCTGAGGCTTCTTTGAAGGAGCATGGTACTAGATAACTCAACTCCAGCACAAATTCCAAAAAATTTTGAGTATTTTGGGTCATTTTTTATTTTTTTTGGGCAAAAAACAGGTTTTCCTCCCTGACGGGTCGCGTGCCGCGCACGACCCTTTCGTTTGGCAACTCCATTTTGGGAAAACTCAGCATTTCTAGACTTGTCATGGAAAGTTACACTTGCTCAGACATTACTAAGAAATTTCACCAAGTTTTGGGCCTCCAGAAAGTCAAAAAACAAGCAAAAAATGACTTTCTGCCACATTTTTGACACACAGGAAGCAGTCTTGGGAGATTGCAATTTTGGAGGGGCAAATGACAACCAAATTCAGAAATTCCACTTGGGTTGGAAAGTAGACATCCAGACCTTTCCAACAAGCCCACTTTTGCCTCATTTGGACACCTGGAAGTGCCTCAAAAGTGCCTCCAAAGGCGCGCGACCCATCCAGGAATTGCGCGCGACCCATCAGGCAGTTTGCACAGGAAATCAACCTACAGCTCAGCAAAACGCAGTTTTGACTGGATTTGACTTTTTGGGAGTTGATTTTCATCCTCCTTGTTGTAAATGATGTAATTTTATGATGTTTAGGCACTTATTTATCTCTTCTAGAAGATTCATTCATCAGATAGGTAAAATGTAATGAATGAATTGGTTTCCTAACTTATAGAGGCAAGTTGTTTTGATTGCCTAGTTTTCAGTGCTTAGTTTAGAATTGGTTGAAACAGCTCCTAGGATAGTGAGCTCGACCCCTAGAGGCAGGGAAAGATGTTAGATGGCCTATATTATGTATTTTCTTAGTCATTTTCAGAGGTTGGAGGGTTGGACTCTTGAGGGAGAAGCTCTTATTGTATTATTCACTGTATCTCTGCAATTTTTGGCAAGGAAGACCAGGGTTTTGCAGTCCTTTTTGGGATTCTTGTGGTCACATGTATTGATGGTGTGTTTCTCTTTGTACTTGTAAGTGTGTTATGTGAATCATTTCCTTACTTTTCCTTCTGCAAATTAGGCAAATGAAGTGTTCAAGTAGAACTCATGACTGTCATGCTCTGCTTTTAAGTTTGCTTAATATCAATGTTTTCAACTGTTTAAGGGGAATTCAAGGTTATTGCTTGCTCTCCTTAACTCCTCATCGGTCATTCTCATCCATCCATCTCTATCAAAGGCATCAATATTGTTTCCTACCTCGCCCCAAAGAACCCCCTGCGAAAACTATGTCCAATCCCCGCACCCGACATTGCCATTCCCCAATTTTCCACCAAAACTTTAAAAATCCCAAATTTAAACCTCTTGATCAGTTTACTAGCCTAAAATCAGTGTTTTCCTACTGGTCATCTCGCCCATTGAAGATCTTTACCGAGATAGACCAGAGAGAGCCCTCTCCTGCCCCGTAGGGCTAGCTACGAGGCTAAGTGGTTTGATGTTGCCTTGAAGTTTACTTTTCTCAGCCTGAGGTGAAATTTCAAGTGCTAACACTATGTAACTTGTTCTTTGCTCAATTTTATGTTTCATGTAATCAAATTTAAAGTAGTCTAGGCTACAAAAGTAGTTTACTTCAGTATTCAGAAAATAACTTGATAATGTATATTAAAATCAAGTAGTAGAAGTAAATTCAGTTTTCGCTGCAGTAGGGGTTCCTTGGACTAAGAATTTTCACAACACTCAAATATCCCCTTTTGAAAACATGTCCACCACATTGGCGGAATGTTTCCCCATGCATTTCCTCGAGTTTCCCCCAAAGGGTGTGTTGTCGCACAGATTGTCACGACAACGCTCAGATCGGGGGTTGTCACCCTGATCCCCGATCTCTCCGTTTAAGCCTGTCTCCCGCGGCTAAGGGGGGTAGACGCTATAGGAAAATGGATGACCAACTGTGAATCAGTTGGTTTGGGAGACACGAATGGAAACCGGCACTAAATAGATTTTGTTAAGTTAAAAGACCAGTGCCTTATGTTTAAACGATTATTTATCAAACACTGCGGAAATATGAACCATGCAAAAAAATCGTTTAACATCGAATAACTGAAACAAAGATTTAATTTTATCAGATGCGAGAAAAAGCTTAAATGGTACTCCAGCGATTAAAACTTCGAAAGATAAAGATCGATACACCACCATGTAATTTTAAACACTAAGCAGATATCCTATTCATGATTATTCAAGCATGCTAAATCACATAAAAAAATGATAAGCATTGATTCCAAATCAAAATTTTAACCTCAACAGGAAAAATAAAACGTGATAAGTCCCCGAGCCAAGATTGAATCTGGCAAAATATTTCAAGTATATTTTTTATGATTTTTCAAACAAAAATTTAAACTAAATGCAACTTAAAAATCTAAATCTACACTTTAAAAGAAAAGGAAAACTCCCTTTTTTCTTTTTTTTTCATAAATTTTTATTGATTTTAAAATTTAAAAAAAAAAAATTATGCTTTTTTCTTTAAAACTTAAAACTTAAAACCTAAGAATAAAATCTTATATACTCTATTCTAACATTAAACAAAAATAAAATCTCAATCCAAAGCTAAAGTAAAGAGTCAATATATATATTTACAAAAAGAATCCTAAATTAAAATTTAAACTAAAAAAAATAAAAATGATATTTTTGAGCTTTTTTTATGAATTTAAATTTCAAAACTGGAGTCTAATCTAAAATCGAATTAAAACTTAAGTCTAAAGTAAAAATCTATTAAAATAAAAATGTGCCCCCCCCTTTTTTTTATATTATAATTAAAAGAAAATAAACTAAACTAAACGATATCTAACCTAGACTAAGCTTATACATAATCTAAACAAAAAAAAAAAAATTGAAAATTGATTTTGATTTTTATGAAGTCTAAACAAATTAAAATTAAAAAAAAGAACAGTTTATGCTACACCACAACATCAACTAAACGAATAAAATCGAACCCGTGTTGTGTGTGCGCAGGTGAAACGAAACTTGATGGCGGGCAAGGGAATGTTGGTGGACGCAGCACGCAGGCAGTCTTTGCAGGTGGCTGTAAGTGCGTGGAACCCAGAAAATCGACGCAGTTGTTAGACGAACGTTCCACAGTTTGGATGACGGGTTTTGATTTGCAAACGCGACCCTTTTTTGTTTTACTTCACTGCGTAAGTTTTGAGTTTTGATATTCGACGGCCAGCAGAGCAGATGGGACGATGAAACCCAATCCACGCAGCACGCAGGGGACAGAGAAGACTGCAGATGGAAGAGCTGGAAGGTTTCACGCAGGGCTATGGTGATAAAATCGCTGCGCAGGTTGACTACAGTGGACAGGCAGCTTGATGAAGTCTGGACAGCGAAAAAACGTGAGGATGAAGAGGAGACCACGCTGGCCAGCAAAAGGTGTGGGCCGTTAAGATGACAGAAAGAGCAGCGCTTGGAGAAGCAGATGGATGCATACAGAGGAAGAGGGAGGAGCGTTGATGAACTGCGTGAGGGATGAAGACTTTTGAATCTTGTTTGCAGATGTGGGAATTTGACTGGATTTTGGACGCACGATGGTGGAGATGCTGCTGGATCGGCAGCGTGAACACTGCGTGGAGGATAAGGGAATACGCTGGTGGCTCAGAGTGAAAACGCAGAAGTCTATGGTTTGGTAGCTGCAGATGAGTGTGAGAGAGAGCATAGAACGCAGGCCCGGCAGCTGTGCAGCGTTGATAAACCTTCGGGTGCTTCAGAAACCCTGCAAACCTGAAACGAAAAATCGCTAAAAATAATATGTGCATAAAACAAAATTAAAACCCTAGATGATCTAAACAGTATTTACAACTCTTGACTCTTAAACAGCCAGATTGATCAGTAACCAGCAGTAATATTATCGAAAATTCCAGATTTACTATGAAAAACTTCAGAAAATCTCTCATGCAATTCAGAAAAATAAACTAAATGATAAACCCAGGATCAAAACTAGTTGGGCTCTGCAAGAAAATGCTTGCGGGAGTTGGCTGGTTCAGCCGAGAACTTCCCCAAACGCCCACTGATCTTCTTCAATAAGGGTTTCCTGCACAGCTCACTTCAACCATCAATAAAGAGAGAAAAACAGTACTAGATCTCAACAGCAATGGAGATACCTGCCATTACTTCAGAAAACCTAATACCATTCAAACCCTAGCAAGTGAACAAGATACCTATGCTCAACAATACTCTTCAATAAGCTGTTACTAATGGCTGAAAATTAAAATATGCAGAAAATAAAATAGCTCACAGCACTTCCAGAGAGTAACACCAGCAAAATTTTAACCCCAAAGTCTTTCTTTATTAGCACTAGAACAAGTTTACAAGAGAGCTTCTTCAGCACCAGACTCACAGATCGAATGATCTCAAATGACCCCTAGGACCCTATTTAAAGGAAAAATCCCCAACAACTAGTTCGAGTGATCCATGTCAAAATGATCTTGACCGTCGATGAGGATCAAGATATCTCTTAATCTCGTCCGTCGAATTTTTAATGCATTAAAAAATTGAGATTCTGCATTTTTTTACTCAAAATATTATTATTTTATTATTTTTAGGTCTTTTTAGTTTATTTATTATTATTATTATTATTTTTTATTCCTTTTTTAAATTTTTTTTTAATTTATTTTATAAAAAAAATTATTTTTTTATTTTTTAAATTTTTTTATTTTTCAGTTATTTTTTAATTCTTTAATTTATTTTTAAATGGATCCTCGAACTTAGCCTTTGGAAAAATCACCTAGGACCTAGGACTTAGGACTTATGAGGGGATTAAAACATTTTCTAACCCTCAAGACACTTTACATCAAGACTTTTACAACTTTACATCTCAAGGGGGAAACCCCATTTGACATAGACCCTCATAAACCACCCAGTTCTGCGACACAACTATAATCTAGCAAATTAACACACTAGGATTCTAATGACAAAATCCATTCCGGCTTTGGGGTTAGGTTGAAGGAAAACTCTGCCGATCATGGATTGGTGAGACGAAAAACCTTTCGGAACGTAGATTATCACTTAGAAAATCAGGTCCACCTAGACAATTTACATACATGACTCATATCTGCTAAGATTATTTACAATTTATACATGTAGATTGGGTTTACAACATAAATTGATCAAGCTGTCGATGACTGTCGAATGGCACGGACATGTCGATCAAGCGCTACCCTTTTTGCAAAGAAAAGGGGTGTACTGCTATGGGTAGTTGACCGGTAGTGGTCAACATCTGGCTCTACTTGGGGACACGTTGCTACACTGTAGGAATGTGAGAATCCAGAATCTGCATCCACGCAACACACAACAAAAATAAGTAGCGTCCATTCAAAAATCATCATATAACATTTAAGCACATAAAAGATAGAAGCTCTTTAACAATGAAAAGCAAATCTAATCTAAAACAGAAATGAAATGCCGAAATGACAAGAAGTAGGGATAGAAATACAATACAAAGGATGCCCTATGGCATCAAATATCATCTTTGAAGAACAACTTGAGCATTTGGCCATTTGCAGGTAGATCAAGTGGTTCGCCATCCAATCTGCTCAAATGGAATGAGTTTGGTCCAGCTATGTCTCGAATGATGTACGGTCCCAGCCACAAACTGTCGAACTTCTTATGTTTTCCTGGTTTTTCATTCTTGCGGTCCCAAAGTAGTACCATATCTCCCATCTGCAAAGATCTAGATCGAGAGAATTTATCAAAGCTTTTCTTAATGTTAGATTGATTTTTACATATAGCATCAAAAGCTGTCCTATGAGCTTCATCTAACTCCACAATCTGATCTATTCTATTCTGAACATCATCTTTATTAGTAGAAAAATTTCGGAGGAGCTGATAAGCTGGCAATTTGAGGTGCAGAGGTAAAGTTACATCCAAACCATAAACTAATTCAAAGGGAGATCTACCAGTAGCTTTCTTCTTAGTGATTCTATCTGCCCATAAAGCATACTTGATTTTGTTGTCCCATGATCTCTTATTATCTCCTACTATCTTCTTGATAATGGTTATGAGATTCTTGTTACTTGATTCAGCCAGACCATTACCCTAAGGATAGTAATTTGACGAATGAGATAAGACAATGCCATACTTGAAACAAAAAGATGAAAACTCTAAGGAACTAAAAGCTTTAGCATTGTCAGTAGTGATCTTAGCGGGGACACCAAATCTAGTAATGATGTTATTTTCAATGAAATCCATAATAACCTTTTCAATGGCATTCTTAGCAGGAATGGCTTCAACCCATTTAGTGAAATAATCTGTAGCAGTCAAAATCCATGAGTAGCCATTGGTAGAATTTTCATGGAACTTCCCTATGAAGTCCAGACCCCATAGGTTGTAGGGGCAAGGCAGCAAGCTTCTGTTTCCCAGTGAATAGTTGACAGGCTTGACAAGTTCTAACAAACTTGTGCACATTAGAAAAGATTGAAGGCCATTAATAGCCAACTCTCAGGATTTTGTGGGCGGTAGTTCTAGCAGCATAATGACCACCACAAAATCCTGAATGAAACTCAGAGATTAATTTCTAGGACTCAACGTCATCAACACACCTAAGCACTATGCCCTCAGGATTTCTCCACCCAAGTCCATCCTTCATAAGGCAATACTTAGTGGCTTTTAGTCTAAGAGCCCTTCTCTTATGAGCAACTAAATGGTTAGGACATGCAAGATTCATCAAGTAATAAACTATGTCCTTGTACCACTCATGCTCTGCTAATCTTTGCAGTTCCGGTGAAGATAGATCGCTAAGACAGAACAAACCAAGAGTCTTTTCGTTACCTTCAGTCAACATCTGAGCCAATCCTTGGCCTTTGACTAGCTTGGTGGGTCTGATTTCTAAATCATATTATTGTATTTTAGTAACCCACCTAGCGCGAGTTCCTAAGCAATCGGTTTGAGTTAATATATCCTTAACAGCAGAATGTGGGACGAAAGCAATGATTTTGGAATAACCCACATAAGTTTTAAAGTGCTTAAGAGACTTGACCAGGGCATAAGCCTGCTTTTCCATGGTATTGTACTTCAATTCGGAATTTTGAAGTGCTCTACTCATGAAGCAATAGGCTGCTCGTGACCATCTTTATTCTTTTGGAGCAGGACACTAACAATGGTATCTTCGGAAGCGAAAGAAAAAATCATGAAATCCTTGGAATAATCGGGACTAACTAAGACAGGAGCTCTTGCAATAGCACATTTGATTTCTTGGAAAGCCTTTTTGCTGTCTTCTTGCCAAACAAATTTTGCATCTTTCTTTAGAAGACTTTGAATAGGCTTCGCTATTTCTGCGTAATTCGGAATAAATCTTCTAATAAAATTTATCTTTCCAAGGAAAGATTGAAGGGATTTAAGATTATGAGGGAGAGGGATCTTTTGGATTGCTTCAATTCTTTCAGGATCAACCTTGATTCCTTCCTTAGAAATAATATGGCCGAGTAATTTCCCTTCCGTTACTCCAAAAACAGACTTAGCTGGATTCAAAGAAATCCCGTATTCTCTACATCTATCGAAAACCTGCCTAAGATGATTTACATGACTGATACCATCTTTAGAGAAAACAGTAAGATCATCTTGGTAAATTTCAATAAATTTCTCGATTAACCCTTTGAAGGAATAATCCATAGCCCTTTGGAATGCAGCCCCAGCGTTTGTTAATCCAAAAGGCATTCTGATGTATTCAAAGGTATCCCATGGTGTGGTGAACGTGGTTTTATGACGATCTTCCTTCTTAACCCATACCTGATTGTACCCAGAAAAACCATCTAGCAGCGACATCATTCCAGAACCGGTTACTCTTTGCAACAAAGTCTCCATGTTTGGCAAAGGGTAATTATCTTTCTTGCATGCAAGATTGAGGTTTCAAAAATCGACACACAGCCTTATAACCTAGCCAAAATATCATCTTCACTTTCAAGGTTATTTATACTAAAAGCTGATGAAGGATTCACAACATCACGACTCTTTTCCTTGACCTCTATCCAATCATCCATAAACAAAGGAAACTTGTTGCCTACTACATTTATTTGATCACTTGTTCCAAACATTCCATTATCTAAAATTCTTCTAACGATGGGACAAGTGGCCTCTTCATGAAGAGCATCACAAACCCGACAGTAAGGAGGAGCATTATCAACCAAATTACTTAGCGGATTAGGAGGTCTCTGCTCACTAGATTGACCCTTCCTTTGCCAATTGTTATTTCTATTATTATTATTTCGAGGTTGAAAATTTTGCGTTTGCGCTCTTTCCATTTGGATCAACCTATTTTGCAAAGTGGTTATCTCCTTATTATGATTAATTTCCATAGTTTCAATTTTTTGAAGCAATTTGAGAACAAGCTCACTTTCAGGTTCTTGAACAGCTTTTCCTTTAGGTTCCTTTAGTTTCGTAGCAGCCCTATCGAAACCTGGGATCTCAGACTTCCCAGATGCGGCCTTGTCCTTTTCAAGCTCTATAGCCAAGGCTTGGCAATCTCTATAATCATTAAGTTTAGCACGCCTTAATTCATAAGATGGCTCAGGACTAAAGGCATCAATGTAAAAATCTTGGAGAGTTTTGTCTGTAGGTTTATAGTCCTGAGGTAGTTCTCTAACAATACCATTAAACCTTTTATTAAATTCTTCAACGGTTTCATCCTCTCTCTTTTTTATTAGGCTAATAGCTTTTACAAGGTGTCTTCCTTCTCTCTTATCTCCATATTTTTCTTTAAATGCATTAATGATCGATTTTAAGGAATCAAATGAATTCTGGGGTTTTTCAGTAAACCATTCATGAGAATCACCCCCCAAGGTTAAAATGAAAAGAGTCATTCTAACATCTTCATGATCGAAATCAGGAGACCTTGCATATTTAGCCATCCATATACTAAAGTCTCTTAGATGCGAATTTGCACTAATAGCATTATCTCCCTGAAAGTTAGGCAATTTATCTATCCCAACTGATGGAATAGCATTGGGATACCCTGGAATGTTAGAAAAATTGCAAGGGGCGTACATATCCATAATGTTGTGCCTAACTTGACCTTTAAAAAGCAAATGAATGTCAGAGAGGGCTTCTTGTCCAAGGTTAACAAGAAGTGTACGAGAAGAGAGTTTGTGTAATCGTACCCTGAGGACCTTTTCAGGATCAGGAGTAGGATTGCACAGACTGCTTGGATGTCTGCTTGGATGCAACATTGCTTGATGGACATAAAAGAAAAGAATGATAAAGTAATAAAACACATGCAAGAGCACCATGCCATACAAATCAGTGCTATAAGGGATGAATGCTCTAGACAGATAAATGCCATTAGAATACAGGTTCAAAGGTTTCAACAATTGGAAGATAAGAGAAACCAGCAAACATCAACAGATCAGGAGTCTTCTCATTTGCTGCAACAAGATTCATCTTATTATTGGGAGGTTGTTGATTCGATTGAAAGATGGTTGATTGAGGGTGATCCAGACAGACTTAAGAATGATAAAGATCAGATGCAAGATGAAGAAAGACATAGCACGCATATCTTACATACTTCATCTGATAGCTTTGAAACAGAAAGTACCAGGTCATCAGTAATTCAACCAGCCAGAAAGAAAAAGCGCAAGAGAAAGAAAATGAGAAGAAGATTTGACGCATCAGACGGCCGCAAGCAGCTTGATTTTCGGATAGGAAAGAGTCCTACCATATGCAAAATGGGACATGGCACATCCGACAAGCAGCCGACAGATTTGCCTGAAAGCAGGCAAATGCTCAGTATGCACTATATTGAACACATCTGATGCCGTAGGGCATCCTTTGTATCGTATTTCTAACCCTACTCCTTGTTTTTTCCGCATTTTCGTTTCTGCTTTAGATAGTTAATAAATGAAGAGCTTGTATCTTTATTGTGCTTAATGTATATGATGATTTTGGATGGACGCTACTTATTTTTGTGTTGTATGGATGCAGATTCTGGATTCTCACATTCCTGCAAGCAGCAACGTGTCCCCAAGTAGAGCCAGATGTTGACCTCTACTGGTCAACTTCCCATGCAGTACACCCTCTTTTCTTGGCAGAAAGGGGTAGCACCTGAACGACGTGTCCGTGCCAGCCTACAGTCATCAGCAGCTTGATCATTTCAATTGTAAACCCAGTCTGCATGTATGAATTGTAAATAATCTAAGCAGATCAGAGTCATGTATGTAAAATTGCCTAGGTGGACCTAACTTTCTATGATAATCTATGTCCCGGAAGGTTTTTCGTCTCACCGATCCATGGATCGGCAGAGTTTTCCTTCAAACCTGACCCCAAAGCCGGGATGGATTTTGTCATTAGAACTTTAGGAGAATCCTAGTGTGTTAATATGCTAGATTATAGTTGTGTCGCAGAACTGGGTGATTTATGAGGGTCTGTGTTAAGTGGGCTTGTCCCCTTGAGATGTAAGTTGTAAAAGTCATGATGTAATGTGTCTTGAGGGTCGAAAAATGTTTTAAATCCCCTCGTGAGTCCTAAGTCCTAGGTCCTGGGTGATGCTTCCAAAGGTTTAGTTCGATGATCCATTTAAAAAATGAAATAAAATAATAAAATAAATAAAAAATTTAAAAATTTAAAAAAATGAAATAAATAAATAAAAAATTTAAAAATTTAAAAATTTAAAAAATAATAATAAAATAATAAATAATAAAAAAATGAAATAAAAAAAAAATAATAAAAAAAAAAATTAAAAATTTTAAATTTTAAAAAATAATAATAAAATAATAAATAATAATAAAAAATAATAAAAATTTAAAAATTTAAAAAAATAAAATAAATAAAAAATAATTAAAAAAAAAAATTAAAATTTAAAAATTTAAAAAATAATAATAAAATAATAAATAATAAGAAATTTTAAAAATAATAATAAAAAATTAATTGAATAAATCGACGGATGAGATCAAGAGATGTCTTGATCTTCATCAACGGTCGAGATCATTTCTACATGGATCATTCGAACTAGCCGTTGGGATCATTTCCTTTATATAGGGTCTTAGGTGATCATTTCAGATTCATTCGATCTGTGAGTCTAAGACTGAAGAAGCTCTCTTGTAAATCTGTTTCTGGTTAATAAAGGAAGACTTTGGGGTCCATATCTTGCTGGTGTTACTCTCTTGGAATGCTGTGAGATCATTTCATTTTTTGCATATGTTATTTTCAGCCATTAATATTAGCTTCTTATAGAGTATTGTGAGCACAGGTATCTTGTTCACTTGCTGGGGTTTGGGTGCTGTTAGGGTTTCTGAAGTAATGGCAGGTATCTCCATTACTGTTTGAGATCTAGCAGCATTTTTGCCCTCTTTGTTGACGGTTGTTTTGAGCTGTGCAGAAAACATTTTCTGAAGGAATTTTGTGGGCGTTCGGGGAGGTTCTCGGTTGAACCAGCCAGCTCCCGCAAGCATTTTTTGCTGAGCCCAGTTGGATTTGATCCTGGGTCTATCATTTGGTTTATTTATTTGATTTGCATGAGAAATTTTCTGAAGTTCTTCACAGTGACAAATCTGAAATTTTCGTTTCGTTAAAATATTTCTGTTCTTATTGCTGAATCTGGCTGTTAAGGGACCAAATCTGTAAATTAATCAGTTGTCTTAGGGTTTCAATTTTCTCTGATCTAGGGTTTCAAATTTTTTGCTTTATGCAGCTTTTATCAGGGTTTAGGGTTTTTAGGTTTCATTTTATCACATAAAAAATTTGGAAAATCATTTTTGCCAGTTTCAGTTGTTTTTCATGTTATATCTTAAGATCTGAATTTTTCAAGTCGAGATGCGAATATGATATCTAGTTAATGGTCTAGGATTCTCGTTGTGGTTTAAAGCATTTATCATTTTTCAAAATTCTCAGTCGTTGGATATCGTTTGGTTATGTGATTTCGCTGATACCTTTTGATGACAAATGATTGTTGTTCACGGTTTATTTTTCTATATCTAACAAGTAATCATTTTAACAATAATCTCTTAAGGCACTGGTCTGCTCAATTAATCAAATCATTTTAGTGCTTTTTATATCGTATCTCGTGTCTCCCAACCAACTGGTCGACAGTTGGTCTCATCATCTCACAGGGACTACCCCCCTTAGCCGCGGGAGACAGGCTTAAACGGAGGGGTCGGGTATCAGAGTGACAGCCCTCGGTCTGAGCGTTGTTGTGTCAATCCGCGCGACAACAGGTTGAAAATTAAAATATGCAGAAAATAAAATAGCTCACAGCGCTTCCACGGAGTAACACCAGCAAGATTTTAACCCCAAAGTCTTTCTTTATTAGCACCAGAACAAGTTTACAAGAGAGCTTCTTCAGCACCAGACTCACAGATTGAATGATCTCAAATGACCCCTAGGACCCTATTTAAAGGAAAAATCCCCAACAGCTAGTTCGAGTGATCCATGTCAAAACGATCTCGACCGTCGATGAGGATCAAGATATCTCTTAATCTCATCCGTCGAATTTTTAGTGCATTAAAAAATTGAGATTCTGCATTTATTTACTCAAACTATTATTATTTTATTATTTTTAGGTTTTTTTAGTTTATTTATTATTATTATTTTTTTTTATTCCTTTTTTATTTTATTTTTTTAATTTATTTTATAAAAATATATATATATATATATATATATATATATATATATATTTTTTTTAATTTTTTTTTTTCAGTTATTTTTTAATTTTTTAATTTATTTTTAAATGGATCCTCGAACTTAGCCTTTGGAAAAATCACCTAGGACCTAGGACTTAGGACTTATGAGGGGATTAAAACATTTTCTAACCCTCAAGACACTTTACATCAAGACTTTTACAACTTTACATCTCAAGGGGGAAAACCCATTTGACATAGACCCTCATAAACCACCCAGTTCTGCGACACAACTATAATCTAGCAGATTAACACACTAGGATTCTCCTAAGATTCTAATGACAAAATCCATTCCGGCTTTGGGGTTAGGCTGAAGGAAAACTCTGCCGATCATGGATCGGTGAAACGAAAAACCTTCCGGAACGTAGATTATCACTTAGAAAATCAGGTCCACCTAGGCAATTTACATACATGACTCATATCCACTAAGATTATTTACAATTTATACATGCAGATTGGGTTTACAACATAAATTGATCAAGCTGTCGATGACTGTCGAATGGCACGGACATGTCGATCAAGCGCTACCCTTTTTGCAAAGGGGGTGTACTGCTATGGGTAGTTGACCGGCAGTGGTCAACAGGGTGTTAATTTTCCACTGTTCTATGCTTAGTACAATCACTTAGCCCAATTCTTTCTTCAATTAGCAATCACTTTTAAACAAATTTAATCTTCCAATAACAATTAACAATTGTAGATAGAATAATAAATCCAAGATGCAATAGAAGACAATTAAGATAAATGACAAGAGACACAAGATTTGATCAAAGACAAGGGAAAAACCCCACAAGGGGGAACCCCTTCAAATTCTTCTTCTATTAGATTGTCATCAAATGTTCAGCGAAGAGATTAATGTTCCAATTCATCAATAATGAGTCAAAGGTCAACATCTTTGACTATCCAACAATTCACTAACCAATAACCAAGAGATGAGTCCAAAAGTCAAATCTAGTCAACAAGTCAAATCTGCAATTTTTGTCAAAGTCAACAGTAGTCAAAGATGCCAACCAGTCCTCAAGTTAATGGTCAAACTGCCTCCAAAAAGTTTGGTCCTGGCTGCAGAAAATTCGGCCTCTTTTGCTGGTCAAAGTCAAGTCAAAATAGTTTCAAAAGGTGCCTCCAAAACTGGTCAAAGTCAAAAGTCAACTTTGCAGTCAAGTAGCAGCTTCAGATCTGCGGTCAACCAAGGTCAAAGTGCCCAAAAAACTTCGCTCTCCTTGGCAAGGAATTCAGCCTCCAAAACAGATGCAAAATCTCAAGTAAAACCAAGTCAAACCAATTCCAAACTCCCAAAAGTCAACATTGGTCAAAGTGGAATTCAGCCCAATTAGAAAGACTCTCTTTCCTCTTCGCACATGTGGAAAAGACCTGCAATTTTCAGAAGTAGTCAAACCTCCAAGAGAAGAAGAAGATGTGTGATGAGATGCTCCAAAGTGATTTGACTTGAGGTGTATTTATATGCTTCTTAGGTGGTCGAATTAGCTTGCCCAGGGCAACTTGTACTTTTGTGTACTTGTGGGTTTTCTATTAAAAATTATATTATTCCTTGACCAAACTAAATTCTTGCAACAGCAAAGAGGGTCTTCCCAAGATGAGGAAGGTTGTACAAAGGAGGGAATTTGTCCTTGAGCTGCCAAATTAACAAAGGGGGGCATGGGGAAATGTTTCCCCATGCATTCTCTGACCTTTGAAGCACAAGAAACGTGGAGGAAACACCCCCCATCCTAGCGGACACATCCCCGTGGAACATTGTCTATAAATAAGACATTCCTCATTGTAATGGAAACTATTGAAAAAAAAAACTTTTTTCTTGTCTCTTGTCTAAGGCTTTATGGAATGGATGATCAACCTTCTTGAAATGTGGCAAATATTCTTGGAGCACACTAGTTAGTTTTTATTGCAAGTTTAGGATTCTCAAATTCAACTTGGGCACTATTACCCATGCATATGCATGGGTAACCCTTGGGTAACCAAAAAAAAAGAAATAACAATCTCCTATGATCTAGCTTGCCAGCCAGCAATCCCTACCATGATGCACAAATAGCCGCCCTCAGATGCCTCTCACCCATTCTTCAGTTAGTACGTTCATTTATCTAACATATTCATACGATGAAGGTGAGGTCATCTATTATAAGGTAAATGAACCATTTTTGCATGTAAATGCTTTCATTTAATGTTTTTGGCATTTGAGTATGGATCATGGGTTGAAATTGGATTATAGGCCACGATACTTTGGTTTATACTTGTTCCCTTTCTTCACCTTGGTGGTTACCATTTGTTCCTAGTCCAATGTGACCTTCCTTAGGGTTTTTCTTTCACTCTCTAGGAGGGGCACAAATAGGAGGCTCTAACGATGGTAGTGTCCCATGTTATTCATTTTTAACGCTTGTCATCACTTCCCTTATTCGTTCTCCCATCTTTTGACCAGTTGTTATCAATCATTCATGTTGGTTACCTATATACTTCATCCTATGAGAAGAAGGGCTTCGAAATACCCAAATTTGATGCAACCATAAGAAAAGAAAAAAAGTGTAAGCCAAATGTCAAAATGCAAAAGAATGGCAAGGGATGTAAAGCAATCAAAATCCAATTATAACTTGAGCTCTACCCCCTCTTATATGGCCACTCATCCTTGAAAGTATCCATGCATATCATGCCTATCAAAGTAAAAGGAATTTTCAAAGAACATCTTGACCCCGATAAAGCGATAAACTCCCCATTATTAAAGGGCGATTATATTATCTTTATTGCATGATGATCAATGAAGTTTGTTAAACAAGCCAAAACAAATAAAGGAAAAGGAAAACAAGGGGGCTTGAAAAAAAAAGGCGAGGGGGAAGGTAACTCAACCAACTAAGCGCTCCCTCTACAAAGACGCTCATAGATGAAGGTTTTACAAAGCATAGTGTAAGACTATGACACTTTTTATGAAGTAAACTCCGAGCCATAACACCTATCACTTGCACCTATCATTCGAAAGTGCCGGCCTACGAACTATTCCTCCCCTTAGGGTTCGAAGCACCCAATAGGGTCAAGTGATAACCCTCCCATACATTAGTCTAGTAACTTGTATACAATCATAAGCTAGTGACACATTTGAAGATTATACTTTTGTGAAGTACTTTGGTGGCCTTGACATTAAATATAGTCCATGTTACCCCTTTATATTAGCAAGGGTATCTGTATAATGATGTAGCATTTTGCACCATTGTAAGCCCAAGGTCAAAAGTCAAAAGGAATGTAACAACCATGTGAGGCCTTGTAGGCATCCTAGACCTTGTGTCATGTTGTGTCAGTTTGTTATGGTTTGACCATCGCCAATCCCTTTGAGTTTACACTTTGGTTCCATCCATCCTATATAGGAATGGAGGACCCTTGATAGGCTAATATGAAGACTCATGGTTTGATGGGAGCCTTCTTTGTAGAGGTGATTACCAGGGTAGCGGCTAGTTCAACCTATCTCGCGTGCACCTATTTCTTACTACATGGTTATGAGTTTATAGAGTTTATAGGTGACCTTGGCTTTGGAATAGTATCCCTTAGATGATTCTCATATATGGAAATCTCACAGTTGGCATCATTTCACGTTTACGAAGGCAGTTCATGTTTTCCAGTGCAAAGTGGTCCCAGAAATAAAATAAAAAATGTCAGCTTGGTCTCAAATTGTTCAATTCAGTAAGAGGATGACATACCACATGGAATTTCTTGAATCAAAGAAGGCATGCCCAAGTTATGGTTGCTCAAAGCTAGTCAACAAGTGCTATAGGTCTTCCAAGGGCATAACAAGCACAAATCTTGATAGAGTTTGACATGCAATACGTCAAAATTGGTCTACAAAAGAAGAACAAAACCCATGTCTCAATTTCTCTAAATTCCTAAGGGCATTAGAGATGCAACACAGGGCATGATGATGTGATAGGTAGTGATGATGTGGCAACGCAAGGCATAATTTGGTCAAATAAAGGAAGAACCAGATGAATCAGGCCGAGTTACAGCAAACCTAGGCGGTAGAATTGGCAAAATCATCAAGGCGTTGGAGAACTAGAAAAAGGTGGTCAAATTCAAGTCATTGTTCATGGAAAGGTCAAGTCAAATGGCAAGATAGCTGTTGGAAAGGTCAAGGAGAACATTGGAGCACTAAAGGCTACTATTCCTCATCTTGTTGGTTTCCAGATTCTTTGCAAGTGGAACATTAGGCTTCCTTGGATTTTGTGAGAGTTAATTCGACTCCTTAATGGGAAAATTCATGAATTTAATGTAATATTTTATTAAAAATCAATTAGTCTCCAACATGTGAATGACTAGTAAATATTATTTTCTAGAGGGAGTAAAACTAGTTGTTAGCAACTTAGCCAGCCATTATCTAGCCATTAGAAAAATATATATATATATAAAAGGCTAGGCTCTCCTCTAGTAATTGTGGTTAATTGAAATCATTCTATGACATTCAATAAAAAACCATTTTGCAAAATACTTGTGTATTGGATTGATTCCTCTATGCTTTCTTTTTGTAGCTTTAGCCTAGAATTTATGCTTAATAGACTAACTTACAGATATAGTTTGGTTATCACAAAGCTGCTATAATGATCCATTGAGGAATAGACAGTCACGTTGAAGGGGGAATTTTCACCTCACCCTTAGCTACCATCAAGAAGACACAATCTAAGTGTTGGACAAGCCCTCTAGGGGGAATCTTCAACCAGATTTGTGGGATATTGGTGGCACTATTGCTATAGTAGTTGGGGCATCTCGAATGAGTAAATCCTCCTAGTGGAATCAAATTGTATTGCAGGTTATTCTAGATGGGTTTGAGTGGAATAGTATCACCCCCAACTCTTCATTCACTCTTAATCCTCAAGGGAAAGCTAACAAAGAGTGGGTTGTAATCGCGATCCAACAAAGTGGTGAGAGAAGGCCAAGGTAAGCTTCGTATCTCAACCACTTTTATTCAGAAAATTTAAAACATTTTCCTTTATTTTTATATACTAATGTTGCAGATTTCCGATCTTTCTAGCTAGTAAAACCCTTGGAGAAAAACAGTAAAATTCAATATCTAAACTAAGGAAGAAATACATCTGATTTTGAATTTAATTTCCATATCTTTCACGGGTGTATTTAGTTTTATTTTTGCAAATCTGCAATAAAGGAATGCTATAACAAACAACTTTTTGCAACATTTTCACTTTATAAAGTACTATTTTACAACTATATTTTATTTGTCGTGTTTTAGTTCAAAGTCATTTATTAAGTTTATATCTTAAATATATAGCTAAAATTTAGTCATATCAACCCCTTAAAAGATTATTTGTTTCCTAAAATAAATTTGTGGGTTGTGCACCCAAGGATGTTGACCCCAAGACCTCCAAAACTGAATTTTCAGCTTGTTGGAAATTAAATTTTGTCATTAGGTCAAAGAATAAAAGTGGTCTAAATTGATCAATTTTTAGTCTTCTAGCCTCCCCGCCCCTAAACACAAGATCTAGAAGTGTTCCGGAACTTTTGAGTGAGTTTTCAAAAGTTTGGCTAGCTGATTTATACATTTTCTGCAGAAATTATAGAAAACAGAGCAGCAAGCAATTTTACAAAGCAACCCCCTTAACTGAGTGTCCGGAAAACCAAATAAACGTGAAAATCGTAAAACTATCGGTAAAAAATCGGCAAACGTCGGCTAGGCCAAAAAATCGTGATTTCGAGATAAAATCGGGATGTTATCAAGATGTTCGCAACACTGATAGAAACAAATATATTTGGTTAGAATATTTTTAGTACACCAAAATTGACTACTTATATGCTATATTTAACAAACTTTGAGTGTCTTTTGCTTTCTTCTTAGTATTCTACATGCAAATTTTGCAGACCTATCAAACAAGACAACAAATAATTTTATGCAGTAACTCTTCTAACCACGTGACAAATCACAGAAATATTTGTATTTCTAGTTATTATGCTTTGAGTCCACTTTCATTTGTAGGTTTTCTATATTCAGCCAACAAACCAGCAAGAAGAACTCCTCCCTTAAACCATTGGACTCCGTTAATAGGCACCGTTCTAGAGAAATTTGGTTAGAGTTAGCTCACAAGAAGCCTCCCATAGCCCTTTTGTAGTAGTTGGGCTTAAAGTGTGGGCATTTGGGTTGAGGTGACTGCATGTGTGCGCCAGCCATAACTGGTAGTACAGAATCTTCAGCAACCTACTAAATAAAACTATAGCAGTCCACCTTGATGCTCTTATGGTTCTTGTACCCATGATGATAATCTCACTTGACTCCTTGAATACATGCTAGATGATTCTTCTGGTCTAGCTGTTATCAACATAAATATGTATAAATAATAGTGAATAATAGTTAATAATAATAATTAACAGTTATGAACCTGCATGGCATAGAATAGACAATGATAGGGTGTTCTGATAGAGGCACTCCATGGTGAAAAGGACATCAGTTAAAAACTTTGTCAGCGAAAAACCAGCCAAGCTAAGGGTTGGTGTGGCCTAGGCCGAGTTCAATCCCTGGGATATTTTGATGGCTTAGATGCCCCTAGGTCATGGCTACTCAAGCCACAAGTTAGGTGTTTCAATCATCTCAAGACTCACATTACCTAACAAATTAAAAAAATAATTAACAATTATGAAAAAGCATGTCTCAAAGGACATGACTATTCATGGAAGGGCACATGCCTAGGTATATAAACAAGGGCCCTTATGTGTAACCAACCATATCAATTGTACATTCATACATAAATATTATTTGTCCTATGGCAGATATTCTCATATTCCAGATATTCTAAATATTCGTGTGTATGAACTTTGTTCGTTACATTGGTATCAGAGCCTCATTCTTCGATTCCGGCCTTTGGCCATCGACAATTGGTCAAAAAAATTCCATTGCATTAATCACACAGATTTTTGGAGTTTCTCCACTCTGCGGGCTTTGTTGACGCTCAGGCCCTTGGCCATTAATAGAGAGAAAAAAATTGTATATTAGGAACAAAAAAGAGAGATATTATTCAAAAAACCAAAAAAATATAAAATTCAAAACTTTATTATTTATATATATAAGTAAATAAACAAATAATTATTATAAAAAAATAAAATAAGAAAAAAGGAAAAAAAAAAAGATTGCATGTAGCCCATCGCACACGATTCCTAGTGACCAGCCACCATTGCCAAGGAGTGACTGCAAACATAGGTAAAAAATTAAAGTCAAATTCAAGATCGACCACTAAACCCTAGTATTATTGACTATTGCAGTTGAATTTGCTTACAACCAACATTGCAAAAAAAACGAGTTGATTCTATTGTGAATATATACACAAGGTTTAGACGTCGTATGATCCTTGACTCATGGCCTTTCCACTGGCTAATATAAGGCGAAGGGCATACTATAACAAGAAATGTCAATTGACCATCTTGAATTTAGAATTGTTGTTGTTGTAAATATATCTATCAAATTATATATATATATATATATATATTCCTTTTATAAATTTATCTAAAATTCCTGGAAAACTTCAAATAATTTACTACAAACCCCATAAAATACATTCCACAATTTTTGCTTTAATATCACTGTAATATCCCTTTGCCAAAGTATGCTAGCACAACTTGCAAAATATTAAATTTCTCTTTTAGGAATTTTGACAAACACTTTGTGTTCAAGCTTTTCTTCGAACACTTTGTAAGCAAAATAAACAAACACTTGACAATAGAGATATTTCAAGGCACAACCAAAATTTTATTAACTTCATCAAGGGGTTTACGTGCCAAATATCAATTTGTAAACCTGTAATACAACTCAATAATATAGCTAGAATAACTCGGCCTTCAAGAAGGATGATCTCGACCCTCAATAATGGATCTCGGCCCCAGCAATTTGATAACTTGGCCCCCTTTTTACACTACTCTCCATAATAGGCACTCTCACTAAACAAACTAAGCCTTCTTGGACAACTCGGTCTGCTACAAAATTTGGCACCTCGGCCCAAGAAAATATGTCAAACTCGGCCCCAGTAAAACCCACAAACTCAGCCTCTTCAAATCACGGCTCGTCTCCTAGCAAGTACAATAAATTCAGCCCTTGTGACTTAATGATCTCGGCCTGCAAACATGACGAATTTGACCCAAAAAACTCAGCCCTTGCCAATCACGAACTCAACTTCTGCAACAATGTTAAACTCATCCCTACAAATAAAAGATCTTCAGCAAATACACTCAGTCCCAGCTAATAAAGATTTTTGGCAAATAAACTTGGTCCCAGCAAATAGAACATCTCCAGTGAATAGAAACTCAAACACCAGTAATTTGGCCTTCACAATATACTTCAAACCTGCAATGATAATAACCAAAGCTCAGAAAATTAACCCTTCAGCCAAGGGCTTCTCCTCTGGAAAATTAACTCCAAACAACTACAAAATCTCTTGTCTGAATAAGCGGAAGATCTAAAGTAATCTCCCCAGAGAGCTAACTAGGGTGCCACATGAAGTCCACAAAAATCAGCTGAAGAGTTCCGCCTGAAACCCTTGCACCAAACTCGCTTGAGCCAAATCAATTCTCTAGAAATGTTAGACAAATATAGAATGATTAAGAAGTGACCCCCTCTCCCCTTTTAAAGATTTGTTGGACCTTTCTCCTATTGAAAAATCAAGGTCAACTAGATTAGGGTGATTTCTCTTACTTTGATAGCTGCTTGTGATGTTCTTTTAACTCGATGTACTTGTTATTAGCTTCTTCTTTCACTTGATTTTTATTGAGTTCTTTATCATCAAACAGCTACCAAACAATGAAGATCAATGAGACAAGAGGACACAAAATGTAGGTTGCAAGCCAAGGCCAAAACCTCTCCTCTTGAGAGGAAAACCCACAAGAATTCTTCTCTTCTTATAGAACTTTCAAATGATGAATTCCAAAACCTATGACCCTTGAAAAAGACGCCTCCAAGACCAAGGCATACCTCTTCTTGATGAACTTGCTCTTCTCAAAGTTAACTCAAGTCAACCTTGCTTCACAACAGCTGCAACTACTTCTTCAACTGCAATTTCAGACCTGCAACTCTTTAATTGCAACTTCGGCTTCTTCTGTAGAAACCCTAGCTCGCACGTGTGAGTGGAAGATGTTAATTTAGGTCTCCTTTTTAACTCACTCAAAGTGCTTCTTCTTCCTTAGTAATTCAGATGTTGGCATTATGATGCATGTGTTGAACTTGATGGCAACCCTCTCATAGAAGAACATCTCACTTACATATAACTGGATCAATCTACAGATGTGACTAAATGCATGGGATGCAGGACAGCTCAAAGGAATAAGAAGATCAAGTTCTAAGTATGACAAGTTAGCTTTGCCATCAAGTCCAAAGGGGGAGATTGTTGGCATTATGAGACAAGTGTTGTCCTTGATGGCAAAATGACAGATTATAGTGCAGCAGGTCAGTAGCAAAGAATTGATGATCAGACTACAAAGAATGAAGAAAGAAGAGTATATACGCAGGTTCACTATATACCAAGTAGGGTATACACGCAGGTTCACTATATACCAAGTCGTGTATACGCAGGTTCACTATATACCAAGAAGGGTATACACGCAGGTTCACTGTATACCAAGTCGCGTATACGCAGGTTCGCTATATACCAAGTAGGGTATACATGCAGTTTCATGCACGGAAAAGCGCGTACATGTCGGAAAGCTTACTTTTGGTCCGTGGTAGTTAGTCCTCGGTATTTGAACCTATGGTTTTGGACCGTGGTATTGAGCAAGGCCTAAGACTATAAAAGGAGAAGAAGATCATTAGGCAAGGGCATCCAAAAAGTCTTGAATATCTGAGGAAGTATGAGATCCAGTATGCAGGTTATGGGTTGATGATGCATTGCTTGATCTAAGCTAAGGAGGGATCTCACCGGTGGATGGAGAACAAGATCTAAGGATAGATCGGGATCAAATGGTTTGAAATGAACTATTTCTATATGATTGATTATGTTTATTCTAGATCTGTATACTGACGCATGCAATGATATGAACTGGGTATAACTTAAGTTTATAATCGCTGCAAGTCATGATTGAATATTTATAGATCTGTACGCGAGTTGGCTTTGGTGTAAGCGCGTATATACGCAGGTTGAGTTCATTGTAGTAGCGTATACCTTTTGAGCTATGATATTTGGAGTTACAGGTGGTTCTGGTTGTTAAAGGGTTCTGATGACAGTTTAAAGGTGTCAGTATTCTCCATATCTTGTTTGGCTGATTGTGTTTAGCTTCAATATTGATGGATGAGAACTAATATTGGATCAGGATCATAATGACTCATATTTATGAGATCTGATGGACTAGATCTGGGTGCTAACGCATATATTATCCTTGTATATGTCATGATCTGGTTATGTCTGAAGTCATGAAGTGCAGCAAAGTTATGAATAAGTGATTAATGACATATACGCTAGTTCATCTTGATGAAGTTGCGTATACACGCAGGTTCGGCACTTCCAAGTAGCGTATGCACTCTGATGCATGATTTTGATAGTACAGGTTATGATTGTTATTGCAGAGTGCTCTCTGTGTTCTGGTGACTGTGTTGTTGACAGGGTTTCAGTGTTTTAGTGATTCAGAGATTGATGATGAGTATCCAGTCTAAAAATGTGTGAAATGTGGTACCTGGAGGAGAGAAGATTGTAGGCCGACGCCTACGTACTAGTATCTTAGCTAGTACAAGAGCAAAGGGGGTTGGAGCTCCCTTCCAGGAGAGTCTGGAGAACGAAAGAAAGTTGTAGCCTTCTGCAGGTTGTAGCCTGCATGCTGGTAAAGGACTGCACCAGTACATTGTAAAAGAAGTTTCTTAATAAAGGAAGATAGAAATGAATTGCAGCAGGTGGTTTTCACCCACATTGGGTTTCCACCTTATATCATGGTGTTCATGTGTGCTTCTTGTGTGTGATGATCTGTTCTGTTTTTACTGCTCATATGGTTAATGAAGTTCTAATGCACTAACTAAAGATCAACATTTAATGGATTAACTGAATCATAAGTATTTTGGATATACGCTAGTTGCTTTAGACACAGCTGCGTATACATGTGGGTTCCCTTGAATGAAGTAGCGTATATGTATCTAAGTATGGAAATGTAAAAGTTTTATTGATCTGATAATACTGATTCACCCCCCCTCTCAGTATTATTTCCAACAATTGGTATCAGAGCAGGTCCTTTGGTAGAAGCTTGATCGCTTGAAGGAGATCCGTGGAACTATGGGAAAGAAGCTTAAGAAGAAAGCACCTAAGAAGAAGAAGACATCTCAGAAGAACTATGACAGTGGGAGAATCGATTGGGGATTAGGTATAAGAAGCTCTTCAGATTCAGAATCAGATTCAGAATCATTTCAGAATGAAGATGAACTATCAGGTACGAATTTGCTATCCTCTGATGTTCCAGCTATCTATCCATTTGGAAAGGATGGAAGTGATAACGAAACAACTGAATGTGCTCTTATGGGTGAGGAAGAAGGATATCAAATAGAGGCAGAATTTAACAGGTTGACAAACAAAATTAGTGAACAAGAAAGACTTCTGAACATAAAGAGTGGTGCCCTCAAAGAAGCTGTTACTAGACTAAAGGCTCAACGAGAGTTATTCAAGGACAAATATCAAAAGTTGCAGGATGAAGTAACATCTCTAAGAGATGAAGTCAATGAAAGAAGCACAACCATCAAGAAACTCAGAGATAGATCCAGTTACTATGAAAGTCTTGAAGCCACAATCCGCTCGCTAAAGGAAGATCTTGAAGAATCAAGGAAGCAGAATAAAGATCTACTCCAAGCTAATGAAAAACAGGTAAACGAAGTTATCAGCTTAAAATCTCAGCTAGAATGTGCCTTCAGAATTCGTCAAATGCAGCAGGATCTGAATGAAGAACAAGAAAAGGAGATTCTCAAACTAAGGCATCAGTTGGAAGAAGGAAGGAAAGCTGAAGAAGACATGAAGAAGCAATATCTTGGAAAGGAAGAACAACTTCAAGTTGAGGTAAATATCTTGAAAGGTAAATTAGAAGAAAAGGATAAACTGTTGCAATTTCAAGATAGTACTAAAGCCTTGGATGATATTCTTAATAGTCAAAGGTCTCCTGCTATCAAGACTGGTCTTGGTTTTCATGAATCTGTTGAAGGTGAATCTAGTTCACAAGGTGAGGCAAGGAACTCTAAAGAGAAATCTAAAATGATCAACAAGGAGATGAAAGGTCAACCCCATCAACAATCAAGGAAAGATACTCCTCAAAGAAAATATTTTACTCCTCCTATGAATAATGTTGAATGTTATGTATGTCATAATCTTGGACATGTTGCAGCTAGATGTGGAAGAAGAAGGATTCAAGACCATCATGTAGAAAGATCATCACATTCAAGGTACTTTAATGGATATTGTTTTTCTTGCAATATGTTTGGTCACAAAGCTGTTGATTGCTACAGGAGGAATATGAAACATGTAAGATGTTATGCATGCAACAAGCTTGGACATACAGCAAAGGAATGTAGAAACAAAGTACGGGCACCATACCAAAAGAAGAAAACATCATCACGCTTGAAGATATGGAAGAAGAAGGAAGTACAGTCAGAAAGATATGGCACAGCACAATATAATCAGACACAGCACAGCACAAACATAACAGAATCAGGGGGAGCTGAAAGTGTAAAACTTTAGTGTCCTGAATCTCATACGCAAGTTTCTTAAAGGGAAGTCGCGTATATACGCGAGTTAGACACTGCAAAGTCGCGTATATGTCAGTCTGAAGAAAATGCAGTAGGGACAGGTTCAGGAAAAGGATTTGTTATGTTTCAATCCATTATTCTCTCTCTTTGATAATGTTTACAGTCTGCTGAGGATGTGTGGAAATGTCTTGATACTTGTAAAATGTTTAGAAGGGTTTGATCCTAACTTGATGATGATGATGTCTTGATGCTTATTGTTGATATATGCGTGATCAGATCTAACAGTAAACAGATGGCTCAGGATGAGAGGGAACATATGCCTTTGATAATGCATTGTTGGCATTTAGTCCTTGGTGATGATGTTTATATGGCTAAACGATATATCTTGCTATGATGTGGTTGTGAGTTGTCTATGATAAAATCTCATATGATGCTTGGGGTTACATAGTAGATATGCAGATCAGATTTATGGTTGATTCTTTGATGATGCATATATGGTGTTTACATGGTGATCTTCATAAGGATAAGGAAAAGTACAAAGCTTGAATACACATCTTCCTCACTTGATGATGAGTCGCTCATATACTGCTGTTGTCATATGCATAAAGATCATACAGTTATGATGCAGGCACTCATGTGGATAAGGATTGTTGTTGTTGATGATATCAAGAAGTTTTGTCAAAAGAGCTTGAGCTCAAGATACATAGTGCTGATACATGGATGACTACTCAAAGTCGCTTTGTTGGAGACATGATGATGAGTTCGTATCTATATGATGATAGGTTGATACTTACATATGTTCCCAAGTAATGATACTTGGATCATGTAGAGCTTGATATTGATGAAATGGCTATGGTGGTTTCACATATGATATAATGTGAATGATTTCATGATGATGTTTTAAAAGGATGAGTCGACAGGACATTTACAGGTTGTTGAAGCTTGTCTGTTTCAAATAAAAGTTGGTGTACGCGAGTTGGATGAGGGGAATCCGCGTACATACGCAGATTTATGCAGGTGCAGTCGCATATATGGAATTCTGAAGAAAATCAGCAAGAACAGACTCTAGTTGAAGAGAGTCTGATATGGGTCTGTCAGAGACCATCAGGCACAGGTTCAGGGGGAGCAGATAATCTTCTAACAATGCATTGTTGGCATTACCTTAGAAGCTCTTGGTTCTAGTACTCAAGCTGTTTTTTATTCAGGTGGATCAGCTGCAGAAAGAAGATCAGAAGGAGAACATGATTTCTGATATATACAGTGATTGACAGATGCTGCTGATAGTAGTTATTGATGAATTGCATAGTCTTGATATTTCATCTCTATGTCATATATCTATTTTGTGGTATCTATTTCATGGTGTCAAGGTCATGTAACTGCCTATATTGGTTTCCCCACTATGTCTGGGATGATTGATGTGTTTGGTTGTCATGTGTAAATTTCTGATGTATCCCCACTTGGTTGGGTAATGGTTGTATGTATTGAGTCATTTGGTGCTAGGAAGGTCTTTTATGATGTATAAGTCATGGTTCTTCTTGAAGAACATCTTTTGCAGATCTTGCCTTCAGTCAGGAAGAGCATGAACAGCACACTTCAGCAGTACAGAGACTTGGCATGTACTCAGGGGGAGTATGGACAGCAGAATGTTTATCAAGGAAAGAGAATATCTTGGTCCACCCTTTGCCCTTGATGTCAAAGGGGGAGAGTGATTTGGTGTTGTTGCCATCAAGTCCAAAGGGGGAGATTGTTGGCATTATGATGCATGTGTTGTACTTGATGGCAACCCTCTCATAGAAGAACATCTCACTTACATATAACTGGATCAATCTACAGATGTGACTAAATGCATGGGATGCAGGACAGCTCAAAGGAATAAGAAGATCAAGTTCTAAGTATGACAAGTTAGCTTTGCCATCAAGTCCAAAGGGGGAGATTGTTGGCATTATGAGACAAGTGTTGTCCTTGATGGCAAAATGACAGATTATAGTGCAGCAGGTCAGTAGCAAAGAATTGATGATCAGACTACAAAGAATGAAGAAAGAAGAGTATATACGCAGGTTCACTATATACCAAGTAGGGTATACACACAGGTTCACTATATACCAAGTCGCGTATACGCAGGTTCACTATATACCAAGTAGGTATACACGCAGGTTCACTGTATACTAAGTCGCGTATACGCAGGTTCGCTATATACCAAGTAGGGTATACACGCAGTTTCATGCACGGAAAAGCGCATACATGTCGGAAAGCTTACTTTTGGTCCGTGGTAGTTAGTCCGCAGTATTTGAACCTATGGTTTTGGACCGTGCTATTGAGCAAGGCCTAAGACTATAAAAGGAGAAGAATATCATTAGGCAAGGGCATCCAAAAAGTCTTGAATATCTGAGGAAGTATGAGATCCAGTATGCAGGTTATGGGTTGATGATGCATTGCTTGATCTAAGCTAAGGAGGGATCTCACCGGTGGATGGAGAACAAGATCTAAGAATAGATCGGGATCAAATGGTTTGAAATGAACTATTTCTATATGATTGATTATGTTTATTCTAGATCTGTATACTGACGCATGCAATGATCAGAACTGGGTATAACTTAAGTTTGTAATCGTTGCAAGTCATGATTGAATATTTATAGATTTGTACGCGAGTTGACTTTGGTGTAAGCGCGTATGTACGCAATTTGAGTTCATTGTAGTAGCGTATACCTTTTGAGCTATGATATTTGGAGTTACAGGTGGTTCTGGTTGTTAAAGGGTTCTGATGACAGTTTAAAGGTGTCAGTATTCTGCATATCTTGTTTGGCTGATTGTGTTTAGCTTCAATATTGATAGATGAGAACTAATATTGGATCAGGATCATAATGACTCATATTTATGAGATCTGATGGACTAGATCTGGGTGCTAACGCATATATTATCCTTGTATATGTCATGATCTGGTTATGTCTGAAGTCATGAAGTGCAGCAAAGTTATGAATAAGTGATTAATGACATATACGCTGGTTCATCTTGATGAAGTTGCGTATACACGCAGGTTCGGCACTTCCAAGTAGCGTATGCACTCCGATGCATGATTTTGATAGTACAGTTGGTTATGATTGTTATTGCAGAGTTCTCTCTGTGTTCTGGTGACTGTGTTGTTGACAGGGTTTCAGTGATTCAGAGATTGATGATGAGTATCCAGTCTGAAAATGTGTGAAACGTGGTACCTGGAGGAGAGAAGATTGTAGGCCGGCGCCTACGTACTAGTATCTTAGCTAGTACAAGAGCAAAGGGGGCTGGAGCTCCCTTCAGGGGAGTCTGGAGAACGAAAGAAGGTTGTAGCCTTCTGCAGGTCGTAGCCTGCGTGCTGGTAAAGGACTGCACCAGTACATTGTAAAAGAAGTTTCTTAATAAAGGAAGATAGAAACAAATTGCAGCAGGTGGTTTTCACCCACATTGGGTTTCCACCTTATATCATGGTGTTCATGTGTGCTTCTTGTGTGTGATGATCTGTTCTGTTTTTACTGCTCATATGGTTAATGAAGTTCTGATGCACTAACTAAAGATCAACATTTAATGGATTAACTGAATCATAAGTATTTTGGATATACGCTAGTTGCTTTAGACACAGCTGCGTATACACGTGGGTTCCCTTGAATGAAGTAGCGTATATGTATCTAAGTATGGAAATGTAAAAGTTTTATTGATCTGATAATACTGATTCACCCCCCCTCTCAGTATTATTTCCAACATCAGATTCCCAAACTTCAGCTCCTTGTGATGGTTTCAATTCGGTCTTTCCTGCGGCAAAATGATGCCTTGGTTTTCTTCGCATGTGTGGGAAGATTTAGCCCAAAACAGTTCTTAAAAGTTTGGTTTCTTCTTCCTTGCAATCTCCTCCTTCTTCACTCTTGTTTTTAGTCTCTTTCTTCTTTTTCACGAGCTGATTGGATGTGTCTTCAAGTGAGGTCGAGTATCTCTTATATATATGTTTCTCTTGGAATTCAAACAACCCTGCATGAGGCCGACTTCACTGTAAGGAGGCTGACTTGCTCCTTGTAGGCCAGCTTGGTCTTGGAGGGAGTCTTTTGACTTCTTTTGACATGATATAATATGCCCAATGGGGTCTTACATATATGAGAATGACTCAATTGACTTTTTGACTCTATGACAAACCCTAGAAGCACTTAATGGGTGCTTGACCTAAATAAAATTGACCTTGAGCATGAAACCCAAGCTGTAAAAATAATAATAATATTTTTTCTTTCTTTTTACAATATACAAGAATCAAGAGTACATTTCATATTTATGAAGAGCGAACCTAGTTACCTATTTCAACATCTCCAACCTTCTAGAAGCACCCGTTTATTTTTATTTTTAATTGATAAAATCACGAAGTGAGTTTTTCTTATTTTCTCCAAGTGACTTTTGCCCCTTTTTGGCCTTTTCTCCAATTAAATAATAAAAACCACTTTTCTCCTCTTTTATTTTAATAATTGACTTTTTATTAACTAATTTAAGTCACTTTTAACCCTCGAAAATGCTTAATTTGCTACCATGATCACACTAGCCACTCAAAAGCCCCTTTCATCATCCTGCCTTGTAGATTTTTTCGTCCTGATTCCAACAAGCCATTACACTAAGTTGTTCCTCCAAATAATCAATCCAAAATAGCACCTTAATCGTAAATAATTAAACTATGCCTGATAATAACCTTAGGAGTTAGTTTTTTGATAGAAAAGGTAAGCTGGAGAATAAGTGGAACCATGAACTATGGATTCCATAAATAACTCAACATTTGTAATATTCCTAATTAGCCATGGCTAATTGGAATATTCGATTTTGCTCAATTTTGCCTTATATAGCTATTTATAAATAAAAAGGTGAGGAGAGGGGGGACATACTCACTTCATAAATAAAGACACTCCCTAGTAGCACAACGTTGTAACTTAAAATGTGAGCCAAGGGGGGCCAAAGAACCACGTAGAGGAGGGGCCCACGTAGACACTTGGAGTGACTGCGCAGATGGTGAGAAACACGTGGCAAGAGGAAAGCTATGTTGGAGGAGGTAAGCCTTGGGATTGAGAGACGCCAGCGATATAAAGGAGAGAGGAGCCTCCTCATTTTGGCATTCGATTATGAGCATTTGAGCTAGTCACTTTGACTTGGAGCACGCTGGCTGTTTAGCCTGTCTGCAGCACTGTTTAGTGCACTGAGTGTCTCCGTTCGGAGATCTCACCCTTAGCCCCGGGGGACTTCGAGTGCCTACTCGGGAAAGGTATTTTCAGCAGTCTTTTTGCAGTAGTTTTGATCTTTGGCATTGAGGTGGAGCTGAGCATTGGAAGACTGCGCAGTCTTGAGAGAGAGGGACGCAGTTCTTCTAGGAGCAGTTCTGGGTTGAGGATTTGTGGAGGAGTTGAGCTGGGATATTGAGCAAGGGATCAACTCTTGCATATTGGAGGGGTTTGGCAGAGTTTCAGGCAGTATTTTGGAGGATTCTACTCAGTGGCAACACAGGGCCTTGAGGGATTGCGTGATTCCCCAAGGGGGCGATTTTCGGGGGTCGACCATTTCAGAAAAGACTTCTGGGTTTTTCTAGGTTTTCTGAGTAGGGACGGATTCCAGAGTTTCAGCATTTTCTGAGGGGAACAGCCCCAAAATCTCATTTGATTTCCAGCAGTAGCAGCAGCATGGTAGTTTTCCAACAGCATCCACGTAGAGGTCATTCCTTTGTTATTCTGAGTCTATTTCTTCACTTGCCTGGTGCAAGTCGAGGTGCCATCCTTTTGATCACCTCCTGTACTCATTCCATTAATCGGTATAATAAAATGGCTTAGCATTTCTCTCTGCATTTCTCAAGTATCTGCTTATATTCCATGCTTATATTATTATATGTTACACCACTGTTATTTTTATCATTTTGAGTTTCCCGGTTATTATATTATTTGTGCATATTTGGTTGGAGTTTACTGGGGTTTTGGGGAAAATCTCTGAAATGGGATATTACAACATTTTAAACTAAATGTCTTTTTTGTGAAGCAAAATTTATGTTTCGGTCGATAATGTTGAAAATTGGTAGCTAGGGGATGAATTTCCTTGAATAAAATTTCATTTATGACTATTCTAGAGTGACTTTTTAAATATAGAAGTCATGTCTATCATTGCAACCATGACTTTCCAAAACCAGTAAGTCACCTTGCTTCAATTGGTAATCATGTATAGATGATGGAAAATCTCTTAACTTAACCTTAATCAATCTAAATTGTTTAACTTTTAAGTTAATCATCAATATTATTAATATTATTATTATTACACTTATAATACTAGAATATTATCTAAAGAGGAATTACATGTCACCTCTCCTACTTGGCACTCAATCATGCCACTTCACATCTCTCTCCTTGATGGCAAATCAAACTCTCTCATTCAATGATACATTTCTCTCTCTCTCTCTCTCTCTCTCTCTCTCTCTCTCTCTCTCTTAAAGGATTCATTCCCCTCTCTCTTTAATGCTCTTATGCACCTCTTACACTCTCTTACACACTTTAATGACTCGTCATAAAAAGATTCCTCTTACACCTCTTTAATGCATATGTTACACTTCTCCTTAATAGCTTGAATTACTAAGGCATGTGTTTTCCTTCATTATGGCACAAGTCACTAAGGCATGTGTTCTCCTTTTTTATGGCACAAGTCACTAAAGCGTGTGTACTCCCTCTTCATGGCATGAGTTACTAAAGCAAAAGTACCTCCTTTATGGCATAAGTTACACTCCTATTTTGGCATTTGTAACTTCTCCTCAAGGCATGGGAGTTACTCCTTCATGAATTCGACATCCTTGCTCTTCCTATATATTTGTACCTCTCATCCTCTCTACTACTCACTTGTGCATTGTGAAAGGAGAGTACGAACTTGAAAAAGAGAGAACTAGAGATACTAGAGAAGAATTGAGAGAGAGAGAGAGAGAGACTTGAAGAGTAAGCGCAGAACTTGGTGAGCCAAAATAATTCAATGTTTGCATCAGCTACTGCTATCAAAGATTTTCTTCCAATTTGGGTGAACTTATTCTTTCTCTCATTGTATTTTGTACCTCTGTTGAACATTTGATTTCTAATAGAAGATGAATCTAGTTGGGTATTCCCCTTTTGGGTTTTTCTTTGGTCATTGGATCTAAAGTCACTATGTCTTATTGAGTTCTTGGTTGTCCTTTATTGTGTATATGGTTTATGTTCTATCTACCATTTCTTAACTAATATTGCAAATTGAAAGAAGTTATTGGATCAAGTCATTTTTACAGCAAGAACTTCAGAATTTCAGCATGGTATGAAAGCTTTGGTGAAGACAAGCTCAAGAAGACAAGTGTTGTTCAAACCAATTTTCTACTAAAATATCTCTTGTTGTTCACTCTAATTACAGCCCATTTTCTGCTAAAATATCTCTTGTTGTCGACTCTATTTGCAATCCATTTACTGTTAAAATATCTCTTGTTGTCCACTCTATTTACAGTTCATTTTCTGCAGAAATATCAAGTGTTGTCCACTCCATTTGCAGCCCATTTTCTGCTGAAATATCACTTCTTGTTCCTTCTACTTGCTGCTCATTTTTTGTTGAAATATCTCCTCTTTTGCTGCTGAAATATCTCATTTACTGTAAAAATATCTCCCGTTGTCTTTTTCTATTTGCTGCTGAAATTTTGAGCAGATCAAGATGTCTTCCTCTTACTTTAAGAATGAAGAGAAATTTGGCGATGTTTCAAACTTCTTCCCTTGGAAGGTCAAATTGGATATTACTCTTGAGGAACATGATGTTTTGGAGTATCTTGAAAAGAAGGAGCAGAACCAGCTGAAAACTCCAATGTTGTTATCAAGGCCAGATATAAGAAATGAGAAGTCAAGGCTAAAAAGATTATCCTTGATTCTCTTGGAGACCACCTCATCACTTATGTTTCCAACTTCACGAAAGCGAAAGAAATGTATGACAAGCTGATTGGAATGTATCAAGTGAACAACTTGAGTCAAATTCTTGCGCTGAAGAATCAACTCAACGATATTAAGAGGAACAGAGGAGAGACCATTCAAGCATACTTCATGAGGATATCAAAAATCAAAGATCAGCTTTCAACTTTTGGTGAAGTTGATTCTAATAAAGAGTCGGTGTTGATTACGCTTAGAGGACTTCCTTCTTCTTGGGAAACTTTTATTACTACCATCAGTAACAAGATAAGTTTCTTACATTTGATGAGCTCCTAGGAAAGCGCAGTCAAGAGGAGGCCAGAATGATTTCCAGAGGAAGAATTCCCAAGCATGAGGGGGGAGAACCTACTGCCTTTGTTGTCCAAGGCAAGAAGAAGAGGCCATCACTATTCGAAAAAGCCTGCTCCCAACAATTCATCTAAATGGAATAAAGACTTATCAAAAGTCCAATGCTACAACTGCCATAATAATGGCCATTATGCATGTGATTTTCTAGAAAACAAAAGAGCACCAAGATCCAACTTCAACAATCATTCCAACAAATCTGATTATAGAAGAAGAGAAGCTCCTTCTACTCGTAAAGAGAGTTTTTGTTCTTCAAGGAACCCAAGGTATGATAACAATGCAACTGAAACACAATCAGAATACTTTCTTACTTTTGTCCTTTCTCGTTCCTTTGCTGCAAATTCTTGTGACAGCTGGTTGGTTGATAGTGGTGCCTCAAGGCACTTTACTGGCTATAAAGAAGTGCTCTCTAATCTGGTTGAGAGGGAGACTGATTTGAAAATCATTCTTGGAGACAACTCTACATATCCTATAAAGGGATCTGGTTTTGTTTCCTTCCATCTAGATCATGGTAAAACCTTAACTCTTCAAGAAGTTTTGTATGTACCTGGTCTGAAAAAGAATCTTGTTTCTATTTCTGCTTTAGAAGATAAAGGAATGAAAGTTGCTTTCATAAATGGTAAAGTTCTCTCTTGGTTGATGAGATCCAGCATGAGAGATGCCTTCACTCTGGGATCAAGATGTGAAGGTTTGTATAAAGTTAATGGAAGACCTATTCATGCATTGATCCATGACAACAATCATCAAAGTGAACTTTGGCACCGAAGGTTTGCTCATTTGCACTATAAAGCATTACCTCATGTGAGAAAGATGGTTTTCGGAATGTCGGAGATTAGATCTGATCATGATGGAGTTTGCCAAGGGTGCGCTAGTGGGAAGCAAGTAAAGGGACCATTCCCTTCGAGCAAAAGTAGAACCAGTCAGGTACTTCATCTTGTACATTCTGATTTATGTGGACCAATGCCTATAACTTCTCTTGGTGGCTACTTGTATTATATAATCTTTGTGGATGATTTTTCTTGCAAGACATGGATCTATTTTTTGAAAAATAAAAGTCAAGCATTTAACATGTTTAAAGATTACAAAGCTTTGGTAGAAAAAACAAACTGGAAAACAAATCAAAATCTTCAAATTTGATAATGGAGGAGAGTTCACTTCAAATGATTTCATTGACTTCTGCAAAGAAGTTGGAATCAGGAAAGAGACCACAATACCGTATAACCCAGAACAAAATGGTGTGGTTGAGACAAGGAATAGAACTATCATGAAAGAAATCAAAGCTATGTTGCATGATCAGAAACTACCAATTTTTTCTGGGGAGAAGCTACTAACACAGTTGTCTATGTTCAAAATAGATCTCACCGTGCCCTAAACAACAAGACTCTGGAAGAAGTCTTCTCTAGCGAAAAACCTGAGGTTGGGCACTTGAGGATCTTTGGCTGTCGTATCTACTTCCACGTGCCAAAAGAAAAGAGAAACAAGCTAGAAGCTTCAGGTAAGAAAGGTACATTTGTTGGTTATTTTGAAAATTCTAAAGCTTACAGAATATATGTACTTAGACAAAGAAATATGGAGTTTAGTAGGGATGTAACATTTGATGAAGATGTAGCTCTTGGAAAGGAAAGAGACACTCCTCTTCCTCCTGCTACTATTGATACTCAAGATGATGCATTTGAGATACATAAAATCCTGAGTCTGAAATTGACCATGTTAAAGAACCCATGGAGCCTGTGGATCCTTTGGATCCTCCTTCATGTGATCCTTTTGCTAAAAGGAGACCTTTATGGCTTCGTGACACCCTTCAAGATGCTGATAAACATGCTGCTCCTAGAAGAACCTTCTGAAAAAGCAAGAAACCATGTCGGTTCCAAGGATATGTTGTAGACATAAGCAACATTATTCAAGTTCAACCATGCACTTTTGAAGAAGTTGTGAAGGCTCGTCGCTCAAGTGTGGAAAGATGCCATGGCTGAAGAATATGAGTCTATCATTCATAATGATGTATGGGAAGTGGTTCCAAGACCCCAAGGTAAATTTTTTGTGTTTTCTAAATGGCTGTATAAAATTAAACATGGTGTTAATGGCATCATTGAAAAATATAAAGCTATATTTGTGGCCAGAGGGTTCTCTCAAAAAGAGGGAATAGAATATGATGAAATCTTTGCACTTCTTGCCCCTTATACAACCATCTTATCTTGCCCCTTACTAGCCAAGGATGGTCTGTTGAAGTTTCTATGTTTACTTAGTTAGAAACCCTTCATGCACTTTATCTGATTTATTCCTACTTACTTGTTATTTTCCTTAACAAGTTATTTATAATGTCAATACTGAAAATAAACACTAGTGCATGCTCAACATATTACAGATCAGCAACTAAAAGAAATAGAAACAAACACACCATATGACACCATTATTTTTGGACTAATGTCCCTAGAAAAACTCAATGTGGGAAAACTGGTGCAGCGATCTGAGGGTTTTCTTATTAAGCAATATCAGAGTACAATCTAGGTGCCGAAACTGTCCTACCCAATAGAGAATTTCCTTGGCAGTAATACCTCTCAGTTTGAGAAATCTCTTGGCTGAAACCCCAGATAATCCTTCCAGCAGCTCCTCAGGACCAATCTGCCCCAGAAACCCCAGCGTCAGCGTTTTCTGGACTGCGTCAGCCCCTCTCTGCCTAGCGTTGGCCCTGCGTCACCCCAGATGGGTCTCCGTCAGCCTTAGGAGGCCCTGCGTCAGCAACGCTAGCCTCTCTGAGGCTCTGCGCAACTCCCAGCTGCCTCTGCATGGCCCTGCCTGAGCCCTGGTTGGCTCTGCATCACTCTCCCTGGCTACTGCGCTGCTCTCCCGGCACTATCTTTGCCTCTCTGTCTCTCTATACTCAATGCCCCTCAGGTGCAACTCCCGATCACTAATTCTATCTCTCTTAGCAAACCCCGCTCTAGAGAATAGAATGACTGATCACTCTGGTGTATTCTCCAAGTGACCCTCAAACCTCCTCTTATACTTTTCCTGTTGACATATCAACGGCTGAGACTAAGTCCCTAATCAACAGATAAGATTAGATCTGGCTTGATCAATGTCTTTTGGACCATTCTAACACAGTTTCATATTAATACACATTAATATTTTATTTTCCCTAAGTTTAGACTTAAGGACTCCATTAAAATACTAATTATTTTAATATCTCCCAAACTGTTTAGAATATGCCCAAACCCTTTCTAGGTATTGGAGATCTCATGTGCCCCAACCTCTCCACCAAATTTCGTGGCTTGAGCACATTCGATGCTACCCCAAATCAACACTCCCTCTTAGTGAGGACTGTGCTCTAGCAATACTCCTTACTGAGTATTACTCTGATCATCCGGCATCGGTCCCTGTGTTGATGCTAGGCCTGTTGCCCACCATCCTTTGCACTATTGTATCCTGAACTGTTGCCCATGGTTCTACCACTGCCATTGCTGCAACTGTACGACAGCTCCCTCTGCATCCGTGTTGTTGTTGGTCCTTTCTCCCAACACTCATCCGCACTGCACCTTCTCTCATCATGCTGCATCGTGTTACTCATTGTTGCATTGCAACTCAATTACTAAGAAGTAACTGATCTCCCAACTGACCTCTCTGATGGGCTAGAGACACCCACTGATGTTGAAGCTCCCTCTGCCGCTGACAAGTGCTCCCTCTCTGACCTTTGCGCTGTTGCAACAACTCCCTGCATCTCGCACCGTTGCACACCTCTCTATGCCATCCTGCACTGGTGCAACACTCCTGTGCCTCTCGCACTGCTGCAACCTGCTAGCCTCACGTTGTCTCAGGACTTCTGCACTGTAGCTCTCTCTGCCGCTTCATCTGCATCTGTCTTTACCCACATCAGCTAGTCCTGCTACTCCTCTTCGAGGCTCCCGTAGCAAGGTCTAATCCAAGAGGCTGGGTACCTCGAGGATCCTGCCCCTCATCGCCTGTAGTCCGCCTAACTACAGCTCGATGTCTCCCCACTTCCGCTCAAGTGGTGCGTGTGCACTCATGGCACAGTCATCGTCTGTCAAAACTTCCTTCTTTGCCCGTGTTGGCGCTGCCTTAGTCTCGGAAGACTCTCCCTTACTCTTCTTCCTTGGACACTGGATCGCATATTGACCCAGCTCCCCACAATGGAAGCACTTGATCTTGGAGAGATCTTTCTTCTTCCGCTTCTCTGTTTTCCCTCAGATGCTAGGGCCACATCTTCCTCCTCCTACTTGACTTTGATCCCCTTGCTGCTGCTACCTGTCTTTGACTACCGTCTCATCTCTTCCTGGCGAAGAGCTACCCATATCTCGTCCCAAGGTGGGAGAGTCCCTCTGCCCAGTATACTCTGGACAAACACCTCCCAGTCTTCTAAGACAACATTCAGGGTTATCCTCACCATCAGCTCCTGATCCGGTGTCGCCTCTATAGCAGTTAACTAATCTTGGATCTCATTCAGTCCTCTGAGGAAGGTGTCAATCGGTTCTCCCTTCTTCATCTGATACGAACTCAACTAATTCTCAAGCAGATTTCTTCTCTACACAGAAGTATGCTCGTACAGCTTCTTGAGAGCCTCCCACATCTCAAATGTTGTCTCCTTCTCGGCTATGTGTGGTACTACATGATCCTTGACCCCGTCAAGGATAATGCTCTTGGCCCTCGCCATCGCCTCTTCGTTCTTGTCATTTTCATTAGGGTCGATTGGGATAGCTATTACCTTCAAGGCAAAGTTCTTGACACGATACCTGTCAAGTACGGATAAGATTCTGGCCTTCCAGACTGCGAAGTTCAATGCTTCGTCTAGTCTATCCTGGTCTCTTACTCTGTGTAGTGCCATGATGCTCCTCTACTTCCCTCTTGGAAGTTCTTTGTTCGACTCCTCTGAGTCTCTACTTTCCATCTGGAAGTTCTCTTCTGAACTCCCTCTGAGTCCTGATTTCCCTCCTGGAAATCCTTTTGTTGCTGTCGAGATGCCCACTACTTTGATCGTCTTGTGCAACTGCACCACTGATCTGGGTTCCTCGGCTAGAAACCCTCGGTAACAACTCCTCTGGCCTTCCTCTGTCAGGTACTGTTCTGACTATAGTACCTCACCAGCTCCACTCTACAATATTCCCGTAGCCTTCTAAACCCCAGCAACATGAAGGTGAGAGCTCTTAGGCTCTGCACAATCCCGGCACCAGCAACCTAGCCTCCTCAGCCAACTGCATTAGCCCTCCCAGCTACTGTGTGGCTCTGCGTGAGGCTCCTTTTGCCCTCCTTAGCCTCTACGCTGCCTCTTCCTGGCTCACCCTTGATGACGCAGGCACTGCGTCACCCTTCCTTGTTGCTGCTCTGCTAGGAACAGCTTTTCAACTCGAGACAGTTGTTTTCTGCTATTGCTCCGCTCAGATGATGTCATTTAGTCCTCCTGTGATCTGCAATCACCCTCTGATACCATGTTGAAGTTTCTAAGTTTACTTAGTTAGAAACCCTCCATGCACTTTATCTGATTTATTCCTACCTACTTGTTATTTTCCTTAACAAGTTATTTACAATGTAAATATTGAAAATAAACACTAGTGCATGCTCAACATATTACAGATCAGCAACTAAAAGAAACAAAAACAAACACACCATATGACACCATTATTTTTGGACTAATGTCCCCGGAAAAACCCAATGTGGGAAAACCGATGCAGCTATCTGAGGGTTTTCATATTAAGCAATATCAGAGTACAATCTAGGCACTAAAACTAGCCTACCCAACAGAGAATTTCCTTGGCAGTAATACCTCTCAGTTTGAGACAAATCTCCTGGATGAAACCCCAAATAATCCTTTTGGCAGCTCCTCAGCACCAATCTGCCCCAGAAACCCCAGCGTCAGCCTTTTCTGGACTGTGTCAACCCCTCTCTACCCAGCATTGGCCCTGCGTCACCTCGGATGGGTCTGCGCCAGCCGTAGGATGCCCTCCGTCAGCAACGCTAGCCTCTCTAAGGCTCTGCGCAGCTCCCGGCTGCCTCTGCGTGGCCCTGCCTGAGCCCTAGTTGGATCTGCGTCACTCTCCCCAGCTACTGTGCTGCTCTCCCGGCACTATCTCTGTCTCTCTATACTTAATGCCTCTCAGCTGCAACTCCCGATCACTAATTCTATCTCTCTTAGCAAACCCCGCTCTATAGAATAGAATGACTTATCACTTTAGTGTATCCTCCAAGTGACCCTCAAGCCTCCTCTTATACTTTTCCTGTTGACATATCAACGACCAAGATTAAGTCCCTAATCAATGGCTAAGATTAGATCAGGCTTGATCCATGTCTTTTGGACCATTCTAACAGCTTCATATTAATACACATTAATATTTTACTTTCCCTAAGTTTAGACTTAGGGACTCCATTAAAAATATTAATTATTTTAATATCTCCCAAACTGTTTAGAATCTGCCCAAACCCTTTCTAGGTATTGGAGATCTCATGTGCCCCAACCTCTCCACCAAATTTTGTGGCTAGAGCACATTCGATGCTACCCCAAATCAACATGGTCCCTTCACCAAATGGATATGAAGACTTCTTTTCTACATGGCTTCCTCAAGGAAGAAGTATTTGTGGAGCAACTAGAAGGCTTTGAAGAACATGACCGGAAAACTCATGTGTGTAGATTGAAGAAAGCCCTCTATGGTTTGAAGCAAGCTCCAAGAGCTTGGTATGCCCGCATTGATAGCTTCTTGATGAAGCTTGGTTTTACTAGAGGTAAAGTTGATCCAAATTTTTACTCCAAGATAGTCGAAGGTATGCCTTTGGTTTTGGTTTTATATGTTCATGATTTATTTTTGACCGGTGGTGAACCTCTTATCATCCAGTGTAAGAGGAAGTTAGCTTCTGAATTTGAAATGAAAGATCTTCATTTCATGCACTAATTTATGGGTCTTGAAGCATGGCAAAAACCTGGTGAGAATTTCCTTTCTCAAGGAAAATATGTTGTCACGCTGCTAGAACGATTTGGTATGACAAAATGTAAATCCATGAATACTCCAATGGAGATGAACTTCAAGAAGCTGTGGTGGTGAAGCTACAAGTCCTAATTTGGTAAATCCTTATGAGGATAGACAACTGATTGGGGCATTGACGTTCTTAGTGAACACTAGACCGGACATATGTTTTGCGGTCAATACTCTGAGCCAATATATGATTAAACCATCTCATGCACACTGGATTGTTGCAAAGCATGTGCTGAGATACCTATATGGGACCATCAATCTAGGACTGAAATATATTGTCGAAGATGTAAGACTACTTGGGTACTCTAATGTTGATTGGGCCGGTAACTCTACTGACAGAAAAAGAAAATTCGGGTGTTGCTTCAGCTTACGATCTACCATAATATCTTAGATGAGCAAGAAGCAAAAGTCTATAGCCCGTAGCACGACAGAAGCTAGCATGTTTAGCTGTGAGATAGTACAGCTGAGGAAGCTCTTTAGAGAGTTGTTTGAGCATGTTCTGGACACAACAGTAATTTACTGTGACAATAAGAGTGGGATTCGACATGCAGAAAATCTCGTGTTGTATGACAAGTCCAAGCATAATGAGATCAAATATCACTATATCCGGGATATGGTGCAGAGAGGAGCAGTAAGACTCCATCATATAGCGATTGGTGACCAAATCGTCAACATTCTTACCAAGGCTTTGTTGAAAGGGAAGTTCTTGGTTTTGAGAGAGCAACTTGGACTGATGGATGTGACCCTTCCTAGAGAGGGTGGTAATGGATGATGAGCATTGGTTGTGCGAAATCCTTGTAATGTGTTGACAAGTGGATCCCCCCAAGCAGAGATGAGACTTCCCCTAAGGCAGAGATGAGACTTGGTTATGTGAGATGTTAGTCTTTGTAGCATCAGAGGTGATTTAGTCTCGAAACTTTGTGAAGAGACTAAAACACAAGAGTTTTCCATAACCCATAAATCGATCTTGGATTAGATGTTAGTCTTTGTAGCATCAAAGGTGCTTTAGTCTCACTTAGATTATTAGCCTACTGTTTATTATTTCCTAAGTTTAAACTTAGAAAAAATCGCTAACTAGTCAAAATTAGTTGAGATAAGGTGTGTGAATCATCTAGAAACCCACACAGATCGACTGGTAAATAAATTGGGCCCTTGATTAAGTTTTAATCTTAGTCGTTGGAGGTCCAACAGAAAATTATAAGAAGTCGATGGGTAGATGGAAAACACACTTGTGACACACACAGAGGTCGATTTCCTTGGAGAGTTCGATTTTCCAGAGGCAGTAGTCGGAAGAGTTCGATCTTCAGAAGGACGCACAAACAAGGAGGGGCAAGGGCAGTGGGGTCGGAGGAAGATTTTTCAATTCCAGCGAGTACATTGCAGAGGGGCAGAGAGCCACAGAGGGGCTGCGCAGAAGCCTCTAAAAGGCAACTCAATTATGTTGGGGAGAAGCAGAGTTTCAGTTCCAAAGGCTAGAAAGACTTTCTAGAGGCCAGGAGAGACATTTTCCCAGTCAACTGTAATGACCCGTCTATAAATAAAATACGAGTATTAGCATACATACGAGACCTCCATACGATAGCTACGTATGCATGGACCCGCATGTATCGCACTATATGTAAACTAGATACTACAGGAGGAGATATAAATTAAGGTAATAAAGTAATACCTAACCAGAGTATCATATATATGATAAGTCCTTAAAACCAGCAGAAAATATTAATTTTAAAGTACAGATTAAAATTTACAATCTAAAATTAATAAAATAATAATATAAATTAATTAAAAAAATAAAAATTTAATTAATTCATTAAAAAATAATTAAACCTTATTAAATCAAACTACGTATCCAAATAAAAATCAACGAAATCAAATGAGATTTGATTTCATAAAAGTTACATGTAACCAAAATATTGACACGGAGATGAGAAGAAGGCGGTGGATGAGGAAATAAAAGGAGAAGAAAAAAACCATTTTAGGGGGAGGCAGCAGAGTTAAGAACAATTTCTGGATACTGTAGTACAGCTAGGAAGGGAACTTGAGTCTTGATTATACTGAAGTTTTTGGGCACGAGGGAATCAGATTGCTTCAATTGGAAAGCTTTCTGAGACTGAGTACCTATGTTGTACTGAGTTTAGCAAGGAGGTTTTGACCATTTTAGTAACACAGCCAGACAAGAATTGCAGCAGAGCGGACAGATTGTCAGCAAAGTAGACAAGTTGGTATTCATTAGATTAATTATTTAAATTCTGTATTCAAAATTTCATGTTCTGCTATTTTAGAATTAGCTTGAGATTAGGGTTCTTACATTCTGGTATCAGAGCTAGTTCAAACTCTCGGACCTGTTAAATCTGTTAAGTCTGTTAAGATTTACAGATTTAAATCTGTTAAAATAAGGTTACAGTTGTAATTAATAAGAATTATAAACACTGTAATCAGTGTTATTTTCGAAATATTATATTAGATTTCTGAGTATCCTTCATACCCTCAGACCAGGAAACCTTAAGTGCATATGCAGTATTGGTATTTTCCAATTAAATTTTGTTAGAAACCTTAACTTCAGGAATACTGAATTTAACAGTATGCTCACCTTTATAGTACCACCCTTGATTTTTTTAGCAGAAGCTTGCTGCTAAATCAAACTCATGACCTCTGATGTGGCATTTGTATAGGATCTCCGGATGTAAATGAGTAATTCAATCAGTTAATTGCAAAATATCAAATAAGTTCGATAAGCATAGATTGAATCCCCTTCAGAAACCCATAATGATTTCGAATAATGTATTTTACATTAAGTATAATAAAAGGGCAGCGAGATGTCTTGCCATCCGCCATAATACTCTGCGTGTCTCCACCACAACCATGTCCTGCTGTGCGTCCAGCAAACGTGCCATGTACTCTCAGATTTTCGGATTCTCCTCGATAATCTCTTCTATCAAGCATAGTTTTCAAAACCGGCCTTGCTAACAGATTACCAGTCTAACCGGCCGGTTAGCAGCCCACCGGTCGAAACCGGCCAAAAAACCCTGTCAGGAGGGGAATTTCTCCTTTTTTTGCAAAAAACCGGTCCTAACTGGCCGGTTAGGAGGCACACCCACCGTCAACTGAAAAAACGACTTTTTGATTGTGTTTTAGGGGTTTTGGAGGGAAACTAAGGGCACTTTCCCTCCAAAAACACCCTCTCCAAGCCTTTAAGAGGCCCCACTTCCTCTCATTTGTCTCGCACATCTCATTTGGAGTGTTTGTGAGTTTGCTTGGGAGGTTGGAGAGTGTTGAGTTTTTGTTGGAGTAGTGGAATAACAGAGTTTAAGCTAAGTAGTAGTCATCATGCCTCCAAAAGCCAGAGGTACTGCATGGGCTCATTGTGATATGATTGATGGCAAAATGATCTGCAAATATTGCCAAAAATCCATTCAAGGATCGGGTATTAACAGGTTCAAGCAGCACTTGGCTGGGATAGGAGGCCATGTAAAGCCATGTGGAGCACCCAATGAAATAATAGGGCATATTAGGGCAGAATACCTTGAGATGTTTGAGACTCAAGTCACTAAACCAATAGAGAAGTTTGTGACTGCAAAGTTTGGGAGTCGAGACTCAACCAACTGAGTTTGATCACGATGACTCATGAAAAGTTTCAAGTGATAATGTTGATCACTATTATAGTATTATCATATATGTAGACTTGAGTCTTGTAGTAGGCCACTGGCCCCATAGTTTGTAGGCTTTGTTTTTGCACTCTAGAGGCCATTTAGAGCCTCATTGCTTATGTATTTTGTCAATGATATGTATTGCACTCGGTGCCATTTTGATATATTCACCTTTACATGGTATATAAATGAGCAATATTTGCATATTTTGTCTCTATTGGCTTGGAATCATGGTTTTAAATCTTAAAAATAGTTTTTTCATTAAAAATTAATTATTTAATGTCTTTTTCTAAAACCGGTTCGTTTAGACCAAACCAATCCCGGTTAAACCGGTTCCGGTCGGTAAACCGATTCATTAGGTGGACCAGTCCAGTCACCGATTCCAGTTTTAAAAACACTGCTATCAAGTACATGTATCTCTTCTATATTGCCGACTTGTCGCCTACAACACATGTGAAATCATCAAACGAATTTGAGCATTTATGTATAACACAATTCTGGTCAGTGTCATCGCATATAATCAAAAGCAAGAATTACAGGCAGAACTTACTTATTCATTTGAATTTCTCCTTGAACTCTGTCATATGCTCACTGTTGGTGATTTTGAAATAGTAATAGGAATAATTGTAGTGTCGATGGCGAGGATAGTGATGGGGCCATATGCCCTCTGAGCCTTCCTGAATGCCTCAAGATCCTTAATCATTCCTGCAGCCATAATGTTGTTTCTAGCCCTTGTTATTCACCACTCGGCACCCACGCAGCGCAGCACGAAACCGACCGCCTAAACTGCATAATTTTATTGAAATTTGGAAAGAAAGAAATGGTGGATATAAAGAAGGCGCAAGATAATATTTTTGCATTGCAACTGAATGCATGCCAAGCATCTGAAAAAAAAAAAAAAAAGGAAAACCATCGCAACCCTTATGAAATATGTTCGGCCTGCTATGCCCAACTGAAAATTGGGTTCGATGGGTTTGAACTTTCGAGCGATCCGCTAACTATCACCCAAGAATAACATACGCTAACCATCTGTTCTTATGGCCATTCCGTTGTTACAAAAATCAGTCATATTCAAACTTTCAGAATAGGGCTATCGTTGGAACTTATAAAATAACTCCTCGTTGCATAACTCGGATCGATTTTTTTTTATCTGTAGAAAGGACTTTAAAGCTTACAGGTAAATACGAGGCAAGGCTTATATCCAACACCCGCCCAGCTAATCGACTGCGTGCTAAGTTATGGCGTGAGGTCTGTAGCGTATCCGACGCGTAATGGTATGTATGCTCTGTGGGCTCTTACATTAAAGGCCATAAGACATGATATAAGCCATCGTGTAAATGAAACATTGACCCATTCGTTACGTTTGGGGCCTGGCACCTATCATCAATTAAAAGCCCGATGCTCCATTAATAAAAGGGAGTGGTGCCCAGCGATATAATTCCATATCATAGGGCTCCATAAAACTAAACGTGAACCTAGATTCAACTACCGATTCAAATTGTATGTAACTATTTTACAATGTGAGGTCCCGTTCCTTTGAAAAGACAATTCTTCAAGAACTATTCGAGATACCAATTTCAATAAGGATTTTAGGGATTGGGAAATTCCTTCATAAGTCATATCCCATAAACCTAACCCTGAAATCCTCCCTTCCTTTCCTTAGAATACATTGTACCTTGCTTAGAGAGCAAGCAAGCTCTATCTTCCTAACTCTTCTGGGAAAGGGATTACTTGGGTCACTCCACATCCTTTCATAGATTTATCCTTCATCGATGACTCCATAATATACCAAGTCTCCTTCCATCGATGAAAGTCCATAAATAGAAAGGAATCTTAACTGAGATGACAGTGGGCTAAGTCTCCATTTGTTGCCCTTGATCTAGCATTTTCCCTTTATAGATCCCCTTTAAGTCCCCTATAGTTTGAGCGGTAACAGGGTGGAAGATAAATAGCACACATAGAGAGAAAATTTCTCTCAGGGGATCTCAAGTTTTAGAGATCTAAATTTTCCAGTTGCAGATTTACAGTAGCTGTGAGCATATTTCCTCACTCCAGAAGGGAGTGCGTGTATCAGATCCAACAGCCAAGCAGAGGGAACAAGGGAGATTTTCAACCAGAGTTAGAGATGGCCACAGTCTCGCTTAGAGATTAGGATAAGTTGGAGGGAACCTCCAACTATGTCATCTGGAAGGCTAGGATGTACTTCTTGCTGGATGAACATGGCTTGAAAGCCTGTGTGGAGAACGTAGTAGTAGTACCCCAGGATGTTGATTAACTCAAGGAGTACAGAAAGGAAATGGCGAAGGAAAAGCAGATGATTTTGGATGGAGTCTGAAATCATCTAGTCTCACGTGTGGCAGACAAGGGTACGGCCAACAATATATGGGATGCTCTCTCCGAGCTATTTCAGAGTTCATTTGAGAAGAAGAAGATGTTTCTCTACGAGAAGCTAGGGCGCATAAGGATGCAAAAGGGCGAGAGAAACGATGGCTTCCTCATCATGATTCAGGAAGTCTGAGATCAGCTAGTAACCATTGGGGAGGCACCCCAACCCACAGAGCTTGCATGATTGGCACTGAATAGTGTCTCAAATTACTAGTAGGTGTTTGTCCAAAGTATCTTAAGCAGAGACACATTGCCTAAATGGGACAGGATGCGGTCCGATCTACAACAGGAGGAGTTGAGGCGGGCTTTAATAAAGAGTACCATCAGCAGCAACAGCAATAAGGGTGTGACAGGTGACAAGAAAGAAGAAAATGTGGCCCTAGCATCTAAGGGTCCCAATCAAGTGCAAGGGGAAAAGAAGAAGAAGAAGGACCTGTCAAAGGTCAAGTGCTTCAGATGTGGTGAGTTCGGCTACTACAATACGCAGTGTCCTCTCAGGAAGAAGGACAAGTAGAAGAAGCAAGACCAGGCAACAGCATCCGCTGAGATCGATAAGTTGTCCTCGAGGCTAGAGGAAGACTTCACGATGTTTACAGCTATACCTCAAGGAGAGAGGTGGGGCGATCTAGAACTATAGTCCTAGAGCAGCGCAGACATGGGCAGGATCCTTGAGGTGTCCTCCTCATGGATCAGTAGGTTGTTACAGCGGCCTGTAGTATTCAGTAGCAGGATGGATCAGTGTCAGTGATGCAGTCAGATCCTAGAGTGACAGTTGTAGACTAGTAGCAGTTAGGTGCTAAGGAGCGCAGATGCAGTGTTGGCAACAATGCAGAATGGCACAATTCAGAGTCAGCAATAGCGCAGATTCTTTAGTGGACAGTGCAATGGCAAATAACAGTCAAGACTCGGTAGACAGATGCATCATACTAAATGCAGTTGATTTAGTATTTAAGATGCTTCTCAATTGCAGTAGTTGCAGTTGCAGCAACAACAGATGAGAGGGAGTTGCAATGCAGATGCAAAGTTGGCAGCAGTATAGCAGTGTCAGCAGCAGCAGAGATGCAGCATCAGAGTTGCGAAGTGGTTGGTGGGCAGTGGCAGGCAGTCATAGTGGACAGACATCAGCAGCTTGACAAAGGAATGATACAGAGACAGGGTGTTGTAGCCGCAGTGGTGCAACACTAGAACACCTTCCTCGCTAAGAGGGAATGCTAGTTTTTGTAGCATCGAAGGTGTTCTAGTCTTGAAACTTTGTGAAGAGACTAAAACACAAGAGTTCTCCATAACCCATAAATCGTTTCTGGAAATTCCACCTAGAAGTGTCTCAATTAGATTACTAGCCTATTTCTTAATATTTCTTAAGTCTAAACTTAGGAAAAATGGTAAATTAATCAGAATTAATTGAGATAAATGTTAGTTTTTGTAGCATCGGATGTGTTCTAGCCTTGAAATTTTGTTGAGAGGTTAGAATACATGAGATCTCCAAAACCCAGAAATTGTTTTTGGAAATTCAGCCTAGAAATGACTTAATAATATTATTAACCAATTTTTAAATATTTCCTAAGTCTAAACTTAGGGAATATGTTAATTAATCAGTATTAATTAATTCAAGGTGTGAATAATCTAGAAACTCACACGGATCGACTCCAAGATAATCCTAGCCATTGATGAAGTTATAATCTTGGTCGTTGGTGCTCTAATAGAGGATTATAAGAGGAGGTCGATGTGGTGATGGAGAAGACACTTGAGAGGTTTGATTTCATGAGTAAATCGATTTCCAGAGTAGCAGCAATCAATTGCCGGAGAGAGAGCTAGTGAGATCGAAGTAGTGAGTGAAGGGCAGAGACAATGAAGCTGGAGGAAGGATTCCAGATCCGGTGAGTGCATTTGAAAAGAGGCAGAAGAACCACAAAGAGGCTGACGTTGGGGCAACACAGTAGCCTTTAGAGGCAAAGCTGATTTGCTAGGAGAGATTGACGTTTTCAATTCCAGAGGCCAGGAAGGAATCTGAGAGTGTCGGAGAAGTGTATTTCTAGTCAACAAAAGGCAAAACAGCGTCATCAGAGTCCAATCCGAGGCTAGATATCCAGCAGGTTGCGCAGAGCAGTGCAGAGGCTGACACAGAGGCTTAGAGGGTCGAAATTCTGAAGGCACGTTGTGTCAGGAGATTGCCTGTGGGGTGAGGAAAATGCCTCTCCAGATTTTTGCCAGTATTTCTCTGTAGGATTGCTAGTTTCGGCATCCAGTTGTACTCGGATTATTTCACTGTTGCTTAATAATAAAACCCTCTGTTGTTGCACCAGCTTTCCCAAGTTGGGTTTTTCCAGGGACTTTTGTCCAAAAATAACTATATTATTTTATGTGTGTGCACTAGCATTTCTTCCAGCGTTTGTTCTTTCGCAGTTTGATTTGTGTAGATTGCAGTGTGATTTATTCAATATTTGTTGTAGCAAACAATAAATAAATTGTTAAATTAAATTAACAATTAGGAGAATAATTTCTAGTCGCTGCAATAAGATTCCAGTTTGTGGACTTTTCACATGGTATCAAAATGCAGTTGATCAGCAGGAGAGCTCAGAGGCAAAAAGAAAAGGAATTTCATTGCTCGTTGTGGGCAGCAGGCCAAAATTCCCAAGGGCAGCACAGTGATTCTACCAAGAGGCCAAGTTGCTTGAGGAGGTTCGATTTTTCTGAGTGAGGGGCATAAAAATTCGATCTTTCCAGGTCGAGTGATTCCAGAGGCAGAGGGAGCAGCTCAAATTTTTCATTGAGCATATCTCTAGTTGGATGCAGTGGTTTTTACAATTTGCTAGAGCAGAGCCAGCGTCGGGTGAAAGGAAGAAGAGCACACACTGAGGGAAAGAATTCCTTAAGGAACTTCTAGTCTCAAAAAGTTCGATTTTTCCTTACAGATCAGCAATCGTTGTGAGTAGTTTTTCTCACTCCAGAAGGGAGTGCGAATAGCAATGCAACAGTTGAGCAGAAGGGAAGAGGAGATTTTCGACATTTGTTGAGATGGCCATTGTTGGGCTTCGTGATTAGGATAGGTTGGATGGGGCTTCCAACTATGTCATCTGGAAGGCAAGGATGTCCTTCCTTCTAGATGAGTTTGGCCTGAAGATGTATATTGATGCAGTGGTAGCAGTTCCCCAGGACGCAGATCAGTTGAAGGAGTACAGAAAGGAGATGGCACGAGCGAAACGTTTGATCCTAGATGGAGTCTGGGATTATGTGGTTTCACACATAATTGCAAAGATACTGCCAAAGAGATGTGGGATGCCCTCTCCACGCTATACCAAGGTACTTCCAGCAGTGGAAGATGTACCTTGAGGAGAAGTTGAGGTGTTTCAAGATGTAGAATGGGGAAAGCATAGACCCCTTCCTCACTAGGATTCAGGAGATCCGAGACCAGCTTGCAATTGTTGGGGCAGCGCCTCAACCCACAGAGCTAGTATGATTGGCACTAAACAGTATCTCAAACAAGTGGCAGGTATTTGTCCAAAGTATCTTGTGCAGAGATACCTTGCCAAGGTGGGACAAGATGTGGGCCAATTTGTAGCAAGAGTTGAGACAAGCTCTATTGAAGAGCTCCATCAGTGGCAGCAGCAGCGGATCGAAGCAGATGAAGGAGAAGGAGAATGTGGCCCTCATCGAAGGGTCCCAGACAGTGACAAGGGGAACAGAGGAAGGAGAAGGACCTGTCAAAGGTCAAGTGCTTCAGGTATGGTGAGCTTGGTCACTACAGTACCAGTGTCGTCTCAGGTAGAAGGACAAGGAGGAGAAGCAGGTCTAGCAGGAAGATTCAGCGGAGATCGATAGTCTATCCTCAAGGCTGGAGGAAGACTTCGCCATGTTTTTTGATATAGCTCTAGGAGTGAGGTGGAGAGATTTGGTGTTGTAGCCCCAGAGAGCTACAAAGATTGGGCAAAGTCCTTGAGGAGTCCACCTCATGGATCATTACCTGGCTACGGGGGCCCACAATATCTAGTAGCATGATGGATCAGTGGAAGTTGATGCAGTAGTACCAGAGTGACAGTTGCAGAGACTAGTAGCAGTGAAATGCTAAGGAGTGCAGTGCAGTGTTGGCAGCAGTGCAAATGGCACAGTGCAGATTCAGTAGCAGCGCAGATTCCTTAGAGACAGTGCAAATATTAGTAGCAGTCAAAGACTTGGGCGACAGATGCATTATACTGATCACAGTTAATTAAGTATTTTGGATGTTTTTTAGTTGCAGCAGCAACAGATGAGAGGGAGTTGCAGTGCATATGTAGTGTTGGTAGCAGTATGTCAGTGTCAGCAGCAGCACAGATGCAACGTATATCAGAGTTGCGTAGTGGTTGGTGGGCAGTATGGCCAAACATCTGTAGCGTGACAGGAGATGATACAAAGACAGGGTGCTGCTACAAAGGGTACAGTAGCACTAAAACGCATTCCTCGCTAAGAGGGAGTGTTACTTTTTATAGCATCAGATGTGTTCTAGCCTTGAAATTTTGTGAAGAGGCTAGAATATATGAGATCTCCAAAACCCAAAAATCATTTCTGGAAATTCTATCTAGAAATGACTTAATTAGATTATTAACCCATTTTTAAATATTTCTTAAGTCTAAACTTAGCGAATATGGTTAATTAATCAGTATTAATTAAGTCAAGGTGTGAATGATCTAGAAACTCACACAAATCGACTCAAGATGATCCTAGCCATTGATTAAGTTTTATTCTTGGTCGTTGGTGCTCCAACAGAGGATTATAAGAGTTCGATGTGGTGATGGAGAAGACACTTGAGAGGTTCGATTTCATGAGCAGATCGATTTCCAGAGTAGCAGCAATCAGTTGCCAGAGAGAGAGCTAGCGAGACCGAAGCAGTGATTGAGGGGCAGAAACAGTGAAGTCGGAGGAAGGATTCCAGATTTGGTGAGTGCATTTACAGATAGGCAGAAGAGCCACGGAGAAGCTGACGCTAGGGTAGCGCAGTAGCTTCTAGAGGCAAAGTCGATTTGTTGGGAGAGATTGACGTTTTCAGTTCCATAGGCCAGGAAGGAGTACCAGAGTGTTGGAGAAGCGTGTTTCTAGTCAGCAGAAGGCAGAACGACTTCATCAGAGTCCAGCCCAAGGCTAGACGTCCAGAAAGCTGTGCAGAGTAGCGTAGAGCCTAACACAGAAGCTCAAAGGGCCCAAATTTTGAAGGCAAGTTGTGTCGGGAGATTGCCTGTCGGGTGAGGAAAATTTCTCTCCATATTTTTGCCAATATTTTTCTGTAGGATTGTCAATTTTGGCATCCAGTTGTACTCAGATTATTTCGCTACTGCTTAATAATAAAACCCTCAGCTGCTGCACTGGTTTTCCCAAGTTGGGTTTTTCCGGAGACTTTTGTCCAAAAATAACTGTATTATATTATGTGTGCTTTAGCATTTCTTCCAACATTTATTCTTCCGCACTTTTATTTGTGTCGATTGCAGTGTGATTTTTCAGTATTTGTTGTAGCAAACAGTAAATAAATTGTTAAATTAAATTAACAATTAGGAGAACAATTTCCAGTTGTTGCAATAGGATTCTAGTTTGTGGAATTTTCACAATAAGGTGTGAATCATCTAGAAATTCACACACATCAACTGGGAAATAATCTAGGCCCTTGATTAAGTTTTAAACTTGGTTGTTGGAGGTCCAACAGAAGATTATACGAAGAAGTCAATGGGTAGATGGAGAACACACTTGTGACACACAAAGAGGTCAATTTCCTTGGAAAGTTCAATTTTCCAAAGGCAATAGTCGGAAGAGTTCAAGCTTCAAAAGGAAGCAAAGATAACGAGGGGAAAGGACAGTGAGGCTGGAGGAAGATTTTCCAGTTCCAACGAGTACATTGCAGAGAGGCAGGGGCTGCGCAAGGGCTGCACAAAAGCCTCAAACAGGGAGTTCAATTTTGCCGGGGAGAAGCAGAGTTTCAGTTCTAGAGTTTGGAAAGACTTTCAACAAGCCAGGAGAGACGTTTTCCTAGTCAGCAGCAAACTAGACGGCTTAAGGAGCGGCTGATTCAGGTTGAGCGTGGAAGGGACTACACTAGGGTGACACAAGCCTGCGCAGAAGCAATTTGGACGACTCACTTGTAGCTGGCAAGTCAAAGCCCGGATTACTTGTGGGGTGAGGAAAATTCCTCACTAGATTTTTGCCAATATTTTTCTCTGTAGGATTGCCAAATTCTGGTATGCAGTTGTAATTATAATTCTCACTACTGCATAATAATATAAAACCCTCAATTGTTGCACCGGTTTTCCCAAGTTGGGTTTTTCCGAGGACTTTAGTCCAAAAATAAGTGTGTCAAATTTTGTGTGTGCGTTGTTGACCACATTTTTGTCAACAATCCAAGGAAGCAGGATCCAAAGACTTGAAGGAATTTTTTCAAAATTCAATCATTAGCCAACCAATTATTATATCATTGTAAACCCAATTTCTGCAAGTAATGTTGTAAATGAGGCTAGTATGATCATTTAATTTAGCCACAACACCTGGGTAAGCCTTTGATTTTGGCAACGAATTTTATCCTAGAAGGGTTTTTAACCTCACTGAATTATGTGTGTTTCTAAACACGGATAATTGACATAGTTTTTCGTCCAGCTTAAACCCTAAAGCAATGTTGGAATTCATTGACAAAGTCTTAGGTGAGTCCTAGTGTTATATCAAATCTTTGTAAAAGTCGTTTGAGAATAATTTAAGCTATTTGGCTAAATTATTTTATTATAGATCACTTGTATACTAGATCATATTGTGTCATAGAATTGGGCAATGCCATGAGGGTCTATAACGAATGTGTATTCCCCCTTTGAGAGTTGAATTATTTGTAATTGAGAGTTGAATTATTTGTAATATCTAATGGAAAAAATATTTAGTGCACGGTCTCTCATATTTAGACACCATGGCTAAAGTATTTAAGGGTGGAAATAATATTAATCCCCTCTTGTACTAATCAATTAATTTTTCTAGCTAAATTAAAATTAAATCCTAAGCCAGAAAATTAATTTAGAGTCAAAAATAATTAAACTTTCTCCAAGTGGAAAATAATCAAAAAAATTGTGGGACAAAGAAAGGTCAAATTTTGGAAGTCCCCCACCAAGGCAAAAATGAATATTTTAAGAAAAATTGAGCCCTTGGACCTTGGTGGTTAAGTCAGTCAAAATTTTGAGGAAATTAATCCAAAATATTAATTTTTGGAATAATAAAAATTGAGTTTTAAGTGAAATTCGAAATTTTACTCAAAATAAATATTTTTTATGCCATAGATTAAAAGATGATCAAATTATTATCAACGGTCGAAATTATTTTGACAAGGATCAAGCCAAATAGCTGTTATTTTCCACTTTGAGAATTTCTCTATAAATAAAAGCCATTTTGCTTCTCGAGTCATAATCTTGATCTTGGGCTATCTCTAGGTGATGTAAAATTTGTAACGTTGGTATTGAGTCATTGCTCTGTTGGGAACGTGTTAATATCATAATAGAAAGACTTTGGTGTTCAGTTCATGTTGTTTTTATTCCATTGATCTATGGTATGTGCAAGTTATGTGCTAATCATATATTGTGCTTCATTGTTCTATGAATTGTTATTTGATTTGTCGGTGATAAGACATTTTATTGGTAAAAAATAATTTTTATCTTAGGTGATCTAATTCACCATATCTAACGATTTGATTTGAGAAAAAATATAGAGATCTACAGGTACACTAGCCCTTGGGCTCCAAGTTCATAGATTGTGGGAAAGAACCGACCTTGTTTGGGCTATAGGAATTTTGATATGGTATTCTAACTTTGCAAAAGGGTGTGGCCAATATTCTAACTTTCGAAAATACATTTATCCATTGCCATTATTCATTATTTATTTCTCAAAAAGATTATTTTACAAGCATTGTATATTTGTAAATATTTTTTGTAAAATAATTTTGTAAATTTTTTCTAACCCTTGTTTGCAGCAATTCGGGTTTTTGGTTTATTTTAAATTTTGTATATATATTGGGGTTTTAGGAAATTTTATTTCATTTGTGCAGGTGAATTCTCAAGCCATCTCAAAATTTTGTGAGGGTTTATCTCACCCAAGTGAGACGTCTAGCCCTTTTGGAAGAAATTGTTGGGGTTTTGAGGCAGATCTAGGCCTACGAAGGCAAGATCTAGCCTCCGGCTACCCTCTAGGCTCAATGCTCAAGCAAAAGAGGAAGCCACTAGCCCTTAGAGGAGATTTCGTGGCATTTTGTGGCGATTTTTTAAGATCTTAATCAAAATTTGATTTTTGCAAGGGTTCCAAATTTTTTTAGGCCTTACAGGCCTAACGTTAGCCCTATTTGCCCTAGTCATGGCCTCCTCTTCCTCCCTTGGTGAGCCGCTAACCTATTTTGGCCTTGAAACCCTTGTCGTCAGCCCTTACGGGCTACTTGCCTTGGTCGCAGCCCTTTCTCGGCCTCTTCTCCCCCTCTGTGAGCCCTTCTCCTCCTTCGCTGCCTCTCAGCAACCTTCTCTCCCTTCGCCACAAGCCTCTTGGCCTCTTTTCCCTTAGCGACGGCCTCTTGGGGACCTGCCCTAGGTGTCACAGCCCCTTCTAGGCCTTAACGGCAGGCCTAAATGCACCTTCCCTAAGTGTTGCAGGCCTCCTCCCTAATTCGTTGTCCTTTCCTTGGCCTCTACCCTTCATCGTTGCCCTACTCAAGCCCTATTTGCCTCATTTCAGTCATTGCTTGGGTCATTATTTGGATTTTTGCCTCTAATACTTTGTGGTTGCAGGATTTTCAAGAGATTTTTAGCTAATATTTGTGGTTGAAAGAGGCCATTTCCTTCGAGGAGTTTTGGGCATGCAGAGTAATTTAAGGCCTAAAGTGTTAAAATTGGCTACTAGGGCCAAACTCCACACGGGTCATCTTATTTATGATAGATGATATGTTTCTTGGATTCGTCTCTCCGTGAGCTATAGGATTGATCTAAAGATCATCCAATTCTGACATGTACAAATGAAGTTATGAATTTATTTTCATTATGGACAAACTGTCAAGGTTGGCCAGCAAACTCATGTAGGCTCAGAAACCCAACGGTCACGTTTATTCATCCTCAACGTTTGACTATAAATACATGATGCCTCATCCTCATTTAGACACACTTCATCTTCACACATCTCTCTCTCCTCACATGATTGGGTACGGATTTCTAGGCTTCTCTCTCTCTCCACACGTGCGAAGGAAAGGTTGTTTTCTTGTTGTCCCTGTGTTGACCAAAATTTGACCGAAAACCTCAGGTGGTTGTTTTGACTGTGTTGACCATGCATTGACCAATTTTGACTATGTTTTTGTGAGGGTAATCTCTGATTGGGCGGGCCGCATTTCTGGGCACAAAAATCGAGGCAATCCATTGACTATTTGACCAACGTTGACTATGGTTAGGGTTGACCGAAGGTTGACTGTTTAACCAGACTTTGACTAGGCAGAATTCAGCTATTTTGAGGGTTGTTTCATCTTGTTGTTTGGAGGCCGAAGTTGACTGAAGTTGACTAAATTGTTGAGGGTCAAATCTTCCATGTTGACCAGCGTTGACTTATCTGGTTAGGGAGGGCTCTTTTACTACTGTTATAAATTATCAAAATTCGTAAATTGTACTATCTCTCTCTGCTGAACTATTGAAGACTATAAGAAGAATTGATCAAGGGTTTCCCCACAATGGGGTTTGTCCCTGGCTGGCGCCACATCTTGTGTCCTCTTGTCTTGGTTGTTCTTCTATTGTTTATGTTTATGTTCTATCTGCATTTTACTATCATGTTGATGTGATTGCTAATCTGAATATTGATATTGGGCTAATAAAAAAATTGAAGTAAAATTGCTCTAAAGCAAAGAACATACCATTGTTGCCTAAAATTTACATGGAATCGGAGCAGAGGTGAAGACAAATCCCAAACAAGAGTGAAAGAGCAATCACCAAAAGCAGTTGGACAAAGACAAAAGATTCAATGGATTCCTCATCCTACTTCCCGGCTGAAGACAAACTCCATGATAAATCTGACTATAATGGATGGAAGATGTCTCTTGATTTGACCTTGGAAGAAAAAGAAGTGATGGATTATGTGCAGGGTAAAATCCCTGAACCTCCTTCAAATGCACCGGCTACTGTTAAGACCAAGTACAATAGGGTTGAAGTCAAAGCAAAGAAGATTATTAGGGATTCCATTGACAAGCATTTGGTGGCCTATATCGCTGAATTGAAGACCTCTAGGGAGATCTACAAGAAGTGTGAAAATTTATGAATCTACACATCATAAATCCTACTGCAATCACTGGTTTATCATCTCCTACTTGTTTTTACATTCAACAAGTTATTTAATTATTTAAATAGCGATGAAAACACTATTGCAAACTACACATACATACAGATCATGAACTGAAATAAAACGAGACAAATACACAAGGGACACCGTTATTTTTGGACAATCGTCCCCGGAAAAACCCAATTTGGGAAAACCGGTGCAGCATATAGAGGGTTTGTATTATTAAGCAAGCAGAATCTGAGTACAAGAAGTTGCTTCTCACACCGGCTAACCTTTCAGAGATATTACGGTAGCAAGAAATACATACGAGGGTTTACCTTGTTCTCCAAGTCACAACTGATCCATTGAATGACTGACTCCAGCAAGCACTGCAAACATCCCAACACAATCTACTCTGTGTGGGCCAGCATCTTGCCTCTAGTAGGCTGCGTCACTTCTTTGCTAGATCGATTTGCTCACAGGAGCTTCGACTTCAGCCCTCCCGGCTCAGAACATCGAACTCCGAGCAAAATCTCGAACTCCCGACATTTATCTCGCATTGGCACTGCAAGGACCCACTTGGCCTGCGTCAACTTTGCGTAAGCCCCTTCCTAGGCTGCGTATGCCTCTGCGCTGTCTCTCTAATGCTATTGTTACCTCTCTGCCTAGTACTCGTTGGATCAGAACCGGGAACTCCCTTCCGATCACACTCTCTGCTACTACCCCTCTCACTGCAACAGAACACTTGTTCGATTTTCTCAGCAAACCTCGCCCCAGAAGAATCAAACTGACTGATCTCTCAAGTGTATTTCCAACTGACCCTCAAGCCCCCTCTTATACTTTTCCTGTTGATGAATCAACGGTCGAGATTAAGTCCCTAATCAACGGCTAAGATTAAAACAGACTTGATCCTTGTCACTTAGAAGTTTCTCACCCATATTCTTATTAATACCCGTTAATATTTTTATTTTCCTAAGTTTAGACTGAGGAACCCATTAAAAATATTAATTATTTTAATAACTCCTCATCTGAATGGAATTTCTCCAAACGATTTCTGGGTTCTGGAGATCTCATGTATTCTAGCCCCTCCACAAAATTTCGAAGCTAAAGCACATCCGATGCTACCCAAGGTCCCAAAAACAACAACAAGTTGGTTGGCATCTTCAAGGTTAGTAATGTTAATTAAATTATATTTCTCAAGAATAAGTTGAAGAATATTAAGAAGGGCAAGGACGAGGACATTCAATCTTGTTTGTTGAGGATTGCTAAGATCAAGAATGATCTACTCTCGATCAAAGAAGTCATTCCCTCACCACCCTTGGAGGACTCCCACCTGAGTGGTATGTATTTAGAACCACTATACTCAACAATGATCAAATTCCAGGGTTTGAAGAATTAATGTCGAGATGCATTCAAGAAGAAACAAGAATGGTGGAACAAGCAATGCCTTCTAATAGAAGCAACCCCACTGCATTCTCCGCTCATGCCAAGAGGAAGAACAATGCAGGTTCAAAGAAGCAAAGTCAAGGAAGACCGGGATTCAAAAAAGGAAGGAACGGAAGATGCATTGTTTGCAATAAGTTTGGCCACTATGTCAAGGAGTGTCCTAATAGAAAGGATACACCTCAAGATGATGACTATCATAACAGCTCCAGGGGAAACTTCAACAACAACGATCAAAGGAATGGCAGGTCCAATGGCAAAGGAAAAAAGAATGCGAGACATCAAGGAAATGGTCGACCCTCCAAGAAATCAAGGAACTCCAAGTATGATGAATCCAATGTTGTTAACAATAAGCAAAAAGAGTACTATCTTATATCGGCCTTCTCCACTGCCTCTCCTTCGGACACTTTGAGAAATTGGCTGATTGATAGTGGTGCCTCAAGGCACTTCCCCGGATACAAGGAAGCCCTCTCTAATCTGGTAGAAAAAGAGACAAACTTGGAGATCATCCTTGGAGACGATGCCACCTATCCCGTGAAGGGAGTAGGGAATGTTACCCTTCAATTGAATCAAGGTAAAACTATTCATTTGCAAGAAGTAGTATATGTATCCGATCTCAAGAAGAACCTAGTGTATATTTCAGCAACGGAAGATAAAGGATTCAAGGTGGTTTTTATCGATGGAAAGGTACGTGTTTGGAAAAGAAATTTTAAAGATGCTTTTACTCTTGGGTTCAGGGTTGACAAATTGTATCAAGTTGGAGAAATTCCATTGGTAGCCATGTCTTGCGACACATCTCTACAATCTGAACTATGGCACGGGAGGTTCGCCCATCTTCATTATAAGGCCCTACCCGATGTGAGACAAATGGTGACAGGTATGCCCGAGTTCAAAGTAGAGCATGAAGGTGTATGTTTGAGATGTGCCGAAGGAAAACTTACAAGGGGACCATTCCCCTCAAGTAATAGAAAGACCATAGACATATTGCAATTGATCCATTCCGACATATCTAGTATGATGCTCGTAAACTCCTTGGGATGATACTTATATTATCTCACCTTTGTGGATGATTATTCTCGCAAGACCTGGATCTACTTCTTGAAGAAGAAGGATGAAGTGTTCACCTGGTTCTGACACTTCAAAGCCTTGATCGAAAACCAATTCGAGAAGAAAATCAAGATATTGAGGACTGATAATGGGACTGAGTACGAATCCAATGAATTCCAAGATTATTGCAGAGAAGTTGGCATTAAGAGGGAGACTACAACGCCATACACTCCCAAGCAGAATGGTGTGGCTGAAAGGAAGAATCGCTCTATTGTAGAAGTTGTTTGTGCCATGCTTCATGATCAAGGCCTTCCAAAGTTTCTATGGGCTGAAGCTGCAAATACCGCTGTGTATGTTCAAAACTGATGCCCTCATCAAGCTTTGGACTCCAAGACTCCCAAAGAAATGTTCATTGGTAAGAAACCTGATGTCTCTCATTTTAGAATTTTTGGAAGCCCCGTATATTTTCATGTACCGAAAGAGAAAAGAAGCAAATTTGGTGCATCTGGGAAGAAAGGAATCTTTGTGGGCTATAGTGAAAATTCTAAGGGATATAGAATTTATGTGGCTGGTCAAAAGGAAGTTGAGATAAGTCATGATGTCACCTTCGACAAAGATATGGCCCTCGGGAAGATCAACAACCTTCCTATCCTAAGGAAGAACAAAGAAGCTGACACCGGAAATCAAGGTGAAAAAGAGGACGAAACGATGCCTGATGTTGATGAACTTATGGATCCTATTGATCCTCCTCCTCATGAGCCCTCCTCCTCCAAAAGGAGGCCCTCGTGGCTTAAGGAGACTCTCGAAGATGCCGAGAGACACATTGCACCAAGGGGCACTTTCCGTGAAAGCAAGAAGCCGAACAGGTATCAAGGATATTTGACCGCCATGAGCACTATCATTCAAAATGAGCCTTCATCATTCAAAGAAGTCATGAAGCAACAAGTATGGAAGGATGGTGTGAATGAAGAATACGAGTCAATTATGAAGAATGATGTATGGGATGTGGTCCCGAGACCTCAGGACAAATCAGTTGTCACCTCTAAGTGGCTCTACAAAATCAAGCATGGAGTTGATGGAAGTACAGAAAAGTTCAAGGCTTGCTTTGTTGCTCGAGACTTCTCTCAAAAGGAAGGTGTAGATTACAATGAGATATTTGCACCTGTTTCCCAATACACCACCATCCGCTCGATCATAGCCTGTGTTGCCTCGCAAGGATGGAACCTACATCAGATGGATGTCAAGACTGCCTTCTTGCATGGTTCAATCAAAGAGAAAGTTTATGTGGAACAACCGGAGGGGTTTGAAGTTCATGATCGGGAATGTCATGTATGCAAGCTGAAGAAAGCTCTCTATGGATTGAAGCAAGCACCCCGCGCTTGGTATGAGAGGATCAATAGCTATCTGATGAAGTTGGGATTCACTAGAAGTGAAGTCGATCTGAACCTTTACTTTAAAGTTGAAAATGATAAACCTCTCATTTTAGTACTTTATGTGGACGACCTCTTTCTAACAGGTGCAGACCCTCTCATTCACAAATGTAAAAGGGAGTTGTCTTCTGAATTTGAGATGAAGGACCTAGGACCGCTACACTATTTCCTAGGGTTGGAGGTCTGGCAAAAGCATGGCAAAATTTTCCTCTCTCAAGGAAAATATGTTGTGAAGATATTAGAAAGATTTAGGATGGTGGACTGCAAACCTGTGACTACTCTGATGGAACTTAACTTTAAGAAGTTATGTGGTAGTGTTGTTGGACCTGAATTGAGAAATGCTTCTGAGTATCATCAACTCATAGGAACACTGATGTTCTTGGTGAACTCCCGTCTGGACATATGTTTTGCAATTAACACATTGAGCCAATACATGGTTGAGCCTCATGATATACATTGGATTTCCGCCAAGAATCTTCTGAGATATCTTCGGGGCACGATCACTCATAGACTGAGATACACTGCCCGAAATGTGAGGTTGCATGGTTATTCTGATGTTGATTGGGCTAGCAATGTGGTGGATCGCAAGAGCACTTCTGGATGTTGTTTTTCTTTAGGTTCTACTTCGATACCCTGGATGAGCAGGGAGCAGAAATCAGTTGCCTTAAGCACCACCGAGGCCGAATACATAGCTGCTAGTATGGCCTCCTGTGAAGCTGTCTGGTTGAGGAAGCTCTTCAGTGAGTTGTTTGGACATGTGTTGGATACCACCGTGATTCTCTACGACAACTAGAGTGGGATCCGATTGTCAGAGGATGTCGTGTTTCATGATCGCTCCAAGCATATAGTTATCAGGTACCACTTTATCCGAGATATGGTACAACGAGGAGCAATAAGGCTCCATCACATTGGGACTGATGAGCAAGTTGCCGATATTCTGACAAAGCCCCTGGGTAAAGTCAAGTTCTTGGCCTTTCGAGAACGACTTGGAGTCGTGGAGAGACCCTCTTAGGAGGGACCTGCATGAGATGGACATTGAGCTCTGGGAGCTCCGGGGGGCTTGGGGTACTTCTTGGAGCAGTGAGCAACCATAGGGTGAGTAGTTCAACCTTCCCCTAGTGGTTTGTTGTGTACAGGGTGAGTGGTTTAGCCTTCCGCTGTGATACCCCTTGGCGATATGTAGGCAGGACGATTGGTTCATCCTTCTCCTGCTGAAACATCCTACCCATGTAGTCTGGGACTCATGGGAAGTACTTCTCATCTGGCCAATGAGTAGGGAAATGAGGATAGGGACCATAGTACTACCGATGAATGCATCGTGTACTACCGTACTCCCTATGCTAGGATGACCGATATTGATCTAGGATCAATGGGAACTGACTTCAGGTCAGTAAGAGTGGTATGAGACACTCTCTTTTGATTGGAACTGACTTCAAGTCAGTAAGAGTGGTATGAGACACTCTCTTTTGATTGGGGCTGACTTCGGGTCAGTAAAGAATGGTATGATACATTTTCGATCACTTCTTCTTCTTCATAGTTCAATAGAGCAGAGTAGAGCAATGCATTGATGGCAGAGATAGTATAGATTGGCAAATGGATTAGCAGGTGGAGTTTTCCCTAGTTGAGAGGGAGTGTTAAAATTGGCAACTAGGGCCAAACTCCACATGGGTCATCTTATTTATGACCGCTGATATTTTTCTTGGATTCCTCTCTCCAAGAGGTGTAGGATTGATCTAAAGATCATCTAATTCTGACATGTACAAATGAAGTTATGAATTTATTTTGATTGTGGACAGATTGTCAAGGTCGGCCAGCAAACACATGTAGGCTCAGAAGCCCAACAATCACGTATATTCATCCTCAACATTTGATTATAAATACATGATGCCTCATCCTCATTTGGACACACTTCATCTTCACACATCTCCCCCTCCACACTTGCAAAGGAAAGGTTATTTTCTTGTTGTCCCTGTGTTGACCAGATTTGACCGAAAACTTCAGGAGGTTGTTTTGACTATGTTGACCATGCATTGACCACCTTTGACTGTGTTTTTGTGACAGTAATATCTGATTGGGTAGGCCGCATTTCTGGGCACAGAAATTGAGGCAATCCGTTGACTGTTTGACCAATGTTGACTATGTTTAGGGCTGACCACAAGTTGACTGTTTGAGTAGACTTTGACTGGGCAGAATTCAGCTGTTTTGAGGGTTGTTTCATCTTGCTGTTTGGAGGCCGGAGTTGACTAAAGTTGACCAAATTGTTGAGGGTCAAATCTTCCCTGTTGACCAGCGTTGACTTTTCTAGTTAAGGCTCTTTTGCTGCTGTTATAAATTATCAGAATTTGTAAATTGTACTCTCTCTCTCTCTGCTGAACTATTGAAAACTATAAGAAGAATTGATCAAGGGTTTCCCCACATTGGGGTTTGTCCCTGGCCGGCGACACATCTTGTGTCCTCTTGTCTTGGCTTGTCTTCTAATTGCTACTTTTTTTCTTTTTTCAGATTCTATAAATATTTTGGCATGATATGGGTATTAGAACGGAAGTTATTTTGGGGTTTAGGGGGGTACTACTTATATAATTTTGGTGTGTTTACACTTCATTTTTTGTTCGACTCTTTTCGAATTATTTGATAGTCTTATTAGCTAAATTTTAATTTTAATGCGAATTTTATAAGTAATTACTTTTTTTTTGGGGGTATCTAAAAAATCTTACAGTTTTGTATTAGATATATAGCTTCATTCTTCTTCGTTGTTTATTCATTTTAATGAAAAATCATGATTTAGTTTTTTACGGCATAGGGAACGGTATCATGTTGATGTGATTGCTAAACAGGATATTGATATTGGGTTAATAAAGAAATTGAAGTAAAATTGCTCTAAAGCATAGAACATACCATTGTTGCCTAAAATTTACATAAAGGCCTATTGGTTTGCCTCCTCAAACCCTCATCCTCATCTGTGTTTCACTAGCAGTATCTGTTCACTTTGATTACAGTGGTATAAAACTCATCTAAGTGGGACAAATTTACTTAATAAGTCACCTAAACAAATTGATAAGTCATTGCATCAATTGGGTAATAATTGTTTGGCATATTTCATAAATTTCGATGACTGTCATATTGTTTAAAGAGGCATAGCAAGGTCTGATCATACATAACAGTGGCATCTAAAAGGGTCCTGAGTTCATTAAGCACTTATCCTTCGATTTCCCTTGCATCATTGTCTATAATTTTATATTGGCAAAGTGGTTTAATTGGGCTGCTCTCTAGTCTTCCTTGGCTGCCTCATTTGCATTTTGCATGCATTTCTCTCTTCCATTCATAAACATATCTCACTGTTTGCATTCTAAGTGCTCTCAATTAATTCAAGAAGTGTTGGACTGATTTGACATATTTGGCATAAGTTTAACTAACTGCTGTCATCAAAGTTGAGCATAAGTTGCATAAGAATCCTAACATTGGTTAATGCTCTATTGATAAGCACATTGTGAAAAGATTGTTAGTATCGGTAACATTGGATTGTTAAAGTGATTTGACAATTGGTTAAATTATTGCATTGCTCTCTAATAAGAATACTAACACAATGCTTTCTTGTGAGTTTCATAATCTAAAAGATTATAATTTTGCACTAAATAACTCACTCATAAAAGCACTTGACGAATCACTTGAATGGTTGATATTGCTTAAGTTGGTGATTAAAAGGCATATTGGACTTTGGCATCTTAATGTTTAATCACTTGTTCCTTTTTGGAGATCTAATTGTTCTATGTGACATCTAATTGACATTGTGGCTTATCATCTAAATTGTCCATCTCTTGAGCAATATTTTATTGGCATCCTTTTGCATTCTTGTATTGTCTCTAAAGAACCTTGCTAATTGTTCTCAGTAATATCATGGATAAGTTCTCTAATCTTTCTTATAGCCATTATTGTCATTAGGTTAATGTTCAAGGTTAAATTGAATATCTATTGTGAATAATAATCTATCTTTGACATATTGGTGAATTGTCATAAAGAGCACTAATCTTGTCTTTTATTTAGTACTTCGACAATTATCTCTTGGTTACATCGAGCATATCTTTTTGGGCACTGTTGAATTTGAGCATTCTATCTTATGATTGAGATTCCCCTTCATTTGTCATTTAAGTACTCTTTTGTCATATTTAAAGAGTATTTGTACATAAGTACTTAAGATCATAATAATCTCACCATAAGAAACACTCAATTGTTGATTTTTGGTAGCATCGAATGTGCTCTAGCCATGAAATTTGGTGGAGAGGCTAAGGCACATGAGATCTCCAAGACCCAGAAATCGTTTGGAGAAATTTCACCTGGATGGAGGGATATTAAAATAATTAATATTTTTAATGGGGTTCTTAAGTCTAAACTTAGGAAAATTAAAATATTAATGTGTATTAATATAATATGGGTGAGAAAATTCTAAATAACGAGGATCAAGCCAGATCTAATCTTAGCCATTGATTAGGGACTTAATCTCGACCGTTGAATCGTCAACAGGAAAAGTATAAGAGGAGGCTTGAGAGTCAATTGGAGACACACCAAGTTGATCAGTCAATTCAATTTTCTGGGGCAGGGTTTGCTGAGAAATCGAGTCAGTGATCTGTTGCAGCGAGGGGCAGTTCAGCAGAAGGCCGAGAATACATAGCAGAGAGGCAAAGAGAGTGTTGAAGAGACAGCGCAGAGCCTACCAAGGCTAACGCAGAGGCTGAGGAGGCCAACGCAAAGGACGCAGAGGGCCAAAAGGTTGACGCAGAAGCCGCAAAGGTTGACGCAAGCGGCACAGAGGGTAGCAAAGCTGATGTTGGGCTGAAGAGGCTGCATTGAGAAATCTTCATGGGGCAGACTGAGCGCTGATTAGCTAACGCAGAGCCGTAGAGGGTGATGCAGTCTCTGGAGGGTGACGCAGTTCCTAAGGGTAGCTTGGAGCAGCTTTCGTTGTCCAGCTAAGGGAGCAGTCGAAGTCACTGTGTGGCTATTCATCAGGTTGTTGATTAGCCCGAATATTTGTCTCCGAAGAGAGGTACTACTACCGAGGGCATTCTCTATTGGGTGAGCCATTTTTGGCACCCTAGTTGTATTCAAAAACTGCATAATAATAAAACCCTCATATCTGCTACACCGGTTTTCCCGCATTGGGTTTTTCTGGGGACGATTGTCCAAAAATAACGGTGTCCCTTGTGTTGTCTCAGTTTATTTAAGTTATTGATCTGTATATTTGTGAAGGTTGCTATTGCGTTTATTTCGATGTTTATATGATTAAATAACTTGTTAATGTAAAGAACAAGTAGGAGATAATAAACCAAAAATAGCAGTAGGGATTTCTTATGTGTTAGATTCAGAAATTTTCACATCAATCATCTTGCATTTTGCATTATAGGCATAGTATTGCATTAATAAATTGACCTCCAAGCCTAAGCTTGGTTGATAGAAAGATAGAACCACCCTTCATCTTGTAGCTTGCGAAGGATAGACCCTCTCTAGTGGTTAATAACACGGTGACCTTGCAGTTGTCAGAGCCTATCATGTCACTTCTCAAAGACATTAGTAACAAGGTGCAGCTACACAATTTTGGCACATTTTTTACTTAGGAAGAGGGCCGCACACTTCAACTTAGGGACTTTGGGCTTAATTCGACTTTATTTAGCAGTAAGTGGAATGTGGGGGCCACCCACATGAGGAATTCGAACTAGCCATTCGATATGCTTGGAGGGAAATTGAATGGGTGGATGGAGGGGCCCACATGAGGCTAAGGAGGCCCAAGGAGATATAAGGAGAGATCAACTCTCATTTTCGACCATCTTTGACATTTGCAAACAAGCACTCATTTGTACGCTTTGTTGTTTAGCAGGTCTACCGGCTATTTAGCCATGAATCTCTCACACGGGGGACTCAACCTCTACTTCGAGGGACCATCCGTGCCCACCCTAGGGAGGCTATTCTACAAGATTTTTCAAGAGTCTGAGGCAGCAACACACATCATTAACCAGCGCAGAGAGGGAAGTGCGTATTTCTGGGCAGCCAGGAATCACACCGAGGGAGTTGGAAACCAGCAGGGATCTCATTGTTTGTGGAGAGGTCATGGAGCTGAGGTAGCAGCATAGTGCAGGCATTTTCGTTGGAGTTTCCGGCTAGCTGAGCCAGCAGACCAACAATTCATATTTTTGGGCAGAGGGACAACGCAGAGGCCACCCAGCAGAATTTCGTGGTGTTTGGGAGCAGCTGATCCAGGCCAAGAGTTCATCCGGGAAGTTAGGAGTTGGATAGCAGGGGTGAACCCAGCATTTTGGAGGAGTTTGCAGAGGGATTTGCAGGCAATTTCCAGCAGGTCGAATTTGGCAGCCATAGCTGGGGTGAGGCTCCAAGGGGGTCGAAAAACAGAAGTCAAAACCAGCCAAATTCCCTTTTGGGTTTTTCTGGGTTTTGGCCAAGGAGTCCGGGGTTAAAAGCATATAAATTTCTAGGCGGTTTTAGTGCACTTTCCAGCCATTCGAAGTTCAGCAGTGTAGCAGTTTTCTGGGCAGCGCAGTGCAAATTGGTGCAGCAGTTGGGCAGCCTTCAGCTTAGCCATTTTCCTACCTAGGTTTGGTCCTGCTTGTCCATTGAGACAAGCCTAGGTGCACCATTCCACTATCTATTGTATTTGGCTTGCAAAATTATAATAAAATGGCTTAAAAGTTCTTCGTTTGCAGTTTTTTTGTGGGTGCTTGATGAATATTTCGTTTTTGTATTTTGTTGCATAGAATATTTTTTATTATCACTTGTACTTCCTATTTAGGATCATTACAGAGCCACAGTTTCTGCAGCGCTGGAGGCACCAGGTAGTTAAATTTCAAGGGGAGTTATTGTTAACCAAGCCACTTGCTTCGCCTTGACTTCTCTCTACAACTTACTTTAGAGACTAGCCTCAAAACAACTAAGGATCAAGGGATTCACTTAGTTAGCCATTTAACTAAAATAAACCAAGGCTTTGCATTTCACCTAGATTTTAGGACTTGTACTTCATATAAGATAACTAAGCATCTCCTAAGCAGCGATTGTTCATTCGGTCATTTGGTAATTAATTGATATAAAACAAGTAGTTGACTCCATAAGGCACTGGTCTCACTAAAATAATTCAATCTAATCTATTAACTTGCTAAAATCAACCAAGTGGCTAGGCCATTCAATCATGTCTCTGAGACTTGTTGGTTGTCAACAAATCTCGCATTCTCACATTCCATAGGGCCTATACCCCATAGCCTATTGTTGGGAGACAGCTAGAACGGAGAGGGCGGGGATCAGAGTGACAGCCCCCGCCTTGAATCGTTGCCGTACCATGCCTGTACAATTTGAGCGACAACATGTGCTAGCATATTTCTCAGTTTCCAACGCTATGAGTGTTTTCAAAAACGGTCAGCTCGGAACCGACTCGGCCGAGTTGGTCCGAGCCAGACCCTCCAGCTATGACCCGACCTAGGAAACAATTCGGTCGATCAGGTTAATACCAAGCCCGCTGGGATGTCTAACAACTCAGCCAGCTCGATATTAACCCGACCAGCTCAGTCGAGTCCGTATTAACTCGACCGAGTTGTGTACAGCAGCCCAGTAACCCGTAAAAACAGCGATTTTTTTTAAATGTTTTACTTGGGGGACTCCAAACCAAATTTTTTTTGTTTATTTTGTCTTTGGGGTCCATTCCCCTCTCCTAAACCCTATTTAACCCACCCAACCCCTCTCATTTCCTCACAGCCATCTCATGCATTTGAGTGAGAATTTCAGTGAGAGTTTGTGAGGAGTTGTTGAGTTTGTTTTTGAAGCAGCAATGAGGAGTCTTGGACAAGCATTGCAGCTGGAGTGAGGGGCTTCTTGGGCAACCATTTGGAGCAGCATTGAGGAGTTGGTTTCTTGGAGCAACCTTGAGGAGGCAGTTTGTGCTTGGAGGTATTTTTCTCACTTGTAAAAATATGTTTTTGCTTATTAAATTTTATGTGCAAATCTAGAAATTGAAAAGAGTTTTTTAGTGAAAGAAATGAACATTGAATCAATGTTTATTTGTTTGTTTTTTTTTTTTTAGATTATTTGCTTTCATTTCCAAGTCAAAAAAATGGCACCTAGAGTGAAAAATGTTGCTTGGGCATATGTTGAAATGGTTGATAGTCAAATGCATTGCAAATTTTGCCATAGGAAAATTAAGGAAGGTCCTGGGGGCATTAATAGGCTGAAACAACACTTGGCAGGGATTAGAGGCCAAATTACTCCATGTACCTCACCAGAAATTGGGGAGATTAGGAAAGATTTGTTAGCCAACTTTGAGAAGTTTAAAGAAGATAACGCTAGGCAAAAATAGTTAGAGGCTGAAATTGGGAGGAAGAGGAATATACAAAAAATGTTGGCTACCAACCCCCATTTTGATTTTGAGGGTTCTTCCTCTATCCCTTGTACTGATGCATCCAACCCCTTCCGATATGTTCCTCCCTCTTTTGAGTCTATTCAAGAAAAGGGAAAGGGTAAAATGAAAAAGGGTGATATGAATATCAAAAGTTATTTCACTCCCTCCTCTCCATCAGATGCACATGGTCCTCAAGCTAGTAGAAGTCATATGCAGCCCACTTTAGATGACCATTGGAAGAAAGAATTGAAGGAGATTGCTTGTGATTACATAGCTAGATGGTGGTAAGATGTTGATATCCCCTTCAATGCTTCCCGTTCACCATATTATGAGCCTATGTTTGATACCATACATGCTGCTGGAAAAGGCTTCAAAGGCCTACTATGCATGAGCTAAGGGGGTATCGTTTGCAGAAAGAAATTTCCTCCATTAATGAGTATTTGAAAGATTTCAAGGACTCATGGGCAAGAACAGGATGTACCATCGTGTCAGATGGATGGACTGATCAAAGAAACTGTACCATCATAAACTTTCTTATCTTCTTCCCACAGGGAACCATGTTTCTAAAATCAGTTGATGCATTTGATAAGGTAAAAGATGGACAATTGTTGTTTTAGCTATTGGATGAGGTTGTTGAGGAGGTGGGGGTGGCTAATGTTGTTCAAGTCATCACAGATAATGCCTCTAACTATGTTCTTGCTGGTAGACTGTTAGAGGAAAAACACAGAAACATCTTTTGGACCCCATGTGTTGCACATTGCATAGACCTCATGCTTGAGGATATTGGCAAATTAGATTGGGTCAAATACATTGTAGATCATGCCAAAAGCATAACAAAATTTATCTACAATCATTCATGGATTTTGAGCCTGATGAGGAAACACACGGGGGCAGGGATATTAGTAGGCCTGCTACCACTAGATTTGCTACTCATTTTTTGACATTGCAATATATGCTTTCACAACATAGAAACTTGCAAAAGATTTTTTCCAGTGAAGAATGGAGTCAAAGCCAATGGTCTCACAAACTAGAAGGCAAAGAATTGAAAAAGAAAGTTAATGAAGAAATATTTTGGAGAAAGGCAGCAAAGATTGTGAAGCTTGCTGAGCCACTGGTTAAGGTGTTGCGATTGGTGGATGGGGAAAGATTGCCTATGGGCTTCATTTATGACGCTATGGATCAAGCAAAGGAGCAAATAAAGAGGGCATACAAGGATAAAGTGGCTAAGTATGGGCCCATTTGGGCAATCATTGATGAAAGATGGAACAATCAACTCCATCGCCCTATACATGCAGCTGGGTATTTTTTGAACCCACGGTATCATTATAAAGCTAAGGCGACAGGAGCTTTGAGGGGGGAGGTTAGAGATGGATTGATTGACTGCATTGATCGCATGATCCCATTGGAGTGTGATCAGCTGGAGATACACCGACAGGTCACAACCTTCAGCACTGCCTCAGGTACCTTTGGGAAGAACCTAACAAAGATTGCAAGGGAAGCAAATGAGCCAGGTAAACAAAAATTTCAATTTTCAAATTCTTAATACTTATTTTGTTAAATCGTTTATAATTTGAAAGTTGAATATAATTTGTAATTTTGTTGAACTAACTCATTACACTCCTATGTTTTTTGCAGCACAATGGTGGGAAGCTTTTGGTAGCCATTGTCCTAAATTGCAGAAGTTTGCAATTCGTATTTTGAGTCAAACTTGCAGTGCTACTGGGTGTGAGCACAATTGGTCTGTCTTTGAGAGGATTCACACAAAGAAGAGAAACCGTTTGGATCAAAAATGGTTAAATGATCTAGTATATGTCCAATACAACCTCCAGCTCAGGCGCAACCAATTGCTGAACAAAAGACCTGATTCAGATCCCATTGTGTTGGAAGACATTGATCCAACATCAGATTGGGTAGTGGAGAGTCATCCAGCAGAGTTTGCTTCTGATGAGGATATGGATTATGAATTACAGACGATAGCATCACTCGAACATAATGTTCAGTTGAATGCAAATCCTGATCCACTTGTACCAGCCTTAGCCTCAGAGCCAACGAGTCCTCCAGTTGCAGGCGCTTCCTCTGCTCAGCCACGACAGAAGCGCATATCTCGCCTATCTCAGCTTGCAGTTGTTGCACAGCCTGCTATTGCTACCACTTCTGCAGATGCAGTTGGAGATGATAAGGAGGAGGAACCATGGAGTCCCCTGTCTGACTCTGATCCAGAGATTGATCCACATGATCTCGGCTCCTCTAGCAGTAGCCAGTAGTACTGGTCACAGTTTACTTTTGTTGTAGAGGTCATTTCAAGCCTCCTCGGTTATGTGTTTTTGTTTTGATCTCTATATCATGATCATGTATGTATTGGACAGTGCACTGGGTGCCATTTTGATATAATGGATATATTCATGAGCCTACTTTGATCATATGTTGTCTTCTATCTATATTCTAATGATGTGTGTTTGGAAACATGAATGAAAATCTTTAAAATTATGTTTTTTATTAAAAAATAAATATTTAATGTATTTTTTACAACCACCGAGTCATTGAAATCGGGTCGACCGAGTCGGAGTCGGAGTCGACCCTCGGCCGAGTCGAAGTCCGAGTCAGAGTTTTAAAACATTGAATGCTATTATTTTCCGCCTTATTTTCTGTGAAGATTGCAGTGTGTTTATTTCGTTGTTGTCGTAGCAATAAACTGTTAATTTAATTAACAGTTAGAAAAAATAATACCAATTGTTGCAATAAGATTTCACACTTGAAATTTTCACAAGAGATCTTTGTCGTGTTGACAAGTGGATCTCCCCAAGCAGAGATGTGACTTGGTTGTACGAGATCCTTCACAAGTGGGTTATCCCCCCAAGCATGTTGATTTGTGGTAGCATCGGATGTGCTCTAGCCATGAAAATTCGTGGAGAGGCTAAGGCACATAAGATTTCCAAGACCCAGAAATGGTTTGGGGAAATTCCACCTAGTTGGAGAGATATTAAAATAATTAATATTTTTAATGGGGCTCCTAAATCTAAACCTAGGAAAATTAAAATATTAATAGGTATTAATATAAAACTGGGTGAGAATGTTCTAAATGACATGGATCAAGCCAAATCTAACCTTAGTCATTGATTAGGGACTTAATCTCAGCCGTTGAATCATCCACAGGAAAAGTATAAGAGGAGGCTTGAGGGTCAGTGGAGATACACCAAAATTGATCAATCAATTTGACTTTATGGAGCGGGGTTTGCTGAGAGAATCAAACCAATGATCTGTTGCAGCGAGGGGCAATTCGATTTTATGGAGCGGGGTTTGCTGAGAGAATCAAACCAGTGATCTATTGTAGCGGGGGCAGTTCGATTTTATGGATCAAACCAGTGATCTGTTGCAGCGAGGGGCAGTTCGGCACAAGGCTGAGAATACATAGCAAAGAGGCAAAGATAGTGCCAGAAAGACAGCGCAGAGCCTGGGAAGGTTGACGCAGAGACAGTTGGGACTGATGCAGAGGTTGAGGAGGACAGCGTAGGTGACGCAAAGGGCCGGAGGGCTGACACAGAAAGCCAAGGGGCTGACGCAGAGGCTAGCAAAGCTGACGCAGGGCCAAGAGGCAGCGCTGGGTGATTTTCGTGGGGCAAACTGAGTATTGGTGAGCTGGGAAGAGTGACGCAATCCCTGCAGAGTGACGCAGAGCAGTAGAGAAGCTTGGAGCAGCTTTCGCTTTCCAGCTAAGGAGCTGCCATAGTTGTTGTGGGATTGTTCATCCGATGACTGATCAGCCAGAATATCTATCTCCGAGGAGAGGTATTTCTGCCAAGGGCATTCTCTATTGGGTGAGCCATTTCTGGCACCCTAGTTGTATTCAGAAATTGCATAATAATAAAACCCTCATATTTGTCGCACCGGTTTTCCAGCATTGGGTTTTTTCGGGGACGGTTGTCCAAAAATAATGGTGTCCCTTGTGTGATTGTCTCAGTTATTTCAGTTGTTGATCTGTATATGAGTTAAGGCTGCATTTGTGTTTATTTCGATATGTATATTTATAAGTAACTTGTTAATGGAAAGAACAAGTAGGAGATAGTAAACTAGATAATGCAGTAGGGATTTCTGATGTGTCAGACTTAGAAATTTCAACATGGTATCAGAGAGTTGCAAATCACAGGAGAACTGATGGCACCAGTAGTAATCTAAAGAATTTGCAGCAGTAGCAGCTGTCCCAAGAGACAGCGTTGTTCCAGAGCAGAAGCAGCAGAGAAGAAGTGACAAAGAGGGCCTGTGTCATCATTTCGAGCCAGAAGGAGGGTCAGGCAAGAGGCAGAGAGGGGCAGATCAGACCAACGCAATGCCCAGTCATCTTTCTCAGCGAGGAAGGATCAACGTTGTGGCCAAGAGGAGCAGATTCTGTCGTTGTTGGGATTGCGCTGAGCCTAAAAGGCTCCATTTCTTCAATTGTCAATGCTTGGCGAGTTGTGGGCAGATTGTGATTGAGAAGCTGGTGGGGTGTTGTTTCTATTGATGCAGAACAATACCTAAGGGGACAAAACCAAGGTAGAGGGAGTCGCTACCTTGACGGATTTCTAGCCAAGAAATCCAGATCCAAGTTACAGTTGCAAGGAGAATTGGAGAGGAGCGGTTCGACATTTGGCGAGAGGATTTCCAGCAAGGAAATCAAGACTTAGAGGGAGATTTCCAAGAAGGAATTCAAAACTCAGAGGGAGTCCAGTAGAGGAGATGAAATGGCAGTGAACGGACTGACGGATCAGGACAGGTTGGACGAGGCTTCCAACTTTGTCATCTGGAAGGCCAGGATCCTGGCAGTCCTGGATCGACATCGCATCAAGGACTTTGCCTTGAGAACCGTGGCTATCCCGGTCGACCCAGCTGAAAATGAGAAGTATGAGGATGCAATGGCGAGGGCGAAGTGCATGATCCTTGACGAGGTCAAAGATCATGTCATACCACATATTGTTGAAAAGAACATAGCAAAGGAGATGTGGGATACTTTGACAACCTTGTATCAGGGCACTTCCATGCATCGAAAGATGCTATTGGAGAATCAATTGTGGTGGTATCAAATGTAGAAGGGAGAGCAGATATATTCGTTCCTCCTCAGATTGCAGAAGATTCGTGACCAACTTACTTCCATAGGGTCTACACCGGATCCGAGTTCATGGCGAGGACCGCCCTGAATGCAATCTCTGAGGAGTGGGAGACATTTGTCCAAGGCATTTTGGGCAGAGCTACTCTTCCAGGATGGGAGGAGATGTGGGCAGATATTTGCCAAGAAGAGATCAGGAGGTTGACTAAGGCGGGGAGTAGTGGCAAGGGAAGTTGAATCAAGAAAGAGGAGGAGGATGCGGCTCTAGCATCTGTGGGACAGCAAGGGAAGAGGAAGAAGAAGGACATCTCCAAGGTGAAGTCCTTCCATTGTGGGGCGCTGAGACATTATGCATCCCAGTGTCCAAGGAAGAAAAACAAGGGAGAGGCTTCCAACTCCAAGGCAACTCCAGCTAAGGCAGAGAAAGAGCTAGAGACTGATGACGATTGTGCTATGAGTGCTCATGCACCTCTAGAGAAGAGGTGGGGAGACATCGAGTTGTAGTCAAGAGGACTACATACTAGGGGCAAGATCCTTGAGGTGCCCAAACTCTTGGATCATATTTGGCTATGGGAACCCTTAACGACAGTATCAGAATGACAAATGTCGAGAGGAGAAAAATGTATTGGAGCAGCAAGGAAGTGCTTGGGTGCAGAAATCTGATGCAGCGTAGTAGAGGGTGCAGTAGTGCGAGAGGCACAGAGCTGTATCCAGCGGCGCAGTAGCAGCAGAGGGAGCACAGTATCGCGGAGCACAGTATCGCAGTAGAGGCAGCTTTAGTTTCACGTGGCTTCTAGACTGACTGGGATGTCAGTATTTGGGAGAAGTCAGTTACCTACTTCTCGGTAACTGAGTTGCAGTGCAGCAGTTAGCAATGGCAGTGCTAGGGGCAGCATGGGCAGCATATTGAGAGTGAGTTGCAGTACAGATGTGGCAGTGGCAGTGGCAGTGTCATGGGCAGCAGTACAGGAAGTAGCAGTATAGGTACCAGTGCGAAGGATCAGTGTGATGTTTCCATGATGAAGCATTACTAGAGCACATTCCTCGATAAGAGGGAGTGTTGAGTTGTGGTAGCATCGAATGTGCTCTAGCCATGAAAATTGGTGGAGAGACTAAGGCACATAAGATCTCCAAGACCCAGAAATGGTTTGGGGAAATTCCACCCGGTTGGAGAGATATTAAAATAATTAATATTTTTAATGGGGTTCTAAATCTAAACTTAGGGAAATTAAACTATTAATAGGTATTAATATAACACTGGGTGAGAATGTTCTAAATGACCTAGATCAAGCCAAATCTAATCTTAGTCATTGATTAGGGACTTAATCTCGGTCGTTGAATCGTCAACAGGAAAAGTATAAGAGGAGGCTTGAGGGTCAATTGGAGATACACCAAAATTGATCAGTCAGTTTGATTTTCTGGAGCGAGATTCACTGAGAGAACGAACCAGTGGTCTGTTGCAGCGAGGAGCAGTTCGGCACGAGGCCGAGAATACATAGCAAAGACGCAGAGATAGTTCCAAAGAGACAGCAGGGAGCCTGGGAAGGCTGACGCAGAGACAGCTGGGACTGACGTAGAGGCTGAGGAGGCCAGCGTGGGTGACGTAGAGGGCCATAGGGCTGACGCAAAGAGCCAAGGGGCTGACGCAGAGGCATCAACAGCTGCGCAAAGGCTAGCAAAGCTGACGTAGGGCCAAGAGGCAGCGCTGGGTGATTTTCGTGGGGCATACTAAGTGTTGATGAGCTGGGAAGGGTGACACAAAGCAATAGAGAAGCTTGGAGCAGCTTTCACTGTCCAGCTAAGGAGTTGCCATAGTTGCTATGCGATCATTCATCCGGTGACTGATCAGTTGGAATATCTGTCTCTTGGGAGAGGTATTACTGCCAAGGGCATTCTCTGTTGGGTGAGCCATTTCTGGCACCCTAGTTGTATTCAAAAACTGCATAAGAATAAAACCCTCATATCTGTTGCACCGGTTTTCCCGCATTAGGTTTTTCCGAGGACGATTGTCCAAAAATAACAGTGTCCCCTGTGTGATTGTCTCAGTTATTTCCATTGTTGATCTGTATATGAGTTAAGGTTGCATTTGTGTTTATTTCGGTATTTATATCTATAAATAACTTGTTAATGGAAATAACAAGTAGGAGATAATAAAGCAGATAATGCAGTAGGGATTTTTGATATGTCAAACTTAGAAATTTCAACAAAGCAGAAATGTGACTTGGTTGTGCGATATCCTTGACAAGTGGATTATCCCCCTAAGCAGAGATGTGACCTGGTTGTGTGAGATCCTTGTCAAGTGGGTTATCCCCCCAAGCAAAGATGAGACTTGGTTGTGCGAGATCCTTGTCATATGTTGGCAAGTGGAAATCCCCCCAAGTGAATATAGGGTGATGGATGAATCTCCCCTATGATGATTCTTCTTCATTAGATTGTAACATCATTGTTCCAAAGCAGAGATTATAGAGATCCTTGTGTCAGAAAGAAATTCCTCCCTAGTTGAGAGGGAGTGTTGAAAATTGGCAGCTAAGGGATGAATTTCCTTGAATAAAATTTCATTTTTGACTATTCTAGAGTGACTTTCTAAATATAGAAAGTCATGTCTATCATTGCAACCATGACTTTCCAAAATTAGTAAGTCACCTTGCTTCAATTGGTAATCATGTATAGATGATGGAAAATCACTTAACTTATCCTTAATCAATCTAAATTGTTTAATTTTTATTTTAATCATCAATATTATTATTATTATTATTACACTTATGATACTATAATATTATCTAAAGAGGAATTACATGTCACCTCTCCTACTTGGCACTCAATCATGCCACTTCACATCTCTCTCCTTGATGGAAAATCAAACTCTCTCATTCAATGATACATTATTCTCTCTCTCTCTCTTAAAGGATTCATTCCTCTTTTTAATTCTCTTACGCACCTCTTACACTCTCTTACACACTTTAATGACTTGCCATAAAAAAGATTCCTCTTACACCTCTTTAATGCATATGTTACACTTCTCCTTAATGGCTCGAATTACTAAGGCATGTGTTCTCCTTCTTTATGGCACAAGTCACTAAGGCATGCGTACTCCCTCTTGATGGCATGAGTTACTAAGGCAAGCATACCTCCTTTATGGCATAAGTTACACTCCTATTTTGGCATATGTAACTTCTCCTCAAGGCATGGGAGTTACTCCTTCATGAATTCAACCTCCTTGCTCTTCCTATATATTTGTGCCTCTCATCCTCTCTACTACTCACTTGTGCATTGTGAAAGGAGAGTACGAACTTGAGAAAGAGAGAACTAGAGAGACTAGAGAAGAATTGAGAGAAAGAGAGAGAGAGTCTGAAAGAGTAAGAGCAGAACTTGGTGAGTCAAAGTAATTCAGTGTTTGCACCAGCTACTGCTATTAGAGATCTTCTTCACATTTAGGTGAACTTCGTCTTTCTCTCGTCGTATTTTGTATCTCTGTTGAACATTTGATTTCTAATAGAAGAATAATCTTGTTGGGTTTTCCCCTTGTGGGTTTTGCCCTGGTCATTGGACCTAAACTCCCTGTCTTTTTGGGTTCTTGATTGTCTTCTATTGTGTATATGGTTTATGTTCTATTTACAATTGCTTAACTAATATTGCAAATTAAAAGAAGTTATTGGATCAAATAATTGTTACAACATAGGACTTCAAAATTTCAATAGATAATTAAAAATCATAAATGTGATTGTCCAACATGTGAACAAATATTTATGATGGAAGAATATCAAGGTAATGAGCAAATGTAAATAAAAGAATTTCAAGGCTACAAAGCAAAAACTAAAACAAGAAAAGGAATATCTCGAGAAAAAATTCAACGAGAATCTATCGGAGAAGGAAGAAGAAAATTTGCGCTTAAAAACCCTTAATCAAAGGTTATTAGAACAAATCATAGGTTTAAAATATGAGAAGCCTGAATGTCAAAATAAAGTTGAATTACAAGCTGGAGAACTCTTACATTTCAAAAATCATAATAAAATATTACTCACTCAAATTAAGAAACTTAAAAAAGTAAAAATGATAAAAAAAATATTGGAGAACAAATTAGAAGAACTTATCACAAAAGAAGCAATTGAAGCCTTCAAACGTAATAGTCCAAATTGAAGAAAAACTTAAAAGAAACAAACATTGATCCAATTAGTATCACGATTCAAAAACATTCCAGTCTAATTGAAATGAAAACATACTCAAATGCAGCAATTGAGATAACGGGAATTCTAGGTGAGGAATCAAACCAGCAACACTATTACGCAATGAAGATCATATGCCAAAAATAAATCAAGAGAATGTTATAAGTACATTAAAAGGAAAATAGATCATAAGAACTCCTTATCGACATCCTAATCACGAGAGCAATTACATTAATCAGTCAGTGCATTAGATTCAATCAAAAGGAAAACAATCAACATACCCTTTGAAGAATACTGATGTCGGTACCATCAAGTCTCGTGATAATATTTCATCTTGGAAGGGCTATAAGTGCAACATTGCATAGAAGATTGATTTGGGATGGTTAGATCATTTCACAATATGACAATTTTGTATGACATTCAACAGTTCATACCATCTTGTGTCATTGTAGATGACAGTTCTGAGAATTGAGAAGATGAGAAGACATTACAACACAGAAAAAGGTGTCAGGCCTTTTCATCAATAAGTTTTGAGGATAAAGCTTCTCTAAAGGGGAAGGCAATGTTATGAACATAAATATGCATAAATAAAAGTGAATAATATTTAATTAATAATTAATAATTATGAAAAGGCATGTCTCAAAGGTCACGATTGTTTGTGGAAGGGCACTTGCCTAGTTACATAAAGAAGGGTTGTCATTTGTAACCAACCATATCAATTGTACATTTAAGCATTAATATATAAATAGTATATGTCCTATGATAGATACTCTCATATTCCATATTTTTTTTAAATTTATGTGTGCACGAACTTTGTTCATTACACTAGCACTTGATAGCAGAAGTTAAACCACTTTCCTTGATGACACAGAGCATTTGATGGAGGACATTGGGACACCTTTTGAGGATCATTGACCTTGATGAGGAATTGGCACATATAATATGACCCTCCCCAAGCTTTGGGGCCTTGGACATTAACCTTTGAGGCTAGGACGTTATCTTAGAGAGCAAGTGCATCCCTAAGGGATGACAAGACATCCCTAGGCTGGCATTGTACCTTCTTGATGGGCATTGCTCTTCTATTGATGGTGATTTATGATAATGACGACCCTTAATGGTTTCATGCCCTAGTTTGATAACATCACCTTGGCACTATGTTTGATGATGATGTGAGCAATTGGAGGATGACATAGGACTAAAGAGGGCTATTTTGATGATGAAGCACCTCCTTTAGATGGAGAGACATGATTTATAGGATGAGATAAACCCCTTGACCTATTTGTTGCACATTTTCATGGATAGACATACCTTGTAATGATGACATCACACCTGGACGCTTCTCTACTCACACATGTGGGCTATTTAAGGCTATTTTTTACGTTATTTCTTTGTAGAGGCTATATTTGGGGCTCAACTTAATGATCTATCCACTTTGTATCTCGAATCTAGTATTTTTTTAGGGCTTTTAGCCTAGTTATGAGTTAATTGCTTGATTACCCTAGTATAAATAGGGGAGTGATTTACCTCATTGTTCATGGTCAAACATGGATCATACATTCTCTTGATTAGTGATTCTTGTCTCTTATGTGCTACGGAGACCTAATTGAGCAACCTCTTTTGGGTGGAAATGGGATGTGATGCGATCACTTTCCATGGATGCTTATTGTGAATCTTGGATGATGCACGGTTAAGTAATTCAGTTTATTTACTTTATCTTGGTACTATGTTATGTGGGATGAATGTTCATGTCCTAAGTTAACTTATTTGGGATTTGCTCCATTGTCCTTTGTTGAGTTAAACCCTTCTTCCAAGTATTTGAGAAATAGAACTAGATTTTTCTTTCCCTTAATCATCCAAAAAATTAAGAACCAAAATCTCAAACCCTAGAGTAAATTAATTTATTTGCCCTAGTTTGTTTGGATTTAGTATAACTCCAAGGAAACTGTAGAATTGTTTGTATCCTAGACTCCATATGCCCTAGATTGAGAAAGCACTAGTCCATCTCTCATGGCATTATTTTAAAATATAAAAATCATTTGTAAAACTTTATTTTTCAATAATTAATGGCTCATTGATGTATGCCCTAGGGTTAGATATTGTGTCAAAGTGCATTAGAGAAGTAAAAATTAAGTTTTTCATGCATTTTCAACCTTTTTCTAGGGCTAACGTCGAGGTTTCATTTGCTAATGACCATCAAAAATTATTGTAACTTTGTCCCTACTTTAGACTCCAGTTTAACCCATAGTATTTAAAATCGTAATCGTGACCGATCCAGTCCACCTATCAAACCAGTTTGTGAACCGAAACCAAAAAAACCATACTGGTCAGATATCAATGAACCAGTCTTTAAAAAATATATATGAAATAATTAATTTTAATGAAAAAACTATTTTTAAGACTTAAAACCATGATTCCAAACTAATAGAGATAAAACATGCAAAGTTTGTTCATCTATATACCACGTAAAGTGAATATATCAAAATGGCACCAAGTGTAATACATATCAGCAACAAAATACATAATCAATGAGGCTCTAAATGGCCTCTATAGTCCAAAAACAATGATACAAGCTATGGGGCCACTGGCCTATTACAATTCTACATGTCAGTGATTAACATGATCACTCCTCATCATGTTCAAACTCATCACTACTACTAGACATGAGATGATCAATAAGAGCTACATAAACATCATCTGATTCAAAGTCCAAGGACTCGTCAGACTCCTCTACAACCTTAGTAGTAGTAGTAACAGCAGCAAAACTAGACCTAATGGAAGCACGAGTTGGTCGAGTTGCAAAGCTAGTGCCTTCCATTGGTTTTTTCCTTTGCTTGATTCAACTATTGGTTCTGGTTCCATTGGCACTACCAGATTTGCATTGGGATCAACCCTCCCTAACTCCATCGCATCAATATCAAAATCAGCATCAAATTCAGTTGGTTGAGTCTCCTCCACCCATTCTGATGTTGGATCAATATCGCCCAACACAATGGGATCTATATCAAGTCTTTTGTTCATCAACTAGTTGCGCCTTAGTCGAAGGTTGTATTGCACGAAGATGGCTTCATTTAACCGTTATTGTTCCAAACAATTTGTCTTCTTCGTGTGTATCCACTCAAAAACAGACCAATTGCGCCCACAACGAGAAGCACTACAAGTTTTGCCGAGGACTCTGACTGCAAACTTTTGCAATTGAGGAAATTGGCTGCCAAATGACTCCCACCAATGTGTTGCAAAGACAAAGGCATTAATTAGTTTATTACTTCATTGTACAACAATTTAGATTCTAAGTTTGACTAAAAAAACAAGTATTTACAATTTGAATTGTAAACAATTGAAGTTTAAAAGAAAACAAATTAGAATTACTTACCTAGTTGATACACATCTCTTGCCATCTTTGCCAAGGTGCCTGTAGCCTTATTGAAAAGACTAAGTTGTTTATGTATTTCCAACTGGTTGGAATGCTAAGGGACCATGCGCTCCAAGCAATCGTACAACCCATCTTCGACCTCTCTAGTGTGCTCTCCTCCTAGTCGGTTTTTATAATGATACAATGTTAATTTTTCATAGGGATACATTGTTCTTTTCTTTGATCATTGCATTTCTTCATTAATACATTAAGTTCACCCCATATCATCATTACATTATTCAGATCTACACCATTATTCATCAACATATGTAATTATATAGAAAGAACAACATCATCATCATCATCAATGCAGTGAAACATAAAGGAACAATAGAAGAAAATCATGCACACACAAAGAGACACCAGGGTTGGTTTGAGACCAGGGCAAAACCCTTGCAAATCTTCTTCTTCTTAAATCGTCATCAAATGATTCAGCAAAAGAGAGTACAATGATCCATAATTTTATCTATGCAACAAAATAACTATGATATCCATGAAACAGATCTAATCATGCCTCAAAACAAAACCCTGATTCTGATGATTGTAATATGTTGCCATTGGTTGTAGACAATTGTTGGATACTACTGAACACTGTTGTCATTGAGCGGAATCTACGGAATACGGAAATCTCATCCATGAGTCTCGAACGCAGGGAGGAGGAGTTGTGCGAGCGTCTATAGCAAATTTGGACGCTCTCTACATAACTAGATGACTACGTCCAAAATAGATCTAGACGCTCCCAAGTGAACTGGATGAGGACGTCCAAGGTCAAACATACCCAGACCTACTTCAAGCCCTGGATGCTCTCATAAGGCTGCTACGTGAGCGTCTATGGCGGCCCGGACACTCTCAAGACCACTTTGTGCAAGCGTCCGGGGACTAATATAGCTCGACCTGACCCTCAAGCCCTAGACGCTCCCATAACTCACTGTGTCAACGTCCAAGGCTCCCTAGACGCTGTCAGGACCACTCTGTGCCAGTGTCCAGGGACTAAAATGACCAGTTTTGTGCCAACGTCCAGGAACTAGAAAACCCTAGATCAGTGCGAGCTTCGACCTTGAGATTGCGGACCCTTATGCGAACCTTCATTTGACAGACTTGTGCGAACCAAGACAATAAGAGAAGAGAAAATGGCTTGATCAATATGTCTAAATGAACTTGAGGTCCCTTCTATTTATAGGCTTTCATGAGGGTCCACTTCGGGTTGAGGCCGTCCTAAGCAGTTACACATGTGTCTAGGGCCGACCCATTCCATAATACACGTATGAATAAAATAATTCAAAACTCAACTTCCACTTTACCAAATTGGGTGATCTTTAGGTCGATTTTGGTCCTCTCGAAAAAAGGAATCTAATGCAATCATCATCTCATTCATCTGAGTTGTCCAAGGTGGAATTTGACCGCAGTTGCAAAAATTAACACTCCCTCTCAACTAGGGAAAATTCCATCTACCAATATTTGTCCATCGAGCAATATGCCATTCTAGAATCTTCAAGTGTCATCACATATCATCACAAATCATCTTTGTCATGTAGTCATCCTGCCATGACCACCTCAAGTATCTCATCATCACAAATCATCTCAATCTATCCTTGCTTATTCCTGCTTGTCTCTTGATTGTTCATGCTCGTATGTTGAACATTCTCGAATCTAGAAGAACAAGAATTTGCTACCGGAGGGGAGCTTAAGCTACCACCGTCTATCCATCAGGCTGCTACCTGGAATCTCTGCCAACGGGCTGCTACCCGAAATATCATCATCAGAGAGCATATCATCAAGGAGTACATCTCAACCTGGAACCACATTGGGGAGCACATCTCAACCCGGAATCTCATGGGGGATTTATACATCTAGAACCCCATATCGAGCAATAGGATATCCAAACACACAAGGGATCACATCTCGACCATGCGATCACATCAGGGATCTCAATCTCAACCTGGAAAGACATAGGGTTATTGTTGATTTGGGGTAGCATCGGATGTGCTTTAAGCCTCAAATTTTGCAGGGAGGCTTGGGCACAAGTATTCCAAAGAACCCAAAAAGCGTTTTGAGAAATTCCACTCATAAGTGATTTTATTAAAATAATTAATATTTTTAATGGGGTTCCTAACTCTAAACTTAGGAAAATTAAAATATTAATGGATATTAATCTAATCAGGGGTGAAACTTCTAGAAAAAGCCACAAATCAAGCCAAAACGATCTGAGCCTTTGATTATGATTTAATCTAGGTCATTGGTTGTCCAACAGGAAGATATAAGAAGGGGCTTGAGGGTCATTTGGAAAACACACAGAGAGATAGAGAAAATCGATTTTCTGAAGTGAGAAGTTCTCAGGAGGAAAAATCGATTAAGGAAATCTCTTGCAATTGAGGGGCAGGGATAGCAGCTTCTGGAGTGAGATTCTTAGCCCGAGATACATCAGCAGAGAGAGGCAGTATGTGATCCAAAAGCCTTGACGCAGAGGCTGACGTAGGGCCAAAAGGGCCACACAGAAACAGCGCAGAGGGAGAGAGAGGAGTTCAAAATTTGCAGAGGAATTCGATTTTCAGAAGATGGGTTCCGGGGTGTGAGACCGAGAGGCAGAAATCGAATTTCCTAAGCAGCAGATCGACCAGCCAAAGAAGTGATGCAGCACCCAGAGAGCTTGACGCTGGGCTGACGCAGACACTGCGCAAAGGCAGCCAGAAAAGTCGAGGGGCAATCAGTTTGGGGCTGGATCAGCCAAGATTTCTCAGTGATTGTGTGAGGTAAAACTCACAAAGCTTCTGCCAGTATTTCTCTTTGTAACTGAATAACCCTGTGAGGTATTCAGTGATGTATTCAAATTTTGCTACTGCTTAATAATAATAAACCCTCAGAGCTGCTGCATCAGTTTTCCCGCATTGGGTTTTTCCGGGGACTATTGTCCAAAAATAACTGTGTTCTATGTGTTTCTATCTTCCTTGCTCAGTTTCTATGTTTCAGAATCATATTTAAACTGGTGTAGGTTGCTTCAGTAATTTGCTTCGATATTTCATGAAGAAATCTTAAATAAGTTTGTAACATAATTTACAATCTAGGAGAAGTAGGTTCAGCTGGTTGCATTAGGATTCCTAGGACTATTAGATTCTAGGAATTTTCACATGGTATCAAAGCGTTTGATGTGAAACAGGGAAGAGCAAATCTAGCGCTGAAGAAAGGGTCAACTTGCTGCAGCAAGCAATAGTTCGAATCCCCTGAGAGATAGCGCAGTTCTAGCCAGGAGGGATATATTTTCGTGGGTGTCTCTCTCTGAGTGAGTCGACAGAAAGGTAAGATTGCCAGATCGAAAACTTGCCAAGGCAAAGGGAGCTACACAGAGCCACGCAGAGCGAGGGACGCAGTTTTCTGCAAGATGAGTGTTGGGCAGAAAATTCGTCTGAAGAACGAAGCAAATTGCATAGTGAGGGAATACTTCCTCAGTGATTGCTTGCCGAGGAAATCGGCATTTCTCATTCGCTAAGTAGCAAAGGAGCAGCAGCTTACCATTGTATAAGGCAAGTTGGCTTAAAGTGAGAGAAGAGTGCACTAAAGTGACAGTGGGTGCATCTTCTATGCATTTACCATTTAGCACTTTAACCTTATTGCAAATTGAAAATAGTTACATTTGAGTTTCCTAAAGCTAAATTGCATTTTAGTCATATCTAATGGCAAATAATGGAATGTCACTCAAGCCTTTTTTAAATTGCTAGAGCTTTTTCAAAATTGACAAATATAAGGGCTATGCATAATACCATATCATATAGTTTGTCATACTTACAAACTTGAAGCAACTACAAATATTTATAATAAATTTTGAAACTTTAAGATTTTATCTTTATTATTATTATAATTGTCATCCCCAACCTGTCATCCCCTAAAAATTTTGAGAAAAAGCTCTAGCCATCCTGACAACACGTCCCCGTCCCCGTCCCTGTCCCGAAAACAGTTCAAAATAGATAAAAACAAGCCATCCTAACAACACGTCCCCCATCCCCGTTGTTCCCCGTCCAAAAAACAGTGCAACATAGATAAAAGCATTAAATCACAGGGACTCTCTTAGATCTTTCACAATACTTAACAGATCCATCATCACGAGATAAGATATCGAATATATGCTCAGCTATGCTAGGCTATCGAATTTTAGGATGCCCAACTTCGAAGGTATCATTCAATAGGTCTCATATACTTTGAATTTATTGTTCAAAACTTCAATGGGCGTTTTAAATTCAAGTGCCAAGTGGGATCACCACCTTAATAGAGAAATAACTTGGAATATGGACAATGACATGGAATAGGCATTGTTCTTTGAGAGTTCCCCTAAGCTTTCCTTCTTGAAACCATTGATTTTGTAATACATGGGTAGTAATTGGGATGACCACATGAATTTTCACCACCAGGTAAAAAAAACATGGTAGCCATCGGCACTAACCTATTCATCATAATTCTCTTCATCGGTGATTATATATATCATTGTTTAAACATTATATATTTTGGAGTTTTTGGCTAGAATTTATGAAAAAAATTGGTCAATCTTGATATTTGTTGTTTAAAGTCGGTTTTTTACTGCATGTATAAATTCAGCACTATGAAAAACCCCTGGAACACCCAGAAATGTAGAGAGTTTACATATTTTGATTCCAACAAAGAAAACATCAGAAACTTATAACAGATATAATAGAGCATTATATACTATCCTACCGTTTTCGAGTACTTTTCAAGATAAAATGTGTAGTGTATATGTGAAGGTGCATAACTGTGTGGGAAAGTCCTATGTTATTTATTATGCGCCTGGTTTTGGTTGGATGAATAATTGGTATGTCTCTTCAACTATATATTGCAAACTGCCTAAAGTAATTATTTTTGTAGACTTATGTTCTAGTAAATGCAAAGAAAATTTCAATATCCTTCTGGTAAAACTATAAAAAAAAGTAGGTTAAATCCATCACAAATTAACACATAAAGTAGATGAAGAAGGCTTTGATGAGAGTAAAACAAAGGCATGAGAAGCATAAAACGACCTCAATTACATTCCAAGTAGGAGGACAGAGTATGGGAACATTACTGAAGAAAGCAAGGATTTCATGAGCATGGCTGAAAGGTTAAACCTGTCCACTGCCACTGAGGAATTTTGACCATGCAATATTGCGGAAGCCATCAAAGAAAACGCAATCCATTTTGACTTTATCACCATACACACAGATTTTGTACATGAACTTATGGCGTTGCAGAATTCGGAGCAGGTGGCATACATTACCTTCAAAACTGAAACAGCTACCTCGTCCTCTCCGTGGCCATTACTCAGACATAGCAATTTCTTTGTTTGCCGTCCACCCTCTCCCGCCTTCACACTTACTAGCCTTCCTCGCCATCCTCCTCTGCTCCTCTTAATATTATTTCCGTGTATTGTTGGTGGGGTTGGGCATGAGCATGGCAGTGCACTCCAACCAGCCAGCTGAGTCGCCATTGCTGATGTGTTGCCTTGATCAAAATGTGCAGGCGGCAGTCTCATAACATTTATTATTGAACACAACAACCATTTTGCACAATCTACGGTCACACCGCTCTCATTTGCCCAACCCCATTCATAAAATTTTGAATATCTATCTCGCGCCGTAGGACGGAAGGTAAAGGCCTCACAGCATATCACAAGATTGTAAATATTGTTATTTTATTTTATCAGAAGGATCAAATCTTCTACATTGTAAATTTTCTGTTCGGTAATGTGAAATTTAATAAATAATTCAAGATTACGTAAATTTTGTTATATTATATTAATAAATGAAATTATTTTCTATTTGGTAATATTAATTTAATATTTCATTAAAATTTTATTTTATTGTTGAATTGAGGTTTTGGTGATTCATATTAAGTTTATAATAAATTTTTGGGCGTAAATCACATGATATTTCATTTGTCGATGAGTTTCGAACCAACCAGTGTGGTTCATCGTCAGGGCAAGTTGAAGAATCAGATCAACCTATCAAACCTCCAACGACTATAATTCTTGACCAGGCAACGACTAAATTTCACTGTTAGTTAGCCCAGAAACATAAAAATAGATTAATTTAATTTATTAAATTAGAAATTAGTTATATTAAGTTAGAAAGACATATGACTTCATCTTTTTTATATATATATATATAAAAATTTATTTTATATTAATAATTATTTAAAATTATACTAAATTAAATATTTTTTTCTCAATATTTAAATTTGTAATCTAATGTTATACTAAGTTAAATATTTTTTTTCAATATTTAAATTGGTTATATATATATATATATATAATAGTTATGTATATATAAAATTATTAAAGTCTTAAAAACCTAACAAAATTACTTAAATTTTATATACAGTGGTTGTAGTGCTAGAAGTTGGATGAATTTTATTTAATTTGGAAGGAGCAAAGAAACATGATGTTTTCTTGAGTATCGGGATACACATTAACAACTAAGTTGAATATTTAGTTTTTATAAGGAGCTATGATTAGCAAGTATGTGATAGATAAAAAAGTAAATGTTCTCGAAAACTCAAAGATCATCATTGAAGTAATACAAGATTACAAGGAGATCACGCACTTGTCCGTTGATTGAAATATAATCAGAGTACAACAAGAGACTTTGAACTTTGAAAAATCAAATTTTATCACATTTTTTTTTTTAGAAATTTAATGGTAGGGTTGATAAATTAGCAAAGGTTTCCTCGTTACCATAGAGTTATTTGCACATCTTGTGGGGAACAAAAGGTCCCTTTACCATATATATATATATATAACTAGTTTTGTTAATTTAGTACAAAATCTAATTTAAGCCTAACCCATTTTTAATATTTCATTCATTTGAGCCTTCTAAACAAATAATTTTTAATTTCACATCATTTGTCTTCTATACTTCTACAACTCCATTTCATTGTGCGGGATGTACAATATCCATGTTGTACTCCAATCTCTTATTTATTTAGTTTCTCATCGTTGTGATTAGCAAAGGTGGGATTTCTCTAGATCTTGTAATGGGTAGTTTCTTCTAGTTATTTTGTTCATTCTCCTCATTTGATGTTCATGTAACAATAACTAGTTTCATTTACTAGTGTTTTGGATGCCTCTCTTGATTACTGGCAGGACTAAGCAACCGTGGACCCCCTCTTTCCTCTTTCTATGTTCTCTCTCACTTTGTTTGGTCACTTTAAAGCTATTTTCCTTGAGATTGGTTTTGTTACTGGAGCATCTTGCAATTTGGATTTCTGATTGTCATCATATTGGACCATTGTTTTATTTTTACCTCATCAATTTATGATTTGTTGGGTTTATCAGAGTCGTTCTACTTTTCCCCACCCAGATTCCTTTGAATTTTGGTTTTATGGTTCCCAATTACTCTATGGCTCCTTCATTGGAATCATTTCACTTCGATGTTACTCACTTTCTTTCAATTGTGGTCTTCGAATTACCCATTTCCAATTATCCTATGGCTTAATTTGTATAGAAAAGAATCCTTGTTTCCCCTCTTTCTATAAGCCATCTTTAATTTTTCATTCTACTCATTAACAATGTGGTAGAGAGTTGCCTCCACTGACAATCTTGTTGATTACTCTAGGTATCTTTGTTGGGAACATTGTTGCCATTGATGTTAAAGATAGGGGGAGACTACTTATGTCCAACATAAATATTGGAAAATGAAGATTGTTGAAATATTGTTTTTGGGCTTTTGATGCCCCGTTTATATACCCTATATTTGAAGGCACTTTTACTCCAATTACCTAGCTCAAATGGGAGCATAGGATATGTGGTTGAAAATCTTGTTCCTAGACATTGCCGAAGGTATATGGGAATCCCTATAATTCCATAGGAATGAGTAGATATGAAAGATTTTGTCGGGATAATCCAACGAAAATACAAGCAGGTAGAGGTAACCATTTTTACAAGTCAACCGCATAATTGAACATACAAACATTATAAATAAAGGGCATATGAGCTCATTTTAACACTAATTCATCAAAGAAGAGATATAAGGTCGCAAAAAAGAAGTTGAGGAATAATTTTTGGGGTGATTCTTGGAGTCTAAAGGCGAAAGCAAAAATGTGATTTATGAGGTGAACGGGTCATCTATGCAATTTCACTATAACTTTTCTTCTGGGATGTTTCGAATAGTGAAAATTGAAGGATACAAATAGAATATTATCATGTAACTATGGTTCAAATTTTAGCCTATAGTGCACTATAATTTCGGAGATATGCTCTAAGAAAGTTAGGCTTCCTAAATGCTCTTAAAATCTTCTTCAAACAAGTTAGTTTGGAATTTTCGCTATAAATTTTTTTATGGGATGTTTCAGACTGTGAAATTTGGAGGATGCAGATAGACAATCATCATTTACCTATGATTCAAATTACAGACCTTGGTTCACTATAATTTCAGAGATGTGTGTTAAAGGAATTATACTTCTTGAATGCTCCTAAAATTTGATTCAAAAATGTCAACTTGGTATTTTCGCTATATCTTTATTTGTGTGATGTTTTAGAATCTAAAATTTGAGGGAGACGGTGAAGAGGTCTCAAGGTACTTGTGATAAAAATTCCAAACCTTTATTTTTTATAATTTCAAAGATATGATATGAGGAATTTAGTGTTCCTAAATGCTCCTAAAACATGCTTCAAATAGGTCAACTTGTCATTTTTGACATAACTTTCTTAATGAGATGTTTCAGACTGTTAAATTTGGATGAGATAAAGAACAGATCTCAAGGTACAAGTTCGGACCTTGTTTTGCTATAATTATGGAAATATGATATGAGGAAGTTAGTGTTCTCGAATACTTCTAAAACATGCTTTAAATAGGTCAACTTGACATTTTTTATGTAACTTTATTTCTAAGATGTTTCAAACTATGAAATTTGGACGAAACAAAGAAGAGATCTCTAGGTACCTATCGTAGAAATTTCAGAATCAAATTTTCAAAATTGGATATGTGCAAAATCATTCTTGGGAAGAAGCCAAAAGAAACAAGCTTTGGGAGATGTAGACTTGATGAAGGAAAAAATAGTGGGTAGACCTAGTAAAGGCAGAAGCAACTAAAAGACCTAGTGAAGGCAGAAGCAACAAGTAGACTTGGTGAAAGAAGAAGAAGCTAACAAACATTGTAAAGAAGTAAGTACACTTAATGAAGTATATTGGTACTTACAAAGCAACATAAGCAAGAGAGGGGATTTGTGTCTCTTGTAGTTCGATGCCTACAAAGTAGTTAAGGGGATTGGTGTCTCCTATAGGTTGGTGCCAAAAAAAGACAGAGGAGATTAATGTCTCCTATAGGTTGGTGCCTGCAAGATATTTCATATAATGAAGTTTTGTGGTTTTCTCCTGTAAGGGTTTCCATATATACCTTGTGTTACTTGTTTAATTTATGAGATTAATGTTTTATGATATCTAATTGACTTTAAATAAGTAAAAATTGTTATTATATTAATTCCCCCCCCACTTAGTATAATTGTGAATCCAACAATTAGTATTAAAGCAGGTTCTTGCAAAAGTAGTCTAACCTCTGGAAGGTAAACCTTAGAGGGATAAATGGCTAGCAAGGATAGTTCCTTCTCAAACAAATCCATGCTCTTTGATAGAAGAAATTATACTTTCTGGAAGATAAGAGTGAAGACATATCTAATGTCTTTTAGTGCTGATGTGTGGAATTTTATGATAGATGGCTATAAAGTTCCAACAATTCCTACAACAAATGCAAATGAGAAGAAGGCCTTTGTAAATAATTCCAAAACAATGAATTCCATTCTGAGTGGTCTTGTTGATTCTGTATTTGTCAAGATAATGCATTGTGACTCTACTAAAGAAATTTGGAACAGGCTTCAAAGCAACTATGAAGGAGATGAAAAAGTAAAGAGTGATAAACTTCAAACTCGTAGAATGAAATTTGAAAGTTTAAATATGAATGGAGGAGAAGCCATTGCAGGTTTTTCCCTTCAAGTAGATGAAGTTGTGAACACTATGAGAGGATTAGGTGAAAATATTGAAGAACCATTAATGGTTTAGATAGTCTTGAGGTCTCTTCCAGTCATATTTAATCCAAAGGTTCTAGTTATTGAAGAAATGAAAGAATTGGAAAATATGAACATGGATGAACTGCATGGAATCCTCACTGCATATGAGATGAGAATAGGAAAAGAGAAGTCGGGATTAAAGGAAGCAACCTTCAAAGCATTGAAGAAAACAAAAGGACACAAGGACCATAATCTTTCCAAATCTAAAGCAAACGAAGAAGAAGCTCAATTTGTGAGAAAGCTTAAAAGAGGATTTGGAAAATATAAAGGTGAGCTACAATTTAAATGTTTTAAGTGTGGTAGAATAGGTTGTCGTGCATTTAAAAGTCCATATGAAAAATTAGAAGATAGTTGTTGTGAAATGTTTTAATCTCTATTGCAGCAATTGGAAATTATTCTTCTAATTAATTAAAATTAAGTGCAGTTTATTTGCTACTGCAAATAACGAATAAAATCACAACTACATTTTCACCAAAATAAGTAAGTTGCAGAAATAAATCTGGAACTAAGAAAAGTAGAGCACACACAAAATAAATTTTGACACAGTTATTTTTGGATAATTGTCCCCACAAAAAACCCAACTTTGGAAAACTGGTGCAACAGGTGAGGGTTTTATTATTATGCAATAGTGAAATAATCTAAGTACAATCTATGGATGCCCAACTGGCTATTGAATCAGCAAATATCCTACAAAAATATTAGAGAGAAAATTCTTACTCCACAAGCAATTCCAGCACTGCTTTGCTAAAAAATTATAGTTGTCTAAACCCTTGCGCAAGCCCTCTGCGCAAATCCTCACACGTGTGGCTCAATTCAGCCTCTGATCAAGTTATCTTGCCTATCTTTGCTGCTGGAAGTGACTCTCTGACCCTCTAGAAAATTTTCACGGCCTCTAGAAGCTAAATTGACCTTCCTCTCAGCTAAATCGAATTGCTCATTGAACTTATTGCGCAACCTCACTATGGAATACTTCTGACACTTGTTACTTCCTCTCTGGAACTGGAATCTCCTCCATAATCATTGTCTCTATCTCTCATTGACTCTACTTCCCTTCTAGCTCGAACTCCTCTTCCCTGCTCAGTTGCTGCTGCTAGATAGATCTATTTGTCGAGGAAACTCGCTCTCCCAGTGTATCCTCCTCAACCCCATTGACTTGCTCTTATAATCTCTCATTGTCTCACCAACGACCATGATTAAATCTCCAACAACAGCTCGGATCATCTCTAAGTCGATCCATGTGAGTTTCTAGAGAATTCTCACCTTTTTCAATTAATTGTTGATAATTAATTACTTTTCCTAAGTTAGACTTAGGAAATATATAATTATTGACTAATTAAATTAATTGAGCCATCTCTAGGTGTTTTCTCCTGAAATTTTTTCTGGGTTCAGGAGCTCCTGTGTTTCTTAGCCTCTCTGACCAAAGTTGAGACTAGAACACTTGTCCAATGCTACAAAAACTAATGCTCCCTCTTAGCGAGGAAGGTGTTCTACTATCTCATAACATCCTCCCATACACATTGTTGATGTTTGACAACTAGGACAACCTGCCACTTCCCACCAAGCCATTGCACAACTCTTATTCATCTGCCACTCTAAGCTGAACCACCCTGCATTTGCACTGCTGCTGGCATTGCACTATACGATCTGTATTGCTACCAACTCTACATTGCGCTACAACTGATCTCATGTTGATGTTGTCGTTGTTGCAACTACTACAACTGAGAACTCTGAATCGATTGTGTCTCATGAATTGCATTTGTCTCCTAAGAATTTGATTATTAACAGTCTCTGCCCTATCCACTAAGTTATTGTCTACGTTGCAAATGCTTTGCGCCCCTCAACATTTGATTGCAACCAATACTAAATTTGTCCCTCAATATCTGACTTGTGTCATCTAACACTAATCCACATGCTACTGAATAAAGTGGGCCCCTGTAGAAAGGATAATGATCCAAGAAGAAACATTTATCTGATGCAGTCCTCCTTGGACTGTTATGTGGAATTATCCCTCTTGCGGACAAGAGCAATATCCTTAGGCTTCAAAGAACCCTAGTAACAAACAAACAGGAACTGCTACCTTTCTCTAGACTCTGATTGACTAAAAGAAATTACATTGATATGGTCCTCTTACCTATTTAACAAAATGATTGATGAAGTCACCTTCAAAGCTTTCGACCATTTTCTTAAACGGTAAACCTAGGGTTGTAATAAACGGTAACTGTCGATTGGGGTGTTGCGGTAAAGATTGCTAACCTTACGGGTTAAGACCAATCCCTAGAGGAGGATACCCAGGATATCTTGGAATAGCCTGTGAAGTTGGAATTGGAATTCCACCAAGGTAACCAGGGTGAACCATACCAGATTGAGGTTGAACAGGGACTTGATAAGTATGACTACGGTACAGTTGACTATGAAAAGGTTGAGCTTGAACCATTTGACCTAAGTAATATTGCCCCTGTACAGGTTGAACTTGCAAAGGTTGACCTTGAACATGTTGACTTTGAATAAATTGACCTTGAAAAGATGGGTTTTGGAAAGGTGGACTTTGAAAAACTTGTCCTTGAAAAGGTGGAACCTGGTAATCTTGACCTTGAAAAGATGTTCGCATTGTCCCAACAATGGGTTGGTCAATAGAAATTTGTGGTATAGATTGGACGGTAGGAATAGTTTGATAAGCAGAAGCCTGCGGGATTTCTGGAGTAGTCTAAGGAACATATATTTGAGGAGTAACTTGAATGGTCATTTGTGATACTCTTGATGAGGCTCATCAATAGGTATATCACAAGGGTCATAACTCCATCCTTCGGCTTTAGAATTATCTCTTTCTCACATTTATTTACAAATTTTGTTATATTATGCTTAGCGAGGAGGATAAAATATGTGTTGCTATGTCATGTGGCCTAACATGGTTTAAATGCAGGAATCGGGACAATTTTGAGATAATTTCAATGCAAGAGCTCGAAGTAGATAGTAGGGAGAGATTCTAGGAGGTTGTCTACCTCATTAACTCATTCAATCAATCGATATCACCACTTTGTCTCTCGTCAACTCAGAGTCATTGGTAGCCAAGCAGGACAAGGTTATTGGTAGCCAAGCCAGTGCAGTTAAATGAAGATCTAAATCTACCTTTCTCGAGTTTTGGGAGATAAACACCTCTATTTTATAGGGAGTTGTTGGTAGCTACCCTTTTGTATAAATAAACATGCCAAGGAACTAATTATGATTCAAATTTTGGTTGCGACTAAGAAGCTATTGAGATCAAGCACTTGTGACTGCTATTTTGACTTATTATGTGATGTATTTGACATTTCTACAATGCTAATGAGAATTTTCTTATTGATCCATCATTGAGTTAGTTCAGAGGGTTGAGGTTCTTGGGTTTGGGCCCAACCCCAGTAGCTTAGGTCCCTCTTGTGTATTGATATTCTTCTTTAGCTTAGAATGTTTATTAGTTGTTGCATTTTAGTAGAATATAATTCCTCAAAAAGCTTGTGATTGTGCCTCTATCTCATCTCTCTCATGGGAGCCTGACTAGAGGAATCCACACTCACAGCCCAAAAACACTATGTGATGATTTCTTGGAAAATTATCTACACTAATTATCTTGTTTCACATATGATTGTTGTAGCTTAGAATTTAATTCATTGCATGGATTAGGGTTTTTAGCATCAGTTATATAGTTTCCAAATTCAACTCATCTTTCCCACCATTAGTTATAATATTTTGCAAATTAAAAGAAGAACAGGTGCATGTGATGTTGCGGGACTGTTGGACTTACAGGAAAGGGACCTTTTCACCATCTCCATCTAGGAATCCTCCACTCTCTTTTGATGACTCCCAACCATTGTCTTGATCTTTATTTTTTGGTCACCGTGAGAAACCATGTCCAAAGTTGGCCTTCCTGAAGTGTTGAGCTTGGCTAGGGGTGTTGGTCACCTTCCATCCATCCTCCACAACCTTCATCCATCTTGCCATCACTTTATCCCACCATCCTTACCCTCCAAACCCTCTCGAAAAATTTCCTGTAACATTTCAGGACTTCCTGTAGCAAAATAAGAATCATATAGCAGCTCCCTGTAGCAGCCTGTTTTTCCCTTGTTTTGACCTGTAATGTTAGTGTAGCTTAGTTTAGGAGTAGGTTGACCCCCTAGCTTGGACTCCATGATCAGAGGTACCACTTAGGCCATTCCCTCCATTTCACTGCAAGATTTGGCAATTAGGACATTACTTAATATGCAAGTGTGAATTAGATAAATGATGCATGAAATCTTGAGTTGTGAGTTGGTAGAATAATCTTTTGTTTTCAAGTGAATTTGATAGCTAGATGGTTGATTGCAATTAGTGTAGTTTCCTTTCTGTAGGTAGCATAACTCTTGTGTTTTTTTCATAGCATGTACAAGTGGATAGCTTTTACAAGTTGGATTTGAGAAGCATTTACTTTTTCTACACTAGGGCTAGCTTTTGAATTGCACTTTCAGTAGTTAATTCCCCCTAATTCAGTAGAAGAATGGTCTTGGAACCCTAATGATCAAATGACCTAGTTGAGGGTGGCATGAGTAGAATTCCATCTATTATGTATACAACACTGTCACCTCGAAGTTTGTACGAACCCTGGGTTGATAAATAGAGTTGAGGAGCATCTGGGAGTTGCAGCACTCCTGGTGCAATACCAGGGCTCACCAACTCCTAGAATAAGTGTCTGAGGAGAACTTGGAACCGACTGTGAAATAGGTGTTTGAATAATTGTTTGTGGTGAACTTTGAACAAGTCATTGAATCAGTTGTTGAATAGGTACTTGAGGAATTCCTTGGATAGGTTGTTGGACAATTGTTTGAATAATCCCCTGAACAAGCTGCTGGACAAGTACAACAATACTTGGAATAGGTATTTGAGGAATAGTTTGTCCAGTAGGCTGAATAAGTTGATAAAGTGGCACTTGTGGAGAAATTGGACCATACTGTTGAGTAAAAGCAGGATTCCAAATAGTGTGTGTCCCAGGATAAGGAATACCAAGTAAAGCTTGATTTACAATAGGCTGACCTAAACCAAGTTGAGGTATTTGACCATAAGTTTCAGCAAAAGTTTGATCCACAACAATAGTTTGTCCTCTAGGTGGAGGATAAGGTGGTTGCCTCCCAGGCGGGTAATAAACACCAGTCGGGGTTACTTCAATTACTAGAAACAATGAATTTGTTGGTTTGATGCCATCAGTGCTTCAGGCATGGAATTCATGCTCTGAACAGTAGATGTAGATAAACCGGATGACCAAGTAGAAGGTTGGGGAGAGAAGCAACTCCTGAAAAAAGTCTTAGTAAGTGACTGGTATCCAGGAGGAACTGATGGACCACCATACAACAGTGATTTCGAGGAGTTGCTAAACATAGGTGAATAAATGGCTTGGCTCCCAATAGGAATTTCTGACATAGTTCTTTCTAGCAAATAAAAAGCAATGTGTGGCAGTGACAAATTCTGACCTAAATAACTCAAAGTGGTAGAATACCAAGGGTCATGTCGGAAAGGAGAGAAAGGAACTCTTGGGTCAAAAGTTTTGCTATTGGTAAATGGAGAATGAGGTTTTTTTTTCTGTTCAATAATATATTCAATGCTAATTAACCCAGGAGATAATTCAATTGTAATTATCAGCTTCCTTCGAGGTGAAGATGGCTCGAGAATAAGATATATAACAGTTGAAGGTGATTCAAGTCGAGAATCTTCAAACTCAGGTTGTTCTACATCTGGTTCAGTTAGTTCAATATCTGAAATTTCACTAGTAATAGATTTAGTGTGAACTACTTCGGTAATCTCTGAGCGAGAATGAACTAACCCTATTTCTATTTCTTGTGTTGGATTCACTTCAGTTTCTACTATCTCAGATTGTAAAAATGTTGATGTTTCAAGATCTTCTAAGGCTTTTGATCGTGTTGAATTTGACCTTTCAGTTGTTATCATTTCCAATTGATTAGGTGTGTATTCAGGAGGTTTACCTTGCATTCTACGTGACTTCCTTGGTGAACCAAGATGAAAATTTATCATAAAATCAAGCAATATTCACCATCCAATACTAAGGTCTTTAAAAAAGTAAAAGCACACACTTAACACACGCTAAAAATTCTAAGAATTCAAACCATGCAAACAAGCTTTTCACAACGAAATTAATAGTTGGTAATGAAATCCAACTTCGCAAAAATCAACGTGAAAAGTGGTTGTAGATAGAGTGAGTGGAACTAGTTAAGCCGACAACCTACTTAATGAAACAATCTGGTGCAAGTAACTTCACTTATGCCATCTCGAGCGAATATTACCCTCCAAAAATTCCAAGTGAGTCTAGTCAACGTCTATTCTAGGTACAACAGGGCCTTCCCTCTGTCGTCATCTTGGGTAATAGCCCTAGGATTATGGTCACTAAGGTTACCAACTACAACAATTATACCTGGGATGACAGTGGAAGATTAGACGTACACACAAGGGCAGAGTAACAAATCTCAATCCCCTTGAAAGCTCATCAACATGGTTAATTGGAGATTTACTTTCAAGTGGCCCCAAGTACCTTTTGGCATCGTTGTAATACGTGTAAATCACTATACTATAGCCATTAAAGTTGATAGATCACTTCACCAACTCTGATATGATCTCCTGCTTGACTCCTTTGTAAGGGGAGCTTCCCAAAGCAAAATTGAAATAACTAGATTTATCTCCCTATCACAAGATTCTAATGTTTGTTTGGAGCTTTGGAAGGTTTACTCCCTTTCCTATTCCAAATACCTACAACCTAATCTACTGTAGGTGGAAAAGATCCCTAAGAATAAACTTTATAGATTGATTTTAATTAGTGTTGATTTTAATAGTTGTTGTTTACTCAAAGGTAATGGATGTGAAACTTGATGAAATTATGACTTGACGCAATCCTAGTGCAGTCGAAAATGATGATATACTATTTTTATTTCAATGAAAATATATTTAAAGTAAGGAAAGAGTCTTTCACTTTTTCAACCGAAATGAAAACAAAAACTCTAAACCCCACTATAACTGTTTTCTTAAAATGAAAATATGCAATTTCAAATCACCCAAATATTGAAAACAATTTCAAATTTTCACTTTGCCCAATAACACAAGAAAACAAGAAATCTCTCTTTTCATACAATCACTCAGAAACTTGAAAAATGCAATAAGAAACCACTAATGACTAAAAATTAATTTTCTTTAATGGAATGTTATGAAAACAATCAACAAAAATATGGTTCATGAACACTTTAGCAACTGAAAGAAAAATGATTTTCCATTTCGAAACTAGTACAAGAAGTATTTTTCACAAATAATGCCTAATCTTGCAAATCATTGATTTTGACACACAAATCAAAATTTCGCAAAAGAGAAAACTAGACTCAAAACCTGATGTAATCGACAGAAGAAAGATAAACAGTCAACAAGACAAGACTAATAGACCTCTCTTTTGATAAATTGACCATTCATCGGATAAGACCTTACCCTAATTTGCAAAAAGAAGACAATCACAAGCAAGACTCTTCATAACACTCATCCAAACTAACAATCATTCACACGAGGTTCAAACAGTTTAAAACAACGGGGAAAAACCAAAAGTTTGGATGTAAAGAGTATATAACAAATTTTTTCAAAAGTTCCAGGTATGTGCATAGGCTCTGGAGTAAACCAGTGCGAATAAGCTCTGTTGCTACAAGGAAAATGCACAAAAATGTGCACTGTGCCTAAAGTAAAAGTGTGCATAGCGGGGAAATTCAGGAAAAAAAAATATATATCAAATCCAACAAAAAATCCAAATTTCTAAAATTTCCATACACTCAAGGAAGGCTTGTGCAGCAGGTTGAAAAGGTCAAACAAGGAAAACTAATGGAGATTGAAACGATTCCCCAGTGGAGTCACCAATTTTTTATGTGGATTTATCCCTCTTGCAGACAAGAGCGATCTCCCTAGACTTCAAAGAATCCTAGTAACAAACAAACATGAACTGCTACCTTTCTCTAGACTTTGATTGACTGAAAGAAAATACAATGATAGAGGCCTCTTATCGATTTAACGAAATCAAATATGAATTCCCCTTCAAAGATTTTGACCATTCACTCCTCGATGCTCTAGATGTCTTCTCGTCTCTCCCGACAGCTTCTCCATAATGTCCTGAAAGAGATTTGTATAAACAGAGACAAATAAGAGATCAAAGCATCCAACATATAACCAAAGAGATAAATGGACTAACTAACCAATTATATATCATAAACTGATCAATATGCAATCAAAATCTATGTAGGTGATCAAGGAATCCTACAAATTAATCAATAAAGATGTAATTGAGAAAGAATAATTGCTTTTATATTCATAAACTGGAGAAAATCCTTACAACCATATAGCCTTGATTTTACAATTCCCTTCTACAATCTCCAACCCTCTCCCTTGCAAGAATAGCCTTCCAACTTAATCTCAACAGCATAAACCTATTTCCAACAATCCTCCCCCAATTTTTAGACTTGTAGTAGCTTTATAGGCCAATAATGGGAAGTTTTTGATCCATTCTCCAAGGTATGAGATCCACTAATAGTGGGATAGAGTTTCCACAAAGGAAGGGGAGTTGCTCCATGATGGGAGGGTTCAGTATTGAATAGGCACCTATTTGAAGATCGTTGGTTGGGATAGATGCTACCAACAATTCTTCTTAACTTTACTCTTTTATTTTTACATGCTTTAAGTCATGTTCGCAGGTCATAGTGTAAGACAGTGTGTACTTATGCGCATATATTAATGGTCTTCTCTATGTATGCACATAAATCAACTAGGGAACTGTGCAGGTAGCCAAAACAAGGTTTTGTACCATGGGATCAAGAAATTCCACTTTCTTTGGGATGATTTAGATTCTAACTTTGTAGGGGAATGATCTTGGGACACATTTGTGGATAGCGAAAGATCCAAACTGGTGGCCATTTGCCTAATGCGACAAAATGACGTGTAACATGGACCATGTCCAAATCTCTACAACTCTAGGGTTTAGAGCTGAATGTTTTCCCACCTCTCTCCTTAAGGTATAATTGCATATAGTGTGAATTCATCCTCCAAGCTGGAAGACAAATTGTTGATCTCCGTCGAATTTGTTGCATGCTCCTGCTCCTGCTTCTCCTTCCGAAACATCTTTTGATTCTTGGAAGCATTCTGGTAGAGTGATATGATAACATCCCATGTTTCTTTGGTTGTATTCTTAGCCACTATGTGTGAGACTAAATGATCTCGAACTCCATCGAGGATCAACCACTTCGCCTTAGCCATCTCCTTATTGTAGTTTTCTAGCTATTACAGGTCTGTCAGTACGACTACAACTCTTTTTGCATACAAAAATCTCAGATTTCCTCCAGAAAACTGAATCTAGAAACCCTCTGAGAAAAATCCCTCAGTGTGTGTTATTTCTCTTCCACCCCATGTTGATTTTGTTACTGCAAAACTATTGCTAATCAATTGCATCTAGATATACTCAATGAATTCTCTGATATGCTCACCGAAATTGCTTCCCAACAACACCATTGCTTATTGCACTGCTATTAGATAATTCCGATCTTTTTGAACAACTTGCCCTTGGAAATTGAACCCTCTGCCCCACAATTTTCACTACCTAGTTGGCTTTGCGCAAATCTGGATAATTGTGTTGTAGATTCCCTCTGAATTGTGAAATTTCTCCATCTTGCTTAAGAGACTATGATCTAATCAACAATACTTTGATACCATGTGAAATTTTTTAATCTCTATTGCAGCAATTGGAAATTATTCTTCTATTTGATTAAAATTGAGTGTAATTTATTTGCTACGACAAATAAGAAATAAAATCACAACTGCAGTTTTCACCAAAATAAACGTTGTGAAAATAAATCTAGAACTGAGAAAAATTGAGCGCACAAAAAAAAATTGACAACTATTTTTGGACAATTGTCCCTGGAAAAACCCAACTTGGGAAAACCGGTGCAGCAGATGAGGGTTTTATTATTATGCAACAGTGAAATAATATGAGTACAGTCTATGGATGTTCAACTGGCTATCCAATCAACAAATATCTAGCAAAAATATTAGAGAGAAAAATCTCTCACTCCACAAGCAATTCTGGCACTGCTCTGCTAAGAAATTCTGGTTGTCCAAGACCTTTCGCAGGACCTCTGCGCAAATCCTCACATGTGTGGCTCGATTAAGCCTCTGACCAAGTCATCTTACCTATCTCTGTTGCTGGAAGTGACTCTTCAACCCTCTGGAAAAAATTCCTCGTTGAATCAACCTCCCTCTCAATTAAATCAAACTTCTCACTAACATTATTGCGCAACTTCACTGTGGAATACTTATGACACTTGTTGTTGCCTCTCTGGAATCAATGTCTCTTCCCCTCACTAACTCTGCTTCTCTTCTAGCTCGAACTCCTTTTCCCTTCTCAGTTGTCACTGCTAGATAGTTCGATTTGCCAAGGAAACTCACTCTCCTAGTGTATCCTCCTCAACCCCATCAACATGCTCTTATAATCTCTTGTTGGCTCACCAACGACCGTGATTAAATCCCCATAAATGGTTAAGATTATATCTAAGTCGATCCATGTGTTTCTAGAGAATTCTCACTTTTCTTAATTAATTGGTTTTAATTAATCACTTTTCCTAAGTCTATTTAATTATTGCTTAATTAACTAAATTAAGCCATCTTTAGGTGTTTTCTCCTGAAACTTTTTATGGGTTTTGGATCTCTTATGTTTCTTAACCTCTCTGACCAAAGTTAAGACTAGAACACCTGCCTGATGCTACAAAACTAACAGTGATAGACTCATTTCATAAAAATAAGAAGGGAAGATCACTCAAGGAGAAAAGTTTATATTCTACAAAAGATTGCAACTCATCAGAAGATAGTTATGAACATGACTCTATTGATGATCAAGAAGAATGCCTACTTGTGACCTTGGAGAATCATATATCAGATTCAAAAGAAGAAGATCTTGTCAATGCATTAAAAGAAATAAAAAGACTTAGAAGAAAGAATAAAAATATCAAGGATCTATTATAGAAATATGAAAAGAAAGATCATGATTTTGATGAAGCATCAATCATCCTCCTAAAGAAAAAACTAGAAGAGACCGAGAAAATAGAGGATACACTAATAAGTTAGCTGAAATAAAAGGAAAGAAAATGTGAGAAGCTAGAAGGAGAGGTTATATCCTTTAGAAAGGATCTGGAGAAGGCAAATGCTCTATTAAATCTGAACTTAAATTTTGAAAAAGGGACTAAATCATTAGATAACATTCTCAGCTACTAAATATCTCCCTCTATTAAAACAAGTCTTGGTTTTAAAGAATATCATGAGATGTTCAAAGGAGAATCAAGCTCAAAGACACCAGAAGAAGAAGAACCTAAAAGTTATGCCATTGCGCTCAAAAGATCTAGAAACAATGCAAATATGTTTAGAAATGAAGCTAAGGATCAATAGAGACATGACCCTATTAGCAACACAAACAACAACATAAGAGAAAGTGAAGAATAGATGATACCTAGGAATGGATGAAGAATAATTGCTCGACCAAGAAGGCTCATCACATCCAAATATCAAAATTTCTTTTATGGTTATTACTTTTCATGCAATAATTTTGGTCATGAGGAAATAAATTGTATAGAATATGTAAGAAATGACTATATGAGGAATCAGAGCAGGGGACCATTTGAGATCTCAAGGAATGCTTGTCTGAGCAGCAATTTTATAAGTTTTAATGAGAATGACATTAGAAATTACAATTCATTCCCGCCCAATTGAATAAAGTTGATTGTTTCTAGTGCAATAATTGTGGGCACAAAGCTCATGATTGTAGAAGCAGTACAATGAAGCTTCTAAATCAAATAAAAAAATAAAATATTATCAAAGATAAAAATCAAAGAATGAGAGTAGGAGAAATAAGCAAGAGAAGTAAGTAGAATGTATTCTAGCTCTATGTGTTCAAAACAAAGATAGCTAATGGTATATAAACATTGGTTGATCAAGTCATCTGAAGGGAAATAAAACCAAAATACACTCTCTAAAGGAAGTCAAAGGAGGAAATCCCACCCTTGGAAATAATGATTAAATAAGGATAATTGGAAAAGGCGCAATCAATCTTGATGATGGAAGGATAAAGACTCATAATGTTTTGTTGGTTGAAGGTCTAAAGAATAATTTATTGAGTGTAGGTCAAATGGTTGATAAAGGGTATGATATCACATTCAATTCTAAAGGATGTGAAATGAGAAAAGGTGATTCGAGAATATTGGTAGCAAATGCAATCAAGTCTCCAAAGAATGTATATGTATTTATGAGTTTATGCTTCTGTGATGATGAGCCACACTTGTTGGCTCAAAATGTCAACTCAAAAAAATACATTATGATGGATCCAGAAGAATCATATCAAAATGTATATGTCCCCAATAAGATTAAAAGAAAGAAAAAATTCTCTACAGGAGTAACATTCCTAACAACTCATCGGTAAAAAATAAAGTAAGAGGTTGTAGCCTATTAAGAAGATGCAAGCTTTCGAGAGTGAGCTCCAGGAAAGAATGGTGAAATGGAAAGGTTGCACAATATGAATCAAAAATATAAAGTGAAGTAAATGATGCATTTCAATTAAGAATAGTGCATAAGTTCAATGGGAACAACATTTTCCCCTTGATATACACAAATGGGTGGAAGTTATAAGTAAGGAGAAACATCAGTTTAGGGGGGACATCCCTTTAATGACAAAAAGAAGTGTTATAAAAATGGAGAAGTTATTATCAAAGAAATTTTCTCTAGTCAAAAAAGTTAAATTGTAAACAAAAGGAAGCATAAGCCTAAGGGGAGGAGTCCAAAAAAGAAGAAGTAAAAGGAATTTCAAGCACATGGGGAGTGATCTCAAGAGTAGAGCTATAGAAGAGGAAATGTTACATGCATCGAAAGATAGACAGAGCCTTGACAAGTGGAGCCTAGTTGTAGAAAAACAAGAAGTAAGCAATCAGAGGAAGTAATTTTTTTGTTATTCAGATTTTGGGGGGAGAAATTGCAATCATAAGTAAAAATAACCCTTTGAAATTAATGTCAAAGGGGGAGAATATGTAAACATAAAGAGAGATAGAGAACATGGGGAGAAATTGTAGTCACTATGAGAAGTTGCAAACACTAAGAAAAGTTTCATATAGAAGAAGAGTTACAAATAAATAGAAGCATAGGTTCAAGGGGAGCGTCCCTTTGCCATTGATACCAAAGGGGGAGAATTTATAGGCAAAAAATAAAATTGGAGATAGGAGGATTTTCTCATTATTATTGTAAAATTGACAAAGGAGTTCCCCATTATTATTGTAAAATTGACTAAAATTTGCCATCAATGACAAATGGGGAGATTGTTGGAAATATTGGTGTCATTGATGTCGAAGATAGGGGGAGACAACTTATGTCCAAGATAAATATTAGAAAATCAAGATTGTTGGAAATATTGTTTTTTTACTTTTGATGTCTAATTTGGATACCACATATTCGAAGGCACTTTTACTACAATTACCTAGCTCAAATGTGAGTATAGGATATATGTATGGAAAGCTTATTTAGATATCTTTCTAATGGTATATAAAAATCATTCTAATTCCATGGGAATGAGGAGGTAAGAAATATTTCCTCAAGATAATTCAATAAAAGTACAACTATGCTGACCCAACAAGTTTTAGAAGTTAACCCCACAAGTGAACATACAAACACTATAGATAAAGGGGATATGAGTTCATTTTAACACTAATTCATCAGAGAATATATATGAGGTCACAAGAGGAGCGAAGGAATAATTTTAGGGGTGATTCTTAAAATCTAAAGGTGGAACCGAAAATGTGATTTATGGGGTGAACAAGCCATCTAGTCATTTTTGCTACAACTTTTCTTTTGGGATGTTTCATATTATGAAACTTGAAGGATACATCTAGAAGATCGACATGTACTTGGCATTAAAATTTCAAACCTTGGTGCACTATAATTTATAGAGATATTCTCTTAGGAAGTTAGGCTTCCTGAATGATCCTAAAATCTTCTTTAAACAAGTCAACTCGGAAATTTCGCTATAACTTTTGTTCTGGATGTTTTTGACCCGGATCTTGGGAGAAGGCCCCCAATATCTAAAAAATTGAAATGGATATTGAGAGGAGAGGCCCCCAAGATCTGAAAAAAATTGAAATGTCAAAAGAAAAGTGGAGAACACGCAGTAAATAAAACCACAAAAACTTTTTTATTAAAATGGAGAATAACTATAAAAGATACATTGTGTTGGACAATCTGTCCTTTTACAAAATGCGACTTGTTACTTATAGCATTTTTTTGTTACAATACCACAGGTAAATTCCATGGGTGAATGAATACCATGGGTGGATGTCACAATACCATGGGCAAATACCATGGGTGAATGAATACCATGGGTGGGTGCCACTTACAATACCATGGGTGGATGAATACTATGGGTGGATGAATACGATGGGTGGATGCCATTTTCCATTTGGGTCATTCCTCCCTCATTAAGAATCAATGGTCCCCATTTCGTGAAGTTCCCTCCTAAGAAGCCTTTGTTGAATATGAAGAGTCATTGAAGAGAAGGGTTTTGTGTGGTTAACCCATAACTGTGATGAACGAAGATCTGAGGATAGAGATACCTTGTAATTCTTGTGACCAACTATGATACTGAAAGTCTGCAGCCTGGCAAAGGGGCTTCGATGAAGTGTGGGTTTGTGGATGACCCATAACCATGACAAACGAAGATCCGAGGATAGAGATACCCTGTAATGCTTGTGACCAACTGTGATACTAATAGTGTGCGACGTAGAAAATGGACTTAGATGAAGTGTGGGTTTGTGGATGACCTATAACCATGAAAAACGAAGATTTGAGGATAGAGATACCCTGTAATGTTTGTGAGCAGCTGTGATACCTGTGGACAATTTGTCCTTTTACAAAATGTGACTTGTTACTTATAGCCTTTTTTTGTTACAATACCATAGGTAAATTCCATGGGTGGGTAAATACCATGGGTGAATGAATACCATGGTTGGATTTCACAATACCATGGGAAAATACCATAGGTGAATGAATACCATGGATGGATTCCACTTGCAATACCGTGGGTGGATGAATACTGTGGGTGGATGACTACCATGGGTGGATGTCATTTTCCATTTGGATCAGTTTCAGACTTTGAAACTTGGAGGATACAGATAAACAATCATCACGTACTTGTAATTAGAGTTATAGACCTTGGTTCCCTATCATTTCAGAGATATGCGCTAAGGAAGTTAGGCTTCATGAATGCTCCTGAAATCTTCTTCAAACAACTCAACTTGGTATTTTCAGTATAACTTTCTTTCGTTGATGTTTCAGGCTATGAAATCTAATGGAGATGGAGAAGAGGCCTCAATGTACTTGTGATAGAAATTTAAGACCTTATTTGACTAGATATGATATGATGAATTTAGTGTTCCTGAATGCTCCCGAAACATTATCCAAAGAGGTTATATTGGAAATTTTGTTATCTTTCTTTTTTTTGTATGTTTTCAAATTGTGAAATTTGGATGAGATAGAGAAGTTATTGTTCCTTGAACAAATCTCAAGGAAGTTATTGTTCCTGAATGCTCCTAAAACATGCTTTAGATATGCCAACTTGACATTTTTTCCATAACTTTATTTCTAATATGTTTTAGACTATGAAATTGGGACGAGATAGAGAAGAGATCTCTAAGTATATGTGGTAAAAATTTAAAAATTAGTTTTGAAAAATCAGGTATGTGGCATGTTGTGGAAATTCTTTCTCGGGAAGAATCCAAAATCAACAAGTTTTGGGAGAAGTGGACTTGATGAAGGAAGAAGCAATAGGTAGACTTGGTAAGACAGAAGCAACTAATATACCTAGTGAAGGTAGAAACAACGAGCAAACTTGGTGAGAAGCAGAAGCAACTAACATACATTGTGATGAAGCAAGAAGACTCAATGAAGTAGGTCGATGCCTACAAAGCAATAGAGGGGATTGGTGCCTCATGTAGATTGGCGCCTACAAAGCAACAAAGAGGATTGGTGTCCTTTATAGGTTAGTGTCTACATAACAACATAGGAGATTGGTGTCTCTTGTAGGTTGGTGCCTACAATGCAGTAGAGGCCCGATTGGTGTCTCTTGTAGGTTAGTACCTACAAAAATTTAGAGGTGATTGTGGTCTCTCATGTAGGTTGGTGCCTACAAGATCTTTTATATAAAGAAGTTTTCTTGTTTTCTCCCATAAGTGTTTCCACATACACCTAATGTTGATTGTTAAATTTATGAGATTGTTGTTTTATGATGTGTGATTGGCTTTAAATTAGTAAAATTTGTCATTATTATAATTCACCACCTCTTTGTATAACTGTGATCCAACAATTATTATATGAAAACTCAAATTATAAAGCATAATGCAAAATTTGAGTAGATGAAGAAACTAGGTTTTCCTTTAGGAAACTCCCTTAGAGACACACTCAATTGGTGTGATTTGTTTCTACTTTAACAATATTTTTTGCTCATCAACCTAGACCTGCTATTATCCATTCATTAGTTGCATTAATGTGCTCATTGACCATTTACATTAATTGGTGTATCAGTCCTCGTGCCCTTGATCTCATATGTGTTAGATGACATCTCTGCTACTTTAGTCCTTAGTTAGTATGGTTCTCCATCATATGAATTCCTTTACATAGAACATGGTGCTAAGGATTCAACTCGTTAACTATATTCCAACTTTAGATGGATGTTTTATCACTTTTAACTTAGCAAAAATGTTACTTTGTTACTATTTCTAACCATTCTGGGACGTAATTACATATGGATAATTGTTCCTTAAGCTAGATCATTAGGTACTATTGGGAAGTTAGGGTGGACAGTGTGATTATATCGCTTCCATACTTAACATTTTCAATTAAATACTCTTACACTTTCCATCCCATCTATAAAAAATTAAGATTTGCCTAACCTATGGTTAACTTACCAAAGATCATCTAGAAAAGGGCCATGAAGAAAGGTAAAGAAAAGATGCAAGCCTCAGAAGGTCAAATCAAGGTAACTAAAAGGCTGAAGAGGTGAAGAAAAAAACAAACTAAAGAAGGGAACTACTTCATTATGCCACCAACCCCCTCCCCCCAACACAAACTTTTCAAGTCCCATGATTAGAATGCTTATCTAAAGAGAAGGGACTTAGAAAAAAATTAAATAAACGAGAAATTAAAGAAAGGCAAAGTGTGTGTAGGTTGAAGTAGTAAAAGATCCCTCTCACAAGGCTTTGCAAATGAAAAAAGACTCCTACCCACAGTTTAATCGTCTAGTTGAACCATAATTACACCCTCGGTATTATATATGACTTTGGAAGTTAATCCATATCTTATATTTTATCCCCCACCATCCACCTAATTTAAGTTAGAGGACTTGGGAAATACCTTATGTTCTAACCCAAAGACGTGTAGTGGAGGTAAGGTTCTTTCCTTAGTCAATTTTCAAGTAATTTGGTAAACATTTGCTAAGTTATTTGTGTTAGTTTTTCTTATCTTTCTTAATGTTTACCTACTAAATGAAGCTGGACATATTATTAAAGGTCTGGAACTAGGCATTAGCGATTATATTAACTAACATGGATAACAACATGGTGCTTCATCATTTCCAAATGCCTACATCAACATATTTGGATAATTATTTCTAAATATATAAATTTTTGCTAGCACATACATGAGGAATATTTCTCTTGTCCATGTTCATATTTGGGAAAAATATATGACGTTAAATTGAACTAGTTGGTTAAATGAACACAACCAACTTCAATTTTTTTTATTTTTTATTTATTTATTTATTTATATTTATATTTATTATTTTTTTTAATTAGACTATTTCTATATTAAAACCAAAGTATTTTACAGCAGGGCCTCAGCCTTGATATTTCTAGCCAATACCGTGGCATTCTAGCATACACATATGACAAATTTGCAGTTGACTTGCATGTTTTTGGTTCGATTGGGAACTAACTCCAGTTTGCGCGTGCCTCGGCTGAACCATGAGTGCGCCTGACGCTTACACTGACCAATCGATGAAAGGGAGTGTTTCAAGCTGTCTTCCTGACCAAATTTGCGCTGCCAGCTATGGGCGTTCTCCAGCTCAGAAGTGGGCCTGTGTGAACACAGGAGGACCGACTTCATTGACTTGCGTGGCCAGTTTCGAGCCATAGTGAGAGGAGCTGGACATTGGCGGTAACCAATGGCACCTGTAGGTGACCCTTTGCCTGACATCTCCATCCTTATCTTGCTAGCTTTCCGATCAGCGCCTCTCTGCCTGGATTGAATAGTCCTGTTGCGCCAGAGCGATGCATTCCTTCTGTAGTTGTTCATCATTTGTATCACTGAGAGGGCCTGAGAAGTTGTAAATCTGCTGATTGACCCCCTGGTTGGCCATTCTGTCTGCCACTTTGTTGGCTGTGCACCTTATGTGCCTGAAAGTGATGCTTCGGGGTATCCGCAGCCTTTCCTCCATTTGCTCCAATCTACTGAGTAATCTCCAACTTGTGGTTGTTTTAGAAGCTGGGGAGCCTGCCTGGATTCTGATGACCGCTGCTATTATTATGAGGGAGTCTCCTTCAACCTCAAGAGGATACAAGTTTTCTTGCTCTGCTATGCAGATTCCTTTCCAGATTCCTTCCAGCTCCGCTGCATTGTTGGTGTCGATGCCAATATTGCCGTGATAAATGTGTCTGATTGTGCCCATTTCATCTCTGAAGACTCCTCCATAACTAGCAGGTCCGAGGTTCCCCTTAGCCGCTCCATCAAAGTTTAATTTGAACGAATTGGGAGCAGGGGGAAACCAGATTAGAGGAGAGGTAGAGCTAGACGGGGAACAGGGGTTGATTTGGACCGAAGAGGAAAAGTCCATGTTCCAGGCATTTAAAATGAGGCGTTCCTGAGGGAGTTCTGGCAGGTCCGTAGGTTGCCATTGTCTTAATGCCAGAGTCTCTCGGAGATTGTGCTGGAGGAGAAGCCATAGAGTGTCGATGGGCTTGCTGGAGTTGTTGAAGACTCTATTGTTTCTCTCTTTCCATAATATCCAATAAGAGAAGCCTGGGATGAGGTTCCATAGCGAGTTTAACAGAGAGCTTTGAAAGGGATGCCTTGGCCAGTTTCTGATGGTTTCTGCAATATCTCCTTGTCTTCTGCCAGATCTTCTGTTGCAGTTATCAATTTTCTCCCATAGTTGAGTAGCAAGAGGACAGGTATCCATTAGATGCAAAGTTGTTTCTGCGTTGAGGTTGCAGTTAGGACATCTTGAAGGTCCTATGAATCCTCGTTTTTGCAGCTTGTCCCATGTGAGAATTCGCTGTTTGCCTAGCAACCATAAGAAAGTAGAGACCTTGGGCCATATACTTGGTCCCAGAGTTTGTCTTTGTTTGCCTGCGTGGGAGTGTAGCGTAGATGATGTGCTTCCTTCGTGGTAAATATACCTTTAGGCGTGTGACCCCATCGAAGCTTGTCCTGTTGATCAGATTGCTTGATTTTCCTTTGATTCAGCTCCTACTCTATCTCTATGTAGGATTCTCCTTGCTAGTTGGCCTGCCAAGTGCTTTCTGATTTCCAGCAATGAAAATCGTGAGATGTTTGTTGTTGCCATAATTGATGAACGTTGATAAGATCAGCATGATGCATATGAGCCTGCCACCTTGGCTTGTGAAAGAGAGACGCTACTTTTGGGAGTTGCTGCTTTGAATCCTCCCAAAATCTAGCTGAGGTACCCGAGTGCACTTCCGAGAAGCTGTGTTCCTGTATGAAGGCACTGTGGAGCTTGGCAGCATTCCAGATCAGGGAGCCGGGAGTTGTAGGGCAGATTCTAATAAGATCTTTCCATTGACATCCGGGCACATATTTTTCTTGCCAAAGATGAGCCCAAGGAGTGTGTGGTTTGGAGAGCCAGTTCCACCATACTTGGGCTCCCATTGTGTTGTTACTGTGGAGGGGATCTCGCAGTCCTAACCCGCCGATTGCTTTTGGTTGACAGACTTCATTCCAATTTACCAGTGCCCATTTCCTGTTGAGACCAGAGGAGCCCCACAAAAAGTTTCTCTGCAGATTGCGGATGCTTTTAAGAACCCATTTAGGAGCAGCTAAAATAGAAAAGAGATATAGGGGCATTGCCTGGAGAACGGTTTTTATGAGGATAAGTCTGCTGGCCATATTGAGCGAGCGAAAAGTCCAAGAGGAGAGCCTAGATTCCAGCTTGTCTATGAGGGTTCTCCAAGAGGCATTTTTAATAGCTGAGTCCAGGAGAGGAGCTCCCAGGTATTTCGAAGGGAGCGTTGCAATGGAGTATCCCAAAATTCTTGCTATGTTTCTTTGAGTAGAGGCTGGAGTATGAAAGAAGAATAGCTAGGATTTGGTAGCATTGATAGAGGTGCCAGAGGCTTCAGAAAAGAGAGAAAGCAGATCTTTGAAGGCAGAGGCTTCTTGAGATGAAGGGTGTCCGAAGAGCATGGTGTCATCAACAAACTGTTGGTGAGACAAAGGGTGAAGACCATGTAGAGAAATGCCTTTCAGGGTTTGAGAGGAGATAGCTGAATGGAGCAAACGGCTGAGGCCTTCAGCCATTAGAACAAAAAGAAAAGGGGAGAGGGGGTCCCCTTGACGGATTCCACGAGAGGGGCGGAAGGGCTTGGAGGGAGAACCATTGAGCAGGATTGAGAAGCTGGGTGAAGAGATGAGGTTCATGATCCATCTAGTCCAAGTTGCATTAAAGCCGAACGCCAGTAACATCTGTTGTATATAAGACCAGCTGAGTTTATCAAATGCTTTTGAAAGATCAAGCTTCAGAATCATACCTGGATTTTTTAGAAGCTTCAGTGAATGAATCACTTCGTTTGAGAGAATTATGCCGTCCATTATTTGTCTCCCCTCTACATAGCCTGTCTGCTCCGGCGAGATGAGGAGAGGGAGAAGGGGTTTGAGCCTGTTGGCCAAGACTTTGGAAATAAGTTTGTAGATGACGTTACATAGTGCAATAGGCCTGTATTTGTTGGGCATGTTTGACTCAGCCCCTTTGGGAATTAGCGCTAAGAAGGTGGAGTTAAGCGAAGGGAGAATCCAATGCATTGTTCGTGATTCCTCCACTAATTCCCAAACCTCTGTGCTAACCAGCTCCCAAAATTCATGAAAAAAATTAGCTGTGAACCCGTCAGGACCAGGTGCTTTACCATCTTTTATTTGAGCCATGGCTTCTTCCACTTCTTTCATTGAGATGGGTTGAAGCAGCTGTTTGTTGTGGTCCTCCGTAATTATTTTAGGGATGAGCTGTGTAATTTTTTAATAGCCTGATCTCTGCTTTCTGGTTGTTCCTTAAGGATTTCCTGAAAGTGTTCTTGGAATTCCTTTTCCACTTCTTCATGCTTTTCTAATTATTCCCCTTGCCTGTTTTTTATGAATGCTATATTTTTATGCATCCTTCTTTGGATTGTGGATCTGTGGAAAAACTTCGTGTTTTTCTCCCCCTCCTTTAGCCAGCGAATGCGAGACTTCTACCGCCACAGAGTTTCTTCTTGCTATCTGCGTGTCTCAATTTCAGTCCAAAGGATCTGCTCCTGGTGCGCTCTGTCTTCTGTTCGCCCCTCCATGATAATACGCTGTTGTAAAGTGCACATTTGATGCTCCAATTTTTTTCGCTGCTCAAATATATTGCCGAATTGGGTATGATTCCAATTTTTGAGAACCTGTTTGAGACCTTTCAATTTTTGTTGAAATTGGAACATTTTGGTTCCTTCAGAGGGTTTGAAGGTTTTCCAGGCCTCCTTAACCACTGTTTTGAAATTGGGGTTGGTGAACCAAAATGCCTCAAATCGAAAGGGTCTGTTACTTTTTATGCCTGGGCGTGCCAATTGTAGCAGAATGGGCCAGTGATAGGATCCTCCTTGAGGCACAATAGAGGCGTGAAAATCCCCTCCAAGGTGTATGGCATTGTCCGAAATAAGAAAGCGATCCAGTCTTGAGGCAATGTGCTGGGATCCACTGCGTTTATTGGACCAAGTGTAGACTCCATTTGAGGTGTGAATGTCCATAAGATGGTTATTTTGAATGTAATTACAGAAGCCAATACTGTCTTCTTCTAATTTCGCTCTACCGCCACTTTTTTCTTCTAGGGCTCTGATGATATTGAAATCGCCCCCTCCAATCCAAAGCAGAAATTACCTATTTGAATTCAGAATCGTGAGAGTGTCCAGAAGCGCCAGTTTCTGATTTAATTGTTGCGGAAAGTAGACGTTTGAAAGATGACCGTGAATGTCTGTTCCTGGAAGATGGAAAGTAGCTTGGATAAAGAAACGAGATGCATGGAAGTCTTGAAGAGTGAGAAGTTGTGGGTTCCAAATGATCGCTAATCCCCCCGAGGCGCCTGAGGCATCCACAGTGACTGAGCTGCAGCCTACCCAGATCTTTCTCAGAATCTTTTCTAAGATGGTACTGTTGCTTTTTGTTTCTTGAAGAAAAACTATGGTGGGCTTTTCTTGCTGTATCACATTTTTTAACATTCTATGTTTGGAGGCACTGTTCAACCCTCTTACATTCCAGGAAAGAAGCTTCATGAGGAACTGTGGGGTTGAGATTTGTAGAACTTTGTCAGCTTAGGAAATCTCCCAGATTCCATAAGCAATTCTCCTAGGATGATGGTCCTCTGCAGGTCCGTTTTGCGCCCTCTTTTTTTTGTTTCTTTTAGGATTTTCTTTCCATCCCATGGGCTTCCTGCTTGTATTCCTAAGCATTTGTTGTGTTGCGCTTTGCTGAGAACTCCTTCCAGCCTTTCGATTTCCCATGGAGGGATTGTGTTGTACTCTTTTTGTTTGCAGGCTGTCTCCAACTTGAGTATATCTAAACCTTCTAAGCTGATACTCTCTGGATCTTCATCCATTTTTGAGGGCATGTTTTGATCTTCCCTGAGAGTATTGTCCTGAGTACTGAGGATTAGAGCCGCTTCCAGATCCATTGAAGAAGATTGCGTTGCAATCTCTGGTTCTGATTTCTTGTGAGCAGGGGAGATGGGAAGGCTTGAAGGATCTGAGTCAGATGATGGCTGAGGAAGCTTGGGGATCCGGGAGGGAGAAGGAAGTTCAGGGTTAGCCAAGGGTGAAGCTGGAGGATTCTCAGAAGGATCAAGAGGGGTGAGAATTGTAAATCTGTTCAGGGAGTCTAGCTTTTTGGAGCTATCAGGAGCTGGGGTGGATTTCTTTGCATGATGGCAACGATTAGAGATTTTGATGAAGCCTTCTGAGTCTGTGCTAAGATCATTGACAGGGGGTTTGGGTTGAGGATTGAGGGGACAGTCCCTAAAGAGATGGCCATGCTCATGGCACTTTCTGCAACGAAAAGGAATGTGCTCATAATCTAAAGTTTGAATCCACTCAAAGTCATCGTGGAAAAGACTTACCGAGTCTGCTAGATCTTTGGTAAGGTGCATTTGGACATAGATCCGGGCGTAAGAAGTGTATCTGCGAGTTTTAGTTTCCTCATAAGCTTTGATGAAGGTCCCCAGGTTGTTGCCTATGTCCCTTAGAGTTTCCTCCTTCCAATATTCTGCAGGGAGGGAATACATTCGTATCCAGACAGGAGCCCAGCTAAAGTCCTCCTTGTCTGGATCGAATCTTTCTTTTCATTCTCTTAAGTACAGTCTAGAAGAATTAAAGAAGTACGAACCTCCTTCAAATATTCGTGATTTTTCCTCCAGACAATTGAAGATTGCCGTGAAGAAGTCTTTGGGGCCAAGCTGCAAAGTGACTTGTCCCTTAGGCTTCCATTTTGAAGCGATCCAGCCATGCAGGGCCTTTTTAGTAGGCCAGAATCCGAGGAACTTGCCGATGAGTGCATGGTCCCTCATAAATTTAATTTCGCCATTGATTCGTTGGCTGGGTAGATCGACTTTGATTCTTTCGGCCTTTTTTGGTATGCATGTGGCTAAAGTCGCCTTTGGTTGTGTCTTAGGAGCTTTTTATTCTCGCCACTGTCTTTGCCCGTATCATCGCATGTAGCAGCAGTTTCTTCTTCATTGGTAGCCGGATCTGGTCCTTGATCTGTTTCTGGGAGGCTTGCTGGTTTGTGCAGAGGATCTTTATGTTTTTTCCTTGAGTTGTCAGAGGATGAGCCGATGTATGGAGGGGGGGAGGATCCCGCCCCTCCTGGGGGCGCATTCATTGGAGAACCTTCAGTCAGGGCGCCTCAGATTGAAGGTTGAGAGTTACGTGAAGCAGGGGTTTCAGAATGGAGAGCGGAGGCGTTTCAGATCGCATCTGCAGAGCGATTCAAAACCCCACCACTTCACAGTTCTTATGCATGGTTATTTAATTGATATGGCTTGTTGCTACCTAACCAACTTCAATTATTAGAAGTTTAGAAGTTTCAAAAAATGTTTTGACCACTTTATTATTTAAATTGATTTTATAGAAAAAGGATACAAATATTTTGTCTACTTTTTTTTTTTTTGATCTCATCAATGTGGACAAACATTAGTTAACCCACTTGTATTCTCCCATGGTTTTCAAAAGCACATGGAATTGCAATTGATGAATTAGATGCCTGCTTGTCCTATAAAAGGAAATCCCTCTACCTCATTCGATATATTTGGAGATAGTAAATACTTTTTTTGCTAATTATCTCGTGTATTTTTCTCTTTTCTTTGACAATGTTCTATTATGTTTCAAATGAAATCATGGTCAACATGAAGGTGTTGGGAGAGGTATATTTTTATTGTTCCTGCATTGTTTTGTTTCAGTAAAAAATCATTTAGAATGACCAAATTAAGGATTCCTAAAAGTATGTCACAAATCAACACTCAAACAAACACAAGAGAAAGTGACTAGAGAGGCTCACCAAGATAAACAAAGACTCATCGTAGGGGTTCTTAGAGTAGGAGCTACCCCTAAGCTAGTTACTCCATGAAGATATTAATTGTTAATACGAGATACCTAGGTGAAAGCTAAAAAATTGTCGCTCAAACAATTGTTGGAGTTGGATAATCCTGATGCAATAATGATTCAATAAACTAAGAGGAATGGGGATCCTTTGGACCTTGAGTTGAAGAAGATGTTTGGTGATTATAATTTCTATGGTTTGGATGCATATTGTTTTTTTGGTAGCATAATTTTTGGGTTTAATAAAATTTTTACATTGGTCAATTATTTGTCATATGCTCAAGTGTTTGCACAATTATATACAACAAGAGTCTAGGATACTCTCTGACCTTGCTTAATGCATATGGACCCTACAAGGGTAAGCAATGGTTCTGAGACAATTTGTTTTCTTTAAATTATTTTCAGGTGGATAATCTCATTTTTGGGGGAAGTCTAATCCTTCTTTGAATAGGGATGGAATTTGGGGTACTAATGCTTGGGAAGATAGACTAGCTCATTATTTTGTTAACAAAATTGAATTACCGTGTTGTCTAGACATAGAGCCTATCCAACTTCAACCATGGATAGATTTGGTCCATGATGCATAGTTGAAAGGATAGATTAGTTCTTGCACACAATGCTCTTCTACATAGGGTGAAAAGGTAACGAACTTAGGTTGACTAGGTCAGATATTGAATACATTATATAAAAACTTAGAGGAGCTATTGAGTGGGCCCAAGAAGAGTTCAAGAGTAGCAGGTCTGAACAACATTTACAAATAAAACACCAAGTTAAGGATTAGTCATTTTTTTCAAGGTAGGCATAACCATGTTCATATGTAGAAAAGCATGGCCACTAAATCAAGTACATTTTGGCCACAAAGTGTGTTATATAAAAAGAAGTCATGACCATGAAAATAAATACACACTTGATCCATGCATATATCTAAGAAAGTAGTGAGCATGGCCTCAAAGAAGATACATAGTGGATCCATGTTAAAGTATAACATAGCCATGAAGAGATATATAGTGGATATATGTCTTAGCTTACAAGAGGATAATATAAGTGCAACGAATGAACAAACTAATCCTCCACAAATAGTAATGTTAGATATAGGATTAGTATTGTCTAATATAACTCAAGCAACAACATAACAAGGATGATGTTGTGATAGGCTTGAGGTATTCAACACAATCCACTGAAGGTACGAGTCGACACCATGTGCATAAATGAGACGAATTCAATCTTGGGATACATCATTCAATTATGGTCATTGACATATATTGTTAACAAACGTGCGACAACTACCAATGATGATAGTGGGAATAAAGGTACCAATTACATTTTAACAAGTGTGAAAGATGAGTTTAGGTTAAACACTTGTTAAATCCATCGAGTAGGGAGAATTGATGTATTCCCGTTGTCAACTGAGGGAGCTTGATCCTGGTGGACATCAGTGGTCACATACCTCTTTTACTAACTCAATGGTTCTCTACCCTCTTATTAGTTTTTTTGTGGCTTTCGAAGTCCCAAAATTCTAAGGTCGTTTTGAGGCCCTAAACAATGTTTTCTAGCCATTTTGGGACCCAAGGGTTGCCATGGCATGCCCTAGATCTAGAAAAAAGTTTTAATCCTTGGATAGTTATTTACAATGGTCTATTATACACCCTAAATAAACATTGTGTGCAAAAGATGTGCCCCCGAGAAGTTGATGTACTAACTAACCACCTAAGGGTCGGCAAACCATTTGGCACTTCATCTTCTAGCGTTATGGTTTTGGACCTATTGGGCTATTTATTTGTGCTAAAACGCCATTCTTTCACCTCTTTTAATAGATTTTTGGTAAATGCATGTAGCTTCCATCTCTTCCCCTTCAGAGATAACTACCACCATTCTACCCAATTTGTGTTCTATAACATTTTATTATTTTATTTACCAATATAACTTGGGTTTTCACTATATTACTATGCTCTTTGCTACATTTCTATTTCTATGTTCCAATTCCTTTCCCGTGTTTCGTTTCATTCCTTGTACAAGCCAAATTAGTGGTATCAAAGCAATTTCCTCCTTATTGTTTATTATTGCATTTCCTTGATGAGGTCAAGGTATAAAAATTTGGGCCTAAAGTTAGTTTCACTCGAGAATGATCACTCTTTCCAACCCAAGTGATCTCCCATGGTGGAAGAAAAGAGATATGATTGAGCAGGAGATCATATCATGTTGTTTCTTGAGGAAGCACTCATACAATAAAGAAATGAGATAATGGACAATTTCACCTAGATCCTTCAACGACTACCAATAGTGGATGATGCACCTTTAACAAGAAGAAAATTTAGAAGTGTGACACCCTTAAAGGTACAAGTTAACATTGATATCCTCATATTCGAAGGACAAATAGATGTAGATTCTTTAGAGAAATTGTTACATTTCTTAGTTGGCTATTATTTTATGAAAAAAAATTGAGTATGAGAAGAGCACCTTCGCGCTCCTAAAATCCCTTCCCCATATCAAAGATTAGAGGGAATGTTATAGGCAAAGACACAACAAATACGAGTCTATGATATTCAATGTAGGACCCACTTGGGCCACTTTTGTCGATGCCCTCAAAGAGGAGTTCTATCCTATAGGGATTTATGATGACCAACGCACAAGATGGACACCTTTGTAATAGGAGAGAGATTATATAGTGTCAGATTACAACAATATTTTTCATACCCTACTCTCAAACTTGGGTATCAGAGGATTTGAGTGGCACCTAATTTTGAAGTATCATAGTGTTTTACATAGGCACATCCAATCATGTTGATTTTCTAGTGCCATTAATACTATAACAAATTTTCAAACTGATAACTACTTCCAATGATACAATTTGACTTCTTTAGAGAATTTCAATCTTCAAATAGTTATACATTAATTTTTTTAACCATTAACAATAGAGATCACAATTAACGATAAGAAAAGAGACACAAAAATTTAGGCCAATTACAAATCTTTCCTTGTGACAGAGAGTTCAATTCTTCAAAATGTACATTAGAATATTCCAATTAAAACAACAATCTCTAACCTTAATATTTGTCAAGTCAAAACCAGTCAAATGAGAGAGAAATAATCAACGTTGGTTGATAATCAAAGTCTACAATAGATGGGAAGAATTTAAGTCTCTTCCTTCAGTCTTAGAAATTGCATGTCATATAATAACAACCGCCTCAAATTCACAAGGTTCCAGAGAATTTTAGTACCATAGGTCTGCGCTATTCCATTGTAGATTAGTGTCATAGGTCCGCAAGGCTCCACAAAAGATAAGTTCCATAAATATGCACTATTCCACAATAGATTAGTACCACAGGTTTGTAATTTTCCACAATATTTTAGTGCCACATGTCTGCAAGGTATCACAAAAGGTAATGAGCCTTAGATCCATAAGGTTCCAGAGAAGATAATGAGCTTTAGTTGCACAAGGTTCCACGGAGCAAAAGATTGATCCAAAGGGTGTGTTAGAGGAGAGAAAAAATGCTCAATATATAGTGATTCGTCCATGTGAAAAGATGAGTCTCTTGGGTAGGATGACTTGATCTTGGAAGGGCCAACTTGAGCATTTGTGGGGTCACAAATCAAAATATAAATTCAAATTTTGTTCTTTGATTTACATGACAAAATTACTGACCTAAGCTACCATTTTCCAACACTCCTTCTTAGCTAAGGAGGTATTTTTCATTCTTTCTCAAGAGCAATCTCCCCGACCAATCCATAGGTCTCTTAGCGATAGCCCAAGAGAGAAATCAAATCTACAAGTCTCTCTCTCTTTCAAGATCAATCTCCCTGACCAATCCATAGGCAGCTCAGTAGTAGTCCAAGGGAGAGATCAGATGTACAAGTCTCATCATAAGGAAATATACATAACATACAACACATCCCATAAGCGAAATATCAATGGAATCAAGGTTAGTACCCAACTAACCATGGGATTAATTAATGAGGGAAAATTCTCCAACCATATGCGATGGTTTCTCAGTCAAGAGTCATTACCTAGGAGAGTACATAGGGTCTGTCCTCCCGACCATAAACAATGTCTCACGATCCATGACCCAAAGGAGAGAACTCATCCTTCTCGATGAAACTCATTGGCCTCTTAGTCAATGACCTAAGGAAGAGGACTCAAGGTCAATTTCCCTTACCAATCCATTGGTATCTAGGTAACCACCTAAGGAAGAAATCACAAAATCAATGTCCCTACCCAAAATCATTGGTATCTCAGTCATCATGACCTAAGGGATCACTTCATGCCTCAAAACCAAGCTCCCCGACTGTAACAATCCTGGTAAAAAATTCCTTGTAATAAAGTTAATAAATAAAAATAATAACCAAGGTCATGGGACACATATTCGAAGCTGAATGTTGAGCAAAAACATAGTGATGGGGATCACTTGTGATTAATTAATGGCTATGGAAATTGGCAAATGCAATGACGAAGGCTTTGGAAAGGCATGAGGCATTTATTGGCATTTTATATATGAAAATAATGGAAATTAGGAGAAAAGGAAGGTGAAAGGTCACAAGTTGCATGTGAGGAGGAAAATGAAGGAAAATAATGGAAAATTGAAGAAAATAGAGGCCTCATTAATAAAAAGGCTTATGAGGATCAATTTGTACCTTTTTGTGAGTTTAGTTTTGGAGCTCTCATTTTTCTATTCTCTATCTCATTCTCATGGACACTTAATTTTTTTCCTAGAGCACTCTTGGAGGAGCGTGGCTGATGGGCCTCTAAATTAGACATAAATTAAGGCCCATGCCTCTAAATTAAATATAAATTAAGACCCATCTAACCATCCTTCAGGATGTTAAACCTCTTTTTTTGCATTAGATAATGTATTTTTAACTTTAATATGTTCATTAGGAGGTTTATGAATAATTGCATATTTGTGCCTAATATTATTTATTTTTGTGGAATATTATGAGAATATTGGGCAGATTATGAAGATTTGGAGGAGGAGATAATTTAGGGACATGCTCCCTACTACTGGAGGATCAATATTAAATAATAAATCAACAAGATATTATGGAATTATGGCATAGATTGTGGAACTCCAATGATTCAGAAAATCTAGGAATGTGTTCCCTGCCATTTAATGTAGATTCCTAGTATTGGGAACCAGATCCACTAATCAAGGGATTTTGGTGGGAAAGCTTCCTCCTTTCATGAGGAATGATTCCAAATCATTTTGTATAAGTACCAAGTCGAATTTTCCTATAGGGATAGTTTTTTATTAGTCTTCTTGTGGAGAGAACTCGTATTTTTGCAGCTCCATTGTATTTCCTTGCAAGGATGTAATTGTATTGATGAAAATAATGAAGATTGGTGCCATGTTCAGCTTCTAAATCTTGGTCTTCTCCATAAGACTCTGAGTTTCCTTGGGCTTGGCCATCCTAGGAGCCTCAGAGCCCTTTTGTATCATTTTCTTTTCTTCTTTTCACTTTTTATTCACATGCATCTTTTGTTCTTATTTCTTTCCATTTCTGCATTTAGTATTAATGATTTCTTGTTGTAGGATTGGGTTAAATGGTTGATGTAATCTATTTTGCAGGATCACAAGCATCATTTCATCCTTGTAAAATCTTTGTAAGGTCATAATAATCATTGAGCTACTTGGATTAGTCTTCTTATTCCCAAATCTAGATTTCTGGAACTTCTTTTTAGGAAAGAACAATAAATTTCTGTTGTTTTTTAGAGCATGCTAACGAGCTTCAATCAAGTTGGTTCCACTTGCATTAGATCACAAAAACATTCTATTTAATAACAAAATTTACCCCATTGCATTTTCACTTGATTAGGTTAGGCATTTGATAGATTTACTAACTCACTAGTCCTCAAATTTCTGATTTTTAGACTAAGTAATTTTCCGTTATTTAATAAATATTTCCCATGTATAGATGAATTTGTGGATAGATGACTTTGTTGCAAGAGATTCTACATTGCAAAGAGACTTCATCTCATTCGCCTCATCCACCCATGTCGCCAAAGCAAAAATTGCCATTTACATTGAGCAAATCTACCCATCTTGAAGCCCTTGCTTGAGTTCTGAGTAGTGTCCACCACCTCCACGTCTTATTCTTCCATTATCCACCTTTCCCAAGCTCCATTCCACCTTCTAGACCACTTCCTAAGCTTTCGGTCTGCTTTTTGTAATAAAACAGGGGATCATGTAGACATCCTGTAGGAACAAGTACTTCCTATAGACATCTTGTAGGAAAACCTATAGTGGCTTGTTTTAAGACCGAATTGAGAAAAATCATCACTAGAAGCTAGGATTAGGCCCCTGCTTGCCCTCCAAGCCATTTGAACCATTGTATTCCTTTTCCTCCACACCTGTCTCCCTTGCCAAAGAACCAAGCAAGATTAGCATTTACATTTTTCAAGCAAAAAGATAAAAATGAAAAAAGTTATTTTATATTTATTCAAGCACACAACAGTTAGCACTGTTTAGATTAGATTCTATGCTCAGTTAGTTTAAATCATCACATAAATAGGGTTAAGTTAGGTTTCTTTTACATTTAGTTCATGATCTTTGTGCAATTAGAATATGTTTTGTTACACTAAAAAATGTCACCATGACTATTTGCAGTTAGTATGGCTCCATCCATTGTCATACTATCCTCCTTGGCAAGTCTCATGCCTCTGCTCTCCATGTCAAACTTCAAGAAAGAGAGAAAAGTCATTTAAAGTCAATTATCTCTGGTACGCAGTTTCTCTTAGCCTTTCCTGCGGGTACGCAACCCAAGTTCACAATACCTGCGTACTTGTACGCTCTGTATGTTAAGGGGTGGGTGCGTACTCCTGTAAAGGTCAAAAGGCGCAAGTTTCACTCCAAAAAAGTTACTTGTGGTCATTTCTAGAGTCTTCTAGAAGCATGTTTGACGTGTATGAAGCGCCTCCAGATGGTTCATGTATCCCTACCAAAGAGGAACTTATCCCATCAATAGGGGAGCTATCCCATCCAAAGAGGGGCTTATCCCATTGATGGTGGACCTGAATAACTTCCTCTAGAGCACTATAAATACAGGCATTGGGCCAAAGGGAGGGGAGGTTGAAAGCTGAACATTCCTAAGGGTAGATGCTGTTGGAATTAGGACTTCCTTGTAGAAGCTTGTGAGGAGAGATTACCATCTTTACTTGTTTCCATTGGGAGGTGGGTGAGCTGATCAGAGTAAGGGAGAACTCTTGTGGACCCTGGGAGGAGCTTGCACAACACCAAGGCTCAGGTTGTAATGGTTCCTTTTGTTACCTTTTAATACAAATTAGTCCATTCTTCTCAACAATTTGTTATTAATGAGTTGTTTCATATACTCCTTGGTCTATGTGTTAAATATGTTTTATTTTATGTGATATTCAGGTGTTATTTAATCGTTTGATTGTTGGTGAATGCAGGTTTCGAAGGGAAGGAGGAGCTCATCCGGATCAACGAAGCTGGACTACTACAACAGCGTTGGATTACAGGTAGGATCTAAACACTTGATTTCTCATATTGTTAAAGCATATTTAGGGAAGGATTGCTCTTATTTGTCTTGTTTGTCATTAGAAAGTCTTAGGCTTTCTAGGAAGGTCGGTTGTGTCCGCACTAACGACTCTTTCCACGTGACAAAATGGCGACTCCGCTGGGGACTCCATGAATGTGTTTGAGTTCTTTTTTGATTTAATATTTTGGTCTGAGAAAAATTGCTTGTTTTCTGATTTTTGGTTGTCTGGATGTGTATTTGGGTGGGTTAGCTTAGAGTCAATTTAGTTTTTTATTTTTCTTAGCCTTGCCAGCAGTACACAGTCTCTGGATTTAACACAGTGCGTACTTGTACGCACTGCGTCTTTGTGCACAGTGCGTACCCGCACCTGTGTGAACAGATAACCTGCGTACCCTTGTCAATTTTGAGAAAATTTCAATCTTTGCTTTTTGCTCTTTAGATTTTGCTTTTACTTTGTTTTTACTGCCCAGATCCATCAGTTTACTGTCAAAGATCTTCACCTGAACTTGTCCCGTTAGTGTCGAGGGTTTTGGTGGAATTCATAGGGATTTTGCCTTAGGGTTTGATTTTTAACTGGTCCTGTAGTGACTTTGGCGTTAGAGGTTTTCAAACTTTGGATCTCCCTGGTTTTGATCAGTCCTCTTAAGAGTCGGACCTGTCATAGAAGTCACCCTAGTGAGAGACCTACCTTTGTGTCTTCTCTTTGCGAATCTCGAAAAGTTTGTTTGTTAAAGCCTTGAATTCCATTCTTGAGAAAAAAGAACAAAAAGATTTCGATTTTGTTTTTTGGTTAGTTTATGATTCTGCATGAACTGATCCTTAGTTGCATTTTGACTAAGTAAAACATCCGGGAATCATCCTTGTAGGCTTTTGTCCTCATTATTTTTGCTTTTAGGTAAAATTCCTTTTAATTTGCTTTTGAGTGAATTTGATTTGATTGTCTTAGATTTGTTAAATTCGATTTGATAAAATAGTTTTATATGCTTTATTAACATAGAAAAAACACAAAAATTCTTTTGGAAAAAGTTTGCTTTGGTAGTATTTGTAGAATTTTGGGAGAAAAAGGAAATTTCGTAGAGTAATTAGTGGTCATGAGTTGTGTGTTTTGAAAAGATAAAGAGAATTGTTTCTTTGATTGTCTTTACTAAGAAAGTTGTTTTCTATAAAATTTGCATTTTCCAACTCTCTTAGTTAGGAGATTCATTGAAAAGGAAAAGTAGTGTAAATCATCTTAGGTGCATCTTTGTAGTGGTTGCGAGTCGAGTCTACACACCACCAGTTTCATCTCCACTACCTTTTGTCTTTAAGAAAAACCATAAAATTAACGCATAAAGTAAAATCAACGTAGTAACTTTTATTTACTAGGGCTCTGAAACACCAATTTAGATCAGGCTAGTGTCTTGGAGTAGGAGAGTAATTAACTCTCCAAGACAACAAAACCAAACAAGTAGCTTATCTTGTGATAGAATAAATCCAATTGTCTCATTTGTACTATGGGAAAGCTCCTCTTAAAGGAGAAACATGAGCTTGTGTCCGAACCAGTGAGGGGATCAATCCTCCCTCGTTGGGAACGACGCCAGACACGCACGTATTACAAACGGTAAACCTCAGATTAACCATTGTCGAGGAGCCAGGGGTCACTTGTCGGTAAACCTTGGATTATTGTCAAGGAACCGACAAGGGGATTGAGCTTGATACTCTGCCCTTGCGTGCTGTCAGAGTGTAGACTGTTCCCCCAGGTGCATTTGCTGCGGTTGGTAACCTTAGTGACCATTATCTTTAGGATTCTACCGAGGTGACGGTGGAGGGAAGATCCCACTGTACCTGGAGCAGACGTCGGCTAGACTCACTTGGATTTTCCGGGGGGTTCACTTCACTCGAGACGGTTAAAGTGGAGGAACTTGTGCCGGTCTATTCATTAAGCAGGTTGCCGAGGTAACTGTTCCACCCGCCACTTCTGTACTGAATCCGACGATGTTGGGTTTCATCTCCAACTAGCGTTTTCGGTCTGGAAGGCTACTGTTTGTGCTTGGTTTGACGCCCTAGATTCTTTAGGCGTATGATTCAAATTTGTTTGGTTCTTAGGTGGTTTTCTTTGAGCTTTTACTTTGTTTGCGTGTGCAGTAGTTAAAAGTTTTTAACTGTGGCGGAATTACCGAGACAGTCCCATAGACTTCGGGGCAAGTCTCCTGAGGTTGTTTCTGTGGCCGAATTGTTGAGGAAATCCCGTAGACTTCGGGGTGAATCTCCTCAAGAGGTCCCAAGTCATTACGAAGGTTTAAAGGTCCTTGTAACTCCTCCTAGCGGCAGTAGAGTAGGTTCACCAGAAGAAGGAGAGTCTTCGTTGGTAGTCCATCAAGATTACCAAAGTCTAGAAATAGGTTATAATCCTGAAGCAGTTGAAGTTTCTGAGCTTGCTGGTAGTTTTTCATCTACTAGTGATATAGGCGAAGAACCTGAAATATCTGAACCTGCTACTCCAACTTCTAGTGTACCAGATTCAGCTAGGGTAGAAAGAGTCATCACCGAAAATCTTCCTACTGGTTTGATAGCTATTGAAGAACTTGCTCCAGAGGAAGAATTAGGCATGTCTACCCTTGAAGATCAACCTACTATTGATATAAGGGAGCGTGAATCTATCTTTTACAGTCCTCCTAGAAGTACTACTTGGTACCTTTCATTAACCAATTATTTAGACAACTCAGGGGTAGGTTTTTCTCCACCTCGTACTCCTTTTCCACCTGGAGGTATTTATACTCCTGTAAATATGTCTGGTCAGTCGTCCGTGTTCACTCAATCTCCTGAATCTTTCTTACACGGCGGTCCTTCTGTTCCCACCGGGTATCAGTCACTTTCTGGTACCTTTGTGGGGGCATCTCCTCAACCCATTGATCATGGGTTATTAGCTGGAAACAATGGTAATAAACCATTGGGTGTAGGGGACATTTACATAATGTCAGGTTCAGTTCCCGTTTCTCAACCTCAAGGTGGCCAATTACCGCCTGGGGGGCAGCCTCAATTAACGCCTGGGGGGCAACCTCAAGGTACACAAATTGTGTCTGGGGGGCAGCTTCAAGGTCAGTATGTACTCGTGGTACAATACATGCCTCAAGGTCAACCCCATCCTCAATATGTACCCCAGGGTCAACCTCAGTATCAATATTTACCTCAAGGGTATCAACCTCAAGGTCAAGGTCAACCCCAGTATCAGTATTTACCCCAAGGTTATCAACCTCAAGGTCAATACTCGAGTCAAGGTTATCAACCACCTCAAGGTCAGTCATATGTTCAAGTTATGGGAACTATGCCTTTCAGTTATCAATCCTACCCTCAATCCGGTTATGGATCTCAGTATCCTCAACCTGTTACGGGTCAATACCCCGGAATGATAGTGTGGGATCCATCACAGGGTCAACAGGTGTTGCAGCCAAGTATACAGTTGGTACCTCAAACTGGACAACCCGTAGTTTCTGTTTCACTCCAGCAACCGCAACCTGTCCAGTCAAATGTTCAAACTTCTGTAACTTCGGTAGTTACTCAGCCGCCAATTGCACCTAGTACTCCATCTCAAACGGCTGCTGCAACTACCGCAACATCTATCGCACTTACTTCTGGAGTATCGACAGCTCCGGTTTCTACTGTCTCTGCAACCACCCCTCAGACATCTTTACCGTTGTCCGGATCTACGATTCAAACTACGGTCCAGATGCCTGTAGGGCAGCCTGGTTTAAGTACTGTTGTAACAAGTCAACCTCAATTTACCTACCAACAGTACCAGGGACAGTACCAATTCGGTCCTGCTGTCCAACAACCGGTTTACCAGTATCAACCGTATCCTGGGTACACTTATCAACAACCTCAACAACCCCAATACGGTCCGGTTAATCCTGGTTTTCCAGGAGGATATAATATCCCTAATGTGATTCCTGTTCCTAGTTATCCTGGATATCCTCCTCCTGGGACTAGTCTTGTGACCCAGAGTTTTAGAGATCCTAATCGGCAGTTACCATTTATCGCAACTTTGGATTTACCAGACTTGACGCGCCTAACGAACGATCCAATTCAATATCTTCCGTTCTGGCCGCCAATGCCAAATAAGTTGCCCAGTGATATACCCAAGTTCGAAGGTAAGTCTGGAGAGGATTCGTCCAATCACGTGATGACTTATCACCTCTGGTGTGCTTCCAATTCTATCTCGGATGATTCGATCCGCTTACGTCTTTTCCAGCGTACGCTCGTTGGTCTCGCCACCAAGTGGTACATTGAGTTACCACGGGCCTCTTTTTACAATTTTAGCCAGTTAGCTACCTCGTTCCTAACTCATTTTCAGTTGCCGGTCAGATATGATAACGACACGGAGCTATTAACTTCATTAAAACAGTCGACCTCCACCTATATTTCCGATCATATTCATGAATGGAGACGTCGAAGACGTTTAGTGAAAGTTTTTATCCCGGACCAAATATTAGCTGAATGGTTTGTAAAATCTTTATTACCGAAGATTACTGAAGATGTAGCTAAGGCCGGAGTAGTTACTGAGGAGCAAGTCATTGCTCAAGCCCAGTACCTTGACTTAGTTTACACTCAGTCGGGTATGTTGCACGAGAAGATCCCAGATCTTCCTAAGTCGAATCAAATCGCTGCTACTCCTTCGGGGTCTCATGCTTCTGATGGCATGATTGGTACGGTGAATACTAAAAATAAGAAGAAATCCTCAAAGAATTCTTCTCCAATAATAACCTTACCGGACTCCCCGACAGGAGAATCTTCTCCTGAAATTACTGCCGATATTCATGCTGTAGAGTCATCTACGACTAAATCAAAAAACGGCGGTAAGAAGAAAGGCAAGAAGAAGGATAAAGAAGACAAGGCTAAAAAGGAGAAAAAAGAGAAGTCGGAATCTAATGACGAAAAGCGCAAACCTCGCTATCCTTGTTTAATTTGTGAAGAAGATCATTTCACCAGAGATTGCCCTCATCGGGCAGAGGTTGTGAAAATCGTTAAGGGTTCCCCAACTCCTGCTGTTTTGAAAGATCCATTTCCAAAGCAGGAGAGTAAAATGATAGGTTCTTCCTCGAGTGCCAGTGAAGAACCCATATTGATGATGTCTCATGTACGGATTGCGACTCGATCGCAAGATTATGGTAGTAAGAATCCTGTTGATGGTAAAGAAGCAGAATCTTCCCATTCTAATCCATCAACCTCAGCTCCCGGTTCCGATCCACTACAGATCGAGAAACCTAACCCGGACTTGGTAATTAAACCGCCCGCCAAGGGTATACTTCGAAAGTCTGCTTTCAATCCACGTGCGAGAGCAGCTCAGAATTATAACATTGTTGAGGATTTAGTTGTTTCATCCTCAACAATGTCGGCTTTGGAAGTGCTGCAATCATGCCCAGCACAACGAAAATTACTCTTGTCGGCTATAGGTGCTGTTGATATTCAGGACCCGAACCTGATAATCTTTGATCTAGAAAATAGTACACCGCGTCTCCCTCATCAAATGGCTTTCCAGATTCCAGTGATAGTAAAAAACAGGCCTATTCATCGGACTGTAATTGATGAAGGAGCTTCTACGTGTATTATGTCGATTCAGTGTTGGAGATCGCTTGGTTCTCCTTCAATGAACCAATCCCCGACAATTCTTAAGGCATTTGATGGCCGTGGGTTCCATCCGTTTGGCATTCTATAGGATTTGCCTATAGGGGTTGAAGGAAAAACCGTTAGTCTGGATGTGGAGGTGGTTGATGCCCCTCTAGACTACAACCTTCTTTTGGGTCGCAGTTGGTCTTACGCTATGACAGAAATTGTGTCATCGGTCTTCAGAGTTATAAAGTTTCCACATAATGGTAATATCGTGACGATAGACCAGCTGGCTTACTTTTCATCCAACCCAGCCTCTTCAGAGAGTATCCAGCATGTCGGTAAAACGACTATCCCTTACAGGGATGTTGGTGTAGGATTGGTTAAAGATTCTGATTTGCTGGGAACTTTTCCCTTTCCTTCGATCAATGCAGACCCTTCATTCGCATCCATTCATATGATTACTTCAGACACTATTATTTACGATGATCCTTAGATTGTCCCATCTGAATCTGAAATAGACTCCTTCGGTAATGCAATGCCTTTGAGTCCATATGAAATTGCTTATGAGGTCGTGCAGTCTTTTTCCGACTCCAGTTCAACCCAATTTGACCAAATGAATGTGGTCCGTGAGGAATCACTTTTCACATCAACCTCAGAACGGATAACGTTTCCCGAAGTTGTGTCATCTGACGAACAACTTCGTGAAATCCTAAGTGTAGACGATCTACCATGGGAAGATCTTCATCATAGATCTTCGTTTTTACCTGAGGGTGATGACTTTGAAAATGATTTTTCATCAATTTTTACAGCTGAATATGTCAAGGACGCTCAGAATCCCATGAAACATCCTGATTCAGAGTTGAATTTGGGAAACATTTCCCAAACTATTGCCATCGACATTTCAGTCAAAACCGGAGTTATTGAAAACATTCATATAGGTGCCTCGTGTACAGATAACGAAATTCAAATATACAAGGTCCTATTTCAAGAATTCCGCGACGTGTTTGCCTGGTCCTATGAGGAAATGCCAGGAATTGATCCCTCCATTGTTGTTCATGAAATCAAGACCTACCCGGACGCTAAACCCGTTCGGCAACGTCTGCGTCAGATACACCCTAGGAAAGCGGCTGCGATTAAAGCAGAAGTCGAGAAACTATTGAAAGCAGGTTTCATTTATCCGATCCCGTTAACGGATTGGGTATCGAATATTGTTCCGGTTAACAAGAAACAAGGAATAATAAGAATATGTATCAACTATAGGGATATAAACCGTGCTTGTCCAAAAGACAACTATCCGACACCCTATATCGATCAAATAATTGATGATTGTGCCGGCAGTGAAATATTTTCCTTTATGGACGGTTTTTCCGGTTACAACCAAATCAATATTCTACCTGCCGATCAACCAAAAACGGCTTTCATTTGTCCTTGGGGGACATTTGCTTACTGCAAATTACCTTTTGGACTTAAGAATGCCGGAGCCACTTTCCAACGGGCAATGTCTTACGCGTTTCACAACATCAAGCACATTGTGCAACCGTATCTCGATGATTTGCCTGCTCATTCTTTACATCGAGCTGATCACCTTGTCCACTTACGCGCTATTTTTATGAGGTGTCGGCATTATCGAATTCGGTTGAACCCACACAAATGTGTCTTATGCATAGAAGTGGGACGATTGCCAGGATTTGTCGTTTCAAAAGCCGGTATCCGCGTCGATCCCTCGAAGGTCGAAGCCATCATCAAATTGCATCCTCCTTCGAGTTTGCGCCAACTCCAAAGTTTGCAAGGGAAAGCAAACTTTTTATGTCGATTCATTCCTAACTACGCCGAGGTTACAAAGGGTTTCACTCGGTTGTTGAAACAAAATACTCATTTTTCTTGGGATGAGATAACTCATAAATCTTTTGATGCACTTAAGCACGCGTTGACCCATGCACCATTGCTGCATCCTCCCAACTACAACCAGGACTAATTTTTGTATCTCGCCGCCTCCCACTCCACCATTGGAATGGTCTTAGTTCAGGAAGACGAATTCGGAATGGAACATGTGATATATTATCTTAGTAGGACGTTAAATCCCACTGAGCTAAAATATTCGCATGTGGAGAAATTGGACCTGGTAGCTGTTCAGGCTGTCCAGCGTTTTCGTCATTACATTCTTCTCCGTAAAACTATAGTGATTTCGGATTGCAACCCTATGATCTACATTTTGACAAAACAATTGCTAGGGGGCAAGTACTCCAAATGGATTGTTATCCTGCAGGAGTTCGATTTGGAGTTCGAGAAGTCCAAGTCTAAGAAATCCTTAGTTTTTGCGGAATTGATGTGTGATTTCCCGCGTGCTGACACGGAAACTGTGGCAGAGGAACCCATTGCGGACGAATCTCTGTTTCTTATCAGCACTTTAGATCCTTGGTATGGGGATATAATCGTCTATCTCCAAACCCAATCCTTTCGGCCCGAAGCTTCAAAGTCGGAATGCCGGAAAATTCGATTCCAGTCCCAACAATACAGAATTATTGGAGATACTCTTTATCGTCGTGGGGCGGACTTGGTTTTTCGTCGTTGCTTAACTCATGAAGAGGCAGAAAGGGTTTTGAATGATTGTCATTCTGGAGCATGTGGCGGTCATATGTCTGGGTATGCCATAGCTCAGAAGGTGTTGCGTGCTGGCTATTTCTGGCCGTCCATGTTTAAAGATTGTATCATTGCGGTCCGAAAATGCCACAACTGTCAAGTGTTTGATCGCAAGATGCGCGCACCACCTGCTCCTCTCCACCCTATAATTGCCCTTGGTCCTTTTGCTAAATGGGGTATCGATTTTATTACTTGTAACCCTCACTCGGTCGGGGGGCATGCGTATATCATCCTTGCGGTTGATTATTTTACTAAATGGGACGAGGCGATGCCTACATTCGAGGAAAGCGGCAAAACAACAACGATTTTCGTATTCAATGATATTATTGCTAGGTTTGGTGTCCCACAAGCGATAATCACTGACCATGGGCGCCATTTTCGAAACATTATGATGACAGAACTTACAAGCCAGCTTGGTTTACGCCATGATAGTTCTACTCCTTATTATCCTCAAGCAAACGGTTTGGTTGACTCTATCAACAAAGTTCTAGTTATCATGATCCGACGAATCATTGGTATTCATCGGTCGAATTGGCACAACATGTTATTCTCAGCGCTTTGGGCGTATCGAACCTCAGTAAAAACATCAACAGGGTTCACTCCTTTCCAGCTAGTTTATGGTTTGGAAGCAGTGTTGCCCATTGAATGCGAAATCCCATCACTTCAAATGGCTATCGAATTACTCCCAACTACTTCTGAAGAGGAGAAGCGTCTGTTATACTTAGCTAAATTAGATGAGACTCGACGTGATGCTGCTTTGGCAATCGAGACTCACGCAAAAAGGATGAAAGCTCAGTATGATCGTAATGTGACCCCTCGTAATTTTTCAGAAGGAGACCTAGTGCTATTATATGATCAAGCTAATGATAAATTAGGTGCTGGAAAATTCGTTCCAATGTGGCATGGGCCCTACATTGTCAAGCGAAAGCTGGCAAAAGGGGCCTATGAGCTGGTAGATTTTGATGGGGACTCTTTGGGTAAGCCCAGAAATGGACTTTACCTAAAGAGGTATTATGCTTAAATGGTGGGTATGGAGATTTAGTTAGTTCTAGTTAGGTTAACTTTATTTCTAGCTGGTATGTTTGCTTAGTTTAGGCTGTGTGCTTAGTTTAAAGAGTGTGTTTTTGTCGTTATTCTGGCTTATCTTGGTTTTACTCTTGATATTGCAGATGTCGACGCCTCTCCAAACGTACATTGGATTTGCTAATGGTGCTTGTCGTAGTACACGGAATATCTCTTCCGCAGCTTGGGTTATCTATTCGCCCTCTGACGAGTTAGTTTCTATGCATGGGGTGAGCCTTGGTCAAACAACAAACAACATTGCAGAATACAGTGCAGTGATTGAATTATTATCTGAATCTATTTCATTTGGGATTCGGAGTTTGATAGTGAGGTTAGATTCTGAACTCGTTGTATTACAGCTTAATAGAGTCTATGCCATTAGAAATCCAGTGTTATTAAGATTGTTTTTGAGGGTGCGTCTCTTGGAACGTGAATTTGATTACATTGAATATCAGCATATTCCAAGATCTTTAAATACATTGGCAGATGCAATGGCGTCTCGAATGTTAAATAGACATTTGTAACAATCATACATGTAAATTTATAAACATTTCATCACACATTTTTAACAAAATAAGCCGGTAATAATGATATATATAGATAGGAGTGTGTCAAAAATATACATCGTCTTCGATCATAGGTTGAAAAACACCTTATGATCGGCAAAAATGATAAGTACAAAAAACCAAAAATGTCATATGTGTCTACAAAAGTGACTAGCCAATCACTGGTGGTGCTCTCTATATGATACCACTGCCTGCGCTACCCTACACAGGAACCTCCTAAAAGGTCCTGGGACTGCGACCACGTAACGCTGAAGTCGAATAGGAATGTCATCTATAGTGGTATCTGGTATATCCGCCGTCAGACGCTCTAGATCCCGTTCCAGCTCGGCTAAGGTATCTACGACTGCATCCTGTGGGGCTGGTGCTGGTACAGCTGGTACTCTCCTCTCAAAAACCCGGAGGTTGGCCGGACGCCGTGGACCTACATCTGCATTTTTGAAAATTTGTGCTGTCAGTTTTGAGACGATATATAAAAAACAAAAAAAAATGCATAATTTAGAAACTTGTGAAGAATGAAGTACCTCTGTCGTCCCATTGTTCTCCCTGTGGAAGAACCATGTCCGGATCATTGCGAAAATCCATTCCGGCATACGGAAAATCCTGAATCGCAAAGACCTGGCCCTCCAGCCAGTGAAAGTAACCATCAGGAAATCGAACAACTGCTGCTCCCTCGTTAGGATGCCGGGCCATTACCGCAACCCATCTCGTCAACTTAGGCTCCCGAGGAGCCCCGACTGGAACTGTAAGATGCTGGGGGATCAGCATTGGAACTCTCTCTAGGGCAAAGCTCACAACTAAGGGCCCGTATCCAAAGGTCTTCAGTTGTCCTCTCTTTGCCCTGGTTAGTTGACCCTTCATATTGGCCAACATAGGATCGCACCAGTTGAAAATGGTGCCTTGGAAGCAATCTATAGCCATCCGCATTTGGGATCCAGTGGCTATGTGCAAAGCGGCAACGCCGCAAAGTCTGGTAACTATAAAGGCAATTACCATGAGTTCAGGTCGGGATATATATTTGATTTCTATCCCCTTCTCCTGGTTTTGATTGTTGCACCACTCTAGTCGGAGACTAGCAAGGGATTGGCCACCTGGCCTAGTCCCAAATAGAGAGAGTTGCTCGCCCCTGTTAGGCAATCCAGTGAGAAAATATATGTCGGAGGACTCTATCTCGAGCTGGTTTTCTTCGATGTAAAAACATTGATCCTGAATATTCCACCTTTCAACCAGCCACTCTAAGAATGGCACATGGGCCCTCATGCCAGGTATAGTCCAGTACTTGTAGAGACCGCATGCCTTTAACGCATCAATAGAAGGTTGATGACCTATTGCGGCCAAATCAACATCTTCGTGTTCTCTTTCACGCCAATCTAGCATGGTGACTGACCTACACACCAAAAAACAATGATTAGAATTCATTAAACAATTTTTGATTGGTTAAAATTGGGGTTTGGGGTTTCAAAAACCGCGTTTCACGGGGTACACACCCCGCGTTCAGAAGACAGAGCGGCGGTACACAGCTGGTCTGAAGGCGGGCTGCGTACCCCGACCTTTTTCCCATATACGAAAAGTTGGGGTACGCAGGTCGCCCATGGGGCACCTGCGTCCCTCGAGAAACGCATTTTAAAACCCTAAACCCTCCAAAAAATCAAACTAAAACTTGAAATGAAATTCTAAACAGATGAAATTGAAGAGGAGGATGTTGTGAAATACCTGAAAGAGACGGCGCTCGATTCTGACGGTCGGATTCTCCGCAAAGTCCACGGGAAGTTTTCTTGTCAAAAGCCCTTTTCTCAACCTCAGCAGTAAAATGGTAAAAATGACATGGTAAAAAGTATTTTTATAGGTTTTTTGGATGAATGAATGCTAAGTTTGTTTATTTTTCACCATGAAAGGACATTTTTTCAATGTATTTTTACCCATCTTAAACAGGTATGAGTAATGTGTCGTTTTTGTGCAGGACAAAAGGACTTTAGAGCAAAATCATCATTTTTCACGAACCAAAACATCAGAGTCATCTTTTAAGCTATTTTCTGACTCCTAAAACACGAAAAGATTGCCGAGCGTTTCTTTTACACTTGTTAAAACGGAACTAAAAGACGGTCCCCTTATAGCTCTTTTCTGACCGTAAAAACAGGAAAAGATTGCCGGGTTTTTGTCGTTTCAAACTCGATACGGAAATAAAACGACATGTCCTTGATCGCTTTTTACTTTTCAGGTCAGAGACACTAATCATGAAAGTACTCCTTGGTCGCGAGATCAGGCGGTTCTCTCAGGTATTATTTTATACTTTTTCAGGTTTGGGAGACACAAATTTATGAAAAAGTTCACCGTGGAGTCCCCTTTAGTTTTTTCAGACTCTCTAAAATTGAAAAACGCCGAGTTTCTCCTATACTGGACTCGTTAAAATTTCACAGTAAAGGACCTGTTCGATTACAAACAGGAACAGACCACTCCTTCTTAGGGTCCGAATCTAAACTAAGTTGGACTCATCCGAAGGATGAGCTTATAATCAAGCATATGTTATCCTCCTCAAGGTTGTAAAAAATAAAGAGGTACTTGCCAGAAATGGTGGGGGAAAAGAGAGAAGAATGAACTGATTTGTTATCCTTTGTTACAGAAGAACCTTATCACCGCTCTTGAACACGACACTTTTCATTCACCTAGGTTGGGAAATCCTTTGCCTTAAAAAGTTGATCAAACCACTTTGAAAGTCTTCAACCGTTTCCGGGTATTAACTTTGGGTCAATCGTTATGTGTTCAAGAGGTCTCTGCAAATAAACCATTCATATGCAAAATACTTGTCATCCATTTGACCATCCCTGAGTCAGTCCTTACAACAACATTTCTTCAACTTGAACAATGATTTCGTGTTGTGGGCTTTCCTGCAACGAGTCGCTTTCTATCGACATCAGCAAATTATCTAGAAAGATGACTTAGAAATCGACAATACCTTGAAGTCTGCATGCATCAATGGCAGGTTTCTCGCCTTTGACAACAGTTTACATCATTGACTTTCTATCGAAGGATTCCGTGACATGTTAGACATCAACTCATTCATTCACATTTCATGGATTGTACTAGGTACTTTGAGAACCATTGACATCACTGGTGGTCTCTCTCACACTTGTTAACAGTTTACATCATTGACTGGTAATCAAGTGGTTTCTACCATGCTCGACGTCAACTCATTTATTCGCATGGATAGAATCGTACCAATTCAGGAAGTAGAAATGAAGACCCTGGATCTAGTTTCCACCATCCAGGCTGCGAGGAGTTTTGTATTCGTTATACAATAGAATAATCATAAACAGATGGCTGCGTCCATACTGTGTCTACAAAAGTCTATGATTATGATGTACTGCAAAATCATTCTTGTATCAGAGCAGTAGTTAGATTGTTAGTTAAAGTTTTCAATATGAGTATGGGAATGCCTACCTCAACGATGATATCATCTTATATATGTATTTTGTGTTGAATATTTGCAGGTTCTGACCGGGTCCTCCGTAAGATACTCCTTGAAATGATAAAGTACTTCACCCTTCCTAGATCATAAAAACCCTAATCTACTACAGGCTTCGCACTTTAGGGGGCAATCTGTTACACTAAAAAATGTCACCATGACTATTTGCAGTTAGTATGGCTCCATCCACTGTCATACTATCCTCCTTGGCAAGTCTCATGCCTCTGCTCTCCATGTCAAACTTCAAGAAAGAGAGAAAAGTCATTTAAAGTCAATTATCTCTGGTACGCAGTTTCTCTTAGCCTTACCTGCGGGTACGCAACCCAAGTTCACAATACCTGCGTACTTGTACGCTCTGTATGTAAAGGGGTGGGTGCGTACTCCTGTAAAGGTCAAAAGGCGCAAGTTTCACTCCAAAAAAGTTACTTGCGGTCATTTCTAGAGTCTTCTAGAAGCATGTTTGACGTGTATGAAGCGCCTCCAGATGGTTCATGTATCCCTACCAAAGAGGAACTTATCCCATCAATGGGGGAGCTATCCCATCCAAAGAGGGGATTATCCCATTTATGGTGGACCTGAATAACTTCCTCTAGAGCACTATAAATACAGGCATTGGGCCAAAGGGAGGGGAGGTTGAAAGCTGAACATTCCTAAGGGTAGATGCTGCTGGAATTAGGACTTCCTTGTAGAAGCTTGTGAGGAGAGATTACCATCTTTACTTGTTTCCATTGGGAGGTGGGTGAGCTGATCAGAGTAAGGGAGAACTCTTGTGGACCCTGGGAGGAGCTTGCACAACACCAAGGCTCAGGTTGTAATGGTTCCTTTTGTTACCTTTTAATACAAATTAGTCCATTCTTCTCAACAATTTGTTATTAATGAGTTGTTTCATATACTCCTTGGTCTATATGTTAAATATGTTTTATTTTATGTGACATTCAAGTGTTATTTAATCGTTTGATTGTTGGTGAATGCAGGTTTCGAAGGGAAGGAGGAGCTCATCCGGATCAACGAAGCTGGACTACTACAACAGCGTTGGATTACAGGTAGGATCTAAACACTTGATTTCTCATATTGTAAAAGCATATTTAGGGAAGGATTGCTCTTATTTGTCTTGTTTGTCATTAGAAAATCTTAGGCTTTCTAGGAAGGTCGGTTATGTCCGCACTAACGACTCTTTCCGCGTGACATGTTTCTTTCCTTGTATTTTATTTATTGCAATAGGTTAGGGTTTCCATTTCAGTTCATTTTTTGCAATTAGTTTAGGGTTTGATTTCAGTACATGCACTCCATTACATCATGACAGCAAAGGAAGGACACATTGTATGTTGCACATATAGTGTCGATACCTCTTAAGTTTGTACGAACCTTGGGTTGATAATTTAAAGTCGGTAGCCTTGGGAGTTGCAACATTCTTGTTGCAATATCGAGTCTCATCAGTATCATACTTGGGATTTGGAGCAAGAAGGAAAAAGAAGAGCAGGAAAGCACAAGAGGACATCAGGATCAACAACTACAACAAGTTTTTCTTGCAGGTATCGAGTTGCATGTATGATTTCCTTGCTAGTTTTGGCATGCATGGTATATGCATGTGGTTTCTTGGTAATGATAGGTCATATGTGTGGAGGATTGTCTGGATTGAAATTGGTTTTGCTTATCCTTTCAATTTCCTAGATAACCATGGTGTTTTGGGTTTCTTTCCTTTTATTTTCTGGTGGTTCTCATGTTCCTTTGGTTGTGGGTTGAGTTACTAGTTCCTAGAGCCTTGGTTGGACAAACACTCTGGAAGTCTTGTAACATCTTGGGTTGAGTTACTAGTCCTGGAAGCCTTGGTTGGAAAAATGTTATGGAGCCCTTAGTATTTTGATTTACTAGTCTTGGCATCCCTAGTTGGACAAATGATCTGGAGCCCGGCAACAGCGCTGGGTTGAGTTACTAGTCCCAAAATCCTTGGTTGGAACAAATGCTCTGGAGCCTTGGACAGCTTGGGTAGAGACTGATCTGGTGATGGTTAGTGTTGTTTGACTGTGAAGTCAAATAATTGGTTGAGGGTTGAGGTGGTTTAGCCTCTAGAAGCCATAGTTTGGTTTTGTTTGATTTGTTTCATGAGATCCCACATTCATGCTCGGAATATGGCGCAGGGGTGATTGATTGAAAGAGAGATTTGACTCATCCCAATCTATGGTTAGGTGGTACGTGGAAGTCCTTGACTTGGTTGGATTTTCATATGTTAATAATAGCTCCTTTTCCATAGTATTTTCATGAGTAAATGTTCTTTATATTACGTTGCTTTAATTGTTGTTTCCTCATTGGTATATCTTTGGTTATTTGTTGGTTATAAGTATGTTTATGACAATTATGATATATGGCTCTCATGATGTTTTGGTTAGTATATTAAATGTTAGTGAATGAATGACCTAATAGATAATAATGTAGCTATTGTGAGGAGATATCAATCCTCTTTGACGATTCCGTGATAAGTATGAGACCCCCATGCCTAGATCTGTTGTTGTGACCTGTAGCTTACATGTTTGTGATATGTTTGGCTAAATTCCTGTCATGGTTAGTAGGGGTCATATCAAGTCCTTTTTCAAGTGTTTGCATTAGTACCCTTGTTTCGATGTTATTTGTCATTTCTGGAAGTTTCATGAAGTTCTGGGCAGTGGCCTGAGTCCTGGCCCTGAAAAAGTGGCACAAAATTTCGGGTCGTTGGCACAGAACTGCCTGAAAAATACCATAGTCGGATGGATGCCTTACTGTGGGAGAGACTAGAGGGTCCCAATCGCATGCATGCCTTGTCATGGGAGTGGTTGAGACTCTAGGGTAATGAAAGGGCAAGTTATCTCAGGGGTTGGTTAGCTCCTAGAGGTTCTGTAGCTTATGAGGAAGGTCAGTTTGGTCTTGTCATGTTGGTTCCATTTCCTTAACTGTACATGGGGAGTTAAATCATATCATAGTAACTCTTTTTCACATGTTTACGCAATGGATGAGTTAGCTTTGGAAAATGTGGGAGGAGGGTGTTACAGAGTGGTATCAGAGCATGGTTCCGTTCTCCTTGGGTGATGTATGAGTTCTGTTCTCATTGGATGAATGCGTTGTCATGTGTACGTGTCGGTTGCATATGTTCCCTTATGCTTGTGGTATATGTGCTCATTGTGTGTGAATGGTGGTGGTCATGGTTTTCGTTGTGATGTCATGTAGAATTTGATGGTGTTGTTGTCAGGATGTGTTCGTTATGAATGCATGTCAATGTTTGTATGTATTGTGTATGCATGCGTGTTGTACATATGTTGTTATGCATGCATGGTGTCTAGTTGGTGTATAGTTGTGGCATCATGCATGGTAGTTGGATAATGAATTAGATGATGTCTATATATTGTGATGAATATGACTATACATGTATTGTGCTAATATGGTTGATATTATAGACGAGATATCCTCCTTTGAACTACACTGAGATACATTGGTTTGTTCATGAATTGGTTTAGCTGGCATGATATACCCTGCAGGAAGAGAAGATCAAAGATGACTAGCAATATCGTAGACTACAACTCACTAGATTCTCCCTATAGATCAGATGAGCAACATGGTGAGGTATATTCTCCTGACATAGTAGGCACTCTGAGAAGTTTGAAGGCATAAATAAGGAGTTTCAAAGAAGATAATGTATGAATAATTCAATCAGTTTAGAGACTTGCTAGGGCACATGAGAAACAAGCAAAGGTCAATGCAGTGATTATTCAAAGCTTGTCAGACCTGCAGAGGCAAGGACCACTTAGAATCAGTCATGGATAGGAGGATAGGACTAATGGAGCATATGGTAGCAGGTCACATGGTGGGCACAGGTTTGAAAGAGATGACACAGTTAGAGATGGCGGATTCTTGGATACACCTGATAGATGAGTCAGTGGACATGGGATTTACTCTAGTTTTGGTTCAGACAGGTATCATGGTCATCATCACTATTATCTTTATAGGAGGAGTGATAGGGGATATTTTTCGGATGGGTTGAAGAAAGAAAATCCACCTACATTTGATGGGGAAATGAAGAAGTCATAGGATGTTGAAGTATGGTTGCTTAGGATGAATAAGTTCTTCAGGTTGCACGATTACGCAGTGAACATGAAGGTCATAATAGCTACATTTAGTCTTAAAGGTAAACCAGATATTTGGTGGGAAGATGTAAATAATTTCATAGGTATTCATGAAGAAGAGTTGACTTGGAGTGAGTTCAAGAGGCTATTCAGGAAGAAGTATCTATCAGAGAGATACTATGATGACAGGGAAAAATAATTCTATGAGTTAAAGATGGGATCTATGACCGATGAGGAGTACATTAGCAGATTCTTGTAGATATTGAGATATGTGCTTTACCTCAAGGAGGAGAAGGCCAAGATTCAGAGATTCATCAGTGGTTTGTCGGTAGCATTCAAGGACAAGATTGAGTTCGATGATCCTATATCATTGGAGGAAGCCATCAGGAAGCTAAACCATTGTTATGAGCAATCAAAGCACAAATATGAGACTAGGCAAGACTAGAAAAGTAATGATAAGAATAAAGGAAAATGGGATAAGAAGTGAACAAGACCTCGGGACATATGTAACAAAGAGAATGCAACACCGCTTAAGAAGTTCAATGCATCTGATAGAGGACAGGGATTTCGGTTTGAGGAGTAGAAAAAGGGTGATGACAGGAATCCATTGCAGTGTTGGACTGGTAGAGGAGAGCATCATAGAAGAGATTGTCCATAACATTAGGGTGGCAAACTACATCTCTATAGTGCACATGAAGCATAGATAGCGGGGGACGTTGGACGAAGTATTTTGCGGATCTATGTAGCATAAGAGAATAAGAAACGAGATTGCCACACATCTATTATCGATATGGACGGTAAGATTTGTGATCAAGTTGTTTCTATTTTGATTGAACCTGGATCTAATTGTAGTTATGTTAATCTTGACCAGGTGGATAAGTGTGGTTTGAATAAAGAAGTGCATGCAGAACCTTGGTTAGTGTAGTTGGCTATAGGTACAAAGAAGAGATTTCATAGTAGAAATTCCTTGTAGACTCAAATTACAGATTGTGATATGCTAAAACAATTGACTTGAATATACTGTACTCATTAGCAGAAACAATAAACAATCGATGAAATCACAAAGCATAAAAGAGAAAAAATTCAATCACACATAACATAATAATTTTCTGGGGAAAGCCACAGCTAAAAAACCCCACTATCTGTATATTGTATTAATAAAAAATATGAGAAGATTACAATGCTTCGTTCAAGCCTGAGCAACCTTTGCACTATCTCAATTTATCTCACTGCTTCCCAGAGAAGCTCAAGTCAATACTTAGTCAATTCTGCGGCCTACCAAGATCCTATTTCCTTGCACAGTTTCCTAGGGAATTAGCCCATATTTAATTGGGAAATTTCTCAATTATGATTTGCGCAATCCTCATAGGCCTTCCTCTGATTTCATGCACCATATGTACAATTCAGATGATTATACAACTGATAGTACACTAACCCTGAACTCCAATATCAACTAGGTCTTTCTCTGATCTGACATGAATGAGTTAATTATGAGTGAATCTTCAGTTTACTGGTTCATCATTGATGGTTACACCCCACTACTGCAAGTTACACTCCACCATTGGATCTCCCAATGATTCCTCCATCAATTGGAACTAGTTTATCTCACTTTAACTCAGTTAAACTGAATTAAATAATTACACCTCAAAATAAACTCAACTAGGGCTCCTAAAAAGTAGCAGACACGCTACATGACTCTAGTTAGACTCCAAACTTGAATTAACTGAGCCAACTGAGTCAAATTAACTTAGTTAACTATTACAAGTTGCTATGAGAATTGGAATTACATTTTAATTCCTAATTTAATTCAAGGACAAAATTAAATTAGGATCTGCTTGTTGCATTTTCAACACTCCCTCTCAACAAGAAAGGGATTATCTACTACCCCGATCCTGCCTTTGTGAAACTTGAATTTGCATCTTGACAATGCCTTTTTCAAAATATCTGCATCCTGCTCTTCTATAGTAATGTATTCCAACAACATGATTCTCCTTTGCACACAATCTCGTAGATGGTGATACCGGATGTCGATATGCTTGGACCGATCATGAATGATTGGATTCTCAGAGAGTTTGATACAACGCTGGTTGTCACAGTAAATTAGTGTAGCATCCATCTGCTGACCAAATAAACCAACAAGGATCTTCCTCATCTAGATAGTCTCACAAGTTGCTTGACCAACAACCATGTACTCTGCTTCTGCTGAACTAAGTGAAACTGATGTTTGCTTCATGTTGTACCAAGAAATTGTTGCTGACCCAATACTGAAGATTCCCCCTAATGTGCTTTTTATGTCAAATGGACTCCCTGCCCAATATGCATCTGTGAAGCCTTGAAGCTTCACTCCCTTTGTCCATTTGTTCCAAATATCAAACTGAGTGATGCCTTTGAGGTATCTCAACACATGTTTAGCTACCTTCCAATAAAGTTTGGTTGGCTTAACCATAGCTTGACTAAGTTGGTTAACTGCAAAACACATGTCTGGTTATGTGTTCACCAAATACATAAGTGAACCCACAAGTTGTCTATAAATAGTAGCCTCCACTACTTCACCTGAAGTAGCATCTTCCTTCCTCTAGTTACTTGCTAGAGGAGTCTCCATGGGTTTGCTGCTTTCCATGCGGAACTTCTTCAATATCTCGTTGGCATACTTGCCCTGAGAGACAAACAATTCTTCATCTCCTTGAAATACTTACATACCAAGAAAGTAATGCATGAGCCCCAGGTCCTTCATCTCAAATTCTCTTTCCAGATCCTTTTTGCAAGATTGTATCAACTTCTCATCACCTATTAGAATCAAATCATCGACATATAATATTAGAATAAAAAATTTACCTTCTACCACAATATATTAAAGGTTCGCATCTACTTCACTTTTGGTGAAGCCCAACCCGGTCAAATTACTATCAATTATGGTGTACCAAGCACAAGGTGCTTGTTTTATTCCATACAATGCTCGCTTGAGTCTGCACACATGCAAGTCTCTGTTGAAGGTCTCAAATCCTTCCTATTGCTCAATATACACCTCTTCCTCAATCATATCATCGAGGAATGTTGTCTTCACATCCATCTGATGTATTTTCCATCCCATCTACTATGATAATGCTAGAATATATTTGATTGACAAGTACCTTTCTACTAGAGCAAAGGTCTCATAGTAATCAATTCCCTCCACCTGAGAGAACCATTTGGCCACAAATATGGCCTTGTGTTTCCCCACACTTCCATATGCTGCTTGTTTTACCTTGTAAATCCATCTGGAACTCACCACTGACTTGTTTGTTGGTCTTGGGAACACTTCCAAACACTATTTTTGATAATGGAGTCATACTCATCAACGACGGCATCAACCCATACTAGTTACTACACTACTTCCGCGAATGAGGATGGCTCAATCTCTAAACTCTCGCTCATCAGAGCCATGTAGCCAGTGTATTGATATGGTGACCTCCTTTGCCTGTGCTGTGATTTGGGTGCTCCCACATTCTCTCTGGCATCATGCAGCAATATTTCAGCCTCTCTGGTGTGCTTCCTTCCATCTTTGAAAGACTTTGCATGAGTGGGTGCTTCCACTCTCTGCTCCTCTGCATGTGGTTGCTCCACATCATCCCGAGGTTCCTCCTTTGGAGCTAAAATATTTGCATCTACATGTAATTGAATCTCCCTCTCAAGGGAACCTCTCATGGCGTTCTCTTCATTGAACTTCACATTTCTAAGAACCACTGCCATCCTGTTGGATGGTAGGTACACCAGATAGTTGTGAGGTGTATCAGTGTACCCCACAAATATGCCCAACTTAGCTCTTGGCTCTAGCTTTTTCCATGAATCCTTGGTAACATGATAGTAGGCTGATGAACCAAAGATCCTAAAGTGTGCCACATCTGGTTTCTTACCTAAAAAAGCTTCTTCTGGTGTACTCATCCCAGGAATTCGATGAGGGCTTATGTTCTGCAAATAAACAACTGTATTGCATGCTTCAACCCACAAGTGCAAAGGTAGGCCCTGATCATCTAACATAGCCCTTGCTGCTCCCACAATACTTATGTTCTTTCTTTCAACCACCCCATTCTGTTGTGGGTTATGAGATGCTATTAATTGTCGTCAAATGCTTTCTTATGCACAAAATTTCTTGAATTCATTTGATACATATTGTCCAACATTATCGCTTCGGAGAGCTTTAACTTTCCTACCAGTATCTTTCTCGACAAGTTATTTAAATTCAAAAATATAGCGAATGTGTGATCTTTCTTCTATATGAATAAAATCGAGCACTTACGAGAAACATAATCAACAAATATTACATAATACCTGTGCTTGGCCGTGGATGATGTCGAGAACGGTCCACACACATATGAGTGAACTCTGTTATAGATTGCTTGCGCTTGACTGCCTTTATCATGAAAGGAAGCTTTGGTGTACTTCTCTAAAGTACACAATTTGCATGTGTCTCTCTACTCTAGTGTACCCTTGGGAAGTCTTGTAGAATTTTGTTGCATGATCTTCAAAGCTCAGGGGTGCAAGTGACCCAATCTTCTATGCCACAACTCACCGATGTCTCACCTCTACACCTTCTCTGCTTTTGTGCTCAAAGTAGCACAATCTTCTACATCCAATTTGTAGATGTTCTTCACCAGAAACTTGATCCGCTTCACCTGTCTTGAGGCTATGTGACGAAGGAAATCCTTTCCCTTGCTAAATATCACATCATAGCCATGGTCCTCCAACATGGAAACTGAAACCAAATTCTTCTTCAAACCTGGAACATACATGACATATTTTAATGTGAGAGGAGAACCAAACTTCCTCTAAAAGGTAACAGTAGTGGTGCTGGTCGCGCTATACCTCCCAACATATCCCATCTCGATGTGCATTTTTGAGGTCCTTCTCCTCCAAGTCACTAAAGAACTCTTTGTTTTCGGTCATATGGAATGAGGCTCCACTATCCAATTACCACACACTACCCATCACTGATGTCATCATGCAAGCGATGAGGGTGAAATCTAGTTTGAATTGTGAAGCAAGAGCTTCACCTGCCACTCCTCCTGAGGGCTTCTTATTGGCCTTCATGTGTGGACACTTTGTGGCATAATGTCCCAGCTTGTGATAGTGAAAACATTTCATCTTCGACATGTCCTTCTTCTTGCTGCCCTAACTAGATTTTGATTTGGAATGGGATGAATTCCCCTTCTCTTTCTTCACCTTTCCAACTAAGGCACAATTATCCTCATCATCATGCTTGGATGAGGATCCATCTATGTTGTTATGCCGAATCTCTTCCTGCACCAAGTTGGAGCACAACCGCTTCCACTCTGGCAACTTCTCCCTCCCATTAACTAAGTCTGGGTAGTTGTGTCAGCTCTTGGGAAGTCCTAGAAGTGCGAGGCTCACTAGATCGTCTTCAAGGACTATAACACCAACACTTCCAAGCTCATCCCAACATTGGGTGAACCTTGTCAAGTACTTCGGTATTGTATCGCCCTTCTCCATCTTGATTTTTCTGAGCTTGTCCTTCAGTCCCAACTTCCTGTGGTCACTGTTGTTTTGAAATAGGTCTGTGAAGGCCTTCCACATTGAAAATGGAGTTTCCTTTTCATGGAGGTTCAAGACAATATGGTCTCGAACTCCTTTTAGGATAATCCTTCTTGCCTTGGCCACACACTTTCTCCACTCTGACAGATCTTGAGCATCAATTGGCTTAGGAATATATTTTTCTATGAATTCCTTAAGCCAGTTGTCTGCCAGCACTACCTACATCCTGTCCTTCCAAGAAATATAGTTTGAACTACCCTCAAGCGCATATCCGAGTCTCAATCCGTAGAACAACATCCTGCTGGGTCCGAAGTATGATAATGAAGATTCGATTTCTCCTGCAAAAGACAAACTCGTATTCTCCTCTTCTATTGTGATTTCAGCTCTGATACCATTTAGAAATTCCTTGTATATTCAAACTATAGATTGTAATATGCTAAAACAATTGACTTGAATCTACTCTACTCATTAACGGAAACAATAAACATTCGATGAATTCACGAAGCATAAAAGAGAAAGAATTCAATCACACATAACACAATAATTTTATGGGGAAAGCCACAACTAAAAACTCCTTCTATCTATATATTGCATTAATCAGAAAATATGAGAAGATTACAATGATTTTCTCAAGCCCGAGAAATCTCTGCACTATCTCACTGTTTCCTAGACAAGATCAAGAAAATACTTGGCCAATCATGCTGCTTGTCAATCTCCTTTTTCCTTGCACAGTTTCCTAGGGAATTAGCCCATATTTAATTGGGAAATTCCTCAATTATGAATTGTGCAATGCTCACAGGGATTCCTCTGATTGCATGCACCAGATGTACAATTCAAATGATTATACAACTGATAGTACATTGTCCCTAAACTCCAATCTCAACTAGGTCTTTCTTTGATCTAACATGCATGAGTTAATTATGAGTGAATCTTTAGTTTATTGGTTGAGTAGTGTTGGTTACACCCCACTACTACAGGCTACACTCCACTACTGGATCTCCCACTCATTCCTCCATTAGTTGGAACTAGTTTAACTAACATTAACTTAGTTAAAATGAATTAAATAATTATAGCTCAAAATAAAGTCAACCGGGGCTCCTAAAAAGTAGGAGACACTCTACATGACTCTAGTTAGACCCCCAACTAGAATTAATTGAGCCAACTAAGTAAAATTAACTTAGTTAACTATTACGAATTAATTGAGCCAACTAAGAAAATTAACTTAGTTAACTATTACAAGTTGCTATGATAATTGGAATTATGATTTAGTTCCTAATTTAATTCAAGGAAAAAATCAAATTAGGATTTTCTTGTCGCATTTTCAACATTCATCACTAGGTAAGGTCTTGTGCATTTGAGTTGAACAGTATGCCTACATCAACACATCTGAATGTACTTCCATTGGGACCATATAGTATGCTTTTGGGTATGGATTAGCTATATCTTCACAGGACTAAGGTGGACTGTTATGAAAATCCATTGAGTATTTGGATGACAATGGGGAATAGAGGATCTTGTAGGGCAAGAAGAAGGAAACATCAGTTAGAATGGTGACAACTATGCAGGAAAAGAGAAACCATAGGAAAGGGTGATTCGTAGTGCATATTTCTAGTGAAAAAGGTAAGGAAGTTGAGGATACAAATTTTTTGAGCAGGTACCCGGTTTTACAGCAGTTTCAGGATGTGTTCCCGACAGAGATTTCAGAGTTTTCACCTCACAAGGTGGTGGACTTTTCTATTGAGTTGGGACCAGGGGAAACACCAACATCAAAGGCACCTTACAGGATGAGCACGCTGGAGTTGGTGGATTTGAAGTTGCAATTGAAGGAAATGCTTGACAAGGGATACATTACGCCAAGTGTGTTGCCTTGGGGTGCACCAATGTTGCTCTTGAAGAAGAAGGATGGTACTCTCAGGTTATGCATTGATTACAAACAATTGAACAAGGTGACATTAAGAACAGGTATCCATTGCCGATGATTTTTGACTTGTTTGATCAGTTGAAGGGAGCAGCAATATTCTCGAAGATTGATCTGAGATTAGGATACCATCAAGTGTGCATTAAGGAAGAGGACATCTACAAGGCTGCTTTTGGGACCAGGTATGGACATTATGAGTTTGTTGTAGTTCCATTTGGTTTGACTAATGCTCCAACTACTTTTATGTGCTTGATGAATAGTGTGTTGCGTCCTTATCTAGACAAGTTTGTTGTTGTACTCATTGATGATATATTGGTATATTCTAAGAATGAGGAAGAACATGTCGAAAATCTAGCAGCAGTATTGAGATTGTTGAGAGAACATCAATTGTATGCCAAGCTTAGCAAATGTAGTTTATTTCAGACAATGCTACACTACTTGGGACATGTGGTTTCTAAGGGAGACATAACAGTGGATCCAAAAAAGATAAGGGCTATCATGGTGTAGGCAACTCCTAGAAATATGGATGAGATAAGATCATTTATGGGGCTAACATGTTATTACAGGAACTTCTCACAAATTGCTTATCGTATTACTTCGTTGCAAAGGAAAGGTTAGAAAATTGAATGGACAAAGGAATGTGCAACTAGTTTTGAGCAGTTGAAGTAGTTGTTGACAAATGCTCCAGTTATAAATATTGTAGATCTAGACAAAGAGTTTGTGGTATGTACAGATGCTTGTAAGATAGGACTTGGTGGAGGCCTGAAGTAGGAAGGACAAGCATTAAGCTATGAATCAAGGAAAGTTGATGAACAAGAGCAAAATTAGCTAACATGACCTTGAGTTGGTAGCGATCATCCATGTTTTAAATATGTGAAGACACTCTCTTTTTGGCAGGTGGTTCATATTAATGAGTGATCATAGTGGATTGAGGTATCTATTTGACCAACCAAATCTGAATGCTAGGGAATCATGGTTGGCTACGATTAATGAGTTCAAATTTAAGATCAAGTACATTAAAGGCAAAGAGAATAAGGTTGCAGATGCTCTTAGTAGGAGGATATAGGTGAATCATATAGAAACTATGAGCTCCTATGGGATAAATTTGTAGGATCGGATCTTGCAGGCAGGTCAGCAGGATGAAAAATATAGGGATCTTATGCACAGGTTATAGTAGGGTACATGTGATCAGGATGTGGAATACCATCTCATAGCAGATGGCTTGGTCAGATTTAGGGACAGAATATATGTACCGGATAATAGTGAGCTCAAGAAGCTTATCTTGAGAGAATTTCATGCCAATTTGTATTTAGGTCACCCAGGATATTAGAAGACATTGACAACAGTGAAGAAAGAAGTGGCAAAGTTCGTGGCTAGATGCTTGGATTGTCAATAGGTAAAGGCAAACTGTAAGTGTAACAACCCCTCGTTAAAATTTCATGTAATAAAAGTTAATAAAGGCAAAATAAGACCAAGGTTAAGGGGCACTTATTCCAAGATGAATTTTGGGAAAAGATATCCTAGTGGGCATAATTAGATGTTTTTATGGGTAAGGGAAATCATCAAAGGCAATGGCTAGGGCTTTGAAAAGGCAAATGGCATTTTTGGCACATTTATTTATGAATATAAAGGAAATTAGGAGAAAAGGAAGGTGAAAGGTCACAAGTTGCATGTGAGGAGGAAATTGAAGGAAAATAATGGAAAATGAAGAAAATAGAGGCCTCATTGATAAAAAGGATTTTGAGGATTAGTTCATGGCTTTTGGTCGGTTCAATTTTAGAGCTCTCCCATTATTCTATCTCTCTCATACTCTTGGACAATTAGAGTTTTATTGGAGCATTCTAGCTTTGGAGCAAGGAAGGAAAAAGCAAGCAAAAGAAGGACAAGGAAAAGGAAGGAAAGCAAAGATCAAGCCAGGGAGAGTAGGATCAAGAAACTTTAGTAGGAATACATGTAGGTAACATATTGCATATGTGATTTCCTAGCTGGTTTTGACATGCATGGCTTTGCATGTTGGTATATGGTTCTATTGTTGTCAGTGGCATGGTTTTTCCCAGTTATGACAGTGGTTTTCAGCCTTGCCTTGCCTTTTTTTGGATAACCATGGTGTGATGGGGTTGTTTTTTCAGTTTTGAGCTTTGGAATTGTCTGATGGTTTAAGAATTCGGGGCGGAGGTGGTCTCAGGAAAATTCCCAAAGGCATAGGAATCCCTTGACTAATTTTGGTGGGATACACGGTAAATCCCGAGGGTGTAGTCTCGGTTTAGGGTCTAGTGCTCTGGTGTGGATTGCGGTAAAGTTTGAGAGACAAGGAGACATAAATTTCCTCAAGGATAGTGATGGAGTTTGGAGGCATACCAAGCTCAGTTTGGTTTTGTGATCTCGGTGCCGGTTTTGGTGAGATCATAGCTTGGTGAGGGTGGAGGTGGTTTAACCTCTGTATTCCCTTAGATGTTTTTTATTGGTTGGGTAGTATGTGGAAGTCCTGAGCTTGGTCGGGTTGTATGTGGAAGTCCTGAACCTGGTCAGTTCTTGCCTATGTTTAATAAAAGCTAAGTTCTCTTGCTTTTGTGCTTGTTATTATGTGGCCTTAATGGTTGTTATCTCATTGTTATTTACATGGTTTAATCTTGGTTATAAGCATGGTTATCTGACTGGTTATAGTCACGGTTATTCCATGTATATACTTGTAACTGAAAGGATAATGGATGCAAGACCTAATTGATGTCAAAACAATTAAGGGAAGAGGGTGGTGATCCTTCTTGTAAAGTCTCATATGATTTATCAGTCATTTATGGTCTGTCTTGTATTCATTTCCTGTAGATTGCATTGATGCCAAGTGTTTGACAGAATGTCAGTCCTAATTGGGGATGGTCAAGCCTAGTCCTAGAGTTAGTTTTTGATTTGTAATTTTTGTGGTCATATAATTTATGGATTCTAAAAGCTATAGGGGGTTTCTGGGCAGTGACTCAGATTCTATGCTTGAAAGTGGCACAAATCCCGAAGTTTTAGGCACAGGTCTGAGGAGAAAAGTCCCTAGATGCATGCATACCAATGTTGTGCGCGTGTCTGGAGGTTTTCAGATGCACCCTTGTCCATATTAAGGGAGAGTCCAAGGGTTTAGTGGTCTAAAAGCTCAGTGGGATCTAAGGACAGGTCAGGGGAATGACTGAGATGCATTTGAGGAGTCTTGTATCAGGTGCAAAAGGTCTGGTATGGTGTGTTTCAGTCGATTCCACTTCCATCACTGGCACATAGGGAGTCGAATCATTTCATAGTAACTTCTTGTCACATGTCTACCCCGATTGGCCAATTACTTGGGTAAATCTGGGAGGAGGGCGTTACAAAGTGGTATCAGAGCCAGGTTCACCCCTCAGACTGGATGGGCTATGTGTTGTTCATGCATCCATTTCAATTGCATGCGTGTTAATCATCCTTGTGGTCTATATGCTTGAGAATATGCATGGTGTCGGTCATGGTTGTAGTGATGTTGTCATGTGAAAGAGGATGTGTTGTTGTGAAGTGTGTCATCATGAGTGTATGATTTGTTATGCATTTCTATGCACATCAATGCTTACATGTTGTCAAATGTGCATTGATATGGTTGTTGTTGTCATGCATGAGGTCATTGTATGTGTAGTTGATATGGTCATGCATTGGTGACTGAAATCTAACTAGAAAGATGGTTATATGCTTGTGTTATATTTCTATATGCTGTCATGATAATGTTATACATTTATTACGTTGATTTGTTGATCTTGCAAATGAGGTATCCTCCCCGAATTATGATAAGGTACGTTGGTTTATTGTGTTTTGGTTTAACTGACATGATATACCTTGCGGGAAGAATAAAAAAGATTACTAGCAAGATTGTAGACTACAGTTCCCTAGACTCTCCCTATGGATTAGATGAGCAACGTGGTGTTGGGATCTCTTCTGATTTAGTAGACACACTAAGAAGCTTAAACGTAGAAATAAGGAGTTGTAAGGCAAACAATGACATAATCATACATGCATAGGAGAAACAAGAAAAGGTAAATGTAGTGATACTTCATAGTTTATCAGAATTGCAGTGACATGGACCACCTTTAGATCAACCATGAGGAAGAGGAAAAAACTAACGGAGCATATGGCAACAGGTCTCATGGTGAGTACAGGTTGGATGGAGAGGACACAATCAAAGATGGAAAGTCCTATGATACTTCAAATAGGAGGGTTGATAGACACACATACTATTCTAGTTCTGGTTCTGACAAGCATTATGATCGTCATCGTTATCATCCTTACATGAGGAGTGACAAGGGATATTTTCCGAATGAGTTTGAGAAATCAGAGCCACCCACATTTGATGGAGAGATGAAGAAATCACAGGATGCAAAGGCATGGTTGCTTGGTATGAGGAAGTTCTTCAGATTGCATGACTATTTAGAAAATATGAAAGAAAAGATATCCACTTTCAGTCTTAAAGGGAATGCAAATATCTGGTGGGAGGATGTGAAGAACGTTAAAGGTATCCAAGAGGATGAATTGACACTGAATGAGTTTGAGAGGCTCTTCAAGAAGAAGTATTTGTCAGGAAGGTACTATGATGACAAAGCTAAGGAGTTTTATGAGTTGCAGATGGGTTCCATGACAGATAATGAGTATACTATCAGGTTCATGGAGCTATTGAGATATGTGCCTTACCTCAAGGCGGAGAAGGCCAAGTTTTAGAGATTCATCAATGGACTACCAGTCGCATACAAAGACCAGATTGAGTTCGATGAGCCTAGATCATTGGAGGAGGCCATCCGAACGCTGAAACATTGTTATGAGTATTCAAAGCACAGAGTTGAGCCTAAGCGTGACTTGAAAGGAAATGAGAAAGTTAAAGGAAATGGCCAGCAAAGCAAGGAAGACCTCAAGATGCAGGTGAGAAGGAAAATGTAGTCCCTTACAAGAAGTTCAATATAGTTGAGAAGGGACATGGAGAGCAAAATGCTAGAGGCGATGATAGAGCACCGTTGCAGTGTTGGATATGTGGCAAGGATCATCATAAGAGGGATTGTCCGCAGTATCAGGCTAGTAGACCCCAGATCTATAGTGCTCAAGAGGCGCATACAGTTGGGGATGTTGGTCATAACATTCCTCAGATTTATACAGTTGGGGATGTTGGTCATAACATTCCTCGGATTTATACAGTTGTGGACAACAAGTGTGCGCATCATCAAACATTTATCTTTGAGATGGATGGTAATATTTATGATCAAATTGTTTCTATTTTGATTGATCCTGGATCTAATTATAGTTATATTAATCCTGACCTAGTGGATAAGTGTGGTTTGAGCAAATATGTGCATGCAGAATCTTGATTGGTAATGTTGGCTACGGGTACAAAGAAGATAGTTCACCATTGGGTAAGAGCTTGTGAATTTGAGTTAAATGGTATGCCTACATCAACCCATTTGAATGTACTGCCATTGGGATCGTAGAACATGCTTTTGGGTATGGATTCGCTGTAACTTCACAGGACCAAAGTGGATTTCTTTGACAAGGCCATTGAGTGCTTGGATGATAATGGGGAAAATAGAATTTTGCAGGGTTAAGAAGAAGCCTACATCATTGATGATGGTTACCGCTATGTAGGCTAAGTGCAGTTGTAGAAAAGGTTGTGTGATGTTTGTAGTGCATATATCTAGTGACAAGGGTAAAGATGTCGAGGACAAAGAAATCTGCAAGAGGTACCCTGTATTGCAGTAGTATCAGGATGTGTTTCCAACAGAGATTCTAGAGTTACCTCCTCACAGGGAAGTATATTTCCGATTGAGTTGGTACCAAGGGTAGCACCAACATTGAAGACACCTTACAGGATGAGTAGCCCAGAGCTAGTAGAGTTGAAATTGCAGCTAAAGGAGATGCTTGACATGGGATACATTAGGCCAAGTGTATCACTTTGGGGTGCACCAGTGTTGTTCGTAAATAAGAAATATGGCACTCTCAAATTGTACATTGATTACAGGTAGCTGAACAAGGTGACAATCGAGAATAGGTACCCATTGTCGAGGATTGATGATTTGTTCGATTAGTTGAAGGGAGCACCGGTGTTCTCTAATATCGACTTGTGATCAAGATACCATTAGGTATGGATCAAGGAAGAGGATATCTACAGGACTACCTTCAGGACCAGGTATGGGCATTATGAGTTTGTTGTAGTTCCATTCGGTTTCACTAATGCCCCAGTGAAATTTATCTGTTTGATGAATAACGTGTTGCGTCCTTATTTAGACAAGTTTGTTATTGTATTCATTGATGAAATCTTGATACACTCCAAGAATGAAGAAGAGCATGCCGAGAATTTAGTAGCAGTGTTGAGATTGCTAAGAGAGCATCAGTTGTATGCTAAGCTTAGCAAGTGCAACTTCTTTCAGATAGAGGTGCATTACTTGGGACATGTTGTTTCCAAGGAAGGCATAACAGTAGATCCAGAAAAGATAAGGGCCATCATGGAGTGGGTAGCTCCTAAGAATGTGGATGAGGTGAGATCATTCATGGTATTAGCAAGTTACTACAAGAGGTTCATCAAGAATTTATCACACATTGCATACCCTATGACATCCTTGCAGAGGAAAGGTAAGAAGTTCAAAAGGACAAAGGAATGGACTGCTAGTTTTGAGCAACTAAAGTAGTTGTTGATGAATTCTCTAGTCCTTAAGATTGTAGATTCAAATAAAGAGTTTGCAGTGTGTATATATGCATGTAAAAGAGGACTTGGTGGAGTCCTTATGCAAGAGGGACAAGTGGTGTGCTATGAGTCTAGGAAGTTGAATGAGCATGATCAAAACTACATGATTCATGATCTTGAGTTGGCAACTATTATTCATGCCTTGGATATGTGGAGGCATTATATTCTTGGCAGGATATTTGTAATTATGAGCGATCATAGAGGGTTGAGATACTTGTTTAACCAACGAAATCTAAATGCCAAGAAAGCTAGATGGTTCGCTACCCTTAGTGAGCTTGAATTCGAGATCAAATACATTAAGGGAAAGGAGAATTGGGTTGCAGATACTCTTAGTAGGAAGGTGCATGTGAATCATATAACAACTATGAGCTCTTATGGGACAGAGTTACAGGATAGTATCTTGCAGGCAGGACAGTGGGATGACAGGTAGATGGAGATTATGCGCAGGTTACAACAAAGTACAGGTACAGGTGAAAGTACATGTATAGGTATAGTGATCTAAATGTTGGGAAAACTTGTTAATGCTATGCAAGCTCCCTCATCAATATTAAAAAAAATGTGTTTATGATCGTCTCAAATTATCTAAAATGTGAGGAATTATGTGTCAAGTATTGAGTGTCTTTTATGAGCAATTTATGAGGTTAATTAGTCGTTTAAAACACATATACAATAAGTAAATTGCAGAGAAGTAAAACAAAACAATTCATAACACAAATATGATAAAGGAGTTCACCCCTCCTGGGCTATATCTCCTTGGATCTGCTTCAATGGTTAGGCCCTCTTTGGATTAAAGGTCAATTCTTTGAATACATGCACCTGCAGTGCTCCAATGGCTTTGCAACCTACTCCATTGGATTCAGAAGACCCAAAAACACCAAAAATGACTATCCAAGCTCTGAAATTGGACTTCAACTGATCTAGGATTGACCTCCTCTCCTAGTGGCCCTGGGCTTCCTTAAACTTCAACGTAGTAAAATCACGTATTAAAGTGCCTTTCTGCCTCTGCAACCTATTCCATTGTGTTCATAGCATCCAAATGATCTAGGAATAACTCTTTTTGAGCCAAAATTGGTCGAAAATTTCAAAAGTTATGGTATCTTCAGTTTTCCCTAGGAAAACTCCACCAAATCCAGAGAAACTCCAATTAACCCCGCCAAAAATGGAGCAATGCCAGATTTGTTGGACCTGCCAAAACTTCCGCCAAGTTAATATGTGCTTAATTAATGGGATAAACATGGTTTAATTAGCGTTAAACTCCAGTTAGCGCATTAAGCACGCGGTTAGCACTAAGCACCGACCTTTGGTTATGAGGTGTTGGTCACATGCGGAGGGGGTTGGCTCGCGAGGATGGCCCTCTCTTTCCCAAACCGCCACATTTTATCTCTTTAAATAAAAACTGCGCCCATAGTTGGTTAAGTGATACAGTTGTGGTATAACAGTAAGGCGTGGGGCTTGTGCGGGCGAGGTTGTGGGTTCAACTTCTCCAAACTTCCAAATAATTTTACTCGACCTTTGAGAGGGCACGTGGTGGCCTCTGGGCTTGCCACGTGTCAACCTCTTACTGGTCCTCCCAAATGGCTTTGACCAATTACATGTAGACATTTGTCACAACATGATTGAGCCACTTGTCAAAATATTTCAAGAATATTCTAGGAATATTCTAAAGAATATACCTTGGAATATTCTTTTTGCTGGCTGGGATGTACAAATGCCTAGTCAGCATCCCAGTCAACCTTGTACCCAAAAAATTTCCTATTTGACAAAACAGGCAAAAGTCTCTATCTTTCTCATACGAGCTCCATTTTGAGTGAAACGAGTTGCGTTGGGATCATATTGCCGAGATGGACGTGGTATTTCATTTTTTGACCGATTTCGAGCACTTTTATTTTTGAGCAAATTTTTGCCCTAATCTAGATTCCGATCACTCCTTCCCATTGACAGGCTTTTGGACCCACAAAAGTTGGTTATCTGATGAGAGATGAATACTCTTCTCCTTCACAAGTTCTATCAATTGATTCTACTTGGAAAAATCTCCATGACAACCACTTGGGTTCACTGACATGCCTTCCCTTGCAAAAGGCTTGGCACTTCAACCAATGTTCTCCTTTTGCTGCTGACCCAATCCAACACTTGCTAGCTTGTTGCTCATTAAGAACCCTGCTGTAACAAAGCGATCCCTCAGTGCTTGGAAAGCTGACTGATGGCCGTCCCACTAATAATTATGTTCCTCTGTTGCAACACATGCATTTGATGCAAGTTTCTCCTTGGAAACCACTTTTCCAAGTTAAGCCCATCTGAGTGGACTACAACAATGAGTTCCAATATCAATAATAACAAGAAATGAAATGACCATTCTTTTACCTCCATGGTTCCAAATTCCACATCTGGAAGAATGCATGCGCCATCTCTTTCGCTTCTTGGCGTCAACACATCAAATGGTCTACAATGGTTGCAATTTTTTTTGGAATTTTTTTGTCCACTTTCACTTCTTGATTCCATCATCCTCCAATAGTAACATGTTGCTCATGTTATGATTTGAGAATGAAGGCTAATCATGAGCCTCTTGCTCAAGCGTGGACCTTCCAAAATCCTGTGACATCTTATCACAAGAAACACCATTAACCTTGAAAAACACTCATGCGATAATATAACTTGACGACATCTTCCTTTTGCTTCTTCAAAGAAACAAATGTCACATCATGTGAAAATCGCCATGTACTCTTACATCTTGGTGTATAAACCATCGACTAAACACAAGTCAACAAAGCATGTTTCTTCAAACAACTGACTTTAAAGTCAAGCAAAAGCATGTACACCAACTTGACGATTTACAACAAGAATACCACATTCTCATGAAACAACTCGTCACATCTCCCTTTCATCTTTGGAGACAAAATCAACTCTTCCAAGTCGATATAAAATATATGTAACAATCAATCGACCACACAATCCGACACTCATGCATGTGAAAATGATCAAAATTCTCAAGTTGACAACATACATGTTAACAAAGCAATCAACCAACACAAGTCAATCACTCATGCATGTCTAAACACAACGAAACTATTAAAAATTCCACTGTTCACACACACAAAATCTCATGCATGTATAACAATTCTCAACTCTCTCACAAGTACAATCACAAGTTAAAGAATCCCATTGGTATGTACGAGTACTTAAAGCGTTGAAATGACCAAATTTGCTGCAATAAGGTGAGTCAACATACTCCACTTTCGAACACCTTCCTCGCGTAAACATGCAATTTCAAGAATGCAACATGCATGCAAATTTGTAGTTGAAAATTTCCATCTTTGCTGCATCTAAGTGAGTCAACATAACTCTACTTTTCCAACATCTTGATTCATGCAATATGTAGCATATTTTTTGGAGAAAAGAAATGCATCCAAATAACAAGGAAATGCATCAATAAGACAAGATTTGCATCAATTATCAAAAGAAATGCAAGGCCTTAATTAGTTAAGAAATCTAACCATCTCTTTACAAATCATTTCAATGGCGGTTCTTGCAGCTGTAGTTCATCATGTGTATCATCCTAACCCACATCAATGATGGAATCCTCTTTTCCATTCTTGCCAAAATCTCTCTCCACCTTCTTCAAATGTCATGGATGACTTGTTGGATGGAAAGTCCAACACTTGTCTACAAGATGACCTTGCTTATGGCAATGAGTGCAAAATAATTGCATTTTCTTTTCAACATGGTTTCCATTATCCAATGGACCTTTGGATTTCTGTCTCTTTTGTTTTGAAAGTTTCCTGTGTATGGCTATCCACTTCCAACACCTCGAAACAGTATGGTTATTCAAACCACAAAAGGAACATGTAAATTTTCTCCAAATCTTATGTGAAGATTTACCATGTTTACCATAATCAAGAGAAACTTGATTAAAGGAATATTTATACCTTGCACATTCACCTTTGTCACCTTGTTGAGGAGGTGAATTTGATGAGGTAGTGGCTCTCTTCATAATACCAACAATGGTTTCAATGTCCTTAGATCTTTAAACATGCTCTTGTTTTCCATTTCCACTAGTTGCATTCTTATGAGCATCTTCTTGCAAAGTGGATATAAAACATTTGCATTCCTCATGAACACAAACTTCACAAGCTTGAGGTAATGAAAATGTAATGAAAGTCCTTCTTGGAACACCTTCATGTGCCTCCTTGGCTTTGTATCATTCTCCATCTATTGTCCATAACCAAGACCCAAATACCGAGGCCTTTCCTCAACAACAATTGGCTCAACTATGCCTTGTGCATGTTTGCCTAACCCTTTACCTTCATAGCCCATCTTCATCAATAATTTGGACCCTATTCCTCTAGTGTGTCTTTCAAAAGCACCAAAACATTCATTTTGAGAGGAAATTGAAGATAAAGTCGAATTGCATACCTCATTTTCATGCACATACTGGGCAAAGGTTTCCTTGGCATCATGGAGTTGAGTCTCCATCTCATGCATTTTTTCAAGAAGCTCTTACTTCTCCTCCTTCATGGCCATCAACTTCTCTTGAAGTATATTGTTCTCCTTCCTATCTTAATTCATCTCTTGCACCATATCTCTCATGATGATAAGCTCTTGCAACATCTCTAAATCAAAGAGTCTTGCTCAGGAAGGTGGATTAGAAACTTCACTTGTTGACGCTGCCATCACACTTGTAGTGCTTAAAAAATCTTCACAAAGCTTCAAAAAGTTTCTCAACAAAGAAGCATCTCATACCATCTCCCTTCTTCAATGTACACACATAAACTTGCACACAGTTAAATTCTCCTTGCAGAAATACAAAAGCAATAGCTAATTTTCTAGCTAACCTTGGCAAACCATCTCAGGGTTAAAATGAGCTAACAGTGCTCTGATACCAACTTGATCTAAATGTTGGGCAAACTTTTTAATTCTATGCAAACACCCTCATCAGTACTAAAAAAATGTGTTTAGGATTGTCTCAAATTAACCAAAATGTGAGGAATTATGTGTCAAGTATTGAGTGTCTTTTATGAGCAATTTATGAGTTTTTTTTTTTTTTTTTTGGTGTAAATCAGTTGATATATTAGATCACAAAAATTACATATGGTTACAAAAGGGGTCTGCCATTTCTAGAGAGAATAGAGAAATGCAGGCCAGACAAAACAAAAGACTGCTTACAAAGGCCTTATGGAGCAGTAAACATGCTGCGCTTAAACTGAACTACCATAACAGAACCTTGGTCAAACATGGATCGAACCAGATAATGGCCAACCACACAGGGCTGCCAGACATAACTAAAGCCAAAACTAATAGAGAAGGCCTCTGAATGGCCTGCCACATTATACAAACAACAGACAACAGAAAAGAAAAACTAAATAGTAGAGGGCAAACTGTAACCCACTGTGGAAAACCGCCTCCTTGGAAACTTACTGGTCGAAATTTGCGACTTCATGAGGAACAACAACACTTGGACCAGCTCCATCATCTTCCTTGGGAGCACTGTGGGACTTGTGGCATTTGATGGTGGTGGTTTTGGAGTCGTCCTCAGGGATATCAACAACAACATTAAGCCCCTGGTGAATAGAAAGCTTGAAGAGCCGAATGAAAGCTCCCAGGCTCTGAGCCAGCATTCTCAGTTCCTCCGTGAGGGAGTTCATGGTGATTTCCAGCTTGTCCAACCTCACAGAATTCTTGGCCGAGGCGATAGAATTTGCTTGGTAGGCATCCTTCAGAGCTGCTCCTTGCATGCTCAGGGCTTTAGCTAGCATTGTTTTCATTCGCCAGGCCTCACTCTGTGTTCTTAGGAACTGGGTGGCCCTGGTTGCTGGGGTACCCGGGTCCGAGAGCCAATCAATCTCCTCACTGATAGTATTAATGTCCATCCCTTCATGGGCTTCGTTCACCTCGACTTGGAGTTCTTCAATATACTGTTTGCCTTTCGTGGAGACAGAGGCCTCGTAAATCTCCCGGGCTCTTTTCAACTCCCTGGTTGCTCTAGCGCTTCGGTTTTTTCTCTTTGCCATAATACTATTGCAGGTGCTGACAATTGATAATCGGGTTCCTATATACCACACAGTATGCACAGGGCTGAGCTCTAAGAAATAACTAAGGCAGGTGAAATCAATCCTGGTGGTCTGTGTATTAATAGTTGCGGACACAATGTGAGGGTCTGCGATCATAACCAAAGCCTTCGTATTTTCCATGTACCTAACAGTCTGAATCCCCATCAGGTGACTGACTACCTTCTCATTATCACAGTCGATTACATTCGGACTGCCATGCTTGTTACTGAGGAAACGAGGCCATGTGTACTTTGATTCGTGATATGTGATCTGACCTCTATCCCTGTGGTGGATCTTCCACCTCTCCCGATGTGAACCATAGGACTCCCACCCGCAGTGCCATTTCCAAGCATGATGGATTAGGGAGTGAACATTTATAGTTGGCCACATAATTCATTGATGAGCGGTCCCATGTATGTCATCCTTCTCTCCTGACACGCCTGTGAGGTCTTGCCTGGAGATTTGTAAGCATTTGTCCCGAAGATTTTCACACGCGATGTCCTGCCAACAGGTGTCAATGTTATCATTTCGATGGTCGACCGCATGGTTTGCTAGGCTATCCGCCATAGCATTCGCACTTCGCCTGATTGCCTGTAGAACCACCCCATCGAGAACGGAGAGATGTTTGGCTATGAGCTCGGTGACCATGGCTAGTCGCCAGTGCTTTGTTACCTTTTCAGACCGTGAACCAGTTTGTAATTTCCTCGCTGCATTGATGGCTATGTAGTATACGTGGGGGGATAATATGGGGTACAATAGGAGATACCTAAGGGAAAAATGTAATAATGGGATGGACCATAGTAATAGATATATAACAAGTAGTTAGTTATAGATCTGACCTGAAAATATATGAGAATACAAATATACCCAGAAATAATAAGATCTGAATATAGATAAATGCTTCTTTATTAATATCAAACCCTTAAGGTAGGGCAACACCATACATTCACTCCTTAAGGAAGGAGAACACTCCACAAGCCATATGCTTGTTCATACAATATTCCTTGACACCTCTCAACGGGGAGTCTCTAGCCTCTATATAGGCCTCATTCATACAATACCATGGGTCATTACCATAGTTCCCTCAATACCATCTATCTAATACCATGGGCTTATTACATTATTGTTAACTACTTGTGGTCCCTTACATGATATGGGTTAACCACCTTATTTATTACTATGGCCCATCCAATTATTACATTATTCCCTTGGGTACCTCCGTTTGTACCCCATATTATCCCCCCTAGGTATACTACATTCCACCCCCCTTAACATGTTTCATCCTCGAAACATGGGAAGAACACAAATAATAAGATCTAATCAAAAGAGTAGTCCACTGGTACCATGAACGTGCATCTAGCCATCCAAGAGAAAGGTGAACCCTCGATCCAGCTGGTGCCTCGCTCACTTGAGATGGAAGTTGACCATGGCGGCTCTTATGTGTTGATGTGTGGTAGGTGGATCGCCGCTCCTCTCTATCTATCATGTGGGGGTTTTTGTCCTTGTGGCTAATTCATTGCTATCTTGTTGGTTGTTTTCTTACGGGGTGATGTGGGTGGTGATATGCTGAAGTTTTAACCAACAATGGAGCCTGAGTGGTATCTGGTACATGTTGTGGTGCCTGCTGTTGTTTCTTATCTTCCAATATTACTTCAACCACTGAGTCCTCATCTGATGTATCAGTACCTGTAACCTTTTCTGCTTCAACCTCTGTTTGTGTTTGATTGTCGATCATCAAAGGCTCATTATCTCATGTGTAAGTGTCATTAGAGCTTTGTGCTTCTGCCTCCATAGTCTCTGCTTGGGTGTTAATGGAAATATCCTGCAATGTAATTTTCTTCTTTTTATACCAGAGCTTCAGGAATTTCTTCTACACATTAATATTGACAGTACCCACAGATTCCATCCAAGGATATCCCAAAAAATATCCATGTTATCCGTATCTGAAGTATAAAAATCACATGCAACACATATTTATCCATAGAAAGCTTCAAATCTTTATAAACTTGAACAACCTCATTATCAACCTGTGTGTTTTCAATGTGTTTTGCTGGAACTTGCAAGTTTTTTGTCAAATTAATATTGATAAAATTATACTTGCAACTAGGATTTATAGACACAGTGATCTTCTCCTTCTGAATCAATCCATGAACCTGCAATAAGGAGATACTAGCAGAAAATAACCCTTTAGGTTTCTTAGTTTCCTTCTTTCCTACAAAAATAAAATCTTTGCTAGGTTGTGTGCTTATCCGTCTGAGCTTAGTAAGAGGTCCCAAAAAATCAGATTTAGGGTTAAAACTGTCACAAATGGATTTTGCGAACATCTGCCAAGTAATTGTCCTTGGATAGCATTTAGAATGCCCCTGCCACCATTGCCATGTTTCTTGGTTTAAGTAAAGGTTTCCCAACCTTAGTTTAGTTCCATCATCTATAATGCACTCCAGAGAGAAATATTCTTCCATTAGTGCTACCCATATTTATGGATTAGAGCCATCAAATTTGTATATCTTCCTCAAATTCTGATCTAGGCTCGTCATCACAAAAAAATTTGGCAAAAATTTGAAATTGTCACAATTTAGTCAATATTGCTCAGAATCCCTATTATGACTAGTTTTCGGAAATGGAAAAACCATTTTGCATCTTCCATGTGATATGAATCCCGATCTAGGCACTGGAATTTCCTGTTCGCGCTGCAACTGTCTTGCCATCACAAAAAATTGCTAAAAAAAATAGCTGATATTAAATCAGCGATATCTCCCTCATCCGGACTCTGATTCGACTGATTTTTTTTTTTTTGAAATTGGGTATTTTTTCAAAAATAATCCAAATATGCAATTAGATTCTATAGATTTTGCACCATAATGTACATATATTCCCTGCAAACTTGCTGCCCCAAAAAATGTCTGCAACAGCATTGATTTTTAAATCAGTGAGATCTCCTTCATCCAGACTCTGATTCTACTGATTTTTCTTTAAATGGAGTATTTTTCATCAACAAATCAGATATGCAATTATATTTTGCAGATTTTCCCCAAATCATATAGATCTGATCTGCAAATTTTCCGCCCCGAAAAATGTCTGCAACACCACTGATTTTTAGATCAGCGATATCTCCTTCATCTGGACTCCGATTTGGCCGACTTTTTTTGTTGAACTTGGGTATTTTTTCACAAATAATCCAGATATGCAATTAGATTTTGCATATTTTCCCCCAAATCATACAGATCTGATCTACAAATTCGTCGCCCCGAAAAATGTCTGCAACACCACTAATTTTTAGATCAACGATATCTCCTTCATCTGGACTCCGATTTGGCCGATTTTTTTTTTGAACTTGGGTATTTTTTCAAAAAGAATCCATATTTGCAATTATATTTTGTAGATTTCCCCCCAAAACATATAGATATGATCTGCAAATTCGCCGCCCCGAAAAATGTCTGCAATACCACTGATTTTTAGATCAGCGATATCTCCTTCATCCGGACTCCGATTTGGCCTATTTTTTTTTGAACTTGGGTATTTCTTCACAAAGAATCCAAATCTGAAATTAGATTTTGAAGATTTTTCCTCAAAACATACAGATCTGATCTGCAAACTTGCTGCCCCAGAAAGTTCCTGCAAGAAATTAAAAAAAAAAATTCTCCACTTTTGCCCAAGAAAGTGCTCTGATACCACTTGTTATAGATTTGACCTGAAAATATATGAGAATACAAATATACCCAGAAATAATAAGATCTGAATGTAGATAAATGCTCTTTATTAATATCAAACCCTTAAGGTAGGGCAACACCAAACATTCACTCCTCAAGGAAGGAGAACACTCCGCAAGCCATATGCTTGTTCATACAATATTCCTTGACACCTCTCAACGGGGAGTCTCTAGCCTCTATATAGGCCTCATACATACAATACCATGGGTCATTACCATGGTTCCCTCAATACCATCTATCTAATACCATGGGCTTATTACATTATTGTTAACTACTTGTGGTCCCTTACATGATATGGGTTAACCACCTTATTTATTACTATGGCCCATCCCATTATTACATTATTCCCTTGGGTACCTCCCTTTGTACCCCATATTATCCCCCCTAGGTATACTACAGGATAAGTGTGAGTATCCTTCCACTATTGTTGCCCCTTTCCCCAAGCGGATTAGGATTTGTAATCCTTGCTCCAGAGCTGCAAATTCGGCCTCATTGTTGGTGGCTTCCCCCAGAGAATTACTGAAGATGTGAAGAATTTCGCCTTTGTTGTTGCGTATTACACCTCCAAGGCCGGCAAGGCCAGGGTTGCCCCGAGAGGCCCCATCAAAATTTAACTTGTGAAATCCTGGTAGAGGAGGTTGCCAGGAGAGTAGAGAAGAAACGGGTTGAGGTCGTTGCGCCAGAGAAATGGGGTCAGTTGCAGCAATTATCCCAAAAATCTGCAGAATTTGCCTATCATTTGCGGATGGCCTGATCTCCTGTTCTACTTTACACCTGGTAAGGGTAGTTTCACACATATTTTGCATGATATTTGTCTTAATGGTATCTAGCTGCCTGGAATCCTTTTGAAAAATTCTTCTGTTTCTTTCTTTCCATGTGGACCAGACTATAAAACTAGGGCTTAGCTTCCATAGGATGTTTACAGAGTCACAGCTGGAATAATTGGTTCTCCAGTTGGCTATGCTATCTTGTATAGATTCTCTGATTCTGTCTGTTTGTTTAAAGATTTCCTCCATCCAAACCCAAAGTTTATTGGTCCATTCACAATTGTTGAGGAGATGATTCATCGATTCCTCTTCTTTTTCACAGAGGGGGCATCAAGATGGACCAATGAAGCCTTTTTTGCGCAGGTTCTCCCAAGTGAGGATCTTACGATGCATTAAGAGCCATAAGAAGGTTTTTATCTTCGGCCAGATGGTGGTGTCCCATACATTGTTGTGCCAATTCACTTTCTCTTCCTGATCCCTATTTTCTAAATAAAGTCTGGCTTCCTTTAGGTTGAAAGTGCCACCATCAAGTTTGCCCCATCTCAGTTGATCTTCATCCTGAGAGTAACGGATCTTCCTTTTATCCAGACAAGAGTGCAAGGATAAGAGAAGGTTATCCATTCCATTTTCCTGTGGGGTAGTGTTTGAGTCCCAATGTCTCCAGTATTGGTCTGCAATATTGTCTTTCCAGTATTGGTTCACCGTGAGTTTTCCTTGTTCCTGGTACCTGTGCTGTAGGGGAAGATAGTTAGGACTTTCAAGCTTGGGAAGTTGCTGCCAAGCATCTTCCCAAAAGAGAGTTGTGTTACCATTATGTATTTCCCAGAAGCAGTGCTGCTGTATGATGTTTCGATTGGCCTTAGCCATGTTCCAAATGGGGGATCCTGCTGGAGGGTTGGTCATTCGAATGAGATCCTGAGGGCTCCAATTTTCAGCATACCTGGCTTTCCATAGCCATTTTCCAAATGGGGGATCCGGCTGGAGGGTCGGTCATTCGAATGAGATCCTGAGGGCTCCAGTTTTCAGCATACCTGGCTTTCCATAGCCTGGCCCAGGGTGTCTGTGGTTCTTTAACCCACCTCCACCAGAGTTTGGCCCCACAGGCTTTGTTTACTGTGTCCGGGTCTTGAAGTCCCAAACCACCCAGGATCTTGGGTTTACAGAGTTTTTCCCACGCTACTAGAGCCCATTTCTGTTTATCAGAATTTCCAGACCATAGGAAGGTTCTTTGAATGTTTCTAATCTTCTGGAGAACTCCTTTGGGGGCCGGAAGGATGGAGAGCATATACTGAGGGATGGCTTGTAGGACAGCCTTAGTTAGGACAAGCCGGCCAACGAAGTTAAGGACCCTATTAGTCCAGTGTTTACTTCGATCTTCGAGGTTAGAGAGCAGTTTCTCCCAGTGGATCTTTTGCCAGGGTTTATCAGTCAGAGGGATTCCTAGATACTTAGAGGGAAGGTTTTGCCTTCTGAACCCAAGGATAGCAGTGAGATTTTTCTGGATCGCTAAGTGAGTATTGAAAAAGAAAATGGAGGATTTGTCCAGATTAAGGTCCATGCCTGTAGCTTTACTGAAGAGATTAAGAATAGCTTTGAATCCTTGGGCTTCTCGAATCATTGGGGTTCCATGGAGCATGGTGTCATCCACAAATTGTTGATGAGTAGTGGCTGGGTAGGGTGGCAGGGGTTGGAGGCCCTATATAAGGTTTTTCTCCTTTGCAGTTTTAATGATGCGACTCAGGCCTTCCATCAAAATGACAAAAAGAAAAGGGGAAATGGGATCCCCTTGATGAATGCCTCTAGAGGGGGCAAAGGGGAAGGTGGGAGCTCCATTGACCAGGATAGAAAATCTGGGGGATTTGATTAGGGCTAGAATCTAGTTGATCCAACGTTGAGCAAATCCGAAGGCTTCTAGATACCTCCAACTGACCTTATCATAGGCTTTTGAGAGGTCCAACTAGATGATCATACCTGCTTTTTTCCGGGATTGAAGAGTGTGAACCATTTCCTGAGCTAGCAGGACATTATCCATGATCTGTCTGCCCTCCACGTAGCCAGATTTCTCCTCTGAGATTATCCAAGGAAGAATTGGCTTCAGTCTGTTGGCCATTACTTTGGAGATAATCTTATAAAGAACATTGCACAAAGCGATTGGCCAAAATTTTGAAGGGGTACTTGCTGCCTCCTCTTTGGGAATAAGGGCGATGAAGGTAGAATTAAGGGATTTGAGGATGGATGAAGATTTTTGGGAATCTTCCACCACCTCCCACACTTCCAGATGCACAATTTCCCAACATGCTTTATAAAAATCAATGGTGAAACCATCCGGCCCTGGTGCCTTTCCACTAGGCATCTCTTTCACTGCTTCTTCCACCTCCTCCATGGTAACAGGGCGGTCTAAAGATTTATTCTGATCTTCGGTTATTAACCTTGGAATGGAGGTCATGACTTCCCTTATAGCCTCTTCCCTATCTGTATCTGGTTCCATTGCTATGTGGCTAAAGTGATTAGTGAGGAGGGAGGAGATATCCTGATGAGATTGGAGGGGAGTGCCTTGTTCATCCTTCAGCCGGGTGATTTTGTTGGCGCACCTGTAATCTATAGCCGAGCGATGGAAGAACTTGGTGTTTTTTCCCCTTCTTTGAGCCATTGAATGCGAGACTTTTGTCTCCAGAGTATTTCCTCCTGCTGGCATCTTTCATTCCACTTCTGCATGAGGATTTGCTCTGTGTTAATGGCATCCTGGGTGATGTCCCCTTGGAGCCAGTCTGTGTGGATTTGTGCCAACTGTTCCTCCAGGGCCTGTTTGTCTTTGAAGATGTCACCGAAGACCTCTTGGTTCTAGGACCTTAGCCGAGCTTTGAGGTGCTTTAATTTGGCTTGGAACCTGTACATTTTGGTGCCTCTGGTGTCCAGCGGCTCATGCCACCAGTGTTTGATTTTAGAAGTGAATTCCGGGTGACTTAACCAAAATTTCTCAAACCTGAAAGGTCTATTTTTCGGAGTGCCGAGGATGGTTGCGTCCATGGTGATGGGCCAGTGATCAGAGCCTCCACAAGGTATAATGTCCAATTCTACAGTTACCCCTTCAAGGAGGGTGGCTTCTGTTATAAGAAAGTGGTCAAGTCTGGAGGCAATCTGCCTGTCTCCTCCTCTTTTGTTATTCCAGGTATATAACCCGTTTTTGGGGAGGATATCCACAAGATTTGCTGTTCTGATGAAGCTGTTGAATGCCTCTGCATCTCGATTTAGCATTCTTATCCCTCCTTTCTTTTTTGTCAGCAAGGTTATCATGTTAAAATCTCCTCCATAGATAGCTTTAGCCGTGGGATATCTGTGCTGCATTTTGGAGAGGCGATCTAGCATCACCAGTTTGTCCTCTAGTCTTTGGGGGCTGTAAATATTAGTACACAGGTATGTATTGGAATCCCCTATGATTTGCATTTCCAGGGAGATGAATGATCTGGAAGCCTCTGCAGTTATAAGATGGAGGGCATGGGGATTCCAGAGCGTGGCTAGGCCTCCCTCCATTCCATTCCCTTCCACTTCCATGTATTCCATTCTTTTTCCTAAATTTCTGCTTATCCCTTTCATTTTCTGGCTGGAGCATTTGGTTTCTTGCAAAAAAATCATGTCAGGATTTTCATTTTTGACTTTCTTTCTTAGAAGTCTTTGTTTCCTTTGGTTGTTTAGCCCTCTAGCATTCCATGAAAGAATCTTCATAATTAACAGGGTTTTTAAGAGGGAAGCGTGAAAGCCTCAAGGGCTTTCATCTTACCTGAGTTGAGGAGCATCTGACCTAGCTCTTGAAGTGCCTCATTGTTTGTTCGTCGGCCTCTCTTCTTCCTATGTTTGGCATTGGTATTTGTTTGATGTAATCCTAGGGCTTTAACTCCCAGACCCTTTGTTGCGCCAAAGCCTCTTTTCTGCACTTTTAGTTCTGCATCTTGCCTTGCTAGGAATAGAGAATTCACTCTGGCTACTTCCTCCTCTGGGATATGTTCCATTCCTTTTTGTTTCCATTGCTCTACCATGGTGATGAGATCCATGCCCTCCCTTTCTAGAATATCACTGAGTTCCATATCCTCTGTTCCTATTTCACTGACTATCATTTCCGCATCTCCTTCTAAGTCTTTTGTCAACTCCTGAAATTGTAGGGTTTCGTTTGTCGGGTTTGGATTAGGATCTTGGGCTTCCTGTGCGAGAGCATCCTGGATTTCCTGCGTTAGGTCTGGTACCTGGGGGGCTTTGGCTACCTCCGTGTTGGACCCAAGAACTTCAAAGGCATTGACTGTGCTTTTGATGGAGGTGCTAGTTTTGGGTTGGTATTTCCTATTGGCCCGATGTCTTCCATTTGGACGGGTAAAACCTTCCTGATGCTTGCCTGTGTTTTCTTTGGCTTTCTCGTTTGGCTTGTTCATTGGGCATTCCCTAAACAAGTGTCCATGTTCGTGGCACTTCCGGCACCGAAATGGGATTTGTTCATAATCTATGGCTTGAAAGAAGACTTCATCTCTAAATTCTAACCATAGACCTTCATGTAGGGCACCTGAAACATCCATTTCAACACATATTCTTGCACAAGATGTGTACCTTTTTTGTAGGGTGGCCTCCGAGGCTTTGATGAAGGTTCCCAGTTTGTTGCCTATTTGTTCCAGCGCTGCAGGTCTCCAGTAATCAATGGGGAGAGAGAATAGGCGAATCCAAACAGGTACATGCTTGAAAGTCTCCTGTTCTGGTGCAAAGTTGGGTTTCCATGGTCTCATATATAGGCCTGCTGAGGCATAAAAGTACGGTCCACCATAAAAAATGCGATCCCTGTCTTCCAGGTTCGCGAAGACTACAGTAAAGAAACCTTTGGCTCCCAGGTGTAGCCTGACATCCCCTTTTGGCTTCCACTGTTGTTTGATCCATAAGCAGAGGGCTTTTTTGTTTTATACCAAGCTCGCTATAGTGTTGCTACAATGCCGCGTGCTCCGTGCGCTATCCTGCTGCCCCTTCATTTGTCGATCACCCCCATTAATTATAATTTGTGCTCAGTTTATACCAAGCTCACTACAATGCTGCTATAGTGTCGCGCGCTTTGCGTGCTATCCTGTCGCCCCTTCGTTTGTTGACCACCCCCATTAATTGGTATTTGAGCCATAGCTCGTTCCTTGGACATGATACATTCTATAGACAGAGTCTGAAGTTAGCCAAGAAGCCTTTGAAAAGTATTTGTTATACAAATACTAAGTAGATAAAAGCTGCTTCAGTCAATCTTTGAAATAGTTTGTAAACATGGCCAATTTCTTAAGATCTTTCTCAAATATCGATAAACGATCTGTATCTGAAGTAGATTATAGATCCCTTGAATCTGACAGTGTAGAACATGAAAAGGTTAAAGATCCAGAAAGTTGGAACCCACCAGTTTTGAGCTCTAAAGAAGTTTATCCTGTTCCATCTTTGTTTAGTCTATCTAAAAAAGTTTGGCTAAAAGAAGTTGATTAAAGATAAAAATATCAGGTCCATCTGTACAAATTGTTGGTCTCAATTTGTTTTCTGAAGATGAAATTAAAAAATTTCGAAAATATGTTGCTAAAAAGAAATTCTCCTATTTGAATTTCAGGGGAATTAGAATTGGATTAGCTCCATTATCCCGTCATGGTCTCAATACTCCTTGCATAGCAGAAGTCTTCGACACCAGACATAGCATATATGATCATGCCCGGATCGAAACAATACTTGGAAATCTATTCTCGGGATGTCAATATGGCACTATCTATCCGGATTATGCCATTAGTTTGTCTGATGCTCACTTAAAAGATTGTTGGAAAGCTTTAGTTGGAGTACAAGGTCTAGAAATGGTTCAAGGCAGTGAATATTTATCTATTTTAATCTAAACCTCTTTCCAGCTGACCAATACTGTACATCCTAAACTAAGACAACCAATTTTAAAAGATTGTGTTGCTGTAGGTGTGAGCAATGCTCAAGTAGAAGGTGTTCACTATGACAAAGAAGCTTTGCCTAGTGACTAGTATATCCAATATAAATCTCTGGCATCCGCAGAGAGTTCAAAGAGCAATATTAAAAGAATGTCTGTATCAAATGGTCGTGTTAGAATTCTTCCAGACCAACCAAAATTACCTCGGCCTATAGTCATGTAAGAAAAACATGTGTTACCAGTAATTCAAGAAAATGAGCAACCTCTTGTCAGTGGTAGAAAATCTTTTTACCGTCATATTCCTTCACTAGATGAAGATAGCTCTTCCACTCGTATATCGTTGTCTACAAATCAATTGTACATACTAGAAGAAAAAACTTTCTTCCCTGTAAATAAGATGTTTCGAACATATGTTAGTCATACTCCACCTGTTGATGAATTCTAGTTTGCAAATTGTAGATTTGTAAAAGGAGGTAAATGGCCACCTAAAACAAAATTCAGTACTTGTTCATCCAATACTAGACAGCCAACAACAAGAGCTGTCTGCGCTCCTTTACTAGAACAAAATTCACAAAATCCAAATGATATGGACCAAGTATACCAGATAGGAAACTATCTAACCACTTGGTGTTCACACGTTGAAGATGTTCTAGATGACATAGGCAAAGAAGCATATTTGATAAATGCTAATCTGAAATTGCTCTATGATGAGCAACAATCAGAAAAGATAGAAAAGGAAGAAAGAAGAAGAAGGAGACAGAAGAAAAAGGCCAAATAAATCCCAAAATTTCAAATAGATATGAGTGCACCCAATTATTGGGATCAGGAAGAAGAAGAATCAGAAGAAGCAGTAACTGCGACTAGTGCAAAAGAGTCCACTTCAAAGAACACTGGAAAACTAACCAGTGAAAAAAAGGAAGCATATAAAATAGATAAACCTTTTGTTTCAAAGAAAGAAGTGATGACCCTTGATCAAGCTACCTCCAAATTTCCTTCTTTTATCTTGCCATCCATAAATAACCAGAACAAGGCTCATATCCTGAAAGAAGTGAATAAGTATCCACGTGTTGAAGAAGATCTGTATGCTGCCAACACAAGTGGCTGTATTCTAGATTTGGATAATTCTTCAAACCCTGGAGAATCAATCTGGATTTGGATAGGTGCTCTGTATCAGATGCAGATTACAACAAAATTGGATAATGTATCCATTATGGTCCTAGCAGAAAAACGCATGACTGGGATAATCTATGATTGCTGGATGGGACTATTAGAAGAAGAGAGAAGAGCCGTCATGGAAGCCGGACTGTCTACATTAGAATTATTGCTAAAGACACAGTTCGTGCCAGAATTGGTTGATGAGAAAAAGCAATTGGTAACAGATCTTAGTCGAATGGAATTAAAAGATTTGAAATAATTTGATCAATTCAATAAAGATTTCATGGCTAAGGTTTTCAAAGCTAATCTCTCAAATGACGTGGCTCAATTTTTTTTTTTTTTTTTGTCAAAGTTACCAGGCAATCTAAGAGACCTCATTATGAAGGATCTAGATGTACAAAACAAAAGACTAGATCAAGTTTATTGGGTTGACCTTCTTTTCAGAATTATAGAGAAAGTTAAATACTTATGCTGACAAAAGAAGGCGCATGACATCACACCCAGTTCAGATGTTTGCAAAATTATGCTACCATGGACACCATTCAAGAAGAAAAAGAAAACAAAGAGGTATGGTAGATTTAAACCCAAGAGAGACTCAAATCTAAGAAACCGTTCCGAAAGTACAAATTTTTGAAGAAAAGATCAAAACTAAGAAACAATAATTGTTGTTTCATTTGTAAAAAGGAAGGACATTTCGCACGAAAATGCCCACAAAATTCATCAAGTAAACTTAAAGCTTGTATAGATATAGAAGAATTTCAAGATGATTGGTCTATAGTAGAATCAAAAGATGATATTTCAGATGTATATATTTTGACTGAAATATTAGATGCAGAAGAAGAAGAGTGTGTCCAGAAGATGAATATCTGTTTATCCTGTTCAGATGATGATTTTTCAGAAGAGCTCCATTACAGTGAACAAGAAGAAGAAAGTGAAGAAGAAAGTGACATTGAAGTCACTAGCGAAACAACAGATGTTTCAAAAGATGAATCTGAAAGTTCACGGTTAGAGCAACTAGAACAAAAAGGTAAGCAATCTGTGTTAACTTTTCGAGAAGTAAATTCTTTCTGTCCATTTCAGAAAAGAACCATAGCCTCGACTAGTCTTCCAAAACTAGAGATCAATAGAGTAGAAGAAAATATGTTGTTAAAAAAGATAATAAAGGCTAATAGCCTTATTTATATCCCTTTTCAAGTTCAAGTAAAAAATGAATGGATATCTGTTGATGCATTCATAGATACCGGTGGATCGAACAATTTGGCTAGACCATCTCTGTTTAAATCTCTGTGGAAACCATTGCAAAATATACTGGTGTCTGAAACCATAAGAGGATCTGTGAGTTTAACTCATTATGTAGACAATATTCCATTAAAAGTTGGGGGAGTATAGTTAATATTTCTGCAATTCAGCATTTTGATCCCTCAACTAGTTTAATGTTGAGAATTCCGTTCTTAAATTCTGTGCTTCCAGTAACAATCAACCAAGATAAGCTGATTATAAGAAGGCTATTGCTGTACCTAGATTGTTTATTGCAAATTCAGAAGCAAGACATGAAAATAGCCATAAAAGAGTAGGAGACAGAAAGCCATTAAAAGATTTTGATGACTGGCAGGAAGTTCTGCAAATCTACGAATCAAGAGCAGAATCTAAATCAAAACAAATGGCATGTATAGATCCCAATTGGTCTACAGAACAACTGCTATCAATGACACACTTCTAAAAATCTGTTCAGAAAATCCACAACAGTTTTGGGTAGTAGAAAGTCTAATGCAAGAGATTGTGACCTTGCATGATAATGGAGTCAAAGGGAAACTGATTCCTTGCACTCCTTCAGACGAGCAAGAAATAAAGAAACAAATTAAAGAATTGTTAGAAATGCAGCTCATCGAGCCAAGTGAGTCTCATTATTCTTGTTCAGCGTTTCTCGTAAGAAATCATTCTGAGATCGTCAGAGGTAAACCTAGAATGGTGATAAATTACAAACCTATAAATGCAATTACTTAGAGTTTTAATTATCCAATGCCAAGACCAGAAACCATAATGCAGAAAATATAGCATAACAAAGTATTCAGCAAATTTGATATGAAGTCTGGATACTATCAGATTCAAATACAGAAAGGGGACCAGCATAAAACTGGTTTTATTTGTCCTGCTGGATTTTACCAATGGAAAGTTGTTCCATTTGGTTTGAAAAACGCCCCTGCATTCTTCCAGCGAAGAATGGATTTCATTTTTGCCAAGTATGATTTTATTGTAACATATATTGATGACATTATTATTCATAGTCCAGATGTAAAACCCCATCTAGAGCATTTAGAGATTTTTCTAAAAGAAGTTCAGCAGCATGGCATAGGTCTATCAGAAAGAAAAATGTTGTTATTTCAAGAAAGTATAGATTTTCTAGGAATTCATGTAGTCAATGGTGCAATTCAGATGACACCACATGTGTTGACTAAATTAACCCAATTTCTAGATGAATTGAAAGATACAAAAACAATTCATAGGTTCTTAGGAGTCTTGAATTACATTCACAAGTACATCCCAAGATTGACAGAGAAAACAACTCCAATCAGAAAACATCTCAAAGAGGGATGGTCACCAGAAGCAACCGTAGCAGTCAAACAGTTGAAAGCAGAATGTCAGCAATTTCCAAAACTCCAACCACGAGGTGATGGTCTGCTTATACTCCAAACTGATGCTTCTTTATATTTTTGGGCAGTCGTTCTTTTTGAACGAAGGGAGAAAGGTGAAGAAAGACTTTGTGCCTATGCATTAGGTGAATTCACACCCAGCCAGAAGAATTATTTCATAGCAGAAAAAGAAACACTGGCTATATTCAATGGGATAAAAAGGTTTGAGTTATACCTTACACCTGTGAAATTCTTAATAACAACAGACTCCAAGAATTTCAAATATTTTTTATCTGCCAAGATATCAAGACAAATTGCAAAAGGAATAATTCTTGCCTGGCAAATTTGGTTCCAACAATTTGATTTTGAAGTCAAATGGATCCCAGGTAATTCAAATTATTTGACAGATTCATTAACCAGGGATATGAATAAAGCATTCATTACTTGTACAGGTTCGTGTTTTACCATTCCAGGAAAAGGACCACAGGACGATAGTTTTTATACATTTGTTGACAGATTCAGATTGCTTGAAGGACATGTAAGCCATCTTGCAGAAGAAATCAAAAAAGTTGTGGGAATGAGACTGAGAAGAAACACTTGGATCAGAAAATGCCAAGCCTGGAAATCCAAGAATATAGGTATGTCTTTAGGCCTAGATGCTGGACTGGTAAAGGTATATCCTTTGCCCAACATGAAAGTAAAGTTATTTTTCAGAAGTCTCTCAGATCTATGGTCTAGTGAATATACTGAAAAAATGATATGGATCCTAAAGGTTTTAAACTTTTATCAACGTATTGGAGGAATAGATTTTGGTCCCAACATTTTCATAGGAGCAAAAATTTTAGATCTTGAAGCCATTCCTTTTAAGCCTGAAGTAGAGAAATACATTCTATCTCTAAAAATCCCAGACATTTTTGAGGAATTAGAAGCATCCTTTCTGCAAAGGTTTGATGAGAATTATGCACCAAATGACACTTTTCCTCAATAAGAAATTTTTGAAGGATTTGCTGACTGGGAGATAAAATATGGTTTATGTAGAAAAAAGCCAACCACTAGGATATCTCAGTGCATTAAAAGGACGTTGCAATATCTCAGAACTTTCTCATCTTCATGGGATTATCATAGTCTCAGACTTAGGGAAAGTATCACTCCTAATCCTTTTGCACAGGTTTTTAGTCATGAGCAGATTGGAGAAATTCAGACCAGCAATAATGAAGAAATGATTAAGCAACATGCTGGATGGTTCAATGAATTCGGAAATCTAAGGTTAACAGAAAAAAATACAGATTCTACAAAAAATGGATGATTTACAAGGAGAGCCAAAGGCATTAAGATTCATAATTAATCAAAATGCTTTGGTAACTATTAGTGTTATTTCAAGTAATTGGAATAACAATGTAATCCATATTATTAGTCTGATGATTTCAAATAGAATTTGTACATCTATGATTTTTGAATTAGGTTGGCAAAACGAAGATTTTATTAGTGATAATTGCAGATAATGGGTTCATCATGCAATTGAAAGTTCCACTAATATGTTTCAAATTTTTAAATGGGAACTTTTAAACAAAATCGAATTGTTAGTACAGAGGTCACCCATGATAAAAAATGTCTTTAAAGATTCTTTCTTAGATATCGAGATCAGTCCTTTATCTTTCCTTACCAAGTGGGGAAAACAATTGGCTAGGTACACACCTCAGCAACAGGGTCTCCACTAAATAAAGACGAATATGGAAAAGGGAGAATCATCAAGAGCATCATCAAGAAGGACAATAATTTTAGATGAAGATGCCAAAAGAAAAGGAAAAGCAAAGGAATCTACTTTACAGGACGAGCAACCGGATGCCCAGGACCCAGTAGATATCGATTGGGACAAAAAGTACTCTAAGTTGATTAAACATCACTACCAAAAGATGCTCGATGAGTCCAGGCCAGCACGCGATTCTTTAGAAGAATTTGATTTTGATAATGACTATGATTCAAATAGAAGTATGACAGGACCATGCTAGAATATTTTGTAGATATGTACCAGAAAAGTTGACTAGACAGCATCGACGAAAATATGCCGAAAGGACCCTCAATTATTTCTATTTTTTTTCATGATAGTTTTAGAAGAATAGGGGTGAGGATTTCTATATAAGAAGAGATCTGCAGATGTTCAAGACATCGCTTGACGGAGAACTCTGAGATCTCATGTTGTAATAAGCCTTATGTATTTTGCTTGTTTTTATTAATATCGAAGCCTACTGAGCCACCTATCTGAGGACAGTTTCTGTCATCCAAAAGAACTTGGAACTGTAAGGCGAAGGTGTTTGAAGACCCGTGGAGAGAGGTCATAGTTGCACGCACATGTTCGGTTGAGGAGAAGTAACCCACTTCAGATTTGATGTTTAATAGTCTTCGAATTTGATCAGAATTAAGTTCTAATACCAAGGCTTTCTATTGTTGCTTTGTACTTGCTTTGCTTAGCTTCCAGTTAAGTGGTCCCATAATTTGTGCTCAGTTTATACCAAGCTCGCTACAGTGCTGCTATAGTGTCGAACGCTCTGCGCGCTATCCTGTCAGCCCTTCGTTTATTGATTACCCCCATTAATTATAATTTGTGCTCAGTTTATACCAAGCTCGCTACAGTGCTGCTACAGTGCCACGCGCTCCGCGCGCTATCCTGTCACCCCTTTGAACTTACAGATCACCACATGTATTGACATATGGTCTCTGTAAGCTTGCATTTCAGGGTCGGTGATAACAACCCGCAGACTCTCTATCGTTTTGGGCTTGCAGTGCCCCAGGTCCTCCTGTTTTCTGGTCGTAGTGGCCGATCCCTCCAGATCTGTGTCGTACTGGGGCAGGGCTTCAGTATCCACAATTTTTTTGTTTCTTCCTTCTGCTTCTTGTGGTACCTACTCGGGATTGGGGTTCCCATTGTCTTTTCCTTCTAGAATCCTGATATCATTGGTTCGTTTTTGACTTTGGGTTTCCTTGGTTTGCCCACCCACCTTTTTCTTCTTGCTTAGCTCATCCTTTCCTGCATTCTCAGAGCCAGATATCTGCACCCCTTCCAGTGGGGCCTTTCCTTTATCCATCATTGCTTGCTTGTATGAAGGGGCCCCATTGGACCCCACTCTCCTCATCTGTTGGGCCAAGGCAAGCCCACGCCTTTGGAGCTCTGCGAATAGGGCACTGCCCTTTGCCAGAGTTTGTGGCAGTAGTCTGAATGCCAATCTGAACCCTAGTTCAGGTCAATCCCAACCATGCAACTACTTACCCATCTTAATTTATGAGGTTAATTAGCTATTTAAAACACATGTAAAACAAGTAAATTGCAGATAAGTAAAAAGAAACAACTCATAACACAAAGCTGATAAAGAAGTTCACCCCTCCCGGGCTACATCTCTTTGGACCTACTTCAATGGCTAGGCCCTCTTTGAATTAATGGTCAATTCTCTGATTACATGCACCTACAATGCTCCAATGGATTTTCAACCTACTCCATTGGATTTATAAGACCAAAAAACCCCAAAAATGACTATCCAAGCTCTACAATTGGACTTCAGTTAATCTAGGCTTGACCTCCTCTCCTGGTGGCCCTAGGCTTCCTTAAACTTCAACGTAGAAAAATCACATATAGAAGTTCCTTTCTGCCTCTGCAACCTATTCCATTAAGTTCGGAGCATCCAAATTATCTAGGAATGAAACTTTTTGAGCCAAAATTGGTCAAAATTTTCAAAAGTTATGGTCTCTTCAGTTTTCCCTAGGAAAACTCCACCAAATCTAGAGAAACTCCAATTAACCCCTCCAAAAATGGACTAATGTCGGATTTGTCGGACTTGCCAAAACAACGGCCAAGTTAATTCGTGCTTAATTAATGGGATAAACATGGTTTAATTAGCGTTAAACTCCAGTTAGCGTGTTAAGAGCGCGGTTAGAATTAAGCATTGACCTTTGGTTATCTTGGTCACATGTGGTGGGGGCTAACCCTCTCTTTCCCCAATCGCCACATTTTATCTCTTTAAATAAAAACTGCGCCCGTAGTTGTTTAAGTGATACGGTTGTGGTATAACAGTAAGGCATGGGGCTTGTGTGGGCGAGGTCACGGGTTCGACTCTACCGACCTTCCAAATAATTTTACCTGACCTTTGAGAGGGCACGTGGCAGCCTCTGGGCTTGCCACGTGTTAGCCTCTCATTGGTCCTCCCAAATGCCTTTGACCAATTACATGTCGACATTTGTCACAACCTGATTGAGCCATGTGTCAAAATATTCTAGGAATATTATAAGGAATATTCTTTTTACTGACTGGGCTGAACGGATGCCTAGTCAACATCCTATCAGCCCTGTACCCAAGATTTTTCTTGTTTGACAAAACAGGCAGAAGTCTCTATCTTTCTCATACGAGCTCCATTTTGAGTGAAACAAATTGTGTTGGGATCGTATCACCGAGACAAACTCGGTCGTTCAGTTTTTGAGCGATTCTAAGCAGTTTAATTTTTGAGCAACTTTTTGCCCCTAATCCAGATTCCGATCATATAGGTATGGGTGACTAGGATGCAGACTATCATCTCACAGTAGATGGTTAGGTGAGATTCAGGGACAAGATTTATGTGTCAGATTGCAAGTAACTCAAGAAGATTATCTTGAGGGAGTTTCATGTCACCCTTGATATCATAAGACGTTGACGGCGGTGAAGAAATTTTTCTATTGGCCAAATCTAAAGAAGGAAGTGGTAGAGTTCGTGGATAGATGCTTGAATTGTCATTAGGTAAAGGTATAATGTAAGCATCCAGGTGGTCTACTATAACATATTTGATTCTATAATGGAAATGGGAGGTCATTTCCATGGATTTCATTACAGGTATTCCAAGGACAGTAAGTCAACACGATTCTATTACGGTCATGGTCAACAGGTTGAGAAAGGTAGCTCACTTCATTCCAGTGAAGACTACATATTCAGCTAGTGAGGTGGCATAGGTTTTCATCAGGGATATCATGAGATACATGGTGTTCCAACAAGATTGTGTCGGACAGGGATGTGAACTTCACTTCCAAGTCTTGGAAGGAGCTATTTGTAGGTTTGGGTACAAATTTGGCCTTCAGTACAACCTATCATCCGTAGACAGATAGAGAGGGTCAACAGGATCTTGGAAGATATGCTTAGGATATACATGATGCACCAATAGAGAATATGGGAGGAGTATCTTCCATTGGTTGAGTTTCCATACAGCAATGGTTATCAGGAGTCATTGAGGATGGGTCCTTTCGAGTGACTGTATGGGCGGAGTTGTAGTACTCCCATCAACTGGAGTGATCGAATGAACAAGGTACTTATTGGATCAGATATGTTGGAAGACATGGAACAAGAATTACAAGTTATAAAGAAGAATCTAAAGACAACACATGATAGACAGAGGAGTTATGCGGACCAACACAGGGCATTCAAGGAGTTTTAGGTTGGGGAGCATTTATATTTGCGCATCAAGCCCACAAATAGATCTTTGAGGATTGGATCATGTGTTAAGTTGGCACCATAGTATTGCGGGCCTTTTGAGATCCTTGAGAGGATTGGAATAGTGGCCTATCGACTTGCGCTGCCTCCAATAGTGAAAGTCCATGATGTTTTCCATGTTTCATTGCTTAAAAGGTATACAAAGGATGTTGATCATGTTATTGATTGGTCTGTATTGTAGGTGGAGCAAGATGGAGAATTACAACCGGAGCCTCAGTGCATATTGCAGCAGAAGAAACTCATGCTCAAGAACAAAGCCATATAGCAAGTTAAAGTGTAGCGAAAGCACTTTGGGCTTGAAGAAGCTACATGGGAGATGGTGGATCAGATGCGGGCCATGTATCATTCTTTGTTTTCTGGTGGAGCCAAATTGGTTTTGGTATGATGTTTGGTATATATTTTGCTGATGTATATGTACATATGTATATGGATGTAAATACCACCATGAGCTAAGTTATAAAGCTCCAATAAGCGGTATGGTTATTATCATGTCATGTTGTCATTATGTTTTTCTTTTGAGCAGGTCATTCATTATAAATACTACAACGAGCTAAGTTATAAGGCTCCATGGGTAGTATGTTTACTTTTTAGCGGTTTTGCTGAGGTCTTGGTGTGGTTTAACACCGAGGATGGTGTTCCCCAAGGAGGAGGGGTCTATAACAACCCTTGATTAAAAGTTCATGTAATAAAAGTTAATAATGGCAAAATAAGACCATGGTTAAGGGACACTTATTCCAAGCTGAATGTTGGGAAAATATATTCTAGTGGGCATCACTAGATGTGTTTATGACTAAGGGAAATTGAAAAAGGAAATGACTAAGGCTTTGAAAAATAAAATGGCATTTTTGACACATTTATTTATGAAAATAAAGGAAATTAGGAGAAAAGGAAGGTGAAAGGTCACATGTTGCATGTGAGGATGAAATTGAAGGAAAATAATGGAAAATGAACAAAATAGAGGCCTCATTGATAAAAGATCTTCTGAGGATCATTTCATGGCTTTTGTTCAGTTTAGATTTGGAGCTCTCTTATTATGCTCTCTCTCTCTCACTCTTGGACACTTAGAGTTTTCTTGGAGCATTCTAGCTTTGGAGCAAGGAAGGGAAAAGCAAGCAAAGGAAGGACAAGGAAAATGAAGGAAAGCAAAGATCAAGCCAGGAAGAGCAGGATCAAACAACCTCAACAAGAATAATTACAGGTAACATATTGCATGTGTGATTTCCTATTTGGTTTTGAAATGCATGGCTTTGAATGTGGGTATAAGGTTCTCTTTTTGTCGATGGCATGATTTTATCGGGTTATGATAGTGGTTTTTAGCCTTGCCTTGCACTTTTTCGGATAACCATGGTGTGATAGGATTGTTTTCTTGGTTTTGAGCTTTTGAACTTCTGGATGGTTTTAGAACCCACGACGGAGGTGGTCTTAGGAAAATTCCCAAAGTCCTAGGAATCCCTTAACTAGTTTTGGCGGGATACACGGTAAAGCTTGAGGGTGGAGTCTCGGTTGGTTTATCTATGAGATCCCAAATTCATGCTTGGAGTATGGCATGGGGGTGACTGGATGAAAAAAATATTTGGTTCAACCATGTCTACGGTAGGGTGGTACGTGGAAGTCCCGAACCTGGTCTACTCTTGCCTTTGTTTAATAAAAGCTAAGTTCTCTTGCTTTTTTACTTGTTATTATGTGGCCTTAATGATTGCTATGTCATTGCTATTTACATGGTTTAATGCTGGTTATGGGCATGGTTATGTAGCTAGTTATAGTCATGGTTATTTCATGTATTTACTTGTAACTAAAAGGTTAATGGACGCATGACCTAATTGATGTCAAAACAGTTAAGGGAAGACGATGTTGATCCTTCTTGTCAAGTCTCATATGAGTTATCAATCATTTATGATATGCCTTGTATTCATTTCCTGTAAATTGCATTGATGCCAAGGGTTTGACAAAATGTCAGTCCCGGTTGGGGATGGTCAGGCCTAGTCCTAGAGTCAGTTTTCATTTGTAATTCTTGTGGTTATATAATTTATGGATTTTGAAAGCTACAAGGGTTTCTGGGTAGTGACCTAGATTCTGGGCTTGAAAAGTGGCACAAATATCAGAGTCGCTAGCAGAGGTTTGAGGAGAAAATTCCCCAGATACATGCATACTCATGTTGTGCGTTCATCTGGAGGTTTCTAGACGCACCCTTGTCCATATCAAGGGAGCGTCCGGGGGTTTAGAGGTTTAAAAGACCAGTGGGACCTAGGGGATGGTCTGGGGAATGACTGGGATGCATTATGGGAGTCCTATAGTAGGTGAAGAAGGTCTTGTATGCTGTGTTTCCGTCGATTCCACTTCCTTAACTGACACATAAGGGGTCAAATCATGTCATAGTAACTTTGCGTCACATGTTTACCCCGGTTGGCCAGTTACTTGGGTAAATGTGAGAGGAGAGAATTATAGTAAGCACCTTGGTGGATTACTACAACCGATTTTGATTCCAGAGTGGAAATGGAAGGTTATTTCCATGAATTTCATCACAAGTTTTTCGAGGACATCTAGACAACATGATTCCATCATGGTTGTGGTTGACAAGTTGACAAAGGTAGAGCATTTCATTCCAGTGACGTCTACATATTCAACTAATGATGTAGCACATGTCTTCATCAGAGATGTAGTGAGGTTTCATGGTGTACTGAAGAAAATTGTGTCAGACATGGATGTCAAGTTTACTTCTAGATTTTGGAAAGAGTTATTTATAGGTTTGGGGAAAAAGTTGGCCTTCAGAATAACTTATCATCCACAAACAGATGGACAGACAAAGAGTGTTAATGGGATATTGGAGGACATGTTAAGGATGCATGTGATGCATTAACATTGGAGGTGGGAAGAGTATATTCCATTAGTTGAGTTTTCTTACAACAATGGGTGCCAGGAATATTTGAGGATGGGTCGATTTGAGGCACTCTATGGGAGGAGTTGTAATACTCCCATTAGCTGGAGTGATCCAGTTAACAGGGTGTTGATAGGACCGAATATGTTGGAAGAGATGGAACAGGAAATGCAGGTAATCGAGATGAATTTGAAGGCAACAAGGGATAGACCTAAAATTTATGCAGATCATAACATGTTGTTTAAGTAGTTTCAGGTTGGGGAACAAGTGCACATCAAGCCCAAGAAGAGTTACTTGAGGATTGGATCATGTGCCAAGTTGGCACCACAATATTGTGGACTTTTCAAGATACTTGAGAGGATTAGATTAGTAGCCTATCGACTTGCACTGCCTCCGACAGTGAAATTCCATGATGTTTTCCATGTGTCATTGCTTAAGAAGTATGTTAAATATGTTGATCATGGGATTGACTAGTCTGTATATCAGGTGGAACCAGGAGGAGAATTCCAACAAGAACCTTAATGCATTTTGTAGAGAAAGATGCTCATTCTCTGGAACTGAGAAATTGAGCACGTTAAAGTGCGATGGAAGCATTAAAGTGCAGTGGAAGCACTTTAGGCTCGATGAAGCTACATGGGAGATGATTAATCATATGCGGGCTATGTATCCTTCCCTATTCGCTGGTTGAGCGAATGTTTTTGGCATATGTTTTAGTGTGATGTTTTGGTATATGTATATATGTATATGGATGTAAATACCGCCATGAGTTGTGTTATAATAAGCAATATGGGTGTCATGTTGTTATGGTTGTCATGTTGTTATGCTTCTCATGATTAGTTTGCTTCTCAGTAGGATGATCATTGTAAATACTGTAATGAGCTAAGTTATAAAGCTCCATGGGTAGTATGTTTTTCTTTTTAGCAGTCTTGCTGGTTTTAGGTGTCATTGAACACCAAGGACGGTGTTCCCCCAAGGGCAGGGGAGGGGGGGGGGTGGTTCTGTAACAACCTTGGTAAAAATTCCATGTAATAAAGTTAATAAAGGAAAAATAATAACAAAGGTCATGATAAACTTATTCCAAGCTGAATGCTGGGAAAAAACATAGTGATGGGGATCACTTGTGATTAATTAATGGCTATGGAAATTGGCAAAGGATTTGGAAAGGCATGAGGCATTTATTGGCATTTTCTTTATGAAGATAATGGAAATTAGGAGAAAAGGAAGGTGAAAGGTCACAAGTTGCATGTGAGGAGGAAAATGAAGGAAAATAATGGAAAATTCAAGAAAATAGAGGCCTCATTAATAAAAAGGCTTATGAGGATCAGTTTGTAGCTTTTTTTCGTTTTAGTTTAGTTTTGGAGCTCTCATTTTTCTACTCACCCTGTCTCATACTCATGGGAGCTTAGGGTTTTCTTGGAGAACTCTTAGAGGAGTGTGGCATACTTGGGATTTGGAGCAAGAAGGTAAAAGAAGAGCAGGAAAGTGTAAGAGGACATCAGGATCAACAACTACATCAGGTTTTGCTTGCATCTTGCAAGTTGCATGTATGATTTTATTGCTGGTTTTGGCATGCATAGCACATGCATGTGGTTTCTTGCTTATGATCAGTCATTGGCATGAAGGATTGCTTGGATTGATAGTGGTTTTGCCTAGCCTTGCCATTTTCTGGATAGCCATGGTGTTGTGGTTTTCTATCCTTTTGTTTTCTAGTTAGTTCTCATGTTCCTTTGGCTATGGGCTGAGTTACTAGTTCTTGGAGCCTTCGTTGGATAAACGCCCTGTAAGCCCTATAAAATCTTGGGTTGAGTTACTAGTCTTGGAAGCCTTGGTTGGAAAAACACTCTGGATCCCTTGGTGGGCTGAGTTACTAGTAATGAAATCCCTAGTTGGACAAACGTTCTGGAGCCAGTAGCAGTTGTGGGTGAGTTACTAGTCCTGGAAGCCTTGATTGGAGCAAACATTATGGAGCCCTAGAAATTTTGGCTAGAGACCGATCTAATGATGGTTAGTGACGTCTGACCATGTGGTGGAATCATTGGTTGAGGGTTGATGTGGTTTTGCCTCTGGAAGCCCTGGTTAGGTTTTGTTTGATTTGTTTCATGAGATCCCACATTCATGTTTGGAATATGGCATGGGGTGATTGGCTGAGAGAGAGATTTGGTTCAGCCCAATCTATGTTCGGGTGGTACGTGGAAGTCCCTGACTTGGTTGGATTTTTATATGTTAATAATAGCTCCTTTTCCTTGGTATTTTCATGAGTAATTGTGCTTGATATTATGTGGCTTGAATGGTTGTTTCCTTATTGATATATCTCTGGTTATAATTATGTTTTATGATAGTTATGATATATGGCTCCCATCATGTTTTGGTTAGTATATCAAATGTTAGTGAATGAATGACTTAATAGATAACAATGCAACTATTATTAGGATATACCAAGTCCTCTTTGATTATTCCCAAATAAGTATGAGATCCCTATGCTAAGATATGTTGTTGTGATCTGTAGATTACATGTTTGTGATATGTTTGACAAAATTCCTGTCATGGCTAGTAGGGTTCATATCAAGTCCTTGTTCAAATTTTTGAATTAGCACCCTTGTTTCGATGTTATTTATCATTTTTGAAAGTGTCATGAAGTTCTAGGTAGTGGCCTGAGTCTTGACCCTGAAAAAGTAGCACAGAATCTAAGGTTGTTGGCACAAAATTCCCTGAAAAAGGCCATAGTCACATGGAATTCGTGTTGTGGGAGCGACTGGAGGGTCCCAGTCACATGAATGCCTTATAATGGTAGCGACTAAGGCTCTAGGGCAGCGAAATGGCAAGTTCTCTCAGGGGTTGGGCACCTGGAGGGGTTGGTTGGCTCTTGAATGTTCTGTAGCTTTTGAGGAAGGTCAGATTGGTCTTGTCATGTTGGTTCCACTTCCTTAACTATACATGGGGAGTTGAATCATATCACAGTAACTCTTCGTCACATGTTTACCCTAGTGGACCGGTTAGCTTGGGTAAAAGTGGGAGGACGGTGTTACACCAACCAAACTCATTGGCCTTTCCGTCAATTTACCTAAGGGAGTGACAACCTTCTTGACCATAATCTATGGTCTCTAAGCTAAAGCACAAGGAAGATTCATGATGTTATAGAATCAATTTTCTCTCTCTTTAAGAGGAATTCTTAGAAACTCTAGGCTTCTCACAGAAGTAAGCAAACTTCATCTGGGATAGTGGCTTAGTCAGAACACCAACACCATTCTCATCAATAGAAATGTATTCGAGCCTCACAACTCCACATAGGACAACATCCCATATATATTGATTCTTTATCTCAATGTGCTTCGACTTGATCTTGAACAAAAAGATTATCAAAAAGCTTTACATAACTTTGATTATCAAAATATACAACAACCGATTCTAGCACTTGATTGAACAAACCAACAAACAACTTACGAAGCCACACAATTTGACAACAGGTTGGACTTTCAATTATATACTCAAATTCAGTCATACTAAGAGAACAAAAGTTTGCTTCTTACTTATCATGAGATCATGGTAGATCTTAAGTAAAAAAAAAAAACCAAAAGTGCTCTTTCTATCATCAGTGCATCCATCCCAATCAACCTAAGTAAAACGATGCAAGTGCCATATTTGAAACATATTGCAAACCATAATCAATTTTTCCATACACATGTTGGGGCTCAACCAAGAATTAGCTCAATGTGTTCACAACATAGCACATATGAGGTCTAGTGTTCATTAGATAGTTCAATGATCCAATCAATCTGCGATACATGGAGGGATCAACTAGATAAAAATCATAATTTTGTTGCTTCTTTAAATTTATCATCACGGGAATGTCCATGGACTCACAGCCCATCATGCTAAACTTCAAAAGGATCTCAACAAAGATTTCATCAATCTTTTGTCATACTTCTAATCCTAGATAGTCATGCATTATACCAAGATCCTTCAATAAGCTCCCTCTTACACTGGACAAGGAGGTCCTCAACCCTTGACATAAATAAAAATCATGGGCTCATCTTTATAATGGTTCAACATTACTTTTAATTTTTTTTAGCTATCTTGATATTGGAATTCACAATCGACTTCTTTTCATCATTAGTTCAAAACATGCTTTAATCACACTGATCTTATATGCTCCCTTTGAGTCTAGATCTTATGTAATGTAATATCTCTTAATATGAGTTTCTTGTCTTTGTTCTTCCAATATTTTCATCTCTTGCCACAACCTTTGGTAGGCTTCATCATGTACCTGTAATCCTCGCTAGGATACCACAGAAGAAGGAATACAACCAAATAATATATAAGGAAAAGAATAATAATGAAAACAATGATGATTTAAAATGAGAGACATACAAGATACTTATCTTTTGAGAACATGTCAACTCCTTCTTGATCTTTAGCCTTCTTGCAAATTAACCTCGTCCACATCATTATCATGATGTCATTCCTTCTTGGATCTAGGGTTTCTTCTTTCAAGTGGAAGCAACCAATCCATAAGCCTTAGGATTTTTTTTTCTAACTCTAATTGTTTAGTTGAGGTTAAAAATTAATTAGCTAGGCTTTTGACTCCAAACCCCAATAATTCTTCAAGTTTAATCCAGGGTTTACAAATCCACCCATCCTTGTATTCTTTCCCAACTTCTTCATTCTGGTTTTTAACATCATTATTATGAATGATCAATCCTAGGGTTTTGTTATTTAGCAGTTCTCTAGGGATTTCAAACCCTAGAAATTCAAATGTCTAATGCTTCATACTCAAGGCTCATAGTCTTCCTACATTCTCAATGACCTTGATGATGATTCTAATCATTCCAAATTTAGTTTCCCAAAATTATTGTAGCAACAACTTATCTAGTTATGTGCATACCATTGACCAATTATATTGATCAATTTTATCCTTTCAACCCTTGTACATCAAGTTCATCATCAAAAATATTTTGATTTCAGATTTAAAGATGGGTTCAACCTTTCTTTTTCATTGTAAACTTTCCTCAAATTAAAAGGAAACATCGTCCTTCAGACCTATAGCATGATGTATTCTTCCACATAAGTACATATGACATTAGAGCTCTAAGAATTTGGTAATAATAGGCTCAAACAATATCTAAGGGATGTTATAAATGATTTTGAGGAGGGACTCAACCTCTTTTCCATTGTAATCATGATTTCTTACAAAGGTATAATTAGTGGCAAATATACCTTTCTTCCTTCTTTTGAGAACATGTATCCATAGTTTATAGATATAAATATTCTAACAATGTAGAGATATACCATACTTTAACATCATAACGCTTCAATATGTGGAAGGCTAATATCATTTCTCTTGTCATATATTTTCATGATACCCACAAACAAAACGTTTCCTTAAAGATCAATAACGAAGAAACTTTATGAAGTTTAGTACTTCAATCTTCAATCTTGAATGAAAATAAATGATTTTTATCTTGAACTTTCAACTTAAAACTTAGTAACTTTAGCACTTTATATATGAGCTTAAAATATTTCAGACAAGGGTTATACCTTACATCCAATAATTCATTGAGGCATCAAATCTCACATTAGTTCTTAGATAACTAACATCAAGAAATATGCTTCAAATATAATCAGTTCCTTTCTGAACTTCAGTGTGTGTCTACTTATATACATAAATTTCAAGAATGTAACCAATAGAAACCTGATTAAAAGAATTTGTTAGCAGATACATACCTTCCAAGGGAGCATTTCAAACTTCCTTTTGACCGTGCCTTTTGAAATAGTACAAGCTTGGCTCCTTAACAAGGTGTTGATTGAGACTTTAGTCAAGATAGCGGACCTAAGACATCCTCCCACAAGTGCCAAGTCAATCCTTCAAGAAGCCAAGATAAAATTGCTTAAAATCTATCCAAAGTCAACTTCAGGTTTCTAGGATGGCCTCTTCCTCAAAAAAATTATAACTTCTCCACATAACTTATATGATGATGAGCTACAAAGCCACAAGTCTTTACATGATTAGCCATAGACTTTTCTTAAGTATGGAGCCAAAAAAATTCGTATGAGAGCTTCAGATTTCAGATAGGAGCCACAAAGATCATGAGAGATATTGAAGTGACTTTTGGTGGAAGAATCTTCTCTATATATAAATTCCAATAGAGGTATGAGTGCCTTCAAAGGATTAGGACTTCACATGTGGCTAGTCTAAGGAGTTCTTACCTTTCTAAAGCTTCTTTTACTTTCTTTTAGCGGGTTGTTATAACATATCTAAAATAATTTAATTAGGAACAATCAAACCCTAGATCTTCTTTAAGCCTTCTTCAAGTATTTATGTAGCACAATCACAAACAACTCTTGGTTATTGATTCGACCCTTTATTATTGTTTGTGAAGCCTTTGACCACTCTTAAAGTATTTAGGAATATTGGTATTTAACCTCAATATGAATAGAGAAACAAATTTCCAATGCTATATTCATTGATAAGTTAAGAATTGAAATTAAAATGATTATGGTTGTTCTTTTAAGTTTGATGAGAGAAATCCATACCTTAAATACACCAGTTCTGCGAACTTATATTTACACTATATGAGTAGGTCCTTTTTCCATGATGAGGGAATTGCGTCCTTTTTCTTAGAGGATGTTGATCTCAGATATTGCAACCAACAACCTCTTTAATAACATAATTTTGATCATTTTTCTGAGACATTCGGTCAGATAACTTAGCCTCTCAAACAAGGACAAAGCTTATTAGGGTTTCTATGGAAAAAAAATTGACTCAATCTTTAGGGCTACCTTAGGTGTAGATAATTAGTCTTCTTCAAATGTAGAATAGGGTCTCTTTTAGAGTGATCTCATGCTATTTTATTCATTATAACTCTGATACCATGTTGATTTTCTCGTGCCATCAAGACTAGAACAATTTTTAAAACTGATAACTACTTCCAATGATACAATTTGAATTCTTTAGAGGATTCCAATCATCAAACAATTATACATGAAAAAATTCAATCATTAACAATAGAGAAAATAGAGATCACAGTTACAAACAATAAGACAAGATACACCAAAATTTAGGCCAGTGACCAGGGAAAAACCCACAAGGGGAAAACGCAAAAAATATTTCATTATGAGAGAGAGTTCAATTCATCAAAATGTACATCTGAATATTCCAATCAAAGCATCAATCTTTGACCTCAATATTTTCCAAGTCAAGACTAGTCAAAGGAGAGAGAAATAGTCAACTTTGCTTCATAACCAAAATCTGAAATAGAGGGGAAAAATTTTAGCCTCTTCCTCAGTCTTAGAACTTTCCTAAGGCATAAAATAACTAGTGCCTCAGACTCATAATATTCCAAAGACGTTTAGTACCATAGGTCCACACTATTCCTCAGTATATTAGTGCAATGGGTCTGCAAGGTTCCACTGAAGATAAGTGCCATAGGTCTGCATTATTCCACAGTAGATTAGTGCCATAGGTTGGCAAGGTTCCATAGGAGATAAGTGCCATAGGTTTGCATTGTTCCATAGTTGATTAGTGTCATAGGTCCACAAGGTTCCATAGTAGATTAGTGCCACAGGTCTACAAGGTTCAACATAGGATAATGAGCCTCAGATCTGCGAGTATCCATAAAATATGATGAGCCTTATACCCACACGGTTCCACAGAGAAAAATATTGATCCAAAGTGTGTCTTGGAGGTGAGAAAATAGGCTCAATATGTAGTGATTCATCAATGTGAAAAAGGTGTGTCTCTTAGGCAGGCCAACTTGATCTTGGAGGGGCTAAATTGAGCATTTGTGGGGTCATAGACCAAAATATAAATTCAATTTTTTTATTTGAATTGCATGATGAAAATACCGGCTGAAGGTACCATTTTTCAACAAATCAGGAATGGTTTTATTAGAAATCTCCTCATTGGGAGTTGCGTATTAATATGTTGTCAAATTTTAGTATAAATTGAAGCAAAGGAATAAGAGGAAGTTGAGTTCTACAAATGCACCACAATGTAATATTGGAAAAGGTGGCCTAACTCGTAGAAAAAGGGACGAAGCAAGGAGAGCCAACCTCATGAAAAATAGCTTAAGTCGTAAGTCAAGAAGGGTAATGGGAAGTCAAATAAGGATACCAAAGTAGAAAAATAAGGAGAATTTGGCTCAAATTCTGATTCATAACATGATAAAGAAAAACATATCAATGTAGAACCCAATGCTACCATTGTGACTAGAAATATACAACTTAAAGAGTCAAGGGAGCTTGAGGATGGGGAGCGCTCCATTCATAGATGTGGGTGAAGGGGACCCCACTACATTTCATTGTTGATAATGGGATCTAAAAGAACGTTATCTTGGCAACGATCATCAATAGATTGAATCTACTGACAATGCCACACCCTCAACCATACACCATTGGTTAGTTGAGTCATGGACAAGAAATCCATGTCAGCTAGCAATGCTACCTATCCTACAACATCAAGCCCTTCAAAGATGAGGTACTAAGTGACATTGCCCCACTCAATGTTTGCGATGTTCTTTTAGGAAAACCTTATATGTGGAAACTTCATGTTGTTTATGAGACCCATCAACATAGTGTCATTGTTACTCTAAGGGGTCAACTGTACAAGGTACCTGAAGTAGTTATGGCTACCGCAAGTTCATTTCTCTCAACAAAATAGTGCCTAAAGGTAATCTCTTAGATTGCAAAGTTTGTCCTTTTCATGGTTCAACGAGAAGGTGAAATGAAAGTCAATGTGACCACTAGAACCTCAACACACGGGATCTCTATAGAACATAAGTAGGTGGGAAATATTGTAGAAGTATACATAAATATCACCACTTCACCTATGGTGGGGCCTCTAGACTGCTAGACAAAAGTTTATTTGAATTTATACCTAGTGATACTTTACCAAGTGGCCCAATATATAGATGTTGTCTCTTATAGAATGAAGAAATAAAAAATTAGATTCGTGAGCTAATCCAAAAGGGCCACATTTGATCAAGTTCCTCACCTTGCGGGAGCCTAATTGTGTTCATGTAGAAGAAGGATGGGACATGAAGTCTATATTTATTATATATCCCTGAACAAAATTATTGTCAATAATGGATACTCAATCCATTAGATCGAGGAGATATTCTTGATTAAATTAAAGGTGCCAAGTTATTTAGTAACATCACCAAGTTCTAATTGAGCAAACCGATGTATGGAAGGTAACCTTCAAATCGAAAGAAGGCCTTTTTGAGAGGTTGGTCATTCCCATTGGCTTGATTAATTCTCCAACAACATTCATAAGATTATCGATGATATCCTACAACTGTTTACAAACTCTTTTGCGGTTATATATTTGGAGGACACCCTCATGTTTAGTAGAGTTGAGGAAGAACATTTGAAACACATTCAACAGGTCCTCAACACCTTGCAAAAACATAAGTTGTATGTGAATATGGAGAAACACTCATTAGGCATGCAATGCATTTAGTATTGGGGATACATCATTGATGAACATGGGGCACATATGGGCCAAGCCAAGATCCAATTCATCCAAGATTGGCTAGTCATAATGACCTTAACAAAGCTCCATAACTTCTTGGGCCTTGCTAACTTCTACTAAAGGTTTGTGTTGGGGAACTTATATCACTTGGCCCTTAAGTTGACTAACCAAGAATGGAGCTAAGGAATTTTTTTCCTAGTATGAATGACAATAGGATGCATTTTTGGGAATTGAAACGTCGCCTCAGTGTTGCACGAATCCTCAACTTTCCATACCTATATCAACCATGTTAGATTGAAATAAATGCCTCTTACTATGTTGTTGGTGTAGTCCTCACTAGGAAAGGACATCCAACGGGCAATGACAATGAAAAGCCCTAATATTTTCTACAGATACTCCACTTATGACAAGGATGTTTACTCCATATTGCAAACATGTCGAGAAAAAAAGAATTATATTATGGGGTCGAAGATGATTATCCACACTAATCACATGCCTCTACAATCATGTAGACATAGGGAAAGTTGAAAAATGAACACCATAAAAAATCCAGTGGAAAATCATAATGAAACACTCTACTATTTTTTGCAGATACCCCACTTATGATAATGATATTTACTCCATCTTGCAGACATGTTAAGAATGGAAACATTATATTATGGTGAAGAAGATGATTATCCACACTAATCACATGCCTCTATAATCATATAGACATAAGGAAAATTGCAGAATGATCACCATAAAAAATGGTCCACATACCTACAACAATTCCACTTGAACATCAAGTATAATAAGGGAAGCACCAACCATGTTACAGATTGCCTTAGTTGGCCCTTGGTTGTGGTGGTAACCACAATTATTAACTCATGGAGGCATGAGACCTCTAGGTGGCGATAATGGTACAATAATGATTCTAAATTTGTTTCTACATATTATAGATTGATCATAGGTAAACAAGTTCTCGACTTCCACCTCCAAGATGCACTATTGTGCTACCTAGGCCACCTTTGTGTTCCTTTAAGTGAGTGTTCCAAGCTAATTTTGGAGGCACATTAGAGATTAATGGGAAGGAAATTTAGCATCAAGAAGACAATATTAATACTATTGGAAATAATACTAAGAGGGGGGGGGGTGAATCAGTGTTATCAGTTCAATAATTTTTCATTTCCCAAACAGATTTATATACACTACTTTTGTGAAGTGAACTAGCGTGTACACACTACTGTTACTAGAGAAATCAACATATACCCAAAGAACTTATGATTTAATCAGTTTATCATGTGTTTATCTTTAATCAGTGCATCAATAACTTGTTAAACAATGTATTAAAACCATAATAAACAATCACACATAAGCAACACACATGAACGCCAAGATTTAAGGTGGAAACCCAATGCGGGAGAAAAACCACCTGCTACTGTCGTCTCTGTCTTCTTTTAATAATAAGAAAATATGTTTACAATCTTGTATTGGTGCAGACTCATACCAGTACCCAGGTACCCACTTGCAGAAGGCTAAAACCTTCTCTCGTTTTCCAACTTCTACTGGAAGGGAAATGCAACGCCCTAGCTCTTGTACTAGCCAATGTGTTTACTAGTACGTAGGCGCCGGCCTACAGAAGGATACAACCTTCTATCTTCTTCTAGGGACCACATTTCATGAATTTTCAGACTGGGTGCTCTTGGCACACAACGATATACATGAAGGCCTCGTTTCATCAAATTTTCATACTGGACCCATCAGAACTTTCAAACTGCAAAAACCAATAAGCAGTTAATATGAACAGTCAGATCACTGTGACCAGAACAATGTGTTGAACCTAGAAACCTGCATCATCATTCAGAATCAGCTGCAACGTCAAAAATCATGCATCAGAATGTATATGCTACTTTACTAAACCCAACATGCGTGTATACGCTACTTCCTTTAATCAAACCTGTGTATACCTTCAAAATTACTGAAACATAAAACTTCTGAATCAATTCTGTACCAATAAGCAATATATTGAACATACACTATCAATTTACAGAGATTTACACATGCAGTATCATAGATCACTCTTCTCACTATACAATCAATCAATCAGATATCAAACTCCTTATGCATTCAGTTTTATATTCAGATCTAAGAAGACTTCATTGACAGAAAACAATAAAACAATAGAATTAATCAGATAGATCACTCAGATCTAAAGAATAGGCTTTTCCTTTGTATACGCTACTTGGAAGAGTAGAACCTGCATGTACATACGCTTTTACCAAGACAAACCAATGTATAGATCTATAAATATTAACTCATAACTTCACTGCTATTCCGGACTTCAGACAAACCTAGATCATGACATTTAAAGAATAAAACAGGTGTACATAATCAGATCTAGCCCAACCAATATCAGATCATTCAATGATAAGTCATTTCAGGTCTCATGATCCTGATCCAACATTGAATTCAAGGTGCACAAAATATTTCAGATCAAATCACAAACATAGCCCTTGCAACATAAAATATACTTCAGATAGAAGTATTCCTTAGAAACCCTTTCACTTGCACACCCTGGCCTTATGATCTTCTCCTCCTTATATAGTTTTAGGCCTTTCTCAATACCTCAGACCAAAACCACTTAGGACCCGTGGTATTCTTGGACGGGATCAAATAGTCGTTACTCCACTCAATATTGTGGGCTAATACCATGGTATTGACCCCTGGTATTGTCTCCTCTTGAATTTCCTTGATTTTCCAACATATATGCGCTTTTCTTCTTGTGAAAGTGCGTGTATACGTATACGCTCTTTTTGTTATGTGAACCAGCGTGTATACGCTATTTTGACTAAGTGGATTTGCATATACATCTTAAACTGCTTTTCACCATCCTTTACCTTCAATTTCTTCATTTTGATTAGTAGACTTTACTTCCATCTTCCTGTTCTTCTGTACCAATGCCTTGTTACATCTGAATGGACCTGTTACACTGTGGGTTTCCTTTCATAAAAAATGAACTGACCTGTGAGTGAGTTGCCATCAAGGACAACACTTGTATCATAATGCCAAAAATCTCCCCCTTTGGACTTGATGGCAACCATGCTGGTGTTGATTACTGCAAGCTGTAGAAACTGTTAGAGATAACAATCAACACAAAAATACTCTCCCCTTTGACATAAAGGGCAAAGGGTGGACCAAGCTATTCTCCCCCTTTGATATATATTATGCTGCCATGCTCCCCCTGAGTACATGCCGAGTTTGTAGAGATATGTTTCAAAAGAATAACATGACTCTATAACTCAACTAAGTGAGTATGACCTCCCTATGACCAATGACTCATACATACATCAATCACCCAACCAAGTGGGGATACACCATATTTGACTCATCCACCCAACCAAGTGGGGATATACCAATTGTTTATACATGACATAAATACAACAATTATTACATTATCCATCCCATGCAAAGTGCGTATACAAATTACATCATATGTCCAATAGGACTCATTCAAATATAAACCATGACAGAAGAAGTCATATCACACCCTAGATCTTTACATGACTTATGCAACATATGATATATGTATCTGAAGCCATAGCTGAACTCAGCAACCTTGATGCCAACAATGCAGAATGTGTGTGAAGGATAATGCTCCCACCTGAACATGTGCTACCCGTGCATTGTCAACAAGTCATTCATTAAGGCATGTTTGCCAGTCAGATAAAAATCAATGAACAAAGCACATCTTCAGACTGTAATCATCAATATCAGACAGAGCACCCATATCAGAGTCTAACCCACTTTTTTTTCTGTCAAAAAAACATATACGCTCCTTCAGCCATAGAAACCTACGTGTATACGCGACTATACTTCATGAAACCCGCGTATAGTAACCTTCCTCTGAAAATTGGATTTAATAGCAGGATGATGCGACAACTACTCCCAGCTTTTGTCTGAGATATTCAAATGTTTCTCTCAAAAGTGGTTTAGTGAGTATATTAGCAACCTATTCTTTAGAGGGAACATACTGCAATTTAACCTTTTGTTCAAGCACATGTTCTCGTAGAAGATGGTACTTAATGGGTATGTGCTTGGTCTTGGAGTGCATGACAGGATTTTTTGAAATACTGATGGCACTTGTATTATCACACAGAATGGAGATGGGTGGAGTACATGTGATCTGAATGTCTTGAAATGTTTGCATCATCCAAAGTAGTTGTGTGCAGCAAGATGCAACATCCACATATTATGCTTTAGCTGTAGATAAGGTAATCCAACTTTGTTTCTTGCTGAACCATGACACTAACCGAGAACCCATATAGAATGCACCTCCACTAGTGGTCTTTCCATCATCAACATTTCCTGCCCAATCTGCATCTGCATATGCATGAAGAGTAAGGTCTGTATCTTTAGGATACCATAGTCCAAAGTCCCGAGTTCCTTGAATATGTTTGAAAATTCTTTTGACTGCCTGGAGATGTGATTCCTTTGGATTTTCTTGGAACCTCCCAACAATTCCTACTGCATGCATGATATCAGGTCTGGTACCTGTTAGATAAAGAAGACTTCCAATCATAGATCTGTAAGTTGGTTGGTTAACTGCTGGTGATTCATCGTTAGAACTAAGATTGCATCCTGTTGCCATTGGAGTACATACTGGTTTAGAATATTTCATTCCGTACTTGTTCAAGATCTGCTTGAGATATTTGGTTTGTGAAATAAAGATACCATCTTTTGTTTGTTGTACTTGTAGACCAAGAAAATAAGTAAGCTCACCAAGTAAGGACATTTCAAATTCTTGTTGCATTACTGAAGCAAAATTCTGACTCATGGATTCTTCATTGCTACTAAAAATGATATCATCAACATAAACAACAATCAACAGTTTATCATTTTCAATCTTTGTGTATAAATTTCTATCTGGAGAACCTTTTGTGAAACCTTGTTGTTGTAGATATTTGTCAAGGAGGTAATATCAAGCCCTTGAATCCTGTTTCAGACCATAGAGAGCCTTTTTGAACTTGCATACGAGTATTGCATCATTTCCAAGAATGAATCCTTCTGGCTGTTCAATATAAACTTCTTCTTCTAAATCTACATTAAGAAAGGTTGATTTTACATCCATTTAGTATACTTTGAATTTTCGGAAACTAGAAAGAGCAAGAAACATCCTTATGGCTTCACGTATGGAAACAGGTGCAAAAGTTTCTTCAAAATATATACCTTTTGTTGAGCATACCCTTTGTAAACAAGTCTTGCCTTATTTCTAATAACTTCTCCATTTTCATTCATCTTATTCTTGAATATCCATTTTGTTCCTATAACATTTTTATCATGAGGTCTAGGAACTAACTCCCAAGTATCATTCTTTTCAATTTGGTCAAGTTCTTCATCCATGGCCTCGAGCCAACATTCATCTTTGCAGGCTTAATTTACATTTTGAGGTTCTGTGGAGGATAGTAATGCTAGATAACTTGAGGATATTGTAAGAGTTCTTCTTGTTTGTACTCCAGACCCTTTTTCTCCTAGAATTTGAGATTTTGGATGATTCTTCTGAACATATCTGGATGGAGTCTTTTCCCTTTTTATTGTATCTTCTTTTGGTGTTTCTTTGGTTTCTTCTTCTATATCATTTTGATTTGATGTGGGAAAGCATTCCCCATCTTCCTCATTGTCATATTCCTCTGTTGATTTCATTTGTTCTGGATTTCTGCATGCTTCATCAATTACAACATCAATGCTTTCAACAATTTTCCAAAGTCTTTTATTATAACATTTGTAACCTTTACTTCTGGATGAATAACCAAGAAGAATTCCTTCGTCTGCTATGGGTTCAAACTTACCAAGTTTTTCATCAGTCCTTTTGATGAAACATTTTCTTCCAAAAACTGTAAAGTGTTTTACAGTAGGAGGCTTACCATACCAAAGTTCATATGGAGTTTGATTGCTATTTACCTGAACATTCGCTTTGTTAAGAATAGTCATGGCAGCAAATGTAGGGTCATGCCAGAAGGTTGCACGAGTTCCAGATTCATCAAGCATAGCTCGAGCCATTTGTTGAACTGTTGTGTTCATTCTTTCAACCATGCCATTTTGCTGAGGAGTTCTTGTGATGAATAATTGCCTTTTTATTCCATGTTGTTCACAAAAGTCAAAGAATTCACCTGATATGAATTCTCCCCCTCGATCATATCTAAGACATTTGATTTTTCAATCTGATTCATTTTCAACTAAAGCTTTGAAGGCTTTAAACTTTTCAAATGCTTCATCTTTATGCTTTAGTAGACCTATCCAACACATCCTAGAAAAATCATCAATAAATAAAATAAAGTATTCTTCTCCACTAGGTGATTTTTTCCTTATTGGACCACATAAATCCGTATGAATGAGTTCAAGAGGCTTACTTGCTGATCCTTCTTTTTCACTGAAGTGAAATCTGGTTTTCTTAACGACTTGACATGGTTTGCATATGGTGTTTTCTGGGATGTTGATATCTGGAAAATCACAAATTGACTTGAGCCTGCATGCTTTTCTTATCTGAGAAAAGCTTAGATGTCCTAATCTTCTGTGCCATAGCCAGTTTTCATCTATTTTGCTTAGATAGCATTGTTGTTGTCCTCCTTTGAGTATGTATAAATTATTTGGAGTTCTTGTACCTTTGATCATGGTCTTTCCTGTATCAAGCTCACGAACCACACATCCGTTTGATCAAAACACAACTTCATTTCCTTGATCACACATTTGACTGACACTCAACAGGTTATGCTTTAAACCATCTACATACATGACATTTCTAGCTTTAACCTTTTCTTTCAAGAAAACAGAACCTTTACCTTTAATGACAGTTGGAGTGTCATTTCCAAATGAGACATTATTTTCCTTTTCTAAAGCATTATATGAATGAAGTTTCTCTTTATCACCTGTCATGTGTTTGGAGCATCCGCTGTCGATGTACCACTGATTTTCTTATCCTTCTGCATACAGAGTTATGCCACATCTTTCTCATTGAGATTCCTTCTTTCTCCATATCTTGGGATTTAATGATGTTTTCTCCTTTTGAAGTGTTGGTTAAAATTTGCTCCTGCTTTCATATTCTTCATCACCAAAGTTGTTACAAATTGAACATTCTATTTCATTTTCAAGAGGAGAAAATTTATTATAGGAGCTTTTCTTGATTCTTGTTACACTCCTTTGATTTCATGTTTCTATAGTAATGATGGTTTTGTAAAAAACACATTGAGCAACCTTATGCCCAAAGTTATGACATGAAAAACATTTCCCATTGAAGAAATTTCTACGATCATAGAATCTTTTGGCATTGTTTACCTGTTGGTTGAAGCTTCTACTGATATTCATCCTTGGAGTAAATTGAGTATGATTTACTTGATGAGTAATTTTAGGCCTTTGTTGATGATTAACATATTGTTCACTGGTCTTTGCTACATCAAGATAGCTTCTGGTGGAGGCTGACGACTTTTGTGATTGAGATGATTCTTTAGTATATCCAAGACATGTCTTTATCAGAGGAGAACGTTGAACTTTGATGATTTCATTTAAAGTTTCAAATCCTTTAGCAAATCTAAGATTAAGAGATTTTGTCTTCTCAAGTTCTTTTCTTAGACCCACGATTTCACATTCTAGATTTTCATTGTGTTTTTCTCTTTCAGTGAGTTGGTGTGTCAACGTATCTATGATCATATTCTTTTCTTCTAAGTAGATTTTGAGTTTTGTGATTTCTTCAAGAAAGTATTCCTCTTCTAAGGCATCCAAAAAATCATCATTGTCATAAGCCATGAGTAGTCTATAATCTTGTTCAGTTTCATCTTCATCACTATTGGATAAACCATCACTATCTTCATGCGTATAGTAACTCCTTTTATTGACAACCTGTTTTCTATTGCCTTTTGCATATTCATTTCCATTTTCATATTTATATTTATGAAGACATTTGGCAGCATAATGGCCAAATCTACCACAAGAAAAGCATTTGAATGGTAACTTACCTCTGAATCTTCCGGAACCCCATTGAAGCTTTTTGACAAAATTTACCTCATCTTCTTCTTCTGAAATGTATCATGGTTCATTGTGCTCTTCCTTTTCTTTTCCCTTTGCTGAAGCTTTAAAAGCGACTTCTCTCATATCTGATGGACCTCCTTTCATCATTTCAAATGCGGTTAGGATTCCATGGAGTTGAGTCATAGTAATAGTTTGAAGATCCTATTTTTCTTCTATGGCAAACACTTTTGACTCAAATTTAGAAGACAAAGATCTCAAAATTTTCTCAACTAAAGTAGCATCCTTTATCTCTTCACCCAAATTCTTCATATGGTTAACATTCTCATCTATGTACAAATAGTAACTAACAACACTCTCATTACTATGCATCTTGAGAGTTTCATACTGTATTATGGGAGTTTGAAGCTTAGCACATTTTACCTGAGAGTCTCCTTCGTAGCTCTGAATGATTTTGTCCCATATCTCTTTAGCTGCCTTGAGTTGCATGACTTTGACAAATTTTGATTATGACATACTTCCTAATAACGTATTGACAACTTTGGCATTGGTTTCGTATAACTTCTTGCCTGCGGAGTCTGTAGGTATTGCCGTTGGAAATTGATATCCTCCTTCCACAATTTCCAAAACATCGGCTCCAAGCGATTGAAGATGGGCTCTGGTTCTTATTTTCCAATATACTAAGTTGCTCCCATTGAAGATTGGTCGTCTGATAGATCCCATGCCTTCATGATTATTCATCTTGAAAGATATTCCTTCAAGCGATCAAGCTTCTTCTGAAGGATATGCTCTGATACCAACTGTTGGAAATAATACTGAGGGGGGGGGGGGATGAATCAATATTATTAGTTCAATAATTTTTCATTTCCCAAACAGATTTATATACGCTACTTCTGTGAAGTGAACTAGCGTGTACACGCGATTGTTATTAGAGAGTCCAACGTATACCCAAAGAACTTATGATTTAATCAGTTTATCATGTGTTGATCTTTAATCAGTGCATCAATAACTTGTTAAATTGTGCAGTAAAACCATAATGAACAATAACACATAAGCAACACACATGAACACCAAGATTTAAGGTGGAAACCCAATGCGGGAGAAAAACCACCTACTGCTGTCGTCTCTATCTTATTTTAATAATAAGAAAATATGTTTACAATCTTGTACTAGTGTAGACTCATATCAGTACGCAGGCACCCACCTGCAGAAGGCTACAACCTTCTCCCGTTTTCTAGCTTCTATTGGAAGGGAGCTACAACCCCTTAGCTCTTGTACTGGTTAATGTGTTTGCTAGTACGTAGGCACCGACCTACAAAAGGCTACAACCTTCTCTCTTCTTCCAGGGACCACATTTCATAAGTTTTCAAACTGGATGCTCCTGGCACACAAAAATATACATGAAGGCCTCATTTCATCAAATTTTCATACTGGACCCATATGAACTTTCAAACTGCAACAAGCAATAATCAGTTAATCTGAACAATTATATTACTATTACTAGAATATTGTGCTGAACCCAGAAACTCGCATCATCATTCAAAACCAACTGCAACCTCAAAAATCATGCATCAGAATGTATACGCTACTTTACTGAACCCAACCTGCGTGTATACGCTACTTCCTTTAATCAAACCTGCGTATACCTTCAAAACTACTGAAACATAAAACTTCTAAATCAAGTCTGTACCAACCAACAATATACTGAACATCTACTGTCAATTTACAGAGCTTTACATAGGCAGTAGCAGAGATCACTCTTCTCACTTATACAATCAATCAATCAGATATCAAACTCCTTATGCATTCAGTTTTACATTTAGATCTAAGAATACTTCATTGACAAACAATAGTAAAACAATAAAACTGATCAGATAGATCAGTCAGATCTGAAGAATAGGCTTTTCCTTTGTATACGCTACTTGGAAGAGTAGAACCTGCGTGTACACGCGCTTTTACCAAGATGAACTAGCGTATAGATCTACAAATATTAACTCATAACTTTGCTACTATTCCAGACTTCAGACAAACCCAGATCATGACATTTAAAGAATAAAACAGGTGTACATAATCAGATCTAGCCCAACCAATATCAGATCATTCAATGATAAGTCATTTCAGGTCTCATGATCCTGATCCAACATTGAATTCAAGGTGCACAAAATATTTCAGATCAAATCACAAACATAGCCCCTATAACATAAACTATACTTCATATAGAAGTATTCCTTAAAAACCCTTTCACTTGCACACCCGACGTTATGATCTTCTCCTCCTTGTATAGTTTTAGGCCTTTCTCAATACCTCAGACCAAAACCACTTAGGACCTGTGGTATTCTTGGATAGGATCAAATAGTCATTACTCTGCTCAATATTGTGGGCTAATACCATGGTATTGACCCCTAGTATTGTCTCCTCTTGAATTTCCTTGATTTTCCAACATATACGCATTTTTCTTCTTGTGAAAGTGCGTGTATAAATATACGCTCTTTTTGTTTTGTGAACCAGCATGTATACGTTGTTTTGACTAAGTGGACATGCGTATACATCTTAAACTTCTTTTCTTTTTTTTCCGGGGAAAATAGAGTTCGTAATTTCTATTAAAAAGAAAATAGAGATTACATGTTGTAGATGCCAAAGCATATGCAGTACTGTGGTAAAAAACCACTTACAATAACCAATACTTCTGGGAAGTATGCTGATACAGCCCTCAGACAGGGCCTCCAGAAACAGGGTCAGAAAGTGGGTATGTAAACCCCAAGAGGGGTGAAACCCTACCCATACAAGCTAAATAAATAACAGAAAGTATAAACAGTAAATATACGAAGCTCCTATGAAATGAGCAGAAATAGTTCGAAACGGCAGCCAAAAACAGAGGAGAGAGGCACGAAATGGTTGAGAGCAGCCGAGGAAGCCACACCTCCTCCATCCCCTCGACTCTCCACCTACATCCTCAGAACCCAGTGGAAGAAAACCACCCAAAATCCATAGAAGTCAGAAGAGAAGCTATCCAGCAGCAGCCATAGAAAAGCGGCACGAATCGATGTAGCTTAGATCCCTCAACACTCGCCTTGGCTGCTTTGGTAGCGTGCAAAAAACCAAAAAAAACCCACGCATCAGCAAGGGAGTCTCCCGATCAGAGCCGAGGCGGGCCGGTTCCGGGGGCAGAGGCGGCTAGGCCAGCCACCTCGCCCCCATGAAAAAAATCAGGAGGTCCGAAACCCCAGTCCCCGTTCAGCAGGACAGCACAGTGTAGGGCCAAAAACCTAGTTGAAGCCGGCAAGACCGAGGGTCTGGAGGTGCAGAAAGCCGCCGATGAACCAGAGAAAAGACTCCGCCGCCGCGCTGCTTAATACACTAAGAAAAACTCCGGAACACCGCCGATGATGGGCAGAGGTTCGTGCAGACAGCCGCCCTGGGAACACCAGTCGAGGCACGAGTCCCGCAGAGGAAGTTGAAGTTAGACACAGCGCAGGGGAATAGGGGAGCCGAGGCCGAACCAACCGGAACCGCCCACCCGAAGCAGCGTGTCCCTGCACCGAAAACAAAGAAGATGTTGGCCGCCCGACGAAGAAGCAAAGGCACCTGATGGCAGCCGGAAGGCCCCCAGGACCCCCACCAGCGGAAGCCCCGCCGCCGCAAACTCAGGCAAATACCAGGGCCGAGGAAACCCTAGGTTCTCCGCCGCGTCGCTGCAGATCCCGACTTTGCCCTCCAGTTAAACTTCTTTTCACCATCCTTTTCCTTCAAATTCTTCATTCTGATTAGTAGACTTTAGTTCCATCTTCCTATTCTTCTGTACCGATGTCCTGTTACATCTGAATGGACCTGTTACATTGTGGGTTGCCTTTCATCAAAACTGAACTGACCTGTGAGTGAGTTGCCATCAAGGACAACACTTATATCATAATGCCAACAAGTACTTTAGGAGTGTTTCTACTACCCAAAGCTTCGACAAGAAGTCCATCTATATATCAATTCATGCACTTCATATGCCATTGCTCTACAAACCATCAAGAAGCAGAGGTTGTACACTCCTATACCTACCTAAGAAAAGTCATGGGAGTTATTATCCATGGATTACATGTCAAGTTTACCTCCACCAATCATGATAATGATTGAATGTTTTTTTCTTATTCATCAATTCTCTAAGTTGGCCAATTTGACATTATGAAAGAAGAGTATCACATCCAAAGCCATTGCTAAACACTTCTTTGATTGTGTTTGTACTTGCTGATCAATTTTCTAAGTTGGCCAATTTGACATCACGCAAGAAGCGTATCACACTAGAAGCCAATGCTAAAATATTATTTGAGTGTGTTTGGGTTCATTTTGGGATACCTCAGACCATTAATTTATACAAGGATAACAGGTTCCTTAGTACCTTTTGGTCTAGCCCATGGCCTCTAATGGATATCAAGTTGACCAAATCTAACTTTGGAGTCCCTTTGACGATATTTTCCACCTCTATTGGACAACTTAGAGGCATTCAAGAAATTGGCCCCCAGAAAAATCAATCTTGACTGGATTGAACATGCTACAATGGATAAGATCATGGACACCAATATGAAGGACACACACCAGTAAAACATACAAATCTATTGAGTTGTTAAAGCAAGGAAACTTCTTCACCATGGAAAGTGGCTCACTAAGATCTAAATTTAGCAGAAGTTTCTACATCCGATGAGGGAATTTGATGCAACAAATACCATTACTTCCTCAGTGTGGGGGACTAATCTAGGTGGATATCGTTGGCCACACACCTCTTCCATTGACTAAATGGATACCTATCTTTTTGGTAGTTTTTCTATGGTTTTTTAGGTCCTAAACTTCTGGGGTTCTTTTGATGTCCTAGACGATGTTTTTTGGCCATTTAAGGGCCCATGGGTTGGCATGAGATACCCTAGCCCCAACACAAAGTTTTAATCCTTGAATAATTCTTCTCAATGGGATACTGTGTGTCCTAAAAGAACATTTTATGTAAATTTGTTCCCCTGGGAAGTTGAAGTACCAACTAATCACCTCGAGGCTTACAAATCTTTTCGTGCTTCATCTTCTAGGGTTAGGGTTTTGGAACTTTAGGGTTCTTTATTTATGTTAGGAGGCCATTCTTTTGGCCTTTTGTAATATATTTTTTGCAAATGTGTGTAGCTTCAATTTCTCCTCTTGTAGAGATAGCTACCACCATTCTAGCTAGTTTGTGTTCTATAATATTATGCTATTTTATTTATCAATAGAAGTTGGGTTTTCACTATATTATTGTACTCCTTGTCATATTTATCTATTTGTGTTCCATTTATTTTCTCGCCTTTCATTTCATTCCTTGTACAATCTGAATCAAATATTTCCATTGATAACTAATCCAAGTACTATAAAGACTCTAGATCCCATTCCTAGAGCTAATGAGATGGAGTTGATGGGAGAGATCCATTGGACGGAGGGAATTAAGGAATTCTCCCATAATCCAACACAAGGAAACTAAAGACAAATGATTTGGAAGGAATAGGATGAAAATATTGCAAGGAGCACCATTGAATATGTCTCATGCATGCACTATATGTGATAGTGTGCAAAGGAGATATTTTGAATAATGACCAGTTGAAAATTACTGACGGAGGAAAGGAATTCCACCCATGGTACTGCATGAATCCTAGTGTGTGATAAAGGTGTGTTTACATCGAACGTAAGGGAAAAAACTCAATAAAAGACTAATAATGAATGACATTTGCTAAATGCGAGGTAACCTACCCATGATGTTGATAGGCCCAAGGTGCTACTCTAGGTCAATCTCTTATAGAAATGATTTTTCATTAATACGAGATGACCCACTAACAATAAATCAACGGAGACCTTCTATATTTACATGAGTAAAATGAAAATGATTTTTTTGTTTATTTATTTATTTATTGAAAGTGAGTTAACATTCAAAAACGTTGATGTAATTATTAAAGAAGAGTTGATAAATGGTTGACACAAGCTAAAAAATCCCTTGAACAAAAACACAATAGATAATGTGCCCATGGAAACATTGAATCGACACTGAATGCTAGTATAAGTCTATGATACAAGAGGCATCGATAAGCTCTAAATAGTAGCTAGAAGAGTAACCACCTAGAGGAATAAATACTCAATAAACAAGGTTCAAATTTATAAGGAAAGCTATAATCCCCAAGATATCTAAGACAATAGAATCAATATGTTCTCTCTTCAAGGGAGATATAAAAAAATACTATTACTATAGATAAATTGAAAACTCAATTCATTCAAACCCTTGTAGATTTTTTGTCTCTTTCCTATTATAAAATATTGAAAAATAATTAAAGTGCTAGAATAAATTAGAGTAAACAAGTGTAGTAGGAAAGAAAACTAGTTCCTGTGCTTGGAACATACTTATGATTAATGCAGGGAAAGCGTGCAAGATAAGGACACTCTTGGGAATGTTTCCCCTAGGGATAAAGGTGTCAAGTTGTAATACTAATGGAAAAAGATGAATGGATAGTAAGTGAAGGGATTGCATAAGCAACATGCTATAAGAGAATAAGTTGAAGCTGGCATTAGGCTTAAAAGTGCAATTGGTATAACTGTAATGTAATAGTACAACTTAACAATGAGAACCTTGAAAGATAAAGGCTATGAAAAGATTAAGAGGAAGTCATGAGGCTTCATTAAAGAGTCATGATAGGACTAAATAGAGATCTCAAGCATACCAAGTCAAAGCAACATGAGTGCCAAATTACAAGAAGGTATTAACTAAAGCACCCATGAAAAGGTAAGATCTACCACAAATTATGACACTTTTGAGCAACAAGAAGGTTTCATGTCACAATTTGGTGGGGTCAACCCTAAGGCCAAAATGATAAGAAAACTAATAGTGCACAATGTAAGGTGACAAACCTAACCTATATGCTACTTTCCAAATCCAATACCTATTAGAGTAGATAAACCTAAAATATGCCAAAGAAAATGTCTTTGAAGTCCTATAGACATGATTAGCAACATTAAGCCAAAGTTAATCAATCCAATATATAAATATTTGATAAAATATCATGTTATGGAACACAAAAATTGAAATGAACAAATATTATATTATACTATGGTATAAATAATTGCCCTAAGCATTCTAGTTCTTTAGGTCAAGCCCCTTGTGAGGTTCAAGACAAGGACTCTATTGGTAACCAAGGATTAAAGCTTCCAATTTAGGAAGAGAAGATGATCAATGATACATATCTTCTTGTTGGAAATGTAACTAGTATTGGTCTTCATAATGTAACTCAAATGCACTAATGATGTATTTATAATATTCATTTATTATACTCATTATTATTATTTTATTTCTAGTCAGATCATGTTATTCATGCTTATAAGGTTAATTGAGTCAAAAGAAAATTTATTATGAGTCAAAGAAATGTAATTGAGTGAAATTGCCACTTGGAATTCTTGTAAGAAAAGGAAAATTATTTTGTTTTGAGTAAAAAAGTAAAAAATGTCACCACAAGACCAAGTTGGACCTCCTTGGACAAGTTGGCCTGAGGGGCATCTATTCGACCCTCTCAGACGGGTATATGTAGAGGAAAACTCGACCACTTTGGAGACCAATCACTCACTCATTCACATTGATTTATGTGCAAGAAGAAGAAGAAAATTGACGAAAGTCAAAGGAGAGAGAAAATTTGGTTTTCTAGCTTGTTTCCGTTCACACGTGGTGAAGGCACTAGGGAAACTTTGTGAAATTACAAGTATGAAATTACGTGATTTGACCAAATTTGGCAAGGTTTGACCAATGTTGACTTTGACTTTGTTGGAGGAGATTTGGAGGAGGGCTGACTTGGGGTTTTTGTGGCATTCTTGGGTCTTGGATATGTCACTTTGATATGATTCTATAAGAAGAGTATTTTAGGGTTTTCCCCTAGCATGGAGCCTAATTTCTGGTGTTCTTTGTCTCTTTGTGATCTTTATGATTTTGGTAATTTCTTGATGAAGAGAACATAATATTAATAAGAAGCCAACAAACATTCACAATTAATTATCAAGTCAAGAGAAATCATCATTAACTATAAGCACCTTGGTTTCTCAACATCGAATCAAAGATAAGGTGAAGAGAAGGGGGCTTGAATATCACATTTTGTTGGCAAACTTGAAGACACTTCTACAATATACATATAACTGTTAAGATACACTTACATCAACTACATTGGATGACACCATTTGTAGTAGCTATACTTGAAGATATTCTTGCAAGCAAAAGAAGAAGAGCCAAAGATCACCATCTTTGTAGCAACCATCACTTTTGAAGAAGATAATTGTAACAACTATCTATCTCTTGAAGGTACCATTGAATCCCTTGAAAACATTGACAAGCTCTTGTTCATTCATCATCCATCATCGCAAAAGTCTTCATAGAAACTTGAAGAAATTATTATATCGATCATCCTTGAATACATCACTATAGCAACTATCACTCAAGAACATCTTTGGAGACTCTTGGAAGCAACATCAACATTATTGGAGCACTTTTATAACAACCTACTCTCCTTTGGCAAGTAAGTACTTTCATACATTCTATGTCTCAACCTCCTAGTTAAATGACATCTATCTATAAGGAAGGAAACTAACTTGATGGAACCTCTAATTTCAAGGCTTGGAAAAAGAGATTTGATTTGGTTCTCACAAAAAATGAAGTCATGGGTTTCGTTCTAGGAAAAGTTCTAGAATTAGGCAGGGACGATTCTCAAGAAGTGACCAAGTGCAATAAGGGAGAAGTTAGGGCTCAAAGGATTCTCTTTGAGTCTATTAAAGATCATTTTATCCCCTTTGTTTCAGATTTGTCCACATCCAAATAAGTTTATGATGAATTGGTGAAATTATATTCCCTGAATACTACGGGTCAAAAAATATCTTTAAGAAATCAACTTTATAGAACAAGGATATAAAAAGATGAAGATGTGGCCTCCTACCTTATGAAAATATCAAAATTGAAGGATCAACTTCAAGGGCTTGGAAAAGACATATCTGATTCTAAATTAATCACTTCCATACTCAATGTCTACCTCTAGATTGGAGTGGTTTTGTAAGTAGCATCTACCCAATAAAAAAAACTCCTACATTTGAATAACATTTGGCACAATGTGTTATAGAAGAAGCAAGGTTAAAATCCAAGAATGACACTGAACCCAATAATGAAAGTACTCAAGCTTTTGCTACTAGATCAAGGAAGAAATTTGGAAGATTTAAACCTCATCATAGATACAATAACTACAACAACAATCCGCCACGTGGAAACTGAGACATGTCTAAAGTACAATTCTTTGGCTGCAATGAATATGTACATTACAAAAGAGATTCTCCCAAGGATCCTAAGAACAAGAAAAATAACAAGAGAAAAGAGAGAAGTGAGGCACATGTTGCAAGACAACAAGGACCTATAATATTGAAAAAATTAACAAATACCAGGTTTGCAAGCAGTTTGTTTTCATTAAAAAATGATAGTTAGAGTAGCAGTTATGGTTACATTTAAAGTATAGAAGATTCTCAGGATTCACAAATTATAGTGTCTTGGAAATTAAAATAAGCATATAGAATTGAAGAAATAGAGTCTACATGGAGTTCAAAAAGGGATACTCAGTTGTATATATTCACAAAGAGTTGAAAGCAGTCATCACATCATCTAGTTAGCCAAAACATAAGAGTTTGAGTCATCAAGGGTTATCTACACGTCATTTCACAGTCACAAGTATTCTATAGTCATAGAAGCAATTAATTTCATCATGAATATTTAGAAGAAGTCATCTAGCAAACAAGAACTACAAGATTCACAATAGAAACATAAAAATAACAGAGTCAAGCATCATAGGAATCTCACCAGCACGATATTTTTTTAAGCACCAAGTCCAGTGATAGTACCAAATGTTAGTGTTCGAAGATTCAAAGGAGTATAGCATAATTATGTTTATTGAAGGACAATCTATAAGTAGCATACATGAGGTTACTCTTATCCCAAAGAAGGAATATCATCATCATACATTTCGTAGACATCACCTTCAAAGAAGTTTGAAGAAGTAAGTCTTGGTCAAAGAAGTCAATTCATTGGCACCTTGGAAACATAATTGATTATTGGAAAAAGTCATTATGATACTACTATTGGTTGTTATTCAATGTGAAGGGAGACCCAGAGGGAGCCAACAACAAGGATTAACATAAATAATCCTACAACTTGCCTCAAGGATATATATTGATAACTTTTCGAAACTCTGATGATGAGGAATCACATCAATAATGTTTGAATATGGTTTGGCTTCTAGAAAGAATATATAGCAGAAGTGTGTACACTATAGAGGAGGAAAAGGTAGCAAGAAGTCATGAGATAATTTGTTGATCACTTGATGATTGTTGGACTTGATATTGATAAAGAAGAAGTTCACCACCTCATCTACAAAGAGGGAGATATAATTGGTTCTACATTGATTGGTTTGATTGGTACTATTGCTGTTAGAGATGCTGCTGACGATTGGAAGCTAATATAATTTCTTGGAAAAGTGTGAAAGCATAATTCTATTGTAGTAGGAAAAAAATGTGAAGGCTTGTGCAATTAGCTTTGAAGAATTTTGGCCCCATATGATGTTTGGTGAACTACTTGATGACATGTTGAAGCTATGTGAAAATGGAAAAAGAACTGGGAAGGTCAAAGCCTATTATGATGTGATGTAGATAGGAGCCAAGAAGCTATAACAAATCTCCACAGAAGAACAAGTAGTTTTTGCATTGATGAGTATCTTTGACAAGCTTAGGATTGTTATTGTTTCTCCATGTTTGTGAGGTAGTGAGGATCTTGTCCCTTGTTGATAGGGATTGAGGGTGGACACTGTGTTCTCCATGTGTCATGCACTATGGCCAGGACTGACAACCATAATCCTAGTGAAGGGATTGATAAGGAGAATGGTGGATTAGATAAGCATATGGGATTGATATTCTTTAAGTATTTGTGTCCAAAACAAGAATAGTCCTAAGGACCAATATTATTTGAGGATGTGTATCCAAGATAAGAATAGTCTCATGAACAAATACTTGGTGAACATCCGGATGGGGTATGTTATAACTTAGAAAGTTTCTCTTGGATGTAGGAGAGAAATTCCCAAGGCAACCTTTTCACTCCAACTTGTAGATTGAAGGCTAGTCCCTTCAATCCATAGAGGGATCTCTCTAACCTTTACACGGTGGCTAGATCTTTAGATGGGTTGTGTTGATATAGGGTTTGGTTGGGCCTGAAATCAATAACTCATTGGGTGATTGACTCAAATATCTAGGGTTTAGATAAGTTTACCAAGATAACTGGCTATCTAAACATGATTGATAAAGGTAAGGTGGATAACATATCCTAGATCTTTTCCATTTGCCGTAGATGGATGAAGAAAAGGAAGAACAATCCACTACAATAGGGCATACACAATGAATCCTATGGTAGCTTTAGAGGATCAAAATGGGAACCTTTGAAAATAATAACTTAGAGCATCAAAACAAATATGAATTCTGAATCAATTACTATTTTCCAAACATTTAGAAGGCATACATTCATGAGATTATAAAGGAGAAATTGAAAAAACATAGAGAGAATACATACTAAAACCTACTATCGCATGGATCTTTATATCACTGGTCATAATCTACTGATCTTGGCAAATGAAATTAATAAATCATTCAAAACACACAGACAATGACTATATATTTTCAAAAAACCAACCCTTTCTCCATATTTTTCATGTAATATATAGGAAAATACAATAGAGATTCAGATCCACAATTTGTGGAAAGTATTAATTACAATAACCATCAAGATCCAAAAGAAATGGATCTTAAAACCCATATTTAGTTTGCTCTCTAAGTCTAATTTGGTGAGGTGGCCTTTAGTTGTCTACTTGTCATTTTTATAGGAAACAAAATTATGAAAAATATGGAAAATTCCTAAAAATAAGGTCCAAAGGTGCACTTGTATCTTCCAAACCTTGAAACCTATTAGAAAATGGAGGGAGGTTTTTGTTAAATGATTTATTATCTCAAAAAACATCTTGTGGTTTTCTAAAATTCATCCCCATATGTTCGGAAATGTTTTTGAAAACAATGACTAAAACAAGAAATACATAATTACAAAATTTGTAAACTAGGTCTCAAACATTCCTCTATAGTTTATAAAACATGAGGTCTGGGTAAAATATGAAAGAGTATTTTTAAATAATCTTGCTCTAAACAAAAAGCTCTTGTGGTTTTTTAAAATTCATTACCACTTGCTTGGAATCTTTGTTTGAACATAACGACTAAAAGAGGAAAAATAGAGTGTTGGTAAACCTGTTACTTCAAGATTGTTTTTCCTTATGTTGACTTGTATTATCTGCACTTCCTCAGCCACAAAAACCTATGATATATGACCAAAATAAAAAAATAATTTACTGCTTAAAGATTAAACTGAGTAGGCAAAAATGTTGAGGGACCATGAGGGTTTGATGCAGCAAAATTAGGTTTTATGTAATACTCTGCCCTTGAAGTCAGCCGATCATTTTTCTATGTATTCTGTAACTTGAGCAAGGATTTATAGCTTGGTCTAACTCCTTTTTACCCTTTTAGTAGGTTTTTGTGTATTTTTGTCAGCTTATAGGGTTTTTTCCTTCTTCTTTTCAACATGCTCTGTTTTCCTCTTTCTCTTTCTGCTCTTTGAAATCTGCCTTGCTTTTTCTTCTACATCAATGATGATAACTTCTTTTTTGATCTTAGGGTTCATCCTAGCTTGGAAATTTAACCTCATTTTATTAGTAGGGTGAGTGTGAAGTATTTTTCCCTAAACCCTAATTTCTATTTCAGTTTCCTCATCCTTTGTTTCAACTTTATGTTGGCTTCTAGTCTTCCCTTCATAAACTTTAATCTCTGGTACTTTCACAAGGTCTTCATCATGTTTTTCAACATGAATGTGACTAGATTATTCCTTAGTTTCCCATATTGAAAGTATTTTGGTGCTGTAAACACTTCTACCAACTTTGAAACACTCTAACCGAAGGCTGTAAGACATTCAACTAGTTTCTTGTGCAGTAATACTACAAATATGGGTTTGTTGGAAAGCATTGTTTTAGGGAAAACATGGCAGATTAGGGTTTGATTTAAACGACTCAAATGGGCTAAAAAAAATAGAAAATGTCACATGATGCAAGAGGAGGACCATTATTTTACAAACCACCACTTATTTATTTATTTTTATTTTTATTATTATTATTATTTTATTATTATTATTATTTTTATTTATTTATTTTTATTTTTTGAAAAGCGCTACGAAATGCTGTTTTTTGCTATAGGTCAAATCACTAAGCGAAATTTTGCATAGACTTAGGGTTAGGTAAAAGAGTTTTAATGACACATTTTCGTAGGCTTAGCAAACCTTATAATGAATACAACACCACCCTTTACATGATTTATGACTTGCAAAAAGATAGTTCGACATCATTGACTTGAAATGAAGGTGTAAACATGATGTTAACATCTGGCTCCAACGGGGATACTGTCTCCCCAAGAGGCAGTGAAGAACACGTGGACCTTGTGCTTGATCCATTGGGATTCTCCCAAGATTTACCCCACAACCTGACTTGAAACTGAAACCAAATTGAAATCCACACTGTAGACTACTGCAAACTAAAAAAGAAAAGCTGAAATAAACGCTGAAACTCATCCTTGCCCTGACAAGATTATTACACATATGTATTTACACTATCCCGCTAAAAGTTTGCCCATTTAGGTGATATGAAATTTCCAGTGCAATCAGGCAAGGAGATGGTCACTAACTGAAATTCTGCTCACACCTTCCGTAAGTAGGCAGAGAAATGTAAAGGATGGAAACTCAAAACAATCCAAAACATGAGCTTATGAACAAAACAAACTCCACCTTCACTGATGACTGTAATAAACTGGCCAAGGGATCATGGAAAACATTCAAATTCACCTCTTTTTGATGAACAAACACAGAAGAACAAACTTCATTTACAACTGTTGTTTTTTCTTGCTCTATACCTTGATTCTCAACATCATTCTAAAAAAATGACAGTAGATTGTTCATCATTCTCATCAGAAAAAGACTCTATACCATATAGAACAGGTTCAAATATGACAACCACATCATATGCATTAAAAACACTCTCTTGCACATCAAACAATTATGATCTTACCTCATTAACCTTCAATAACATTGTTTAAAATTTTCCAATTTGACTTTAAGATGAAATAATTTCTTATACATGATTATCTTGTGAATGTGAGAAAACACCAAGATTAGCACTTTCACAATTATGATTTTTAGTAATTTCATCACGGGACAAAAATTCAGAAAATGATTGATTTGAAGAGGCAACTGTTTGACTATCCTCATACTCATGGTCACATAAAAGTCGACAAACCTGTTTCATATCTTCATCAATTTCAGGGTATGAAACATGAGTGTCTACACCAAGAAGCTGATCTATTTCATTTTTAGTTAAGGGAGAAGCTCTAATCTGTTGAAAATTGTCCTGATTATCACAGTAGCTAGTTTCTACTATTTCTTGTTGAGAAGAATATTCATAAAATGGTTTCTATAATTTCATCATCCATAAGCTCCTAATCATCATAAATATCTTGCAAGTACTGAATAAAATCATCACAATACTCACAACAGTTTTGGAATAGTGACAAAGAAGGATGACATGCTGAGAAATACTCCAAGAATACTGTGTGGAAATATTTAAGAGTATAAGCTACCTGGTTTTAATCTCTCATACCATGATCTAGCTTTGTCTACCAGGGTAGAAATAAACATCTTAATTAAATAATCCTCATGAAATTTAATCCCAATCTTATATATATGTCTATGAAACTTAATCAGATGCAAAGCTGCATCATCTCCTTCCTAGTCATTGAATTTTGGGAGATATGTTTGCCAGTCTATGTGGGGCAAACAGTTTGGAAAACCAAGAACATGTGAGCAGTTCATAGGAGCATACCTTATAGATCTATAAGCCTCCATTGAAGCCATTTTCGTGTTGTGGAGTCGCCAACGACGCTTTAGATTCTGGATCTTGCTAGCAATGGAGTCGCTAGGACAAATCGAACAACCAATCTGTTATCTAACCTTCTGTTTTATCTCAGAAAGTAGATCTGATCTTCAAAGTAGTTAAGGGTAAGATAAACCTTTCGTATCCCTAGTATGGTTGCTAAGATGTTCTCACTTAGAAAGTTTCTCTTGGTTGTAGGAGAGAAATTGCCAACGCAACCTTTTCACTCCAACTTGTAGATTGAAGGCTAGACCCTTGAATCTAGAGAGGGCTCTCTTTGACCTTTACAATGTGGCTAGATCTTTAGATGGGTTGTGTTGATATAGGGTTTGGTTGGGCCTAAAATCAATAGCTCATTATGTGATGGAGTCAAATAGCTAGGGTTTAGATAGGTTTACCAAGATAACTGGCTGTCTGATAAGGATTGATAAAAGGCAAGGTGGATAGCAGATCCCAAACCTTTGCCATTTTTTGTAGATGGATGAAGAAAAAGAAGAAAAATCCACTACAATAGGGCATACATAGTGAATCCTATGGTAGATTTTGATGATAAATATGGGAACGGTTGAAAAACTTAACTCAAAGCATCAAAACAAAGATGAATTCTAAATCAATTAATCTTTTCCAAACATTTATAAGGCATACATTCATGAGATTATAAAGGAGAAACTGAAAAAAGCATAGATAGAATACACACTAAAATCTACTATCGCATGGATATTTATATCACTGGTCAAAATTTACTAATCTTGGCAAATGAAATGAATAAATCATTCAAAACACGTAGAAAATAAATATATCTTTTCAGAAAACCAACCCTTTCTCCATATTTTTCATGTAATATATAGGAAAATACAATAGAGATTCAGATCTAGAATTTGTGGAATGTATTAAGTACAATAACCATCAAGATTCAAAATACATGGATCTAAAAACCCATCTTTAGTCTACTCTTTAAGTCGAATTTAGTGAGGTGGCCTTCAGCTGTTGATTTGGCATTTCTATAGGAAACAAAATTTTGAAAAATCTGGAAAATTCCTAAAAATAGGGTCCAAGGGTGCATTCAGATCTTCCAAACTATGCCACTTGTTAGAAAAAGGAGGGAGGTTTTTGTTAATTGATCAATTATCTCCAAAATATTCTTGTGGGTTTCCCAAATTCATCTCCATATGTTCAGAAAATGCTTTTGAAAACCATGACTAAGACATGAAAATACATAATTACAAAATCTGTAAACTAGGCCTCAAACATTGTTCTGTAGTTTCTAAACCATGAAGTATGGGTAAAATATGAAAGAGGTTTTGAAATCAGCCTGTTTGAAACAAAAACCTTTGGTTTTCTAAAGTTCATTATCACCTGCTTGGAATATCTGTTTGAACACAGTGACTAAAACATGAAAAACAGAGTGTTGGTAAACTTGTTACTTCAAGGTTGTTTTTCCTTATGTTGACTTGTATTCTCTGTAGTTCCTTAGACACAAAAACCTCTAATATATGACCACAATATATAAAAAAAAATTTACTTCTTAAAGATTAAACTGAGTAGGCCAAAATGTTGAGGGACCATTAGTGTTTGATGCAACATAATTAGGGTTTAGGTAATACTCTTCCCTTGAAGTCAATTGATCATTTTTCTATGTCTTCTGCAACCTTAGCAAGGATATCTAGCTTGTTTTGACTCCTTGTAACTCTTCTAGCAGGTTTTTATGTACTTTTATGAGCGTCTAGGGTTTCTTCCTTCTTCTTTTCAACATTCTCTATTTTCCTCTGTCTCTTTCTTCTCTTTGAAATCTGCCCTGCTTTTTCTTCTGCATCAATGATGATAACTACTTCTTTGATCTTAGGGTTCATCCTAGCTTTGAAAATTAACCTCAGTTTATTAGTAGGGCGAATGTGAGGTATTTTTTCCTAAACCATAATTTCTATTTCGGTTTCCTAATCCTCTATTTCAACTTTCTGTTGGCTTCTAGTCTTCCCTTCATAAAATTTAATCTCTGGTACTTTCAGAGGGGCTTCATCATGTTTTTCAACATGAAGGTGACTAGATTCTTCCTTAGTTTCCCATGTTGCAAAGATTCTGGTGCTGTAAACACTTCTACCAACTTTGAAACACTCTAACCGAAGGCTGTAAGACACTCAACAAGTTTCATGTACAGTAGTACTACAAATCTGGGTTTGCTAGAAAACACTGTTTTAGGGAAAACAAGGCACATTAGGGTTTGATTTAAAACGACTCAAATGGGCTAAAAAATGATGGAAAATGTCACATAATGCGGGAGCAGGACCATTATTTTACAAACCACCACTTGAGCACTAAAAAAAGATGACTTAATGGGTTGGAAACAATGTTAGTTTTTTTCCCCTAAAAGCGCTACGAAAACATTTCATAACGTCACCCGATTTTTTGCTATAGGTCAAATCACTAAGCGAAATTTTGCATAGACTTAGGGTTAGGTAAAATAGTTTTAATGACACATTTCCCTAGTCTTAGAAAACCTTCTAATGAATACAACACGCCCCTTTGATTGATTTATGACTTGAAAAAAGATAGACCGACATCATTGAATTGAAATGAAGGTGTAAACGTGATGCTAGTAGGGTATGTTGACACCTAATCTTCATGATTGGGAATTTTATGTAAATAAATAAATTGGGAAGGTGAACAGTCATCGGGAGATGAACTGAATAATCACTCCCTTTTGTATATAACAATGGGTTACCTATGGAATATAATACGAATCCGTTTTACTGCCTTTGGAGAGTTACTGCCTGGCCTGACATGGTATCAGAGCCAGTTCTAAAAATAGTTGTAACTCCCTTCATTTTTGCCACTTCCTCTGTCCTGAGCACTGCTCTGCCTCTGTCCTGAGCACTGCTCTGCCTCTGTCCATTGTTTGACCAGATATAGCGCTGCTCTACCTCTGACATGCCTAGAGATGCATTGGTGCCTCTATGCAGACCTGTCTGAGCTCATTTCGCTCTCTGCGTTTCTATGAACGTTGCCACCGTTCCATAAGTTTTTCTAAAAAAAAAACGCTATCTCATATGTGCACTGTCTGTATGTATTTTTCAAAACGCTGTCTCATAGGTGCACTGTCTGTATGTATTTTTCAAAACGCTGTCTCATATATTTAAAGCGCTGTCTGTCATTCTCCAATTCGGTCATTTCCGCCTTCAAGTTCTCAGATTCGAAGGAGCTCAATTCTAATGCATCACTCCATTCTCATTTGACTTTGGCTTGATTTTAAATACATTTAACATCGAGATGCTGTGGTGTGCGGCGAAGCTTGGCGCCCGCTCCTCCTCAATTTCTTTCCATCGCTAGTCCTGAACGAGATTCGGCCTGTCGAAGTTGCCACGACCGCTGCGTGTGTTGAACGAGATTCTGCTTGTCGGAACCATTTTCGCCACGATACGCGGGATTTATTTTTCACATATGCATACTTTTACGAAATACAGTCGTAATCATCATTGATCATTCTGTATGTAGATATTATATAATTTGGTGAATTTCTGTGGAGATTAAAGTTGCATGGCGATGCAGAATGAGATTTTCCTCCCGTTTCCCATGGTATCACGGTTCAAAGTCAAAGATTAGTGTCTATGTTTTGCCCCAGAAAGTTATAAGGTGAAACCGAGTTTGCATCATTGTAATAAGTATTCAGATAATCTTGTAAGTACTGAAGTTATTATATGAGTGAATGTATGGATGAACAACTGGTATTGTTCTGGATGCTTTTATCTAACATTAGAGGGATTTGAAGAAAATGTAGTGCATAAAGTTGTAGCGTAAGGAAGAGATTTAAAATCCTTTGAGAATGCCTTTTTGAGTGCAATTTCACTATACATCAGCAGAAGTTTTTTTTATCAACAGAAGTAATTTTTTACAGAATGCATTCAATCATCTCTATGGTAGGAATAGTTCTCACTGGCAAGGAGAACTATCCTGAATGGTCCCGGATGATAAAACACACCCCTCATCTTCAATGAGTTGTGGAAAGGAGTGTGTGTCGGAGAAGAAGACAAAGACCCAGTGCAGCCTACATCAAACAAAGAGCTCGTCATTTGGGAAAACAAGAACATCAAAGCCTATGCATTAATCGCAGCATCTGTAAATGAAGAAGTAAGTCGCCATATTTCATCATATTCAACTGCCTTTGAAGCTTTACAAAAGCTGAAAGAACTCTATGACTCACATTCTGCACTTGAAGTTGTTCAGCTAATGATTAAACTCTTCACTCTTGAATTGAAAAATAATGATCCTCTTGCTCTTGCATCTAAGGTAAAGTCTATAATGCATGATATCAAATCCACTAAGGTTGAGCTGGATATCCCTCTTATTGCTTTTCTCAAGGCACTCTATCCTACTTACTCCAATTATCTTGAGTCTTTACAAGCAAATGGAAATCTTAAAGATATAACCTTTGACTCTCTTGTGAAAAAGTTTGCTGAAAGAGAAAAAGCTTTTGGAAAGAAGACAGTCCCTGAATCTTCTGAAGAGACTGTGTGCCTTGCTCATAAAGAAAAGCATCTTGCTCAAGATTATACAAGAGGAAGAGGTGGACGAAGAGGAAGAGGAAGATACTTCAGAGGCAGGGGGGCAGACATTCTCAAGGAGAAAAGGCAGATCTGCATTGCATTCGCTGCAAAAGAAATGGATCACATGATGCTTCTACATGCAAGCTACCATGGGACAAAATTGAGCAGAAAAAAAACCAGCATAAAGGTAAAACTGATGATACAGACAAAGGTAAAGCACCTGAATCCGCTCACTATATTGAGGCACAATGTAACATTGGAGTAAATGAAGATTTGTTTAATGCTTCACTTGCTTCTTTGAAAAATGATTGGTTGCTTGATTCAAGAGCAACCTGTCATATGACTCATAGGAAAGATTTTTTTGAATATTTCACTGACAATGTTGATGGAGCAGTATACTTTGTAGATCAGTCAAAAATCAAGCCATCAGGGCTTGGCACAATCAGGCTTAAACTGTCTGGTCTTCCAAACTTTCTTCTGGATCATATTCTATATCTCCCACAACTCAAGAGAAACTTGCTGTCCTTGGTTCACATCCGCCAGCAAGGTCACTCCATTCATATGTTTGATGGAAAGCTTGAGGTAAGAAAAGCATCAGACCACTCACTTGTCATGAGGGGAATAGAAGAAGAAAGACTTCTCAAACTGCAAGGAACCTCTGCTCATGCACAACATTTCTCATATATTTCTCATCATGAAGAAGGTACACTTCCATCAAGTTTATTATGGCATGCTAGATTTGGACATTTAAACTATGACAGTCTCCGCTTATTGAAGAAAAATGGTGTTGCTGGTTTGCCTACAATTCCTAGGAAACATAAGCAATGTGATGCTTGCATTCTAGGAAAGCATAGCAAACAGTCTTTTCATGATTCACATTCAAGAGCACATAGGAAGCTTGAACTCATTCATTCAGATTTATGTGGTCCAATGCCTGTTCCTTCTGCAAATGGAAATAAATATATCATGACATTTATTGACGATTACACCAGAATGTGTTGGGTTTATTTATTGAAGAACAAATCTGATGCTTTTCAAACATTCAAGAATTTTCATAAATGGATTGAAAATGATGCACAATCTCATATTGGGTCTACTCGCACTGATAATGGAAAAGAATATACATCAAATGAATTTGAAAACTATCTTCGCCAACATGGGATCAAACATCAAACAACTGTGCCTTATAATCCCCAACAGAATGGTGTAGCAGAAAGAATGAATAGAACAATCTTGAATATGGTACGATCCATGCTTTTCTTCAAAAATGTAAAGATAATGTTTTGGGCTGATGCTGTTCTATGTGATGCATATATAAAGAATAGATGTCCATCTAATGCTATAAGAAACAAGACTCCTTATGAATTGTGGTATGGACATGTTCCTTCGGTAAAACATCTCAGGATCTTTGGTTCCACCTGTTATTCTTTGTTACCAAAGGTACATAGAAACAAACTTGGTGCTAGAAGTCATAAGTGTATCTTCTTGGGGTATTCAAACACCTCCAAAGCATACTGCCTCTATGATGAAGTAAATAAAAAGTTTGTTGTATCTAGAGATGTAATTTTTCTTGAATCATCTAAATCTGACAATGTTGTTGAGCGACAACTTGATCGCTTGGATAGATTCACAAAAACGAAATCATTTCAAGAATTTGATAATCAGATTCCACATCTTGAAGGGGGGATTCCTATTCTAGATCAACATGTGGAATCTTCTTTTGAAGAACACTCTCCCCCGAATGAAACTCCAACAACGGATGATGCTTTAAGTGATGTAATTGATAGAATTTGTAGACTCAATCTTGATTCAGTCCCAACTCAATCAACAGATCAGCCTGGACCATCTTAGAAAGGTCCCCCAAAGTGGCTGAAAAAGACACTTGAAAGTGTTCATCCTGATGAAATTGGAAAAATAGGAACCATAAATTCAAACCGGCAAAATGGAGGTGATGTAGATGACTCTAATTCACCTATTGATATGGATGTTTCTTATGATTGTGAAATGAACTTGTCTACAGATTTTGAACCAACTTCCTTCAAAGAAGCTGCTTCTCATGATGAATGGAAAGAAGTGATGCAAAAGGAGTATGATGCCCTCATAAAGAACGACACTTGGAAGCTGGTTGACCCTCCATTTGGAACCAAACCAATTGGCTGCAAGTGGGTCTACAAGAACAAGTACAATGCTGATGGCTCACTTGACAAGCACAAAGCTAGGCTTGTGGCAAAAGGTTTTGCATAGAAGGAAGGGGTCGATTATGAGGAAACTTTTGCCCCCACAGCAAAATGGGCCACCATCCAGACACTCTTTGCACTAGCAGCTCAGAACGGTTGGAAAGTCCATCAAATGGATGTAAAAACTGCCTTCTTGAATGGAGATCTAAAAGAGAATGTTTTTATGTCCCAGCCTGAAGGATTTGCTGTGAAAGGACATGAACATAAAGTATGCAAACTTGTGAAGTCCTTGTATGGCCTCAAACAAGCAACACGAGCCTGGTATGAAAAACTAACTGAGCATCTTTTGAAACTCAACTTCAATCATTTTGATCTTGATGATGCAACTTTATTTGTCAAGAAAGTTGGCAAAACAGTTGTGTATCTTGTGGTATATGTAGATGATATTTTAATGACAGGGAACAATGAAAGCTACATTGCATCCATAAAGAAGGAATTGGGGAAAAGTTTTGAAATGACTGATTTGGGCTATGTTCATTACTATCTTGGCATTGAAGTAACCCAACATCCAAAATCCATATTTCTTTCTCAAAAGAAATACATTGGAGATTTGATAAACAGATTTGGCATGATAGAGTGCAATCCTCTTTCTACTCCAATGGAACAAAACTTAAAGCTCACATCTGTTGAAGGAAAGGAATTTGAGGATGCAACAAAGTATAGACAGCTTGTAGGAAGTCTCATCTACCTCACTACTACCAGACCAAACATTTCATTTACTGTTGGAATCCTCTCCAGGTTCATGCAAAAGCCTTGTGAGGGACATTGGTCTGCTGCAAAAAGAGTTCTAAGGTACTTGAAGGGAACTCAAGACCTTGGAATCAAGTATACACAGGTGGACGACTTCAGCTTGATTGGATACTCTGATTCAGACTTCGATGGAGACAAAGAAACTGGGGTATCTACTTCAGGATATGCTATGAGTCTTGGATCAGGATCTGTCTCCTGGAGATCACGCAAACAATCAGTTCCAGCAGATTCCACAACAGAAGCAGAATACGTGGCAGCAGCTGAAGCAACGAAAGAAATTGTGTGGCTCAGGAAAATTCTTGAAGACTTGCAAGTAAAACAAGTACAATCAACTCCACTCATGATTGATAACACCTCTGCAATAAATTTTGCCAAGAACCCAAAGTTCCATGATCGAACAAAGCATATCAATACTAAATATCATTTGATTCGACATCATGTTGAGGCCAAAACAATCCATCTCCGTCATTGTTCCACAAATGAGCAAATTGTAGACATCTTCATCAAAGCACTTGGAAGGGAGAAGCTTGAACGATTCAGAATGATGCTTGGACTCACCAACATCCCTTCAGGTTTAGGGGGGGAATGTTGACACCTAATCTTCATGATTGGGAATTTTATGTAAATAAATAAATTGGGAAGGTGAACAGTCATCGGGATATGAACTGAACAATCACTCCCTATTGTATATAACAATGGGTTACCTATGGAATATAATACGAATCAGTTTTACTGCCTTTAGAGAGTTACTGCGTGGCCTGACAGGGTATGTGCCTAGAGAGGCGGTGGTTTCCAAATTTATGCTTCCAAACATTATGCTTTGATCTAGTGGAGAGATAAAACTTGTTCGTCAAGGCCTTTTTATTTTTGACAATGCTGGTTATGATGATGCTTATGAATTTGAATCCCTTCTTATGAGAATATTTATATTTGAGAGTATCTTGTTGTGTCATTATGAAGACCTCCCTAGTTAAGAGAGAGTGGTTGAAATGTAACTAGTGTCAGTCTTCATAATGTAACTCAAATATACTATTGATGTATTTATAATATTAATTTATTATACTCGTTATTATTGTTTTATTTCTAGTTAAAGCATCTTCTTCATGCTTATAGGGTCAATTGAGTCAAAAGAAATTTTATTGAGTCAAAGAAATGTAATTGAGTCAAAGTCCCATTTGGACTTCTTATAAGAAAAGGAAAATTATTTTTATTTTGAGTAAAAAGAAGGTCACCATGAGACCAAGCCGACCCTCCTTGAACAAGTCGGCCCTAGGGGCAGCTATTCAACCCTCCTGTACGTGCATATATAGAGGAAAACTCGACCACTTTGGAGACTAATCACTCACTCATTCACATTGATTTCTGTACAAGAAGGAGAATAAAATCAACGAAAGTGAAAAGAGAGAGAGTTAAGTTAAAAGAGAGAGAAAATTCAATTTTCTAGCTTGTTTCTGTTTACACGTGGTGAATGTACTTGAGCAACTCTATGAAATTATAGGTTTGAAACTTTAGGTTCAGACTATAGGTCTGAAATTTTGTGATTTGACCAGATTTGGCAATGTTTGACCAATGTTGAATTTTTTGACTTTGACTTTGTTGGAGGAGACTTGGAGGAGAGCTGACTTGGGATCTTTGTGGTAGTCTTGGTCTTGGTCTTGGGTCTTGGATATCTCACTTTGATCTTATTCTATAACAAGAAGATTTTTAGGTTTTCCCCCTTGTGGGGTTTTCCCTAGCTCGGAGCCTAATTTCTGGTGTTCTTTTCCTCTTTGTGATCTTTATGTTTTTGGTAGTTGCTTGATAAAGAGAACATAATATTAATAAGAATCGAACAAACATTCACAAGTAATTATCAAGTTAAGAAAAATAATCATTAACTATAAGCATCTTGGTTTCTCAACACTTACCTTGGTCTATCAACCATATCAAGGCTTTGAGGAAAACTTCATATGAAGGCAACTCAACATTCAAGAAGTCATGAGAAATGGATGGGGCAATGACCCAAAACTAATCATATTCCATATCATGATGGAGACTCTGATCATGGCTGGAAAATTATATCAAGAAAGACTCACAAATGTTGGGACTTGAGGAACTATGATATTGATATAAAACTCAAGAGGTAAATCATATCCCCTTAGGCGAATTGGGGTAAGCAACGTCTCCCATGCCCCCACTGGAGAAATCATTTGATCAACTGTTGGGACCATTCCCCAAGAACGAAAACATGAGCATAAAGGTCCCTTGTCGTAAGTAATTTAATTTTGAGGATATGATGCCACATAATTCAATTATGGTGGGGTAGAGTCTACTTGAATACTAGGAACATATGAAAAGGTAGTTTGAGCTAAATCCAAATTAGGATGTGTTATATACCTAGGGGGGATAATATGGGGTACCAAGGGAGGTACCCAAGGTAATAATGTAATAATGGGATGGGCCATAGTAATAAATAAGGTGGTTAACCCATATCATGTAAGGGATCACAAGTAGTTAGTAATAAGGTAATGGGCCCATGGTATTAGTTTGATGGTATGAGGGAACCATGGTAATGACCCATGGTATTGTATGTATGAGGCCTATATAGAGGCTAGAGACTCCACATGGAGAGATGTCAAGGAATTGTGTCAAGGATTATTGTATGAACATGCATATGGCTTGTGGAGTGTTCTCCTTCCTTAAGGAGTGAATGTATGGTGTTGCCCTACCTTAAGGGTTTAATCAATAAAGAATCATTTCATATTATTTCTGGGTTTATTTGCATTGCCTTATATTTTCATATCAGATCTATAATATTTCTGGGTTAGATCTATAACAAGTGGTATCAGAGAACTTTCTTGGGCAAAAGTGGAGAATTTTTATTTATTTATTTTTGCAGGATTTCAGGGGCAGCGAGTTTGCAGATCAGATCTGTACGTTTTGGTGCAATATCTACAAAATATAATTACAGATCTGGATTATTTGTGAAAAAATATCTGATTTCAAAAAAAAATTGGTTGAATCGGAGTCCGGATGAAGGAGATATCGCTGATCTAAAAATCATTGGGGTTGTAGACAATTTTTCAGGGCAGCGAGTTTGCGGCGCAGATCTGGACGTCCTGGTGCAAGATATACAAAATCTAATTTATATCTGGATTCTTTGTGAAAAAATACCCAATTAAAAAAAAAGCAGTCGAATCAGAGTCCGGATGAGGGAGATATCGCTGATTTAAAATCAGCTCTTTTTTGCAGAAATTTTGGTGACGGTGGGAGAGTTGCAGCGCAGATATGAAATTCCAATGCCCAGATCAGGATTTCTATCACATGGGCAGATGCATAATGATTTTTCCATTTCTGAAAACATGTCATAATAGGGATTCTGAGCAATATTGACAGAATTGTGGCCATTTCAAATTTTCGCCAATTTTTTTTGTGATGGCAGGCCAAGATCAGAGTTTGAGGGACTTATATATTTGATGACTCTCATCCAGCTAAATGGCTAGCACAAATGGAGAAATGTTTTAATTTGAATTACATCATGGATGATGAAACTCAGCTGAGAATGGGAAAAATGTACTTGGACAATGAAAGATGGCAATGGTGGCAAAGGCATCAACATTGCTATCAAAGGCCCTTGACTTGGGACATATTCACAAAAGCTATTATGGACCACTTTGACTGTAAAACTAATCTTGTGGATAAGCTCACACAGACAGACACACAACCTAGCAAAGATTTTATTTTTACAGAAAAGAAGGAAACCAAGGAACCTAAAGGGTTATTTTCTGCTGGTATCTCCTTATTGCAGGTTCATGGATTGATTCAGAAAGAGAAGATCATTGTTTCTATAAATCCTAGTTGCAAGAATAATTTCATCAATGTTAATTTGGCAAAAAAATTGCAAGTTCCTGCAAAACACATTGAAAACACACAGGTGGATGATGAGGATGTTCAAGTGTATAAGGATTTGAAGATTTCTATGGATAAGTATGTGTTGCATGGTGATTTTTATACTTCAGATATGGATAACATAGATGTTGTTTTGGGATACCCTTGCATGGAATCAGTGGGTACTATCAATATTAATGTACAGAAGAAATTCCTGAAGCTCTGGTATAAAAATAAGAAAATTACATTGCAAGATATTTCCATTAATAAACAGGTAGAGTCCAAGGAGGCTGAAGCAGAAGATGTTCCAGGGACTGACATATCAGATGATGAGCTAGTGATGATCGACAATCAAACACAAATAGAGGCTGAAGTAGAAAAGGTTACAGGTGCTGATACATCAGATGAGGGCTCAGTGGTTGAAGTAATATTAGAAGATAAGACACCACAGCAGGCACCACAACATGCACCAGATCACAGTCAGGCTCCAGTAAGGGGTGAATTAAAGAAAAAGACACCGTGGGTTAAAACTTCAACATATTATCACCCACATCACCCCACAAGACAACAACCAAGAAGATGGCAACCAATTAGCCACAAGGACAACAACCCCCGCAGGACAGATAGAGAGGAGCGAAGATCCACCTACTACACATCCACACAGAAGAGCTACCACGGTCAACTTCCATCTCAAGCGAGCGAGGCACCAGCGAGACCGAGGGTTCACCTTTCTCTTGGATGGATAGATGCACGTGCATGGTACCAGTGGACTACTCTTTTGAGTAGATCTTATTATTTGTGTTCTTCCCATGTTTCAGGGACGAAACATGCTAAGGGCGGTGGAATGTTATATACCTAGGGGGGATAATATGGGGTACCAAGGGAGGTACCCAAGGTAATAATGTAATAATGGGATGGGCCATAGTAATAAATAAGGTGGTTAACCCATATCATGTAAGGGACCACAAGTAGTTAGTAATAAGGTAATGGACCCATGGTATTAGTTTGATGGTATGAGGGAACCATGGTAATGACCCATGGTATTGTATGTATGAGGCCTATATAGAGGCTAGAGACTCCACATGGAGAGATGTAAAGGAATTGTGTCAAGGATTATTGTATGAACAGGCATATGGCTTGTGGAGTGTTCTCCTTCCTTAAGGAGTGAATGTATGATGTTGCCCTACCTTAAGGGTTTGATCAATAAAGAATCATTTCATATTATTTTTGGGTTTATTTGCATTGTCTTATATTTTCTTATCAGATCTATAATATTTCTGGGTTAGATCTATAACAGGATGATGGTTTTCAGATACAAGCTAATCGATAGTGACACTGCTTCCATTGTGAGGAAAATACATCACTCAAAAGAGTGTAGACACCATAACATTCATATTAAATACATAATAATTCCCAAGGACCGTATTGAAGTCCAGTGAGCCATCCACCACCGCCATATCGACAAAGACACTATTCCCACCTAACATGATAAGAAACCAAGTTAGAATCCCCAGATATTTAAAAAGCATTCTATAGAAATCTAACAAACGGCTAATAATTATCTCAATCTTTTGAGAACCAACACTTTTCGAAGTTGAGGAGGGTAAAATACTTGTAGAGGCTCCTTTATCTACTATACATTGGTAAATGTTTTGTAATAAACTCCAACCTTTATTTGGAAAGGTGTCGAATAAGGAAGGTGAGGCTCAACAAGATTTTTCCAATTAAAGGAGACACTCCTAGAAATTGAAGGGGGTATGTTGGAAATCAATAGAATTCTCACTTATCTAGAAGACTTGAAACTAGAAATTAAGAAGACATGATTAGTAGACACTTCACCCGTCAAAAGAGGAGTGGGAATTACCAAAGATTGCATTGGATCGATCACTTCATCATCCAATGATTGAATAGGTTTCTAAGAAATCATAGGTGGTCCATGAATATAAGATCCTTAATATAGGGAGCACAGTCGTTGTACAACTGAAATATCATGGCATAAAGAAGTAAGGTGATCTCCCTTATAAATATTACAATGGAACTTAGGCTTAAATTTTCTTCATCTAGGTCTCTTAGTAATATTACTACCCCCATCATGACTTGTAGTGGCTAGTTGCACGCCACCAACATGATTCATAATGGTTGGTTTGTCATCTCCACTTTGAATTGTAGTGACCAAAATATTTCCCCCGATATGACATACAATAAATGGTTGCTCACCTCTAGCATGACTCGTAGTGACTGGTGGTAAGTCACCAAAATGACTCAGAGTGGTTGGCGACTCTTCTCCAATATAACTAGTAGTGACTAGACCCATGGTCCTAACATGAATTATAGTAACTAGTTGCTCACCTCCAACATGACTCACAATTATTGGTGGTAAGTCTCCAATAAGACTCATAATGGTTGGTGACTCTTCTCTAGTATAACTAGAAGTGACTAGACTCGTGCTGCGAGCATGGCTTGTAGCAGTTGGTTTCTTACCTCCAACATGACTTGCAGTGGTTGGTGGCATGCCCCCAACAAGACTTCCGTTGGTTGTTGACTTTTTGCCAATATGACTAGTAGTGAATGGGATTCTGTCTTCAACATGACTCACAATGGCTTGGGACTTTTCTATAGGTCTTTGCTTCTTCTTCTTATTCTACCTCTTTCTACTCCTTTTACACTTTTTGTTACTAGTAGCTAAACTTTCACCATATGAGGTAGAAAGAGGAGGCACAAATTTCATTGGCAAGGAAGATGAAGTGTTAACATCAATGTGATGCCCTCAAAACAAGGTACTTAATTGAGAAGCTTCAAGAGAATTTGGAATATTCAGATTAGACTCAACCAAATTGATATTTCAACATTCAATCCAGTAATATTCAAGGTGGCCATCAAGGGGGCACCAACATTTCCAAATAAAGGAAAAGCACAAGGATCCACTTTAAAAGGGGTCCGTCGGTTAGTATCCTCAATAACATTTGCCATAAATGTAATATCCACCATTTCTTCCTTGGTGGGATTGTTCAATGCAACTTGAGTCTCTTTAACTAAATTTAAAGGAAGAGAGTCACTATGGTTAAACCTTTGCCCTTAAGGAGGTGAATTCATACTTTCAAGCATAATAAGTTGAGTCTATTTAGACCAATGGTGCAGTTGTTTAGCCACTTTGAATCAAAGATTGAAAGTGAAAAGGGGGGGACAACCTAAGTCCAAATAAATAAATATAGCACACCACTAAAAATATCTAATGAAAATAACAACAAGTAAGCCACTTTAACAAATCCTAGTTTAGGGTGCATAGGACCTAAAAATAGAGTAATAAAGAAAGGAACAAGAAGCACCTTAAAAAAACATGATCCGAATGGAAATTGGCAGCCACCCATGGTATTCATCAACCCATGATATTTATCCACTCATGGAATATACCCATGGTATTGTAAGTGGCATCCACCACCCAAGGTATTTATCCATCCATGGAATTTACCCATGGTATTGTAAGTGGCATCCACCCTTGGTATTCATTCACCCATGGTATTGTAAGTGAGATCCATCCATGATATTCAATCATACATTGTATCCACCCACCCATGGAATTTACCTATGGTATTATAACTAAAAAATTACTATAAGTAACAAGTCGCATTTTGTAAAATGATAGTTTGTCCACCACAATGTAGCCTTTATGGTTATTATCTGTTTTAATAATTTTTTTTTTTTTTTTTTTTGTTTTTTGTTTTTGTGGTTTTGTTTATTATGTGCTCTCCTCTTTTTCTTTTGGAATTTCAATTTTTTAGATCTTGGGGGCCTCCCCCCTCAAGATCCATTTCAATTTTTCTGAGCTTGGGGCCTACCCCCAATATCTGGATGAGTGGTATCAGATTCAGGTTACGACTCCATGGGAATGAGGGTTTGACGCATATTTCAATTTCAAAGTTTTGCAACAATATTCAACAAACTTCATGCACGTTCTACGACCTCCACATAGAAATTTCTTGGGAAAAATGGGAAGATATATATATATATTATTTTTTCTTCGCAGGATTTTTTTGGGCGGCGTGTTTGTAGATCAGATATGAAACTTTTGGTGCAAAATTTACAAAAAATAATAGTAGATCTAGATTCCTTGTGAAAATAACCCAAATTCAAAAAAGAAAATGACGGAATCAGAGTTCGAATGAGGAAAATATCGCTGATTTAAAATTAGCTGTGTTGCAGAATTTTTTCTAACGGTAATTTGTGGATGTCAACCCTCTTATCATTTTTTTGCAGTTTTTGTGCAAAATTTCAAAAACATGATTGAAGATCTGAGCTCCTCTTGAAAAATCATCCAATTAAAAAAAAATAAATAAAATTGGTCAAATTGGAGTTCAAATGAGGGAGATGTCGTTGATTTAAAATCAACGATTTTTTAAGAACTTTTGTGACAACGGGACAATTACAGCGCGAATATGAGTTTCCAGAGTGTCCAAATAGGGATTTAAATTACATGGGAAGATGAAAAATGGTTATTCTATTTCCAAAATCAGGTTATAATAAATATTATGAGTTATATTGAACGAGTTATGCCCATTTTAAATTAGCTTTTATATCTGGAGAAACATTCGAAGCGGGTTCCCTTTGGAGACGTGCCTTCCCACCTTGCTTTAGTAGGCATCTGCTTCACATTCACCAGTTTCAACATTGCAACATTCATCTTGGGTTCATTGGAGACGTGCCCTCCCACCATAGGCTATGTAGGTAGTTGGTACTTCATCAACAATCAAGATCACAATTATGGGTCAACCATACAAAATCCTTGTCATAGAAGTCCATTTTCTAGTCCACACACTGTTAGTATCACAGTTGGTCACAAGAATTACATGGTATCTCTATCATCGTATCTCCATTTTTCATGGTTATGGGTCATCCACAAACCCATACTTCAGCGAAGTCCATTTGCTGGGCAGCACACTGTCAATATCACAGTTTGTCACAAGCATTACATGGTATCTCTATTCTCGGATCTTCATTCATCATGGTTATGAGTTAAACACACAAAACCCCTCTCTTCAGTGACTCTTAATATTCAACAAAGGCTTCTTAGGAGGGAAATTCATGCAATGGGGACCATTACTTCTTAAGGAGGGAGGAATGATCTGAATGGAAATTGGCATCCACCCATGGTATTTATCCACTCATGGAATATACCCATGGTATTGTAAGTGGCATCCACCCATGGTATTCATCCAACCAAGGTATTTATCCACACATGGAATTTATCCATGGTATTCATGCACCCATGGTATTTACCCATGGAATTGTAAGTGAGATCCACCCATGGTATTCAATCGCCCATGGTATATACCCATCCATGGAATTTCCTTGTGGTATTATAACTAAAAAAGGACTATAAGTAAAAAGTTGCATTTTGTAAAAGGACAGATTGTCCACCATAATGTAGCCTTTACAATTATTATTTGTTTTAGTAAAAAAAATTTCTTTGTGGTTTTGTTTATTGTGTGTTATCCTCCTTTTCTTTAGACATTTCAACTTTTCAGATCTTGGGGGCCTCCCCCCAAGATCCATTTCAATTTTTTAGATATTGGGGGCCTCCCCCCAAGATCCGGATCAAAGCAATCTTGGGTTGATGACGGCCCAAGACCTACCAACAAATGTATCAGAAATAGTTGCATTGATCTCTTGAAATAGTCATGATTGGTGCAATTACCCATGCTTCATAGAGCACCATCTAGGAGCACTATAGTAGTGATGCAATGTCTACTTTAGGTACCATACACATGCCCCCTATTTTCACCTAGGTGGAACCTATGACACACAATAAGGATGACAATTTATAATCAATGACTGAGGGGTATGATCATTAGTTAGAACCACACACATGGGTAGGGTAACTTAGCCTGGAAATTCATGAAGGGAAAATCCATATAGGATCACACCTAATGTAAGTCCCTGTATGTACAATATTCCACAAACATCAAGATGAGCTAGAAAGGGGGTAATGCCCTTCACTTACACGAACATGACCTAGTGCTTAAATCTCGTGTTAAAGGAGCTTCGCCAATAACACCTATACAATATTGGAATTTAACCACTCGTTCATAAAATTTTATGTTTATTTTAATGGCCTTGGAGAGTTACCTCCCAACCCTAATTCAAGGCTAGAAAACTCCTAGACTTATTTGTGTTCTTAGTAAAAGAAATAGTATAGTAGATTTTAGTTTTAAGAATTAATTTAAAGGGATGTTATTTACTCAGGGTTATTGAAATTAAACTTATGATGTTTGATACTATAAAATAATAAATTTATAAGAACACTAGAAAATAAATCTTCACACATATCTTTTAATGAATTCAACTTTAGGCAAGCATAAAACATGAACAATTCTTACCCAAATTGCAAGAAAGCAATAGAAGCAAATATAATGTCATTTTTTATTATTTATTTTTCCTTTAAAATGAACATTAATGTACCTAATGTTATAAATAAGAATGAACCTTCACCTACAATAGAACTTTCTATTCAATACAACAAAAACAACATTGCAAAATGTGAAAATCCAAGGAAAAAATGAGAAAAAATGTTAATTTGGGACGTATATGCTCCTCTTCTTAGTGAAATATGCTTACACACACACTTTTTATCAATGAAACACATGTATATGTGCATCAATCATGAAGGTAACCCACTTATATGTCTTGACATAAGTAAAAAATTGATTGAAAGGGAAAAAAGCTACCAAAAAATGGCCGATGCAACTATTGGGAAGGAAAATTGCAAGCATACACACTCTTCAATAGGACAAAGCGTGTATATTTGCACTTTATATAAATGGAAAGTGTGTACAAACCAACATTTGGAGAAAAAATCACAAATAGCCCAACAAAAAAACACCTGAAAAGTGACCTACAAACAAGCAAGCAAGGTATACTATTCTCAAATGCACAAACAAAAAGTGACACACCCAAATGATTTTCTTTTACAAAGGAATGAATGAAATGAAGCAAAAAAGTAAATAACATACTAACACAAATTATTGTTTTATCTTTTGTGTTTTTTGCCTAAGAAAGAAGCAAAGCAAAAGAAAGAAGAAAGAACCCTAATGCAAAGAAGCAACTTTTTCTTTTTCATCTTTTAAAGCAAAAGATGCTAAAGAGAAAGATAATAAGATTTCTAAAAGAGATATTCAGTTTCAGAAAACAAAACAAAAGTACTTTAGAAACCAAAAAAATCAATCCCAAAAGAATTCTTTTTGAACAAAAGCACTCTTTAAAGGCTTGGAGATCCAACATCCATAATCAAAGAACAATGTAAACTATCAAACAAGAATTATACTGAGATTTTTTTGAGGTAGCAAAAAATCATCTGATTTTGAAAAGTGTTGATTCAGAATACACCTTTTTTTGGAGCATATTTTTGACACTTTTTTTTTTTTTTTTTAAATGTTAGTGATTTTCAAGGTGATTTTGAAAAGTGTTGATGCGACATCAACCCCCTTTTTTAGATGGCTTATTTTTGTCACTTTAAATTTTCTACTGTATTAAGTGTGGATAATTATTTTTTAAATTTAACAATTTTTGAAGTAGTTTTTTTCTTCTTCTTCTTCCCTGAGATATTTATTTTTAAGTGTTTTTTCATGTTTGTGTTTTTTGTTTTTCTTTTCAATCTTTTTTTTGTAATGAAATATTCGTTGCTTTGAATAGTTACAAAAAAGGTCAATAAAAGTTATGATTTTCTATATATTTATGTATCGTTAATTAAAATTTCAATGCACATCGAATAATTGTCACTAAAAAGCCAATAACTTTAAACATTTGAAGAAAAATACACATTTTGAGACTTTTTTTGCTAAAAATGGCATGTCAAACAAACAATTTTTATGGGAATATTTTAACAAAAAAGTTTAAAAAATAACAATTTTTATGAATTTTATGTAAAAAATTAATAATAATCACATTTTTTTTCAAAAAATAATGATTCACATAAAACCAAAGTGAAAATCAGATAATACAAATATTAATTGTATAACAATAATAATTGAATACTTATTCTTCTCATAAAATTTCAAAGTTAAAACATAACAAGTATAACTAATGAATAGTTCTCTAAATTAAGCTTGATTTGCAAACATAACTTATATTTGATCAATAATATCATATAATCGATGCCTATCATCTTCTAGAGTTTCATTACTGTCTTCTTCCATAATATTATGTACTTCAGTTTGGTAATTTTTCTCTTATGATGGATCTTTGATGTCTGCAAATCTCCCAAAATATCCCTTCCCAATCATTCCATCTAATGGTGGTCAAGGTTCCTTTGCCTTTTTTGGAACACATTATTCACTATAATCCCCTTTTCTCAAATCAACTTCTTGCATTGCATCTCGAAGAAATTAAATAACATTGATTCTTTGCTGAGTAAAATTGCATTGGAGTGAGTTTTTTTCAATGACAATGCAATTTCTTCCTTTTTGTAGGCAATATGCTATTGTTGTACCTAATCGTCAAATACAAAAGAAATAAATAAGTAAATTAGTATAAACATATAAAAAAAATATTGAAATTCAATTTTATATAATAAAACATACATCAACCTAAGAATAAATCCAAACCCAATCTCCTTCATTTGAAGATAAATCTATAAGATAGTTAATTAATGCTTGTGGTTTTTGATAAATGTTAACTATCTCTCCTTTTGCATCATTATCTTTTTATGTTTTTTTTGACAAAAGCATCATGAACTAATACTTGGCTATGGCTCTTTCCATATACTTAATTAAGAAGAATAGACTTATAGTTATAATGTTTTTCTAACATTCAACATGAATGAACTCACAATCACTTATAATTGGTTGATCTCTGCAACCAATAAGATTTGAATGTTACTTGTAACATGAAATAGTAAAAGTTCAATTAATTTGTATATAAAGTTACATTTTTTTAACATTAATCAAACATACAATTTCAATGTCTTACCATGTAAGTTGCATCCTTGAGTTTGCTTTTCCCTTTAAGCTTGATAATAACATTGCAAATTGTGTGTTTGAATAAAATGTCACAAATCTCCTAAATGGTGATGTTGTGACTTGTTGAAATCTCGTAACCAATTTACTAAAAACTTCATAACTATAAGGCTCACTATCATATGCAATGTTTGCGAAATTGAAACCACGAGGAATATTTGTAATAACTAGGGAATACTCCCTTTTAGGTATGAGTTTTGCAATGTCTTCACAATCATCTTGTATTATTTGATATTGGATATTTTGGAGTCTGTTAGTGTCAGTCTCTCCAGCCTTCCTCCAGTGATCAAACGTGCTCTTACAAAGTGATTTTGAAGTGTCAAGGTCAAATTTTGTCATTTCAGTGAGTCCTCAAGAAAAAATTTGGTCACTAGGCATTAGGTCTAGGGTTTGCTTTCACTCTTTTCAAAGTTGCCCAAATGCCCATCTATGTCACTATCCAGCTGAGTCTATCATCATTCATAGGGTTTTCATCATCATGTCAGTGTCTAATGAGTCATTTTACACCTTGTTCATGCTTCAGTGGCACCTAGGCAAGGTCATTTCCCTCTCCTAGGGTGTTGAGGGCAATTTCTCTTGGACGGTCAAGTCATCGGAAAAACTTGTTTCCTGATGTTCATACACCTTCCCCTATCCTTAAAGTACCTTATAAAACACTTCCCATCCCTTAGATCCGCTAAAATCCTCATTTTTGCACAAACCCTAGTTTCTAGCTACAACCTGGCAATTTTCTAGGTTTGGCCTGTGTTTCGCCCTTTTGGACCCCTTCCCCTCACTAAATATTTGAGATTCCCCTTTCCCCTACTTCCTAACATCCCTCCATACTCCCCAAAATTTCCCCAATAATTTAGAAGCCCCTTATCCCCTTCATTTCGCTTCATTTCGACAAAATTCCTTGTTTCACACATCGGGACAAGTTTCACTCAAATGATGTTTCAGAGCAATCAAAGATGAAATTTGGAAAACTGAGAGAGGTTTTTGTCCAAAACATGCCAAGGAAGAAAAAAATCCTTCAATTTTTACACAGGTGTCATGGTTTGAGAGAAATGTCAAGAATATCGTTGCCTCAGGAGAATCAAAGACACCTCTGAAGTGACCTTGGGAAAATCAAGTTTTCTCCTAGCTTGGTTGGCCAAATGATTTTCTTGATGGGTAAAATGATAACTAGACACAAAGAGCTTTCCAATGAGCTATCATGAGCTCAATTTGGGGTTGAGGAAGGCATTTAAAAGTTGACTGCAACATCACTCTTCCTTGAGGCAGCCTCATTTGGCACTTTTTGATCAGTCTTGGGAGATTTGATTTTTTACAGGTCAAATGAACTCCAAATTGAAACATTCCAATTGGGTTGGAAAGTAGACTCAAATACCTTTCCAACGAGCTATCCTGCACCTGATTCTGACACTAGGAAGGCCTCCAAAAGCCTCCTAAAAGGCGCGCGACCCGTTAGGCACCCTCTGCCAGTGCAAAAATTACACTGGCGCGACCCGTCAGGGGCGCGCGACCCGTCAGGTTTTTCTCCATAAAAGATTTGCCAGTAAACTTGCCAAGGAGCCAAAAATTTCCAAATTTTGTAAGGTAGGCCCTCTACACTTCAATTTGGTTTTTGGTTATGATTGAAGGCCCTCATGCTTGTGTTTAAGAATCAAATTGTGCAAGTGGAAGAGGCTTCATATGACTGCAATATTAATGGTTAAAATGTGCTAGGGTTTGTGCTGTTTCAATGTTTTTTCCCTTTGTAATTGTTTCCCTCCTTCCCCTTTCCACTCACATTTGTATTTATATCTATTCTCCCATACTATTTTATAAATAAAATGCAAACCCTCCCCTCTCCCTAATCACTAAAAATGCAAACCTTATCCCTCTCCCAAATTCAAACCCTAATCTTGCTGCACCATATGCATGTGTACACAAGAATTTGTTGGTGAATATGTAAAGAGTTTTGTGAATATGTTTCCCTATCTTCCCCTGTTAATGCATGTATTCATATTCCCATATGTTCACTTTCTATACATGTATTCCCATATGCAGTGATTTTTGCAAATGATTTCCCAATATTCCTGATTATAAACATGTATTCCTATATGCAATAATTGTTTGCAATGCTTTCCTTAAATTCCCTATTATATTCATATATTCCCAATTCCTTGTAAAAAGGTCCCTCCCCTAACATTTCCCTCATGTCCTTGTCCCCTTGAAACAACATAGAATTCAACACTTTTAAAGGCAGAAACATCATTGTCCACTCTGCTCCTCAAACATGTCAGAAACCGAAACATATGAGCAGAGTGATGACCAAGCATCAGTGTCTGAGATTGAGGAACAGAGGAGGCCACATAGGGGTGGTAAGAGTGGTCACCATGTAAGAGAGGAGCCCACCTTTTTGACTTATTTGCAGGCTTGTCCACTTGCAGTCACATGTTTCCGCCACATGTCATGTTATGAGATTTGCAAGAGGCTATGCTTATCCGGGTCAATGCACACTTGGAGAGGCTGTTGTCTAAGGCCAACCAAGATAAAAAGTTGCTGAGGAACATGAAGGACCATTATTGGGCACGGATGCACGTGTACAAAGCAAAAGTGAAAATGCTTCAAAGGCGGTTGACCGAGGCACTAATAGGGAAAAAGAAGACCAATCCACTTTGTATCTTGGTTGAGGCTTCACTTAAAGATCATGGCACTCAATAGCCTAGCCACAGCTCAAATCCCAAATTTTTTTGAGAATTTTGGGTAATTTTGGCATTTTTTGGTAATTTACAGGTTTTGGCTCTTTAACGGGTCTCACCCCCGGTGAGACCCTTTGTCATGGCAACTCCTTTTCACAAAAACTCAACATTTCCTGATTTTTTATGCAAAGTTACATATGCCCATGGATGGACTTGAGTTTTTATGGAGTTTTGGGCCTCCAGAAGGTCAAAATACATGAAAAATTTGACTTTCTGCCACTTTTTTGAACTACAGAAAGTTTTCTTGGAAGAATTGGTTTTTGACAGGGCAAATGAACTCCAAATTCAAAAATTCCAGTTGGGTTGGAAAGTAGACTCACAGACCTTTCCAACAAGCCAACTTTTGCTCAATTTGGCCACCTGAAAGTTCCTCAAACAGAGCTCCAAAGAGGCGCGACCCGTCAGACAGGGGGGCGCGACCTGTCAGGCAGTTTTTTGCCAGATTGCACTGTACAGCCCAGAAAACGCAGATTTGACTCAGTTTGACTTTTTGGGGTTGAAGATGATTATCTTTGATGTAATTTTTGTAACTCTAAGACACTTTTACTCTTGTTTAACACTTCTAGAAGATTCATTCATGAAAAGGGTAAATAATAAATGAATGAATTGGTTTCCAAGTTTATAGAGGCAAGTTGTTTTGACTGCCTAGATTTTAGTGCTCAGTTTAGAATTAGTTGAAACATCTCCTAGAAGGATGAGCTCGACCCCTAGAGGCAAGGGAAGAGGTTGGCTTGCCTATATTATGTATTTTCTTAATTATTTTCAAGGGTTGGAAGGTTGGACTCTTGAGGGAGAAGCTATCATTGTATTATTTCACTGTATCTCTGCAATTTTTGGCTAAGGAAGACCAGGGTTTTGCAGTCCTCTTTGGGATTCTTGTGGACTCATGTGTTGATGGTGTGTTTCTTAATTTTCTTGTAAGTGTGTTTATGTGATTCATCTCCTTTCTTTCCTTCTGCATATTAAACAAATGAAGTGTTAAAGTAAGAATTCATGCTTGCCATGCTCTGCTTTTAAACTTGTTTAATTTCTATGTTTTCTACTGTTTAAGGAGAATTCAAAGTATTATTTGCTCTCCTTAGCTCCTCACCGGTCTTTTCCATCCACTCACCTCAATCAAAGGCATCAATACGGTCTCCTACCTCGCCCCAAAGAACCCCCTGCAGAAACTGTGTCAAATCCCCGCACCCAAAATTGCCATCCCCTCAATTTGCCACCAAAAACCCAAAAAACCCCAAATCAACCTTTTTAATTAGTTTACTAGCCTAATATCAGTGTTACCTTGTTGGGCATCTCATCTATTGAAGATTTTACGAGATAGATCGGAGAGAGCCTTCTCCTGCCCCGTAGGGCTAGCTACGAGGCTAAATGGTTTGATGTTGCCTTGAGGTTTACCTTTCTCAGCCTGAGGTGAAATTTCAAGCGCAAACATATTGGCGACCATACTGGGGGCAAAAACTTGTTTGTGGATTGATGTGTTCGTTTCATAAGTCTTAGATGGAGCCTGAAGTTATGCCAGGTAGCCTTTGAAACGCTTTTGCTTTGCATAAGCGGAAGTAGATAAATGCTGCTTCAGTCAATCTCCGTGAGCTTGTGAATACAACACTTCATTTGCATTTTACCCCAGTACATGTATCAAGTTAAGATCTGATTGTTGATGGTGGACAACGATCAGACACTTGAAAGGCTGAAATCATTCACTTGGCGACTCTAAATCACTTTGAGATCAGATCCAAAGACTCCACTGGAGGATGATCCCAACAAGCAAAAACATGAAAGGACAACATGCACAGATCAGGTATTCAAGTTGGAATTTCATCCAAGACATTTTGTTCTTTGTCATAAATTATTTCTTCTCTTTTCCCAAGAATGTCAAGAAGTCTTTGCAAAGTATATTGTATTTGAGAAGAGATCCTCGGCCTGCAGTTGACTCTTTCCCTTTGAAAAGTGTGAAAACCAAAGATTTGCATGCCTTTGAGCTTGATCAAGATCCTTTTTCCGAATTTTGTGATGACCATCTTCGAATTGATGAGCCCCAAGAAACCAAGACTGATTCTATACCTGCTGTACATACCCCTACACCTTCCAGATCGGTATAAACCTCTTGTTTTACCTCCTGTTCTTCATGCTTTCCCCAAAAACTATGATATATACTTGCTGAGGTTCGATGGTGAAAGTAAGAATGTCAACGCTGAGCAACATGTGCAGAATTTTGAGAATTTTATTGACCTTTTTGAAGTTGATAGCGAAGATGTTAGTATAAGGCTTTTTGCTCTTTCTTTGCAAGCCAAAGTGAAGAGTTGGTTCAAAGCCCTGCCTAATGCAAGCATTTCATATTTCCAGCAGTTTGTCAAAGTTTTTCTCGACAGGTGGATGATCGGACAGAACCTTTTGTTGATTGTAGAAGAGTATAACCAGCTGAAAATATTGCCAGGGGAGACAGTACAACAGTTTTCAGCCAGATTTAACCAAGTTTATTATTCGATGCCAGTTGATATAAGGCCTACTCCTAGATCTGCTCTCTTGCACTATCCGGGTGCCTTTGATCCGGAGATGGAGTTTCAGCTGAGAGAAAGGGATATTGCAACACTTCACGAGCTGCAAAACAGTGCAGTAAATGTAGAAGTGCATCTGCTGATCCGAAGGGCAAGGTTGAAGGAAGAAGAGATGAAAAACATAGATCCGACCGAATCGACATCTCTAGAGGTGAAGCTTGATATTTTGGTAAGTGCAGTGGAAAAGATGATTGACAAGATCAACGCAAGAAATGCTTATGATGTTCAAGCTCATGGCTCGCTGATTGAAGAAGAACAAGTTGCTGATCCAAAACATTTTGTTTCTTATCCTGGTTGTCATAGATCTGATAATGATTGTTTTGTAGATCACCTTGGAGAAGAAAGCACTGTTGATATGACATGTATGCTTGATGATGTGTTTTATACTGATGATTTGCCTCAGTTTGATCAGTATGATGATGATTATGTTCTCCAAACAGAAGCTAATCTTGCAGACGAATCAACAACTAGTTTGTGGGAGGAAAAAGTTCATTTTCAGAAGCTTGAATACAATGTTCAACCATCACATATCAGCTATGACATTGACGAGGAAAGTGCATCAAAGTTTGAAGTAAGTGAAGGATCTTTGCCTTTTTGTTTTGATTCGTTTCAGTTCATCAGAGATAAATACCATGCAATCAGAAATCAAATGTCAACAAAACTTGATTTGAATCATCTTGAGAGCAAAGGAAATTTTGTTCAAGACTTCTCATATTGAGATTTGCAACCCCGGGAAGCCATTGATTTTCAAGTTGCAGATGAAGACTTGGAAGTGCACACACATAATTTAATGATTCAAGGTGACTTCGTACCATTCTGTTTTGAATCATTTCAGTTTTTGAAGGATAGATTGCACGGTAAATATTCAAATGAACAACCTATAACAAATCGGCAATTTTTCATTGTTAATGTTGAGGATGAGACATATAACAAAATTATTGAGCAGCCTGTAGCATCAGATTTGCAGCCACCAAATGAACTTGAAGGGAAGATTATAGATGAAGTTGTGGCAGGCAAAATACATGATTTGATGATGCAGGAAGATTCTATACCCTTTTGTTTCGAAGCATTTCAGTTTATAAGGCAGAATCTTCGTAAAATCTCTCAAGAAAAAGATGAACAGCTAGAAGGATGTCATACATTTTCAATGGATGCATTACAACAGTCTTTTCACGTTTTTCATGATCCAATAGCTGATGTTTTGGATGAGGTTTGCAGTCAAAGTCTTTCTCCATTGACTACATGTGAGCTTGAAACACGTGCTGATATGAATTTGATTTGGCAGCCGGTTTCTTTCTCATTTTCAGCAGAGGTCTCGTCACAAGGCTCAGATCAAAGTTTGCATTCATGGTATGAGGAGAAAAGAAATCCATTGGATGAGCTAAGTTCCAGTGTGCTTGAATTTCAAGATCCTTATGCAGTGTTTTTGGAGGTGGATAGAGAATTCATATCATCCTATGGATCTGTTTCTAAGTCGTCATGGGAGTTGCATTTTATTAGTTCTCTCTTGTTGGTCATAAGCGAGAACTTGTGGAGAATTCGAACAGCAGATCAGATACTTGCTTGGTTACATTGGTTGTTTCATTTCACTTGATCATGTGATGAATGAAACTGTTAGAGTAGGTTGTGATGAATAAGCTCCCCTTTGAGCATCATTTCAGTTTGTCGATTGTATTTAAATGTTGAGTCAGTTTTTAGTTGAGTGAGAGTCAATTTGTGTTGTCAAGTCATCATTTTTCAGTCATGCATTTCAGCTTGAGTTTTTGACTCCATTGCCCAATGAATAAGGCACTGGTCTACTCTCCCGGAGGTCTAAGGTTCTTGGCACCTCCAAGGAGCTTCCATCCCCATTGGAGCCAATGTTAGTGTCAGTCTCTCCAGCCTTTCTCCAGTGATCAAACGTGCTCTTACAAAGTGATTTTGAAGTGTCAAGGTCAAATTTTGTCATTTCAGTGAGTCCTCAAGAAAAAATTTGGTTACTAGGCATTAGGTCTAGGGTTTGCTTTCACTCTTTTCAAAGTTTCCCAAATGCCCATCTATGTCACTATCCAGCTGAGTCTATCATCATTCATAGGGTTGTCATCATCATGTCAGTGTCTAATGAGTCATTTTACACCTTGTTCATGCTTCACTGGCACCTAGGCAAGGTCATTTCCCTCTCCTAGGGTGTTGAAGGCAATTTCTCTTGGACGGTCAAGTCATTGGCAAAACTTGTTTCCTAATGTTCATACACCTTCCCCTATCCTTAAAGTACCTTATAAAACACTTCCCATCCCTTATATCCGCTAAAATCCTCATTTTTGCACAAACCCTAGTTTCTAGCTACAACCTGGCAATTTTCTAGGTTTGGCCTATGTTTCGCCCTTTTGAACCCCTTCCCCTCACTCAATCTTTGAGATTCCACTTTCCCCTACTTCCTAACATCCCTCCCTACTCCCCAAAATTTCCCCAAGAATTTAGAAGCCCCTTATCCCCTTCATTTCGCTTCATTTCGACAAAATTCCTTGTTTCACACATCGGGACAAGTTTCACTAAAATGATGTTTTAGAGAAATCAAAGATGAATTTTGGAAAACGGAGAGAGGTTTTTGTCCAAAACATTCCAAGGAAGAAAAACCTCCTTCACGTTTTACACAGGTGTCATGGTTTGAGAGAAATGTCGAGAATATCGTTGCCTCAGGAGAATCAAAGACACCTCTGAAGTGACCTTGGGAAAATCAAGTTTTCTCCTAGATTGATTGGCTAAATGATTTTCTTGATGGGTAAAATGATAACTAGACACAAATATCTTTCCAATGAGCTATCATGAGCTCAATTTTGGGTTGAGGAAGGCATTTAAAAGTTGACTGCAACAGCACTCTTCCTTGAGGTAGCCTCATTTGGCACTTTTTGACCAGTCTTGGGAGATTTGATTTTTTACATTTCAAATGAACTCCAAATTGAAAATTCAAGTTGGGTTGGAAATTAGACTCAAATAACTTTCCAACGAGCTATCCTGCACCTGATTCAGACACTAGGAAGGCCTCCAAAAGCCTCCTGAAAGGCGCGCGACCCGTCAGAGGCGCGCGACCCGTCAGGCACCCTCTGCCAGTGCAAAAATTACACTGGCGCGACCCGTCAGGGTTTTCTCCATAAAAGATTTGCCAGTAAACTTGCCAAGGAGCCACAAATTTCCAAATTTTGTAAGGTAGGCCCTCTACACTTCAATTTGGTTTTTGGTTATGATTGAAGGCCCTCATGCTTGTGTTTAAGAATCAAATTGTGCAAGTGGAAGAGGCTTCATATGACTGCAATATTAATGGTTAAAATGTGCTAGGGTTTGTGTTGTTTCAAGGTTTTTTCCCTTTGTAATTGTTTCCCTCCTTCCCCTTTCCACTCACATTTGTATTTATATCTATTCTCCCATACTATTTTATAAATAAAATGCAAACCCTCCCCTCTCCCTAATCACTAAAAATGCAAACCTTATCCCTCTCCCAAATTCAAACCCTAATCTTGTTGCACCATATGCATGTGTACACAAGAATTTGTTGGTGAATATGTAAAGAGTTTTGTAAATATGTTTCCCTATCTTCCCCTGTTAATGCATGTATTCATATTCCCATATGTTCACTTTCTATACATGTATTCCCATATGCAGTGATTTTTGCAAATGATTTCCCAATATTCCTGATTATAAACATGTATTCCTATATGCAATAATTGTTTGCAATGCTTTCCTTAAATTCCCTGTTATATTCGTATATTCCCAATTCCTTGTAAAAAGGTCCCTCCCCTAACATTTCCCTCATGTCCTTGTCCCCTTGAAACAGCATAGAATTCAACACTTTTAAAGGCAGAAACATCATTGTCCACTCTGCTCCTCAAACATGTCAGAAACCGAAACATATGAGCAGAGTGATGACCAAGCATCAGTGTCTGAGATTGAGGAACAGAGGAGGCCACATAGGGGTGGTAAGAGTGGTCACCATGTAAGAGAGGAGCCCACCTTTTTGACTTATTTGTAGGCTTGTCCACTTGCAGTCACATGTTTCCGCCACATGTCATGTTATGAGATTTGCAAGAGGCTATGCTTATCCGGGTCAATGCACACTTGGAGAGGCTGTTGGCTAAGGCCAACCAAGATAAAAAGTTGCTGAGGAACATGAAGGACCATTATTGGGCACGGATGCACGTGTACAAAGCAAAAGTGAAAATGCTTCAAAGGCGGTTGACCGAGGCACTAAAAGGGAAAAAGAAGACCAATCCACTCTGTATCTTGGCTGAGGCTTCACTTAAAGATCATGGCACTCAATAGCCTAGCCACAACTCAAATCCCAAATTTTTTTGAGAATTTTGGCATTTTTTGGTAATTTACAGGTTTTGGCTCTTTAACGGGTCTCACCCCCGGTGAGACCCTTTGTCATGGCAACTCCTTTTCACAAAAACTCAACATTTCCTGATTTTTTATGCAAAGTTACATATGCCCATGGATGGACTTGAGTTTTTATGGAGTTTTGGGCCTCCAGAAGGTCAAAATACATGAAAAATTTGACTTTCTGCCACTTTTTTGAACTGCAGAAAGTTGTCTTGGGAGAATTGGTTTTTGACAGGGAAAATGAACTCCAAATTCAAAAATTCCAGTTGGGTTGGAAAGTAGACTCACATACCTTTCCAACAAGCCCACGTTTGCGCAATTTGGCCACCTGAAAGTGCCTCAAACAGAGCTCCAAAGAGGCGCGACCCGTCAGGCAGGGGGCGCGACCTGTCAGGCAGTTTTTTGCCAGATTGCACTGTACAACACAGAAAACGCAGATTTGACTCAGTTTGAATTTTTGGGGTTGAAGATGATTATCTTTGATGTAATTTTTGTAACTCTAAGACACTTTTACTCTTGTTTAACACTTCTAGAAGATTCATTCATGAAAAGGGTAAATAATAAATGAATGAATTGGTTTCCAAGTTTATAGAGGCAAGTTGTTTTGACTGCCTAGATTTTAGTGCTCAGTTTAGAATTAGTTGAAACAACTCCTAGAAGGATGAGCTAGACCCCTAGAGGCAAGGGAAGAGGTTGGCTTGCCTATATTATGTATTTTCTTAATCATTTTCAAGGGTTGGAAGGTTGGACTCTTGAGGGAGAAGCTATCATTGTATTATTTCACTGTATCTCTGCAATTTTTGGCTAAGGAAGACCAGGGTTTTGCAGTCCTCTTTGGGATTCTTGTGGACTCATGTGTTGATGGTGTGTTTCTTAATTTTCTTGTAAGTGTGTTTATGTGATTCATCTCCTTTCTTTCCTTCTGCATATTAAACAAATGAAGTGTTAAAGTAAGAATTCATGCTTGCCATGCTCTGCTTTTAAATTTGTTTAATTTCTATGTTTTCTACTGTTTAAGGAGAATTCAAAGTATTATTTGCTCTCCTTAGCTCCTCACCGGTCTTTTCCATCCACTCACCTCAATCAAAGGCATCAATACGGTCTCCTACCTCGCCCCAAAGAACCCCCTGCAGAAACTGTGTCAAATCCCCGCACCCAAAATTGCCATCCCCTCAATTTGCCACCAAAAACCCAAAAAACCCCAAATCAACCTTTTTAATCAGTTTACTAGCCTAATATCAGTGTTACCTTGTTGGGCATCTCATCTATTGAAGATTTTACGAGATATACCGGAGAGAGCCTTCTCCTGCCCCGTAGGGCTAGCTACGAGGCTAAATGGTCTGATGTTGCCTTGAGGTTTACCTTTCTCAGCCTGTGGTGAAATTTCAAGCGCAAACAGAGTCCATTCCAAATGAAATGATTAAAACTAGGATCAAGTTCAACATTCTTGAGACATTGTTTTATCAGCCTTTCCAATTTATTTTTTTCAATAAAGGTTTTGAAACTATATGGTACTCCATTTGCATCCTTCTTCGACATCTTTAATGAAATAAACAACATATGTATAAGTAATAAAATAAAAATAGTATACATATAAATAAAAATGAATGTATAAATCAACATACTTTTTGAATGCAAGATAAAAAATATTTTAGTGTTGATGTAGAACTTGAATCTGGGTAGTTGTGTACAACATCATCCCAACTCTCTTCATTCAACAATTTAACCATTTGTTCTTGTATTTTCATATAAACATGATGATTGAATAAATAAATTAAAAAATGTTAATATAGTGATATGTATAACAAATATTACCGACAACAATATGTTATATTTAAAAAAATTTATAATAAAAAAAAAAAGTAAAAATAATTTAACAAACTTACTTTTGAAATTCCTCACACATTTTGTCCAATGATAATTCACCCGACTTCACACGAGATAATATTGATTTGACAAGTTTTTCATTTTTCACTTCTTGCATCATTCTCTCAATTGTTAGTCATATCATATGGAAGGTGCTTGATTTCAGGACTTGTCTTATTGATCGTACATATTAAAGGTTTAGACTTTTTATCCTTCTAGTTTTTAATGGCAGTGTTCTCCCACATGTTAAAATTCTCATTAATCAATTCCTATATATGTTCAGTTCTAAATGGAAACTTGACAATGTTATTCATACCTCTGAATACATCTAAATTTACTTTGCCACCTTTTGAATTGTTTTTTCTCAATTTGATAACATATTTTCATTATTCCTTTTGAAAGTTTAGACTAACCTTTGTCTTATCCCCACCACATTTTTCTTCAAATTCACTATGAATAAATCTGAACCTTTGGATGAAAGTCATAGACATCCTATACTCATTATCTGTATTATGATCCCATGCCAATAACTTTGCCTATGTATCTGTTAAACCAACATATATGATACATTTCACTGTTTCAAAAAGCCAGTTATTGAGATATTCCTCCATTAATTGTATTCTAGCCGTTGTAGAATGGTTCCCCCCAATCATATAATATTTGTATTCAAAACATCTTGACCTATCAAATGCCTCCTTGTTGGGAACTTGAATTGGATCAAAAAGAAGCACATAATTAGCCACATGTACATATGGATTGTACCTTATCAATGTTTTCAAGTTATGAACATACATGTGGTGCGGGTTTCTAATTTGATATTTAGATTGTCTTTCATTTGGCTTATAAAATTTGCCTGACATTAAGTTGAAATGTACAACTGCCCTCATTTAAGTTTGTCTTCATCAACTGATTTGAAAGTTTTGTTTTAAAAATGTCATCCTCTAAATCAACACATGATGTTGTGATTTCCTTGCTGCATTTTGAGCTTTCACTATGATCTTCACTGCTGCCCATGATTTTTTCAGAATTACCAACTTTTGATTTTTTCCTCCTATCAATTATCATATTTTCTTCTAGATAAGAAATCTCCTCATCATCAACTAGAAGAGAGACATTCCTGGACATTTTTGTTTTTGTTCTTTTATGAAGTTTCTCCTTTTCAACATATTCTTCAGCTTCAGCTTCCACATCTTCAAAAGTAACATGTCTAGCTTTACTAGATTGATCTACTATAGGCATTCTTTGCCGATCCCCTGTTTGTACTCTTGTAATTTCATGAAGTATTGTTCTTTGCTTCTTTCTCCTATCTTCTTTTGTCTCTGTGTAAAAACCACTGATCACATTCATAATATCTTGCTCTACATAATAAATTCCCCCAAACATAATTTAAAGGCCCTCAAAAAAATCTTATCAAACAAAATATAATATGTCAATAATAAATAAGTTATAAAAAATATAATGATACTTACAATAATGCAAAACACATAATTATAAATAAGCAAACTTAAAGTGCTTTGTGCTATGTTGTTTATGATTTGTTCACACATCTTTGTAGAATATTCATCCATGTCATACTTCACCATTAAGAAACAATATCAAACCTTCTCACGTGACTTGGGAAGTTTTGTAAGTACATAAACAGGTTTTGCATTCGGCACCAAACATATGTCTTGTACTTTTCCCATCACCTCATAACTTCCACCGTTGTAAATCATACTAACATATAGATATATGTACACACCTTCATTGTTTTCTTTATCTCTAACATGCCATTTAAATTTTGTTTTATTTATATCTCCTGCCGTATTCCATTATGAAATAATCTTCAATTCATTTGAGGGGCGAGCTGCTTGATTTTTACAATGTGTCTCAATTCGATTTCATTCAATAATATTCATAGAGGGTCCAACTGCAACTTTAGATGATGTAACTTCTGCCCTTGTTCCAGGAACATTCACAATGACTTTCTTTGATGTCATTTTCCTATAAAAAAATATATATATATATATATATATATATATATGTTAATTAAAAAAACCCATATCTAAATGAAACAAACAAAACAAAAGAAAAAACTAAAAATTAAAAATGTTCATTATAATTTAATTAAAAAAACATAAAATAAAAAATTATATATATATATATATATATATATATATATATATATAACAATTAAAATCATTTTATTATAAAACAATTAAAATTTAATTTTAAAATTTTGAAATATAAATAAAAAAACAATTAAAATTTAATTTTAAACGTTAAAAAAAAAAAAAAAAAAAAAAAAAAAAAATTGTGTCGGGTGGGCACGCTTAGGGCCTGCCACCCCCCGTTGGGCGAAGGGACCGATTCTCGGAATCACCTCCCCTTTGGGCGAGGGGGATGATTCCCGAAATTGGCCCCCTCACTTAGTGGGGGGTCAACAAGCCTTGAGCGGTTGTTGTCCCCCTGCTATGCAAGGGGGTCGATTCTGGGAATTAGCCCCTTCGCCCAATGAGGGGACGACGGGCTGCAGGCGTGCTTGGGCACAATTTTTTTTAGTTTTTAAATGTATTTTGAAAATAAGATTCTATTTTTTTAATAAATGTTATATATATATATATATATATATATATATATATATATATATATATATATATATATATATATATGGATTTTTTTTTTTGGTATCCCGGAGGAAACCAACAGCCCACCTGACACATAACTATTATTATACCTATGAGGGTTTACGATCTGTCCTCCTTGCCGTAAACCAATCACCTTAGCGGGATTTGAAGCTGGGCTTGCCTTGTTTCGATGATTTTCCTAAATTTCGAATTAATGAATTGAGCTGCCTCCCAAGACAAATAAAAAAAACTAAAAAAATGGTTTTTTCAATAAAAAAATGGAACACTGGTTTTTACATTTTAAAACCCTAAAAGATATGTTTTTTCTTATTTTTTTCTCCAAAAATCCTAAAAGTATGATTTTTCCCTATCATATATATATATATATATATATATATATATATATATATACATTTTAATGTGGGTTTCCCCTAAAATATGATAAAAAAAATCTCGTTGAATGTCTTGTTGATGACAATGTAGCTCTTTGTAAAATCGCTGCAAGCCTGAAACCTCCAAAGACTTGATGTAATGTAAGGAATAATAACAATGAAAGTTATTATATAGCGAAGGTTATGGGATTACTTTATAGTTTCTTGAATGTGAGATTAAAATAAAAAAAAAAAAAATAACATATAGTTAATAATATAGGTTTACACTAACTTTTGTTAAATGTGGGATAAAAATAAAATATAAATTATAAAAAATAGCTTAATTAGCTAGTTTGTGTTAAATAATTTAAGTAAAAGGTTTATTTTAATTTCGAAGGAATGTATTAAAAGAAAACCTGTGTGGAAAATTTGAATAGAAAGTAGGGTCTAAATTTTCTACGCAAAATTTTAGTAGAATGTTTTCAAATAAATTTTAGAGGGAAATATTTCAAACAAAATTTTTGTGTGGGAAATTTTCGGCGACTTGGTTTGGGTGGAAACTTTGGAGGGAAATTTTCATTCTCTTAGCTATAAATTGTCATTGGGAGAGAGCATTTGTATCATTCAACATCTTCAGTTTGAAAGTCATGGATTCTTCTGATAATGAAGTTTCTCTTTTTGGAACATCAACATATTCCTCATGTAAAAACTCTATTCATATTGATGAATATAATAGGAATTCTTTCACTATAAATAGAGAGTCAAATTTTCCACGTACGCCTAATCATAAGGACTATGAGAGTAGAACTGACAAAGGATAGGATGAATAATTTCTTGTAAATAGAGAGTCAAAATTTCCACTTAGTCTTAAATCCTAAGGATTATGAGAGCAGTACTGACAAAGTGCAGGATGAAGAATTTCTTGTAAATAGAGAGCCAAAATTTCGACTTAGTCCTGATCCTAAGGACTATGAGTGCAGCACTGGCGAAAGGCATGATGAAAAATTTCCAGTAAATAGAGAGTCAAATTTTCCACTTAGTCCTAATGCTAAGGACTATGAGAGCAACACTTACGAAGGGCAGGATGAAGAATTTCTAGTAAAGAGAGTCAAATTTTCCACTTAGTCCTAATCCTAAGGACTATGAGAGCATCACTAATGAAGGGTAGGATGAAGAATTTCCAGTAAATAGAGATACAAATTTTCCACTTAGTCCTAATCCTAAGGACTATAAGAGCAACACTGATGAAGGGCATGATGAAGAATTTTCAATAAATAGAGAGTCAATTTTTTCGCTGAGTCCTAATCTTGAGGATTATGAGAGCACCACTGATGAAGGGGATGATGGAGAATTTCTAGTAAATAAAGAGTCACATTTTCCACTTAGTCCTAATCCTAAGGATTATGAAAGCACCACTGATGAAGGGGAGGATGAAGAAATTTCCACAAATGATAATTTTACTATGAATAGTGAGTCAAATCTTCCACTTAGTCCTAATCCTAAGGATTATGAGAGAAACACTGATGAAGGGAAGGATTAAGAATTTCTTCCAAATGATATTTTTAGAGACACAAATATGAATAATGCAGTTTCTCTGAGTCAAGATTTCAAAAGGCGCTCATGGTGATGATGAATTTCCTCCAAGCGAGGATTTCAAAAGCAGAGACAAGGATGGTAAAGAATTTCCTCTAAGCAATGATTTGAAAGGTAGAAACAATGATGATGAAATTTATCCAAGCGAGGATTTCAAAAGAATAGATGAAGGTGGTGAAGAATATCCTCCGAACAATTTTTTCAAAAACACAGATGATGGTAGTGAAGAATTTCCTACAGGTGAGGATGGTAATGAATATTTTCCAAGCAATGATGGTGATGAATTTCCTAACTATGTTTTGAATGATCATAATGAGGATAATATTCCTCCTAATGATGATGAAAATTCTTATAGAGAGGATGATGAAATTATGGAGACGTTGTTAGTAAATATTGTATCTAGGAGTATGAGTATACCTTTACATAACAATCCAAGATATTCCAGTTATACAAGGGGTAGGGCAGAATATGTCATGAGAATAAGTTCTATCAATGATCTAATTTAAAGTGAATGTTGTCAAAAGGATTGCTTGAAACATATGGATTTCAAGTTTGCATTGGAGAAAAGGAAGAGATATTTGTCAATGGATAAAAGCATGCAAAATTCATATTCAATGGGGTGCATGCAATATATATTGGCAAGTTATGATTATCATATTAGGAATTTATTAAGACTTTCAAAATGTTTCATTCAATTAGTAATTTTCTTTTGTTAAGAATCCAAGAAAAAATGTAAAATGATCCCACATTTTATTCAGAAGTACATCATAGACGAGAGTTTGGTCCATTAGCAAATACTGCAATGTCATGGATGCAAGACTTCTTTTAAAAGCATGGAGAGTGTATGTCAAATAAAGACACAATACATATTCCAAATAATTTCTCAAGACGAGAAATATACAACTTATACAAAGAATATGCAGAAGGTCTTGAAGGAGATGGTAATTTCTTACATATCAATATTTTGTGAAAATATGGATGAAATAATTCGACAATGTCTGTATTCTTAAGAAGACAAGGATGGGGTTTTGCAGTAAATGTGCTTCTCCTAAATAAAAAAAGGATAAATTTCAAGGGGTAGAAAGAGGTATGCATTCATAACATTATTTTTAAAAATTATATAGTTATCAACTATGAAATGTATTTATTAATATGTTTATTTTATGTTATGTGCAAATTCCATTGTTAAAGCACTTCAAGAGCATTGCAATCAACAAACAAGTGAAAGGAAAAAGTTGTACAAGCTTCGAAAGAAGTGTTATAATAATCCAAATAAATATTTGGGTTTGATAATTGATGGTGTTGACCAAAAGAAAATGCTTCTACCACATCTTGGCCATACACCAAAAAATTTATGGGAGAATTATTTTATTCAATTTCACTTGGTCGGTTGTATGGCATTTCACAGGAAAATGTCACCAAGGGTTTACTTCACAACTCAAAATATTCATAATAATGCAAATCTGACCATAACCATAATTCATGATGTGCTTTCTCATTGGTCTGACAATCTTCGTGAAGTTTTGTATCTACAATTAGACAACACTTGTCATGAAAGCAAAAAATCAATTTGTTTTTGGATATCTAAATATGCTAGCTGAATGGGGTATTTTTTCAAAAAGTAAAGGTTGGTTTCCTTCTGATTGGTGCACTCATGACCATATTGATCAAATGTTCATCATTTTATTTTATTATTTTATTTTTATTTTTATTTATTTATTTATTTTTTAATTTTATTTGTTTATTATTTAATATTTTTTAATTTTAATTTTGTATTAATTTTGTATTTATTTATTTTTTCAGTAACATTGAGGATGAAGGATGTTATAAGCCTGCCATAATTAATTGAATGTATTAATAAATCATACATTCCAGAGACTATTTTTCATGTGTTGGAAGAAACTATTGACATGTGAAGGTTTATTTTGGGATCACATGGTGAGGAGAAACGCATTGAACAACTTAATGACATTATCTTCCAACATCAATTTCCTAAGAAAATAATTGACTCGAAAACACTTATATGAGGCAAGAAGTATACAACTACTACAGAATGGGGGTTGTCATCAAGTTTGGCATTTTAAAAGTTCATTCCAGATCATCTAATATTTGCATCAAATATTATTATTACAATCAATGGCTGAAATCCATAATGCATGAAGGCATAAGAGAGATATCAATTGTTCTGAATACTTGGAAGGAATTAAAAAATCTATTAGAGATACATATGAGTACTTTGATGTTGTTGATTTTGTTTGGTGGGAGTCGTTTTTCAATAATCAAAATGATATCATTTCAAGATCAAGAAATGAAGATATACTTTTGAAGACTCCATTTATTTGGCCACAAAATGTGTCAAATAAACACAAGGAAAAAAACATTATTGAACAACAACAATCTCAAGGTATTATTAAATTTTCATAGGTAAAGGAAAGAAAAATGTATATTGGTTCTAGAAGATCACGTGCACAATGTGAAGCCATCGATTACCTTTATAGGGGTTCTATACACGATGCTAAGGAGGGTTGCATGATCGCAATGTTAGCAAATGGAGATCCACATGGTTATCCATTCTGGGCTGCCAAGGTTATAAATGTAATTAACGAAAATGAAGATGCTACACCTGTTGAAGTACATTGGTATGCCACAAATACACACCCATTCAATGGTGTGTACAAGCCAGAGATGGAAGTTGATAAACAAATTAGAAGAAAGAGAAAAAGAAATGGTAAAAATATAAATTGTCGCCGCATAAACATCTTGAAATTGGATGATGTTGTGTAATGTTCTAAACTAGAATAACCAATGATATGCAAAGCAAAAACAATTTGCAACACATAAATTCTAAACAATCAACAAATGTTCATTAAGACTCTAGAAATAAGAACCATGTGAGCCATTTTATTAATTAATGGAGCAAGTACAATAGTATGGAGGAAATCACTTGGGCTTGCCTCAATGGCAAGCGTGACGGAACCCATGTGATAACACAATGATCTCAAATGTTGGAAATGAATGCTCCTCTAATGCTCTACGCTGCCTAGAAAACTACACTGCTAGTTGGAAAGGAATTGCAAGAAACTCCACCTTTGGTGCTAAAAAAATGCTACAAAATTAACCCCAATCTCCTTGTCCAAAACCCACAAAAACCCAGAAAGGGTTTGGTCTGAATCCAACCTCCCAAAATCAACCTCCAAGAGGCCCTACGCTCTCCAAGACTGCTCAAGAATACGGTTTGCAAAGATACCATTAAAATGCTTCTCCAAGGCTCCAGAAAGGTAGAAATCTCCTCTATAAGTGTTTCAACCAACTCTCCTGGAAAAGAAAAGCCTCAACAAATGAAGCTTCACCTCCCACATGTGAAAAATATTATGCCTCTCCACTGGCCTAGGAAGTGCGAAAGTCACACTGGATGGGAGCTCTCTCCTCCAGCTCTAAGACTCACCAAGATGGCAGCATAAAACCTATGCCTCCCTTCCAGAATTTCTCCCAGCCAAACCTCCTTAGAAAGATGCGGCAATCATAACTCAGCCTCCCTTCACTACGTCCTCCAGAAATATGCACCACCTGGAGAATATGGATGCCGTTGTTGGAAATCACAACGAAAACTTCCTTCGAAAGAGTGAAGATGAACCTCTCTAGTGTGGCACTTGAAGTCCCCTAAAAAAAGTTTAAGAACTGCGATTGAATAACTCTTGCTAAACAACAAGTGACTAAGCTAAGTAGGTCGAGAAACTAAAGAAAAATTTGATATGCCAAAAGATGATGAAATGAGGAGAGTTGACTTCCTTATATAGATTTCGTGGAGCACTTTTCCCTCAATTTTCCTTCCATCTTGGGTATTTCACTAAACCAACGACTTCCCATCCATGCAAATCAAACTTGGGAATGCATATTCTCCTAGTGTGGGTGGCCCCCACGTATAACTTAATCATATAAAAATAACTTATACTAAGTCTTACCTCCTAATAAAATCAAATGGGCCCCATCACCTTCAAACTTGGCCCCAAAATGTAATAATTAATATTATTCCAAATTAATTTAGGAAGGTACATGATAGTCCTCTGCTCCCAAATGTTTCTTTCCCCTAAGAAACTTCAATGCTAGATGCTCAAGTATGTGCTCACCCTCCCAAGTAGCATCCTCATTTGGCAAGCTCTTCCAATGCACCAAGTATTCTATGATGATCCTGCTTTTGATCTTCCTTTCCCTGGTCTCCAAGATGGCTTCTGGTTCTAAAATTAGGTGCCCCTCATCATCAAGTGGAGGCAACTCCACAACTGTTGTAACCTGTTTCCCCAAAACTCTCTTGAGGCATGAAACATGAAAAATATTATGGATCCTGCTCCCTGGTGGTAGCTCCAATTCATAAGCATATAAAGCACAGAAAGGAGTCATACCAATGGACATGTGATGTGTCGTGTTGTAACAATACTCTCCCAAATTCAACAATCAAATCCAAGCCCTCTGCTGCCCTGTCACATAGTTATTGAGATAGCCCTCTAACCACTAGTTCACCCTCTCTATTTGGTCGTCAGTTTGTCGATGATAATTGGTGCTCGGGGTGAGTTCAGTGCCAACTAGCCTGAAAAGATCCTGCCAAACCCCCCCCATGAATCAACTATTTCGGTCATTGACTATAGTCTTAGGGAGTCCGTGCAGGCGAAAGACCTCCCTAAAGAACAACTCTGCCACCTATGAAGTTGAATATCATGTCAGAATGGCAAATAAATGTGAAAAATTGGTCAGTCGATCAACCACCAAAAAAATACAATCTTTCCCATGTACCGAGGGAAGTCTGGTGATGATGTCCATAGAGATACTCTCCCATTTCCCCTCGGGGATGGGAAGAGGCTGCAATAGTCCTACTGGATGGGTCAACTCTCCTCTGTTCCTCTGAAAAGCCTTGCAATCCTACACATGCCTCAACACCTCCCCTTTGAGGCCCTTCTAGGTGAAACACTCTCTCAATGCCATATAAGTCTTCCTGAACCCCTAATGCCCAGATAAGGGAAAATCATGAGCTATACAAAGGAAGCGCTCCATAAAATGGGACCCCAGAACTAAGAATATTCGCTCTTTGTAATATATAACCTCATCCATCACCCTGTAATGATCATCTTCATAACTTCCCTCCAAGATCTCGCATGCCCGACAATCCTTGAAGTACTCTACTAATAGTTGTGCCTTCCAATCATGGCAAATGCTCATGAGTGAAAGTCTTATGGGTCTCCTGGATAATGCATCCGATACCTTTTTGTGCTTCCCCCACACATACTCAACATCAAAATTGTAGGCTTGCACCTTGCTGACCTACCTCTACTACCTATCATTGAGAACCTGCTGCCCCATGAAGTGGTGAAGACTGTTGTGATCTGTCTTCACTCGAAATTGGTTACCCACCAAGTACTGTCTAAACTTGGCCAATGCATGCATTATGGCTAACATCTCCTTGTCGTATATGTGTAGGTTTTAACCCCGTACAAAAATTACCTGCATACGAATTCTAAAACACAGAAAATAAACAATGCGAGAGCATAACACATAAAACACATATACACAGAGATTTTCCCCTGGATCCCAAAATCGGGACTACCAGCTTGATTTTTCATTGTGTTCCTTTCAATGTTATAATACATATTTATACATGCTAAAGCATCCAATACAATGGACCAAAAACCATCGCGTCCAATACTATGGACCGAAAACCATCGCGTCTAATAACATGGACCAAAAACCATCGCGTCCAAAAAACATGTGCGAAAAGTGGGGTTATGGGTGCTCCTCAAACCCCCTATGACCTCCCCCCCCTAACCCCCAGTTAACTACGTGGGCTAGTCATGGAAAGAATATAACATAACCCAACATTCTCCCACTTGTTGTTTTCGTTCCACAGGGGGCCACAAGAGAGCTTAGTCATTTTCCAGCCCTGAAACGCCCATTGTCTCTCTACACCAAGAGAACTTCTTAGATCTCATAGATTTTGTCAATGCATCTGTAGTATTCTTCAAATTGTCCACCTTTACCAACAACACCTTTTTGTCTTCTACCATGTCCCTCACAAAGTGATACTGAACATCAATGTGCTTTTTCTTTGAATGATATGCAGGGTTCTTTACTAAGAAAATTGCACTTTGGCTGTCACAGTCTATCCTTATAGCTCCCTGTACTAACCCCATATTTGAACACAATCTCTGCAACCAAACTACTTCATTTCTTGCATGAGTGGCTGCCATGTATTCTGCCTCTGTAGTTGATAGTGCCACTACAGATTGTTTCTTACTCATCCAACTAGCTGCACCTCCAAATAGGTTAAACACATACCCACTTGTAGATCTTCTCTGATCCATATCTCCAGCCCAGTCAGCATCAACAAAGCCATGAATATCCAACACTTTGTCCAATCCTAGCCCTCCTTCGTAGCACAAACCATAATCACTAGTGCCACACAAATACCTAAAAACCCGCTTCACTGTTGTCCAATGCTCCTTCACTGGTTTTGACATAAACCTGCTCAATACTCCCACTGCATGTGCAATGTCTAGTCTAGTACAGACCATTGCATACATCAGGCTATTGACTATACTTGCATATGGAACACGTGACATTTCCTCTTCCTCTTCTTGTGTCTTGGGACACTGTTCAGCAGATAACCTCACACCTACAGGAATAAGAACCTTCACCGGTTTACTATCCTGCATATTAAACCTCTGTAATATTGTCTCGACATACTTCCTATGGTTTAACCAGAGCTTCCTCTTTGCTTGATCTCTTTTAATTTCCATGCCCAAAATATAGTTTGCAGCACCAAGTTCTTTCATGTCGAATTTGGAGGACAATTGGGTCTTCAAATCCTAGATAATTTCGTTATCATTTCCAACCAGCAACATATCGTCCACATATAAGACCAGATAAATAACATGGTCACTAATTAATTTAAAATACACACAGTGATTTGCTTTGCTTCTGGTGAAGCCAAGTCCCCGTATAAATGTATCAAATTTCTGATACCACATCCTTGGTGATTGTTTTAACCCATACAGAGACTTCTTTAACTTGCATACCAGTTCTTTCTTACCCTTCACCGCAAAGCCTTCAGGTTGCTTCATGTAGATCTCCTCTTCCAGATCCCTGTGAAGAAATGTTGTCTTCACATCCATCTATTCTACCTCAAAATCAAAAGCAGCAACAACAGATAAAAGTAATCTAATAGAAGTTACCTTGGCAATAGGAGAAAAAATATCACCAAAATCAATTCCCGACACCTGGGAATAACCTTTTGCTACCAAACGAGCTTTGTATTTCTCCACTTTTCCTTCTACATTTGTCTTCTTTTTGAACACCCATTTGCTGCCAACGGGTTTCCTTCCAGCCGGCAACTCCACCAGATCCCAAGCCTCATTTTTGTGCAAAGATGCCATTTCATCAACCATGGCCTCTTTCTAGAGTTTTCCGTCCTCCGAATCCACTTCTTCCTTCACAGTTATGGGATCATCATCAGTAAAAGACAAAGAAAAATTTGAATAGAAAGTAGATGGACTATACCTTTCTGGTTTCCTTCTTTCTCGAACTGATCTTCTCACAGCCGGAGTTTGTGGCTCTTCATCTTCTGATTCCTCCTCTGCTGTAAAGTGCGATTCTTCCTCCTTTAGCTCAAACTCTATCTTCTCAGGTTCCTTTGGTTGGAGTTCATATTTAATAACATCTTTTACCTCTCTGGACACCACATCTTGGTTGTACACAACCTTTCGTGTGACTAGGTTCCAAAGCTTATAACCCTTTAAACCATCCGTATACCCAATAAAGATGCACTTTTCAGATTTTCTATCCAACTTGGTTCATTTCTCCTTTGGAAAATGTACATATGCATCACATCCAAATACCCTCAGATGTGAAAGAGAGGGTTTCTTACGAATCCATACCTCTTGTGGAGTCTTATCCTCCAACGCTGATGAAGGTGACCTGTTGACCAGGTAACATGCAGTATCCATCGCCTTTGCCCAGAATTCCTGTCCTAACCCGACACCACTGAGCATGCTTCTTGCCCTTTCCATCAATGTCTTATTCATTCTTTCTGCAACTCCATTTTGCTGAGGTGTATATGGAGTAGTCTTCTGTCATGCTATACCACACTTCTTACAGAATTCTTCAAATTCCTTGCTGCAAAACTCTCCACCATTATCTATCCTCAGCACCTTTATCTTCTTCTCTGTTTGATTTTCCACGAGAGCCTTAAATTCTTTAAACCTGTCAAAGGCTTCAGATTTATTCTTAAGGAAATATATCCATGTATTCCTTGAGAAGTCATCTATAAATGATACATAGTACACAGACTTACCCAGTGATGGAACCTTCACAGGTCCAAACACATCACTGTGCACAAGTTCTAGTATCTATTTCGCCCCCTTACTACCAGAGGGGATAATCACCCGATTCTACTTCCCATATACACAATTTTCACAGAAATCAAAATCCAGAGAGCTATTACTCATACCTTCTACCATACCTTTACCATGAAGTATTCGAAGGCCCTTCTCTCCAATGTGTCCAAGCCTTTGATGCCACAACATGGTCTTTTCTCCAGAGACCACTAGATTTCCTGCTCCACTTTCAGGAACCACGGAACTATTGCACCCATCAACAACAATGATATCTTGTAGCTTGTACAGAGTTCCAATCCAAACTCCTCGCATCAATACCAGTGCTCCCCGAACCATCTTGCAGGTATCCTTCTCGAACACTGTTTTTACATCTGCATCATCCATCTTGCTAACAGAAATTAGATTTTTGGCTAATGCAGGAATATGCAGAACACCCAGAAGTGTTCTAACCCTTGCACCTTGCAGCTTCAACTTTACTTTTCCATGACCAATGATTCTAGCCTTCCTATCATCCCCCAAGAAGACATCACCACCATCATATTTCTCATGCTCATAGAACCACTCTCTAAGGGGAGTGAAGTGAAAGGATGCACCTGAGTCAATCAACCATGCCTCATGATATACATGTGTACTTGAAGAAGCCAAGTACACATGCCCAACTTCATCCGAGGTGGTTTTCGCCTCTGCAGAAGGAGCCTCATCAGATCCCTTTCCTTTGTCAGGAGCTTTAGATTTACAGTCCCTTTTGAAGTGGCCTTCCTTTCCGCATTTCCAGCACACCACCTTTACAGGTTTTCCTGGAGATTTAGATCTCCCTCTAGATTTAGATCTCCCACTCGATGACTTATTTTTGTTTCTTTTCTGGGACCGTCCTCGTACAGACAGGGCATCACCATTTTGGCTCTCCATATTTTTCGTCTCATCTCCTCCATCAGCAAGGCTGAGACTATTTCATCAAACTACAAGGCAGTTGCATTGATACCTATTGCAATAACCAAACTATCCCACGAATATGGTAGAGAACACAACAAAATGATGCACTTATCTTCATCTGAAATTTTAATATCAGAGATGCTAACTGACTTACCATAGTATTAAATGCATTCAAATGCTCTGTCATCGAGTCTCCATCTTTCATCCTCAGGTTATACAAATTTTTCTGCAGGAATAGTTTATTCACCAGAGATTTAGATTGGTACAAAGTCCCTAACTTGTACCACAAAGCCTTTGCTGTAGCTTCCCCTGATACATTCAACAATACTAAATTTGAGACACATAATCGTATTGTGCTCTTTTCCTTCTGATCCAACTTCTTCCATTCTTCATCGAACACTCCTGTTGGTTTAGTACCTGGATCTACCATGATCCATTGATCTTTATCCACCAACAGATCCTCCATCTTGAGTTTCCACAACTCAAAACTCTGACCATTAAATTTCTCGATCTCTATCTTTCCACTGCTCGCCATCTTCTTTCACTTCCAGAATCTATCTCGCAGATCTCCCACTGAATAGGGTCTACCACAGGCCCGAGCGAAACCCCTCAGCAATAAAGGCGTCCCATTGAAGACAAAATAGCTCTGATACCAAAAGTAGGTTTTAATCCCGTATAGAAATTACTTGCATATGAATTCTAAAACACAAAAAATAAACAATGCGAGAGCATAACACATAAAACACATATACATAGAGATTTTCCCCTGGATCCCAAAATTGGGACTATCAGCTTGATTTTTCATTATGTTCCTTTCAATGTTATAATACATATTTATACATGCCGAAGCATCCAATACCATGGACCGAAAACCATCGTGTCCAATACCATGGACCGAAAACCATCGCGTCCAAAAAACATGTGCAAAAATCATGCACAAAACCATAGGTGGGTCCGCCCAACCTAACATAGGGTCCAAAACCAAAATTTTCTGGGGCGCTATCCCAAACCCCATAAAGTGGGGTTATGGGTGCCCCTCAAATCCCCTGTGATCTCCCCCCCTCTAACCCCCGGTTAACTACGTGGGCTAGTCATGGAAAGAATATAACACAACCCAACAATATGGAATACAATGTCTCATGTGGTAGGAGCTTCCGGCTCTCAAAAGAAATTAGGTGCCCTCCTTGGGACAAGACTACCCCTATCCCCACACCCGATGCATCATACTCCAATGTGAAAGGTTGTGCAAAATACGGAAGTGCTAATACTGGGAAGCAACTCATCACTTACTTGAGGCGATTAAATGATACCTGAGCTCCATCTTTCCATGAAAAAGCCCCCTTCTTATTCAAATCAGTAAGGGGTGCTACCAACTTTGAGAAGCCCTTCACGAACTTCCAATAATAAGCATAGATGCCCAAAAATCCTCTTAGCGCTGTCACATCTCGAGGTTCTACCCAATCCCGAATGGCTCGAATCTTCTCCTTGTGCACCTTGACCCCATCTACACCTATGATGCGCCCCAAGTAGAGCATCTATGTCAACCCAAAATCGCACTTGGACATTTTGGCGTAGAACTTCCGATCCTCCAAGATACACAATACCTATCTCTAGGTGCTGCAGGTGCTCCTCCCATGTCCTGTTGTAGATCAATATGTCATCAAAGAATACTAGTAAAAACCTCCTCAGCTGGACTTTGAACACATGGTTCATGCACGACTGGAAAGTAGCTGGTGCATTGGTCAACCCAAAAGGCATGACCAGGAACTCGAAATGCCCATAATGACATCTGAAGGCGGGCTTCGGGATGTCCTTCTTCCTCACCCAAATATGATGATACCCAGACCACAAATGTATCTTAGAGATGTACTTGGGTCCTCTAAGTTCGTCCATCAACTCATCAATACATGGAATGGGATACCTGTTCTTCAATGTCTTCTTTTTGAGGGCCCTGTAGTCAATACACATGCGTAGAGTCCCATCCTTCTTCTTCACCAGCACAATCGAAGAAGCGAATGGACTAGAACTTGGTCTGATGTGGCCCAATGCCAATATCTCCCCAATGGCCCTCTCAATATCATCCTTATAAGATTTGGGATGCCTATAAGGTGTAGTAATGAATGCCTGCACACCAGGCTCTAGATCTATAGTGTGCTTGAACCCCCTGTCAGGCGGTTGTCCTGGTGGTATGTCTCCAAATACTACTGGATATATATCCAGTACTGCCTGTATGTCTAGATGTGGTGGTTTGACCTCCCCCCCTAGCTTATGAAATCCTCAGATCTACTGCCCATGCTATGATTACATGCCTCAAATCGACCTCCATCATGTGGGCCGAAACTGTATGTGGAGGGTATGAATGCATGCCCCAAAGAGCCACTTGCTTGCTAACCAACCCAGTAAACTCCATCACTAGATGCTTCCTATCAGTGGTAACTTTTCCAAGGGAATACAACCATTAGACACCCATCACCACATAATTTGGTGTCCGGTACATCCACCACGAAGAAGTGGTCTATCATCAAATAGTTTCCCATGGTCACTGTTAGAGTGAGAACATATCGAGTGCATTGCATAGTCCTGTCTCCTGGTTCTAGGACTGAAAACCCCTCAAACTCTGTAGTGGTGATGCCCCTCCTTTGGAGAATCTGAGCATCAATAAAATTGTGGGTGGCCCCACTGTCTACTAAAACCAAGACACGCTACCCTTGCACCGTACCTTTGATCCTCATGGTAAAAAATTTGGGAATCCCGTATAAAGAAGCTAGGACTCCCCCAACCGGTGCAAAATATGCTCCCTCATGTGGTGATGGTGGTGGTGGTGGTGGTCCCCTCTCTGCTAGGTCTTCATTGTCTCCCTCATAAGCTCCAACTCCACCTCATCCTCCTAATCGCTATCTGAGAAGACCTTGATGTAATGAGCTTTTCCCGCTGTGCACCAATGGCCTGGTGCCCACGACTCTCGATATGTCAAACATAACTTCCTCCTCCTAAGGTCCCTCCTGGTCTCATCATCCAATTGTCCTCGCCCTTGGGCTACTCTCTATGCTACGGGCCGTCTAGTGTCACCTCCCTTATGAGGGTAGGGAGTGCTTGGAGGAAAGGGTGCTCGGGTCTTGAGGATGGCCCTTTACAAATATCTTTTACAAGTCACCGCCTCTAGAAGAGTAGATGGTCTGCGTGACTTCACCAGTCCCTGTAGTGGCTCTTTCAATACCTCCCCAAATGTGTACAATCTCCTAGCATCTGACAGATCTGGCACCATGACTGAGACCCTCAAGAACTCTGAAATATAATGCTTTGGATGTCCTATCTACTTGAGCTAGTTCAACTCCCTGAAGTGGGCCTTTGGATGCCTTTGATAAAAATGCTCCACCACTCTCCATGTGAAGTCCTCATAGGAGGTCACACTAGAATTACCTAAAGTGGACAAGCCATGAAACCACCAATCTCATGCCTCCCCCTCCAAATGCAATGTGGCCATCTTGAGGGCTTCTACCTCTGTCATCCTGTTGAGATGGAAGTATGTGTCCATATTCTCCACCAAAGCACGCGCTGTGCACTTGGTAGTTCCATCATAGGTGGGAAAATACATCTTCCCAATGGAGTGGTGCAACTCATAATTTTGCTACCATGGCTTCCATAGCCCTTCCCCTTCTCATTCTGTTTGAGCTGGAAATAATATGAAAGATAGATCCTCTTTGAAATCTGCTCCCATGTACTGCCACTCCCTCAAATACTCTCCCATCAATGATTTCCTCTCCTCCACCCGTTTCACCCTGTGCCAAAGGCAGAAAGGAAGGTAAAGTGGCTCGAGTTGGCTCACTCGAGGATGGCCACTACGCAGTAGGTGAAAGATGATCAAGCTGTTAAGATACCCTTGAAGTCTCTCCAAATATGAACTCCCGGTGAGTGCTCCGCTCCTGGTTCTGCATCTTGATCTCATCCAACATCTCCTTTTGCCCCTTTTCCAGATAGCTCAAGGCATTTAAGAGACTGTCGAAGGCAATTTCTTCCTTGCTCTTGGGCTCCCCCATATCTTCTACTACCACTGCCTTCCCACGATCTTCTGTGTCTAGAGTAATATCCAACTCTCTCTCCCTGCTCCAGTACCTTTTCCTCCTATGAGTAATATTTTGTCGGTAATCTTCACTCATAGGAAATTCCCCCCACGGCTGAGCCAGAATATGAAATCTGATACCACTGTAATGTTCCAAACTCGAATAAACAGTGATATGCACAGAAAAACGATTTACAACACATAAATTCTAAACAATCAACAAATTCTCGTTAAGACTCCATAAATAACAACCATATGAGTCATTTTATTAATCGATAGAGCAAGTACAATAGTATGGAGGAATGCACCTGGTCTTGCCTCAATGGAAAGCATGATATAATGATCAGGTGCTCAAAATTATGTTCAAAAATAAAAATTGTCATAATGCCGTGGAACGTGAATGACTACGTAGTGCTCATAATCCTGAATCCGATGCAACTCGTTTCGCTCTAAACAGACATTGTATGCTTCTAGAAACATGATTTGTTCACTTTGTCAAACATTTAAAAAATATATGGCAGAGTAAAGGACATGGCAGAGTCTTCAGCGAATGGGAAAGCGCCAAGTGGTAGGCTTCCATTGGCCTCGCATTTCGCAGAAGGAAGAGGTCCGCGGTTAAGGAAATCAACCCCTAACACTATTGGTTTGTGATTTGTGATATTGTTATAGACATATTTGGGCACTGAAACCCCAATCACATATGTCCATAAATCAAGGGCTTCTAAACCCCTAAAAGTGTTGTTTCATACCCTAAAGGAACAAGGTCAGCTGATTACATCATTTCCAAGAAGTTCTCCCTGAAAAATTGCTCAAAACTGGTCAAAACTAGACCATATAGACTGCTCCATGCTGAGGGTGCGATGCATCTCACTTGTTACACACGGGGGGTGCGATGCATACTAAAAATCCCTTCTGTAGGGTGCGATGAGTGAGAGCAGACAAATGGCAGAAGTAGTTTGCTAGGTGGAAACTCAAAGAATCTTCTAGAAGCTGCTTATATGACACTTGCCTCTCTGAATTCGCCCAGGGATGAGTAAGAGATCATGAAATCTCCAAGTGGAACCAAGAACTATCAGTGAAATGACGCTAATCAAAATCCCAGAAGCTGACTCACTCTCCTGCAAACATCTATATATGGATCCCTCATCCTAGAGATCCAAAGGCTGGAATTTTGTAATTTTTAAGGAAGTGTTGTTGGTTTCTCTTTGAGGCATTGTATTGTTGGGTGATCTTGCTTTGTATGAGGTGAAGAGGGCTTTCATGCTGGGAGGATGATGCTGGATCAGACAGCTTGGTTGTAATCCTCTCTTCTACTACTTCTATCAATAAAGTTATTTGAGTTTTCCTCCATATACTTGTATATCTCTAAATCTTGTATTTGTATATGCATTTGTATGGTCAATGTACATCTGATCCTATATTGTTTATGGTTATAGATCTCTATTCTTTGATGGTATTTTGCTGCTTTGAATCTATAGGTGTTCTTTGAAGTGGGACAAGTGAGGAAGGAGTGGCGAAAGCTCTATCAAAGGAGAGAGGAAACAAGTAAGGAGACTAGCGAAAGACTGAGGTTGGTACTCTTTTCTTCTCTCTCATCTATCTCTCATAAAGGAAAACACAAGTAACTTTAGTTTGTTTGTTTCTAAGATAGCTACCCGTCTTAGTGGGACTAGCAGCTCTAAATGGACACTAGTTTTCCCGATAAAAAAATGGCGACTCCACTGGGGAGCGAATAGTTTGTTTGTTTTGTTATTGTTGTTTGCTTTATAAACCACAGACGGAGCCTGAAGTTAAGCCAGCTAGCCTTCGAACTGCTTTTGCTATGCAACTGCAAAGTAGATCAATGCTGCTTCAGTCAATCTCTGGGTTGGTTTATGAACTGAACATCTGACTTGCAAACATCCTAAGTGCCCTGGTGGTAGCTCAAATAACCTCATTAGATCAGCCCCTATACTTTGTATTTACTGACAATCATTAGCTCAGCCTAAATCCCTGAACTTAGTTGTAAACTGTGAGTGAAAACCAAGCTCAGTCTTGTCCCTAGACCATCGCACTATCTCTCATTGGTAACCTGGATGCATCGCACCTCCCGTATGTTGCAGGTGAGATGCATCCCTGTTTCCCTGTGTTATAGGTGCGATGACTGAGTAAGACTATTTCTGCCTCTAGATTTTGGTTTTTCCTCATTGTCTTCATCTTTATTCAGTAGTTTTGCTGTCTATGATCAATATATCACTGTTGAAACCATATTCCTTTGCATTATTCAGCCTCCATTGATAAAGAATTGTGAATGTTTTTATGTATTTTTCATCAATTACAATTCTCCTTTGCAAAAAGTAGCTTAATTGAATTGTCGTCTTTTGATTTGAAAGGGTCGCAACTGTCGTTTTTAGTCAAGAAAAAGAGTGTCGTAAAGTCTTCCTCTTTTAGATAGTCGATTACACTTCTACCATTGTACTTGATTTGAAATTATTAGTATTTCAAGTGTCGAAAGCAGTATTTAATTCAAAATCGCAAAGTGTCGTCTTAGCCTTCCTTTCGTTTTTTGAAAAGAAAATTGTTAGTACTGTCGCTTTGAAAGAAGATAGTTTAGATCTGTACTTATTTTTCTTTTTGTAATTCTCACATTAAGGAAACTGAAAAACAAATAAATGTATGTGCATTTGCATTTAGACTGCATGCAGTAATTGATTTAGGCAAAGTGCATCTAATGTGTGCTCTTAGCTCTATGTTGAAAGAATTTCATTCTTCTTTCCTTAGTAGCTAGGATTTTCATTCCTAAAAGAAAGTAAACGATTGTTTATCATCTTATATTGCACATTTAGGAATTGTATATCTACATCACGCGGTGAACCTTAAAGGCAAACTTCTTAAGAAATATCAATTATAAAATAAACCTCAATGAACATAAGAAAACTTTGGAACCTAATGCACAACATTTAGAAGTCTAGGCTAGAGACGTATTCCGACGTCGTAAAGTCTGGTAACTATCGTTTTCATCGTAGGTTGGGTGATTCCTCCTCTTTGATACGACAAGTGCAAGTATGGACTTGTGCTCCCACATACCGTCGAGTATATATTGGGAGACCACAATAGGCTATATCATTTATCCTTAGGAAGCTGTGTCTGCCACCCTATCGACCGCAATGCACTGAACACAACATTCATGAAGATTGATTGCCGTACTGTAAAAAGTATTCTGCAGTTTTGAGATTGGTTTTGTAATCCATCTGTCTAGATTTCCAGAGTAGTCACTTTTCTTCCTTTTTAGACTCCTTAAAAGAAAAGGTCCATCTGAGCACTTGTCACTTCAGGCTCATTAAAAATTGAAGGGGACTAGAGTCATCTTTAGCTTTTTATCGACTCTTAAAAATTGAAAAAGCAAGTTGTGTCAAAGCGTCATAAAATTTATTTTAATCGGAATAACATCACTGTTCCCTCGTTGGTCTTAGGTTGAGAAAATGGAGTCTACCAATCAAGGATTTCCCCTTGGGGGAAATCCTAGTCCTTTCTCCTCTTGGGGAGATGTTGGTGCTCCACACATGGCTACATTGTCCCTTCCAGGACTCACAATTGGCCTGCCAGTATGGCTTTTCTCGACCTCTGTCGTTCAAAACACCGTAATTCCTCAACAATCAAATCAACAACTAGATGATGCTAAAGTCGCTCCCCCACCTTCTACTTCGTTTGTTTCTCCCTCTCCTTCTTCCTCTTCGCTTGGTGAAGCTAGTAATGCTAAAAACCAAATAACTGAGAAGAAGAAGAAAGGGAAGGAGAAGAAGAAGAAGAAGCCAACGGCGAAAGGGGGAAAACATGCATCGTCTGGCAAAAATCCACACAATGCACCGTCCAAACCTAAATCTCCATGTGTCATTTGCATGGGAGACCACTATCATCGAGATTGTCCCTACATCGCACGGATCTTGAGGGACTGGTCTCCCCGCTTGCACAATCAGGTGTCTTCAACCTGTGACGATCATGTTGACAATACACCATCAACTAGTGAAAACGAAGCCAATGGAAAGAAAGGAAGATCTAAATTTCCTTGTAGACTATGCGAAGGCGATCATGCCCTCCACCATTGTCCCTTCCTAGATGAAGCTAAAAGAGTCTTGGATAACCGTCCTGCTTCACCGCAGTGACTTCCTCCTGGATACAAGAAAATATTGCCAAGTCCATCACTAGTTGAAAATCTGACTGACACACCTCTGCTGTCGGTCGAATCACCTATCATTGAAGATAAACCCTCTAAGTCCATACCCGACCAAAGTTAATAGGTCAAGACGACAGTCGACCCACTCTTGTCTTTGGAAGGTCCACCTTCAGATGATACAATCACTAAAGAGGATGAGAACGACACCGTTCAAATTCTTTTTGTTAACACAGAATCCGATGAACATGGGGGCAATCTACCCATTCCTTTACCGCAGGAAGGAAGTTCGTCAAAGATTCATCCGACTGTTTATTCGGTCCCTCCTCCAAGCAATCTAGTTGTTTCTTTCGATTGGAATCTACTAGGGAGACCCCGCCTACTATCTAATGTACCATTCCGAATCATAGTACAAGCTTATAGAATGATCATGGCTGGTACTATCATTGATGAAGGGGCTTCTGTGAGTATCCTTTCCTCAACTGCTTGGAAAGGGCTTGGTTCGCCATTGCTTCTGCCTGAGATTCAAAATCTGTCAAGCTTCAACAAAGGAACCAGTCGACCGTTAGATATCCTTCCAAATTTGCCTATAACTTTGGGAAGGAAAACCATTCATCCAAACATAATGGTAGTCCAAGGGACTCTAGATTACAATCTACTCCTTGGGCATGACTACATTTACAACATGGGAGCTATTGTTTCCTCACTCTTTCGATTGATGTGTTTTCCGCATGAAGGCAGAGCGGTCCAGCTAGTTGACCAACTTTCATTTCCTCGTTTGAACACAATTGTTAGTCAAATACCATCCCTAACTGGTATTTTTACACAAGGAATGTCTCTTCAACCTCTAGTCCGTCCACCTGATGAGCGTGAGTGATTCGGTGATTGTGACTAAACCTAGGGGGCATGCGCCCTGGTCTGCTTCGGCAGGAAAACCCCAGAGAGAAGGTAGGTTTCCGCGTAGGATATATGACTAGTCTGATGCCCCTGTCCGTTTAGGAAAATGGGATAAGACTGGAAAAAGGTCCCACCGTGATCGCCTCTACTTCTCTTTATACCTGGGGGCATGCAAACCTTTTTGCGTGCAAGTGAAAAACAACCTTTTATTTTCTTAGTTTGTAGGCTCTCAACCCTTTAACCTCATAGTTGGTCGTTCCTATCTTGCATACAAAAGGCTCCGGAGAAAAGTTTGCATAGGGCAAGCTCCCTAAAAAATGAACCTACCAATGAGAGACATCCTTATTACATGACTGGCATGAGCAGGTTTACGCGAAGTTCAAGCTCGTTAAAAAATAAACCTAGCAATGAGCAAATGTTCGCCCAGAGTTCAAGCTCATTAAAAAATGAACCCACCTTCTGTAAATAACCATTGCGATCGCATAATTATCAGCTTTTGAACCTTGGTCGTGTTCTTACCATCACCTCCACTCTTTTTTAGCCGATCATACGCCTCCATTTGATTGTTTACCCCTTTTGAAAAGTTCCAAACCTAACCTGGAACTAGTTGCTATCCAGAAACATCACTCGTTCCTCAAAAAAACGAGTCTCCTTTAAGCTCTTTTCAGCTGACTCATAAAATACGAAAAGATTGCCGAGCAATTGGCCTCTCCAGCTCATTAAAGTGATTGGAAGTGCCATCCCTCCTCTATATTTTAATCTTTTTGGACCTGAGGGATCATTACACAAAAAGATCGAGCGTTTGTCTTGTTCAGCTCATTAAAACTATCGAAAAGTCATCCCTTTCGTATTATTTTATACTTTTTCAGACTTAAGGGATTTTATTACGAAAAAGGACTATTGGAGTTTCCTTTCCGTCTCTTTTTAGACTCTCTAAAATTGAAAAGGACCGAGTTATATTTGTCATTAAAATCATTAAAACAATAGCAACAAACTTGTCCATGCAGACAAGAGCGAGTTTCACTGTCGCTAGGCTTGTTAAAACATAGCGATAGGTTTGCCCAAAGGGAAAATTATAGAACAACCATATGTTATCCCTCTCAAGCTTGACAAAAATAAAGAGGTACTGGTCAGCAATGACTGGGGAAAAAGGAAATAAAACTTGAATAACTTCATTGGTAGCAGGTCGCTCTTGAACATGACACTTTCACTCCATCACCATGATTGAGTCAGGTTGGGTTATTTCGTTCACCGGTCATATCACCATTGGTACTCCGTACCATCCATTTTTGGTGTTAACGCTACCAATCCATTTTAGTGTCACCAATATGTTCAAGAGAATTCGCTTAGAGAATTCACCAACCTAGCTAACGCCTCATCTGTTGCAATACCTTCACTCTCCATTTTTCATGACCGCCACCCTAAACCTTGTATCATCAGATCGTCTTCAACTCCACAAAATCATTTGCTCCATTCCGTGTCGTAGATGTGGGATTCATTAAGGCCCTCCTACGATGGGTCACTTCTTGTTGACATCAGTTCATTATCCAAGAAGTTGACTTAGGAGAAACCCTTTCAGTACTTTGAAACTTGCATGCCTCAATGGCAAGTTTTTCACTTCCAACGATAGGTTTACATCAATGGCATTCGACCGAAAGATTTTTCGTGGTGTTCGATATCGACTCATGTATTCACACTGCGTGAATTGTACTGCAGTACCTTGAGGGTCATCATCATTATCGATGATTCCTCTCGCGCCTGTTAACAACTTACATCATTGGCTGTTAATCAGGCGATATCTTTCCATGTTCGACATCAGAACATCTTTTCACATGGATCAACTTGTACTTCAGGCGAAGATGGAACGAGTTTGAAGACCCCGGATCTAGTTTCATCCATCCGGGCTGCGATAAATTTATGAAAATAAAGACATCAAATGTATATCATTGCTGTATAGATAATCATCCAAGCTAAGGGATGATGGCTCTACCAGAATCATCAGTTTGCCACACAAACGATTGTCTATCCTATGTACATGAAAATGAATTTATAAAGCTGAGCATGGGAATGCCCGCCTTAGCTAGATCATGAAAATACTATGAAGATAATGTATTGTATTGTATCTTATTACAGGTCACCTTCCAGTTCGAAAAACCTCGGATCCTCATGATAAAGCATTTCACCTGACATCAGAAGATTTACGACCTCATGCTTTAGGGGGCAACTTTTATAGACATATTTGGGCACTGCAACCCCAATCACATATGTCCATAAACCAAGGGCTTTTAAACCCCTGAAAGTGTTGTTTCATACCCTAAAGGAACAAGGTCAACTGATTACATCATTTCCCAGAAGTTCTCCCTGAAAAACTGCTCAAAACTGGTCAAAAATGGACCATACAGACTGCTCCATGCTGAGGGTGCGGTGCATCTCACCTGTTACACACGTGGGGTGCGATGCATACTAAAAATCCCTTCTGTATGGTGCGATGAGCGAGAGCAGACAAATGGCAGAAGTAGTTTGCTAGGTGGAAACTCAAAGAATCTTCTAGAAGCTGCTTATATGACACTTGCCTCTCTGAATTCGCCCAGGGATGAGTAAGAGATCATGAAATATCCAAGTGGAACCAAGAAATATCAGTGAAATGACACTAATCAAAATCCCAGAAGCTGACTTACTCTCCTGCAAACATCTATATATGGATCCCTCATCCTAGAGATCCAAAGGCTGGAATTTTGTAATTTGTAAGGAAGTGTTGTTGGTTTCTCTTTGAGACATTGTATTGTTGGGTGATCTTGCTTTGTATGAGGTGAAGAGGGCTTTCACGCTGGGAGGATGATGCTGGATCAGACAACTTGGTTGTAATCCTCTCTTCTACTACTTCTATCAATAAAACTATTTGAGTTTTCCTCCATATACTTGTATATCTCTGAATCTTTTATTTGTATATGCTTTTGTATGGTCAATGTACATCTGATCCTATATTGTTTATGGCTATAGATCTCTATGCTTTGATGGTATTTTGCTGCTTTGACTCTACAGGTGTTCTTTGAAGCGGGACAAGTGAGGAAGGAGTGGCGAAAGCTCTATCAAAGGAGAGAGGAAACAAGTAAGGAGACTAGCGAAAGACTGAGGTTGGTACTCTTTGCTTCTCTCACATCTATCTCTCATAAAGGAAAACACAAGTAACTTTAGTTTGTTTGTTTCTAAGATAGCTACCCGTCTTAGTGGGACTAGCAGCTCTAAATGGACACTAGTTTTCCCGATAACAGATATCACAATCGCAAATCAGAGGCGGGTCGATAGTAAAGAATCGGCCCCAGAACAAAGCCAGAGTGCGACACAATAAATCGAAATCGCACATCGCATGGATCAAGTGCATTTACAGAATCGAACTCGACAAAGTCAGATTGCGATTGCGATATCACAATCACATATCGCACATCACAACGACCCGTTATGGAGAATCACCCTTGTTTCAATTGATTGCGATTTGCGATGGAACTAGCAACACCGATAGTTTATAGCCACCATGTGTCCTCCTAATGGTTGGTAAATCACCTTTTTTAAAACTTGATGTTAAATTTGAGCTGCCCATGTATAATGCTGAAGTGAATGCAGAGAATCTTGATAATTGGATTCATCAGTTGGAGGTCTATTGCAGGATTGAAAACCTTCAAGAGGATGACATAAAGATTCAATTAGCTTCCTTGAGAATGAAGGGTGCAACACTTGTATGGTGGGAATCAAAGACCCAAGAGGAGATTAAAAAACATGGTAAGATCTCAATTTCTTGGATTGATTTCATTGATGCAATGATTTGATTTAGAATATTAGTTTGTAGTGCTAAAATCTTCCTCAGATTATTAACAAAATGCTTTCATTATGCTTAAGGATTCATGAATTTTTGCAAGTGAAATGAAGAGTTTTTATGTTAATTTTATGAGTAATTTAACATAAATCAAAAATTGAACAACACCATAAACATATATAGAATATCATAAAAAACACCTTACAACAAGCACATGATAAAGGAGTTCACCCATCTTGGGCTATGTCTCCTTGGTCCAGCTTCCAATGGCTTGGGCCTCTCTATTATGCTCAAAAGTGTAAAAATCTATGTTTACAATGCTCTAATGCTTCTAAAACCTGTTCCAATCAGTTTAAAATACTAAAAAATGGCTATCTAGCCTCTTTTTTTAATCCAATTTGGTGGAAAACTGAAGAAGTTATGACTTCTCCTAGTTCTCCTAATATTCGTTCCACAAATTTCCCTATTTCCGGCATGATCCTACAAATTAGCCCCCAAAACACGCTAACTGGGTGAAAATTTCACTGCACGGTGGGCCATAATTTTCCATCACCGACCATCTTATGGTTTGTGACCGCAGTGAAGAGACCAACGGTCTTATGGTCTGTGATTGCAGCGGGATGATGTACGATTACAATATCGACGGACCCGATAGGACATTAAACTGCAGCCTATAGCTTTATTGCATCTAGGATATCACAATAAAAGGAAAATTGGTGGTCTTATACATACGTGGGACCTGTCTTTTTGCGATATCAGATCACAACCTTGATCTTGCTGAGGGCCGATTCTATAACACCTCCCCTTGCCGATGTGTGATTGCGATTCTCGCATTGCCCCCTTGCTTGCTCTGGGGCCGATTTTTAACACCGACCCGCATCTGATATGTGATTTGTAAAATGCTGGAACCAATGGTTGCCTACCACTTAGCACTTCCCTATTCGCTGATGAAACCTGCCACATCATCCAATCCTGCCATGTGAGCAAGTCAAACCTGAACTTTGACTTGCTCTAACTTCTGCATACGAGCTCAGATTTGAGTGTTGTTCACACCATTGGAATTAGAATGATGAGCTCTTCGATCTGAAGCTAATTTTAACAAGATTCTGAGACTTTGATTTTTGAGCCTATTTTTGAGCACCTGATCATGCAATCAAAAGACAATTACACCCTCTAGCTTATATGCAGAAAGCCATCATGAATTAGCAGAACTTTAGACAACTTAAAGGTCAAAATGTGCAAGATTACACCAAGAATTTAGAAAAGGGTCTTTGATGTTAGGTGTATATTTGCAATCACAGGACACATTGCTGAAGTACATAGGGAGTTTACACAGTTACCTTAGACATACTATCTTAATGTTTAATACCAATAATCTAGATGATGTTTGTGTGCAAGCCACTAATCGTGTAATCTCGAAACTATTTTACATCTGAATCCATATCCATTGGGTTGGGTATTCAAGGACACAAACTTACATGTTACAAGAAAATGTATTCTTCAGTTTTCAATCACAGCAAACTTCATTGACGAAGTTGAATTATATGTTGTACCGCTTGATATATCAAGAATTGTTTTGGGTAGTCCTTACCTTTATGATAGAAAAGCTATCTTCTATCATCATGAAAACAAGTACCACTTGTTCAAGGATGGTGTGGAGTATATTGTGCGAGCTCATCGTAAGAAACTAAATCTTTCATTAGTTAATGGAGGGCAAATGAAAAGACTAGTGAATTCAAGCAAGAATTTAATGCTTCTTATGATCAAACCAAATGCTGATATTGATTATGAAGCGTTTGATGGTTGTAATTAAAAATTGAAAACTGATTTGGTTGATGTAGTTAACCATGATGATGAGGTGTTTCAGAAAGAAAAATTATTTCCTTCCAAGGGGAGAAGCCAACATGAAATACCATTGCAACAAAAGTGTATTCTTCCTAACATTGACATGCACAGGATGTTAAGAATGGAAAGTGCAGAAATAACAAAACAAATCCAAGGATTGTTGAATAAAAGGATCATTCGACCTTCTCCTTTACCATGTGGTGCACCCCTTGTTTTGATGCCCAAGAAGAATGGTAAGCATTTCATTGAATGGGATTCAAGAAATGGTTTTCATCAAAGTAGAGTTGTTGAAGGAGACATATGGAAGACGACATTCAAAACCAAGCAAGGTTTGTTTGAATGGATTGTTATGTTTTTTATTCTTTTCCCTGCTCCTACTACTTTCATGCATATGAAGTAAGATGTATTACAACCATTTCTAGACATGATAGCCTACTTGGATGACATTTTCATTTTTAGAAAATTTCATTATGAACATGTCATGTATGAGAAAGAAATACTTGATGTCTTATGTCAAGAACATTTGTTATTGAAGATGTCAAAGTATATGTTGGATAAAATTTCTTTGATGTACTTGGGCCATGATATTGGAGAAGATGAGCTAAAGTTAGACTTCTCCAATATTGATGCCATTATGGATTGGTCAATGCTCAATATAGTCATTTTGATAAGAGGTATTTTAGGAGCATCCCAATGTTGGAGGAAATATTTTGTTAAATTTTCATCTATTATAGCTCATTTGCATTCTTTAGCAGTTCTACAAAAGGTCTTCTAGTGGGGAGGCAAAAAAAGAGAGGCATTTAATGCTTTAAGACAAAAGATTAGTTCAACCTTTATACTTGTTCTTCTAAACTTGAAAAAGTAAACTGAGTTTTAGGTTGATGTATGTGACTATGCCATGGGCGCAATCTTTATGCAATATGGTAAGCCCATTTCATTTCATTCAAAAATTTTCAATGGTGAAGTGTTTAAGTTACAGCGACAAGGGAACTTTCACTGGATGGGTTTTCTTCTACTATTCCACTTGGTCAAAAGGTATAAGTGAAAAGTTTGTTGATGTACTTTCTAAGCCTATAGTTTGTGTAATTACTATCCTAAAGCATAATTTTGTTCAAAGGAATCAAGTAGAGGAATTTGATTACCATTTGCATCATAATGTCTTGTATCATCTTGGTAAAAAGGATGCTGCTATTGATAGTAACTTGGACAAATCCAAATGGATAGAGGTTAGAAAGGTGAGGGAAATGTACCCTCACATGCTGGACAACTGAAAGTGATCTTTTGCAGTCCAAAAGGCTTCCAGTGGGGAGGAGTGATCAGGTGCTCAAAATTACGTTCAAAAATAAAAATTGTTAGAATGGTGTGGAACCTAAATGACCACGTAGTGTTTGTCATCCTGAATCTGCCGCAACTCGTTTTGCGTGAAACGAACACCGTATGCTTCCAGAAACGTGATCTGTTCACTTTGTTAAACAAGTAAAAAAATATGGAAAAGGAAATGACATGGAAGAGTGTTTAGTGAATGGGAGAGTGCCAAGTGGAAGGATTCCATTGGCCTCACATTTTTCATATCGTAGAGAGGTCCACGGTTAAGGAAATCAGCCCCTAACACTACCGGGTTGCGATTTGCGATATCACAATCATAGAATGGAGGCAGGTCGACGGTAAAGAATCGACCCCATAGCAAAGATAGAGTGCGATGTGATAAATTGCAATCGTACATTGCATGGATCAAGTGCATTTACAGAATTGGCCCTGACAGAGTCAGGTTGCGAGTGCGATATCGCAATCGCATATCACACAACACAATGGCCCGTTATGGAGAATCACCCATGCTCCGGTTTATTGCGATTTGCGATGGAACTATCGACGTCGATAGTTTATGGTCACCAAGTGTCCTCCTAATGGTCAGCTAAAAATTTGGTTGGAAAGACAGGTCGGAGGCCAAGGTCAAACCTATGACCTCCCATACAACAATGCTAAGGTTTACCGTTGAGCCCGCAACATGTGACTTAACAAACTATGGTCGCAGATTATACTTTAAATTGTGTTGACTGTTAGGTTGGGGGAAGACCACCAGCTTAACCACTGACGACGCTCCCATGTGAGAACCTCGTCTCCAACCCGCATCAATTATGTTGCCGCCATGGTAACTGCACCGCTAACCGCTAGTTCAAATACCCATGTGAGCACCTTATCTGCAGGCCGTGACATTTTTTTATATTAGCCAGCGAGGTTATGGGCGGAATTAGATGTCCTACAATTTTTCCCACCACACGGTGAAATATTCACCCAGTTAGTGCTTTTTGGGGTGAAATTGGAGGATCATGCCAGATTTGGAGCAATTTGTGGAGCGAATAGTGGGCTAATTAGGAGAGGTCATAACTTCTTCAGTTTTCGATAAAATTAGATGTAAAAAGAGGCTAGATGACCATTTTTGGATATTCTGGACTCATTGGAGCAGGTTTCAGAAGCATTTGAGCATTGTAAACACATATTTTTACACTCTTGAGCATAATAGATAGGCCCAAGCCATTGGAAGCTAGACCAAGGAGACGTAGCCCAGGAGGGGTGAACTCCTTTTTCATGTTCCTGCTATAATGTGTTTTTGATGATGTGCTGTACATGTTTATGCTGCTTTTTAGTCTCTTATTTATGTTAAATTGCTAAAAAAATTAACATAAAAATGCATCATTTCACTTGCAAAAATTCATGAATCCTTAAGCACAATGAAAGCATTTTGTTTCTAATATGAGGATATTAGCATAACAATCTAATATTCTAAATCAGATCATAGAACCTAGGTGATAATACAATGATGTCAAATTCTGGAAATGACTGCTCCTCTAATGCTTTGCGCTGCCCAGAAAACTACATTTTTGGCTAGAAAGGAACTGCAATAAACTCCACCTCCGATGCTAAGAAAATTCTACAAAATTAAACCCAATCTCTTTGAACAAAACCCACAAAAATACAGAAAGGGTTTGGTCTGAATCCAACCCTCAAAAATTAACCTCCAAGAGTCCCTACGTCCTCCAAGACTGCTCAAGAATACGACCTGCAAAGATACCAACAAAATTCCCCTCCAAGGATTTGGAAAGGTAGCAATCTCCTCTACAAGTGTTTCCCCCAACTCTCCTTGGAAAAGACAAGCCTCAACTACTGAAGCTTCACCTCCCACGTGTGCACAATATTCTACCTTTGCACTGGCCGAGGAAGTGCGAAAGTCACACTGGATGGGAGCTCTCTCCTCTAGCTCCAAGACTCACCAAGATGGCAGCCCAACACCTATGCCTCCCTTCCGGAATTTCTCCCAGCCAAACCTCCTCAGAAATATGCTGCAATCACAACTTAGCCTCCCTTCACTACGTCCTCCAGAAATACGCACCACCTGGAGAAGATGGATGCAATTGCTGGAAATCACAACGAAAACCTCCTCCGAAAGACTGAAGATGAACCTCTCTAGGGTGGCACTCGAAGTCCCCCGAAGAAAGGGTGAACTCTTCGCTTGAAGAACTCTTTCTAAACAACAAGTGACTCGGCTAGGCAACGCGAGCAACAAAAGAGAAATTTGAGATGCCAAAATATGATGAAATGAGGAGTGCTGCCTTCCTTATATAAATTTTGTGGAACACTTTTCCCTCCATTTTCCTTCCATCGTGGGTCCCTCACTTAACCAACGACTTCGCTTCCATGCAAATCGAACTAGGGAATGTATATTCTTCTAGTGTGGGTGGCCCCCACGTATAACTTAACCACATCAACTTAATCACATCAAAATAAATTATACTAAGTCTATCCTCCTAATAAAATCGAATGGGCTCCATCACCTCCAAAATTGGCCCCAAAATGTAATAATTAATCTTGTCCCAAATTAATTTACGAAAGGACCGGACATGTTGACATACTTGTTTATGGTGTCAATTTAGTAAAGAGAGGAACTCTTCGCTTCAAGACCATAGAGATTTTGAATAGGTTGCTACCAAAATAAATAGTGTTAAGATGGGAGTCTGCTAAACCCAGTCATAGATCTAGAAGATTTTGAAACCTGAAATGATGGGCATTCATGTTGACTCAGATGGGGCAGTAGTTGATGAAAGAGAAAAATATGGGTCATATTCATTTGCATCCAGTCATTCATCTAAAGATGTAGATTTTGATGGTGTGTCAGAACATATGAGTGATTTTGAATAATTGTCTAAGAAATTTTATGTAAATGATGTTTGCATGGTAACTTGAAATAAATATTTTAACTTCCATATGATCTTACATGAAGTTATGAGTCATTTCTATGTTTGTTGGATTATATGTTTTAATTATGAATAATTCATTTGTTTAGAATATCCACAATGCAACAATAACTTAGAGAAACAATTTATGTTTCATTCAATCTACAAATATTGATATTTTTATTAAAAGTAGAAAAATACATTGGAAATTAATGTTGAATTTTTAAATTATACAATGATATTTCCATGATATTATTTATTGTTATCATTTGATATACCATAGTTAAAAAAAATGTTGCAATTTTAATGCCTCATTAAAAGGGGATACTTCATTTTGATGGTTGATTTTTAGGTTTTTGTTGCAATGGGATAAGTTGTCTTAGGCTAAGATTTGAAAAGAGCTATACTTTTAACCTTTAAAATAAAAATTACTCTTAGAATAATGACTCTTTCATTTAGGTGCTCATTTTTAAAGTTTTTTTAGTCATATAATTTGTTCATAATATCATGGTTGAAATATGTTGAAAACTTAAGGTTTTTAATTCCATAGTTGAAAAATTGTCAAAATTTTAAGGTTTTTCTGAGTTATGATATTTTATCTTTAATTCTATGGTTGAAAATAGTTATAATTTTAGGGTTTTTTAGAGTCATGATATTTCATCTTTAACAACATGGATGAAAATTGTTGGAATTGTAATGCTTTTCAGAGTCGTGATATTTTATTTTTAACGTCATGCCCGAAAATTGTTGGAGTTTTAAGGTTTTTTAGAGTTCTAGTATTTTATCTTTAATGCCATTACTAAAAAATGTTGAAATTGTACCTTGAAAAAAAATGTTATTCTAGCATCATCACTTTTCATTTTTGTTGTGTTTTTTTTCATTTTTTTTTGTACAAAAAAATTGATTTTTACTGCCATTTTTAAAAAATGTTGAAAATTTACCCAAAAAAAACCATTGTTCAGGCATACATACTTTTATTTTTTGGGCTATTTTTCATGTTTTTTGTGGTTTTTTTGGCTAGAGTTATCGTTTTCGGTTTACAATTCCCGTTTGATAGTTTACTTTGTTAAAGACAAAAAAATCTTCAAAAATTTGAAATCCAAGCCAACCTATCTTTCTAAAACTTATAACAAGCTACTAAGATGACCTAACAACAATCTAGACATTTAGAAAGAGATTGCAATACTGACTAGTAAACTTGCCAATGTCATGAATGTGGAGTTAATCACTTACAAGACACATACACGACTGTTGCTAAGACAATAAATGTGTATACACAATTTTTGCTAATGGAAACAAGCATAATACACACATTTTTTTATAACAAACAACATAAAAAAAGTATCTATACCAAAATTTGAAAACTAAATCAAAGAGAGAAAGAACAATGCTGATAGAAAGGATGAAAATTCAAGGTATACGCTGAAATACAAATGAATGAAATACATAATCACTTTGCAAGCAGACATGGTACCCCTAGGAGACAAACTTCATTGAGTTTGTTCCCACTAAGTTCCCAATTATGTTTGTAGAAATATATCCTATGACTAGGGTTGGAGTCAAAAGAGAGAAAAGAAAGAGAAAACACACAATGACCCTCTAGCAACATATAAATTTCTATCACTATAAATGTTTAGAGGAAAACAAATATCTACTTGGACATTACTTAATTGGAGAATATCTTGGGTAAGATTCTTCTCACTCTTGAAGTTTTATTTCACAACCTTCATCGTAAACCTGCACACAAAATAAAACAAGAAGCAATTGAAGATAACCTAATGTTAAACCCTAACTATTCTACATAAAAGTAAATGTATATAGTTTAATGCAATTAAGTAAACAAGTACACAATTTAAAATTGTATTGAGACAAGAACAAAGAAAGTTCTCTATTAATATCAAAACAACAAATATATGAAAAGATGTTACCTGATTCATTTTCACACGCATAACCATTTTCCAAATTTCTCTATCTTAGTCCAATAAAGTTCATCTCCACCAATCTCTACTTTCCATGAAAATAAAGTGAAGAGATGCACTCTCTCCAATGCAAGAGGATGAAAGCAACTTGGTTTAGAAATAAGGGTTTCTGACTATTAATTAGGCACTTAGAAACTTAGGAATAAACAATAGACTTGCAAAACAAAATTCATTAGCACAAGTTTACCAATATTCTGTCTCCCCCCTCCTCCACCATTATCCTACTCCTATGATCCTCAAAGGTGGTTGGGGTCACTGGGAATGGATTACAGGAGGTGAATCCTTGGTAAAACCTATAAACCACACTTAAAAATATATTATGTGCACTTTTACTTTTTATTTTTAGTGTAAATTTCTATATATATGCAAGTTTCTTGAGGATAAATAACATATGTATGAATTTTACTTTGAGAGGAAATGTGTATGTATGCACTTGACCTTTATAGGAAGCACATATATGAACTCAAAAATGATTTTTTGAAGGGTTATTGGGAGAATGGATGTCTAAAAAATTCAAGGAATGGTAGATTATGCCATAACATGTGCATAGGTGGAAAATCATGTTATAACACTTAAGGAGGTGGAGAAAGAACTAAAACTGGTTCACTTGAAAATTTAGACAGGAGTTGTTGGAAAGGACTACTTCATTAGAACAAAAAAGAATAAAGTTCTCTTAGATAAAGAAAAAGAATGGAGGATTAAGAGTTGAGTCTTGTGGATTGAGGCCAGTGACCAAAATACTAAGTACTTTCAAAAAAATATGCTAGTCACTGGAGAAACAACAACACTATCTGGGAAATGACATAAAAGGATGGCAACAAGGTTTAGGGGTTCCATGGTGTGGCAAATCTGGGGGTTCGACACTACAATGTAATCTTTAAGGAACCCACTAGAACTAACTAAGAAGAGATATTAAAAGTTATGTCATATTTTCCTTGATTTGTTAATGAAGAAGAGAATAATATATTATATAGACCAATGACTAAGTAGGAACTCATCTTTGTACTTAGTACTTTTAAAAACACCGAGAGCCCTAACCCCAACAAGTGGATTACATAATTTTGTATAGTATTATTTGATGTTCTTGGAGATGATTTACCAAGAGTATTTCAGGAGATTAGGAAGGTTAGGAAGATGCAAGGGAGTTATAATCCCCCCTTCAAGGTTCTAATTCTTAAGGTGTATTACTTTAATATATTTGATGAATCCATATATATTTCCTTATGTAATTACCTTTATAAAATGATATTTAGAATCAAAACTTTGTTATCGAATGTCATTTATTCTAAAAAATTTAGGCTTCTAAAGGGTGGACTAATACATGATGCTATAAGAACTACTCAAGAAGGCTTGCACTCAATTAAAATTTCTTAGATTCTTGTAGAATTTATCAAATGATACTTGTATAAAGCCTTTGATAAGGTGTCCTAGCTATATCTAAGTCTTCTTCTTAATTAATTTTGCTTTGATTTACTTATAGTATAAAGCCTTTGATAAGGTGTCCTAGCTATATCTAAGTCTTCTTCTTAATTAATTTTGCTTTGGTTTACTTATAGTAGAATATATAATGGGATATGTGACATCCTCCTCTATTGTCTTAATTAATGTTTGTGGCTTTGAGTTCTTTAAAACATCTAGGCATCTTAGGAAGGATTTCCTTTTGTCCCCATATCCTTTGCTATTGATAGTAAAAGGTCTAAATATATCTATTCTTAAAGCTATAAGACAAAATAAATTCTCGGGAATTAAAATTGGAAGGAGGGAACAACTAACTCAATTATTATTTTAGATGATGCCTTATTGTTTTGTTTTTTCTTTGAAGATAAATTTAAACACTACAAAGAGATTCTTGAAATCCATTGTTTGGCCACATGAATGGGAACTAATATTTCAAAATCTACCTTATAATTTCCTGAAGAGGAGGCTCATGCAAGGAACAATTTGGATCATTCCTTTCCATTCCCCTCTCATGATCTGAATGTTGGAATTAATAACTTAGGGTATAATATCAAGCTTGAATGTTATATAAGAGTACATTAGATGTGACTATTATCTAGGATTTAAAAAAAAATCGTGTAGTTATTGGTTTTAAGGGGAGGTAGATTAGTTCTCTTCAACTCAATATTAGAATCCATTCCAGTCTATTGGCATTGTTTGGTTCACATTCTAGAAGGTATTCTGGATGGGATCAAGAATGTGTGGTTTGACTATTTATGGAAAGGAAAATGTGATTATATGGGATCCCATTTGGAAAACTGGAAGGTAATTCCTTCACATAAGGATCAAGGTGGTTGGGGCTTCAAGAACAACTTCCTTTTTGATAGAGAACAAGCAACTATTCCTTGATCAAAGACAATCTATGGAGAAGGTTTTTAATTGAAAAATATATTTCCTCGACACTATCATAAATTTTTCAAGGAAGAGAATAAATAATATTCATAATGTAGTCAACCAATGGAAATTTTGAACATTAGCTTTCTTAATCATAGGTCAGTTTCTTGCTTGAAAATTCGGTTCATGGCTTCAATTTAGAGTAATTTTTGATGTGATTCTAGGATACAAGGAAGATGCACATTGAACAAATTTGACGATTTTCTACTTAACTAGGTTTGGAGCCAAGGTTGCTTATAAAACCAAGCATTAGGCTTAAAAGATAACCAAGCTCATTTTTTAGTTAAGCTTAGGAATGCATATGTAAGACTCAGGGATGAAGATGATGAAATTTATTGGGATTATAAAAAAATTTAAGGTTTCAATATTGCCAAACTTGGAGAGAAAACTTTACAAACACCTAAGATACTAGAAGTATATTGGTGTTGGAAGAAGCTATGGAAGGTTAAAGCACCTCCAAAGCATACTTTATTAATTTGGCTTGTTCTGAGATAAAATGTTAGACTTCAAAAGAGAAATAAATAAACTCCAAACATTTTCATCTTCTATGGAAGTAACAAAGAAACTTTCATACACTTATTTTTAGAATTCCCCTACTCAAGACATGTATGGAAAGAGGTTGATCATCATATCTAACTTTAGTGATTGTGGTATAAATCAATACTAGAGGATTTATTTCAAGAGTACTTCATTAGAAGAGAACATAAGGAATATATAATAATTTCATACTTGATTAATATGTAATTTTGTTAGCGAGGAATGATGGCCCTTTTGAGGATATCTAAGTTCCCATTTCAAAGTTTCATTACAAGGTCTTTCATTGTTTGCTTAATATGAGCCTATTATTAGGTAAAAAACGAGTCATGTTATTAGAGTTTTGATTATGATCTTAGATTATGTTTCGAGCTTCTTTGACGAATCTTGCCAAGGTCCAAAATAATTTTGTAGTCTGGGTTTTGTGTCACTAGTAAGGAAAATCTGGTTATTGGGACCAATAATCAAGGTAAATTTAAATCACTACTCTTCCTATTGAAGTGTTATTTAGAAAAAAATATTAATTTGCAACCATAGGCATTTGGACACTATTTTATGACTATCAATTAGATGAATAATAAAATCTAGGTCCATAGTACTAATCATTCATAATTGGAATTACTTTTCAAGGACACCTTTGCTCCTTTTTAGATGATTAGTTTCACTCATATATTTAGAGAAATAAATAGCTTTTTCGATTCACTATCTAAGGAAGCATTGCATATGGCTAAAGATATTATTGTCTTTGATAAATTTACTAAGGGGCATATGTTTTCCTCAATGCCTTGTAACCCTTTAGACTTATGATCTTATTTGTTTGTTGATATGTAATATATCAAGTCTATGGATGACATATTTTGATTAGAACTTAGTTAGATATTTAAGATCTTGGAACAAATTATGTCAAAGACACTGGTAGTGAGCATGAGGGCCATAGGGAGTTATTTATACATTCTATGTGCATTAGCACCGAAGGATTGCATTTTCAGTTAATATTGATCAGAAAGTACAAATTTTTTCTTGGAAAAAAATGTTAGGAGGGGTTAAATATATGAGATTTATTGTTAAGCCTAATTATTATTGAAAATTAGTTTGGTATTAGTTGTTGTCTAAAATTGAAAAACACATCTATTTTTTGCTCATCAAATGTCTATCTACGGAGGGTAGACTGGTCCTAGTAAATTCAATCCTAAAAGTTATTCTAGTACATTGACACACCCTAGCTGATATAAAAAAATAAAAAAATTGTGTTTTAATTTTCTATGGAAAAAGAGCAATGATTATAAAAGAATCATCTAGTTAAATTGTAGAGGATTGCAACTCAAACATATCTAAGGGGCATTAGGTAAAGAACATACGTTTATCTAATAAATTATACATCTTTATAATAATAAATTTTAAAATCTAAATTTTATTAGACAACATTTTTTAATAAATTAATGTTTCAGATCTTTTAAAAATCCCTCACTCATTAAAAATAAAATAAATAAATATACTTATTTATTTAGTTAACCATTTCATACATGAAGAAATTGCAAAAAAAAATTCAAATTTAAACCAAATATTCAAATTTAAACAAATTGCAAAAAAAATTCAAATTTAAACCAAATATTCAAATTTAAACATCTTTTTAAGTGGGGCTTTTATCCACTCTGCATTTTCAATAACGAATTCCAAAAATGCTTCATTCATGAAGATGCATCTCTCATAGACATGGAATATTATGAACGTATTAAGTAAAACATATATGCATAATGCATTGGTGATGAGGCTTTTGGATTGGGCTTCCCTTATACCTATTGATACTTTTTCTTCCATGAAACTGGATACATCGTCACAACTACTTTCAAATATTTGTATGTCGTCGTCGTTTGTTTGTTTTTTTTTTTTTTAATTTAATTTAATGAATTATATAAGAATAATTTAAATCTAATTTAATGTTAATAATTTTGTTAACCATAACATATTATTTAAATTTAAATATAATATATCAAATTTTTTTTGGAGATATTATTTAAATTTAAATATAATATATCAATTTTTTTGGAAATTTTAAATTTGATTACAATGAGATAAAAAAATTGAAATTTGATTACAATGGGATTTCATATTAGATGAAATTTTTTCCTAGTATGTTTGGGTTATAAGATTTTGACTAATTTCAGGGTCGGCAGGAGGGGAGGGATATTACTTAATCTTAATGGAATAAAATAGATTAAATTTGTTTTGGGCCTGAGAAGGAAAACCAATAATTAAGCTGAAATGTATGGTCTTCTACAAGGTTTATGTATTGCTTATGACAAAGCCATCAAATAGGATGACTCACTACTTCCAATCCATTATCTCATTAAGGATAACAATCCGAAGGATAATTCCCTTGCCTTGGTGCTTCAAAGAATTAGAGGATTGGTTGCTTTCTTTCATTCTAAAGAGGTCTACCATATTTTCAGAATTAACAACACAAAAGTGGATGCAAGAAAATAAGGCTTGCTCTCTATAAGAGACTAAGTTAGAAATCAATGACTTAAGTAGTTTCTGCCTAATTCCCTGAGGTTAAATGACAATTTGTTTTTGGCTTTCCCCTTGACCCCTCCCTTATTGCAATTTTTTCCTCCTCAAACTTATCCTGGGTCCCATTCTCCCCCTTATTCCATACCCATCCCCTTTCCCCTCCTATGCGATGTCCCTTATATATACCTCATATTTCTTAAAGGTTCAATGAACTGGTTATATGTTCGGAATTGGATCTCCCATGACATGGCATTACATGAGAGTTGCTGCCATACATATGTACTGTTGTTCGTCGTGCATGATTTCTATTAGTATATTCATTTTCCTCGACCTTGGAATCACCCTTCGCTTAGAATCACGATGGCCCTATTCGAAACTTGTACTGGAAAATTTAATGATCGACTAATGAGGATCAAGTGCATGGACAGGGGAATTGGTGATAAATTGTGCTTTCACCTGGCTCCGACTTCATTCATGACTGGTTTTGTTTCTCAAATTGTTCCACCACCCTTGTGGCCTATCAATTTCGTTGTTGTTCTATCTCCGGATTCCACTGTGGCGACCCTGCATTATTTTTTCAGGCAACTTTGTGAAGAGCTCTGCTTCTGGTTTCAGTTGCTCCTCCTATGTGTGGTGCAATTATGGGTTCAACACTCTAGTTCATGTGAATTTTGGAGAACGTGGCTCTCTAGCCTTGAAACCACTCCAATAGTGCCTGGGCTCCCTATCTTTGTTGCCCTCAAACCACGCCCTGAAACCATGCCCTGAAACCGCTCCCTGAGCCCGGGCTGAAACAGGCTCTTATGCTTAAAGGTAACCCTTTGTTTCCTATTTTCAATTTCGTTTTATACAACCGATAGAGCTTATACAGAAACTCCAGTGAGATAGGCTCCTTTATTGGCGCTCTGGGTTCCAATTCAGGTTTATTTAAGAAGTTCGAGGGTCTGCTGGACACTGGTCCAACAATATTCTGGTCTTCCTTCCCAAGGGTTTCATGGAAGTTTTTGGTTTAGTAGCAATTTGATAATTCTCGGTCTTTTGGCTATCAACTGACCTTTGCCTCCTCTGGCGATTTGATAGAAAGTTCATTTGGCCAACACTGTTCCATATATGCTTTGGGAAACATCAATTTGAGGCTAAATAGGTTCGAATTAGATTTCCCCTGTCCTCTATCAATTTGGGTTGATCATCTCTCACCCATAACCATCTTGGGGAGGTATGGTTCATACTCTTTTGATATTTGCAACCTTCCTAGCCTCTGTCTACGTACCCTCTTGGATTCATATTCTAATTATGAGACTTCCTCAGTAGCGAGCCCCTACTCACATAGTATGTCTGCTCACGAAGCCCTCTAGAGGGCTAATTATGACTTGCAAAGTTAAATTTTTTCAACTATATCACTCACATATGGAACACACTGATAAGATAATGGCTCTCTAGCATCACATCTCTTGCCTGGTGGACGGAGTGGATGTTCTCTGGGGTATAATAATGGACCTCAATCTCAACAGAGACACACTTGAGGTCAAGAACAACTTCAGGAGGATGAAAGCAAGCAAGCAGGATATTGATCTCAACAAGCCAACAATTGAAAGTGAATAATTTTTTTGCAAAAGTTTGATCACTATATGTGTCTTTTTCTCCCTTTGTTGTTTTTTAAGTCTTTTGTCCAGTGTCTCTCCATGTAATGGGTTAATGGCCATTTTGATTCTGGGCTAGTATTGAAAATTGGCAATGTAATACCCCAAGTTTTTGTTGTGACCGAGCACAAACTTAATACCAAAGCCACTCATTTTGTTTAAATTTAAAAATAAAAATAAAAATTCTTCGACCAATTTGAAGGTTTCAAAATTTTTTTGACCACTCTAATGGAAATATGATGTAGAGTTTGATTTTTCTTCCAAGTTTTGTTATTCCAAGAAAAAACTGCATTGTGCTAAGAAAATAATTAGAAAAAATGGATCGCATACCCAACCTTTCTTCTACTTTTCTTTGAGAACAAATTAAGTGACAATTATACAACATCATTGCTTCAGGTTATGGGCATACAAGTTAATATTCCCCAAGTCAGAGAACAAATTGGAGACAGGGGATAATGATGGCATATCTAATGTCACAACTGAAAAGGAGGATGTGACTTAAAATGGAGCGGCGAGATCTTTTATTAATCAACCCTACAAAATTCAAAACCCTCAGTAACATGCTTAATCAAATAAAATTGGCTTAACATCTCCCAAGATGGATGTTGATATTTACCATTGAGATTAGCTAGGAGAAAAATCTCTTATAAGGAATTCTATTTAATGAAAAATTATTTTTTTAAAGGAAAAATACACTATTCATTTGCATATAAATTCTAACGAGAATAATCAATATAGCCTTATCATAAAAAAAATGTTTCAAAATTAGACATCTTCCTCAAATATTTTTTTGTCTAAGTTACATGCTTGGTGGAAATTCCCAAGTACTTCTCTTCATTTGGAGGACAATTCCTAGGATAAACCCTAGAAACTTCAAGGCACAAGGCTGATTAACAATATATCTTGAAGGAATCTCAAGTATATACTTGTTAAGAGCTCAATTTGTCACTTTTCGAATTGAACCTAGGCGAGAAGGATAACCATTATTCCTCCCAACAACTTGAGCTAAATTGAATTGAGATACATATTCCTCAACTATGACTTCAAAATACTACACATGGTCAAGAATAGAGTTAAAAATGCATTGCATATAAATATCAATATTCCATGGAGGATTTCAATGTTAATGTATGGGTAAAAAATTTAAACAAACTTCCACCAAAATCTTCACAAGTAGAAGAGGAAGCTTTTTTGGATGATTTTACAAAGTTTTTGCATAGGAATTTAGTTAATGGAGGTCTTGAAAATATTTTTTCAATGCAAAAATACAAATATGGTGCACCACTATGTGTCATTATTATAGGTGCGTCATTGAAAATAGTAGTGTGATCCAACCTATCATGATTACCAATGCAGTCCATTAACATAGGTTCATTGTGGGGCCAATCAATGTAGATGTCATAGTATCTTTGTGAAAGTGATGCATTATTTAGTATAAATAGGGCACTAGTGGTCCCATAGATAAACAAATCATCAATATGTTCTTGATGGTATACCCTAACTAGGGTATATTGGAACCTTAACACATCTTACTATTAGGATATTTAGACACTTATAAGTTAGTCATCAAGATCAACTTGGTATAATGTGTCTTTAGGTAAAAGTGTGTTTCTTTAGCATGCATTAGTTGCGTTGTAACCTAACAATCATGATATGTTCTAGAAATAGAGTGTTTTTATGACTCATATTCTCCTCAATACTATCGATTATTGATCCGCGACTTAATGCTTGGTTCACCTGTGATCTCTAATTAAAGAGCTTGATCATCAATCATGAGAAACTCTCTTATATACAAATTTTGTTTTGCATTAACAAATTATTCTCAAGTGGTCACGTTGGTTGGGGTTGTGGATTCTTTCCCTATTAGAGGGTTTTAAAAACATAAAAATATTGGTGTTATGATATTTGATATGGTTATATTAGTGGTCATTATAGGTGCTTCACTTATATGGAATACCTTGTTTTCTTGAACACTTAGCCCATAGATATAAGCCTAAAAATAGATAAACTACACAAAATAGAAGCACAAGTTGTTCACATGTATATGTGTGTTGAGTTATATAATGAGCTAAACTAGCACTCTAACTCAAGAATGCAAGTGAACGAGCACAAATACGAAGGGCACATATGGTGTAGGTTGCAAAGGAGCAACACAGATTTTATTGCAATATAGATAAATTACATATGATACAAATATATCACTTGTTTTCCTCTAACCTTGCAATAGCTATCTATTTATACATACTCAATCACTTAAGGGTGCACTAGTTGCAACGTCTGTGAGTTGGCCCCCACATACACATGTATACGACTAAGAACACAAGCTCAAATACCAAGGTAGATATGGTGTAGGTTGAAAAAGAGTCACAAAGATCTTATTGCAGTATAACTAAATTACATATGATACAAATCTCTTGCGTTGCTTTCCTCTAACCTTGCCATGATGATCTATTTATACATACTTAATTACTAAAGGGTGCACTATCTATAGAGACTATAGGTTGGACCTCAAATATGTGTGGATACAGTTAAGAATACAATCCAAGTACATAAGACTCATATGTTGCAGGATGCAAAGGAAGCGCAAAGATATTATTGCAATATAGATAAATTACATATGCTACGACGTTCTCACTTGATTTCCTCTAACTTTGCAATAATAATATATTATACTTACACAATCATTCAAGGGTTCATTACTTGTAGTGTTCATAGGTCATGGATTTGAAATGGATCCAAACTAATGAATGGTTGTAAGACTTAATGCCTTCAAGTTAAGGTTAGTTGACTATGTAAAAGACAATGCAACATAAAGTGGAATAAGACACATAAAGATAAAAATAATAATTGAAAAATAAAAAAGTAAAATTGGAGAGAATAGGCTAAGGATTGGGAAATGAAAGGTCACGCCCATTAACCTTCCCATTATCCCAATTCTCTCTATTTCTTCCTTTTACTTTCATTAACCTTCCCATTATCCCAATTCTCTCTATTTCTTCCTTTTACTTTCAATACTGCATATGACATAAGTTCTAATTATTTTTTGACCAGATTTTAATGAATACACATTTTCTTTCTAATGAATATGTTTAGCAGTATTCATCAGAAGAGTTTTGTTGAACCTCTGACCAACTATATCTAGATATCATATGTTTGATGCACAAAATTATCACATCACAGCTATGGAGAGATTTAATCCACCAAACTTTAGATGAGCCTTTTTGTTAGAACCCAGATGAAAATATCTAGATATCATTCATTCAACGAAAAATAATGCCATGTGGAATTTTGGGAAAGTCTAATCCACCACTTGTCCATTGCAACAATGACGTTTGTGATGTCACAACTTTGAAAATTGTATTTAGTTGTCGTACATTCGACACACAAAACCACCATGGGGCAGCTGTGGAGAAATATAATCCATCAAAATTTTGACAAGCCCTTCCATTGGAACTCGAATATATAGCATTTGATAAAAAATATTTTCATATGTCATTTTGTGTGCAAGTTTGGTCTAGCACCTATTCGTCACGATAGAGACGTTCTAACATTGCAACTTCGATGTTAAAACTAGTGAAGTGAAGGAAATTTTTGATGCAATGTACTACATTTACCATCAGAGGTGCAACGGTATCTTGGGCACCCTCCGTAAAATATAGACAAATGGGTGGGCTTTTGCAATGCCAGATAGGTGGGCATTTTCCGTTGGATATTCATCAATGTCATTGGAGTTATATTGATAGGAAGGAATTAAAAAATTAAAAAGAAGTTGATTTTGTACATTGAAATCCATGCTTATGATGCATTTGACATAGGGTATTTGAATGGTTTTGAGGAACATGCACTTTTGATAGATGTCCTGCTGTATTTTATTTTAAGTTGTTGATTTCACCACTACAAATTGTCCTTCATGGCATATGGAGCTTCCCTTAATGGATCAATGTATTAATCCCCTAACTGAGGTTGATAAAATTTTATATTGCCAAATGGGACCAACAAATGTCAACAATCATGAAGATTCAGTTTTTGGGCCTTTAACTAAAAAATTAATCATACGTAATTTAGTGGAGCGGAAGCCAATTTCTTACCTTCACTATTTATGGATTCCCATAGATGAGTTTGAGAATGTTTTCCAGGCATACCACACCTTACCATAAGAATACAATTTTTTCATCGCCGTATGGATTCTATGACATTTTAGAAGAGGAATGGGTTCCAATTTTATCATATTGGACAACTATGGACATACTAATTGCTAGCAATATGTCTAGATAAAAATTGTTAAAAGTTAATTTTTTGAAGCATCACAAGTAGAGTGTTCGTTTCCTAAGGAAAGGTATGCATCTCCTGAGGCAGGGCATGTATTTCTTGAGATATGGTATGTATTTACTAAGACATGGAATGCATTTCCTAAAGTAGGGTGATCCGTAAACTGCCATGGATATTCCACTGGACAACTCATCACAACAAATCTGATAATATTATATTTAAAATCTGAGATTCTACACTATTACAATTTTATTTAATTTCAGCTAGATATGTAAAATTAACTATAAATAGTGCATGCATGTAAAAGTAAATCAAGAATAAAAGTAGAGAATGAAAAAATAATCTCACGCACACATAATACACGATATATGCTCTCTGGGAAACCTTTTCGGGAGAAAACCCCGCTGGAAGGTGAGGCCGCTTCGCTCGCTTTCTTTGTCTGGAAATATGGTTGGAGATACAAAGAAGTAATGCCTGTGGCCCGTGGGCTGCTTCAGTGCATAGATCCTCTATGTGTGCTCTACCTCATATCTCTCCTGCCTATCTTTTCTCAACTATGGAACAAAATTCTCTTGAAAGAATGGAATGCCTCTTCCTCTTAGTTGCCTGGTTATAACACAACCCGATAGCCTACTAGTGGTTAAGTTTGACTACATCAACTCTTAACTAGAGTTACAAAATAGAATCTTCTAGAGTCTTTTACATCACAAACATGTGGCTAGCCCCTTTTCCATGAATAATGGGGGCTAACGCGACATCCTCTTAAACTATAGGTGTGAAACCAAGAAGGTCAACTTCTGAGAGGCATAAATTTTGCATACAGACTTTGATTGACGCGATTCTTGCACTGTTGGGAATATTTCTGTGTGTAGAATATCATGAAATGGTGATGTGCCTTGGAGGTAAATTTTTACACCCCAAAAATGTCATTTTATGCCTCAAAATGCTCCCAAAAGGTTTCAGGCCCTGTTTCGCCCAAGTGGGTCCCACCGGTAAAAACGGTCCCGTGAGATGATTCCTCCTCTTTTTCCATTCCAAATGCATCAAGATGGATGACAAAAAATACAATGATCCAATTTAGATGACGCCTCTCCATTTTGGGAGGCTTTTGTTCCCCAAAAACTTTTACTGAATGAGGTGAGGAAAATTTTCCTCCACCTTCTCTCTGGTGTACCATTTAGCTTTTCCTGGAAGTTGTCCCTTGAACCCAATCTGCCAAAGGTCTTGTTGCCCTAGTCTTGTAGCTCTGGACCTCTTCTGGAAAATTGTATCTTCTGTCAACTCTACCTGAGTGTCTGGTGCCAAATCCTCCACAGAAGGTAGGACCTGTTCCTCTTCCTGATCTAGCATGGAAGGCTCATAGAGTTTCAAATTCTCCACATTTACAACTAAGTAAATGCGCATATATGGTGGTAAACTGAGTCGATAGGCATTATCACCCACCTTTTCCAGTATATCAAAGGGACCATACCTTAGAGCCTTGATTTTCTTACCAAGACCCTGCAGCCTCTCCTTGTTCAACTGTAGCCATACTCTGTCTCCCACCTTGAATGATTTCTCTATTCTGTGTTGATCATGCTTGGCCTTATACTTCACCTGTGACTTCTGCAGTGTTTCCTGTACCTGTAGATGGATCTTCCTGATCTTATTTATAAAATTTTCAGCCCTCAAATCATCTCTTGTAATGTCTTCCTTCACTCCTCCTTGCTGCCCATATGCAATATCCAAAGATGAAGGTGGCAAATATCCAAAACAAGTTTCAAATGGGGACTTTCTTGTAGAAGTGTGGACTACTCTATTATAAGAATGTTGTATATATACCAGATTTTCATCCCAGGTCTTCAGATCCTTCTGGTTGTAACCCTTGAGAAGCTACACCAAATTCCTATTGACTACTTCTATCTGCCCATCTGTCTGTGGATGGAATGCTGTAGATCTCTTGAACTTCGTGTCCATCTTCTCCCAAAATGTCCATAATGCACTAAGAAATATTGTAGCCCTGTCTAAAATGATGCTCCTTGGTATCCCAAAGTGTACCCAGACCTGTCCAAAGAACAAGTTTGATGCTTCTTCTTCGCTGATGGTCTTTTACAGGGCATCATAACGCACATCTTGCTGAGCCTGTAAACTACCACGAACAGGTAGTCATGTCCCTTCCTGGTTGTCGGTAAACCTCCCACAAAGTCCATGGAAATTCTTTCCCAAGGATGAGTAGGTACAAGTAAGGGATGATACAAACCATGTTTCCTATTACTAGGCTTGCTGGTATAACAAAGAATGCATCCTATTATGAACCTAGCTACTTGTTATTGCATCTTGGGCCAATACACATGCCTCTGCAAGTTAGCCACGACCTTCCCTACACCAAAGTGCCTTGCAACCTTGGAGGTGTAAGCCTCTCTAATCAACTGCAAACACTCACCTTTAGGAACACATAGCTTATCCAACCTGTAGAGTAACCCATCCTGGAGATGGTAGTCAACAACACTGTCGCCATTGTGCACATGACTCTGACTCTGCAACTGCTGATGCACCTCCTTGAAGTCCTCATCTTCTGAATATGCCTCTCGATATGCATCATGGGTGAATGGCTCCATGTTCATAAGAGTCCCCAAAGCTATAATCTTTGATGTGGGTGGCCTTGAAATCATATCGACCAACTTGTTTGTGCCACCCTTCTTATATTTGATCACCAAATGAAACTGCTATAAAAAACCCATCCACTTGTAATGCCTAGTCTGTTGTAGCTTATTCTGGGCTTGCAGGGACTGTACTAGATGGTGATCCATGTGGATTATTGTCTCCTTTCCCATCAGATAGTGCTTCCACTTCTTCACATCTTTCACCATGGCATATAAATCCTTATCGTAGGTAGGGTAGTTAAGAACTGCCCCATGAAATACTTCAGAATGGTAGAAAATGGGCCTTCCTCCTTGCATCAAGACAACTCCCATAGCATACCCACTCGCATATGTCTCCACTTCAAAGGGCCGTTACAAGTTTGGTAATGCCAAAACTAGTGCTTCAATGATCTTCTTCTTTAACTCATTGAAAGCCTTCTGCTTCCCTTTCCCCACTAGAAACTCTTGCTACTTGCTATTATGGCATGGAGCGGTGCTACTACCATTGAAAACGAGGCTATGAATTTCCTCAGGTACTGTTCTGCTCCAATGAAACTCCTAACCTCAGTAAAATTAGTAGGCACCGACCATTTCATGATGGCCTCCATCTTGGAAGGATCTATCTTCATTTCTCCTCCATCAGTCACATATCCCAAATACACCAAGGACTGTTGCACAAACTCACACTTCTTCAGAGTTGCTAGCAGCTGGTGCTTCTTCAATGTTTCCAGCACCTACGTCAAATGTGAAATATGCTCATCCCAGGTAGCACTATATACCAGCATATCATCCAAATATACAATAACAAATGAATCTATAAAAGGGCGCAGTACGTGATTCATTAATCTCATAAATGTAGCTGGTGCATTACATAGGCCAAATGGCATAACTAACCACTCATACAAACCTTGCTTGGTTTTGAAGGTGGTCTTCCATGTATCTTCTTCTTTGACTCGAACCCAGTGATATCCAGACTTCAAGTCCAACTTGGTGAAATACTTTGCTTGTTGCAATTAATCTAGTAGATCGTCTATCCTCGTTAGGGGGTATCTGTTCTTGAGTGTGATTTTATTCAATGCCCTATAATCTATACACATCTGCCAAGTCCCATCCTTCTTTCGCACAATGATGATGTGTAACCCACATGGTGATGTACTCGGTTGAATGAAACCCTGTTCTAGTGGTTGCTGCAACTGTTTCTTCACCTCACTTGCTTCTATAACAAACTGCCTGTACAACCCACTATTTGGCATTGGGGATTCTGGCAATAGCTGGATATCGTGCTCCACTTCTCTCTTCGGGGGTAACCCTTTAGGCTCTCGAAACACGTCCTTGTATGCTTGTAACAACTCCTCCAATTATTGTTTTTGTTTCTTAGTACACCCCTCTAGGGATTCCTTACCTCTTATTGACTCCCCTACACACTGATTTTCTCTTAAAAACAATAAAACATACTTCTTACTGGAACTGATCAATTTCTTGGCTTAGTTGGCACTTACTAGTGAAATTTTTGACTTGCCTTTGTGCGCGTTGATGATGAACGATTTTCCATCCTTGTTGAGCCGTTATTGGTTATCTCTCCTCATGAATATTGCATCACACATGTACATGTATGGAGTCCAAAAAACGACTCCACATACATCAAGAGGAACCACATCCATATCTACTTCATCAATAAAATTAACACTGATAGAAAATCTAATTTTACATTGTTTTGTTACCTTCAGCTCTATATCCTTATGTACCCATCCCAGTGGATATGGGTTTGGATGATCACGAACTTCCAGCCCCAACTTCTTGACCAGATCTACTACAATGAGATTTTCCTGTGATCCTGAGTTAAACATAGCATCAATCTTCATTTCCTTGACTTGTATATTTACATGGAAGATTTTGGTCATTTATTTCTCTTCTTGTTGCTAAAGGCTACTTAGGTTCACCTCCTTATGCACTGATGTACAAACGATCTTCTCATCCATGTCTGAGCTGATTTCAACTTGGTTTTTTAAATAGTGGCCATGTGATTATTCTTCTTAGTATCTTTCTTCTTGTTCTTCGGGTTTAGTTTTGCATGCAACTTCCAACACTTCTCCTCTATATGGCCATCAATGTTGTAGTGGTTGCTAGGATCTTTACACTGGTGTGTTGTGGTTGCCATCTTTTTATATTTCCCCCCTTTTTGCTTCTTCTTCCCCTCCTTAGAAGCGTTTTGTTTCTCCTTTTGCTTCGATCCACTTGATTGTGTTCTTTTCAGACCTATGTTCTCCAGGTACTGTGCCTGTACACAAGCCTCGTCCACTGTTTTTGGCTTGAACAACATCACTTTCTCACATAGATGGTGGTGCAAACCCCCCAAATACTTGAGGAGTACATCTGGGTTCTTTGGAGAGATACCCAACATTATAGCCATCTTTTTGAATTCCATGGTGTACTCCTGCATGCTTTGGCCCGACTTTTGCCTGAAGTAATGCCACCGGATCCACTGGTCTTCCATGTACACAATGGGATAAAATAGTGACTTAATGAGGGTTTTGAAATCCTCCCACTTAGTCACCGGAGGTTCTCCATCCAACCTTAGGGTTTCTATGTGGCTCTCCCACCAAGTCAATGCATGACCCCCCAATTTTAGCCGTGCGAATGGGATCTTCTGCCCTTCCTCGATCTGATGGACACTAAAATAAATTTCCAGTTGCTGCAACCAGTGGTTCAGCTTCAGAGCATTGATCTCACCCTACTACAACTTGATATCAAATTTTTTATCCACTTTAGACAGGCATTGCAATTGATGAATGACACTCAAATTGGGTTGATCTTTTTCAGGCTCTTTCTTTTGCTTGTTCTCTGTTTCTGCCCGATCTTCTGTTCCCCATTCTGATTTATCCTCTACATTCGAACCCCCTTCTTCTCCAAATATCCCTAGCTTATTGCTTAGGGCCGCCATGAGGAGGTTTACATTGCATTTTATATCCACAACTTGTTCTTCTAGCCGCGAAAACCTCATCTTTGCAGGATCACGAGGTTCATTTACAAATTCGTCGTCCATGATTAGGGTTTTACGATTTTCGGCCTTGCCGATCTAGATCCCTATAATCTCCACAAAATACCCAAATAAACCGGCTTTGATACCAAAAATATACATAAACTTCCATCGATATTCCACTGAACAACTCGTCACAACATATCTGATAATATTATATTTAAAATCTAAGATTCTACACTATTATAGTTTTATTTAATTTCTAGATCTGTAAAATTAACTGTAAATAGTGCATGCATGTAAAAGTAAATCAAGAAGAAAAGTAGAGAATGAAAAGATAATCTCACACAAACATAATACACAAGATATGCTCTCTGGGAAACCCTTTCGGGAGAAAACCCGGTTGGAAGGTGAGGCTGCTTCACTTTCTTTCTCTGTTTGGAAATATGGTTGCATATACAAAGAAGTAATGCATGTGGCTTGTGGGCTGATACAGTGCATAAATCCTCTGTGTGTGCTCTATCTTCTATCTCTCTTGGCAATATTTTCTTAGATATGAAACCAAATGCTCTCGAAAGAATGGAATGCCTCTTCCTCCTAGTGGCCCGATTATAACACAACCTGATATCCTACTAGTGGTTAGGTTTGACTACATCAAATCTTAACTAGAGTTACAAAATAGACTCTTATAGAGTATTTTACATCAGAAACACATGGTTAGCCCCTTGACCATGAATAATGGGGGCTGATGTGACATCCTCCCGAACTATAGGTGTGAAAATAGGAAGGTCAACTTCTGAGTGACATAACTTTTGCATACAGACTCTGATTGACGCGATTCTTGCGCTATTGGAAAAATTTATGTATGCAGAATAGCATGAAAAGGTGAGGCACTTTAGCGAAAAATATTTACCCCCCAAAAACGTCATTTTATGCCTCAAAACACTCCCAGAAGGTTTCAGGCCCCGTTTCACCAAACGGGGTCTCGTCGGTAAAAACCTTTCTGTGAGCTGATTCCTCCACTTTTTCCACTCCAAATGCATCGAGATGGATGAAAAAAAATATAATGATCCAATTCGGATCATAGGGTGTGAATTTCCTAAGATAAGGCATGAATTTCTTGAGGCAAGGCATGCATTTTCTAAGGGAGGGTGTGCATTTTTAGAGAAAAAAACTGACAAATGGTGTGTTTAATCCTAAGGAGGAGATGTATCCTACAATCCCAACATTTACAACAAATTGATTCCGCAAAAAAGTTAGCAAGCACAAAATAATTGGTCAAAACTCACATTGGATTGAATAGGTCAGAAATGTATCCTAAAAACACCTTTTAATCAAAGGTTACAAAGACCATACATGAGATTGTACCACACGCATTGTTAGAGTTGGATGAACAAGCTCTAGCATCAATATACCTAATTCTTACATCAAAATTAACATAGTTTATCTCATGCATTTTCACATCTAAAAATTGTTTTCAATACCCAACCTCTCAAATAATGTTTAATACATGTCATATGTTAGACATTAGTTGCATCAAACCATGTCATTCTGCCTCCATGAGGCAATGTCGGAAGTAGTTCTCCAATCTCAAGATTCATTCCTTCGTTTATATCCCCTTCGCTTGCATTGATGTTCACAAGTGTGAAGGCTTGGAATTTGATTTTCCATTTAATTTTTTTTCATTTTTTGAATTTGTTTGATGGTGATTACAATTTTTTAAATGTTAACATTGACATACAATTTTTTTTTGAAATTGTAGATTTCACATCGAAACATTTAATTCACCCATCATAATTTCTAGTGGCTAGTTTATAGGTAGAGGCAGAGGAAGATTATATTTGTTAAGATGACAATGTCAAAGGGTCTTAGCTTGAGTGGTTTGGTGAACAATTTGTTTCCCCAACTGCATGGGTTTAAATCTCCGAAGATATGTTCTAATTGGCTTGTTAGTGGCATTTATGAAATAGTTGTATCTGGTGTAATAGTGGTAGCCTATTTGATCAAAGTTAGTGATTCTCCATAAATTCTCATTCTGGTTAAAAATAATTGTTATGATGAAAATAAAGGAATGGTCACCAACCCTGTAATTAAGTCTAACTTACAGTGCACATGCTATAATGCATGGTGCATGTTTTTCTTTTGTCGAGCTTTTAGTGTTTTTGTATTCTCATCTCTAACATCTCTACCAAAGGTTCCATGGCTAGGGCCTCACTAAATTCACTTCCCACAAGCTTCCATATGGCCATGACATCCCTAAATCCACTTCTTGCAAACTTCCATACACCATATTTTTCACCTTCAAACCAATTTTAAGTTGATCCCTTCTTCTAATTTGGATTTTGGTTCTGTTGTGGCTAGAAACAACCCCCCTTTTTATTTAGCATTAGTCATAAAACTAAATAAATGGGGACTCTTCTAAAAAATAAAAAATGTCACTTATATTTCCCTTTGAATAAAACACATTATCATAAAATTAGGAAAAACATCGGCAAAACCCAAAAAACTTAAGTTTTATGATAAGTTTCGAATAAAATCATTCTCTTAATAATAAAACATTACATCCGCAAAAGGTAATGGAGGACATCATATAAACAAACTTTTGAAACTGTGAAAACAAGATGATGCGAGATCACGCGCCTTAAAGACTCATCGCATGATGATGCGAGATCACACATCTTAAAGACTCATCGCACATCACAGATTTCATATGTCACAAGTAGCACCTAAGATAAAACATCCAGGTCCTGCGATATGCGATGAAGTATCTCACAAATCGCAGCTCGCAGTCGCATAAGGAATAAATGATTATTAATGAAAAGGATTAGCAATATTGCGATCTGCGATATTGCGAAGCAAATCACAAAATCGCTTTATCGCAGATCAATAGGCCTCATTCTTCAGTGAAACATTTCTTGTAATCCGATACCAAGTTATGGGCATTAATGTCAATTTAGTGGTTTATTGATGGTCATTTATGAGATAAGATTTAGATCTGATCGAAAGGTTGTTTCACGTAGGGTGATATATTTGATATGATTTTGGAATTAAGAGCTTTCCCATCACCTTATCTCTTACCATTATTATTTCTTTACTTGAAAAACTAGTAGGAGCGGCAAGTAGAATAATATACGAAGTAGTGTGCAAAACGTAATGGGAAAGAAGGGAAAATCTCCAGTTGGTGAGGAAAAAGAGATGACACCCTTATTCACAGACACCACCTGTACTAGAGATGCTAGAATATCCACTTGGGAAGGCATGTACAGTTTGCTCGAAGAAGAAAACCCCAGAGTTATGGAAGTTAAAGCAACAGAAGACTCATGTGGGTCATCTGAAGCATCAATTACTGAACTAGCATGTTCATTCCTGCACTGAATAGCGACGAGGCCTAAGATACTTCCATATACAAACATGGTTAAATGGGTATTGGACAACACTGATATAACAGATAGAAAATTCAAGTCTCGGAGCCAAGAACTCATTGGGTCATTCACCCCACAGGATTTAAGGCTTATGTATCATTTACTAGAGCTGCAAGCAAGCTACAACAAACAGTTCGTGGAGAAGTTCACCAAGGAAAATGAAGATTTGGTGAAATGCACCAAGAACTGGTTGGAAAGGGAAGATCCATTGAAAAAAGATAAACACGGTATGTATAGTACTGGTTCCCTCTCCTCCCCGTATTGTTTTGCTGTTGCTATGCTATGTAGGCTATTTGGAAGGCCTGACATCAACAAGTTTTCATCCGAATGGCTACCTCTATTAGATGTGGCCACTAATGCCACTATTATGGATTGGGCCCAGATATTGTCTCACAATTTAGCCTCGGCCATTTGGAACTACTGGTCTAAAAGAACTACCTCTCAGAGGATTTATCCTCTTTTCTTTTTAGCTACTTATGTCATGGATGCAATCTGTTCTGTTTCTAGATTCCCTATAATGGGTTGGAAGTGGAATATATAGAATTCCTTGCCCATTTGCATCTATCATAAGGAATTGTGGGATTCCAAGTTTATCCTGTACTTTTACATAATTTTCCACGGAGTTATGTTACCTCTTCACAGAATGTTGTATAATAAGGACGCTCCAAGATATTCCCCCAAAGCAGAAGTCGATATTCTTCCTGTTGGAAGATGGTTTGGAGAAGAGTTTTTCACTTATGTTAGAGTATTTGGAAGCATTGCTTCCCCTCATGTGCTACCCTTGTATGTCCCAGATAAGTTATTGGCTCGAGAAATTTCCTACCAGACCTGCGGGGTGGGAGGTATGAGAAAAGAATTGAAAGACAAGAAGAAGGCCATTTGGCCACAATTTCCTGTGGCCTGTGGGGCCTTTTCAGTGTTTGATTTAGGTCATGCATTTAAAGAAGTAGACAACATGCTGAGTCTGCAACTCTTTAAATTTCCGGGGAGACAATTCGATCCCTTTGATGCCATTAAGAATTTTACTACAGCTGTCAAGATAAAGGTATTTTCTAAAGAAGATGATCTCTTTGACGACATCTTCCAGCAGAAAAGCACGCTTAAAGACATTTTGCATATGGCTCAAATTCAATTCCCCCTAGCAGAATACCAAGGATTAAAACTGTACAGAGAGAGGAGATTAGAAAACATCCCCTTGGATAAGTTGCGCTTAGAACCAATAAGGGAGCCAACTCCCAGCGTCAGTTTAAGTGGAAGCTCAGGTATAGACAAGTCCAGGTCTAAGTCTGGAAAGGAATCACCAGAACGCTCTAAACGGTCCAAGAGAGACCATAATAAAAGAGAAGGGTCAGTCAAAGATACTGCCCAATCTAAAGAGCACCCAGAGCAACAGGTTTTGACGACACCACAGGTGAAGGTTCCCCCTCCTCTCATCCAGCCACCAAAGCCAGTGAGAACTGAGTTGGATAAAGAGTGGGAAACATTTAATGAATTGATCAATATTGAGGAGTAGAACACGAAGACACCTGAGAGTACAGTGCAGAAAATGACAGATATGGTCATTAAAATAGTCAGCAATGCTCCAAAAATGGAGCATACTCCAATAACCCCATTGTCTGAAATCATGCTGAAGGTAGAGGAGATTCCTCCTCTAGTTGTATTTTATAGTCTGCAGTATAAGGCAGTGGTAAGAAGACAAAGAAAGAAACGGAAATTGGATAGCGTGCTCTAACCTGAGGCAGAGCAGCTTGATGTCCTTTGGCGATACCCTACCACTGACCCTACTGAAAATTTGACTAAGTTATCCCAGATCGCAGGAGCCTATGCTTCTGCTACCATTGATAAAGCGTCCGAGGTACAACTATTACTTAAGGATAGAGAGGAACAAATCCAAGTTTTGCAACAACAGCTACAGCAGGCTAGTGCTAACTGAGAAGTAGAGGAGAAATTAGAAAAATTACAATAGAATTTTCAACAAATGCAGCTAGGGTATCAGAGTAATTTGGCCGAAAAGGAAAATCAATTACAGGCCATGCTAGAAATGCATAAAGATGACCCAAAAATTACAGAGTTTGTCTCCAAAGCCCTTGCCTTGAACGACCAACTCTTGCAATAGCAAGAGGCACTCTGCCAAAGAATATCGCAATGGAGCTCCCATTGCGAGATGAGCAATAAAATTACAAGTCAAGTCGTGGACTTGCGACTCGATTATGATTTAATTGATAAGAAAATTTCTGATTATTTGAAATGGCAGGAATCAGAGGAAGGAAAGAAAGCAGGCTTGCTCAAAATCAATGAAGCCCACAAAGAAATGCTGTTCCATAAGTGGGATGCACAAATTAAAAAGGCAGAACAGGCAGCAGAAGAAGCAGCGACAACGACGAACAATGTCATTGACTGTGTCAATGAAAATATGCATAGAGCAAACCTGATATCAGAAACCATTCCGGGATTTCTCCCAAAGGCACAGCAACTGCAGACAAACTGGAGACAGAAAGCTGAGGAGAAGGCAGAGTCCATTAAAAAATTAACCAAGTTGAATTGGGACACTTACTGGCAGTACTTGGTTAAACCACACAGTCAATGCATGACTCTCAAGTGCCTTACAGATTTTGCCGAGAAGTTAGCGCCAGCACTTGCCGATTCTGTTTTCGCAGGGCAACTAAAATTGGAGGTCAGCCAACCAACGCTCCTCAAGTCAATGCTGAAGTTAGCGCCAGCACTTGCCGATTCTGTTTTCGCAGGACAACTAAAATCAGAGGTCGGCCAACCAACGCTCCTCAAGCCAATGCTGAATGCTTGCGATCTCAGAGAACAGATACATAAATAGTTAATTTCCAGATATAGTTTGAGTTTCATTTTTGATTTATTTTTGCCTTAGATGAGGACGGTCATTTAAAAATCCTCCTATATTTTTGTAATAATCTATTTTTAGTCTTAGTTAGTAGTATTTTAACCCCTCTCATGCATTTAGAGAGGGCTCCTAAAATTTGTCAAAAATGTTTCCTCAGAACATGCAGTTCTACACCCTCGAAGGAGGTTTTGATGAATGAATGGAACGATATTTATTGATATCTGTGTTTAATGTCTGCTACTGAAATGAATTTCTGTACTCTTAGTAGATATTGAATTAGGAAGAGATAAATTTATATTGCTGAAGCTCATGAGTAGGACTTGTTACTAATGGTACTTTTATCTCTTAATGATTTCTGCTTATGTGTCAAAGTAATATTTTATATTCAGTTGTTTATATATGAAAGATTAAATGTTTGAGTTATCATTTGGCACTTTTGTACGGTGGTGACTATTCTTTTTATGCTTTAATTTATGAATGACTTATTATGTGATATGCTGCTCACAATTGTTTCAGATAATTTCTTATACGAAACAATTCATTTTTAATGAATTCTTTTGTCGTAGAAATTGAATGATATTTATTACCAATTGCTGTTAGAAATTATTTTAGATCGCATAAGTGGAAAGCTAAATCTCGGGTTAGTTTTAAAATTAGATGTTTCTATTCATTAGAATATAATTGCATGTTTTAAATTAGACTTAGATTAAAAGCATTTTATTTAGAAATCATTAGAAAGGGAAACACCAACTCTTACCATCACACACAAATTGGGAAACTGGTCCCATTATCCCTAGTCGGACCCACCATCCCAAATGGAAAAGGAGTTGCTTTCAAGGTCCGGACTGGGTGGGTATCCCCCTTGTTGTAGACCGATTTTCAGGGCTTCAACATATTTGGTGCTAGAGGGAGGGCCTCGAACTGTGAATGGCTAGTAAATCCAAATATAAATACCATTCTGAGAGTAAATCACCCTCAACATCTCCCCCGACTTCTCCATCGCATTTCAAGTCTTTAAATCTTGATCGAGAAGTTGAGAAAACAACAACCACTGCCACATACCAAACATTTCAGATAAATCTACTATCGAACCTCCTGAAGTTGTGTCTTTGATTCATAAACTTCAAGGATTTTCCATATCACCGCAAAAGTCTGAATTATCTCAAGGTAGTGTGACTTTGCAATACAATCCTTCTCATCCTCTTACTAGATTACAGAGTGAAAAGTTTCGTATTGAACCAACTGAATTACCTCTGCCTAAAAGGAAAAGAGCAAGGAAGACACCTCAAGGGTATGATAGTGAGACTCTTTCATCATCATCATCCATTTCAACTTCTCCGTTGCGAAGTCAACCATCCAATCCCCCATTCCAAATTGTCATACAACAGGGTACTGGAACTTCAACATCTACTTCTCAATCATCTGGAACCGTAATATCCACTCCTTCCCAACCACAAGGAACTTCGTCTGCTCTTTCCTCTATTAGTATTTAACCAATGGCTCAAAGCCCATGGAATAATCCAGGGGCAGTCTCAATGCCTGCACCCTTGAGCCAATTACCGGCCCATCCTGAAAAATGGTTGCCCAAGTTTAATCCTAAAGCAGGCATGCTACAGAAGAACACATAAACAACTTTATGTTATCAATAAATTTAAATGGGGTTACAAATGAAGATGTTGTTGTTAGACTTTTCCTTATACTTTACAAGTAGTAGCCAGGTCCTGGGATATTTCATTACCATCAGGATCCATTACTAGTTGGGACATTTTCCAAGAACAATTATTGACTAAGTTCAGTGATGATAGATCTACAACAACATTGATCAACGATCTATCGAATCTTAAGACTGAGTCGAGAGAACCGATCAAAGATTTTAACTCTCGTTTCAACAAGCTTTTGAATAAAATTCTGACCGCTTCCAAGCCTAGCGAAGAAGTTCGAAGTGAATGGTACATATCTGCTTTACCATTGAACATAGCAATCTTTGTTGACAGGGCTGCCAAGACAACATTGGCCGAAAACATGAAGGAAGCGATAGCGGTAGAAAAACGTATCTTAGATTTAGAAAAGAAAAACACTGTTGATGAGAGAAAATCTAAGAAGGTTACTTTTAAATATGACCCTAAGAAAAAACAATCAAAGGACCCATTTGATTTAGAAGGATTGCAGAAAGTCCTAAAAACCATGTCTAACGAAATGGTTGAAATTAAAAGACAAGTAGTAGAGACTTCTTCTAAGAAACCCTACAAGCCTTATAGAAAAAATCCTTCAACTAATTCAGAACCTCCCAATGCTATAACGAATGTAGTATCTGAAGGAGAAGAAGAGGAAGTTTTAAATGAATAATCCATTGATGAAGATGAAGTTGTAGAGCTACAGGGAATGTGGGACTTCATTCTTCCAAATGAAGAGGATCAAGAGGCATCGCCAATCAGTACCATAAGTAGAAATCAACTCGATCCTCCACAACCTAGCTCTAAACAGAAGGGCGCAAGCTCGACATCCAAGGATAAAGTCGCAGGTAAGAAATCATCACCTAAAGTGACTCAAAAAAGCCCAGTCCAATCCGATTCATCAACTCCATCTAAAACACTTATTGTTTCTGATGAAATGGAGTATAATATCGTTGAAGACATGAAGAAGACTAGGGCTAACATTACTTTTCACGAACTGAGCAAATTAAAACATCAACAGAAATTACTTTTGAAAGAGTTACATGCAATACCCATTGCACCTCTTCCTGCTGCTGTAATCTCACAAGCTTCTCATGAAATGGGAAGACCTCCAACTAATATGGCAAATAAAGTTGACCCAAATGATATTGCTTTAATTTGAGGTAGGTCAAAATCCCATACTCCCCCATTCCTTCTTACTTACGAAATTTTCAATAAAAACTTGCATAATTGTTTAGTAGATTCAGGAGCTTCATCTAATATTTTGCCTAAAACAATATGTACAAAGTTAAATGTCCAACCTCAAAAATCTGCAGTACGCATAGTTCAGCTGGACCGATCGCAGGTTGAAGTAATTGGTGAACTAAATCAAGTGACCATAAGGCTGTCATCAAATCCAAAGGTATGCCAAGTTATTGATATTTTAGTAGCAGACATCCCTGAATTCTATGGTTTCATTCTTAGCAGGGATTGGTTCGAAAAGCTTCATGGATACTTTGCGACCGACTAGTCACATATGTGGCTCCCTTACAATGGAAAACCAAATCAGATAAAGGTTGAACGAGAAAGACACCAAAAATACATAGTGACGGAATTGGAAGGAGAAAATGAACTTGTAGCATACAACAACAATATAATTAGCAACGATTCTGTTGACTCTTTCTTAGGAAATTTTAATGCTCATACTTTGCCTTATTTATAACATTCTGTTTTGTCTCAAGTAGAAAACTTTTCTCAAACAGATAATTCTAAATGTGTTAATTTTGTAGATAGTCCTATAAATAACTCTTTATTTTGGAAATTATTTTTTGACTGTTCTAAGTCTAATGATGGAGCATGAGCAGGATGTGTATTAGTTAGTCCAGAAGGGAATAAAACCATGCTAACCTGTAGACTTGAGTTTGATTGTACAAACAATACTACAGATTATGAAGCTCTAGTACAAGGTTTGTACAAGGCAATCGGACTAGACATCAAGTATCTACAAGTCTTTGGAGATTTTGAGATTGTTATTAAATAGGTACGAAATAATATACATTTATCAGGTCATTTAAAGCATTCTCAATCTTTAGTACAAGATCTGACTGAAATTTTTATAGAATTCAATATTTCATCCATTCCCAGACTCCAAAATGCTAGTGCTGACCTCCTGGATAATGTAGCTTCCAAGCTCATTCCCTTAGAAGACTATAGCCCAGAAATATTCTCAATCGAATTAATCTTTAGGCCCTCCATCCCTGATAATGTTACCAACTGGAGAATTTTTAACAATGACCCTGATATTGTAAGTTTCCTGACATCAAAAGGATCTTACACTAATCATATAATTGATGAGGACCAACATGACAAGCAGTTACAACAAGAAAGCACCAATAATGCCATACCAAAATCTGTAGTCAAGTTGGAAGACTTATACGATTTAAAAGACAGATTTAAAAGGTCTACCATTTCAAAACTTCAGAGTTCAACTATGAACTATGAATTTGTAAACCTAGGAATGGATACCAAGCCGCATAATATCAACCTAGGTCTTGGCCTAGCCCCTGAAGAAAAATTAGCCTTTGTTCGGCTCCTGAAATAGTATAAAAGTGTCTTTGCCTGGAATTATGATGACCTTAAGACTTATGACACTTCAATCATTCAGCATACTATCTCGATGATAGCTAATGAGAAACATGTCCAGCAAAAGCTGACGAAGATCCATCCTAATCTTGAAAGTCACATTAAATCTGAGCTCAATAAATTATTGAAAGCCAAAATTATTTTTCCCGTTCGACATTCTAGATGGGTTTCCAACTTGGTTCCAGTTAGAAAGAAAACGACGACATTAGAATTTGTATTGACTTTCGAAATATCAACAAAGCCAACCAAAATGATAATTTTCCCTTGCCTCCTATGGAACAAATATTGCAAGAGGTTGCAGGATCAGAATTAATGTCCTTTTTAGATGGTTTCTCCTGCTACAACCAGGTTTTGGTCCATCTTGACGATCAGCTAAAAGCCACATTCAGAACCAAATGGGGTACTTATGCATATTAAAAGATGCCTTTTCAGCTGATTAACGTTGGCGAAACATTTCAAAGGGCCATGGATATTGCATTTAAGGGATTAGTTAACAAATCAGTGGTGATTTACTTGGATGACATAACAGTATATTCTAAAAAATGTGGTAATCACCTCAGAGACTTAAAGCAGATCTTCCAACGTTGTCAAAGGTATAGAATTTCACTTAACCCAAAAAAGTCCTTTTTTGCATTAAGTGAAGGAAAACTTCTTGGATTTAAAGTGTCAAAATCTGGAATCCATATTGATCCCGATAGAATTAAGGAGATTTTCGAAATATCCTTACCACATAATAAGAAAGCAATGCAATCCTTCCTTGGCCAGATTAATTTTGTTAAATGATTTGTTCCAGACTTCTCAAGGATTGTTTCACTATTACAAGAAATGATCAAGAAAAATTCGCTCTTCAAATGGGGACAAGCACAGTATGAAGCGTTCAATCTGATTAAACAAGTGATTGTTAATGCCCCATCCTTAGAAACTCCAATTTTTTTCGATCCTTTTATTTTATATACATTTGCCTCTGAGAAGTCATATGCTGCAATACTCACGCAAGCCAATCAAGACAAAGTGGAGGCCCCAATTGCCTTCTTTAGTTCAAATTTTCAAGGGGCCGAGTTAAATTATTCTGACATTGAGAAACAAGCTTATGCTGTTTTCAAAGCAATAAAAATTTTTAGACCCTTTCTTCTTAAAACCCATACAAAAATCATAGTACCGTTTCCAGTTGTAAGAAATCTCTTAGTATAGAAAGACGTGGGTGAAAAGAAAGAAAATTGGGTCACTGCCCTACAAGAATACAATTCTGAGATCAAATATCGTAAAAGGTCAAGGCTTTTGCAAGATGTTGGCTGGAGCATCGCTTATTTTTGAAATACCATCTCCTGATCAAGAAATATAAATGTATGAGGTAAGCCTAAATGATTTTGAATCAAGATATGTTGATATCATATTTTATCTAAAAAATGGATATGCTCCTTCAAATCTGAATTATACAAAGGAAAGAGCCTTAAGATTTAAAGCCAAGCAGTATCAACTCGTAAACGATGTACTTTTTAGAATGAATTATGATTCTGTTCTGCTTCGATGTCTTGAGAAATATGAAGCTGAAAAAGTATTGCAGGAACTCCATGATGGACCAGCAGGTGGACATTATGCGGGAGATTCTATAGCACATAAACTTTTGCGCACAGGATACTATTTGCCTACACTATTTAAAGATGCACATAGCTATGTAAGGAAATGTCAAGTTTGTCAAACTGCCGCCGGAAGACAGAAGAAACCATCATTGCCATTGCAACCAGTGAATATCGATCAATCCTTTGATCAATGGGGATTGGATATAATAGGTAAGATCGTTCCTCACTCTTCTAAACAGCATAGGTACATCCTTATAGCTACAGATTATTTTACTAAATGGGTAGAAGCAGATCCTCTGAAGACAACTAATGCTAAACATATCATCGATTTCATAGATCAGTTCATAATTACCAGGTCTAGTTTACCCTCTGCTTTAATGTTTGACAATGAATCATATTTTTCTGGCAATGCTATGACTGAATTTTCACTTAAAAGAGGTTTTAAGCTTAAATATTCTGCCAATTATTACCCATAAGGGAACGGGTTGGCCGAATCAACAAATAAAAACTTAATCAGAATCATTAAGCGAACCATTGATCAGAATCATAAAAATTGGCACAAATCTTTGAAGTATGCTCTGTGGGCAGACCGAGTAACTCAAAAGGCTTCCATTGGCACTTCTCCCTTTAATTTAGTTTATGGGAAAGAAGTAGTTCTCCCAACTCATCTAGAAATTCCTTCTTTGGCCTTAGTTCAATTTATTGATGAAACACCAACTTCATATTTACAACTAAGACAACTGCAGATCCTTAAGCTAGAAGAGCAACGATAAAAGGCTTCTTTCGATTCAAACATGGTATCTAGGAAGGATTTTCAAATTGGAGAATTAGTTTTGAAATGGGATAAGGCTCACGAAGAAAAAGGCAAGCATTCTAAATTCCAACGCATGTGGCTTGGAACATTCCAAATTGTTGAAATTACAGGTCCATCGACTTTCATATTGCAAGATTTAGTAGGAAAAAGAGAATCTTTACCTGTTAATGGGAAGATACTTAAAAAATACTTTCCATAGAAGATGACCTCTTCTATTTTTGTAAATTATTGTTTATAGATTTATTTTGATAATAAAACAGGTTGTAAATGGTTACCTTTGGATTTCACAAAAAAGATAGGTGTTTCTTTTAAATTTTGTTTTTTCACTTGTATAAATAGAACTGATTTGGAAAATTAATCGTTATTATTGAAAGATACAGTCAAATGCTACAAGCTTGAAGATTTTACTAGTTTCATCCTTATGAATTTTGATAAAAACAACCATTAGTGGGAATTTGTTTTATATCAGTCATGAAAAGCATCAATAACAAAGCAAAGGTTCTCTGTAGAAAAGCTGCCTTCAAAAAACTCTATAATTGTCATCCAGAGCTATTCTTAAGGAACCAATGACTTCCTCCCCACTTAGGAAATTACAAGTTTCAAAGAGTAATCCAATGATGCACTATAGACTTAAAGAATAAGAGGTCTCATCATGAGCCGACTTATCATGATCATAGAGATTATAACTTGCTGACATTGACAAAACTACATACCAAAACAGGGCAATGACTCAATATTGTTGCAATCAAAAGACAAGGGGTCTCATCACGAGCCAGCTTGTTTAGCAAAGTTATAAATCAAAGTGAATGGCACTGTCATAATTTGGCTACCAAACCAAGGCATTGTTCATTAAGAATTAAAAGAAAACAAAAGTGATAAGTGTGGATCTAGATGTATCTTTGAAAATTGTATATTTCTCGAAGTAGGATACAGGATCATTGTTGGTTAACAGGTAACCCTATCGAGGCTATGAACGCCTGCTGGTAGCAGTGGCTCTACCTACGAAAAATGAACATACTTAAAACTAATCTACAAAGAGGTCTTTGTTTTTATCTTTATAAACTAAGTAGTGGCCGATGTAAATACAATGACTAACTTGGGAAGAAAATAATCAGAGTTAACACGAAAGGAACAAAATACCATTAATGGCTAAAAGCATGATGCACTTTATATTTCTATATTAAAGTTTGATTTTCCAGAAAACTTTTCTATTTTGGAAGTTTTAGAAAATTCAAAAGATAATCAGAGATAACTGGTTCTTCCTGGTGAATCGCCAATTGTTGTGGCTAGCAACAATCCCCCTTTTTATTTAGCATTAGTCATAAAAATAAATAAATGGGGACCCTTCTAAAAAATAAAAAACTAGCACTTATATTTCCCTTTGAATAAAACACACTATCATAAACTTAGGAAAAACATCTGCAAAACCCAAAAAACTTAAGTTTTATGATAAGTTTCCAATAAAATAGTTCTATTAACAATAAAACATTGCATCGCAAAATTTAATGGAGGACATCATATAAACAAAGTTTCGAAATTGCAAAAACGCGATGATGCGAGATCACGCACCTTAAAGACTCATTGCACATCCCAGATTTCATATGTCACAAGTACCACCTAAGATAAAACATCGAGATCCTGTGATATGCGATGAAGTATCTCGCAAATCGCAGCTCGTAGTCGCATAAGGAATAAATGATTATTAATGAAAAGGATTAGCAATATTGCAATCTGCGATATTGCGAAGCAAATTGCAAAATCGCTTTATCGCAGATCAATAGGGCTCATTCTTCAATGAAACATTTCTCGTAATCCGATACCAAGTTATGGGCATTAATGTCAACTTAGTGGTTTATTGATGGTCATTTATGAGATAATATTTAGATCTGATCGAAAGGTTGTTTCACGTAGGGTGATATATTTGATATAATTTCGGAATTAAGAGCTTTCATGTCACCTTATCTCTTACCATTATTCTTTCTTTACTTGAAAAACTTGCAGGAGCAGCAAGCAGAATAATATACGCAGCAGTGTGTAGAACGTAATGAGAAAGAAGGGAAAAGCTCCAGTTGCTGAGGAAAAAGAGATAACGCCCTTATTCACAAACACCACCTGTACCAGAGATGTCGGCATATCCACTTGGGAAGGCATGTACAGTCTGATTGAAGAAGAAAACCCCAGAGTTATGGAAGTTAAAGCAACAACAGACTCACGCGGGTCATCTGAAGGATTAATTACTGAACTTGCATGTTCATTCCTGCACCGAATAGCGGCGATGCCTAAGATACTTCCATATACAGACATGGTTAAGTGGGTATTGGATAGCGCTGATATAACATACAAACAATTTAAGTCTCGGAGCCAAGAGCTCATTGGGTCATTCACCCCATAGGATTTAAGGCTTATGTATAATTTACTAGAGCCACATGCAAGCTACAACAAACAATTCGTGGAGAAGTTCGCTAAGGAAAAAGAACTAGTCGACAAGGGAAGAGCCATTGAAAAAGATAAACATGGTATGTACAGTACTGGTTCCCTCTCCTCCCCATATTGTTTTGTTGCTGCTATGTTATGTAGGCTATTTGGAAGGCCTGACATCAACAAGATTTCATCTGAATGGCTACCTCTATTAGATGCGGCCACTAACGCCACTATTATGGATTGGGCCCAGATATTGTTTGACAATTTAGCCTCAGCCATTTGGAACTACCGGTCTAAAAGAACTACCTCTCAGAGGATTTATCCTGCTTTCTTTTTAGCTGCTTATGTCATGGATGCAATCTGTTCTGTTTCTAGATTCCCTATAATGGGTTGGTAGTGGACTATATAGAATTCCTTGCCCATTCAAGTCTATCATAAGGAATTGTGGGATTCATCCTGTATTTTTATAGAATTTTCCATGAAGTTATGTTACCTCTTCATAGAATGTTGTATAATAAGGATGCCCCAAGATTTTCCCCCGAAGTAGAAGTCGATATTCTCCCTGTCGAAAGATGGTTTGGAGAAGAGTTTTTCACTTATGTTAGAGTATTTGGAAGCATTGCTTCCCCTCATGTGCTACCCTTGTATGACCCAGATAAGTTATTGGCTCGAGAAATTGCCTACCAGACCTGTGGGGTGGGAGGTATGAGCAAAGAATTGAAAGACAAGAAGAAGGCCATCTGGCGGCAATTTCCTGTGGCCTATGGGGCCTTTTCACTATTTGATTTAGGTCATGAATTCAAAGAAGTAGACAACATGCTGATTCTGCGACTGTTTAAATTTCTAGGGAGACAATTTGATCCCTTCGATGTTATTAAGAATTTTACTACAGCTGTCAAGATAAAGGTATTTTGTAAATAAGATGATCTCTTTGATGACATCTTCCAGCAGAAAAGCACGTTGAAAGACATTTTGCATATGGCTCAAATTCAATTCCCCCCAGCGGAATACCAAGAATTAAAACTGTACAGAGAGAGGAGATTATCAAACATCCCCTTGGATAAGTTGCGCTTAGAACCAATAAGGGAGCCAACTCCTAGCGTCAGTTTAAGTGGAAGCTCAGGTACAGACAAGTCCAGGTCTAAGTCTGGAAAGGAATCACCAGAACGCTCTAAACGGTCTGAGAGCGACCATAATAAAAGTGAAGGGTCAGTCAGAGATATTTCCCAATCTAAAGAGCACCCAGAGCAATAGGCTTTGACGACACCATAGGTGAAGGTTCCCCCTCCTCTCATCCAACCACCAAAGCCAGTGAGAATTGAGCTGGATAAAGAGTGGGAAAGATTTAATGAATTGATCAATATTGAGGAGTAGAACACGAAGACAACTGAGAGTACAATGTAGACAATGATAGATATGGTCATTAAAACAATCAGAAATGCTAAAAAAACGGAGCATATTCCCATAACCCCATCGTTTCAAATCATGCTGAAGGTAAAGGAGATTCCTCCTCTAGATGTATTTTATAGTCCACAGCACAAGGCAGTGGTAAGAAGAAAAAGAAAGAAATGAAAATTGGATAGCGTGCTCTCACCTGAGGCAGAGCATCTTGATGTCCTTTGGCGAGACCTTACCACTGACCTTACTAAAAATTTGAGTAAGTTATCCCAGATCTCAGGAGCCTATGCTTCTGCTAACATTGATAAAGTGTTCGAGGTACAACTATTACTTAAGGATAGAGAGGAAAAAATCCAAGTTTTGCAACAATAGCTATAGCAGGCCAGTGCTAACCGAGAAGCAGAGGAGAAATTAGAAAAATTACAATAGAATTTTCAATAGATGTAGCTAGGATATCAGAGCAATTTGGCCAAAAAGGAAAATCAATTACAGGCCATGCTAGAAATGTATAAAGATGACCCCAAAATTACAGAGTTTGTCTCAGAAGCCCTTGCCTTGAACGACCAACTCTTGCAACAGCAAGAGGCACTCTGCCAAAGAATATCGCAATGGAGCTCCCATTGTGAGATAAGCGATAGAATTACAAGTCAAGTCGTGGACTTGCGACTCGATTATGATTTAATTGATAAGAAATTTTCTTATTATTTGAAATGGTAGGAATCAGAGGAAGGAAAGAAAGTAGGCTTGCTCAAAATCAATGAAGCCCACAAAGAAATCTTGTTCCATAAGTGGGATGCATAGATTAAAAAGGCAGAACAGGTAGCAGAAGAAGCATCGACAACGACAAACAATGTCATTGACTGTGTCAATGAAAATCTGCATAGAGAAAACTTGATATCAGAAATCGTTCTGGGATTTCTCCCAAAGGCACAACAACTGCAAACAAACTGGAGACAAAAAGTTGAGGAGAAGGCAGAGTCCATTAAAAAATTAACCATGTTGAATTGGGACACTTACTGGTAGTACTTGGTTAAACCACACAGTCAATGCATGACTCTCAAGTGCCTTACAAATTCTGCCGAGAAATTAGCACCAGCACTTGCCGATTTTGTTTTCCCATGACAGCTAAAATAGGAGGTCGGCCAACCGACGCTCCTCAAGCCAATGCTGAATGCTTGCGATCTCAGAGAACAGATACATAGATAGTTAATTTCCAGATACAGTTTTAGTTTCATTTTTGATTTATTTTTTCCTTATATGAGGACGGTCATTTAAACCTCCTCCTTTATTTTTGTAATAAACTATTTTTAGTCTTAGTTAGTAGTATTTTAACCCCTCTCATGCATTTAGAGAGGGGTCCTAAAATTTGTCAAAAACGTTTCCTCAGAACATGCACTTCTGCACCCTCGGAGGAGGTTTTGATGAATGAATGGAACGAGATTTATTGAAGTTTGTGTTTAATGTCTGCTCCTGAAATGCATTTCTGTACTCTTAGTAGATATTGAATTAGGAAGAGATAAATCTATATTGCTGAAGCTCATGAGTAGGACTTGTTATCAATGGTACTTTTATCTCTTAATGATTTCTGCTTATGTGTCAAAGTAATATTTTATATTCAGTTGTTTATATATGAAAGCTTGAATATTTGAGTTATCATTTGGCACTTTTGTATGGTGCTGACTATTCTATTTATGCTTTAATGTATGAATGACTTATTATGGGATATGCTGCTCACAATTGTTTCGGCTAATTTCTTATACGAAACAATTCATTTTTAATGAATTCTTTTCTCGTAGTAATTATATGATCTTTATTACCAATTTCTATTAGAAATTATTTTAGATTGCATAAGTGGAAAGTTAAATCCCGGGTTAGTTTTAAAAGTAGATGTTTCTATTCATTAGAATATAATTGCATGCTTTAAATTAGACTTAGATTAAAAACATTTTATTTAGAAATCATTAGAAAGGGAAACATCAACTCTTACCATCACACACAAATTGGGAAACTGGTCCCATTATCCCTAGTCGGACCCACCATCCCAAATGGAAAAGGAGATGCTTTCAAGGTCTGGACTGGGTGGGTACCCCCCTTGTTGTAGACCCGATTTTCGGGACTTCAACAGGTTCATACCCATTTTTCATTTGGATTTTTAATGCCAATATTTTTATTATGATATGATGTATCATCCTCCGTTATTGCTATTTTATTTAGTTAAAGTATATAATTTGTATATAATATCATAGAATATTTTGACATTCATAAATATGCATAAGAAGTAAAATGATAAGAAGAAAAAATAAATAATAATCCATATTAATTTTTCAATTGGCAAGATAGGTAAATTTTAAATTCTAGGTCCATAATAATATATCCAAAGCATGTGTTGGGGGAGTTCCTTTGGTGCTTATGCTTGATAAAACCCTTGGTCTCCTCATGGCGATATCCTTTCTCCTTTGTCAATGCATCGTGTACTTTTCTTAGCATTCATTGGGCCAAAATTGTGTAGGTCCTTTCTTTCAAGATTTTTCTGCTCTCTTCGAATTTGGTCCTTAGAGTTTTCTCCTTATTTCCCCTTAGTTGCTCTAGCACTCTCTCATCTTGCTTCTCTGAAGGGCGACTCCTCTAGATCTTAAATTCCTATTCCCTCCCATGGTTGGTCCATCATGTCCCTTCTTCTATGGATCCAACTAATATTCTTTATTACCTTGTTAACCACTCTTTTCTTGGAAAGAATGTGGTGTAGAGATGCACCTCCATCCAATTTCAAAAGTTATGCAAGTATCTATTGATTAAATTATGAAGTCTAACACTTAAGTGGGGAGTTGTAGTAATTGAGGTGCCGTCAAGTTTCCAAAAATTAAGCGTGCGACCATGAAATGAGGGCCATCTACAATACTTTGCTAACATATGGAGCATAGATTTTTCATTGAAAAAAGAAAAGAAAAGGCTGAATCACAAAATAACCCAATTAGTGTCAACCTCACCGAACATGTTCTCAAGGTTCTAATGTAAGGATGGAAGAGGCCCTAGTAAATCAAGAGCTAATGAAGCAAGGATAGAACATGGATACTTCAAAAAAAGTCATAGGACATAACACAATGGTCAATATAGATATGAATTTGTAATAGTTGATTGTTTTTAGGTGTTTTGTAAATTAAGTAGTTCTCTTCACGAATACTTATAATATAATTTTTTTAATGGGCAATGCTTCTCAAGAAGTTAAAGGCCCTCAATGATCCAGGTGGCTCCATACACACTTAGTGATCAAAGAAGGCTCAAAAATCAAAATCTTCAAATTGTAGCAAAACCAAGACCAAGTCATAGATCTCGATGAGAGCTTTTCGATGACACAAACGACGCCTCAATCTGAGTCCGTATGAGAAACTTATTGCAACTTGAAGTTTTCAAGTATTAAGGGGATGTGTGACCCACTTTACTCATGTGGCGATGAAATGACCAATGAACCACTGACACGTGACGTGAAAACATTGACCCCTTAACCCTGCACAAAAGGCAAAACAAATATATTAGAAAAGACAAATAATAATCACACACACATATATATATATATATATATATATATATATATATATATATATATATATATATATATATATATATATATATATATACAAAAAAAGGTTATTATGTTAAATAAAAATGGTTTTAAATTAATAACCAATGGTTATAATGTAACAATATAATATAACCATATAAACCTATTAAGAATTGGATCACAAATGGTGTATTAACCATATACACATATGGCTTATGGTTATAAGAAAATTCGAAAGGTTAAATATAAATCTATGGTATATGGTTTAGACATATCACAAATGGCATATGAATTGGTCAAACAATGAATGGGAGGAAAATATTAACCATATATATATCAAATGGCTGAAACCTATGCAATGGATGCAACAATGGGCTGAGTCATATGTTATAATAAGGGAATTTGATTTCAAAATGGTGGTCAACCATATAACATATGGTTCCAGGAAACATGCGGCATAATATTTATTAAAAGGTTTTTGTAATGGTTAAATGAAAAAACCATTACACAAAAGACAAGGGTCACAGGGTGTGAACCCGTGACCCATCTCAACAAACACGTTGAGTGGGTCTAATGGTTAAGATCATGTGTTTCCTCCTAAGGGGTCAACGGTTCAAAACTAGAGGGGAGTAGAGTATGTATGCCTTCATAGACTTAGTAGTCAAATCGCTACGTGGAGGTGGGCCCCTTTTCCCACAAACAAGGGGGTCTCATACACCAATTTGGTGTCTCGCTTGGACGTGACCTTAAAATTCGATAATAATAATAATAACAACTGGCCAGCCAAGTTTCACAGGTGGGAAACCTTGTTTAGTCCACCAAACAATATAATATTTAAGCCTTGAACATTTTTGGAGAGATCGAAGGGCCAAGAGTGGAACTCTACAATGGAACAACAAGCGTAAGAACCTGGAGCGGAGTGGAATTGCGTGTTTGTGGAGCCTTGAACAATGATGGAACCATGATATGGAATCTTGTGAGGAATCTGAAAGATTCCTTTAGAGGCTGATTTTTTGACAGAGGCGGAAGTACATCATTAAATACTCAAACGAAGCAAAATTTTGCCTAGAGTTTGATGGTGTGATTGGTTTTCAAATCTGAGTAGCAGATCTTCAAATTTCTAGTCAGCTTACAAAGAGGAATCTTGTGGAATCACGAGGAATCTAAAAGATTCCTTAAGAGCCAAATTTTGACAGTTTCAGAACCAGGCCGACTTTATACTCAAATTACTTAGTTTTCCGGAAGGAGCACAGTGGTGAAGTCATATTTGTCATCTGAGCAGTAGAATTCCAGTCAACCAGTGAGAAGGAACCTTTTAGATTCCCAAGGGTCCAAATTTTTATGGTATCAAAAATGGGTCGAGTTTATAATCATTTGACAGATTTCATGCCATGAATTCAACGATGCAGTCCATTTCTTCAGCAGAGTTGTGCATTTTCAGGCCATCCCTGAAAGTGGAGGTATATGATGCAGTTATGCCATGTCTTTCTTTTGATTTGCTGAGATGATGATTTTGTTGTTGAGATCCTTGTTACCATTATGTTGAAGGATACTTGTATGCCACGTCATGTGATAATTTATTATCTTGTCATGCTAAAGGAGGACCCATATGAGTGAGAGTTCCTATAGGAGAATGTCTCGTGGAGAGACATGCCACTCTAGTTGAGAGAGTTTATCCTTGTAATGACAAATAATGTACTATGTACTCATCATCATCTTGCAACATTTAATGAAGCGACCTCCCCAATCTTGACACCGAGCCTAGAGACGTAACCCACACTAGGTGAACTCCATTATCAATGTGTGTGTGTCCTTTGATTTGATGGTCTTCATTATGTTTCCTCTTCTTTAAAGTATGCACATGTGGTTTTTCATACTCTTGCACACGCAATTCTGCTAACATAAAAGAAGTAAAAGATCTTGGTTAATTCTGGAAGCTGAGAGGATTTGGATCAAGTTCGGTATTAGAGAAATCTTCTTGCTCATGTGAATTGTGAGTGTGAATGGTTGAACGTGAAACTAGAAAGAAAATGGAGGATGGCAGAGACCTCTACGAGGCCTTCTACATGATGGCCAACATGGTAGATCTAATGTATGCAAATTATGAAGAGAAAATGGCAAGAGAGGAACAAGAGAAAGAAAGATAAGAGGACGATGCCCCATCTCCATCTTCCAATGATTTTTCATCTTTTACATCATCTTCTCATCATTCAAATGAGGAGATCAATCAGAGCCTTCAAGCAGAGAATTTTGAATTGAGGAGACTTATATAGGAAGAAAAAGAGGAGAAGTAGAAATTGCAGCTTTAGTTGTGAGACACAAAGGAGGCCTTGGAAGTATTGAAGCGCAACGAAGGCTTAGCGAAGCCATCATCACCTGCTTCAGAGTCGAGAGCTGAGGTCAACAATGTTGATCGTTCTTCAGTTTCCTTTTCACATGACGCTATTTCATTTCTCGAGGTACCCATTTCAGGAACCAACGTGAGACTCCTTACCAAGATGAGGTACACTGAAGGAGAGTGCTTGAAGGTAGTAGAAGCTTCCAAGCCATCAAGGAAAGAGGATGATTGGAACACAACACAATCCTCCCATGACAGTGCACGTTGCAGAGGAAGAGTTAAGACAAACTCTCATCAACATGATTGCACCAGAGACAACCAAGAGAGGTATAAAATGTCTCAATATTATAAAGTTCATTTTGATTACAAGCATATTGTTAATGATGAGCAGAAATCATGGCATAGAAAACCACGTAGTCTTTGTGGCTTACATAACCACGTGGTTGCTGATTGCTAGAAGAGAATGGCAACAAGAAAGAGGATGAGATGTGAAAGGCCTTCTCCACATCAGGGAAGGAAGAAGGTTAAGCAGGTCTGGAGGAAGAAGACTTTTTGCAATCATTGCAATAAAGGTGGACATCAAAGAGCCACATGTTGGAGGCTCCATCCAGAGCAACGTCTTAAGGAGAAAGCGCCCGTGTAGGAACCAGTTGAAAATGTTATTCAATAAGCGAAACAACTCTAGGATGATGATCCATTCACTTTGATGAGTGAGAGATGTTTTTACTCAATATAGTAGCTTGTCATGGCCACATTTTGTAAATCATGTGTTGCAATATAATTGTAAAAGTGATGATGTGTTTTCCATTGCTTATTAAAGTAATGATGATATTTTTGGCCTTTTTTTAATAGTTGGGGTATTGGTTTCTATTATGATGTACACTTGACCAAAGAGTGTGTGTTATAAACTCTTGGAAAGTATGGGGACTCTTGGGTCATGATTTGTCATGTAATTGAACATGCAGTCTGCAAAAATTGTACTACAGGTTTGCAGAGGATGCAGGTGCTGGTTCATCACTTATGGCTACAAAGAACGAAGGTGAAGGAGAAGGAAGTATGACCTATTAGAGCACTTGTTGTGCAGGCAATAGAATACAACATATGCAAATTATGTTCATGGTTTTGGAGGACCAAAAGCTCCTCAGTGGAGAGGAATGATCCAGGTGGCTCCATAGACACTCAGTGATCAAAGAAGGCTAAAAAATCAAAGTCTTCAAAATGCAGCGAAACCAGGACCATGTCATAGAGCTCAGTGAGAGCTTTCCGACGCCTCAATCCAAGTCCGTATGAGAACCTTATTGCAACTTGAAGTTTGCAAGTCGTAAGGGGACGTGGGACCCGCTTTGCTTATGAGGCGACGAAATAACCAATGAAAAACTGACACATGGCATTCCAACATTGGCCCCTTGAACTTGCACAAAAGACAAAATAAATATATTAAAAAATACAAATAATAACATTATAATATAAAATATATATATATATATATATATATATATATATATATATATATATATATATATATAAAATAAAGGGCTATTATGTTAAATCAAAATCGTATTAACTTAATAACGAATAGTTATAATGTAACAATATAATATAACCATATAAATCTATTAAGAAATGGACCACACATGGTGCATTAACCATATACATATATGGCTTATGGTTATAAGAAAATTCAAAAGGACAAATGTAAATCTATGGTATATGGTTTAGCCATATCACAAATGGCATATGAATCGGTCAAACAACGAATGGGGGGAAAATATTAACCATATATATATGATATGGTTGAAACCTATGCAACAGATGTAACAATGGGCTGAACATATGGCTTATGGTTATAAGAAAATTCAAAAGGTAAAATGTAAATATATGGTATATTGTTTAGCCATATCACAAATGGCATATGAATCAGTCAAAAAACGAAGGGGGGGGAATATTAACCATATATATATATATATCTCATATGGTTGAAACCTATGCAATAGATGCAATGGTGGGTTGAGTCATATGTTATAATAAGGGTATATGATTTCAAAAAATGATTTTGCAATAGTCAAAGGGCAGAACCATTGCATAAAAGACAAGGGTCGTATGGTATGAACCCATAACCCATCTCTAATAAATACAGAGTCAACAACCCACTAGCCAAGTTGGCTAGGTGGGAAACCTTATTTAGTTTGCCAAACAATATAATATTTAAGCCATAAACATTTTCACAGAGACCGGTGGGCCAAGAGTGGAACTTTGCAATGGAACAACGAGTAGAGGAACCTGGAGTGGAGAAAAACTGCACGTTTGTGGAACCTGGACTAGTGATGGAACAATGATATGGAATCTTGTGAGGAACCTGAAAGATTTTCTTGGAGGCTGATTTTTGACAGAGGTAGAAGTATATCAAGTCTATACTCAAACCAAAGAAAAATTTCTCTAGAGTCTAATGGCATGATTGGTTTTCGAATCTGAGCTATAGATCTTCAGATATTCAGTGAACTTGCAGAGAGGAATCTTTGTGGAATACGAGGAATATAAAAGGTTCCCTAAGAACCAAATTTTGACAGTTTCAAAACCAAGCCAACTTTATACTCAAATTACTTAGTTTTCTACAAGGAGCCTAGTGGTGAAGTCATATTTTCCATATGAGTAGAAAAATTCCAGTCAACCAGTGAGAATGAATCTTTGGGGAATCTTTGAGATTCATAAGGGTCCCGATTTTGACGGTTTCAGAAAAGCGTCAAGTTTATAGTGATTTGACACGATTTCGCGCCATGAATTCAACGGTGTAGTTCATTTCTTCAAAAAGATGTGCATGTTCAGGCCATCCTTGGAAGTGGAGGTATATGATGTAGTGATGCCATGTATTTCTTTTGATTTGCTGAGATGGTGACTTTTGTTGGTGGCTGAATTTGCATATTTCTACCCACCTTTTTACCTTGTTTCTTGTATCCATTTCACACCATTGTTTGTAAATTTAAATTCTAAACCGCACAGGTATACCTCTTGTCGTGTCGTTATGAATCATTAATCTATGAAGCATAGTCATTGCGGATTGTTGCCTAAGTGGCTTGCTAATTCAATTATTCTTGCAGATTTGGAGGAAGTATGATCAAGGCTGTGGTTCAAAAAATGGTGACTATCCACCTGTAAATGCTATCTTAAGACATCAGCTACAACGGTGGATCAACCCTTCAATCAACGCACTGCTATCTTTACATTCTGTTTTGCTTAAGAAACCACTATGTAATTGTAGGCAGACAACTACCTTAATTCTCGGAGCTATTAGTGTTAACAAATTGTATAAGTAGAGTTACGGGGCTGTACAGTTAAGATCACAGAGAATTACATTAATTTTGAGTCTGTAACATCATACATGTATTATCCTTTTGATTAATGAGATTTTGATCTTATGAGCATTTCGTAATTTCTTGATTTTGCCACAGCCATAATTAGGGAGTTGGGCCCACTCTCCTACTCAGGTGTTGTTGGATAGATGTGTGCATAGGTTTATTTCAGTTAATTTATTTATTGTTGTGAATATCATTGTGTTTTTGTGAGTCTGCTTTGTTGTTACTCTTGTTGCTGTTACAGTCATTACTGCTGTTACTCTTATTCACTATTACAATTATCGCTTGCTGTTACACATTGTTAAGTTTATAACTGAATGTTCAGTACTAGGTAGGGAAACTGTGGCCTGCATATACTTTGCATGATAGGAGTGAAATAAGTCGTAGAACCTTAGGTTGATAATTAATGTGGAATTGGGTGAATTGCATGATTCATATTTGAACACCAACATTTTGGCATCGTTGCCAGGGAGGCTATCGAAGGTGCGAAAGTATGGCCAATATTGATCATAGGACTAATCTATCGTCCTGGGGAGGGAATTTTTCACCCTACTCTAGGTCCTGAGCATTAGATCGTTTTTTTTTTGGTTTGATAGTCTTGTTTTTTTTTATAGGAACCACTCTCTCGTCCTAGGAAGGGAAGTTTTTATGTTGCCCCGTTTCAAGTCTTGAGCTTAATTTTGTGATTAATTTATTTTCTTTCTTTGCTTTCTTTTTAGGGGCCACTCTCTTGTCCTTGGGAGGGAATTTCGTTCCCTGCTCCAGGTCTTGAGTTTTCGATTTGATTGAATATTTTCCTTTTATTTCCTGATTGTATGAACAAAGATAAAAATAAAGGGGTGGAGGAAGACCACCGAAAAGAAGAGGGAGAGATCTAGGGACAAATACCTACATCCAAGAGATCATTTCAAGAGATGATTTGGGAGAATCGTCGCATGATTTTGTTAGGGTGAGATCTCATACGAGATCTGAAGGGCAATCTGTTTCACAACCAGAACCCTCCCCAATAATAGAAGTGCAATTCAGGGAAGAAGAAGTAGCAAGTAGAGGATCTGAGGAACTACATATTGCAAGTTTAGAGGAAGAAGATTTGAGAAAATTATCTGTACCATTTGATTGAGGGAGTGTTGTTAAACAACCTTAACCACCTGTTATAGAACAACTAGAGCTATAACCTGTTGAGATTCCAAGTGGTTATTGGCAAATATTCATGGCTCCTGCAACTTCTTCGATCGAATTTCCAATTGGATATATTAGAGGTGATGCACCTATGAAGCCTATTCCTTTGATAACATTACCTAATTTCCATGGTATTTCTTTTGAGGATCTGGACACATTAATTTTGAATTTGACGTTGTTTGTCGGGGGTATGATTATATTTCTGATGCTCATAAATTGAAGATATTCCCTGCTACTTTGAAGGGGACAGCTTTGAGATGGTTTATGGGTTTAGGGGGAAAATCTATTGCTACATGGGACGATATGAAGACGATTTTCCTCGAGAAATATCAAGAATACTGCAAATTCTGAGATGTGAAGGAAGACATATTTAAGATTATGCAGAAAGAGGATGAGAACATGGAGGACTTTGTGGAGCGCTTTCAATATATTTTGTAGAGATCAGGCCATTGTGATCTGGATAATAATATTTTGAAAATAATATTTCTCCAGGCACTGAGGGAGGAACCTTTGGAACTATGTAATATAGTAGGGAAAGGAGACATATCACAGGAGGAATTTGATGCCATCTATAAATTATGCATCAAGTGTTCACGAGGGGCTGCGAGGCATAAGCAGGGGATCCGAACTCTCAAGGCATCCAATGATGGAGTTACAAAAGCAGAGATTGGGAACTTGTTGGATAATTTGAGAACCGATATCCTGAGCACATTGTCATCACAACTGGACATGTTACAAGCAAAAGAAAAGTAGATAGAAGCAGAGAAGGCTATGTCCATTTTATGTCCTCAATGAAAGAAGGAGCATCTGCTGAAGGAATTCCCATTGAATTCCATAGAGACTTGTGCGATATGTGAATAGAGTTATTCCACTACCACCTGTCCATCTCTTCCTAGGATGAAGGCAATTTTTCGGGGAACAAATGAAGAAATGGATCAACTATATTTTATGGGATCAATTAAACCATGACAACCACGACCACAAAACATGAATCAAGGTATGCCTCAAGACCCTTCTCAATATTTTAATAATCTGAATTTTGGGCCTCAATTTGTACCTTTTTCACCCTTATGGCCATAGTCTTATCAATATCTAATACACTGACAACCATGGTACCCTCAATTTGGTCCAAACCCTTCATGGTCCCAGAATTGGTGTGGACCTCCTCCTCCTCCTCCTTAAGGACAATTCTCCCAACCTATGCCAGAACAACAACTACAATTTCCTTCTAATGTGTCCACTAGTAATCCTCCTCTTCGTCCGCAACTGCCTATTCAATCCAATCCAAATCCAAACAATTGAGGGGCTCAGCAGGTTGAGACACTCAACCTCCCTACATATAGTATTGCCAACGCGGAATGTAACGAATTGAATCTCCAGTCCGTTTGGGTGGTGAATACTTAGACTTCACCAATAATTGTGAACATACCGATGATGAAGTCTCAGAACTAGAACCTAGAGATTCTACTAGAACAATTGGGGGCGAGTCAATAAAAATTCCTATCAACAAACCCCTTCACAAACAATTGTTACTAGAGGATGTCAGACTCGTCCACCTTATCCTGAGAGATTATCCTTGAGAAAACAAAATCCTTGTCTTGAATTCTACTTTTTAGGGGAGGTGCAAGAATTTATTTGTCAAAATCTCGTTACTTCAGGCTATGAAGGACGTACCGATCTATGCAAAAATAATTAAATAATATTTTTCTAAGAAATCTGGCAAAAAACCAAAGGATCCACTCACTATTCATGTTATTAGAAAATTATTAGACATAATGCTAGGGAAGCCTATACCTGTTAAATACGGGGATCCAGGGAACCCGATTTTGAAATTACAGATTAATGGGGTTGATATCCCAAATGTACTGGTAGATTTGGGGGCATCAATTAACATTATAACCTCTGCAAATGTGATTACCTTGGGTATGTGGAACCCTAAACCAACTCCCATCGTCCTAGAATTGGCAGATCGGTCTACTATAGGACCGACATGGACGCTGGAAGATATAACAATTTCAATAGACTCTTGGCAATGCCCTATTGATATTTTGGTTTTACATGATCAATCCCAACCAGTGGACACCCTTTGATTTTAGGAAGACATTGGCTTGTGACCGTAGATGATTACATTGGATGTCGGTATGGAAATATGGTAATATCCAATGGGGAAGTTACAAAGAATGTTATCCTATACCCCCCTGTCAAACCAAGTTCGTCAAATAAACCAGGATTTACCTTGATGCAAAAATATCTACCTATGAAAGAGCCCGAATCCGAGAATGAAGAAGTTAGAACTATCCTTACCATTAATGAGGCTCTTTGTTTCAAGGATAAAATAGAGGATGACGCCATTAACACCTTTCTCAACAGTCCCAACTCCATTTCTAACCCAACCAGCCAGCTATTAGAATCTATCATGAGTCGTAGAGTTTAGGAAAATATGTAACCAGAAATTAAAGTTGGAAATATTCCTGTAATTGTACCCCATGACAGTGTTTCTGTAGAAATTTAAACAGGGAAAACATTGAATATTAATCTCAACCTTTCTCCCTCCCAAACTGAACGGTTAATGAAGGTCCTTCGGGAACATAAAGGAGCCTTTGCTTGGGAGTATACAAATATGAAAGGCATCCTTGCTGATTTATGCACTCATCACATATACATTAAAGAAAAATTTCGACATGTCAAGCAGCCACAGAGAAGAATGAATCCCGGCTTAAAAAACATTGTCAAAGATGAATTACAGAAGCTATTAGACGTGGGTTTCATTTATCCCAAATCGAATATTCACTAGGTTTCCCCGCTGGTCATTATTCCTAAGTAGAATGGAAAGTGACAGATTTGTGTGGATTACAAGGAATTAAATAAAGCAACCTTAAAAGATCATTTTCCCTACCCTTCATTGACTAGGTCCTTGATACATTAGTTGGAAAGAAGTTTTTCTCCTTTCTAGATGGATTTAGCGGATACAATTAGATACAAATAGCTCCTGAGGATCATGATAAAACCACCTTCACATGTCCTTGGGGGACCTTTGCCTACCGAGTCCTTCCATTTGGTCTTTGTAACGCACCCGCTACCTTTCAAAGGGAAATAGTAGGAATTTTTCCTGATCTAATCAATGATAGTGTTGAAATTTACATGGATGACTTCACCCAATATGGGGATTATTTTGAATAAGGTATAGAAAACTTAGAGAAAGTACTTAAAATATGTATATAGACACATGTTTCTCTTAGTATAATAAAATTTCATATGATGATGGAGGAAGGAATAGTGCTGGGACACCTACTTTTAGCTGTAGGAATTCGGGTTGATCCTACTAAGGTAGAGGTAATATTGAATTTTCCTACACCTAAGACATCGACACAGGTACGTATCTTTATTGGTTATGCTGGCTATTACAGGCAGTTTATAGACAATTTTTCTAAGACAACATTCCCACTTTTTCAATTGTTACCTAAAGATGCAGATTTTTTGTGGACAAAAGAATATGAAGCATCCTTTAAATAAATCAAAGAACTAGTTTGCAAAGCTCCGATATTATGAGGTCCTAACTAGAAGCTCCCATTTCACATCTCTATAAATGCTTCTCAAACAATAGTAGGGGTGATCCTAGGGAAACAGGAGGATAAGAAACCATATGCGATCGATTATGTTAGCAAGAACTTGTCTCTTGCTGAACTGAACTATACAGTAACTGAAAAAGAGTTATTGGTTGTTATTTATGCTATTAATAAGTTTCAACATTATATTGTAGGGTATCCTACTTTCGTGCACACTGATCATACAACTATCAGGTATCAGATGAATAAAACACTAAACCCTGGTCGTATTACAAGATGGTTGTTGTTAATTCAAGAATTCGATATTACCATTGTAGATAAGTCAGGGAAAGATAATGTGGTTGCAGATTGGATACTAGTGATGAAGGTAGCCCTGTAGAGGATAGTTTTCCAGATGAAAATATTTTTGCAATTTCTACTCACACTCTGTGGTATACAGATATTGCTAACTATCTTGCTACATGAAAAGCACCTCAACACTTATCTTATAAAGAACAATGAAAGATTATCCATCATAGTTCCTGCTAGTCATGGATAGAAGGATATCTCTTTTACACGAGACTTGACCAACAAATCCGACGCTGCATAAATGAGGATGACATCTATGATGTTCGGAAGCTACTCATGATGGCACCTGCAGGGGACATTTTGTAGATAAGTGAACAGGTCATAAGGTGTTGCAAATGGGTTACTATTGGCCCTCTATTTTTCTTGATGCAAGGAAATATGTTGGAGGGTGCGATAATTTCCAACAGATGGGTCAGCCTGTGTTATATGGAATTTATACCTACAGATAAGTACATTTTCCCTAAGTGGGTAGTTACACTTAGAATATAAAAGTAAAGAAGTTTAACCTTTTCCTACAATAGATAGATAAGATAAAGGGACCTACTTGTGATCCTTCGCTTCCCTTGATCTCCTTTGAATTGCTCCCGTTGCTCCCGCTCAAACTGAATTTGCTCAATTGGCAGCTGCCAACATAAACAGAAGATGACAACAATCAAAGCATATGATCTATCTACTATAAACAAATGGAATCGACAACATTTGAACATACATTCATCATAGAGATAGACAAAAGTATTGGAAAAGGAACAAACAAATTTATTGATTGATAGAAGGAGAAGTTACACCCAATATGGTTCGATCCCATGTCACTCATCCAGCTTAGTACAAACTCTCATCACACCAATAGCACATCAATCCAGCAACATAACATTACTTGACAATGATTTCAAGTCTCAAACCAACAATATTTCTCTATAATATCCAAGTTCTAGCCTTTTGATCACTATGATGAGTGGTCAATTTATAGGGAAATGCAAGTGGTTTTGTCATAAATTGGGTATTGAATGGTTTTCCATAATTGGATAGTTAGTTTCCATGGAGAAAGGGATGAGAGGATAAAGGGTTGAATGATCCATAGCCTATCCAAAATCGAGCTCATAGGATGAGATAAGAGTTGGGAATCCTTCTAGAATGCTCTAGAATCAAGGAATATTCCTAAAATCCTATGTCAATTTCGCTCATCCTCGCCCAGCATAGGCTAAAGTGGGCCTAAGTGCTCTGCAACACACATCTGAATGGGCCTACCTGCTATGCAGAGAAGTTCCCCCTGAGCAAGGTTGTGTTGGTGTCCCAAAGAGGCATTTGAGCAGGGTTTTAAACTAAGAAACTTTTATGGATGAAAACATTCAATATGATGACTTATCTAGGGCATGTAGCAACTGAAATTAGGGTTTGATGAGCCCTATTTGTACTGATCTGGTCGTCAGGAGTGATGTGCCCAAATAGACATGTAACATCTGCCCCCTAAAGCATGAAGTCGAAAATGATAATTTTGAGTGATAAGCCTTATGACGTTATGAGGAGGATCTGAAGCGGATGGTGACCTGCGTCAATTACAATACATAATATCATGATATCTTTGATTTTTTCATGAATTTCTGAGGGAAGGCACACCCATACTCAACATATAACCTTTTCATTACATGTACATAAATCAGATAGTCATCTACAGATATAGACCCATGATAGGATGACCATCTGTGTAAAGCCATCGTACAGATGATTATTACTCTCCTAAAATCGCAGCCCGAATGGATGAAACTAGATTTGGGGTCTTCTACCTCATCTAATTGTTCGCTCAAGTACAAGTCTAACCATGTGAAAATGTGATCTGAAGTCGAACATGGGAAGACACCGTCTGATTACCAGCCAATGATGTAAGTTGTTAACAGAGGCAAGAGAAATCACCAATAATGATAATGATTCTCAAGGTACTATAATACATTATGCATGGTGTGAATAGATGTTTTGATGTCGAACACCATACATAGTCTTTCGGTCGAAGGCATGTGATGTCAACCTGTTGCCGGAAGCGAGAAACTTTCCATTGATGGATGCAAGCCTCAAGGTACTGGAAGGGTGTTTCTAAGTCAACTTCTTGGATATGTGCTGAAGTAAAAAAAAGCGACTCGTCATAGGAGGGCCTTGATGTATCCCCCATCAACGATACGAAACGAGTGTAATGATTTTGAAGACATAATGTGACTGATGACACAATGTTCATGGTGGTCATGAAAATGAAGGTTTATGAGTATTGCAAAGGATGAAGTTTACTAAGTGACTTCTCTTGAACATGTCGGTGCCACTGAATGAACTGGCAAAATTGACCAAAAACCAAAGTGATGGATGGTGTGATAGACCATAGATATGATAACCATCAAGTAGATAACACAACCCAAATAGTCACAAAGATGAAGTGAAAGTGTCATGTTCGAGAGCGACTTGCTACCATAAAGTGATTTATCCATTTTCCCATTTTCCCCAGTCATTGCTGACCCATACCTCTTCATTTTTTTAACAAGCTTGAGGAGGATAACATATGCTTGAAGTATAATTCTACCCTTCGGGTGAATCCATCACTATGTGATGTTTTAATGAGTTTAGCAAAGGTGAAACTTGGTCTTGTCATGATGGACAAGTTTGTTGCTATTTGATGCTTTAATTAGTTTAACGACAATGAGAACTCGGTCCTTTCATATTTAGAGAGTTTGAAAATGGACAAAAAGAAAACTCCACAAGTTCCTTTTTATAAACTTGTCTCTCAAGTCCAAAAAAGGGTAAAATAATACAAGAGAGAACTTATTGACCATGTTCTATCAACGTATTCCTTTTTCGTAAGTAATCTATCATAGTCCAAAAAAAGGGTTGAACTTATACTGAGTAGATGTCATTTCCAATCCATTTTGGACGTCAAAAACAACAACCGCCAGGTAATCTTTTCGCATTTAAAGAGTAAAAAAAGAGCTTGAAAGCATACCCCCTATTTTTATTTTCTTTTAACGAGTCAAAAAGGGAAAATACTTGGAGATCTTTTCATTTTTTACGAGTCAGAAAAGAGCTTAAAGGTGACTCGTCCTAGATGAACAAGTGGTATAAAGGGTAGCAATTAGTTCTGGTAATGGTGGAACTGCTCAAAAAATGTAATGGTCAAGTTGTTGGCTAATAAAACCACTCATCACTGTGGTCCCTCAGGAAAGGAAAAACAACCAAGTGAAAGCATATAATCAGCCAAGCAGATAGTGACAATGGAAGGAGAAAAACCAAGGCTCATTTGATGGAAGAGGCTGATAGAATGGAAATCAACAGGGTTAAAATGGAGATGGGTTCACTTTTACACAAGCTTAAACCATAGGGAACTATGCTTGGATTCAGTTTCATGTTTACACAAGCTTGAAACGAAAAACTATGCTTAGATTCAGTTTCATTTTTTACACAATCTAGGTTCATTTTTACAAAAGATTGAACCATGAAAAAACTATGCTTGAGATTGGTTTACATGCCCCCAACATGATGACTCAATTCTAGGTGCATGCCCCCCAAGCTTCATTACATTCACCTAAGTAGAATACTCGTGGATGTCAGGTGGATGGAATGAAGGTTCATTTCGAGATCAAGTGAAAGAGTCGATTGGGATTTTACAAGATCTAATCAAAGACTTGAATTGGAACTTTGCTCCAGGGGACCTTGTTTCATTTTTTAATGAGCTTGAAACAAGACAAGGAACTCTGCTCAGATTCCTTGTTTCATTTTTTAACAAGCTTGACACAAGACAAGGAATTGTGCTCTGGGACTTGTTTCATTTTTTAATGAGGTTGACACAGTAAAAGAACTATCCTCATATTCCTTGTTTCATTTTTTAACGAGCTTGACAAAAGACAAGGAACTATGCTCATACCCTTTGTTTCATTTTTTAACGAGGTTGACACAAGACCAGGAACTATCCTCATATCCTTTGTTTCATTTTTTAATGAGGTTGACACAAGACCAAGAACTATCCTCATATCCTTTGTTTAATTTTTTAACGAGGTTGACACAAGACCAGGAACTATCCTCATGATTCCTTGATGACGACCTATAAGAGATCATGACCTCTAAGAGGTCCTCATCAAATGGGAGAAAAATGATCTGGAAGGGGTACATAGCAAGGAATCTATTAGAGAGATCTAGTTCCAATGCCGCCAGTACATATTGCACAACATCACGTAATTGATCATCAGTTGATATAGGCATGGAATGGGTTGCCACATAATTGACCCATGGCAGGGAAGATACCATTGGGACAAAAGGACCATTTAGGGAATATGGTTTATTGGAAGCCATATTTGGATCGAGAAATGAAAGCTGGTCAACGGTGACAATTCTACCTTCACGAGGGAAACACATCACTCGAAAGAGTGTTGAAACAATAGTTCCCATGTCATAAACATAATTGCGCCCAATAAGTAAATTGTAATCTAAAGGGCCTGGGAATACCATCACATTGAGATAAACAATTTTTCCTCCCAAAGTAATAGGCAACTGATGAAGGATCCCTAATGGTTGACTGGTTCCTCTATTAAAATCCAACAAATTCTGGGTAACAGGCACAAGTGGCGGTGAACCGAGCGCCCACCAAGTAGTGGATTAAAGGATACTCACAGATGCACCTTCATCTATAATAGTGCCAGATAAAATCATATTATAAACTTGTACTATGATCTCGAAAGGCACCTAAGAAGGAAGACGACATCCTTCCAGTTGATTCCAATCAAAGGAAGTGACCATACTACTTGGAGGGGGTACCATAAGAACGAGATAATTACCCCCTTGAGTTACGAGAACGGGAGGATTTTCCTCCTATCTTGATGGAACAAGAGGGTTGCCTCCAAGCTCATTAGAATCTGAAGAAATGAAAAGAACCTGAGTGGTATCATACCCACTCTCTATGGGAAAGGTACAATTACTTGAAGGTGAAATCGGGTCAACTATTTCCTCAACCTGTGATTGGTCAGGTATAGAATCATGGGATTCACATTCAAAGAGAGTGGGTTTGACCGACAGTTGATTTGGGTCAGTCACTTCATCAACTAGTGAAGGATTAAGGGAGAGTCTCCTGTAACCAGATGGAAGTCATTGTGGAGAAGCAGGATGGTTATCCAACACCTTTTGGACTTCATCCAAATAGGGACAAAGGTGAATGGGGTGATTCCCTTCGCATAACCTACAGGGAAACTTAACTTTACCCTTCTTTCCATGAACCTTACTACCACTAGTTGATGGTGTGTCACCAGCATGATTTCCAAAAGTTGATGACACGGGATGATGCGAACGAGAAGACCATTCTTCTAAGATCTAAGGAATACTAGAACAATTTCGAAGAAGATGGTCTCCCGTAGAAAGTTTGTAAGGATATCGAAATTTGTGAGGCTTATCGGACGATTTCTCATCAGAAGTTGCATTCGAAGCAATGGTTGCTTGGTTGCCCCCTGCTGAATTTTATTCTTCTTCTTCTTCTTATCGACATGGTTACTAGTGTCAATACTTTCACCAGGCGAAGAGGAAGAAGGGGAGGAAGAAACAACCGACAAAGAAGGTAAAGGGTCAACTTCAGGATCAACTGGAGGTTGATTTTGTCCAGTTGTAGGAAAATTTAGCTGCAGGGCCAAGGAGGTTGAGAAAAACCATACTGGAAAGCCAATGGTAAGTCCCGGAAGGGACAATGTAGCCATATAAGGAGCACTAATATTTCTGAAAGGACGAAAAGGAATAGGATTCCCATCAAAAGGAATTCCTTGATCAGTGGAATCAGAAGTTGTTTCCATGTGTCTCAACCTAAGATCAACTAAGGAGTGACATGGAGGATGTTATCCACTGTCAATTAATTTTATTTTAATAAAAATAACATAACAAAACAAAAAAGGGATAATCTAGGCAAAATGATTACCAAGTAACTGTGAATTGCAATATACTGCCTTAGTAAACCAATGACTTAACATACGTGTAGGCAATCTCCCTGAATGTTGTTTTTGGTGTATCACAGTATACAAGGTGGTCGACTCGGTTACCTATGGATGGATAGAAACCTAATGTAGTCCTCCCAAATATACCCAAAAGCCAAGGATAATTTTAGGGGCGAATGTTCGCCCCTTGGAGAAATTAAGGGGTTTTAAATTTTTAGTGGGCGAATATTTTGTATCATAGTACATTTTTACAAATCACCTCAAATAGCCCACCTTATTTTAAGGGAGAGGGTAAAAAAGGTAAATTTAGCCCTTGAAATTAGGACTTACAACCTTCCATTCGCCCATTTTCAAGAATAGGTTTTATTTAAGTGAATCCATTCGCCCATTTTCAAGAATAGGTTTTCTTTAAGTGAATCCTAAGGGCCAAATACCATATTTATAAAAGAGGTATGGTAAATTAATAAAAATATAAATAAATGAGAGGTATGGTAAATAAATAAAACATTTTTTATATTTACTCTATAAGTCACCTTATATACATGTAAGAGTGTAAACAAATAAAAATATAAGTAAAATGGAGGTATGGTAAATAAATAAAACGTCTTTTTATACTTACTCAAAAGTATGGTAAATAAATAAAAATATAAATAAACTAGACGTATCGTAAATAAATAAAACCTCTTTTTATATTTAGTCCATAACCCTCGTTCTATTTATGAAGGCTCAAGAAAGAGGTTTTATTTAAGTGAATCCTATGGGCCAAATACCATATTTGTAAAAGAGGTATGGTAAATTAATAAAAATATAAATAAACAAGAGGTATGGTAAACAAATAAAACATTTTTTTATATTTATTCCATAAGTCACCTTATATTTACGAACACTCAAAAAATGGGTTATATTTAGGTGAAACCTATGGCCAAAATACTATGAGACAAATACCATGGACTAGATTGTTATTAATACCATGCAAAAAACCATTATTAACCCTAATATTAGAATTAATAAAAATAAAAATGGCACATGGTATTGACCCATGGTATTCACCTGGAATGTAGCCTATTTCAATGGGGGAATTAAACCAGCATGTAGCCTATGCTAAGATTCACTAGGACTTTACAAAGTTTTATTATTTAGTGAAAGACTCGCCAAGATCTTACAAGATTTTATAATTGAGGAAAATATTCGCCATGCCTGGTGAGAGATTCGCCAAAAAACTATATATACATATTATATTATTGATAAAATCGCCTTTCATTTTTCCTATATACCATGGAGATTCGCCCATTTATTATATTTATAAATTTAGGGGGGGTTCTTAAAATTTTCCCTGCCAAAATCACGTGGAGGCCCAATCCGCGTTAGCATTGTCTAGTGCGAAACCACACAGTGAGAGCATTCCCTTATACTTTTCATACTATAACACCACCTGATATACCCGAAATTATGTGGACGAGCTACAATATACTTACATACATGGAATGAGGTGTATCACAAACCATTAACAACAACTACTATGTTTAACGACATCAGAACACGCCTCTAGCCTAGACCTCTAAATGTTATGCGTTAAGTTACAATGCTCCATTAGGTTAATTGAGATAAATTTTAGTTGATCTTGTTTAAAAGTTTGCCTTTCAGGTTCACCGTGTGATGTTTTTGAAACTCCTAGAATGCAACTATGATGAGAAACATTCTTTTCATTTGATTTAAACAATGAAAACCATAACTAAAAGGGATAGAGCAATCAGAATCTTTAAACAAAGAGCATAGAGCACATCTAATGCAACTTTCCCTATACCATTCCTACAAGCACACACAAACTTCTAAATGCATTATGCATGTTTTTATTTTCATTCCTTTAATGTTTAGATGAACATAAGGAAACTAAATGCACAAACGATCAATCAATGCTTTTCACAAGAAATGAAGACTTTACGAAAATTCTTTTTTAGAAAAGACTAATCAATGTAAGATAAATTTGACAATGAATTGATAATGATAAAGAAATATCTTAAGAAACACTAAACAATCAAGGTCAAATTAGGGCTAGGAGAAGAAATGCAAACTGATTTTAGAGCCATAGAAAACATTGATATTTCAACAAACAACATCAGAAGAAAATTTAGAAAAAAAATCAAGCAAAAGATGGGGTTTTTGGCTTGACAGGGATCAACACAGCCATGAGTGGGAGACAATGTGTTGTAGAGCATTGCTAAGGCTGCTCTGCAGTGCACTGTGTCAAGACCAACATTGCGCTGATCCCAGAGAGCCCAATCAACAGACGTTTAAGCACATTTTTGGCCAAAAAAAACTTCAAGATGACTGAAAACAGATCAATGAAGTCAAGTAAAGTCTACTAGGATGTAATATGATAAGGGTAAACTACCAGGAATGATGGTCGTTCCCTAGAGGAGTCGCCAATTTGTTATATGGAATTTATACCTACGGATAAGTACACCTTCCCTAAGTGGGTAGTTACACTTAGAACAACAAAAGTAAAGATGTTTAACATTTTCCTACAATAGACATATAAGATAAAGGAACCTACTTAGGAAACCAAGTATTGGAAAAGGAACAAACAACTTTATTGATTGATAGAAGGAACCTACTTGTGATCAATAAAGTTGTTTGTTCCTTGGTTTCCTAAGTGCTCTACAACGCAGGTCTGAATGGGCCTACCTGCTATGCATAGTAGTTCCCCCTGACCAAGGATACGTTGGTGTCCCAAAGAGGCATTTCAACATGGTTTCAAACTAAGAAACTTTTATGGATGAAAACATTCAATATGATGACTTCTCTAGGGCATGTAGCAACTGAAATTAGGGTTTGATGAGCCCTATTTGTACTGATCTGATCGGCGGGAGTGATGTGCCCAAATAGACCTGTAAAAACCTGGTCGATCATATGAGATGCCACTACAACCTCAACTAGTTCTTGAGCACTTTGGAAAATGGGCTATTGATTTCATTGGGCCATTCAATCCACTTTCACATCAGAAAGTTCACATTTTGGTTTGCATGGATTATGTGACAAAGTGGGTAGAGGCCAAGGCTGTTGTGAAAGAAACATAACAGGTTGTCTTAGACTTTTTATTTGAAGATTTTTTTTCTCAGTATGGAGATCCTAGAGAGATAGTTTCAGATGGAGGGGCGCAATTTACATCACATCTGATAGCAGGACTTATGAAGAAATATGGGATCAAGCATAGGGTAACATCTCCATATCACCCTCAGGCGAATGGCCAAGTCGAGAGCACAAACAAGGTATTGGAAAATATTCTTACAAAGACTGTAGCAAACCATCGCTGAAATTGGGCTGAAAAACTTCCTGAGGCACTGTGGGTGTATAGAACAACATGGCGAAACACAACAATATTTTCACCATATGAGCTTGTCTATGGGAATCCCCTTTGTTTCCAGTGGAATTCAAAATTAAGACACTTAGGACAACCCTTGAAGTATGTTTGAATCTCTCAGAAGCCTAGAAATATCGACTAGAATAGTTAAATGAGTTGGATGAAATTCATTTGGTAGTTGTCCAGAATACTGCTGCAATTCAGCAGCAACAAACTAAATGGCACGATATATTTATCAAGAAAAAAGTGTTTCAAAGGGGATATTGGGCATTTCTCTATGACTATCAATTCAAAGCTTTTAAAGGAAAAATTTACTCCAGATGAATGGGACCATATGAAGTTGACATGGTGTTTAATAACGAGACTGTTAGACTTATAACAATTGCTGAGGCACATACTCCTTTGCTTGTAAATGGACATTGCCTCAGACTATACCACCATCCAACTTTTAAATACTCCTTTAGTAAACATTTCTCTGATAATTCTGGTTTTGAAATTATTAGTGCAGAGAACTCTTCCTCTGCACCTCTGATCTAAAAAAATAAAAATTCATATATATATATATATATATATATATATATCTAGATAATGAAATGTTGTTACTACTCTATCATTCTTTTTCTTGCAGGTATCTCACTGGTGTTGTTACTCCATGGTGATTTTGTCTAAGTACTTCACTGGTGTTGTTACTCCTCCGATGTTGTTACTTTGATCGTGGTGATTTCATCTAAGTACTTCATTGGTGTTGTTACTCCTCTGATGCAGTTACTCTGTGGTGATGGCGATTTTGTCTAAGTTCTCCGATGCTATTACTCCATTCGTGGTGATTCTAACTAAGTGCTCAAGCGGTGCTGTAACTCCTCGGGCGCTATTTCTTCCCCGATGTTGTTACTCCTTGGTGCTGTTACTCCCTCCGATGTTGTTACTCCCCCAGTGTTGTTAATCCGTCGAGGTAAGTTTCCAGGTACATCCCCAATTGACATTTTGGATTTATCGATAATTCATTTGACATGACTCGATATGACTATGGATGCTCATCCCCTTAGTTGGGGGGGGTATCATAATAAATACAAATATGCCATAATTAAAATGAAGTAATGACTTTTCATATCATTATTGAACCCTGTGCTAAGTGCGTACACTCCATGACCCCCACCATACTTCGCACGATTATCCATATGCATTAGGACTTGAATAAGTACAATTGTGTTAATGGCCGGTCCTTTCCAATGCTGTGAAACAATTACCATAATTATCACTCATTATTACCATAATCTGTCATGAATTTTTCCATATTTACCATTATTTTCCCGGACTTCACTATCACTGCACCCCATCACCACCATAACCCTATCACTGCAATTTTACTTACCGACACTCCTCCTCAACGATCTTGATGTTACTCCAATTTATACTACAAAGCAACTACAGAATGGGCAGGCACGATGTTAGGCACGAACTAGAGAATACAATGTAGGTTCGAAACAATCTAGATGTATGGCAGGTCTTTTTAGATGCAGGATGGCATGTGTATTTTGAGAGGCTGCAGGGATTTGATGAAGCCATCACAGTCGAATTCACATTGAATTTGGATGGAAATCATTCTAGAGTTTGTGGATTGGATATTCCTATCATAGAGGAAGTAATTTCGACTATCAGTGGATTTCTGCAAGGAGGGAAAAAATGGTTTTCAAGGAAATCTCCTTTGCCAGAGTTCCCAAAATTGTTCTTGCAGGCTGGAGAAACAACAGTCTAGAAGGGTAGGGGGTATGATTGAAATTATTTTCTACACCCATGGGCTGAGATTGCATATTTTTTCATGAGGTACATTACTTGTGAAGGCTGGTTTGCTACTTTTTTTAAGTATCATTTTAAGCTTCTTGCATGCCTTCGGTTTTGGCATGCACAAATTCATTCTATAGACATGCCATATTTTCTATGGAACAATCTTCAGCTAATGGCACACTTTGCTTGCCGCTCTCGAAAAGCATTAGCGGTCCGTACAAATCATGGGCTAGTGAGACTATTAGTGGTACATGCTCTGTCTCGAACTTCTGTGGCTTGGCCACAATTCATCGAGCTAGCAGAGGAAGAACTTGCAGCTATGATGCTTGCAAGGGAGGATGAGGAAGAATTGATGGAAGAAGAAGAAGAAGCCACATATGACGCTTCTCCACAAGAACCAACGTCGCCTGCTGGCTCAACGGGAGTAGAAGCAATGGAGATAGGAGAGGCCACATCTGACACTGCTCCATAAGAACCAGCGTCGCTTGTTGGCTCAATGGGAGTAGAAGCAATGGAGACAAAGGTGGCCACAACCGATGCTGCTCCACAAGAACCAACGTCACCTGTTGGCCCAATGGGAGTAGAAGAAATGGAGATAGAAGAAAATGCAGTCGATGTTGTTCCATAGGAACCAGCGGCGACTACCACTTTAAGGGGAGAATCACCACTCTTGGATGAAATTGCAAGTGGTATTGACACAAAAGAACCATGTTCAAGAAAATGAGGAACCTTTGGATGAAGCTACAAGTGGTGCTGATACACAAGAACCAACATCACCTGCTCAAGTGATTAAGGAACCCTTGAAAGAAGCAGGGGCCGCAGTCGACACTGCTCCACAAGAACCAGTGTCGACTATTGAGCAGGAGGACAAACTAGAAGAAGCACAAGAAGAAAAAGAAAAAGGGAGCATAGACCAACCAGTGAGCACAAGGGAAGGAGGACCTGAGGCAGCAGGCACTGAGAGAATGGACACTGAAGAAAGCATTTTTCGTTCTCCGCTTCTTGCATCCTTACCAAGAGGGGCAAGGAAGTTTCATTCCCCTAGGCACCTGGTGAAGGAAAAAGCCTCTCCCCCGATCTTAAAATTTTTTGGGGTAGTTAAAGGCACCATCGTCGACACTATTACACAAGAACCAGTGTCGACTAGTGAAAAAATTGCACAAATTGAGGGATTGGTGATTGACACTGCCACACAAGAACCAGTGCCGACCAAAGAACAAACTAAAGAAATTATGGCCGATACTGTCTCCACAGGGCCATTAGAGGAGAATGTTGTTGTTGATGCTACCCCATAGGGACCTACAGTGGCTACAGAGCCACCAAAGGAAGGTGTGGAGGATTCGAGACCTGAAGGAGAAAACGGTTGGGAAGCAGAGCAGTCACAAGAAAAGGGTGTCGAAGACACTACCCCGTAAGGGCCTGCAGTGACTCCAGAGCCATCAAGGGAAGATATGGAGATTTTGAGACCCGAAGGAGAAGACATTGGGACTATTCCCCGAGTCGAGGAACAAACAGAGGGGGTCAGGGTAAAGCAAGAGCTAGTTGACGAATTTGTCGACGTCAATCCACCAAACCCCACACCAGCTGCGAGACTAGTCGAGGAGGTTGTTGTCAAACAAGAATTCATTGAGCAATATGAAAAAAGAAGGCCTCCTCTTAAAGAGATGCACAAGTTGCAGTTTAGAGAAACAATGTAGCTAAAAATGGAAATTCTTGAGCTAAGGAAGCAGGTACAATGCTTACGAAGGAAAGTGAGGAGGCATAAGAAGAATGTTGCGAAACTTGGGGCTGAAACAAAAACTACCTCAGTAGTAGTGTAGACCGAAAACAGGCCCACAACCTCCATTGCTACATAGACCGAGTCGTTTTTGCATGTGATCGAGGCACAATAATTTTTCATGACTGCAGAAATTCAGAAATGGCAAGCTACTGCAGCTCGCCTTCAACAAGGGACCATTCCTTTAGAATCCCACCAGGAAGGAGTGAAGGGAGTTCATGAGAAAGCCACAAAAATAGTTACCAATTACATGGAGCAAATAAAGAAAGAGAATGAAACCGGGAGAGGCAGCAGAAGAAAATCAAGGAACTGGAAGGGTAGGTGCAGCTACTGAAGGTTGATAAGGAAGAAATGTTTGCTCTGGCACAATAGGTAATGGCTTGCTGACCCCTTGCCCACAACTATGCTTTGTTCCTCCATGAACAATATCTATTATTTTGTTTAGAAAGCGTCCGCCAGGAAATCAACCATGTGATAGAAGACCCAATACAGTTTTTGCGCATCTTGAGAAGCCACAATATTCTGAATCAACACTTGATGTGCAAACTCTATATGCATGATTACTTTATGGGCGATGATCAATCATTCAACCCAGTTCCATATGTGGGATATATTCAATTGAAAGCCTTTACCTCCTACAAAGTTAATGAGGTTAAATGGAAGAAGGCCTTTGCATGTTCGAAGAGAATCACACAAACATGCTACTTGTCCTTCGGATGGAGAATTGTCGGTCTGTGAACGTCTATAACGTACATCAAACCTTCTTAGGGATCGAGGGATGAAAATGACAGATGCTGGAAACCCAGAAATGATGAATTGACATATGCAAAAAACAATTTTTTTCTTGTCAAGAGGAGGCCCTAGACAACTGCTAGAAATGGTGGACGCTATCATCATTAGCCGTTAGGATACATGAAGCTTTTGGGGCCCCCAATTTTGCTCAGGCTTTAAACAGGGTACCTCGGTATATTGCATGCATGCAGCTTTGTGGGGTCCGATGGATGGGTTTGAGGTTCCAGTTCCCCATTATCTGGCTACCAGTCGATCAATATACTCCAGCTTACGAGGTAGGCGAGGATTGGTGGAAGGAAGTCCTCTAGACATATGGATATAAGCCTCCAGGGACAAAAATGGTTACAAAATATGATCTCGCACAACTTCATGTTGATCATCGCAACTCCAACCCAGATCTGCATAGGCAATGGGTTGCATGAGGACATGTAGAAAGACTAGTTGGGGGGAGATGTTGGTGGCTGAATTTGCATGTTTTTACCCACTTTTTTACCTTGTTTCCTATATCCATTTTACACCATTGTTGGTCAATTTACATTCTAAACCGCATAGGTATACCTCTTGTCATGTCGTTATGAATCATTAATCAATGAAGCATAGTCATAGGGGATTGTTGCCTAAGTGGCTTGCTAATTCGATTATTCTTGCAGATTTGGAGGAAGTATGATCAAGGTTGTGGTTCAACAAATGGTGACTATCTAGCTAGCAGTGCTATCTCCAGGCATTGGCTGCAATGATGGATCAACCCTTCAATCAACACACTGCTATCTTTACATTCTATTTTATTTAAGAAATCACTATGTAATTGTAGGTAGACAACTATCGTAATTCTAGGAGTTGTCAGTGTTAAAAAATTGTATAAGTAGAGTTATGGGGTTGAGAAATCCAATAGTTAAGATTGCAAAGAATTATGTTAACTTTGAGTCTGTAACAACATACATGTATTATCCTTTTGATTAATAAAATTCTAATCTTATGAGCATTTCATGATTTCTTGATTTTTCCACAACCCTAATCAGGGAGTTGGGCCCACTCTCCTGACCAGGTGTTGTTGGATAGATGTGTGCATAGGTTTATTTCAGTTAATTTATTTATTGTCGTGAATGATTATCAGTGTGTTGTTGTGAATTTGCTTTGTTGTTACTCTTGTTGATGTTACAATCATTACTGTTGCTACTCTTATTTGCGGTTACAATTATCGCTTGCTGTTACACATTGTTAAGTTTGTAACTAAATGTTTAGTACTAGGTAGGGAAACTATGGCATGCATATACTTTGCATGATAGCCTTGAAATAACTCATAGAGCCCTGGGTTGATGATTAATGTGGAATTGGGTGAATTTCATGATTCATATCTGAACACCAACAATTTTGTTATTGAGATCCTTGTTACCATTATGTTGAAGGATACTTGTATGCCATGTCATGTGAGAATTTATTATCTTGTCATGCTGAAGGAGGACCCATATGAGTGAGAGTTCCCATAGGAGAACGTCTCGTGAAGAGACATGCCACTCTGGTTGAGGGATTTTATCCTTGTAATGAGAAAGAATGTACCATGTACTCATGATCATCTTGCAACATTTAATGAAGTGACCTCCCCACTCTTGACATCGAGCCCGAAGACGTAGCCCACACTGGGTGAACTTCATTATCAATTTATGTGTGTCCTTTGATTTGATGGTTTTCATTATGTTTCCTCTTCTTTAAAGTATGCACATGTGGTTTTTCATACTCTTGCACATGCAATTTTTCTAACATCACATAAATAAAAGATCTTGGTTAATTCTGGTAGCTTAGAGGATCCAGATCACTCAATCTCCTTTTTTGTATAAGGAGAGCCAAAAAACACAGGAACACTTTGTAATGGACAATGTTTCAAATTTGTACTAATCTCCCACATTTTAAGCAATTTTTATAATTTAAAGGTCAATAGTTTTTGTGAAAAAGAAGGACAAAATTAGGTCCAAATACAAGACTCCTACTTCATTTTCCTATTGATTCAAGGCTCCTCAAGTTGTTCTTTAAGACAATTGAAGAGATTAGAACTTAGGGTAGTATTATGATCAATAAAATTGGAATGCAAGAAATTTTCAAGCCACACGACCATAGTCAAATGATGTTAAAAACAAAGTTTTGTTATGATATTGAAAATACATAATTTCTCATCAAATAAAACTATGAGGAAATGGCATTAGTAGTATCAACATGAGTATTTTGCAATTGTGCACACACACTAACTAAAATGGAAAAATGTTTTCTACAAATCTACGTCCATGAGCTCAATGAGGTAGGAAATTGTACAAACATATCACACATAGGCTAGTAGTCATAATTTCCATTGCGAAGGCTTGCAAAATCAGTAGGGAATAAAAGGTTATATGTCTGAATAATAATTGAATAAATAAATAAACATATCAACTGTCTGAGTGTAGAAAGACTAAAGTGGAATACTTGAATGAGCTTCTCTTGGTTTCAAGAATAATCTATTCTCTAATGAATAAGGTTGATCACATAAACATGGAAGCTCATTCCCCTCGACCCCCTCACATCACTTTCAACTCCCCATACCCAATCTATCTACTAGAAATAATTTAAAGGTAAGTGAAAGAAAGAATGTGTATGTAGATATGTGGTTTCGTATATAAAAAATATTTAAGTTTCATGCATAAGAAGGTAGAAAAACAAAAAATAAGTAGCAATAAATAGTTTATATTAATAATTTTTACTATCAAAATATGTTCCCATTATACATATGTCTCATAATATATACAACCACTTCCTTTTCTATTTCTCAATTTGTATATGTTTCATGATTGACTCATCCATTCCTTGATCCCCTTTAGTTGTTGGGCCCTTTGTAAGTGCTAATTAAATATGCATTATGTTATGCATTCTACATCTAGTTGTGTACTCTCCATGACGTGCACTAGACTACTGCAAAGGGGAATTAACTACAATAACAAAAATGTTTAAGTTGATATGGCTAATTATTATTCATAGAAGTAGTTTATTAATTTAAATATCAATACAATGATATTTATTAGGTTGACTAGTCGAGACCATTGATTTAGTTGCCATGTGTTCCTCCTCTCGTGAAGCATCCTCATCTACATGCTCTACCATTGAAACAATAAAAGTTATAAGTACACAATCTGTCAGTAAATGTTAATAATTGTAATCCATACTTTTCCTTTTATAGCCAATATACCATCATGGCCAGGTTACACACCACCATCATCAAGGTTCTACTATCATGGGGCGTTCGTCCACTGCTAGCCTCATTATTTTTGTTTCTCTCTTGCTTAACACAAATAAACACATTAATTTAAGGGTGAAATCAATCATGAAGAGATTTTACAAGTGACCAACGATTAATGTCCATTGATTTTATTTTCCATGTTGTTAAAAGAGGTAGATTTTGTTTGCCCCATGCTTTGTATATGTTCTATCATTACTTGAAATACAAACTTGAAACTAAGTTGGTGGTCTTCTACAGTGGTCATAGTTTTTAAATAAGCCCCCTACATTACATAAGATCATAAATTTAGCTTATTGGATGCAATGAAATAAAAAGTTGGATGATGATATGAATGGTATGGTTTAATTGTTTGGTACTTATAATTCATTCTTTTAGTTTCACATACCCACCTTAACCAAGTTTGTGCTTCCTATGTTTTTCAAGTCTTGCCTTGGTTTCTTTTGATGTGCTCAGGAGCCTATGAAAAGTTTCAAATAGGTTAATATCACAATTTTTATGTCGAAATAAAGAAAATTAAGAATATTGATTTCAAAATATCACATATACCTTCCTAGAATAGATGGCGCCCATCCTTATTTCTCATTTTCTTCTCCTTTTCATTCTCCATTAAGCTCTTCCACTCACTCTCAGGAATCATTAGAGAACACTCATACCTAGTTTCTTTTTTGCAAATGATTCCTTACATATTTCAAATATGTATCAGCCAATGAGGTGACTCCATTCTTATTGAAGGATTCATTAAACTAACCAACCAACTAGCCAGTAAGATCCATTTTCGAATTGGAATTTTGAGACTTCCACCATGTGCATATTGTGAGCCTAAAAATATCCAACGCCTTGTAATTTATATGCATAAAAAAATGTTGTTTCTTGTGAAACAATATGATCATTAATTCAAAACAATTGGAGAGATGCATGTTTCAAATAGAAAATAGGAAATACTAAGACATTCATACATAATAGCATTTCCACCAAAAAGGCAATTTTATTAGTTCCCTTGCTAGTAACACGTTTCAATCCAAGAAATCAATCTATAGAATCACCAATCGGATCATATCCATTATCATGTGGACTAACTAGAGTGCATTTGAAGGGCATGTTATGGGCCCCAAAAGATGCACTTGTCTAAGTCATGGGATTGCAAGCGACAAACAGAGAGGCAACTAGACTCATGGGTACGTGGCTCATGTTAGGACATTGTGGTCTTGGTGCATCAATGTTACCAACAATGACCTCACAAGCAGACTTATGTGTATCTCCAAAAAAATCCTATAGAAAGAGAACATTCTTTTTTCAGATCATATAAAATTAGCAAACACAAATTCACACACACACACACACACTCACACACACATTGTAAAAGATGGTACTTATCCCATATCGTTGTATATATTCCATCAAAACTTTACACATTTATTTGTTCTCCTCAATTTTTTCACACCTAGAAAATGTAATAAATTCCCTATTTTCCTTGATCAAAGCATTTTTAATTGTCTCCATCGAGTTGCTAGATTCAAACAATTCATTATCGTTTCCCATATTGTCAACATCAGGTGTGGACAAATATATATATTAATTAAAAAAACAAGTTAATTCAAGTATAACAACTATAATAAAATTCATATTAAATGGATATGGATATTGTTAGTCCTTTACCATATCCAACGCTGGTGCCTTCCCATGATAACCCTACCACAATATAAGAAGCATGGAATATTAAAGTGTTGCCTTATAATATAAGAATCATGGAATATTAAAGTGTTTCCTTATAATATAAGAAGCATGAGATTAAAATTAATGTTAAAGATAAAAAATAAGAGTTATTAAATAGAGTCTCGGTGAAGTTATAGCATCTAACATCCATCTTATTCAAAGGATCAACATTCATTTTTATTCATCTTCCTATATATGAACACCTTTCACATGTGCATAATTTGTCTAAAGACATATCTTTTCCATAACATTATGTTTTTATGAAATTATCATGCAAATCCTAACACAAGGCTTCCATTTGTCACTCTAGGGGGTGCATTTTACAACATGCCTTATTTTCATATGGAAATTGCATGATTCCAATGTTGAGCATGCATTTTATCCTTCAGACATTCAGATCTCATCTCAAGAAATGCGTCATTCAATAACTTACATATCTATCATTGTTGTCAAGGTAAGCCTCTTTGCAGACAAAGACGACCCCTCTAGTCTAATGAGTGGGTTTGACAATCTACCAGACACTTTCTCAAGTTACAATTGAAATGAGAGACGAAGAAGATGACCTACCTCGTTCTGATGCTATCTTGATCTCATTTGTTGAAGACCTTGAATCACTTGCATCACGGGCTCGTTCTTGCTGCCCACATCATTTATGCACCTGCACAAGAGATCAAGACACAACAAGGCATGCAAATACCAATAGCATATTCAAAAGCAACCTACTTAATTGATCAAGGAATGTTAAGCTAAATGATACATGAGCATACACATTTAGAGAAAATGAATCAACAGTTGTATATTAATAGACTAAAGGAGGAAGCATACAACCAAGCCTTGATGTAAATAGGCTCTCCTTGAATGAATATCCAAGTCCAAGTTAAGCTCTCCAAGCACTCCTTATCCAAGCCAAATGAGTAGCATATAGGCAGAATCTTAGCATAAGGGCCCAAATAGACATAGACCAACCATTTGGGAATGGGAGAGGATGAATATATAGGCTGGGAAAGGGAGTTAATATCTCTCCAAAGATAGGAGAAGACCCTCATCTCAAGGAGGTAGCTCATAGGGATAAGACCAAGATTCCAAGTTGGGAGAACTCGACCTCATCCATGCCAAACAACCTCCCGCTCGCCGCTCTGGAAGCTTATAGATCATGAAGCTTCTCATCCTCTTTAGGAAAATTGTCTTTTTCGGATCATCCAGGTATACAAGTAAACAATGATGCCATCACGGGTAAAGTATAATACAATAGGTGACCATCATGGTTTTTAGTCTCATAAAAGCGATGATTCTCAAATTAGGGTTTTAGAGCTATTTCCTTTAGGGGAAGCTCAAGGCATTTTCCAATCAATGTCTTAGGGAGGATCTGAGCTGCATATATAAATGAGTACAATGCATGATGGTCATGTTTCGAGCACTTCAGGGTATGTCACAGGGAAGTGCAGGAGGTGTGAAAAAATACTGTGTAACAAATTCCCCCTAAAGCATGAAGGCAGAACAAGGAGTGATGGATGGGATTCTTTATAAGCTTTTGCAAGGACGAGAACAAACACCGTTAGGAGACCTACAAATCAAGGATTCATATACATATATGATATGAAGACATGAATCCACGGTATGGATGCAAACATCCAGATAATAAGGACTATATAAAAGGATCCATGGCATGGGCGCAACCATGCAAATGAGAAGGATTATTTGTAAATCTAAGATCCAAGGTATGGAAGTAGCCTGTTGATTTGGGGTAGCATCAGATGTGCTCTAGCCATGAAAATTGGTGGAGAGGCTAAAGCACATGAGATATCCAAGACCCAGAAATGGTTTGGGCAGATTCTAACTAGTTTGGAAGATATTAAAATAATTAATATTTTTAATGGAGTTCCTAAGTCTAAACTTAGGAAAAATAAAATATTAATGGGTATTAATATAAAACTGGGTTATAAGGTTCCAAAATTCATGGATCAAGCCAAATCTAATCTTAGTAGTTGATTAGAGATATAATATCATTCGTTGAAGGACCAATAGGAAAAGTATAAGAGGAGGCTTGAGGGTCAGTTGGAGGACACACCAGAGTGATCAATCATTTGATTTGCTAGAGCGGGGTTGCTAAGAAAAGTTGAATCAATGATCAACATCGAGGGTCAGTGAGTAATGGGCAGAGAGGCAGAGATAGTACCGAGAGATCAGCGCAGAGGCAGAGAGCGAGAAGCAGGAGCCAAAGAAGGCCACACAAAGCCCAGCAGAGACAACGCAGAGGCCAGAGGGCCTGCGTCATCCATGCAAAGGGCAACATAAGTGATGCAAAGGGTCCCAAAGGCCGCATAGTGTCTCAGAGGGCTGACGCAGGGGGGTTTGAGGCTGACGCAGAGACCTAAAGGGCCAGTGCAGTGATTCAGAGTTGCTGGAGAGGGTTTCGTGGGACATTTTTTTTGAATACCTGTTTCCGAACAGAGAGGTATTGCTGTCGGTTATTTTTCTTTGTCGAGTGAGCAAGTTTGGCACCTAGTTGTACTCAAGGAAATATTGCATAATAATCTACACTCAGAATAGCTGCACCGGTTTTCCCACATTGGGTTTTTCCAGGGACATTTGTCCAAAAACAATGGTGTCACTTGTGTGTTTGTTTTCTTTTAGCTGATGATATGTGGATGTTGAGACTGTATTGTGTTTATTTCGTTATTTATATGTTTTAAATAACTTGTTCGAATTTAACAAGTAGAAGAAATAAACCAGAAGAATACAGATTAAATTTCTAACGAATAGACTTACAAATTTCAACATGGTATCAAAGCATGGTTGCAGATCACAAGAGAGCTGAAGGCATCGGCTAAGCAGAGCATTTGCAGCAGAATCAACTGTCTCGAGTGACAAAAGTTGATCCTTGCAGAGAGCGATAGAGGAAGGGTTGACACAGGGGGACTGCCCCATCAGTCTGGGCCAGAGAGGCTAGCGCAGAGGTTGAGGAGGGTAGAAACAGGCTCAAAAAGAGCCACACAGAGACCAGGAGGGTTGACGAAATTGGCCGAGGGAGCTGTTTTTCCAGTGCTGAGATTGCGCAGAGCCTAGAGGCTCAGTCTTTCAGTTGCTAGGGCATAGGAAGCTATGGAAAGTTTGTGGGAGAGAAGCTGGTGGGGTACTGTGGTCAAAACAATACCTAATAGGGAAAAACCAAGGTAGAGGGAGTTGCTACCAAGGCATATTTCTAGCCAGGGAATTCAGATTAGTGTTGCAGTTACTCAAACGATCTAAGAGGGGAAACTTGACGATTGACAGAAGGATTTCCAGGAGGGAAATTAGGACTCAGAGGGAGTCTAGCAGAGGACTTCCAGATGGGAAGTAGAGAGACTCAATAGGAGTCGAACATAAAACTTCCAGATGGGAAATAGACTCAGCAGAAGTCGAACAAAGAAATTCGAGGTGGGAAGTAGAGAGACTAGGAGGAGTCAACATAGAAGAGCAGAGAGATGGCCATGAATAGGATGAGGGATCAGGATAGGTTGGACGAAGCGTCCAAATTTGTGGTCTATAAGGCCAGGATCCTGTCCATTATAGATATAAATCGCGTCAAGACCTTCGCCTTATGAATAATGGCGATCCTAGCTGACTCGAAAAAAAATGAAAAGTACGAGGAGAAAATGGCCAGGGAAAAGTGCATCATCCTTGATGGGGTCAAGGATCATGTGGTCCAACATATTGCCAAGAAGGACACGACAAATGAAATGTGGGAAGCCCTGAAGAAATTGTGCCAACATACTTCTGTGTAGAGGAAGATTTTACTTGAGAATCAACTGCGGTCATACTAGATGCAGAAGAGGGAGTAGATATATCACCTTCTCGGTCGGTTGAAGGAGATATGGGACCGACTGACTTCCATAGGGGCCATGCCAAATGTGGAGATGTTGGTGAAGACCACACTTAATGCAGTCTCCGAGGAGTGGGAGACATTTTTCTAGAGCATACTGGGTAGGGCGAATCTTCCAGATTAGGAAGAATTGTGGGTGGCTCTTCGCCAAGAGGAAATCAGGCGGTTGAGAAAGACGGGAAGTAGCAGTAAGGGAGTCAGGATCAAGAAGGAAGAGGAAGAAGATGCAACTCTAGCATCTATGGGAAAGCAGGAAAAGAGGAAGAAGAAGGACCTCTCTAAGGTCAAGTGCTTCCATTGTGGGGAACTGGGTCACTATGCGAACTAGTGTCTGAGGAAGAAGAACAAGGGAGAGGCGTTTGACTCTAAGGAAACACCAATGAAGGTAGAGAAAGAGGTCGAGGAGGATGACAATTGTGCCATGAGTGCTCATGTACCTCTAGAGAAGAGGTGGGGAGAAATCGAGCTGTAGTCAGGAGGACTACAGGCGATGAGGGGCAGGATCCTTGAGGTACCCAACCTCTTGGATTATACCTTGCTACGGGAGCCCCGAAGAGAGAGTAGCAGGACTAGTGGATGTCGGTAGAAACAAATGCGAATGAAGTGACGAAGAGTGCTATAATGCAAGAGTCCCTGGGTAGTGCGAGGCTAATAGGATGCAATAGTGCGAGAGGCACGAGAGTGTTGCACCAATGCAGGACGACACAAAGAGGTGTGCAACGGTGTGAGATGCAGGGAGTTGTTGTAGCAGTGCAGAGGTCAATAGTGGGAGCACTTGTTAGCGACAAAGGGAGATTAATCATCGTGAGTGTTTCTAGCCTGATAGGCATGTCAGAAGTTGGGTGGATCAGTTACTTACTTCTCAGTAACTGAGTTGTAGTGCAGCAACGATTAAAAGTAGCACGATGCAGCATGAGGAGAGGGGGGTTGCAATGCAGATGCAATGCTGGGAGGATGGACCAGCAACAACACGGATGTAGAGGGAGTTGTTCTACGGATGCAACAGTGGCAATGGTAGGGCCATGGGTAGAAATACATGATGCAGTAGTGTAGAGGATGTTGGGTAGGGAGGCCTAGCATCAGCACGGGTACCGGTGTCGATAGTCATAGTGATGCTCAGTGAGGAGTATTACTAGAGCAATGTCCTCGCTAAGAGGGAGTGTTGATTTTGGGTAGCATCAGATGTGCTATAGCCATGAAAATTGGTGGAGAGGCTAAAGCACATGAGATCTCCAAGACCCATAAATGGTTTGGGCAAATTCTAACTAGTTTGGGAGAGATTAAAATAATTAATATTTTTAATGGAGTTCCTAAGTCTAAACTTAGGAAAAATAAAATATTAATGGGTATTAATATAAAACTGGGTTAGAAGGTTCCAAAAGTCATGGATCAATCCAAATCTAATATTAGCCATTGTTTAGAGATGTAATCTTGGCCGTTGAAGGACCAATATGAAAAGTATAAGAGGAGGCTTGAGGGTCAGTTGGAAGACACACTAGAGTGATCAGTCATTCAATTTGCTAGAGCGAGGTTGCTAAGAAAAGTAGAATTAGTGATCAACAACAAGAGGCAGTGAGTATTGGGTATAGAGGCATAGATAGTACTGAGAGACCAACGTAGAGGCAGAGAGCAAGAAGTAGCAGCTAGAGCAGGCCACGCAGAGCCTAGCAAAGACAACGCAGAGGCCAGAGGGCCTACATCATCCACGCAGAGGGAAACATAAGTGACGTAGGGGGTCGCAAAGGCCGCACAATGCCTTAGAGGGTTGACATAGAGGGGTTTGAGGCTGACTCAGAGGCCATAAGGGCCAACGCAGTGCTTCAGAATTGCTGGAGAGGGTTTCGTGGGACAGGTTTTTTGAATTCCTGTTTCAGAATAGCGAGGTATTGTTGCCGATTATTTTCTCTGTCGAGTGATCCATTTTGGCACCCAGTTGTGCTCAAGGAAACACTGCATAATAATATACCCTCAGAATAACTGCATCGATTTTCCTGCATTGGGTTTTTCCAGAGACATTTGTCCAAAAACAATGGTGTCACTTGTGTGTTTGTTTTCTTTCAGCTGATGATCTGTAGATGTTGAGACTTTATTGTGTTTATTTTGTTATTTATATGTTTTAAATAACTTTTTCGGATTTAACAAGTAGAAGAAATAAAACAGAAGAATACAAATTAAATTTCTAATGGATATACTTAGAAATTTCAACACAACCATCCAATATAGAAGGATCATCATAAATGTAAAGTCCCACAGTATGGTCACATCCATCCATATAACAGAAACATGTGTACAATCATGAATAACACATAACTCCACACAGCCTGAGTCATATCAGACAAGACTCAGGGTCTTGCGCTCCATCCCAACCTGATCAACGTACGAATTCTAACATGCGAATAAATGTGTCGAAGTTGAACATGCTAGAAAACCACCTGATGACCGATCAATGATGTGGACCGTTAACAGGCACGAGAGAAGCCACCAATAATGACAATGGATCTTAAGGTACGACGGTACAATCCATGAATGTGATAATGAAGTTGAAGTCGAACACTCATGGAATCATCTGATCAAAGGCTAATGATGAAATCCTGTCGTTGGATGCGAATAACTTTCCATTAAGGCATGCAAGCTCTAAGGTACTAAAAGGGAGTCTCTAAGTCATCTTCCTAGATAATGAGCTAAAGTCGACAGGAAGTGACCCGTCAAAGGAGGGCCATAATGAATCTCCCATCATCGACACAAAACAAGGAATAAAGTGGAATAAAATGAATAAGATCCAAGGCTGTAACAATGGGTTAGACAATGTATATGTAAATAACTGTAGATAGGACTTCTCTTGAAAATTGGCGACACAACTCCGAAGTGTGGCAACATTTGACTCAACATAAGACTAAAGGTAATGACAAAAAAATGGAATAGTCAAATGAGAGGCAAAAATGGATCACCCAAACCCAGGAGGACATGTGACTGAGTGAGGATATCCCAAACTCGACACGAAAAAAGAAGAGTGTCATGTTCAAGAGCGACATGTTGCATATACAAAGGATGTTTCATTTTCATTTTTCCCCACTATTTCTATTGAGTACCTCTTTATTTTTACACAAGCTTGAAGAGGATACTGTATGCTTTTCATATAAGTTCATCCTTCAGATGAATCTATCCTAGTAAGTTTTACGAGTTCTAGGAAGGAGAAACTCGGTCTCATCATGGTGACGAGTCTTTCGTCCTAAAACATTTTAACGAGTCCAATGCAAGAATAACTCGGTATCTTTTTCATATTTATAGAGTTTGAAAAAGAGAAAAAAGGAAAACTCCATCAGGTCCCTTTTCGTAATTTGTCTCTCGAACCTGAGAAGGTAGAAAACAATATTCGAGAGAACCTCTTGACCATGTCGACCAAGGTGTACCTTTTTCATAAATAGTCAATCTCAACCTTAAAAAGGGGTAAACGTATACTAAGATGACGTCAATTCATTTAATTTAATGAGTTCGAAAAGACAAGTACTTGACAATATTTTCATATTTTGGGAGTTAGAAAAGATCTAAAAGATGACTCCTCCTGGAGGAATGAGTGGTATAAAAGGATAACAATTGGTTCCAATGATGATGGAACTGCTCAAAACATGTAAAGGTCAAGAAGCTGGCTAATAAGACCACTTATCGCAAATGTTCCTCAGGCAAGGGTAAAACATCCAAGTGAAAGAATATGATCGGCCAAAGAGATGGTGACAATGGAATGAAAAAACCAAGATCCATCTAACAAAATAGGTTGATAAAAATGACAATCACGAGATGTAAAGTGGGAATGGTTTCATTTTTACATAAGCTTGAAATGAAAACAAACTATACTTGGATTAGTTTTCATTTTTATACAAGATTTAAACAAAGATAAACGATGCTTGAGATAAGTTGCATGCCCCCAACATAATGACTCAATTCCAGGTACATGCTCCCCAAGCTTCATTTCATTCACCTAAGTAGACTGTTTTTTACTAATAGGTGGATGAAATGAAGATTCACTTACGATATCAAGTGAAAGACTCGACTGGGATTTTACGAGATCTAATCAAAGACTCGAATTGGAAGGGGATTTGTTTCACTTTTTAACGAGCTTGACACAGGACAAGAACCATGCTCATAACAGCTTGTTTCATTTTTTACTCATCTCGACTCAAGTAAAAGAACTCTGCTCATGGAGACCTAATTAATTTTTTAACAAGGTTGACATAGTAAAATAAATATCCTCGTGGGGACCTATTTCATTTTTTAACGAGGTTGACATAGTAAACGAACTATCCTCATACCCTATGTTTCATTTTTTAAGGAGCTTGACACAAGACAAGAAACTCTACTCCAACCTTTGATAACAGACCAAAAGAGTCCATGACTTCCAAGAGGTTCTCATGAGATAGGAGAACAACACTCTGGAAGGAATAGACATCCAGGGATCCGAATGAAAAATCGGGCTCCAATGCCCCCAGTACATGGCGTACTACATCACCTACTAGATCATCAATAGATGTGGGCATGGAACAGGTGGCCACATAATTAACCTGTGGCGGGGGTGATACCGCTTGTACATAATAACCACTTAGGGATGATGGTTGATTGGGAGTTGATTCAGGACCAATGAATGTAAGCTGATCAATGATTAGAATGCTTCCTTCATGTGGGAAACACATCACTCAAAAGAGAGAAGAGGCAAGAGCTGCCATGACATAAAAATAGTCACGACCAAGGAGGAGATTAAAATCCAGCGGGCCTTGGACAACCATCACGTCTATATAGATAGTCTTTCCTCCCAAATTAATAGGTAACTTAGGAAGGATCCCTAACGGTTGACTGGTTCCACTGTTAAAAGCTAAAAAATTCTAGGTTACGGAGACAAGCTGAGGATAACCTAAATATTTCCAAGCAGTTGAAGACAAGATGCTAACAGATGCACCCTCATCTATGACTGTGTTAGGTACGGCCATATGGTAAGCCTGCACTGTAATCTGGAAAGGCACATAAGGTGGAAGACGATATCTTGCCAGTCGAATCCAATCAAAAGAAGTGATCAAACTACTTAGAGGGGGTGTCATAGGAATGTGAGAGATATTCTCTTTCTCTATGGGAACATGAGAAATTCTCTCATGAACCTCGGGAATGGGATGATTTCCCTCTAGTTCATTCAAAACTGACGAAACCAGAAGAACCTAAACAATACGAGGTTCACTCTCTATCGGAAAGGTACGGTTAACTAAAGGTGAAGTTAGGTCTACCATTTCTCAACCAATGGTTGGTTGAGAATGGACTCACGAGACTCACTTACAGAGAGACTGGGGTTGACCAAACATGACTTTTGATTAAACACTGGATGAACTAGTGAAGGATTGGGGGAAATATTTCGATAACTAGCCATAAGATGAAGCTGGGAAGCAGTAAGGTTTTCCAACTCTTTGGAAGCTTCATCCATTAAAGGGAAAAGGTGAGTGGGATGACTACCTTCACACAACTTACAAGGAAATTTGATTTTTCCCTTTTTCCCATGGGGTTTACTAGTTGAAGGTTTATCACCAGCATGATCACCAAACGCTGATGACAAAGGTCGATGTGAACCTATGGATCACACTTCTAAGACCTTGGGAATACCAGGACAATTCCGAAGAAGGTGGTCACCCTCACATAACATGTAAGGGAATTTTACTTTCCAGGGCTTGTTGGAAGATTTTTCTTCATTAGCTGCATCGGTAACAATATTTGTTTGGTTTCTCGCTTGCTTATTTTGCTTCTTCTTCTTCATCCTCTTCTTCTTCTTCTTAGCTTCCTGATTACTAGAATCCAGACTTTCACCAGGTGAAGAGGAAGAATGGGGTGAAGAAATAGGCGAAGAAGGCAAGGGGTCAACTTTAGGATCAACATGAGGTTGATGTTGTTCAGGTGGAGGAGAACTTGGTTGAAAAGTAGTTTGGACACTCGGAACCACCGAGGTTGAAAATAACCAAACTGGCAGACCAATGGTCAATCCAAGAAAGGACAACGTCGCCATATGGAGAACACCAGTATTTCCAAAAGAAGGAAAAGGACTAGGATTCCCATCATAGGGGTTTCCTTGACTGGTAGACTCAGGAAATGTTTCCATTGGTATCAACCTAAGATCTACTAAGGAGTATTTCCACAGGAAGGATGTTGTTCTGCGGTCAATTAATTTTAGAATTTGAAACAAAAACTTTTCCTTTTCATGTTTTAAGAGTCGAGAAAAGGACGAAAAGGTGACTCTAGTCACTTTCGTTGGTTTAGCGAGCTTGAAAGGACAAGTGCTTGATGATCTTTTCAAATTTAAGGAGTCAGAAAAGATCAAAATGACTACTCAAGATAGTCTAGGAAAAATGGATTACTAAGTAACTGTGAACTACAATATACACCTTAGTAAATAAATTTACCAAGGACTTGACGTACGTGCAAGCAATCTCCCCGAATGCTGTGTTCAACGTATCACATTTACAGGGCAGAAGACTCGACTTCCTATGGATAAAGGTTTGCAACCTATGAGGGTCTCCATTTATATACTCGACGGTATAGGGAGCACAAGTCCATGCTAGCACTGTCTAACACAAGAGCATTGCAAACGAGAGCTGCTGATTTTTATAGACGTCAGAACACGTCTATAGCGTAGACCACTAATTATGAGCGTTAATGTTTCAAATGATCCTTAGATTAATTGAGGTAAATTTTAAGTTGATCTTTGAATTAAGTTTCAATTTTAATGCTCAAAACGATGTCACCTGGACACCTAAGATGCAAATATATGAGAAAAGGAAAAATTTCCGTTTCAATGAAAGCTAGACTCATCAAGCGAAGAAATTTCAATCAATAATGAATAAAAAAAAATGCATTCTGCAAAATTTCTTCCAAAAACTTTCACAATGCAAAATGTGAAAACGAAACCTAGTCTTTCATTTCACTAAATGCAATGCCAAGATGTGATCCTATAAGAAACAAAAATCACTTTCCTTTCACTAAGATGCAATAATGATTTTTCTTTTCACTTTTATTTAATCAATGCAAGCTAATGCAATGAGCAAAGGAAAATGCAATCAACTCAACTCAATGAAAATTTCTTTCACTTTCGTCTTCGAAAACATAATTCCAAAAGAAAAAATGATTTCCACTTTTCACTATCCTAAATGCAACTTTTCGAAAGCAAAATGATTTTACTTTACAAATATGCACTTATATGAATTATGATTTTCTTTTCACTTTGAATGATTTGATGCACCTAATACAGTCTTTAGCTTTCAAACACCGAAAAATGTGATATATTTTCAATGATGAATCTCAAAAAATAACTTTTCAATGCAACTAATATAATGCATTTTCATGAAAAGTAAGTTTCGAAATACAAGTTAAAACAAATGAAAAACAATGTTTTCAATGATTTCCACAGAAAACAACACTCAATAAATCAGCAAAATAAACATCTCAATGACACCAGCAAGTAGAAAGTGATGACTAATTGACTAGAAACCCTAGAACTCAATCATATTTCACTTCAAAGCCAATGAGACAAATTTTGCAAATTAATCAAGACAATCAATAAAAAAATGACAAATCCAAGCATATAGGATAGGAAAAGACCTTAGGGGCCAAGACACACTGGATTCTAAGGAAGAAACCTTAAAAATTCTCACATCCAAGGATAATTTCTAATTTATATACCCAAACTCGCGATGATTGGGTTATCATCGCTACTTTGCATACCCAAAAACGCAATGGTTGGGGTCATCATTACTACTGTGTATAACAAAAGTAGTGATGATTTCAGTGTGACCAAAAAATGAAGACTTTTTTTTTTCATCGCGGATGTAAAGGTAAAAACCGCGATGCCATCGCGACTGTTAGAGATAAACTTGTGATGGGTGAGGAATATGGGGAAAAAAAAAATTATTCCAAGAAACAATCTAAACTTAACACTCTAAGGTAGTAACCAGTGATGGTATAAACCCAGATTGATGCAGACAAGCCGAAAAATCGAATGTTGGTCTAACTAGTCATAGGATCTAATTGAAGGAATGAATGGAAAGGGTTATAGCATCCCTAGCAGAGTTTCCATTTTGTTGTCAACGTAAATCCTCTTTGCGGATAGAGACGATCCTTCTAGCCCAATGAGTGGGTCTAGCAACCCAAGTGACAATCTACCAAATAGTTTCTTGAGTTAAAATTGAAATGAGAGACAAATAAGATGACCTACCTCGTTTTGATGCTATCTCGATCTCCTTTGTTGAAGACCTTGAATCACTTGCATCATAAGCTCGTTCTTGCCACTCACAGTGTTTATGCACCTGCGCAAGAGATCAAGACACAACAAGGCATACAAATACCAATAACATATTCAAAAGAAACCTACTTAACTGATCAAGGAATGTTAAGCTAAATGATCCATGAGCATACACATTTAGAGAAAATGAACCAACAATTTTATATTAATAGAATAAAGGAGGAAGCATACAACCAAGCCTTGATGTCAATAGGCTCTGCTTGAATGAATATCCAATTCCAAGCTAAGCTCTCCAAGCACTCCTTCTCCAAGCCAAATGAGTAGCATATAGGCACAATCTTAGCATAAGGGTGCAAATGGACATAGACCAACCATTTGGGAATGGGAAAGGATGAATATATAGGATGGGAAAGGGAGTTAGGATATATCCAAAGATAGGAGTAGGCCCTCATCTCAAGGAGGTAGCTCATAGGGATAATACCAAGAGGCCAAGTTTGGAGAACTCGATCTCATCCATGCCAAACAACCTCCAACTCACCGCTCTAGAAGCTTCTAGATCACAAAGCTTCTCATCCTCTTTGGAAAAATTTCCTTTTTGAGATCATTGGGGGTTTAAAAGTAAACATAGCAATGCCATCACGGGTCGAGTATAATACAACAGGCGACCATCGCGGTTTTTAGTCTCATAAAAGCGATGATTCTCAAATTAGGGTTTTAGATCTATTTCCTTCAGGGGAAGCTCAAGACATTTCTAATCAATGTACTAGGGAGGATCTGAGCTACATATATAAATGAATACAATGCATGATGGTCATGTTTCAGGCACTTTAGGGTATGTCACAGGGAAGTGCAGGTGGTGTGACAAAATACTGTGTAACAATTATCTCATCCTTAGTAACCATTCATGGGCTGTAAGAGCTAGACCTTTATGTTTACATGTTTTAGGCCTTCGCTAAAACTATAATATAACTGTACATGTTTCATACCAGACTATAACATAGTTTTATACGTGTTCTCTACAATCTCGATGCATATAATTCACCCTTTTTTGATTTTAAATGCATTGTTAATGGTTTTAAACCATAATATAGGCATATAGTTTAAAACCATAATTAAGCTTATTGCTAGAAAAAACAAATAAATTTTCTTGTAGGTTTATTAATTACCTTAAAAACCTCCTTATTCAATAGATAAAATGACAAATTTTGAGGTATAAATCCAAGAATTTGTGCCCATTTCTTAGGTCACAATGAAGAAATGACCCTATTTATCTTTTACTAAACCATTCCCTCAAACACAAGACTAGAAATACCTCACACTCATAGAGGTGTAATAGAAAATCACACAACGAAACAAGTAGGCAAGAAAAATTCATGGCAGATAAACAATAGAGCTTGGATGAAAAGAAAACCTTAGAGACACACCAAATACATTGTGGGGTTGATCCTTCCTTGGACACGCAGGCGGGGTTAGTGTGTCCTTTGATGAATTTTCTCTTTTGTGCACTTTCCTCACTCGCAAGTGGGATCGATCTAATGAAAATGTTTGTGGGTTATTCCTTTGAACACTCTCGTTATTGGTAGGCGGGGTTGATCTAATGCAAATTTAAGTTATTTCTCCTTTGTGCACTCTCCTTACTCGTAAGTGAGGTTGATCAATGTGGAGATCAACAAGTTTGTGTTATACATAATTTATACCTACGGATAAGTACATCTTCCCTAAGTGGGTAGTTACACTTAGAACAACAGAAGTAAAGATGTTTAACCTTTTCCTACAATAGATAGATAAGATAAATGAACCTACTTCTGATCCTTCGATTCCTTTGATCTCCTTTGAATTGCTCCCGTCGCTCCCGCTCAAACTGAATTTGCTCAATTGGTACCTGCCAACATAAACAGAAGATGAAAATAATCAAAGAATAAGATCTATCTACTGTAAACAAATGGAATCGACAACATTTGAACATACATTCATCATAGGTATAGTCAAAAGTATTGGAAAAGGAACAAACAACGTTATTGATTGATAGGAGAAGTTACACCCAATGTGGTTCGATCGCGTGCCATTGATCCAGCTTAGTCCAAACCCTCATCACACCAATAGCACATCAATCCAGCAACATAACATTACTTGACAATGATTTCAAGTATCAAACCAACAATATTTCATTACAATATCCAAACTCCAGCCCCGGATCACTATGATGAGTGGTCAATTTATAGGGAAATGCAAGTGGTTTTGTCATAAATTGGGCATTGAATGGTTTTCCATAATTGGATAGTTAGTTTCCATGGAGAAAGGGATGAGAGGATAGAGGGTTAGTTGATCCATAGCCTATCCAAAGTCGAGCTCATAGGATGGGATAAGCGTTGGGCATCCTTCTAGAATGCTCTAGAATCAAGGAATATTCCTAGAATCCTATGTTAATTTTGCTCATCCTCACCCAACGTAGGTTAAAGTGGGCCTAAGTGCATTGCAACGTAGGTTTGAATGGGCCTACCTACTATGCAGAGCAGTTTCCCCTGACCAAGGCTGCACTAGTGTCCTAAGGAGGCATTTCAGCAGGGTTTCAAGCTAGGAAACTTTCATGGATGAAAACATTCAATATGATGACTTGTATAGGGCATGTAGCAACTGAATTAGGGTTTGATGAGCCCTGTTTGTATTGATCTGATCATCGGGAGTGATGTGCCCAAATAGATATGTAACAACTGCCCCCTAAAGCATGAAGTTGAAAATGATAATGTTGAGTGATATGATTTATGATCTAATGAGGAGGATATGAAGCGGACGATGACCTGCATCAATTACAATCCATAATATCATGATATCTTTGGTTTTTTCATGAATTGCTGAGGGAAGGCATACCCATGCTCAACATATAAACTTTTCATTACATGTACATAAATGAGATAGTTGTCTACAGATATAGACCCATGATAGGATGACCATCTGTGTGAAGCAACCGTACTTATGATTTAGTACTCTCCTGAAATCATAGCCTGGATGGATGAAACTAGATCCAAGTTCTTCTATCTCGTCCAATCGTTCGGTTAAGTATAAGTCTAACCATGTGAAAATGTGATTTGAAGTTGAACATGGGAAGACACCGTCTGATTACCAGCCAATAATGTAAGTTGTTAACAGATGTGAGAGAAATCACTGATAATGATAATGATTCTCAAGGTACTACAATACATTTTGCATGGTGTGAATATATGTTTTTATGTCGAACACCATACAAAGTCTTTCGGTCGAAGGCCTATGATGTCAACCTGTCGCCGAAAGCAAGAAACTTGCCATTGATGTATGCAAGCCTCAAGGTACTAGAAGGGTGTTTCTAAGTCAACTTCTTGGATAATGTGCTGATGTTGACAAGAAGCGACTCATCACAGGAGGGCCTTGATGTATCCCCCATCAACGAAACAAAACGAGTGTAATTATTTTGAAGACAGAATGTGACTGATGACACAATGTTCAGGAATGGCGGTCATGAAAATGAAGGTTTATGAGTATTGCAAAGGATGAAGTTTACTGAGTGACTTCTCTTGAACATGTCAGCGACACTGAATGAATTGGTAGCATTGACCCAAAACCAAAGTGATGGATGGTGTGATAGACCATAGGTATGGTAACCGTCAAGCAGATAACCCAACCCAAATAGTCACAAAGATGAAGTGGAAGTGTCATGTTCAAGAGCGACTTGCTACCATAAAACGATTTATCCCTTTTCGCATTTTCCATAGTCATTGCTGACCAATACCTCTTTATTTTTTAACAAGCTTGAGGAGGATAACATATGCTTGTAGTATAATTCCACCATTCGGGTGAATCTATCTCTATGTGATGTTTTAATGAGTCTAGTGAAGGTGAAACTCAGTCTTGTCATGATGGACAAGTTTTTCACTATTTGATGATTTAACGAGTTTAATGACAATAAAAAATCAGTCCTTTTCATGTTTATAGAGTTTGTAAAGGGACAAAAAGAAAACTCCACAATTTCTTTTTCGTAAATTTGTCTCTCAAGTTTGAAAAAGTGAAAAATAATACAAGAGAGAACCTATTGACCATGTTCGATCAACGTATTCCTTTTTCGTAAGTAATCTATCATAGTCCAGAAAAAGGTTAAACTTATACTGAGTAGATTTCATTTCCAATCCGTTTACGAGCTAAAAAGGACAAGTACCCAACAATCTTTTCGTGTTTAAAGAGTCAGAAAAAAGCTCGAAAGCAGACCCCCTGTTTTTATTTTCTTTTAGCGAGTAAAAAAAGGAAAATACTCGATGATCTTTTCATTTTTTATGAGTCAGAAAAGAGCTTAAAGGTGACTCGTCCTGGAGGAACGAGTGGTATAAAGGGTACAAACTAGTTTCGACAATGTTGGAACTACTCAAAACATGTTCATTTATGTGAAGAGGTTGACTAATAAGACGACTCATTGCAACTGTTCCTCAAAAAGGGTAAAAAAACCAAGTGAAAGCATATGATCGACCAAGCAGATAGTGATGATGGAAGGAGAAAAACTAAGGCTCATATGATGGCAGAGGCTGATAGAATGGCAATCATGAGGTTTAAACTGGAGATGGGTTCATTTTTACACAAGCTTGAAACATAGGGAACTATGCTTGGATTCAGTTTCATGTTTACACAAGATTGAAATGAAAAACTATGCTTGGATTCAGTTTCATTTTTACAAAAGCTCGAAATGAAAAACTATGCTTGGATTCAATTTCATTTTTACACAAGATTGAAACGAAAAACTATGATTGGATTCAGTTTCATTTTTACACAAGCTTGAACCATGAAAAAACTACGCTTGAGATTGTTTTACATGCCCCCATCATGATGACTCGATTCTAGGTGCATGCCCCCCAAGCTTCATTACATTCACCTAAATAGACTACTCATGGCTATCATGTGGATGGAATGAAGGTTCATTTATGAGATCAAGTGAAAGACTCGACTGGGATTTTACAAGATCTAATCGAAGACTCGAATTGGAACTTTGCTCTAGGGGACCTTGTTTCCTTTTTTAATGAGCTTGACACAAGACAAGGAACTCTGCTTAGATTCCTTGTTTCATTTTTTTATCGAGCTTGACATAAGACAAGGAACTATGCTTTGGTACTTATTTCATTTTTTAATGAGGTTGACATAGTAAAAGAACTATCCTCATATTCCTTGTTTCATTTTTTAACGAGCTTGACACAAGACAAGGAACTATGATCATATTCCTTGATCACGACCCATAAGAGGTCATGACTTCCAAGAGGTTCTCATCAAACGGGAGAACAATGCTCTGGAAGGGATGCCATAGCAAGGAATCCATTAGAGAGATCTGGTTTCAATTCCCCCAGTACATAATGCACAACATCACAGAATTGATCGTCAGTTGATGTAGGCATGGAACGGGTTGCCACATAATTGACCCGTGGCGGGAAAGATACCATTGGGGAAAAAGGACCATTTAGGGAAGATGGTTGATTGGAAGCCATATTTGGACCAGGAAATGAAAGCTGGTCAACAGTGACAATTCTGCCTTCATGTGGGAAACACATCACTCAAAAGATTGTTGAAACAATACCTCCCATGTCATAAACATAGTTGCGCCCAAGAAGTAAATTGTAATCTAAAGGGCCTGGGACTACCATCACATTGAGATAAACAATTTTTCCTTCAAAAGTAATAGAGAAATGAAGAAGGATCCCTAATGGTTGACTGGTTCCTCTGTTAAAATCCAACAAATTCTGGGTAATAGGCACAAGTGGCAGTGAACCGAGCGCTTGCTAAGAAGTGGAGGAAATGATACTCACAGATGAACCTTCATCTATAATAGTGCCAGATACAATCATATTATAAACCTGTACTATGATTTGGAAAAGCACATAAGAAGGAAGACGACATCCTGTCTGTCGATTCCAATCAAAGGAAGTGACCAAACTACTTGGAGGGGGTACCGTAAGAACGGGATAATTACCCCCTTGAGTTATGAGAACAGGAGGATTTTCCTCCTATCTTGATGGTACAAGAGGGTTGCCTCCAAGCTCGTTGGAATCTGAAGAAATGAAAAGAACCTGAGTGGTATCATACTCACTCTCTACGGGAAAGGTATGATTAATTGAAGGTGAAATCGGGTCAAATGTTTCCTCGACCTGTGATTGGTTAGGTATAGACTCATGGGATTCACATTTAGAGAGAGTGGGATTGAACGACGGTTGATTTGGGTCAGTCACTTCATAAACTAGTGAAGGATTAAGGGAGAATCTCCTGTAACCAGATGGAAGTCGCTGTGGAGAAGCACGATGGTTATCCAACACTTTTTGGGCTTCATCTAGATAGGGAAAAAGGTGAATGGGGTGATTCCCTTCACATAACCTACAAGGAAACTTAACTTTACCCTTCTTTCCATGAACTTTACTACCACTAGTTGATGGTGTGTCACCAGCATGATCTCCAAAAGTTGATGACACAAGATGATGTGAATGAGAAGACCATTCTTCTAAGATCTAAGGAATACCAGAACAATTTCGAAGAAGATGGTCTCCTGTACAAAGTTTGCAAGGATATCGAAGTTTGTGAGGCTTATTGGATGGTTTATCATCAGAAGTTTCATTCAAATCAATGGTTGCTTGGTTGCCCCCATGTTGAATTTTCTTCTTCTTCTTCTTCTTATCCACTTGGTTACTAGTGTCCATACTTTCACCAGGCAAAGAGGAAGAAGGGGAGGAAGAAACAACTGATGAAGAAGGTAAGGGGTCAACTTTAAGATCAACTGGAGGTTGATTTTGTCCAGTTGTAGGAATATTCAGTTACGGGGCCAAGGAAGTTGAGAACAACCATATTGGAAAGTCGATGGTAAGTCCCGGAAGGGACATTGCAGCCATATAAGTAGCACTAATATTTCTGATAGGAGGAAAAGGACTAGGGTTCCCATCAAAAGGAATTCCTTGATCGGTGGACTCCGGAGTTGTTGCCATATGTCTCAACCTAAGATCAACTAAGGAGTGACATGAAGGATGTTATCTGCGGTCAATTAATTTTATTTTAATCAAAATAACATAACAAAACAAAAGAGGGATAATCTAGGCAAAAGGATTACCAACTAAGTGTGAACTGCAATATACTACCTCAGTAAACCAAGGAATTAACATATGTGCAAGAAATCTCTCCAAACGTTGTTTTTGGTGTATCATAGTATACAAGGCAGCTGACTCAGTTAACCAAATATACCCGAAATTACGTGGAGGCCCAATTTGTGTTAGCACTGTCTAATGCGAAACTGCATAGTGAGAGCATTCCCTTATACTTTTCGTACTATAACACCACCCGATATACCCGAAAGTACGTGGATGAGCTATGATATACTTACGTACGTGGAATGAGGTATCACATTCGAACTGTATCGTAGACCATTAGAGACAACTACTATATTTAACGATGTCGAAACACATCTCTAGCCTAAACCTCTAAATGTTATGTGTTGAGTTACAATGCTCCATTAGGTTAATTGAGATAAATTTTAGTTGATCTTGTTTAAAAGTTTTCCTTTTAGGTTCACTGCGTGATGTTTCTGAAACTCCTAGAATGCAACTATGATGAGAAACATTCTTTTCATTTCATTTAAACAATGAAAACCATAACTAAAAGGGATAGAGCAATCATAATCTTTAAACAAAGAGCATAGAGCACATCTAATGCAACTTTCCCTATACCATTCCTACAAGCACACACAAACTTCTAAATGCATTATACATGTTTTTATTTTCATTCCTTTAATGTTTAAATGATCATAAGGAAACTAAATTCAAAAACAATCAATCAATGCTTTTCACAAGAAATGAAGATTTTATGACAGTTTCTTTTTCAAAGAAATGAAGACATTACGACAATTCGTTTTCAGAAAAGACTAATCAATGTAAACTAAATTTGACAATGAATTGATAATGATAAAGAAATCTCTAAAGAAACACTAAACAATCAAGGTCAAAGTAGGGATAGGAGAAGAAATTAAAATTGATTTCAGAGCCATAGAAAGCATTGATCTTTCAGCAAACAACATCTTAAGCAAATTTGGAAAAATCCAAGCAAAAGATGGGTTTTTTTGGCTTGACAGGGATCAGCGCAGCCTTGTGTGGGAGACAGTGCATTGTAGAGCACTATCTTTAAGCTAAGGGTGCTCTACAACACACTGTATCAAGACCAACACTGTGCTGATGCCAAAGAGCCTAATCAATAGACATTTAAGCACACTTTTTGACCAAAAAAGATTCAAGATGACTAAAAAGAAATCAATGAAGTCATGTAAAGTCTAATAGGATGTAATATGATAACGGTAAACTACTAGGAATGACGGTCGTTCCCCAGTATAGTGGCCAATTTGTATATGGAATTTATACCTATGTATAAGTACATCTTCCCTAAGTGGGTAGTTACACTTACAACAACAGAAGTAAAGATGTTTAACCTTTTCCTACAATAGACAGATAAGATAAAGGAACCTACTTGTGATCCTTCGATTCCTTTGATCTCCTTTGAATTGCTCCCATCGCTCCCGCTCAAACTGAATTCACTCAATTGGTACTTGCCAACATAAATAGAAGATGAAAACAATCAAAGCATATGATCTATCTACTGTAAACAAATGGGATCGACAACATTTGAACATACATTCATCATAGGTATAGACAAAAGTATTGGAAAAATAACAAACAAATTTATTGATTAATAGAAGGAGAAGTTACACCCAATGTGGTTCGATCTCGTGTCACTTATCCAGCTTAGTCCAAACCCTCATCACACTAATAGCACATCAATTCAGCATCATAACATTACTTGAAAATGATTTCAAGTCTCAAACCAACAATATTTCACTACAATATCCAAATTCCAGCCCCTAATCACTATGATGAGTGGTCAATTTATAGGGGAATGCAAGTGGTTTTGTCATAAATTGGGCATTGAATGGTTTTCCATAATTGGATATTTAGTTTCCATGGAGAAAGGGATGAGAGGATAGAGGGTTAATTGATCCATAGCCTATCCAAAGTTGAGCTCATAGGATGGGATAAGAGCTGGGCATCCTTCAAGAATGCTCTAGAATCAAGGAATATTCCCAGAAGCCTATGCCAATTTCTTTCATTCTCGCCCAACGCAAGTTAAAGTGGGCCTAAGTGCACTGTAGCGCAAGTCTGAATGGGCCTACCTACTATGCAGAGCAGCTTCCCCTGACCAAGGTTGCGTTGGTGTCCCAAGGAGGCATTTCAATAGGGTTTCAAGCTAGGAAACTTTCATGGATAAAAATATTCAATATGATGACCTGTCTAGGGCATGTAGCCATTGAATTAGGGTTTGATGAGCCCTAGTTGTACTGATATGATCGTCGGGAGTGATGTGCTCAAATAGACCTGTAACAGTTTGGGAGTGGGTTTATTTGGTTAAGGGATTTGGTGCCAAAGTGTTTTCGATGTTTATAACCCGCTTAACCCTAAACTCCCTTAATCACTTCAACCCTAAAGCACATGCTCAATATGGACTAAGAGGTTATAAAGGTAAGTGGGTTATGAGATAAATCAAGGTTAATGAATTCTAACAAACCAATGATACATATAAAATGACATAAAAGTTAACAACACATAATTAACCAATATATGAAAATACTTAAAAAAATAAATTGTAGAAAACAAATAATCACATAGCTCTTATATTTCAACAATTCAATATCTTTTATCTTATTCTTTGTCGAACTCCACACATGTATCATCAATGTCAGAATCGACAATGAAAGGATTGACCATAGAAACATCATCATCAATGTCATTTTCGACAATTTCATCATTGATATCATCATCGAGAACATTTCCATTTACATCTAGCTCAACTTATTCGACTTATTTTTCTAACACATCTAATTTCTCCTTTACATCATCTTCTTCTTCTACTTTATATTATATAGTCCTTCCTCTTGGATCATATCTAACAACACATGACCAAATTGCTTTACCTAGAACCTCTGAGTAAAATACCAGCTCACATTGGCTTAGGAGAACATGAGGCTTTGTACCCAGCTCAACACTCCTTTTATTAACCATAGTAAATCCATTAGCATTATCAATAATAATTCTTTTAGGATTATGTTAATTCATTCGTCACTTGTACCATTTGAACTCAAATAGGCCTAATTTAAAGGGTTTAAAATCACACTCAAGTATATCATCCAAATACCCATAGTATGTATTTTTAGATACCTTTATATGTTTGTTACTTCGATAGGAAACATTAGAGATATGAAAGTCATGGGTTTTCTTCTTGTCATCCAACTTTTTGATGCAAAATTTATGGCCATTGCACCACATAAGCTTGTGGTGTTTCAAGTTCTATATGCCTAACACAAAAATTGCATTGTCAATTAATACACATATTTAGACTTAGTAAATATTTTAAGAAAAAATAGACCACACACCTTTTTATTTTTTCTTTTGGTATCTAGAGGAATCGACAATTGGACTAGTCTCATACTCGCGTGAACCTAGCTCTCCATGGTATCCGTAAGAACAAGATTTAAGCACCAGCTGCAAATCCACCAAATTGAATACAAAGAACAATAAGGAGATAACCAATTGGCCATGAAGCCTACCTATTTAACATTTATTCAGTGCTCCATCCCTGATGCTCTCCGATAAAATATATTAATTCTAACATTACACAAGTTCTCAAATCAGTTGTGTCTATCATTCTAAATATCTTTGAGCAGAGGGAATGTTGCAGAGCATTTATAACTACGGTTTCAGAGGAATTCGACTGAATCCTTTGCCTTAGGCAAGATATCGATCCCCAATGATAATAAGTCCTCCCTCCTTTCCATTTGTACTGACTGCATTCATGACCAAATAATGGATGATATGTGGTGATCTCACTCCTTCCACGTGGATGGACATACAAGGTCACATCTCCAAGGGGATTTTCTTTCTTCATAGTTGGACATGATGATTTGCTACAAAATGAGATAAAAGGGGTGCTGATTGGTCACAAAAAGGTGTACCCTCTACAATCTTCTAGGGGATCTCACAATGTAGCATCCACCTGCGTTGTCCAACATTTTAAGGCCACTATAACATGGTTCACATGATAAAATGTTTACCCACAATCGTGTTCTCTCAACCTCTAGTATTAAAGTGATGGTCTTTTATAACTTGCTGAGAGTTTTATAATTGTGTTATGCTTTCATGAATTCCTAGCTATTTTTTTATTTTATTTTTTAAACTCAGTACAGATTTTGATTAGAGATTTTTTTGCCACAAATCTCCCATTTTGTAACAATTCCCATCTTTAGATTTTTTTTCTCGGTACATTGGCTTCACTAAATTTTTTCCATCAAGAATTCTGCTCGGGTTCCATATATGTGTCCATGACTTCCATTTCATATTTCCACAATTGCACACATTTCGAAACAAGAATTAGTAAACATATAAAAACAAGACCTGGAAAAATTATTATTCCCCAAATAGACCATCTGATTATGGGAATGACTTATTAATTAAACTATGAATGGACAAGTGAATTTGTTATTTTCTAATTTTTCGTTACATCTTTCTTTAGAGATTGAAACAATATTTAGATTCTATCTAGAGAGTTCCCATCCTTTCTAAACATCATCTCTCGCCTTTAGTACAACTAGCATAGATCCATCTTAACCAAAAATCTAACATGAGTAGAGAGGGATCAAATTTATTCAAATGAAAACTTATTTTAGAGTGCAAAAAATGTGTAATTTTATATTGTTTAAATTGTATTTTTGGGAGTTGTCTTTAAGTGTGACTTTTTATCGTGATTTTTTTTATCTGAACCCAACTAAAAAATTTGTGGTGAAATCTTGATTTGTGTTGTTGAGCACTTCAATTGTGCTTAATTCACCCATCAAACATGTTATCTCAATGAATCCCTGTAGGATTTTAAACAAATTAGATTGGAAACTAAATGAGAAAACTTTTCAAAAAGTCGCACTTAAAGATAAGTCAATATTCTTAAAGATAAGTCAATATTTTTGAATATTAGAGAGATTACATAACATGTGCATTGAGCCATTTTATCACACATTAAACTGTTTTTTTGTCATTAATATATTTGTTAAGTATATGCCAATATTAATTCATATTAAAATATTTTATTCATAACCCACATTGGATATTTTATTCTATACAACATTAAGATAATTCCTTTAAACATTTTTTCTATATATAGATATATATGAAGTTGATATCACATGTTAAAAATATTATGCACATATTTCTTTTTTCACTTCTAATTACTTTACATGAAATTATATTAGGTCATATGGACAACTAATTAAATATGCATAACATATTTTTTTTCTTTTTTATTATAGCCGACATTGATTTTCTATTTAGAGAATATTTTATTTTTATTTTAAGAAAGACGAACATACTTATACATCACCTTCACATTAGGATGTAGAACGAGTCTTGAATCCTTGCGCAATTCTAAAAAAATTAGATTGGAAAATAAATAGGAAAACTTTTCAAAAAGTCACACTTAAAGACAAGTCAATATTTTTGAATTTATAGAGATTACATAACATGTGCATTGAGCCATTTTATCACCACACATTAAATTGATTTTTTTTTGTTATTAATATATATTTTTAAGCATATGTTAATATTAATTCATATTAAAATATTTTATTCATAACCCACATTGGATATTTTATTTATTGCACCTCTCTCGAGGTAGATCTCGTAGATCTCACGTAAACATGAAACGTAGATGTAAACGTAAACTTAATGTTTAACATTTAACATTTTTAATCTAATGTCGACCCTATTTAAAAATCAATCTGATTATTATTATGTATAAACACAATATAAATTTAAAATATAAAGAGGTTTACCAACACTAAAAAAAGGTATGGTAAATAAATAAAAATATATCAAATAGGATTACAAATCAACATCTAATTATATACCAAGCCTATGGGCCAAATACCATGGTAAATAAAAGAGATATGATAAATAAATAAAAATATAAATAAACGAGAGGTATGGTAAATAAATAAAACCCCATTTTATATTTACTCCATAAACCTTTTTATACTTACTAACACTAAAAAAGAGGTTTTATTTAGGTGAAGCCTAGGCCAAATACCATGGGCCAATTTTTTTTTTTTTTTGTAAGCTAGGATAGTACCTTCCTTTTCTATTTATAAAAACAAGTTGATCCAGATACAATGTTTTGGTGGCCTCAACTTGCCCATATGGGAAACCAAGTCTGTTGGCCACCTGAGTTTGTTATATGCCATCCAATAAAAAAATTTAATCAACCTTTCCATCCATGCTACGTGAAATGCACATCTAAAAACACTTAACATGCTACATACTAACATACAAACGTTTGAAAAGAAAAGCTAGCCGCAAAATAATCAGAAGAAACTGTAAAGGACTAATCCTTCCGGTCATCTGTGTCAAAATCTACATTAGCAAGTGCTGTCATCGAGTCAATTGGTGCTGGAGATAGCTTCATCAGCCATTACTGGATCTCGTCCAGCTTGTTGTCTTGCATTATCATGATTATCTGCAAGTTTTTCATTTCCTTTTTAGTATTCAGCATGCCTTGGGCTATCGCTGCCACTTCTCCTGCCACCTGCTCCAGAGCCTTAGCTAGTAACTGTTATAGACATATTTGGGCACTGCAACCCCAATCACATATGTACATAAACCAAGGGCTTCTAAACCCCTAAAAGTGTTGTTTCATACCCTAAAGGAACAAGGTCAGCTGATTACATCATCTCCCAGAAGTTCTCCATGAAAAACTACTTAGAATTGATCAAAAGTGGACCATACAGACTGCTCCATGGATAGGGTGCGATGCATCTCACCTATTACACACGGGGGGTGCGATGCATACTGGAAAGCCCTTCTGTAGGGTGCGATGAGCGAGATAGACAAATGGTAGAAGTAGTGTGCTAGGTGGAAACCCAAAGAATCTTCTAGAAACTGCTCATATGACACGTGCCTCTCTAAATTCGCCCAGGGACGAGTAAAAGATCTGAAATCTCCAAGTGGAACCAAGAACTATTAGTGAAATGACACTAATCAAAATCCCAGAAGCTGACTCACTCTCCTATAAACATCTATATATGGATCCCTCGTCCAAGAGATCCAAAGGCTGGAATTTTGTAATTTGCAAGGAAGTGCTATTGGTTTCTCTTTGAAGACATTGTTGGGTGATCTTGATTTGTATGAGGTGAAGAAGGATTTCATGCTGGGAGGATGATGCTGGATCAGACAACCTGGTTGTAATCCTCTCTTCTACTACTTCTATCAATAAAGCTATTTGAGTTTTCCTCCATATGCTTGTATATCTCTGCATCTTGTTTGTGTATGCATTTATATGGTTAATGTACATCTGATCCTACATTATTTATGGTTATAGATCTCTATGCTTTGATGGTATTTTGCTGCCTTGGCTCTACAGGTGTTCTTTGAAGCGGGACAAGCGAGAAAGGAGTGGTGAAAGCTCTATCAAAGGAAACAAGCAAGGAGACTAGCGAAAGACTGAGGTTGGTGCTCTCTGCTTCTCTCTCATCTATCTCTCATAAAGGAAAACACAAGTAACTTTAATCTGTTTGTTTCTAGGATAGCTACCCGTCTTAGTGGGACTAGCAGTTCTGAATGGACACTAGTTTTCTCGATAACAAAATGGTGGCTCCACTGGGGAACGAATAGTTTGTTTTATTTGTTACTGTTGTTTGCTTTATAAACCATAGACGGAGCCTGAAGTTAAGCCAGCTAGCCTTCAAACTGCTTTTGCTATGCAACTGCAAAGTAGATCAATGCTGCTTCAGTCAATCTCCAGGTTGGTTTATGAACTGAACATCTAGCTTGCGAACATCCTAAGTGCCCTGGTGGTAGCTCAAATAACCTCATTAGATCAGCCCCTATACTTTGTGTTTACTGACTATCATTAGCTAAGCTTGAACCCTTGAAATTAGCTGCAAACTGTGAGTGAAAACCAAGCACAGTCTCATCCCTGGACCATCGCACTGTCTCTTCTTGGCAACCTAGATGCATAGCACCTCCCGTGTGTTGTAGGTGAGATGCATCCCTGTTTCCCTGTGTTATAGGTGCGATGATTGACTAAGACTGTTTCTGCCTCCAAATTTTGGTTTTTTCTTCATTGTCTTCAACTTTATTTAGTTTTGTAGTCTGTGATCAGTATATCTTTGTTGAAACCATCTTCCTTTGCATTATTCAGCCTCCATCAGAAGGAATTGCGAATTTTTTTTAATGTATTTTTCATCATTTATAGTTCTCCTTTGCAAACAGTAGCTTAATCAAACTATTGTATTTTGATTTGAAAGTGTCGCAAGTGTCGCTTTCAGTCAAGAAAAAGAGTGTCACAAAGCATTCCTCTTTTAGATAGTCGATTACACTTTTGCCATTGTATTTGATTTGAATCATTAGTATTTCAAGTTTCGAAAGCAGTTTAAATTCAAAATCGCAAAGTGTCGTCTTGACCTTACTTTCGTTTTTTGAAAAGAAAATTGTTAGTACTGTCGCTTTGAAAGAGAATAGTTCAGATCTATACTTTGATTTCTTTTTGTCATTCTCACATTAAGGAAACTGAAAAACAATACATGCATGTGCATTTGCATTAAGACTACATGTTGAATTTGATTTAGGAAAAGTGCATCTAGTGTGTGCTCTCTGCTTTATGTTGAAAGAATTTCATTTCTCTTTCCTTATTAGCTAGGATTTTCATTGCAAAAAGAAAGTAAACGAATGTTTATCATCTTAGATTGCACATTTATGAATTGTATATCTACATCACGCGGTGAACCTTAAAGGCAAACTTCTTAAGAAAGATCAATTGTAAAATAAACTTCAATGAACATAAAAACACTTTAGAACCTAATGCACAACATTTAGAAGTCTAGGCTAGAGATGTATTTCAGCGTCGTAAAGCCTGGTAACTATCGCTTTCATCGTAGGTTGGGTGATTCCTCCTCTTTGAGACGCCAAGTGCCAGTACGGACTTGTGCTCCCACGTACCATCAAGTATATCTTGGGAGAACAAAATAGGCTACATCCTTTATCCTTAGGAAGCCATGTCTGCTGCCCTATCGATCGCAATGCACTAAACACAGCATTCGGGAAGATTGACTGCCGTACCATAAAAAATATTCTATAGTTTTGCAATTGGTTTGGTAATCCCTCTGTCTAGATTTCCAGAGTAGTCACTTTCATTCCTTTTCAGACTCCTTAAAAGAAAAGGTCCATCTGAGCACTTGTCACTTCAGGCTCATTAAAAATCGAAGGAAACTAGAATCAACTTTAGCTTTTTCTTGACTCTTAAAAATTGAAAAAGAAAGTTGTGTCAAAGTGTCATAAAATTTATTTTAATCAGAATAATGTCACTATTCCATCGTTGGTCTTTAGGTTGAGAAATGGAGTCTACCAGTCAAGGATTTCCCCTTGGGGGAAATCCTAGTCCCTTCTCCTCTTGGGTAGATGTTGGTGCTCCAAATATGGCTACATTATCCCTTCCAGGACTCACAATTGGCCTGCCAGTTTGGCTTTTCTCGACCTCTGTTGTTCAAAACACCGCAATTCCTCAGCAATCCAATCAGCAACCAGATGAAGTTGCTCCCCAACCTTCTACTTCGTTTGTTTCTCCCTCTCCTTCTTCCTCTTCGCTTGGTGAAGCTAGCAATGCTAAAAACCAAGTAACTGAGAAGAAGAAGAAAGGGAAGGAGAAGAAGAAGAAGAATCCAATAGCAAAAGGGGGCAACCGTGCATCATGTGGTGAAAATCCACACACTGCACCTTCCAAACCTAAATCTCCATGTGTCATTTGCAAGGGAGACCACTATCATCGAGATTGTCCCTACATCCCACGGATGTTGAGGGACTAGTCTCCCCGCTTGCACAATCCGGTGTCTTCAACTGCTGACGATCATGTTGAGAGCACACCATCAATTAGTGAAAATGAAGTCAATGGACATAAAGGAAGATCCAAATTTCCTTGTAGACTATGTGAAGGCGATCATGCCCTCCACCGTTGTCCCTTCCTAGACAAAGCTAAAAGAGTCTTGGATAACCGTCCTGCGTCACCACAACGACTTCCTTCTAGATACAAGAAACCCTTGCCGAGTCTATCGCTAGTTGAAAATCCGAGTGACACACCGTTGTTGTCGGTCGAAGCACTTATCATTGAAGATAAACCCTCTGAGTCCACACCGGACCAAAGTCAACAGGTTGAGACGACAGTCGACCCAATCTTGTCTTCAAAAGGTCCACCTTAAGATACTATCACTAGAGAATGAGAACGACACCGTTCAAATTCTCTTCGTAAACACAAAATCCGATGAACATGGGGGCAATCTACCCATTCCTTTACCGTAGGAAGGAAGTTTGTCAGAGATTTATCTGGCCATTTATTTGGTCCCACCTCCAAGCAATCTAGTCGTTTTCTTCGACTGGAATCTACTAGGCAGACCCCACCTACCATCTAATGTATCAATCCGAATCATAGTACAAGCTTACAGAATGATCATGGTTGGTACTATTATAGATGAAGGGGCTTCTGTGAGTATCCTTTCCTCAACCGCTTGGAAATTGCTTGGTTTGCCATCACTTCTGCCTGAGATTCAAAATCTGTCAGGCTTCGACAAAGGAACCAGTCGACAGTTAGGGATCCTTCCAAATTTGCCTATAACTTTGAAAAGGAAAACCGCTTATCTGAACGTAATGGTAGTCCAAGGGCCACTTGATTACAATTTACTCCTTGGACGTGAATACATTTATAGCATGGGAGCTATTGTTTCCTCACTCTTTCGAGTGATGTGTTTTCCACATGAAGGCAGAGTGGTCCACCTAGTTGACTAGCTTTCATTCCCTGGTTCAAACACAACTATTAGCCAAATGCCATCCCTAGCTGGTCTTTTTGAACAAGGAATGTCTAATCAATCTCCAGTCCATCCACCTGATGATCGCGAGTGATTTGGTGATCGTGACTGAAACCCAGGAGGCATGCACCCTGGTCTGCTTCGGCAGGAAAACCCTAGATATAAGGTAGGTTTCTGCGTAGGAATATGACTAGTCTGATACCCCTGTCTGTTTAGGAAAATGGATTTGGATTGGAAAAATATTCCCTAATCAAAGGTTATGTGATTGGGACTGACAACAGTCACCTTTGTCTATTTCGATGGACATCACCAAGGAAGTGTTTTGTCTGCGACGCGAATGGAACAATTTTGCTAATGCAAGAACTTCCATATGGTGACCTGGAAACTCTACTTTATACCTGGGGGCATGCAAAACTTTTTGCACACAAGTCAAAAGCGACCAGTGTAACTCTAACCCCATAGTTTTACTAACTTCAACTACTTAAGTTAGGTGATTGGTCTAATCAACCATTCACCTTTGCCGGGACCAATAGTATGGCAAAGTAATGGAGATGTTTCCCACTGAGAAACTATCCTACCTAACCTCAGTAGTTCTTTAACCCCTAGGACAGTAGTTGGTCGTTCCTAGCTGGCATACGAAAGGCTTCGGAGCAAAGTTTCGAATGGGGAAAGCTCCCTAAAAAATGAACCTATCGATGAGACATCCTTATTATATGACTGGCACGAGAAGTTTTACGCAAAGTTCAAGCTCGTTAAAAAATAAATCTTGCCATGAGCAGTTTTATGCGAAGTTCAAGCTCGTCAAAAAATAAACCTAGCAATGAGCAAGTGTTCCCATAGAGTTTAAGCTCATTAAAAAATGAACTCCACCTTCGGTAAATAACCATTTTGATCGCATGACTATTAGCTTTTGAACCTTGGTCGTGTTCTTACCGTCACCTCCACTCTTTTTTAGCCGATCATATGCCTCCATTTGATTGTTTACCCTTTTTAGGAACAACTACAATGAGTGATTCTATTAGCCACCTTCTTTACACTACCGTGATTGAAAAAGTTCCAAACCTTACCTGGAACTAGCAGCGATCCAAAAAAACATCACTCGTTCCTCAAAAAACGAGTCTCCTTTAATCTTTTTTCATCTGACTTGTAAAATATGAAAAGATTGCCGAGCAATTGGCCTCTTTAGCTCGTTAAAGTGACCATAAGTGTCATCCCTCCTCTAGATTTTAATATTTTTGGACCTGAGGGATTATTACATAAAAAGATCGAGCACTTGTCTTGTTCGGCTCGTTAAAACTATTGAAAAGTCATCCCTTTCGTATTATTTTACACTTTTTCGGACTTAAGGGATTACATTACGAAAAAGGACCACTGGAGTTGCCTTTACGTCCCTTTTTAGACTCTCTAAAATTGAAAAGGACCGAGTTATCTTTGTCGTTAAACTCGTTAAAACAATAGCGACAAACTTGTCCATGCAGACAAGAGCGAGTTTCACTGTTGCTAGGCTCGTTAAAACATAGTGACGAGTTTGCCTGAAGGGAAAATTATAGAACAAGAATATGTTATCCTCCTCAAGCTTGACAAAAATAAAGAGGTACTAGTCAGCAATGACTAGGGAAAAAGGGAAGAAAACTTGAATAGCTTCATTGGTAGCAGGTCGCTCTTGAACATGACACTTGAACTCTGTCACCATGATTGAGCTAGGTTGGGTTATTCCATTCATCGGTCATATCACCATTGGTCCACCGTACCATCCACCTTGGGGTTAACGCTACCAATCCATTTCAGTGTCGCCGATATGTTCAAGAGAAGTCGCTCAGAGAATTCACCAACCTAGCTAATGTCTCATCCGCTGCAATATCTTCACCCTCCATTTTTCATGACCACCACCCTGAACCTTATATCATTAGATCATTTTCACCTCCATAAAATCATTTACTCCATTCCGTGTCATAGATGTGGGATTCATTAAGGCCCTCCTACGACGGGTCACTTCTTATCGACATCAGCTCATTATCCAAGAAGTTGACTTAGGAACAACCCTTTCAGTACTTTGAAGCTTGCATGCCTCAATGGCAAGTTTCTCACTTCCGGCGACAGGTTTACATCAATGGCCTTTGATCGAAAGATTTTACGTGGTGTTCGACATCAACTCATGTATTCACACCACGTGAATTGTACTGCAGTACCTTGAGGGTCATCATCATTATCGGTGATTCCTCTCGTGCCTGTTAACAACTTACATCATTGGCTGGTAATCAGGCGATGTCTTTCCATGTTCGACATCAGAACATCTTTTCACATGGATCGACTTGTACTTCGGGCGAAGATTGAATGAGTTTGAAGACCCCGGATCTAGTTTCATCCATCCAGGCTGCGATATATTCAGGAAAATAAAGACATCAAATGTACATCACAGTTGCACAGATAATCATCCAAACTAAAGGATGATGGCTCTACCAGAATCATCAGTCTGCCACACAGACGATTGTCTGTCTTATGTACATGAATATGAATTTATAAAGATGAGCATGGGAATGCCTGCCTCAGCTAGATCATGAAAATATTGTGAAGATAATGTATTGTATTGTATCTTATTACAGGTCACCTTCTAGTTTGAAAAACCTTGGATCCTCATTATAAAGCATTTCACCCGACATCAAAAGATTTATGACCTCATGCTTTAGGGGGCAACTGTTATAGACATATTTGGGAATTGCAACCCCAATCACAAATGTCCATAAACCAAGGGCTTCTAAACCCCTAAAAGTGTTGTTTCATACCCTAAAGGAACAAGGTCAGCGAATTACATCATCTCCTAGAAGTTCTCCATCAAAAACTACTCAGAACTGGTCAAAACTGGACCATACAAACTGCTCCATGCATAGGGTGCGATGCATCTCACCTATTACACACGGGGGGTGCAATGCATACTGGAAAGCCCTTCTGCATGGTGCGATGAGCGAGAGCAGACAAATGGCAGAAGCAGTGTGCTAGGTGGAAACCCAGAGAATCTTCTAGAAACTGCTCATATGACACTTGCCTCTCTGAATTCGCCCAGGGATGAGTAAGAGATCTGAAATCTCCAAGTGGAACCGAGAACTATTAGTGAAATGAAACTAATCAAAATCCCAGAAGCTGACTCACTCTCCTGTAAACATCTATATATGGATCCCTCATCCAAGAGATCCAAAGGCTGGAATTTTGTAATTTGCAAGGAAGTGTTGTTGGTTTCTCTTTGAAGACATTGTTGGGTGATCTTGCTTTGTATGAGGTGAAGAAGGCTTTCATGCTGGGAGGATGTTGCTGGATCAGACAGCCTGGTTGTAATCCTCTCTTCTACTACTTCTATCAATAAAGCTATTTGAGTTTTCCTCCATATGCTTGTATATCTCTGAATCTTTTTTGTGTATGCATTTATATGGTTAATGTACATCTGATCCTACATTATTTATGGTTATAGATCTCTATGCTTTGATGGTATTTTGCTGCCTTGGCTCTACAGGTGTTCTTTGAAGCGGGACAAGTGAGAAAGGAGTGGCGAAAGCTCTATCAAAGGAGAGAGGAAATAAGCAAGGAGACTAGCGAAAGACTCAGGTTGGTGCTCTCTGCTTCTCTCTCATCTATCTCTCATAAAGGAAAACACAAGTAACTTTAATCTGTTTGTTTCTAAGGTAGCTACCCGTCTTAGTGGGACTAGCATCTCTGAATGGACACTAGTTTTCCCGATAACAGTAACCGCTTTAAAACCCAGTACACATGCAGATTTTGCCGATAAAGCGTCATTCGGCCTCTAGTGTGCCTTGGGTCGGGGATGATATCTCCCCATTCCTCCATCTCTGGTTCCGATTCCTCTTCCATTACATTGTCTTCCATTTCTTGAATTAGTTGCCGAATGTCCACGTCCGTCCCTTCATGGGCCAAATTATTATTAATATGATGCAAAAAAACATTATTAACCCTAATATTAATATTGAAAGATTACGATTATTATTATTATTAAATCTAATATTCATATTAATATATTATAATATTAATATTATTAAATTTAATAAATTTGCATTAATACAATATTAAATTTGTTATATTATAATATATATTAATATATCATGATAGATATTAACTCTAGATATATATGGGAGGGAAGAACAAAGACATATAGTGATAGAGGTGGAGAGATACAAGGAGTGACAAGGGAGAGATGGAGATAAATTGAAGGAGAGGGGAGAGGAGGAATGAAGAGAGAGAGAGGGAGAGGAGTGAGAGAGGTAGAGAAGGGTAAGAGAGGGAGAGGGAGACACAAAGATGGAGGGGGAAGAGAGAGAAGGAGAGAGGGAGGGAGATAGTGAGAGGATTGGAGGGTATAGAGAGAGAGAGAGAGAGAGAGAGAGAGAGAGAGAGAGAGAGAGAGAGAGAGAGATGGGGGAAGAGAGAGGAAGGTTGAAGAGAAAGGGATAGAGAGGAAGGTAGGAGAGAAAGGGAGATAGAGGAAGGATGAGAGAGAGGACTTGTGAGCAAGGAGGAGGGAGGGATAAAGAGATGGAGTTGGAGGGGGAGAGGGAGGGAAGAAGAATACATAGAGAGTGAGAAGTGGAAAGAGAGAGAGAGTGATAAGGGAGAGATAGAGAGAGTGTGTGTTTAGGGGTGAGATAAAGAGACAAGGAAGGAGAGTTAGAGAGAAAGGCGGAGATAAGAAGAGAGAAGGAGAGAGGGAGGGATATAGTAACATAGTTGGAGAGAGAGAGAGAGAGAGAGAGAGATGGGGGAAGAGAGAGGATGAGAGAGAGAGAGAGAGAGAGATGGGAGAAGAGAGAGAGAGAGAGAGAGAGAGAGAGAGAGAGAGAGAGAGAGAGAGAAAGGGGGAGAGAGGAAGAACGAGAGACATAACTTGAGAGAGAGGAGGAGAGTGATGGGGGAAGAGAGAGAGAGAGAGAGAGAGAGAGAGAGAGAGAGAGATGGGGGAAGAGAGAGGGAGGTAGGAGAGGGAGGTAGGAGAGAAAGGGAGAGAGAGAAAGAACAAGAGAGTGGACTTGAGAGAGAGGAGGAGAGAGGGAGGGATGGGGAGATGGAGTTGGAGGGGGAGAGAGGGAGGGAAGAAGAAATACATAGAGAGTGAGAAGTGGAGAGAGAGGGAGTGACAAGGGAGAGATGAAGAGAGATTGTATCTTTTAGGGTGAGATAAAGACACAAAGAAGGATAGATGGAGAGAATTGGGGAGAGAAAGCAAGAGGAGAAAGGCAGGGATATAGTAACATAGTTGGAGAGAGAGAGAGAGAGGTGGGAGAGAAAGGGAGAGAGAGGAAGGAAGAGAGAGAGGATGTGAGAGAGTGGAGAGAGGTAGGGAAAGAGAGATGGAGTTGGAGGGGGATAGAGAGGTAGGGAAAGAGAGATAGAGTTGGAGCGGGAGAGAGAGGGAGGTAAGAAGAAATAAATAGAGAGAGAGACAGAGTGAAAAGGAATATGGAGAGAGAGGACATCGGGAGGAAAGAGAGATAGATGCGGGGAGAGGGAGATAAGGGGAAGAGAGAGAGAGATATGGAGAGGAGGAGGGAGGTATAGATAGATAGATTGGATAAAGAGAGTGTATATTTTGGGGGTGATATAGAGAGATAGAGGGAGATAGAGATATATATGGAAAGTGAAGAGAGGGAAGAAGAGAGAGATGGAGAGAGGGAGGGAGGGACAAAGAGATTGATAGATATGGAGTGAGAGAGTGTGTGTGTTTGGGGGGTTGAGATAGAGAGACAAAGGAAATATGGAGGGAGATATAGATATAGATGGAGGGGGGAGAGATGGAAGAATATTTCTTGCACTAGATGCATTGATTTCAATGTAGATGGTGATTTCTAATCCTATTTGATTTCTTGCACTAGATGCATTGATTTTAGTGTAGATGTTGATTTCTAATGATATTTGATTGCTTGCACTAAATGCATTGATATTTGATTCTATACAACATTAAAATATTTTATTTTTAACATTTTTTTCTATATATAGGTATATGAAGTTGGTATCACTTGTTAAAAATCTTACGCATGCATTTATTTTTTTACTTCTAATTACTTTACATGAAATTATATTAGGTCATATGGACAGCTAATTAAATATGCATAACATAATTTGTTTCTTTTATATTATAGCCCGATATTGATTTTCTATTTAGAGAATATTTTATTTTTATTTTAAGAGGGACATAGATACTTACACGTCGCCTTCACACTAGTTGTAGAATGAGCCTCAAATCAACACAACAAAGTTTTGTTTTGGGTACAATTGCCAAATTTGAGAGAGAAATCACTAGCATATTTTTACAAACCAAAATGGCTAAGTACTCCATATTTTTCATGGCACTCATGTCATCCACTGTTAGTTATGTCAATTGTTTCCAGTGTTCTTTGAATGGGTTGAAGGGGTTGCGACGTAGATCTTAACTTATTTTATGTACTTGTGACTTTTTTTGTCTTAATAAAACTAGTTAATTCCATTATGAAAATATATTTTCCATTATTCCTATTTTTCATTTTAAGATCCATCTTAACTCCCTATCTATCAAGCACTGAGAGGGATCAAATCCCTCGAGGTGCAAACCTCTTTTTTTAGTACAAAACTTGAGGAAAGGTTTTCACCTCGAGATATTTGATCCCTCTATAGATCCGTAGTTAAGATGGATATAGGCTAGTTTCAATCGTGTGCGGCTAAAGAAAATCTAACAAACATATGATTAATTTTATCAATAATATGTAAATTCATCTAATATTAATATAATCATTTTAAGTATGCTAAATATGTCTCAGATTATTCTGGTCATTTTAATTTTAAATTTGCTTAGTTACCCTATTTTGTTGATATGATAAATATTGTTAATAACCTTAGTGATGAAAAATGATGAAATAAAATTTTTGAATGTAAAGTGACAATTTAATAGTGTTGAATGATAGGAAATGTGAAATCAAATATCATTAGAAATCAACATCTACAATAAAATCAATGCATCTAGTGCAAGCGATCAAATAGGATTAGAAATCACCATCCACACTGAAATTAATGCATCTAGTGCAAAATATCTTCTTCCCTCTCTCCCCCCTTCAACTATATCTATATCTCCCTCCATCTTTCCTTTGTCTCTCTATCTCAACCCCCCAACACACATGCTTTCTCACTCCATATTTATCAATCTCTTTGTCCCTCCCTCCCTCTCTCCATCTCTTCATTGAATATTTTATTATATACAACATTAAAATATTTTCTCTTTAACATTTGTTTCTATATATAGATATATGAAGTTGATATCACTTGTTAAAAATCTTATGCACACATTTCTTTTTTTACTTCTAATTAGTTTACATGAAATTATATTAGGTCATGTGGACAACTAATTAAATATGCATAACATTTTTCTTTTCCTAATATTGATTTTCTATTTAGAGAGTAGAATGAGCCTCGAATCAACACAACAATTTTTTTTTGGTCTATTTAAAGAGTAGAATGAGCCTCGAATCAACACAAATTTTTTTTTTTTGGTCTATTTAGAGAGTAGAATGAACCTCGAATAACATAATTTTTTTTTGGTACAATTGCCAAATTTGAGAGCGAAATCACTAGCATATTTTTTACAAACCAAAATGGCTAAATACTCCATATTTTTCATGGCACTCATGTCATCCACTGTCAGGTATGCCAATTGTTTCCACTGTTCTTTGAATAGGTTGAAGGGGTTGCCACGTAGATCTTAACTTATTTTATGTATTTGTAACCTTTTTTTTGTCTTAATAAAACTAGTTAATTCCGTTATGCATATATATTTTTCATTATTCATATTTTATATTTTAAAAAGTGTTACATAGTTTAAATATAAGTAATACATTTATTATAATGGAAAACCTTGTAGTGTGAAAGTTTGATTTGATAATGTCTCAAAGGTACCTACAATTTTATGCGGCTTTAGAATATAATAGCAAATAGAAAACAATTTTATATGTATTTTTAATTTTTAGATTCGTTTTTTTTTCATGTGAAAAGAATCTAGATGTTGAAAATAAGAATATCAAAGTGTTCGAGAAAAGGTTAATATATAATAGGACATATAAAGAAGATGCGAAATAAAATTTAAAATATTTATTTCTCATATAAATTTTTTATATGTATGAACGAAGGGAAGAAAGCCACCTAATTTGCATGCATATGGTTCATAAATACATTAGTTAAATTTACCTTTTATTAATGAATATACTATCATATAAAATAAAACTTTACATATATATTATTTAAATTTATTGTTTTTATAAATATGTTATTATTCATGTTTATTTTCCCAAATATGTTCTTTGGAATTTGGTTATATCGACATGATAAAATATAAAAAGTAACAATGAGGATACATAATATTTGGGTTATAAAAAAAATATATGTGTTACACTTTAAAAACTTATATTTATATTGTATAATAATGTTAAAACTTAAATTTAATTATAAAGAGAAATAAATTAATTAAATATTTTTTTTCAAATAAAAAAGATATGATATAGGTTTGGAACTTTTTTTTTTTTTCTTTCAAATAAGTATTAGTATTATTATACCATACTTTTCATAAAATTAAACTAATTATATAGCCAACACTATAGTCACAAAATATAAAAACATTACAAAATAAGATATGGAAACATTACTCTTACTATCATTACAAAATAAAACTCGAACTAATCATAACAAAGATAAATAAATTAAAATATTGTTAAAAGATAATAAATTTCAATATGCTATAAAAAAATTTGCAATTTTTTTTTATGAAACCCAAAATAATATAATTTAACAAAAGAATCAAATAAATTATCTACATTACAGATATTGAAATGAGACTTGAGAATTAAAAACCTATATCTGTATTACCCTATAGATTTTTTTTGGTTTGTATAATTGATATTGAAATGAGACTTGAGAATTGTATAATTGATATTAGAACGAGACTTGGCATTCAATGAATAGAGAGGATCTGTTGGAGATCCCATTCACCACACAAACCAAAAAAATCTATATCTGTATTACCCTATATCACGCTTTAGTGCGTTTATTCAAACATAGGATAAGATATCACCAAAAAATCTCATACGACTTTGATTTAAATGGTTGTTGTGTGCAATCAATTGCTTCCGACAAGTTGGAGAATCCTTTTCTTGTAAGCAACCGCCTTTCTTATTTCACCACGGTTGTCAGCGCAATCTCAATCCCATAGCGATCTATAATAAATACAAGAAGGTATATATTAAAATTTTAGTTTGATTCTTCTTTGATAATAGCTCTTCCAATATTAAAATTCAATACCAAGCAGAGTCAATATAGTGTTCTTTGACACCCCTAAATATAAAATAAAATAATGAGACCCACAACCAGCCAAAACAATGAGACCCACAACCAGCCAAAACAAAACAAAATAAGTGGTTTTAACCCTATGTATTGCTATTTTTTGTTTTGTTTCACAAGCATAACCAGAGGTAAAATCAAATAAAATAAACTCTACGATTTAAATAATGAGACCCACCTATTGCTTTTCAAACATTGAAGGGTATAAAGTAGTGACCATTATTGGTTAAGGCTACACAATTCGCTCAATGTTAGTCTCTCACTTGGATTGTCGGGTATTGGATTAATCAAGTCAATGATTAAGTTGAGAGGTTCATTCTATAGTTTAATATGAGGGGATGTGTAAAGCTAATGATTAAGCCGAGAAGCTCAATATGAGGGAATGTGTAAGTTTGTTTGTCTTGCAACGCCCCTTTAAAATAAAAATTATATTGAAAATTATGCTATAAATAAAAAAATAATGTCGGCTAATAATTAAAGAAAAATGAATATGTTGTAAAGTAATTAGAAGTAAAAAAAAGTGTGAATGATGTTTAAATCTTATAATTTTCAAAAATATTTCAATAAGACATTCAAATAAATTATTTGAAGATCTACTTCAACTAACTTATGTGGATATCAATTTCATATATATTGAAAAAAAATTAAGTTTTTATGGTTAGAGTTTTTATTTGATCTTATATATACTCTATTTAGCTTTAAAAATACAATTTAAATAATGAAAAATAACACATTGTATTTTAAACTCCACAAATATTTGATCCTTTTCGACTTACATTAGATCCGTATTTAAAATAAACTTATACTAATTTATTACCCAATCAAACAATACAACCATAATTAACCTATAATAACATGAAATAAAATAAAATTATTCAAATTTCACTTTCCCTAATAACTATTCAACTTAACAATAACCCTTGGTGGGAGAATACAAAAACTATAGGTGATACCTTCCCAAGTCATACTTCACTCGCAAGCTTTGTCCATTTACCAAAATGTGGTCCTCATTCACAATATGAAAAGAAAGGGCCCAAACTTAGGCAAACGACAAGGGTTCAAGCACCATCCAAAGTAAATCCATACATTAATGTGGAACTGCCTTCAAACTAGGGGAAATGCATATTGAAAAGCGAGCTTGACTATCCACCATTTGACTAGAGCGTAGGTCTGACATCACTTCACTAATAGTCATTTCCCATTAAGGTTTTATATCAATCATTTATGTGATGTATCCTTGGGTAGGTAGCGTGTTCCTTTTGATATGTCCAAAATTAAATCACCAAGCAACATTTACATGTAATTTTCCATTTATTTTCTTATCAGATAAAGTTTGAATCAAAATTTTGAGTGGTAGAGTTAGATTTCGTTTTGTTGTCTCGGATTATCCATTAAAGTAAGTATATATGGACAACTAAAACCAAAAGCATCACGATTTAGGCCAGTAAACAATAAAACTGGTTGAAGAGCAAAACATGTAAAAGTTATTTTTAAATGAAAGTTTTTGCTTTGTAAAATTGGATGGTTTATCTAAATTGGAAATTATATATATATATATATATATATATATATTGAGATGAAATTTGAATAGTGTGTGATTAAATGTAATTAAATTGTTGAATTTTGTAAAATTGGATGGTTTATCTAAATTGAAAATTATAAATTTATTATATATATATATATATATATATATTTTTGAGATGCAATTTGAATGGTATGTGATTAAATGTTAATTGATTTTTTGAAAATTTTCAACTTGTTAGTACATAAATCTGAAAAACAGATTGTTTTTTAACAAATGTTGAAGGTTTGGAAAAAATGATGTATTAACCAAATTGAAATTTATTTACTCATCTTTACTGTTTAATAATCATTTTTTCAATCCCAGATGTGGGTGTACACAAAGAGTGATCTGATGGCAGTGGCACGGGACGGCAAATGGCATAGCCACATGGCCACCCATAAGATCGCACATAGAGCAATAAAATCGTCTCACAGCAGCAGTAAATGCCATTCAATGTGGCACTCGAACCAATTCACCAGCGCCATCCCGCCTCGGCTCTGCATCATGGAGCCCTCAGGCAACATTCGACCCACTTCCTCTATTTTTACTCCTCTGCCTCTGAGCTGCAAGTGCCCCTGGCTGTAGTGGAGCCGAGCACACGCACTGCAACAGGAAGGAGATGCAATATTCTCTGCTGCATAGACTTTGGAAAGGGCAACCATTACTCTTAGAGTTTGATCTGCAACCTGACTTTCGATTCTGAGCCTTCTGAGCCTTCTACCTCAGAGCTCTGCTCAGTGCCGACCTCTCACAGGCAGTCTCTTCATCCCCAAGCCATCATGCCTTGACTACGCCAATGAATGCATAGCAGCAGAGGGAGACTGCCCCGTTCTTTGCCCTTAATAGTCTCAGACTCCTCTTCCTCCTCGTCAAATTATCCTGATACTCGCAGTGGCAGAGGCCGCACTCGTGTTGTCCACTCCCAACCTGTGCAAACCTCCATACCAATTACTGATATCCCTTCCAGCTCTCAGCAATCCCACCATTCTGCCCAATTCATTTACCATTGCTCTCTGAATCGACCACTCATAAAGGCTACCATCATAGTTACCTTTCAAGAGGAGCCTTCCAGCGACGAAGGATGCCCCACACACGCAATGGAGAAGATTGATAATGCTAACAGCAAGCCTTCTGCAGCAGAGCAAAATCGAGAACCTTTGGCGAAGGATGACACGAGCTCGCTGCTGAAAGACGAGGACGACCCCGACGCATACAGGTGCCTAATTATCGAAGAACACCCGTGAGCACCAAATGACAACTAATTCACCACGCGTCTTCAGGTTTTAGGTTGTCGGCAACCAAGTCTATGGGTTTACTTTTGAATTTTTGAGCAAAATAGATAGTATGAATTCAATAGAATATTCCTCCATGTTCGTATGCCGGTTTCCCCTGTGTGGGCAACAAATTTATTTTGGATTGGACTAGTTTCCCACTTCTGGGCAGTGTTAATTTTGTTTTTGTTGCATCATGCCATGAACCTTGGCTTAGAACTGCAAAGGCTAGAGCCTCCTTGTATCATTTTGTTATAGTAATAGATCTTAGACTTATTTAGAAAAAAAAAAAAAATCATTTTTTCGAGTTGTAGATAATATTTTTACAATTTAATTTTTAGTTAAGTTATTTTAATTTACCAAAATGTCTTGATAATTCAATTATGCAGCAACAACCAAATTTTGAGGAAATGTTGAAACTTATAGAAATTCAAATTTTAGGAAAAGAAAGGTATGACACTATTTCAACAAGGGAGCCACTATCGTAGTGGTAGTCCCTACCAGGGTTGAGAAACTTGTGTAATTGCCCATACCCAGGGTAAACAATATGTAGTTATGGCACTCCAAGTGTCCTTTGCAAAGGTACATCTCTACATCCATTACAACTTTTGCATATGCTCGCGAAGACTCTGTGCCATAAGGTGACCCTCTTTGCTGTGTTATTTTGTGCCTTAGTTGGGGCTGCAGTAAGCGACAACCTTCAAGTGGGTTATTACAATACTATTTGTTCAGATGCAGAACCTATTGTGCGTCGAGTGGTTAGCAGTGCATTCCTCAACTTTACTGGAGTAGCTGCTAAGCTTATACGGTTGCATTTCCACGACTGTTTTGTTAGGGTATCTAGTCCTGTTCCACCAGTATTTGGTGGACAGACTGCTTCACCAGCTCCATCTTTTGTGCTTGGCTCTTAGCCAATTGCTCCGTCTGCTGGGCAATTTGTTTTCCAGTTTGGTGCTCAACTTGGTCTAGCAGTAGCTAATCCTTTTGCATCCAGTGCTCCGAGCACGTTCGATCCTGCAGGTGGTGGTGGGCTTGAGTTTTCTGGTGGAGGCTTCTCTCTTGGTGCCGGAGGCGATAGGGGTAATAGAAAGTTTATAAAGGCAAAGCGGGACAAAACAAGGAGAAAGTAAATCTCACAATCTTCCTGGACTAAACTGCTGGTTGATATTATGTATACTTATTCATATGAGCTGCTTCAAGTTTCAAGGGTGGAATAATGGGCATAATGGTCCATGATTTCGGCACATATATTTTTGGAGGGAACACCACTTGGAACTATCGTGTTGTTGCAATGTTTACTTCATAATGCTTGTTACTTGCATGAACTAGACTATTGGCAGTTAAGAAGGCAAAGTGGCCTTTTTATTATCCAAAGTGTACTGGCTATTCCTCTTTGATGTTTCAGGGAGATCTTGAGAATCTAGTCGAATATATATATATATATATATATATATATATATATATATATATATATATATATCTATATATATATATATATATATATATATATAGTGATGATATTCCAGGACAAGCATATTTTCATATGCATGTAATTCTTGTTTGTAACATAGTTATTCTTTTCTTTCTAATCATAAGGCCACCGAGGTACTTGAATGCATGTAAATTTATTTTATAAATCAATCACTTTTGATGGTCGATTATCCTATTTGTTGTCAACTAGGCTTGTTGATGGTTTATCGATGCTAGTGGTGTAATTATGAACTTCGATTCACATAGTATCACATTTAACATTCTACCGTGTACTCTCTTGTATGGTCCGCAGGTAGTATGCTACTAACCTGGGTGTGCAAAAGATTACCTCTTTACATTATTCAGTGGAAACATAAGTGCATTGTTGATCATTTTATATGTTCATACATTAAGAGGTTGATTCCAAGTGGAAGTATGTTCAAACATGCAATATCTTTTCCGTATTTATTTGGTTGTTATGTTTCTCGCTTATGTAAAATTTATTCCGCTACACCTGTAAAATTAATTTGGGAGGTTATGCATCAACGTTTTATGCTAGCTTTAGTTATCAGCAATATACACTTTAGCAGGGCCAGCGTTGAAGTGCAAGTTTATGTGATATCATGCATACGACAGTAGCCATAACAGTATCTACATAATTCTATGCCAGGTGTCAGCTTTTGCAAATGCAAATCTACAACAGCAATAAACAATAGTCATTATACTTAAGGTAGAGTGGCTTTCGATGTAAAGCATTGAAGCTTCTTTCCTTTTAATTGTATATGTAATTTTAACCAATTGGGATAATTTTTGGAAATTTGGATCCAGCGTAGCTTCAATTATTATTTTATATATATATTGATTTGAAATGTAGAGTCATGGATGCAGTTAAAATACACTAATATGCGCGCAACCAAAGACAAATACATTGGCAATCCACCTAAACCTGCAACACTACATAAAAATGTGGCATCAATCAACAGAAAACTTGTTGGTAAGCATGCGGGGCCTTGCATGAAGTCCACGTGCCCCCTCTAGCCGGTGTCGAGTGCAGGTGTTTCTAGCATGCGCAGATCAAAGGGTCATAGGGATGAATCATCACTATGGGGAGCTAACGAACCTTGTCAGGTCATTCAGGTTCCTCGTCAAGCCTGCAAGAAGATCGGCGAGCCTAAATGGTGGAAATTCAGGGCCAAGAGTTCAAACTCTCGCCGAACTGTAGCAGAAATATCCAGATTCTTGGATAAGAATCACACTATGATATCACGTGAATTTTATGGCAGAACCAGACCAATCCAAGTTGCGGGTACTGAATCAACACCTTGTTGAAGAACTGAAGAGTTCACAAGAAGAAAAGGCTTCTTTATCGGAAACCTTTGTGTGGAGACTGAGAGATTTTTAGTCCAATGCAGAGCAGAAATGAATGAATTGGAATCTGAGTTGAATAAATTCATGGCCAGGGCAAAGGAATTAGATGAAAAAACTGAAGACGATCACCGTTTGTGGGATGCTGAAAAGAGAAATTTGGAAGGAACTTTTGTAGAAATGCTCGATGGTGAGAAAAAATATCAGGCCTCAATGTTTTCACTCGTAAGACTCAATGGTCCACCGAGCCATGGAAATGCCCCTCCTCACCACCAAAGACTCCATTCCAAAATACAACAAACCCTTCTCAGCGACCTACCTTTCCTGCCGCTCCAGATTTCATCCACGTGACTTCGCTGCTCCAACGTTTTGTGACTTGTTGTGCGGAAGTCGAGAAGCCTTTCTTTACCACGTTAAGGGTCGGGTTCTGGCCCATCAATTTCATACCCCTAGCGCGATTCTCGATAGTGGCCTCGCATTCAATTCAAAAAATCATAAAACCTCCTTCACTTAGAACAGGAAGCTCCCACAACCGACGTTTTGGCGCGGTGGAAGGAAGTGGCAGTGCAAATAAAGGAATATGTTTACAGTTCAGGCGGAGTGGAAGGAAGCGGCATTGCAAACAAAGGAATATGTTTACAGTTCAGGGGGAGTGGAAGGAAGCGGCAATGCAAATAAAATAATATGTTTAAAGTTCAGGCGGTTGAAAAACGGTGAGATCTAATGGTCCAAAATATTTCAATTGTCTAGCAATCCATTATTATGCCATCTATCTAATCATGGGAAAAGATAAAAAAATCAGTCCTTAGGTTCCAATCTTGATCCGTTGTAGTTCTGAGACATTTACAACAAATATCCATGATTGCAGGTTCTAGTAATGTTTGCGAAAGAAATGCAAACATCGGGCCTGAAGTTGTCTGAGTTGGACACCGACGCAGTGGACTGCTGTAGCTGCTTCGCATTTCTGAGAAAGCCAAAGAAGGAGCTGAAGGCTGATTGCCATTTTATGGTAGTGATTTCTCGCAAGATAGGTTGTCGAGCGACCCCTTCGGGTATTCTGGTAGTTCGTTTCGAAAAGACGGTATGCTAAGTGTCTATGGCTCTTTGTTGAATTATTCGAATAATGGAGTGCAGCAAGACGGTAAGGCTTTGAAGACATCACCCACGGCTTCCAACGCAGTTAATTGCAGAGAGATCCCCGTCAAGGAAACCCATAGGGTTGTTCGTATCGAGGTATGCTCCCTTTGTTATTTTTGAATAATTGTGCGCATGGAAGGCATTTGTTATGAAACCAGCTCAAGAAAGGCATTTGTCCTTCTTCCATTCATCCCACATCCTCATCCTTGAATAAGTGGCCATACTTCTTTGTCCTTCTTCCATTCATCCCACATCCTCATCCTTGAAGAGTCTTCCCATTCAGTAAGGTCGCCATTTTTTAAGTGCATGTAGTATTGCCAACATTTCCTTCTCATAAATAACTTGCTTTAGATGTAGCAGTAAAAATACCCAGTCGCCTACATCAAAACATTTTTCACTATGATGTTGATCTACCTGTTGTTTCATTTGATTTTGCACTGAAGTGGCGTTATCCTTTAAAAGTTGGAGAACTTGTTGTTGATGCTTGATGTGATCTTTCACTGCTTGAACCTTTTTCTTCTTGATATGTCCTTCTATATTTAGCATTTGAGGAGTGGTAATTTCTTCCAATCCTTTACAAGATATGGTCGGATTCATTTCTTGATGCTCGATGTGATCTTTCACTTATTGAACATTTTTCTTCTTGATATGTCCTTCTATCTTGATAGTTTTGAGGAGTGGTAATTCCGACCAATGAATTACAAGATATGGCTGGATTCATTTCTTCTTTCTTGATGCGATCTTTCACTTCTTGCACCTTTTTCTTCTTGATATGTCCTTCTATCTTGAGAGTTTGAGGGGTGTTCATTCTTGCCAATAGTTTACAAGATATGTTCTGATTCATTTCTTCTTTCTCTGGGGTGGGGTCCTGGTGCATATCTTCTTCTTTTGATGTTTCTTGATCATTTTCTTCCTCCTCTTCATATTCTATGTAAAATAATTTCTTCTAAGCACACTTATGACCTTTAATGCATTTGCTATCACAATTGTAACAAAGACCTTTTTCTCTTTTTTCTTCCAATTGTTGTGGTGTAACCCTTGTAGGTTGTGGAAGGCTAGGAGAAACAACACTTCCATATTTATAGTTGTGAGGGGTATGCTTCCTGGTTTCCATAATTTTTCTTTCCACTATGTCACAAAGCCCTTTTACTCTTTCCAATTGTTGTGGTGTTGCTCTAAAGAAGGTGTTGCTCTTTGTATCCTCATAATGTGCTATCATTTCCTCCGTGAAAATTGACCACGTAACAAGTTTTTTACGAGAACAAAGCCCTTCATACCATAAAAATTGATCTGGTTCTAAATATGCAGATGCAATACATACCTTTTGTAATAGTTGCACCTCATGTAGATCGAAATATTTCTCCATCTGTAGTATCCAATTTACCGGATCCTTGCCATCAAACTTCCTCATCTCGCTTTTTCTTGATTTTACGAGCTCGATCTTGAAACAATTGTAACTCTGCACTTTCAGATCTTTAAATCTGAAATGGTGGCCTGCAGTAGCCCTCTGTGTCCTCTTTCCAATGCCACAAGTCTGACCTAATTTAGATTCTCCAAGGAAGAGTTATGCAAAATCTCCCACAGTGACTTGATTATAGACTAGTTCAGTAGAGCGAACTTGTACGATGTGCCACGAGTCACTGTTTCGACCTCTGGATCTAAAAAATGCATACAAGAAACTACAGTCCGTCCTCTTTCTGTACCTTTTTATGAAATTTCAATCTGATCCCCAGAGAGAAATTTATGACGATTTTCCCCAGGTCACCTGTTTTGAATGTAATTCAGGAGTCTGCAAAAAGACTAACTTCCTCAGATCATATCTCCACAAATATCATGCGAAAAGCTCTGAAATTCGAACCCAAGGTTCAACGCGATTTCTTCTCAAATGGGGTTTTTTTTTGCGACTTCTGAAACGTCACAGAAAAAAAGTTATATCGAAAATGCCACGATGACCTGTTTGGAGCAGCGAAACCCTTAGAATTCAGCCTCTTCGAGGGGGCAACCTCCTTTACATTACATAAATGAACAATTCTTCGATGATACAAATGAAAAGGCCTCCTTTCTATATATAGGAGTCTAAGGGGTCATAACATAATCAGAGCCGACATAACAATAATAATGTAAGGGCACAATAATAACAATAGTGGGCTTCTATGGGGCACATTAGTAACAATATGGGCACTACATGGGTACATCAATATAATAAGTGGGTTGTACTAATAACAATAAGGGGTTACACTAGTAGTATAGGGGCCTAACAACATTACATCATTTCATCTATGTCCCATTCATTCGAGTCTTCAGTATTTTATCCTGATTAGTTGCAAGAAAAAGTATCAGTGAAAAACTTGCCCTCGCTCCATAGCTATGATTTCTGAAATTTTTATAGTGTTTTACTGTCAAGTTCAAACATAGTGTTTGTGCGGTAAAAATGAGAAATGAATTTACAGAACATGGTGCAAAAAAATGCTATTGTTTGTATATTCATGAAGGTAGATAACATTTACAAAACATAAACTAGAGGGTTCAACTCCAGACACCATGATAAAACTTGAAATTTTATAGAGATTTAGAGCTTCTCTGTTTTTGGGGTTCTGAAATTTATTGCTCGGTAAGCAGAAACAACTACTATGCCACTGGTTCTCGTATTGCTTACCTTGTCTTATGTTGTGCAGGTGCAGATGAAAGGAGTCTCCATTTCTACCACTCCTCCATTGCTGCCACTCCTGCCATTGCAGATGTTGGCGAGGTTTTCAGAATGAATTTATCCAGTCTGCTGAAGATTATGAGTACATCTTCAGAACTTCAATGCAGATTAGTTCATGAAAGTTTTCAGCATAATTTTTGAAGCACGCTTCCATGTGTTTTCTCTAAAAGCAATTTATCCAATCTTCTGAAGGTCAGAACTTCAATGTATTAGGACACTTGGAAGAAGCCGTGGCACTTATACATGCAGTGACAACGGTGATGGTTCAAATTGCCTATCCTAAGTTTTAAGAAAAGTACACAAGCGAGCACCAAACTCTTTATCCTAAGTTTCGAGAAAAGTATACAGTCGAGCTGGCACTAAGAGGTCAAAACAAAAACATTGGATAAAACTCTGTTGTGCAGAACATTTTATTTAAAACATTAGTTTAAACCTAAAATGTACGGGAAATATTATTTAGTCAAAGCGATTTAATAAGAAGTCAACGATCGATCGATCGCTATAGTCCCTGCTATGCCGGAGGCAGGGACTAATAAGTCTTGGCAAATGTGTAAACAAGATTCAGTGAGCGCAGAGAAAAAAATAAAATCATACAACACATTTACAATGTATGCAAGGAAAAATATGACATACTGTTAGCTTTTAAAATGACACAAGCTTATTTCCAAAACCATGATCATTGAACTACCATCAAAATTCAGATCATTCACCCAACATGTTTTTAATCACAACAATTACCTTTTAAATAGAAAGTCATTATATTACCAAATCCTCACCTTAAAAAAGATAAACCAAAATAATTAATTATAAAGACAAGAAAAACCAAAAAGAATGTAAAAGACCAAAAAATAAGTGATTTGACTTATGAAACACCTCATCAAATTTATAAATGCAAGAGAATGTGACATTAAAATGACATTAATTTCAAAATTTAATGGGGAGTCCTTTGTTTTTGTTAAAAATTAAAGGGGAGTTGTTGAGGGCTTAACACATCCTAAATGTGAGGGTAAGAGAATGTGACATTAAATTGGCACTAATTTCAAAATTTAGTGAGGGCCCCTTTATTTTTGTTAAAAATTAAAGGGGAGTTTCTAAGGGCTCAACACATCCTAAATGTGAGCCATATTCATATTTTCTGCTTATTTACGAAGATATTGGCTAATATACACCAAAGATTGCTATACCATATAGCAATCCACCATAGAACCCTCAAGACATGCTCTTTCTCTAACAAAAGCCTTCAATGATTTCAAATGCATCTTCACCATCCACATTGACATTGTGTGTACAGGTCCACACTTTTCAATCTTCTCAACTCAGTGTATGGGGTAGTGTTGTTGTTTATTGCAAAATGTTGGAGGTATGTATTTTCACATTTCACAGATTAGTTTAGGAATTTTAATCCTCCAATATTTTAAATCTTCTTTATGGATTTATTTAGATGGAAACCACCTACATGCGATGTAAGAAAATCACAAGTTTCAACAAAAAAATATATATACATTGCAAGTAAAACACATGTCAACAAGTTCTACAACTAACATTTTACATATAAATCATTACTTACCTCAAGTATTTATGAGGATAATATATAACTTGTTTTATGTTGTTGTCAAAGTTGTTCGAAAGAGACAAAGATATAACATATTGCAAGAAAAAATCTCTTCTGTAGATTTAAATTAGCATTACCTCAAAATTTGAAAATACATCTACAAGAGAAACATTGATATTCCAGGTGTTACACTAAAAAATGTCACCATGGCTATTTACAGTTGGTATGGCTCTATCAACAGTCATACTACCCTCTTGAGCAAGTCTTATGCCTCTACTATTCATGTCAAACTCCAAGAAAGAGAGAAAGTCTTTATAAACATGTTTATCTCTGGGTACGCAGGTTCTCTCAAGCCTTGCCTGCGGGTATGCACCTTTTGTTCATAAGGTCTGCGTCCAAGGACGCTCTGTATCTAAAGGGGCAGGTGCGTCCCTCTGAAAAGGTTAAAATGCACAAGTTTTATCTTCAAAAACTTACTTGTGGTCATTTCTAGAGCATTCTAGAAGGTTGTTTGATGTGTATTGAGCGCCTCCAGATGGTTCATGCACTCCTATCAAAGAGGAACTTATCCCATCAATAAGGGAGTGATCCCATCCAAAGAGGGGACTATCCCATTGATGGTGGACCTGATTAACTTCCTCTTGAGCACTATAAAAAGAGGCATTGAGCCAGAAGGAAGAAGGTTGAAAGCTATAGATTTCTAAGGGTAAATGATGCAGGAATTAGGACTCCCATTTAGAAGCTTGTGAGGAGAGATTGTCATCTTTACTTGTTCTATTTGGAAGTGGGTGAGCTTTGTCAAAGTAGAGGAAGACTCTTGTGGACCCTGGAAGGAGCTTGCACAACACCAAGGCTCAGGTTGTAATGGTTCCTTTTGATTACCTTTAATGCAAATTGGTCCATTCTTCTCAATAACTTGTTGTTAATGGGTTATTTCATGTACTCCTTGGTCTATGTGTTGAATATGCTTTGTTTTATGTTATAATCAGGTGCTATTTAATTGTTTGACTGTTGGTGATTGCAGGTTTTGGAGAAAAGGAGGAGCTCATCCAAATCAACAAAGCTTGGACTTCTACAACAGCGTTTGGACAAAGGTAAGAACGAAACACTTGATTTCTCATATCATAATGTATGTTTAGAGAAGGATAGCTCCAGTTTGTTTTGTTTGTCATTAGAATGTCTTAGACTTCTAGGAAGGTCAGTTGTGTCCGCACCCTTGACTGATTCCGTGTGACAAATTGGCGACTCCGCTGGGGATAGATTCCATTGTTGAGAAGAGTATTTTCTTTTGTATGAACTTTGCTTTGAGAAAATTGGTTTATTTTTCTGGTTTTGGCTCTGTGATCTTGTCTCTGGGTGGGTTAGCTTAGGATTAGTTTTATTTTGGGTTTTCTTGAGTTTTTCAGTAGGACGCACCCTCTGAGTGCTGCACAGTGCGTCCCTGGACGCACTTTTGCTGTGTGCACAGAGCGGGCCCGCACCTGTGCTAACGGGTTGCCTGCGTCCCCTGCCAAAATTTGAGAAAAATCCACTTTTTGCCTTTTTTGCTCTTAGATTTTGTTTTTTCTTAGTTTCTTCTGCCCAGATTCATCAGTCCCTTGTCCAGAATCTTCACCTGAACTGGTTTCATTAGCATTGAGTGTTTTAGTGGATTTCGTCGAAGTGTAAGCCCTAGGGTTTGATTTTTGAGTAGGTCTTGTAGTGACTTTAGCGGTAGGAGTTGTCAAGCCTTAGATATCTCTGGTTTTGTCAACATTCTAAGAAGTCAGACCTGTTCTAAAGTCTACTTGTAGGAGCAACTTACCATCAAGTTGTCTTTTGGGCCAATTTCGAAGTGCTTGTTGTTAAAGTCTTGAATTCCATTTTACGAAAAGGACAAAAAGATTTGAGTTTTGTTCTGACTAGTCTTTTGATTCTGCATTAGCTGGTCCTTGATTTGATTTTGATCAAGTAAAACATCCTAGAATCGTCTTTGTGAGCTTTTGCCTTGTTAGGTTTGCTTAGAGTAATCTCTCTTTTGATTTGCTTGTGAGTCAAGTTTTCATAGTTTTGTAGCTTTTGAGATTGTTTTTTGTTAAAGATAGGTTTACATGCTTTATTAAAAAGAGAAAATACAAAAATATCTCCTTTGAAAAGTTTTGTTTCAAGTAGCTTTGAAAGTTTTGAAAGAAAAAGAGTTTTTCGTGCAAGTAAAGAGTGGTTATGTTTGTGTGCTCGAAAAGAAAAAGAGAATTGTTTCTTTGATTGTCTTTTCTAAGGAAGTTGTTTTCTTTAAAAATTGCATTCTCTCAACTCTCTTAGTTAAAGAATTTCATTGAAAAAGCAAAGTAGCATAGATCATCTTAGGTGCATCTTTGTAGTGGTTGGAGTCGAGTCTACACACCATTGGTTTCACTTCCATTACCTTGTGACTTTAAAGAACAACCTTAAAAGTAACGCTTAAAGTAAAATTGAACTAGTAACTTTTATTTTCTAGGGCTCTGAAGCATCAATTTAGATCAGGCTAGTGTCTTGGAGTAGGTGAGTACTTAACTCTCCAAGACAGTAAAACCAAACAAGTAGTCGATCTTGTGATAGAATCAAATCCAATTGTTACATTTACACTCTGGGAAAGCTCCTCTTAAAGGAGAAGCACGAGCTCGTGTCCGAACCAGTGAGGGGATCATTCCCCCCTCGTTGGGAACGACGCCAGACAGTACGTATTACAAACGGTAAACCTCGGATTAACCATTGTCGAGGAGCCAGGGGTCACTTATCGGTAAACCTTGGATTACTGTCAAGGAGCCGGTAAGGGGATTGAGCTTGCTACTCTGCCCTTGCGTGCTGTCGGAGTTTAGACTCTTCCCCCAGGTGTACTTGTGGCCGTTGGTAACCTTAGTGACCATAATCTCTAGGATTCTACCCAAGGTGACGGTGGAGGGAAGGTCCCACTGTACCTGGAGCAGACGTCGGCTATACTCACTTGGATTTTCTGGGGGGTTCACTTCACTCGAGACGGTTAAAGTGGAGGAACTTGGTCCAGTCTATTCATTAAGCAGGTTGTCGGTGTAACTGTTCCACCCGCCATTTCTGTACTGAATCCAGCGAGGTTGGGCCTAATCACCAACTAACGTTTTTGGTCCAGAAGAATATTGTTTGTGTTTGGTTTGACGCCCTAGATTCTTTAGGCGTGTGATTCACATTTGTTTGGTTCTTTAGAGACTTTAGGTGGTTTGATTTGAAATTTTATTTTGTTTTCGTGTGTAGTAGTTAAAAGTTTTTAGCTGTGGCGGAATTACCGAGACAGTCCCGTAGACTTCGGGGCCAGTCTCCTGAAGTTGTTTCTGTGGCCGAATTGTTGAGAAGATCCCGTAGACTTAGGGGTGAACATCCTCAAGACGAGTCCAGTCATTTAGAAGGTTTAAAGGTCCTTGTAACTCCTCCTAGTGGCAGTAGAGTAGGTTCACCTGAAGAAGGAGAATCTTCCTTGGTAGTCCATCCAGATTAGCAAAGTTTAGAGACAGGTTATAATCCCGAAGCTGTTACAGTTTCTGAGCTTGTTGGTAGTTTTTCGTCTGCTAGTGATATAGGCGAAGAACCAGAAATATCCGAACCTGTTACTCCGACTCCTAGTGTTCCTGATTTACCGAGAATAGAAAGAATTATCACCGAAAACCTTCCTGTTGGTTTGATTGCTATAGAGGAACTTGTTCCAGAGGAAGAAATAGGCGTCTCTGATCCTGAAGATCAAATTACCCTTGATCTAAGGGAGCGTGAATCCATCTTTTACAGTCCTCCTAGAAGTACTACTTGGTACCTTTCGTTAACCAATTATTTAGACAACTTTGGGCTAGGTTTTTCTACACCTCGTACTCCTTTTCCACCTAGAGGTATTCATACTCCTGTAAATATGTCTGGTCAGTCATCTGTGTTTACACAAAGTCCTGAATCTTTTTTACATGGCGGTCCTTCTGTTCCTACTGGGTATCAATCTCTTTCTGGTACCTTTGCGGGAGCGTCTCCTCAACCCATTGATCATGGGTTATTAGTTGGAAACAGTGGTAATGTACCATTGAGTGTAGGAGACATTTACATGATGTCAGGTTCAGTTCCCGTTACCCAACCTCAAGGTGGCCAATTACCGCCTGGGGGGCAACCTTCGTTAATGCCTGGGGGGCAACCTCAAGGTACTTCATTCGTGTCTGGGGGGCAACCTCAAGGTCAGTACGCTCCTATGGGGCAATACATACCTCAAGGTCAACCCCAGCCTCAATATGTACCCCATGGTCAACCTCAGTATCAATATCAACCTCAAGGATGGCAACCTCAAGGATGGCAACCCCAAGGGTATCAACCCCAAGGGTATCAACCTCAAGGATACCAACCTCAAGGTCAAGGTCAACCCCAGTACCCGTATTTACCTCAAGGTTATCAACCTCAAGGTCAATACTCAGGTCAAGGTTATCAACCACCTCAAGGTCAATCATATGGTCAAGGTATGGGGACTGCCCCTTACAATTATCAACCCTATCCTCAATCCGGCTATGGATCTCAGTACCCTCAACCTGTTATGGGTCAATACCCTGGAATGTTAGTGTGGGATCCGTCACAGGGTCAACAGATGTTGCAGCCAAGTATACAGTCGGTACCTCAAGCAGGACAACCTGTAGTTCCTGGTCCACCCCAGCAACCGCAACCTGTCCAGTCAAGTGTTCAGACCTCTGTAACTTCGGTAGTTACTCAGCCGCCAATTGCACCTAGTACTCCATCTCAAAGGGCTGCTGCAACTACCGCCACATCTACCATACTTACTTCTGGAGTATCGACGGCTCCGGTTTCTACTGTCTCTGTAACCACTCCTCAGACATCTGTACCGTTGTCTGGATCTACGATTCAAACCACAGTCCAGATGCCTGCAGGCCAACCTGGTATAAGTACGGTTGTTACTACTCAACCTCAATTTGTTCAACCTCCGTACCAGGGACAGTATCAACCTGGGCAAGCTGTCCAACAACCGGTTTACCAGTATCAACCGTATCCTGGGTACACTTATCAACAACCTCAGCAACCCCAGTACGGTCCGGTTAATCCTGGTTTTCCAGGAGGATATAATATCCCAAATGCGACTCCTGTTCCTAGTTATCCTGGATATCCTCCTCCTGGGGCTGGTATTGTGACCCAGAGTTTTAGAGATCCTAACCGGCAGTTACCGTTTATCGCAACTTTGGATTTACCAGACTTGACGCGCCTAACGAACGATCCAATTCAATATCTTCCGTTCTGGCCGCCAATGCCAAATAAGTTGCCCAGCGATATACCCAAGTTCGAAGGTAAGTCTGGAGAGGATCCGTCCAATCACGTGATGACTTACCACCTCTGGTGTGCTTCAAATTCCATCTCGGATGATTCGATCCGCTTACGTCTTTTCCAGCGTACACTCATTGGTCTCGCGGCCAAGTGGTACATTGAGTTACCACGGGCCTCTTTTTACAATTTTAGCCAGTTAGCTACCTCGTTCTTAACTCACTTTCAGTTACCGGTCAGATACGATAACGGTACGGAGTTATTAACTTCACTAAAACAATCAACCTCCACGTATATTTCAGATCACATTCATGAGTGGAGACGTCGAAGAAGGCTAGTGAAAGTTTTTATCCCGGACCAAATCTTAGCTGAATGGTTTGTTAAATCATTATTACCCAGGATTACTGAAGATGTAGCTAAGGCCGGAGTAGTTACTGAGGAGCAAGTCATTGCTCAGGCACAATACCTTGACTTAGTTTACACGCAGTCGGGTACATTACACGAGAAGATTCCGGATCTTCCAAAGTCGAACCAAGTCGCTGCTGCTCCTTCGGGATCTCATGCCGCTGATGGTATGATTGGTATCATGAATACAAAGAGCAAGAAGAAGTCTTCCAAGGCTTCAACTACTCCTATTATCACTTTGCCTGATTCTCCGACAGGAGAGTCTTCTCCTGAACTTACCGCCGATATTCACGCTGTAGAGTCATCTACGGCCAAATCAAAAAACGGTGGAAAGAAGAAAGGAAAGAAGAAGGCTAAAGCAGACAAAGCTCCGAAGGAGAAAACTGAAAAGTCGGAAACCAATGACGAAAAGCGCAAACCTCGATATCCTTGTCTTATTTGTGAAGAAGATCATTTTACGAGAGATTGCCCTCATCGGGCCGAGGTAGTGAAAATAGTCAAAGGTTCTCCCACTCCTGCTGTGTTAAAAAATCCATTTCCGGAGCAGGAGAATAAGATGATAGGTTCTTCCTCGAATGCCAGTGAAGAACCCATTTTGATGATGTCTCATGTGAGGATTGCGACTCGATCGCAAGATTATGGTAGTAAGAATCCTGTTGATGGTAAAGAAGCAGAATCTTCTCACTCTAACCCATCAACCTCAGCTCCTGGTTCCGATCCACTACAGATCGAGAAACCTAACCCAGACTTAGTAATTAAACCGCCCGCCAAGGGTGTACTTCGAAGGTCTGCTTTCAATCCACATGCGAGAGCGGCCCAGAATTACAACATTGTTGAGGACTTAGCTGTTTCACCCTCAGCAATGTCGGCGTTAGAAGTGCTGCAATCATGCCCAGCACAACGAAAATTGCTTTTGTCGGCTATAGGAGCTGTTGACGTTCAGGATCCGAATCTAATGATCTTCGATCTAGAAAATAGTACACCACGACTCCCCCATCAAATGGCTTTCGAAATTCCAGTGATAGTCAAAAACAGGCCTATTCATCGAACTGTGATTGATGAGGGAGCTTCTACGTGTATTATGTCAATTCAATGTTGGAGATCCCCTGGTTCTCCTTCGTTGAACCAATCCCCCACCATCCTTAAGGCCTTTGATGGCCGTGGGTTTCGTCCGTTTGGTATTCTACAGGAATTGCCTATAGGGGTAGAAGGTAAAACCGTTAGTCTGGATGTGGAAGTGGTTGATGCCCCTCTAGACTACAACCTTCTTTTGGGTCGAAGTTGGTCATATGCTATGACAGTGGTCGTTTCATCGGTCTTCAGAGTAATTAAGTTTCCACATAACGGTAAGATCGTGACTATTGATCAGCTGACATACTTTTCATCTGACCCAGCCTCTTCAGAGAGTATCCAGCATGTCGGTGAAACGACAATCCCTTATAGGGCTGTTGGTGTAGGTTTAGTTAAGGATTCCGGTTTACTGGGAACTTTTCCTCTCCCTCCACTTAGCGTATAACCTTCGTTTGCAACAATTCATATGATTACATCAGAAAACATTATTTATGATGATCCTTGGTATGTCCCATCTGACTCTGAGATAGACTCACTCGGTAATGCTATGCCTTTGAGTCCATATGAAATTGCTTATGAAGCTCTCATGTCTTTTACCGATTTTCATTCAACCGAGGTCAACCAAATGAATGTGGTCAGTGAAGAATCACCTTTCACCTCAACCTTAGAACGGATAGCGTTTCCCAAAGTCGTGTCATCTGACGAACAACTTCGCGAAATCCTAAGTGTAGACAATCTACCATGGGAAGATCTCCATCACAGATCTTCGTTTTTACCTAAGGATGATGCATTTGAAAATGATTTTTCATCTATCTTTACCGCTGAATATGTCAAAGACGCTCAGGATCCAACGAAACATTCTGATTCAGAGTTGAATTTAGGGAATATTTCTCGTACTATTCCCCTTGATATTTCAGTGAAGCCCGGAATTGAGGAGAACATTCATATAGGTGCCGCATGTACAGAAGAAGAAATCCAAACTTACAAGGCCCTATTCCAAGAATTCCGCGATGTGTTTGCATGGTCTTACGAGAAAATGCCGGGAATCGATCCTGCCATTGTTGTTCATGAAATCAAAACCTACCCGGATGCTAAACCCATCCGGCAATGGTTGCGTCAGATTCACCCTCGAAAAGCGGCTGCGATTAAAGCAGAAGTCGAAAAGCTGTTGAAAGCAGGTTTCATTTATCCGATCCCGTTAACGGATTGGGTATCGAATATTGTTCCGGTCAACAAGAAACAAGGAACAATAAGAATCTGTATCGACTATAGGGATATCAATCGAGCTTGTCCAAAAGACAACTATCCTACGCCTTATATCGATCAAATTATTGATGATTGTGCCGGAAGTGAAATGTTTTCCTTTATGGATGGTTTTTCGGGCTATAATCAAATCAATATTCTACCTGCCGACCAACCAAAAACGGCATTCATTTGTCCATGGGGGACATTTGCTTATTGCAAATTACCTTTTGGGCTTAAGAATGCCGGGGCCACTTTTCAACGGGCGATGTCTTACGCATTTCACGACATCAAGCACATTGTGCAACCGTATCTCGATGATTTGCCTGCTCATTCTTTACATCGAGCTGATCACCTTGACCACTTACGAGCAATCTTTATGAGGTGTAGGCATTATCGAATTCGGTTGAATCCCCACAAGTGTGTTTTCTGTATAGAAACAGGTCGATTGCTGGGATTTGTTGTTTCAAAAGCCGGCATTCGCGTCGATCCCTCGAAAGTCGAGGCGATCATCAAATTGCCTCCTCCTTCGAGTTTGCGCCAACTCCAAAGTTTGCAAGGGAAAGCAAATTTTTTACGTCGATTGATCCCAAACTACGCCGAGGTCACTAAAGGTTTTACACGGTTGTTGAAACAGAATGTTCAATTCTTTTGGGATGAGATTGCCCAACAATCTTTTGATGCACTTAAACACGCGTTGACCCATGCACCGTTGTTGCATCCTCCCAACTACAACCAGGACTACTTCTTATACCTCGCAGCTTCATATTCCACTATTGGAATGGTGTTAGTTCAAGAAGATGAATTCGGAGCAGAACATGTGATATACTATCTCAGTCAAACCTTAAATCCCACTGAGTTAAAATATTCGCATGTGGAGAAATTGGCCCTGGCGGCCGTTCAAGCTGTCCAGCGTTTTCGTCACTACATTCTTCTCCGTAAAACTACAGTTATTTCGGATTGCAACCCTATGATTTACATTTTGACAAAACAATTGCTAGGGGGCAAGTACTCTAAATGGATCGTTATCCTGCAAGAGTTCGACTTGGAGTTCGAGAAGTCCAAGTCTAAGAAATCCTTAGTTTTTGCGGAATTGATGTGTGATTTCCCGCGTACTGACACAGAGACTGTGGCAGAAGAGTCCATTGCGGACGAATCTTTGTTTCTTATCAGTACTTTAGATCCGTGGTTCGGGGATATAATCATCTATCTCCAAACCCAAACCTTTCGGCCTGAAGCTTCAAAAGCGGAACGTCGAAAAATTAGGTTTCAATCCCAGCAATACAAAATTATTGGAGATACACTTTATCGCCGGGGGGCAGACTTAGTTTTTCGACGTTGTCTAACTCACGAAGAGGCTGAGAGAGTTTTGAATGATTGTCACTCTGGAGCATGTGGCGGTCATATGTCTGGGTATGCCACAGCTCAGAAGGTGTTGCGCGCTGGTTACTTCTGGCCATCTATGTTTAAAGATTGTATCATTGCAGTCTGGAAGTGCCACAACTGCCAAGTGTTTGATCGAAAGATGCGCGCACCACCTGCTCCTCTCCACCCTATAATTTCCGTTGGTCCATTCGCCAAATGGGGTATCGACTTTATTACTTGTAACCCTCACTCGGCCGGGGGGCATGCGTATATCATCCTCGCGGTTGATTATTTCACTAAATGGGCCGAGGCGATGCCTACATTCGACGCAAGCGGCAAAATAGCTGCAGTTTTCATATTCAATCATATAATAACTAGGTTTGGTGTCCCACAAGCAATTATTACTGACCATGGAAGCCATTTTCGAAACACCATGATGACTGAACTTACAAGCCAGCTTGGTTTGCGCCATGACAGCTCTACTCCTTATTATCCGCAAGCCAACGGTTTAGTTGAGTCTATCAACAAAGTTCTGGTTATCATGATCCGACGAACCATTGGTATTCATCGGTCGAATTGGCACAACATGTTATTTTCGGCGCTATGGGCATACCGAACCTCAGTGAAAACCTCAACAGGGTTCACTCCTTTCCAGCTAGTTTATGGCTTAGAAGCAGTGTTACCCATTGAATGTGAAATCCCATCACTTCAAATGGCTGTCGAATTACTTCCAGCTACTTCCGAAGAGGAGAAACGTTTATTGTACTTAGCTAAATTAGATGAGACTCGACGTGATGCTACATTGGCAATCGAGACTCACGCGAAGCGAATGAAAGCTCAGTATGATAGAAATGTGACTCCTCGAAGGTTTTCGGAGGGAGACCTAGTGCTCTTATATGATCAAGCTAACGATAAGCTAGGTGCTGGAAAATTCGTTCCTATGTGGCATGGACCCTATATTGTAAAGCGAAAGCTAGCAAAAGGGGCTTATGAGCTAGTAGATTTTGATGGGGACTCTTTGGATAAACCCAGAAATGGACTTTACCTAAAGAGGTATTATGCTTAAATGGTGGGTATGGAGATTTTTAGTTAGGTTAGGTTTTCTTTTTAGCTAGTATGATTGTTAGTTAGTCAGTGTGCTTAGCTTAGTGAGTGTGTTTTTCGTTGTTATTCTGGCTTATCTTGGTTTTGCTCTTGATATTGTAGATGTCGACGCCCCTCCAAACATACATTGGATTTGCTGATGGTGCTTGTCGTAGTACACGGAATATCTCTTCCGCAGCTTGGGTTATCTATTCACCCTCTGACGAGTTAGTTTCTATGCATGGGGTAAGCCTCGGTCAAACAACGAATAACATTGCAGAATACAGTGCAGTGGTTGAATTATTATCCGAATCTATTTCATTTGGAATTCGACGTTTGATAGTGAGGTTAGATTCTGAACTTGTTGTATTACAGCTTAATAGAGTTTATGCCATTAGAAATCCTGTGTTATTAAGGTTGTTTTTGAGAGTGCGTCTCTTGGAACGTGAATTTGATTACATTGAATATCAGCATATTCCAAGGTCCTTGAATACATTAGCAGATGCAATTGCTTCTCGAGTGTTGGACAGACATTTACGATAATCATGCAAGTAAATTTAAAAAACATTTCATCATACATGTTAAACAAGATAAGCCGGTAATAGTGATATATATATAGATAGGAGTGTGTCAAAAAATATACATCGTCTTCGATCATAGGTTGAAAAACACCTTATGATCGGCAAAATGATAAGTACAAAAAGTCAAAATGTCACATGTGTCTACAAAGTGACTAGCCAATCACTGGGGTGCTCCCTATACGACACCACTGCACGGGCTACCTTGCGCAAAAATCTCCTCAATGGTCCAGGGACCGCGACTACGTAGCGCTGAAGTCTGATAGGAATATCATCCATAGAAGTCTCCGGTATATCCGCAGTCAGACGTTGTAGATCATGCTCCAACTCAGTCAGTACCTCTGCAGCCGCCGCGTCCTGTGGGGCCGGTACCGGTGCAACTGGATGTCTCCTCTCGAAAGGCCGGAGGTTGGCTGGACGCTGTGGACCAACATCTGCATTTTGAAAATTTTACTGTCAGTTTGAGACGATATATATAAAAAACAAAAAAATATACATAATTTGAAAACTCGTGAAAAATAAAGTACCTCTGTCATCCCATTGTTCTCCCTGTGGAAGAACCATGTCCGGATCACCTCGAAAATCTATTCCGGCATACGGAAAGTCCTGAATCGCGAACACCTGGTCCTCTAACCAGTGAAAATAACTGTCAGTGAATCGAACAACTGCCGCACCCTCGTCCGGATGCCGGGCCATCACCGCAACCCATCGTACCAGCTTTGGCTCCTGAGGACCCGAAATATCAACAGTGAGATGCTGAGGGATCAGCATTGGAATCCTCTCTAAGGCAAAGCTCACGACTATAGGCCCATATCCAAAGGTCTTTAGTCTCTCGGTCTTTGCCTTGGTCAGTTGGGCTTTCAAGTTAGCCAACAATGCATCACACCAGTTGAAAATGGTGCCTTGGAGACAATCAATTGCCATCTGAAATTGAGACCCAGTAGCAATATGTAAAGTGGTTGAGCCACAAATCCTGGTCACAGTGAACGCTAAGACCATGAGTTCACGTTGAGAAACATATTTGATCTCTATGCCTTTCTTATGCTCTCGATCAGGTAGGCACCAATCTGCTCGGAGACTATCAAGGGATTGGCCACCCGGCCTAGTCCCAGCCAGATTGAGTTGCTCACCTCTGTTCGGCAAGCCAGTGAGAAAGTAAATATCAGCAGGCTCTATCTCGAGTTGTTGCCCGCCGATATAAAAGCATTGCTCTTGAACATTCCATCTCTCAACCAGCCACTCCAAGAATCTTACCTGAGCTCTCATACCGGGTATGGACCAGTATTTGTATAATCCACATCCTCTTAGGGCATCGAGGGAAGGTTGATGATTGATTGCAGCTTCATCAACCTCCTCATGCTCTCTTTCTCTCCAATCCAGCATGATAAGTGCCCTACACATGAATAAACAGGCATTAAAATTAGTTTTGGGAAATTTCAATGGTTAGTTTGGGAGTTTGGGGTTTCAAAACCCGCGTTTTGCGGAGGACGCACCCCGCGTTTGGCGCACAGTGCGCCGGGACGCAGGTGGCCTGAAGGTAACCTGCGTCCCCCGACCTTTTCCCTGTGTAGGAAAAAGTCGGGGGACGCAGGCCAGCCTTTAGGAAACCTGCGTCCCCCGCAGGGCCGTTTCCAAAACCCAAAACCCCCCAAAAATAAAAAATGAAACCTAAAACAAAATTCTAAACGGATGAAATTGACAAAGAGGATGCTGTGAAATACCTGGAAGAGACGGTGTTCGATTCTAACGGTCGGATTTTCCGCAGCGACCACGGGAAGTTTCTTGTCAAAAGCTTCTTTTTCAACCTCAACAGTCAAACGGTAAAAATGACATGGTAAAAAGTCTTTTTATAGGTTTTTTGGATGAATTTGTTCATTTTTCACCATGGAAAGATGTTTTTCGATGAATTTTTGCCTATCTTAAACAGGTATGAGTAATGTGTCGCTTTTGTGCAGGACAAAGGGACTTAGAGGGAAAATTGTAATTTTTCACAAACAAAATATCAGAGTCATCTTTTAAGCCCTTTTCTGACTCCTAAAACATGAAAAGATTGCCGAGCGTTTTTTTTACACTCGTTAAAACGGAGTTAAAAGACGGTCCCCTTATAGCTCTTTTCTGACCGTAAAATCAGGAAAAGATTGCCGTGTTTTTGTCGTTTCAAACTCGATACGGAAATAAAACGACGTGTCCTTGATTGCTTTTTACTTTTCAGGTCAGTGACACTAATTATGAAAGTACTCCTTGGTCGCAAGATCAAGCGGTTCCCCCAAGTATTATTTTATACTTTTTCGGGCTTGAGGGACACAAATTTACGAAAAAGTTCAACTTAGAGTTTCCTTAAGTTTTTCAGACTCTCTAAAATCGAAAAACACCGAGTTTCTCCTATACTGGGCTCGTTAAACATTTCATAGTAAAGGACCTGTTCAATTACAAACAGGAACGAACCACTCCTTCCTAGGGTTCGAATCAAAACTAGGTTGGACTCATTCGAAGGATGAGCTTATAATCAAGCATATGTTATCCTCCTCAAGCTTGTTAAAAATAAAGAGGTACTTGCCAGAAATGGTGGGGGAAAAGAGAGAAGAATGAGCCTATTTGTTACCTTTTGTCTCAGAAGAAACCTTATTACCTCTCTTGGACACGACACTTTTCATTCACCTGGGTTGGGAAATCTTTTACCTCACAGTCGATCAAACCACTTTTGAAAGTCTTCAACCGGGTTCCGGGGATTAACTTTGAGTTATTTAGCACCAAACCATCTGTCGTGTCGTTATGTGTCCAAGAGGTCTGCAAACAAAACTTTCATCTGCAAAATACTTGTCATCCATTTGACCATCCCTGAGTCAGTCCTTACAACAACATTTCTTCAACTTGAACAATGATTTTGTGTTGTGGGCTTGCCCGCAACGGGTCACTTTCTATCGACATCAGCACATTATCTAGAGATATGACTTAGAAATCGTCAGTGCCTTGAAGTCTGCATGCATCAATGGCAGGTTTCTCGCCTTTGACGTCAGTTTACATCATTGACTTTCGATCGAAGGATTCCATGAAATGTTCGACATCAACTCATTCATTCACATCTCATGGATTGTACTGGGTACTTTGAGAACCATTGACATTACGGGTGGTCTCTCTCACGCTTGTTAACAGTTCACATCATTGACTGGTAATCAGGTGGTTTCTACCATGTTCGACATCGACTCATTTATTCGCATGGCTAGAATCGTACCAATTCGAGAAGTAGGAATGAAGACCCTGGATCAAATCTTTACCATCCAGGCTGCGAGGAGTTTTGTATTCATTATCTAAGTAGACTAATCATAAACAGATGGCTGCGCCCATACTGTGTCTACCAAAGTCTATGATTATGATGTACTGCAAAATCATTCCTGTATCAGAGTAGTTAGTCTGTTAGTTAAAGTTTTTATCTGAGTATGGGAATGCCTACCCCAGTGATGATATAATCTTATCCATGTATTTTGTGTTGAAAATTGCAGGTTCCAACCAGGTTCTCCACGAGATAATCCTTGAAATGATAAAGCGCTTCACCCTTCCTAGATAATACAAAACCCTAATCTATTCCAGGCTTCGCACTTTAGGGGGCAATCTGTTACACTAAAAAATGTCACCATGGCTATTTACAGTTGGTATGGCTCTATCAACAGTCATACTACCCTCTTGAGCAAGTCTTATGCCTCTACTATTCATGTCAAACTCCAAGAAAGAGAGAAAGTCTTTATAAACATGTTTATCTCTGGGTACGCAGGTTCTCTCAAGCCTTGCCTGCGGGTACGCACCTTTTGTTCATAAGGTCTGCGTCCAAGGACGCTCTGTATCTAAAGGGGCAGGTGCGTCCCTCTGAAAAGGTTAAAATGCGCAAGTTTTATCTTCAAAAACTTACTTGTGGTCATTTCTAGAGCATTCTAGAAGGTTGTTTGATGTGTATTGAGTGCCTCCAGATGGTTCATGCACTCCTATCAAAGAGGAACTTATCCCATCAATAAGGGAGTGATCCCATCCAAAGAGGGGACTATCCCATTGATGGTGGACTTGATTAACTTCCTCTTGAGCACTATAAAAAGAGGCATTGAGCCAGAAGGAAGAAGGTTGAAAGCTATAGATTTCTAAGGGTAAATGCTGCAGGAATTAGGACTCCCATTTAGAAGCTTGTGAGGAGAGATTGTCATCTTTACTTGTTCTATTTGGAAGTGGGTGAGATTTGTCAAAGTAGAGGAAGACTCTTGTAGACCCTGGAAGGAGCTTGCACAACACCAAGGCTCAGGTTGTAATGGTTCCTTTTGATTACCTTTAATGCAAATTGGTCCATTCTTCTCAATAGCTTGTTGTTAATGGGTTATTTCATGTACTCCTTGGTCTATGTGTTGAATATGCTTTGTTTTATGTTATAATCAGGTGCTATTTAATTGTTTGACTGTTGGTGATTGTAGGTTTTGGAGAAAAGGAGGAGCTCATCCAGATCAACAAAGCTTGGACTTCTACAACAGCGTTTGGACAAAGGTAAGAACGAAACACTTGATTTCTCATATCATAATGTATGTTTAGAGAAGGATAGCTCCAGTTTGTTTTGTTTTTCATTAGAATGTCTTAGACTTCTAGGAAGGTCAGTTGTGTCCGCACCCTTGACTGATTCCGTGTGACACCAGGGTTGACTGCAAGTGGTCTCTATCTGCCACAAGGGAAACCAAATATATTAACCGCTTATTAAGGAGTAAGTCTAACCAAAATAAATTACACCAATTTTCGATTATAATCAAGCCTACCATCTATTGTATTGCATATAAAGAACATCTAATGCAAGCCATAACATAAGATTAGGAGTTTGAGGAGGTCATTGAAGGTGGATCCTGGGCACTGGTCCCTAGGGGAGCTGAAGGCTTAAGTTCACATTGGAGGTGACTCTCCAGGTGTGCTAGTTGTGCATCTAGGCTCGCTAAGCATGAATGTTGATATCACTTTAGTTGCTGAATGTCATTCAATGCATAAATAATACCATTCTGGTCCTCATGCTTCTCTTTCAAGACCCTGTCTAGGAGGGTTTTCATATGTCAATGAAGGGTAATCGAGTTCAGGTACTGGCTCCATCTTCCCCTGGTATGATCAAGGTCGAGAACCTAGTGGGCTACCTCCTCCAATATTTCAGAATCTAAGAGAGCTTGACAATCATTAGTGCTGAGGCTCTCAAGTTAGCGAATCTATTTGCGAATTTTGAGAGGGGTATCTGAATGAAATATAGTCGTAGCCTCTTGTGCTTGGGCTCGGGCTCGTCCCCTTCCCTGAGGGCCACGACCACCACCCCTTAGCACTTGCACATGTGTTTATGGGGCACAAAGCACGCTGATAGGAACAAAAATAGGCATAAAATATAGGGCCCAACAGTCTAGGAGAGAAAACAAAGAAACTGGGAAAACCAAAAAGAGGACTAAGTCGAGAACTATTGAATGAACAGGGCAGTCTAAGCCAATAAAAAACAATAAGACATAGAAACAAAGAGGAAGATGAACATCCTTAGGTAGGGTCACTCATTATCCATAGGTAACCAAAAAGTAGGCCACAATTTAGACCACTAGGAGATACAATGAAAAAAACTAACTTGCAACAGATAGATACATAACTGAAAGAAATATGAATGGAGTTGGGAGGAATAGATAATACCCTGATGGAAGAAACCAATGATGCCCAAGCCATCAATTTCACCTACGCTGGAGAGAGGGAGGTGAATTTTGCAGCTACAAATACCAACTTCATAGAAAGCTACATAATCCAATACAAAATACCTTATGTGTGGTCAAACTCAATAACTAATCCACCATTCAACTTCCCTTGGGAGAACCAAGTCTCTATGTATACATGAACTAGACTGAGATGCATGCATGCACAATTAAGCTTAACTCGATTGTCTGAGGAAAGAAAACACACTTTAGGAAGAGGTAGAGACATAACCCATGTATTTACAATAATTTATCCACATGTAGGCCCATCATTGTCGGTAGTTCAAGAGAGTAATCCCACCTACGACGGGAAATGGATTGGAGCATACCATAAAGGCCAGAGAGCCAAGTCTCTCCAGCTATGAAACAGATAAGAACATGCCATAATGTTGAATTTGGAAATGATCAATTGCATGTGTAGTGTTATAGACATTTTTGGGCACTACAACCCCAAGCATGAAATGTCCATAAACCAAGGGCTCCTAAGTCCCTAAAAGTGTTGTTCTAACCCCTAAAGGAGCAAGGTCAACTGATTACAGCTTCTCCCAGAAGTTCTCCATGAAAAACTGCTCAGAACTGGTCAAAACAGGATCATTTCAGCTGCTCCATAGGCAAAGTGCGTTGCATCTCACCTAAACACACTGTGTAGGTGCGTTGCATTTCAAAAATCCCTTCTATGGGGTGCGATGGGCGAGAAGTGACAAATGGCAGTGTCATTTCGCGAAGTGGAGAGGCATGGAAACTTCCAGAAACTTCTCCTGTGACACTTGCCTCTCTGAATTCAACCAAGGATGAGTAAGAGATCATCAATCTCCAAGTGGAAGAACGAACTGTCAGAGGGAAGACACTAATCAAATCACAAGCTGACTCATCTCCCTTACAAATATCTATATATGGATCCCTCATCCCAGAGATCCGGGGGCTGGAATTTTGCATATTGTAAGGAATTGTTGTTGGTTTCTTGAGACAACATCAGATTGTTGGGTGATCTAAGCTTTGTATGAGGTGAAGAGGGGCTTCCTTGCTGAGAGGATGATGCTGGGTCAGAACAACTGGTTGTAACTCCTCTTGGCTCTTTCTTGTTTATCAATAAAAGCTATTCAAGTTTTCCTCCATACTCTTGTGTCATTTATGTTTTATGCATTTGTATGGTCAATTTACATCTGATCCTAGATTGTTTATGATTATAGATCCATGTTCTTGTATAGTGCTATGCTACTGTGATCTTACAGGTACTCTGTGAAGCTGAGTGTGCAAGGGAACAAGTAGCGAAAGACTATCAAGAGAGAGAGGAATCGAACTAGGAGATTAGCACAAGACAGAGGTTGGTATTCTTTGTTCTTCTCTCATTTATACTTCATAAAGGAAAAACGAAAGTAGCTTTACTTTGTTTGTTTCTAAGGTAGCTATCACACCTTAGTGGGATAAACAGTTCTGTGTAGACACTTTTCCCTGTAACAAAATGGTGACTCCACTGGGGACGAATTAGTTTGTTTGTTTATCTTCCTTGTTGTCTATTTTATAAACTTACAGATGGAGCCTGAAGTCGAGCCAGGTAGCTTTTGAACTGCATTTGCTATGCAAATGCAAAGTAGATAAATGCCGCTTCAGTCAATCTCCGGGATTTGTTTATAAATTAAACAATTGATTTACAAACTCTCTGATTGCCCTTGTGATAGCTCTTAGATCCTCTTTAGATCTACCCCTAATTGTTGCATTACTGATTACCATTTGCTCGGCCAAAACCCATGAACTGAACTGCAAACTGTGACCCGGAACCCAAGAAAAGTCTCGTTTCTGGCCCAACGTAGGTACTGTTCTGTGAATCTGAAATTCAGCACACTTCCCGAGTGTAGTAGGTGCACTTCATTTCAAATTCCCTATGTTATAGGTGCACTGATCAGACTAGGCATTGTCCAGTTTTGGTTCCTGTGATTCATTCTTTCCAGTTCTATTCATGAATTTCGCTGCCTGTGATCAGTATATCTCTGTTTGAAACCCCTTTTCCTTGCTGTTATTCCGCCTCCTTTGTACGAAAGAACTGTAAATGTTTTTGTGTATTTGTTGAGTCATTTTCAGTTCTCCTTTGCAAAAGTAATGTAATCGTACTGTCGTCCTTTTATTTGAAAGCGTCGCAAGTGTCGTTTTCAGTCATAGGAAAGAGTTTGATTGCTGTAGATAGTCGATTATCCTGTTACTATTGTATTTGGTCTGAATTTGTAATTTTTCTAGTGTCGAAAGCAAGTAATCATTTCTAAATCGTAAAGTGTTGTGATTGCCTCCATTTTTGATTTCGAAAAGAAAATTGTTGATAATTGTCGCTGGAAAAGTAATTCAGATTTGTGCATTAGCTTTCTTTTCTCCATTCACATACTAAGAAATCCAAATACATGCATGTGCATTTGCATTTAGACCGTTTGATTGGTTTGATTTAGGAAAGTGCATTTAGAGTGTGCTCTTTGCTCTTTGTGAAAGAATACTGTCTCTCTTTCCTTAGTAGCTAGGATTTTCATTGCACAAAGAAGATAAAAGACTGATTATCATCTTAGATTGCATTTTAGGAATTACACATCTACATCTCGCGGTGAACCTGAAAGGCAAACTTCATAAACAAGATCAACTATAAAATAAATTCAATGAATCTAACAATTCTTTGGAACCTAATGCACAACATTTAGAAGTCTAGGCTAGAGACGTATTCCGGCGTCGTAAAGCCTGGTAATTGTTATTCTCACTGATGGTTGGGTGATTCCTCCACTTTGAGACGATAAGTGCCAGTACGGACTTGTGCTCCCACGTACCGTCGAGTATATTTTGGGAGACCATAATAGGCTTAATCCTTTATCCATAGGAAGCTGTGTCTGCCGCCCTATAAATTGCAATGCACTGAACACAGAATTCGGGAAGATTGACTGCCGTACCGTAAAAAGTATTCTGCAGTTTTGCGATTGGTTTGGTAATCCCTCTACCTAGATTTCCAGAGCAGTCCCTTTCGTTCCTTTTCAGACTCCTTAACGGAAAAGGTCCATCTGAGCACTTGTCACTTCAGGCTCATTAAAAATCGAAGGTGACTAGAGTCATATTTTATTTTTTCTCGACTCTTAAAAATTGAAAAAACAAGTTGTGTCAAAGCGTCTAAAATTCATCTAATTCGGAAACATACTTCCCCTTTATTTTTAGTTGATCGAGTAATCTGCAATCGTGGAAGAAAGTCAATTGAAACCTCGTCGTTCGCGGAGGCTTACGAGTCAACCGTCTTTGTCTCCGAAATCGAATCTAGTACGGACAAAGCGAACTCGTTTAACCGGTTCCAAATCTCCTGTTAAAGTTAGAACAAGTGTTCCAACAACATCAGAGATTCTGGTTACTCCAAACATTTCTGGTATCCCTGCCTTTACAGAAGAGGTTCAGCAGCCACAGAAGGACAGTGGTATTGATCCTAGTCTGAGGGTAAACACTTGTATCACTGAACCAGTTATATTTACAACCAGTTCGGAGAGTGTTGCTCCCCAAACATCTGTTGCTGCAGATTCCAGACCTTCTTCGACACCATAAATATTCCACGGACCTGACGGTCTACCCCTTCCACCTGGTCTGATTGCTATAAAAGAGATTGTGGAAGATCCTCCATCTAGTACTCCATCGCAATTTGGAGTCGGGATCACTCTGTATCCTTCTTCATCAGAAGTTAGTCTACCCCCAGCGGAAGCTCCTGTAGAAATGTTAGGTAATCTTTTGGATAGACTAGAAATGTTTGAACAACCGTCAACATCTAGGACTGTGTCGTCTGACACAGCGACGACAAAACTCCCTGCTATCACTCCAACAATGTTCGCCGGTATACCATCTGTCCCAACTAGCTCTCAATCGCTAGAAGGAGCCCACTTAGGGGCCATTTCGACGGTATGGTCTGTTCCTGTTTGTTCATCCGGAATAATATCCGGAAACTCTTATGTTGAGTCTCAACAAATTGATCCATTTGGAGGTCAATTTTGGCAGTTCGACCCTCAAGGGAAAACCATTCCCTTAAGTATCGGATTACCACCGTATGGGGGGTAGTATGCCCTTTCATTATCCCCTCCGGGAGGACAGCCATACGGGAGTCCACAACAAAATTCGGGTTATGCTGGAATTACTTCAAGCGGTTGGGTACCGATACTACCTCAACAACCAAGAGTTGTGTATTCGATGCAACAATGCTTACCTATGTCAAGCATACCAACTACGCCAGCTATTGTGATGGTGTCGCAAGTTCAAGCGCCGCCTGTTGTATGCCAACCTCAGGTTTCTCAGGTTGTAATGCAACAACCCCTTGACCCTGCAACTCAACCACAATCGCCGACTGGTGGAATGACACAGGTTCAAACGGGTACAATTACCCCTCGTCTTGGTCAAACAGTTAGTATCGGGCAACAACACATGGCTTCACAACCATGGCTAGTGCAATACCAACAACCGCAGTTCCAACAAGTATACCAAGGTTCTGAACAACAAATCTTTGTGAATAGTGGGCAACCGTATATTCAAAACGGTCAAAATCAACCATTTTACAATGGTCATGCCCACCAACCTTACCAAAGTTACCAGCATCAAATGCATTATGCTGGTATGCAAAGACCAACTGCTCAGGCAATCCCATCTTATCCTAGGTATGCTTCACCTAACCTGAATCAATAGTTACCCTTCGTGGAAACTTTAGAGTTACCTGATTTAAATCGGTTAACAAACGATCCAATCACTTATGCCCCTTGGTGGCCAGCGATTCCACATAAACTTCCATCAGATATTCCTAAATTTAATGGAAATCCGGGTGAAGACCCGTCGAATCATGTGATGACCTTTCATCTATGGTGTTCATCAAACACCCTAAACGATGATTCGATTAGGCTTCGCCTTTTTCAGAGGACGTTAACTAGTTCGGCAGCAAAATGGTATATCGAATTGCCTAGAGCTTCATTCGACAACTTCAGTACCCTAGCCACAACCTTTTTAACCCATTTTCAGTTACCGATAAGGTACGAAACGGGAACGGAACTTCTTACCAACTTCAAACAAACGACGGCCACTCACATATCTGATCATATACATGAGTGGCGACGTCGTCTTAGAATGGTGAAAACGTATGTTCCCGATCATCTCATAGTTGAATGGTTTATCAAGTCATTACTACCTTCCATCATGGAAGATGTGGCAAAAGGGGGAGTCGTCACCGAAGAGCAGGTTGTCGCTCGTGCGCAATATTTGGACTTGATTTACACTCAGTCCAGCATGCTCTACGATAAAATACCTGACACTCCTAGACCAGAATTCTCAGTTCCTCCTCCTCCCAAATCAAACAATGACTCTCATGCCGACAATGGCGTGATTGGCACAACAGACACGAAATCGACAAAGGCTACATCTAAAAAGGCCCATAAGATTTCCGGTCAAAATGCAAAAGAGGAACTTCTTGCCTCGGAAGTAAATGCCGTATCGACAGATAAAGGCAAAGAAACCAAGCAACCAGGGGGCAAGAAGAAAGGCAAAGGGAAGAAGAGAAACAGGAAGAATCATCACCTGAAAAATCTTCTGCAAAACCTCGTGGAAATAGGAAACCAAAAAATCCATGCTTTATATGCAATGATGATCATCGGACCGCAGATTGTCCACACAGAGCTGAGCTTAAAAAATTCTTCAAGAATTCAAAAACCTCGGCAGTATTAACTGATCCGTTTCCAAATCCAGGGACAAATCTGGTTGACAGTGGAAATGCTTCCCCGTCTCAAGTGCTAATGTTGTTGGTTTCCAAACAACAAAATGATGCTTTGATATCGACAAGAAACAAAGATTATGGGAATCCACAGCTGTCGAACAACAAGGATAAAGATCAACCTAGTATTTCAACAACAACTTTGACAGAAGTTGCGCCACCCATCATTCCTGAGTTGACAATAAAACCGCCAAAGGGAGTAGTACACAAGTCTACGTTTAATCCCCGCGCTAGAGCGGCACAACATTATAATATAGTGGAAGATTTGGCCCAATTGCCATCCGCTATGTTGACTCTTGAGGTACTACAAAATTGCCCATCCCAAAAGCAGGCTTTATTATCAGCCATTGGTGGGATAGACCCAAAGGATTCCAATCTTGTATCCTTCGATCATAAAGGATACGATCCTCAGTTACCAGCTCAACTAGCTTTCCTCGTTCAAGTGAAAGCCCTCAACAAAACTGTTCATCGAACAATTATTGATGAGGGGGCATCTACATGTATTATATCGATGAGTGGCTGGAAAAGTTTAGGATCTCCAACCTTGTCGCGATCTTCGACGACATTAAAAGCATTTGACGGACGAACATATACCCCATATGGTATTCTAAGTAACTTGAAGGTTGAACTAGGAGGGAAAACAATAGAAATAGATGTTGAGGTAATCAATGAAAATCTCGATTACAACATCCTACTGGGAAGACCATGGATATATGCCATGGCTGCTGTTGTGTCGACCTATTTTAGGAAGATTGCATTTCCCTTTCAAGGAGGGATTATAATCGTCGATCAACAAAAGTTCCTCCCCAATGGTTCTCAAGTTACGGGAAGCATTCCAATGATCCATGGAAGCCCCCATTTGTTTCAAAATATCGGAGTAGGCTTACTAAAAGATCCTATATTAATGGGAACTTTCGCCCTTCCACCTCCAATCAATTTGGCGGAAGTAGCGTCAGTAGGAACCTGCAACATGATATCTTCTAAAAAGATCTCAGAAAATGATATCGACATGGATCATGCACAGGTTTTGCCTCCAAGCCCAACATAAATATTGTAGCAATCAATGTTCCTAGCATGGGAGGCAAACCCAAATCAACGCTCATCAAGCGTTTGGATAGATAGGTCTAAGGAATATGGTACCCCTTCAGATCCTTGGTCGCGAGTGCATGTCACCGACGAAGGAATTGTTCAATCAATGGAAATTGAAGGGGCACCATGGGATGATTACCACCATCATTCCCTTCTTCTGGTTTGTGAAGAAAACACTCCTGATGACCTTTATCATCCTTCAATTTTTTATTTTCTTTCAAATACTGTAAACACGGTGGATTTCGAGCGAAACTTGTCCAACATTGAAGAGACTATCGCCATAAAGATCTCGACCAAAACAGATTTTGTAGAGAATATTTATGTTGGCAAATGTTGTTCTCCTTCAGAACTGGAAATATATAACGCTCTTTTTCGCGAATTCAGAGATGTCTTTGCTTGGTCATATAGTGAAATGCCATGCATTGACTCGAGTATCGTTGAACACGAAATCAAGATGTATCCAGATGTCAAACCAGTATGACAACGGCTACGACAGGTGCACCCCAAGAAAGCCGCTGCCATTAAGGCAGAAGTTGAAAAACTTCTCCATGCTGGTTTCATTTACCCAGTTCCTCTAACCGATTGGGTATCGAATATTTTCCCACAGGACCAGTCAAAGACTGCATTTATCTGTCCATGGGGCACGTTTGCATATCGAAAATTACCCTTTGGTTTAAAGAACGCAGGGGCAAAATTTCAAAGGGCAATGAATTATGCCTTCCATGACATCAAAAACATCGTTCAACCATACCTCGACGACCTTCCGGCTCATTCGCGAAAGCGGACTGATCATCCGCAGCATTTAAGAGCGATATTTCTACGTTGCCGACACTACAAAATACTACTCAATCCACACAAATGTGTATTTTGTGTCAGTTCTGGTCGATTACTTGGCTTTGTAGTCTCGAAATACGGGATTCGTCTCGACCCATGTAAGGTTCAAGCAATCATAAATTTTCCTCCACCTTCAAATTTGCTTCAGATTCAGAAACTCCAAGGGAAAGCAAACTTTCTGAGGAGGTTCATTCCAAATTACGCCGAACTTGCTAAAGGTTATATGCGTCTTTTGAAAAAGGAAGTACCCTTTGTCTGGGATCAGGTTGTGCAAGCTTCCTTTGATTCTTTAAAAGAACCCCTAATGAAATCATCATTAATGTACGCTCCTGATTATCAAAAATACTTTAACCTGTATCTGGCTGCAACGGATACAACCATCACAATGGTTTTAGTTCAAGAAGACAACGGAATTGAAAATCCTATATATTATTTAAGTAAGAACTTAAATGATACAGAAAGTAGATATTCTTATGTTGAAAAGCTAGCGCTTGCAGCTGTTCAAGCGATACAAAGATTTCGACATTATGTCCTCTTTCGAAAAACTACCATTTTGTCAGATTTCAACCCCATGACTTATATATTGTCGCGACAGTTGCTGGGGGGAAAATATTCAAAATGGATAGCAATTCTACAAGAGTTTGATTTGGAATTTGTAAAATCAAAGTCAAAGGAAGCTTTGGTTTTCGCAGAATTATTATGCGATCTCCCATCGTCGTCCAACGATGAAACATCCGAAGAAACAATCGTGGATGAAAATTTGTTTCTGATATATTCAAGCAATCTGTGGTATGGGGATATAATCATTTATCTCCAAACCCAAAAATATAGGCCAAATACCTCTCGCTCCGAACAAAAATGTATTCTTTACCAAGCAAAAGACTACATGATCGTCGGTGATACACTTTACCGTCATGGTATCGATATGGTTCTGAGAAGGTGCCTCACCCATGAGGAGGCCGAAAAAGTCCTGAATGATTTCCATTCAGGCGCGTGTGGGGGGCATCAATCCGGTTATGCTACAGTGCCAAATTTTTTATGAGCAGGATACTTCTGGCCAATAATGTTCAAAGATTGCATAACCGCAGTCAGAAGTTGCCATGCTTGTCAAATTTTCGATAGCAAAACCAGAAGACCACCCGCACCTCTATAGCCAATAGTTGCTGTCAGGCCATTCGCCAAATGTGGCATCAAATTCATAACATGTAACCCCACCTCGACTGGGGGGCATGGGTATATCATAGTCGCAGTCGACTATTTTACCAAATGGGCCGAGGCGATGCCTACATTAGATAATACTGGTGAAACAGCTGCCCTCTTCTTGTTTCAATCATGTAGTCGCCAGATTCGGCGTCCCACAAGCTATAGTCACAGATCATGGATCACATTTTTGCAATCACATGATGGTCGAATTAGCTGCCAAACAAGGGTTGTCTCACGACACCTCTACTCCATATTACCCGCAAGCCAACGGACAAGTTGAAGCAATCAACAAGGTCCTGAAATGCATGCTGCAAAGGATGATTGGAGTTCACAAAGGAAGTTGGCACCTAATCCTGTACTCAGCCTTGTGGGCTTACCGAACATCGGTAAGGAATGCAACCGGGTTTACACCTTTCCAACTGGTATATGGCCTGGAAGCAGTGTTACCAATCCAGTGTGAAATCTCGTCCCTCAAACTCGCAATTGACCTTCTCCCCGGAACTTCAGAAGAGGAGGCTCGTTTCTTGGAACTAGTCCAATTGGATGAAACCCGTCGTGATGCCGCTTTGGCTAACGAAGCCCATAAGAAACGAGTCAAAGCGTAGTTCGACAAGAATGTCAAACCCAGTGTCTTCTCAGAAGGTGACTTGGTCTTGCTTTACGACCAAGAATCTGATAAATTGGGGGCAGGTAAATTCAAGTCTTTATGGATGGGCCCCTATATTGTTAAGCGAGTGTTAGCAAAAGGATCCTACGAGTTAATGGATTATGATGGAATTCCACTGGCACAACCTCGTACAGGTTGTACCTCAAGTGTTACTATGCGTGATTCAGTATAGTAACCTGTATGCTTTTGTTATGTTTTTGTTTTCGCTAAAGTGTTTGTTTTGGTCAAGTAATCCACTTTTTACATTTATGGCAGATGTCAAACCTATTGGAGTCATGTGTTGGATATTCCGACGGAGCGAGTCGTAGTTCGCGGAACTTATCTTCCGCGGCCTGGGCCATTTTTGATCCAAGCGGCGAGTTAGTAAGTTTCGGAGGGGTATGTATTGGTCGATCAACTAATAACATCGTTGAATATAGCGCATTGATAGAACTTCTCTCTGATGCCATCACACATGGTATACGCCGATTGATTGTCAGGCTAGACTCACAACTCGTCATACTACAACTCACTAGTATCTACTCTGTATGAAATCCAGCTATTTATTGCATGTTCCTAAGGGTTAAGATTTTGGAAAGACAATTTGATTTTATTCAATATCAGCATATTTCCAGAACCTTAAACACATTAACTGACTCATTGGAAAATTATGTGTTAGATAGACATTTGCAACATTTATAAAAAGAAGCATACCATCAATATTTGCATTTGGATCATGTAACTTAACCAAAATAAAGCTTCGAAAATAAAAAATATATATATAACTGTTTATGGTTTACACATAATGTTCTGTAACCAAGACAAAATTGGTCAAAGACCAAAAAATCAAACAATAGGGGGCACCCTAGTCTAATGATGCTCGTGATAGCAAGTCACAGCCTGTGCGATCATGCGTAAGTGCCAAGTCCATCGTCTTGGCACACCAGTAGTATGCCGCTGCAACCTCAAGGGCAGCTCGTTAGTCCTCACATCTGGAATACCAAGAGTGAGGCCCTCAACCTGTTCCTGTAATGCTGTGAGAGTCTCGGCCACATCGAGGTCGCGAAGGATAGCCCTTCCAACAGTCTCTCCTGTTGGGGTGACAGCTAGCACTCTCAGGCGTACTACTGGCCGAACGGGACCAACATCTGCATGAACACATGAGTTTGATTAAGTCTTGACAGAATAAAGCACAAGGACATTATAAAAGAAAAACAATAAATAGGGATATGGTCAAAGAATTTACCTATGGCGCCCCACTATTCGCTAGCCGACAGTACTAAATCTGGATCACCCCGGAAGTCCATACCAGCATATGGATACTCGGAATAAACCATCTCCTGACGATCAAACCACCCGAAGAAGGTATCAGAAAAGGAAATCTGAGACTGACCAGCATGCCTAGACATATGGTCGACCCATCTCTGCATACGTGGTTCAGTCGGTGAAGGTAAATCGAGTGCAATATACTACGGCTGCATCAGTGGTATCTTTTCCAAGGCAAAGGCGGTCAAGATAGAACCATAACCAAAGTTCTTCAACCTCCCACTCTTCACCTTGGTCAACTGTTCTTTCATCACAAGAAGTACTGCGTCACACTAGTTGAACACCTTCGGTTGGAGACATTCCAAGGCATACTGCATATAAGATCGGTTGGCTACATGAAGAGCCGCACCACCAGCCATCCTACCAAAAGTAAAAAGAATAGTCCTGAGAGACCTGTCAGTGACATCACGGATGATGATCTTGCCATCCTTACTCGGCTGAGATCCCTCTCTGCAATACCGGTGAACATAATCTCTCACAGATTCACCTCCTTGGGCCGAACTTGATAAAGAGATGGGGGCACCCCACCTCGACAAGCCAGTCAAGAAATAGATGTACACTACAGTCAAGGGGATGGATTTGCCCCTAATCTGGGACACCTGGTTGGTAGGATCCCAAGAATCGAGCAAATACTACAGCAAGTTGATCGGTTGTCTCATGCTAGAAATGTGGAAAAACTTCAGCAAGCCACAGTTCCGCAGTGCATTTACTGTAACCGGATCATGTAAAGCAAGCATGTCCTCTTATTCATGCTCACGTTTTCGCCATGTAATAGTAATCTTGCTCCAAAGATCTCTGAAAACAAACAAGAGAAGAGTTAGATCTTGATTTTGGTAAGAAACAAGCAAAAGTTCCATCAAAAACTGTGCAAAAAATTCCTTCCTTGCGCCCATCACACCTACAGAAGTGCTCTGGGTGCGTTGCATGTCAGATGGCCAGTAGACAGGCCAACATCCAATGCACCTTTCGATACACAAAGGGTGCACTGAAGCCAGGGTGAGTTCTTCAAACCCCAGAGGCTCAGAAAAACCAGGAATCAAGCTCAGAATGCAAAATGGAAAGCATGAAATGAAAGAGCTCAAGTTTAGCTCCTACCTGGTCCAGACGGCGCCGAGAATCGTCCACAGAATCTCCCGAAATTAGCTGATGAAAATCAAGGGGGAAAAGCACCTCCAAAGCTCCAACAAACCAAAGTTCAAATGAAATGGTAAAATGAGAGGTAAAAGCACTTTTACATTACTTTTTACGTAGTTCGAAGTAAAATATTAGTGTTCTAACTCATTTTTCAAACATATATTGTTCATTTCTGACTAGTTTGATGAAGCAATTGAAAATGCAGTACAATCTTTGAAAGAACAAAGCTATTTATGGTAAAGTCAAGAAGTGACCATTGTATCAAGCAGTTTTAGCGCATAGTTCAAGCTCGTTAAAAAATAAACATAAGCCATGAGCAAATGTTTCCCCCCATGTTTAAGCTCATTAAAAAATGAACTATTTCCTGGTAAATAACCATCGTGAATGTAGTACTTCAGCCTTTAAAAGCCTTGGTCGTGTTCTCATCATCACCTCCACTCTGTATTGGCCGATCATTCACCTCCATTTGATTGTTTACCCCTTTTGAGGAACAGCTGCGAAGAGTGATCTCACTAGCCATCCTTGTAACACTGTCGTGATTGGAAAATTTCAAACCTTACCTGGAATCAGCTGCTACCCAATTTTATCACTCGTTCCTCAAAAGACGAGTCTCCTTTAAGCTCTTTTCAACTGACTCGTAAAATATGAAAAGATTTCCGAGCCATTGGCCTCTCCAACTCATTAAAGGGACCGGAAGTGCTATCCCTCCTATAAATTTTAATCTTTTTGGACCTGAGGGATTATTACACAAAAAGATCGAGCGCTTGTTTTGTTCGGCTCGTTAAAAGTATCGAAAATTCATCCCTTTTGTATTGTTTTATACTTTTTCAGACTTAAGGGATTAGATGACGAAAAAGGGATTTTGGAGTTTCCTTTACATTCCTTTTTAGGCTCTCTAAAATTGAAAAGGACTAAGTTATCTTTGTCGTTAAACTCGTTAAAACTTAATAGCGACAAACTTGTCCATAGCAGACAAGAACGAGTTTCATTATCGCTAGGCTCGTTAAAACATAGCGATGGGTTTGCCCGAAGGGCAAATTATAGAACAAGCATATGTTATCCTCCTCAAGCTTGACAAAAATAAAGAGGTACTGGTCAGCAATGACTGGGGAAAATTGGGAAGAAAACTTGAAGAAACTTTGTTGGTAGCAAGTCGCTCTTGGACATGACACTTTCACTCCGCATCCAAGTCGGGTTGGGTTGTTTCATTCACCGGTCACATCACCATGGTCTCATCACACCATCCACATTTGGGGTAATGCTACCAATCCATCATGTCAATGTCGCCGATATGTTCAAGAGAAGTCATTCAGAGAATTCACTTGTGTCTCACCTGCTACAATACATTTACACTCCATTCTTTCATGATCGCCACCCTGAACCATATGTCATCAGATTGTTTTCACCTCCATTAAAATCATTTGCTTCGTTCTGTGTCATTGATGTGGGATTCATTAAGGCCCTCCTGTGACGGATCGCTTCTTGTCGACATTAGCTCATTATCCAAGAAGTCGATCTAGGAACACCCTGTTCAGTACTTTGAAGCTTGCATGCCTCAATGGCAAGTTTCTCACTCCCGGCGACAGGTTTACATCAATGGCCTTCGACCGAAAGATTTTGCGTGGTGTTCGATGCCAAGTCCTTTATTCACACCACGTGAATTGTACTGTAGTACCTTGAGGGTCATTATCATTATCGGTGATTCCTCTCGTGCCTGTTAATAGCTTACATCATTGGCTGGTAATCAGGCGATGTCTTTCCGTGTTCGACTCCAGAACATCTTTCACATGGATAGACTTGTACTTCGAGTGAAGATCGGCTGAGATTGAAGACCTCGGATCTAGTTTCATCCATCCGGGCTGCGATATATATTCAGGGAAATAAAGACATCAAATGTACATCATTGCTGCACAGATAATCATCCAATCAAAGGGATGATGGCTCTACCAGAATCATCAGTCTACACTCAGACAATTGTCTGTCCTATGTACATGAAAATGAATTTATAAAGCTGAGCATGGGGATGCCCGACTCAGCTAGATCATGAAAGTATTATGAAGATAATGTATTGTATTGTATCTTATTACAGGTCTCCTCCCAGCTTGAAATAACTTCGGATCCTCATAATAAAGCATTTCACCCGACATCAAAATATTAACAACCTCATGCTTTAGGGGGCAATTGTTATAGACATTTTTGGGCACTACAACCCCAAGCATGAAATGTCCATAAACCAAGGGCTCCTAAGTCCCTAAAAGTGTTGTTCTAACCCCTAAAGGAGCAAGGTCAACTGATTACAGCTTCTCCCAGAAGTTCTCCATGAAAAACTGCTCAGAACTGGTCAAAACAGGATCATTTCAGCTGCTCCATAGGCAAAGTGCATTGCATCTCACCTAAACACACTGTGTGGGTGCATTGCATTTCAAGAAGCCCTTCTATGGGGTGCGATGGTCGAGAATTGACAAATGGCAGTGTCATTCCGCGAAGTGGAGAGGCATGGAAACTTCCAGAAACTTCTCCTGTGACACTTGCCTCTCTGAATTCGACCAAGGATGAGTAAGAGATCATCAATCTCCAAGTGGAAGCAAGAACTATCAGAGGGAAGACACTAATCAAATCACAAGATGACTCATCTCCCTTACAGATATCTATATATGGATCCCTCATCCCAGAGATCCGGGGGCTGGAATTTTGCATATTGTAAGGAATTGCTGTTGGTTTCTTGAGACAACATCAGATTGTTGGGTGATCTAAGCTTTGTATGAGGTGAAGAGGGGCTTCCTTGCTGAGAGGATGATGCTGGGTCAGAACAACTGGTTGTAACTCCTCTTGGCTCTTTCTTGTTTATCAATAAAAGCTATTCAAGTTTTCCTCCATACTCTTGTGTCATTTATGTTTTATGCATTTGTATGGTCAATTTACATCTGATCCTAGATTGTTTATGATTATAGATCCATGTTCTTGTATAGTGCTATGCTACTGCGATCTTACAAGTACTCTGTGAAGCTGGGCGTGCAAGGGAACAAGTAGCGAAAGACTATCAAGAGAGAGAGGAATTGATCTAGGAGATTAGCGCAAGGCAGAGGTTGGTCTTCTTTGTTCTTCTCTCATCTATACTTCATAAAGGAAAAACGAAAGTAGCTTTACTTTGTTTGTTTCTAAGGTAGCTATCACACCTTAGTGGGATAAATAGTTCTGTGTAGACACTTTTCCCTGTAACATGTAGTGCATGGGGTAGGATTGCCATGCCACTCCCCCTTAAATTTAGTGGGAGGCAACAGGTTTTCCCCCAACCTCCAGGGTCCCCTTAATACCACCCCAATCGGGGGAAGAAGAAAGGAATAATTATAAACATTATAGGTAGAAGATATTGTAACATAAAAGTAAGTAAAAAACTTAATAAAAAGATGTATACTAATATAGAAATATGACAAAATAATTACCCTAATGAAGGTATGCTAGTCACGAGTTTTTACCCCACCAAATTCACCTTTCTTCATTATGATATTATATATGTTTGAAGAAAATATTATGGGAAATTTAATTTTTTGATTGAACTCTTTTACAACGTAGCTTTGGGCTTTATAAATAACTATGGAATAATATCTTGGTGTCAATCACTATTTAAATGAATCACATTTTTCATTGCATGATTAGCTTCATGAAAGCCACTACAAATTTTTGCACTTTTTTTTTTGCTTTAGTCCTTCCATCTAATATTCTCCCAAATTTTTTTGTTACATTCTTTCCAATATGCATTCTATCAAACAAATGAGCTATTTGTAGGTGCTCATAGTACGAAAACTTACTAAACTATATAGGGCAATTTTTCACTCTATGTGGAAACCCATTAATGCCTTGATGGCATTTCTAAAACATTAATGAAATTACAACAATAGTTATTAGATATAGTGAACATAATTCAATACAAATAAAAAATGTAACACATTATTTATGCTACATAGACGAATTGCTTACCTTGACGATTTCTATTATATTATGACTTCCATAGGTGAGTGCCATTCTTCGTGGTTTTATTCCAGTCTCTTCTTTCCCATTGAAAATAGTTCGATACCTATGGTTCTTAGGGAGTAATTTCCCATACTTGCTTTCCCAAACTTCTTTAACGATGATATTTCATCATAGAACCACCATGTAACATGCAAATTTACCCTTTGTTTGAAGACATGCAAGATATAGGTTAATGTTAGTATTAATATATACCAAGGAATTACTTAAAAAACATGCATTATATTTTCATAAATTTATATACTATTAAGTGCATGTGTACATTACATACCACAACAAATTGTTAGACATAGGGTATCATGAATTGCCTATGTAAGTACCCCATGGAACTAAAATTGTTTTTTCCCTATTGGTCTAGATATGTCGTACAGAGTGATGCCAACACATAGCTCATTGATAAAAGGCTCAATGCATACATTCATATCTTTTACTTGGTATTGTAATAACCCCTGGTTGGTTTTCCATGTAAATAAAAGAGGACCAAGGTCATGAGACATGTAATCCACGCTGAATGGTGGGTGAAACATTATAGTGGGCATCACTTGTGGCTTATTAATGACTATGGAAATTGGCAAAGGCAAAGAGACAATAAATGACATTTAATTATGAAAATAAGGAGAATAGGAGAAAAGGAAGGTGAAGAGACAAAAATTTGCATGCAAGGGAAATTAGAGGAAAAATGAAGGAAAATGAAGAAAAATGAGAAATCAATAATAAAAGACATCAAAGAAACAATTGATAACTTTTGGTCATTACAAATTTTGTGAGGTTAACATTTGGCTCTCTTACACTCTTTCACACATAGAGTATTTTTGGAGCACTCTAGCATTCACTTGAATTTGGAATAAGACAAGCAAGAAAACAAAGGACACACGAAGGAAAGTAAGGAAGCGCAAGAAGACAATAGGATCAACAACTACAACAAGATTACAGGTAACAAGTTGCATGTGTGATTTCCTTGTTGGATTTTTGATGCATGGTATACGCATGTTTTTCCTTGATTATGTGTTGTCACTGGCATGAATACTTTCCCGGATTGATAGTGGTTTAAGCCTTGCCTTTCCATTTCTTGGATAGCCATGATGTAGTGGGTTCCCCATTTGGTTTTTTGATTGGTTTTAAGGTTCCCTATGGCTATGGGTTGGGACAAATTATTTGGAGCCCTACAACAACTTAGGTTCCTTGGAGGTTGTGGGTTGAGATGGGAGATTTTTGGAGCCTTGTAACAACTTCGGTTCCCTGAAGGCTGCGGGTTGAGTTACTATTTCCTAGATCCTTAGACAATTGGGGTAGAGACCAATCTGGTTACTTTTAGTGATTTTGGACTGTATAGGTGAGATCACTATGCTCAAGGGTTGAGGTGGTTTGGCCTCTGGAATCCTTGGTTGGTTTTATTTTGGTTTAGCCCTTATGATCCCACATTCATGCTTGGAATATGATGTGAGGGTGATTCGATGAAAGAGAGATTTTGTTCAACCCAATTTATGGTCAAGTGGTATTTGGAAGTCCTTGACTTGGTTGGCATTTTCATATGTTAATATGGGATATTTTCCTATTGTGATCTATGAGCACTTGTATTGGTTATTATGGCGATCTTATTAATGATTTGTCATAGTTTCTATTATGCTTATATGTTGGTTATATGCATGGTTCTATTATGTGCTCTATCTATGGTTCTTGTTCATGATTTGATAAGTTACTGGATGGTTGATGAATGCATGGAATAACGTGTTGTTGCAACTAGCTTGAGAGGGAATTGAGCCTTATTGGTGATTTTCATATGAAGTTAAGAAGTTTATGGTCAGATATGCATTCATGACTTCTAGCTTATATGTTTACTATATGTTTGACGAAATGTCTATCATGTATTAGGCATGTATAGGTCAATATCTTGCTCAAGTTTTGATTTTTTAGCATTGTTATCATCATTGTCATGATTTTGGAAAGTTATAGGTAATGGTTTGGAGGATATATTGAAAAAGTGGAATAGATATCGTGATCACATGCACAAAACAAAGGAATTTGGGTAATAACTGGGTACAGTTATAGCCTCCCAACTGCATGCCGACAGTGTTATGGGTGCGATTGGGGAGTAAACCTAGTGAAAAAAGTTCCAACTCAAGGATTGATCTCCTAGGATGGTTGGTAGGTTCCTGAGTGGTCTGTAGTCCCTGGGGGATGTCAATTTTACTTCTAGTTTATAAGCCCCACTTCCATAATTGGAACTTGGAGGCCGAGTCATATCATAGTGACACTCAACTCATGTTTACCCTGGAGAGATTGTGAAAGTGGGTAAATGTGGGAGGGGTGGTTTATAGAGTGGTATCAGAGATTCGAGGATCAAATAGTTGGACTGGATGGGGTAAATGCATATTAATATGCATGCATTGTGATGGCTATGGTTATCATGCATGTGGTAATTTTGTAGTTTTTTGTTATCATGCATGATGTTGTTATGTTGATGTCATTATGTATCTCTATCATGCTAATCTACATTGACTTGTCTAGATGTGATAACCTCCCCTCAAACAAACTGAGATATGATTTTGATTATGTCTCTATTTGGTTTATCTAACATGACATGTTTGCAAGAGATAGAAGATCAAATATGAAGAGCATAATGGTGGAATACAGTTCACATGAATCCACTTACATGCCTAATGTGAATTGTATGGAATGGGAAAGGTCAGTTGGGTAGAAAGGATAAGAGTACTCTCATGATTTAGCAGATATGCTGAGAAGTTTGAAGGAAAAGATTAGAAGTTGCAAGGTAGGTAATAACAGGCTGATTGAGGCGCATGAAAGACTTTTTAGAGCTCAACAAAAGTAAACAGAAGTTAATGAAATCATCCTTCAGAGCCTTTCATATTTGCAAAAGCAGGGATAACTAAGGATCAGTTAGGGACATGAAAAAGACAAATGGGGCATATGGCAGCATAGAGGACACATGTTGGACAACGATGAAAAAGTCAGAGGTGGAAAAAATTTAGATACACATGACAGGGGGGCTAGCACTCATAGATTTTATTCTAGTTCCAGTCATGAAATTTCTATTATAAATCTGTTTGAATAATATCCTCAAATATAATAAATATAAATATCTATATAAATATTCTATTATATAAATATTTGTACAAATATATTATAATATAAATATAATAAGTTATATTTATATGTACATTTAAATATTTCATAGAGAAGGCACATGGAAAGTATATGGGGCATGAGTCGTTGGGGGAAAACAAGACAAGAAATACCCTAATTGCAATGCTCATGGAAAGCTAGTAGTTTACAGTTGATCAGAGAATATGAAGGTCAAAATATAGAATTGAAAAGTGATACATGTTTGAAAAAAATGATTAAAATTAAAATTCAGGTTTTCCTGATATTCTTCCTTAAAAATGAATTTTTATTAAAAATAATGTATATAAGTATTAAAAAATTATATATATGAGGAGACACGTGGAAACATAGGGAGCATGAACCATTGAAGTATATGAAAAAATTGTTTAATTGAGAGATCCCAACAAGGTACTAACTACATGGCACATTGTAGGGTAGCAACTCACAAGGGATTGGAAGAAATTTGAAGGCAAAAAATCTAAGATTTCAAATATGCTATTAAAAATAAATAAAAATAAAATTTCATGATTTCTATTATATTTTAAAAAAAATAAATTCTTATAAAAAATTATGTTTAATATATTTATATTTTTACCAAATTTTTTATTAGAATAAGAATTAAATTTTAGAAAGATAAGATTTTACTTATTAAAAATAAATTATTATTATTATTATGTTTAAGAAATTATTTTTCTCGATAAAAACTAATTCTATTAATAAAAGAAATATGGTACAATCAGAGCTTCTGGAGAAGCGAAGCTAAAGAGCAAGGGAGCCGGAAATGATATGATATCAACCTCGGTCCCAAAGAGCAACCACGGCATAAACAAAAGGAACGAGCTGATCTAGGGAGTCTACCCAGCATGGGCAGAATCTTCCAATCTACATTTTTTACCTTTCTTTTTGCTGACTTTGACCCAACCATTTTGATCTGGCTGGACCGAAACTACTTGCAGATTGTTCTGTGCTAAAGGAGGAGACTCCTTGTCTGAATCAGATGGCGAAGACGCATGTGAACGTTTCTGCGAGAACAGAGGCGCAGAATGAACCTCGGCGCAGGCTGAGGGCGCGTCCTTCGGTATCTCCAAGTTCTCCTCTTCCACTTCAATGTCCTCCTCATCAGAGCTAGAGGACTCGATGTCATCCATAGGGGGTATATCACAAGGTTTCCAACTCTTGGATTTGGATTTGCGATTGATATTCTTCTTTTTGTCCAAGAACGATGCACATGAGTTCTGGAGATGCCCCGTCTGATGGCAATGGCGACACCTGAAGGCTGTGTTCTCATAGTCCAAAGTTTGCATCCAATGGAAGTCCCCGACTTTGAGGATGATCTGATCTGGCAACCCTTTACTAATGTCTATTTCTGCACAAATTCTGCCAAAGGTGTATAATCCTTTCTCCGCTCTTGAGGTATCTGTAGCCAGGAAGCGGCCTAGAGTGTCCCCGATTCCTTGAAAGACAGCAAAATGCCATAGATGCGTAGGGAGATTTGGAAGCCTGACCCAGATAGGAAGTTTGGTGATGATCGCAGTGGAGGGGTCAAAGTCTGGGAACCAGGGGGAGAGGAAGAGTCCGGCTGATCCCCAGAACCAGGGGCCTCCCGTTAAGGCTTTCTGGTAATCTTCGTTGAAGGCTAAGGCTACAATAAAGAAGCCTTTCGAGCAGAGGAAGACTTTGCAATTGTTGGTCCAATTGGAATGGATCCACTGGTATAGATCAGCCGTGCGGGGCCATAGGCCATTAAATCTGCAGATGAGGGCTGTTTCTGCAAATGTCTGGTAATTATCATCCAGAGATGGATGAGAGATTTCAATGGCAGGGGTTTCCTCCATTTTTTCCACCAAGAAAGGCTTGGGAGCCTCGGCAGATTGCGTAGACTTCTTGGCAGGCTGTGCATGTACTGCATCTTTGTAGGAAAAACCTTTGGAGGCAGAGGTTTGCCCAGCTGCACCTCCCCTTAGTCGAAGTGATAGGATCACTGTGGCATTTCTTTCAATATTATAAAAGGAAAGAGGCAGATTGTTATCAAGCTGCTTACCTGCAAAGAGGAGCCGCAGAAGGGAGGAAGGGATCCCCAGCCTCTGTTCAAGTATCTTTAAGAGATGGCGCACTGTGAAAGACGGCTGGACCCCAAGGAGCAGGGTTTTTCCTGTCAAAAGAATTATTTGAATCTGAAAATTCACTTGCTGGAGATGAATAGGATCTCGGCTGCCTGAATGAGGAGTCGAGGTTGAAACAGTGAGATTGCGGGACTGTAGAGCCAGCTCCAGATCCTGGCAATACTGCTGCTGCATGTGGAGGAGTGCTGTATTTGCCAGGGGTATTTCGTCAAACACTTGTCGCGCGTAGGGAGGAGATTTTTCCTCCGCAAGCAAAATTTTCTTGACATCTCGTTTAAGCCTTTCGTCAAACAGTTCGCTTGCGATCTGAACAGGTGAAATTTCGTGCAGAAATGCCGGGCCCTGAGCTGCGCCGAACGCAATCTTCAGTTTGGAAGGCCAATCCAGCGGCGACTTATCGGAACTTCTACCGTATGGCAGCTGGTCCAGGCTACCGTTCTTCTTGCAAGCCTCGTCGTATCCCAAATCTGCAACTGGGATTTTCATGGGGCCTTTGGCATCGGCAGTCTTGTATTCTCTGAGTTTCTGCAGAGTTTCTTCTGCGTCTACTTCTTCGGCGGGTGAAAGGTAGACGAAGGCAACTGTGGCGCCCTCCAAAGCAAAATGGTAACACACCACTCTCCTAATGCCCGAATCCCCGTCCGTCACCACAGCCACTTTTCCTTTCAGTGTTTCTGCAGGTTTGTAATGCGGAGCCACTGATACGGGCCTCGGCTCCATCAAGTGCTCTAAGCCTGGTTGTGTCTCCTGGTGCTGAGGAGGGAACGCCATGGCTATCGCTCGATCAGGGTTTTCCAGAATCAGTCAAGAATCGACTCTCGAATAATTCGCAACCTCAATGTTAAGCCCAATCTATGTTTAAGAAATTATTATTATTATTATTATTAATTAATTAATTTTGGTAAAATTTGATGTAAAATTTATGTCTTAAATAAGAAAAACATATTTTTCCTTTATTAAGAATAATAGTTAATTTGTGTCATCAACCATATTGGACCAGAAAGTACTTGAAGCGAATGAAATGAATCTTTTACGGAATTGTTGGATAGAAAATAACCACAAGGGATGTGCCAAGCATGAAGTGTCGAAGCAAATAAAAAGATTATGGAGTTAAAGGTCCCAACCTCATGGCACGTGGCAAGTTGGCATTTCAAAGGAGAGGTTCAAAAATGTTTCAGAGAAATGGTTACATTGGGAAAATGGTAAGACATTTTATGATAAAATATGTAATGCAATAAACATATTTAACAGTTATTTCTAGAACTGGATGCATCTTTGCGATTTAAACACGTTGATATATTGGTTTTTTCACCTTTGTTTGGAGGATGAACCACTTTAGATGGTTTGAAGCGTCAACCAACTACTAATGATGTGATTAATCCGAAAGACAATCTCAAAATCAGTATGGATCACAAAAATCTAAAATCAAGCAATAACATAACACTAATGTAGTTGGTACACTTAATAAAAATGAAGAAAATTATGTTATAGAGTTAAGTATATTTAGATATACAAATATGTGCAAAGGTTACATTCTAAATGTCATCTAAGGTTCATCAAGTATATTTTTCTTTTAAATATATCAAAAACATAACAAAAAGTTTAATGTGCCCAATATTTTTAGTCCTTGCCGTGTACGACATGGGACTATAGTAATCGATTTTATTAGTCTACATTAGTTCCCACATAAATAAAATATTTCTATGCAAAGTTTTTATTTGATATTTCACAAAGCATTTTCTCTCAACCTATAGAATAAATACCACTAATTTTTTAACCAATAAATTTTTTGGCGGTTTTATTTGGCCCCTTCCCCACACACCCATCTATATTCTTCACTTATTCCTTAAGTTAAAAGAGTTTGCACCATTGGTATTTTTTCAAGTGGAAGTAATGTTAAGTAATGCTAGCATTACTTGATTATCATTAAATATTGATTTATAATTACAAAAATAAAACTTTCCTTTGTTCCCTTTGATGGTCGACTATTGATGGAGTGGCCACCTACATGTAGACAATGTGGCCATCAATGGAGTGGAAATTTGGCCACCATACATATGAAACTTGAAGTTGTCAAAATATTTGGGCGAAGGAATAATTGCTTGTCCAACAAGGGAGGGTGAGGAAGGCTTGTGTGTGTGCCTTAAAAAAAATTCCTAATTCACTGCTTCCACATATTTCTATTCCTATTCTGTACCTACAGACTCCTGTACCTGCTGGCAACACAATGATGGAAAACCTGTAATTGTAAATTGAAGCATCGCTCCACAAAACCTGTAAGTGTAAATTGAAGCACCACTTCTCTATTCCTATACCTGTAGACAAAACAACACAATGATGGAGAACCTATAAGTGTAAATTGAAGCACCACTTCCACAGAACCTGTAAGTGTAAATTGAAGCATCACTTCTCTATTCTTGTACTTGTAGACGACACGACACAATGATGGAGAACCTTTAAATGTAAATTTAGAGTTGCAACTTTAAAGTGAATTTACCATAAACTTACTCAAATGCATCCATTTTCTGTTGTTTACGCTTGATGTTTGCATTAACTGTAATTTGGATGGAATGTCAGGGTAGGAAGTTTCAAGTCATCTACCCCCAATTTTGAATTTGTCGATTTTTAAAAACACAAGCCTATGTGGCTCCATTCCTGACCTCAAAGTAAACCTTACATTCAAATATTGCTTCAAATATGGAACAAATTCTACAATATGCAACAATACAACATCTAGAACTCTCTGATCCTCCTTTTTCTCCACAGGCAAGGACTCTTTATCCTAAAAATTCAATGCAATTTATGTCAACATACAAAAATTGCACAAGGTTATAAATTTACAAATAGCCTTATTGATCCAGGTGGATATTTGTGGCCACCCTCCTATTCCACTTGGACCCCCAACATTGTCTCTTTTAGTTTTTTAGTTTCCTTAATTGTAGCACAATTTACTATTTTTGGCAGTTTTTTGGGTCCTGAACTTCCGAAGCCATTTTGAGGCCCCAAACGATGTTTTTAGGGAAAATAGAGAGATCCAAAAGCTCCCAAATGGAGTGATCCATTTGTTTTCGGCCTACTCTTTGAGATCTTTGAAACGAGGTATTATGATAGCCAAACAGAGATCGTATGCCAAAGTTATGACCCCGAGAAATTGATATACCAATTTACTCAAATGAGGCCCACAGTTTTGGCACTTCATCTCCTAGGGTTAGGTTTCTAGATGTTTAGGGTTTTCCATTGTTTCTTAATAATAAATAGGCCTTGGAGCCTCATTATAACACAGTTCAGAGGGATGTAGCCGCCACATCTCTTCTTAGAGATATGCTACCATCGCCCGATCTAGTCTTATTTCCATTTTGTTTGTAAGCATATTTCAGTATTTGATATTAATGAAATGAAGTGTTATTTCTGCTGCATCTTTATATTTAGGGTTATATATGTAATTTGTTGTGTTCTTGTTTAAATTCAAATAATTGGTGTTAGAGCAGTTTTCTCTTTCTCTTTTTTTTTTTCATGTCCCCAACGAGGTCAGGATATAAGGAGTTAGGGCTTCATCTGGTCGAACCTTTGCAAGACCAGCCTCGCAAATCTTGTGACCTCCCATGGGCAAAGAAAAGAAAGATGAGAGGGTAGGAGATCCTTTCAAAATCTTGCTCAAAGAACTCTTCGAGCGACAGAGGAACGTGATGACAGACAACTTTACCTAGATCCTTCAGCAACTACCCAAGGGCGACACATCTACTTCCAACAGTTACTTTGGAAGCATTGCACCCTTTCAGGTACAAGTTAACTTTGACATTCGGTCAGATAGATGTGGACGCCATAGATAAATGGTTAAATCTGTTAGAAGGATATTTTTCTGTTCATGATTTTTCTAGTTGGGAAGAAATTACTTTTTCTCTTCTCAAAGCTGCCCCCCATGTCAAGGATTGGTGGGAAACCTATTATGAGTAGAAGGATGAAAGTATACCCTCACTATTTTCGACCGCACCCACTTGGGATTTGTTTCGAGATGTCATCAAGGAATAGTACTACCCTGTCGAGAGCTATGAGGATAAATACATAAAGTGGACCACACTGCAACAGGGAAGGGACCAAGACGTGAAAGCGTTTACCAATATTTTTCATACCCTTCACACGAAGTTGGGTGTCAAGGATTCTAAGAAAAATTTGGTACTCAAGTATCGTGATTGCTATACAGGTACATCGAGGATTAGATTGAGTTCCTGGACATCTCCTTGCTCGACACGACGTACCAATACGTTGTCAAGATCGAGCAGAAGCTTAAATAGAAAAATTGAGACTTTGGATTTGCAAATCCGAAGCAAGGAAAAAGCGCCTCCAAATTGCATAGCAAAGGGCAAGGCCAAGGCAGGGTGACCTAGGAGAACCCGCTGAAGCTGCAAGCAAAGAAAAACACCATGAAGATAAAGAAGGACACAGGAAAATGGTGTGAGTTCCATAAGAGCTCCACTCAGAATACAAGTGAGTGTCGAGCCAAGAAGTCACTCGTGGCCGAGCTGAAGGCTTCTGAGTCCGATGCATGTTCCGACTTTGAGTTAGAACTCGACAAGGGGAAATGAAAAAGGGAAGAAGACCATTAAGTGGAGCCCAGTGTCACTATGGCCACCACCAAGATCCAGAAGATTGAGCCTGAAGATCTAGAAGAGGGGGAGCGCCTATTCCACTCACTGATGTGGGTGGAGTGTTCTCCGCTGCAATTCATTGTTGACATTGGGAGCCAAAAGAACCTCATTTCAGCAGAGGTCATGAAGTGGCTGGGCCTACCGACTACAACACATATGCAGTCGTATACCATCTAGTAACTTCACCAAGGACGAGATCTCCGCGTCAACCAAAAGTGTCACCTTCCCTACAACATCAAGCCCTTCACGGATGAGGAACTGTGTGATGTTGCTCCTCTTGAAGTTTGTGATTTATTATGAGAACAACCATACTTATGGAAGCGACACATTGTATATGAGTCTACACATCACTCTATTATCATTTATTTGGGTACTAAGTTATACAGGATACCGGAGGTAGCCCCACATACCACCATCTCTTTGATCTTTGCTAAGAAATGCAGTAAGGTCATCTCACAGACCAGGAAATTTGATTTCTTTTTGATTCACTTTCAAAGTAAGGGGAAGGTTGTAGCCACATCCATGGACCCCGAAAAGGGTTCTTCCAAGCAACAGTTACAGGTGGATACGGTCGTGGAAGAATACATAAACACCTTCTCCTCACCCATAGGGGTACGCTTGCATTCTTAGGTCAAGCATTCAATCGATCTGACTCCTGGAGCACCTTTACCCAATGAGCCGATATATTGCTACTCCATTATGGAAAATGAAGAGATCAAGTGACAAATCCAGGATTTGCTGCAGAGAGGGAACATCTGACCAATTTCCTTGCCTTGTGGGAGCCCGATTGTACTTGTACAGAAGAAGGATGAGACTTGGAGGCTTTGCATTGATTATCGGGAACTAAACAAAATCACTACCAGGAACAGGTATCCAATCCCATAGATTGATGACCTGCTAGACCAACTCAAGGGAGCCAAGTATTTCAGCAAGATCGATCTGAAGTCTGGTTATCACCAGTTTCCAATAGAGCCCAAAGATGTGTGGAAGACTGCCTTTAAATCCAAGGAAGGCCTTTTTGAATGGTTGGTTATGCCCTTCAGCATGACAAATGGCCCTGCTACTTTTATGAGGCTAATGGATGACAGCTTACGACCCTTCACCAGCTCGTTTGTGGTGGTTTATCTAGAAAACATCCTCATCTTTAGCAAGAGTTGGGAAGAACACTTGCAACACATTCGGCAGGTCCTTCAAACCCTTCGACAACACAAACTGTGTGCCAACTTGGAGAAATGCAACTTTGTCATGAGCCAGGTCTAATACTTGGGTTACATCATAGATGAGTGTGGCATGCATGTGGACCCGACCAAGATCAAAGTCATTCAGGTTTGGCTAGCCCTGACCACTCTAATGAAGCTTCATAGCTTTTTGGGCCTTGCAAATTTCTATCGAAGGTTCATGTTGGGATTCTCCCATATCACTTGGCCTTTGAGTCAGATTACTAAGGGTGGGGCGAAAGCAAAGTTTTCCTAGTCTGAGTCCCAACAGAATGCGTTCATTGAGTTGAAGCACTACTTCTGCTCTACACCGATACTCACACTGCCAGATCTGCAACAACCATTTGAAATCTAGGCAGATGCTTCAAACTATGCTATTGGCGCAATCATCACGTAGCAAGGGAATCTAATGGCCTATTAGAGTGAGACACATTTCGATACAATTCAGAAGTATCCCACCTATGATAAAAAGATGTATTCGATCGTGCATGATTTCCGACAATGGAAGCACTACATTCTGTGGAAGGAGATGATCATCCACACCGATCACCGACCTCTTTAGTTTATACAAACATAAGGGAAGTTGCAGAATGATCGCCATCAGGATTGGTATACATATTTGCAACAATTCTGCTTGAACATTAAATACTAAACGGGTACCACCAATCATGTTGCAGACTACCTTAGTCGGCCCCTAGTTGCAACACTGACTACTGTTCTCAACTCTTGTGATCACAAGACCTCTAGGTGGCCACAACTATACAAAAATGATTCAGAGTTCACCTCGACATACCAGATGCTAGTAGCTGGCACGAAAGTTCCCGATTTACAGCTCCATGACACATTATTATGCTACTTGGGCCACATTTGTGTTCCTTTAAGAGATCGTGCCAAGATTATTTGGGAGGTTTACTATAGTCAGACTGTAGGACACTTTGGTGTGGAGAAAACTTTGGATGTACTACAAAAGTACTTTTACTGGCCCAAACTTTGACTGGATGTTGGGAAATATATTAGATCCTGCACTGCCTGTGCCATCGCCAAACCAACCATCAAGAAGCAAGGTCTGTACACTCCTCTTCCTGCTTCCAGCTAGCCGTAGGAATCCATCTCCATGGACTATATTTCTGGCCTCCCTTCTACCAAGCAGGGTAATGACTGTGTATTTGTGGTCGTAGACAAATTTTCTAACCTGGCTATATTGACAGCCTGAAAGAAGAGTATCACAAAAGAGGACACTACCAAACTCTTCTTTGAATGAGTATGGATACATTTTGGGATCCTGTAGACCATTATATTAGATCGGGATAACAGGTTACTAAGCACATTCTGGCCAAGCCTCTAGACATTATTGGACACCAAGCTCACCAAATCCACTGCCTTCCATCCCCAGATTAATGGCTAGACAAAGGTCGTCAATAGGATGATAGTGCACATACTCCACATGTACAACTCCAAGCATCCTCGAACCTGGGATGAGAGTCTTCCATATGTGCAACACAATTATAATAGAGCTCTCCATAGCTCGACTGGTCGTCATCCCTTTCAAGTGGATCTAGGATTTCAACCATTGTGTCTGATTGATGTTGTAATGCCTCATGCGACTACACAGACAAAATGTACTGTTTGAGGTTGATAAAGTGACCAGATTTATTGAACGCATCCAACACATCTGCCAATAGGTTCATCACATCCTGGAGAAGTCAAATTCCAAGTACAAGCACCGACATGATCAATGTTGGGTGCCACACAAGTTTAAGGTGGGCAACAAAGTTTGGTTGCCTTTGCAGAAAGAATGCCTTACCGAAGCCCATCGAAAGCTCATACCGCTTTGATATGGTCCTTACACTATTACCAAGGTTGTGGGAGACAATGATTTTGATCTCAACATTCCCCCATTCCTTGGCCTGCACCCAATGTTCAATATGAACTGCCTTCGATTACACTTCTCACCATTGTTGGACACATCAAATATTGCAGAAAATCTCACACCAATAGAGTTAAACCCAAATTGCATGGAACAGGCCACAAGTGATTAGATTATGGAAAAATAGGTCAAGAACACTCACTAGCAAAAGATCCAATTGTATCAGGTTGTCGAAGTTGGCCAACTTCTACACCAAGGAAAATGGCTCACCAGGGACCAAGTTTAGCACAAGTTTTCCCATCTCATGGAGGCACTCAATGCAATGGGGATCATTTATTTCTAATGGGGGAGGACTGATCCATGTGGATATTGGTGGCCACCCTCCTATTCCACTTGTACCCCAAACACTGTCTCTTTCAATTTTTTAGTTTCCTTAATTGTAGCACATTTTACTATTTTTGGCAGTTTTTCGGGTCGTGAACTTCCAGAGTTGTTTTGAGGCCCTACATGAATATTTATTTATTTATTTTTATTTATTTATTTATATATATATATATATTTTTTAATATTTTTTTAATTTTTAATTTATTTTATTTATTTATTTATTTATTTATTTTTTTTTTTTATTTTTTTATTTTTTTTTATTTTTATTTTATTTTATTTATTTATTTATTTATTTTTTATTTTTTATTTTTTTTTATGGAAAACAGAGAGTTTGAAAACCCCCAATCAATATAACTTGGTTATTTCTTGTCTACGCTTCAAGATCTTTGAAACGAGGTATTATGATAGCCAAACAGAGATCATATGCCAAAGTTACGACCTCGAGAAATTGATGTACCAATTTACCCAAACGAGACCCACAATTTTGGTGCTTCATCAACTAGGGTTAGGTTTCTAGATGTTTAGGGTTTTCCATTGTTTCTCAATAATAAATAAGCCTTGGAACCTCATTGTAGCATAATTCACAGGCATGTATGTTACAGGGAAAAGTGTCTACACAGAACTGCTTATCCCACTAAGGTGTGGTAGCTACCTTAGAAACAAAAAAGTAAAGCTACTTTCGTTTTTCCTTTATGAAATATAGATGAGAGAAGAACAAAGAAGACCAACCTCTGTCTTGCGCTAATCTCCTAGTTCGATTCCTCTCTCTCTTGATAGTCTTTCGCTACTTGCTCCCTTGTACGCCTAGCTTCACAGAGTACCTGTGAGATCACAGTAGCATAACACTATACAAGAACATGGATCTATAATCATAAACAATCTAGGATCATATGTAAATTGACCATACAAATGCATAAAACATAAATGACACAAGAGTATGGAGGAAAACTTGAATAGCTTTTATTGATAAACAAGAGAGAGCCAAGGGAGTTACAACCAGTTGTTCTGACCCAGCATCATCCTCTCAGCAAGGAAGCCCCTATTCACCTCATACAAAGCTTAGATCACCCAACACTCTGATGTTGTCTTAAGAAACCAACAACAATTCCTTACAATATGCAAAATTCCAGCCTCTAACCTCCTGGATCTCTAAGATGAGAGATCTATATATAGATATTTTCAGAGGTGTGAGTCAGCTCTGGGTTTTTGATTAGTGTCTTCTCTCTGATAGTTCTTGATTCCGCTTGGAGATCTCATTGATCTCTTACTCATCCTTGGGCGATTTTGAGAGGCAAGTGTCCTAGGAGAAGTTTCTAGAAGATTCCATGATCATCCACCTCGCAAACTGTCTCCACCACTTGTCTTTTCTCGTCCATCGTACCCCATAGAAGGGCTTTTTGAAATGCAACACACTTCCCATGTGTACAAGGTGCGATGCATCACACCTTGGCCATGGAGCAAGTGAAATGATCCAGTTTTGACCAGTTCTGAGTAGTTTTTCATGGGGAACTTCTGGGAGAAGCTGTAATCAGTTGACCTTGTTCTTTTAGGGGTTGGAACAATACTTTTAGGGACTTAGGAGCCCTTAGTTTATGGACATTTATGCTTGGGGTTGCAGTGCCCAAAAATGTCTATAACAGTTGCCCCCTAAAGCATGAGGTTGTTAATCTTTTGATGGCGGGTGAAATGCTTTATTATGAGGATCCGAAGTTCTTTCAAGCTGGGAGGAGACCTGTAATAAGATACAATACAATATATTATCTTCATAATATTTTCATGATTTAGCTGAGGTGGGCATTCCCATGCTCAGCTTTATAAATTCATTTTCATGTACATAGGACAGACAATCGTTTGAGTGTAGACTGATGATTCTGGTAGAGCTATCATCCCTTTGATTGGATGATTATCTGTGCAGCAATGATGTACATTTGATGTCTTTATTTACCTGAATATATATCACATCCTGGATGGATGAAACTAGATCCGGGGTCTTCAAATCTCGTTTGATCTTCACTCGAAGTACAAGTCTATCCATGTGAGAGATGTTCTGGAGTCGAACATGTAAAGACATCGCCTGATTACCAGCCAATGATGTAAGCTATTAACAGGCACGAGAGGAATCACCGATAATGATAATGACCCTCAAGGTACTACAGTACAATTCACGTGGTGTGAATAAAGGACTTGGCGTCGAACACCACGCAAAATCTTTCGGTCGAAGGTCATTGATGTAAACCTGTCGTCGGAAGTGAGAAACTTGCCATTGAGGCACGCAAGCTTCAAAGTACTGAACAGGGTGTTCCTAGATCGACTTCTTGGATAATGAGCTGATGTCAACAAGAAGTGATCCGTCATAGGAGGGCCTTAATGAATCCCACATCAATGACACGGAACAGAGCAAATGATTTTAATGGAGGTGAAAACGATCTGGTGATATAAGGTTCAGGGTGGCGGTCATGAAAGAATGGAGTGTAAATGTATTGCAGCGGGTGAGACACAGGTGAATTCTCTGAATGACTTCTCTTGAACATATCGGCGACACTGACGTGATGGATTGGTAGCATTAACCCCAAATGTGGATGGTGTGATGGGACCATGGTGATGTGACCAGTGAATGAGACAACCCAACCCGACTTGGATGCGGAGTGAAAGTGTCATGTTCAAGAGCGACTTTCTACCAACAAAGTTTCTTCAAGTTTTCTTCCCAATTTTTCCCCAATCATTGCTGACCAGTACCTCTTTATTTTTGTCAAGCTTGAGGAGGATAACATATGCTTGTTCTATAATTTTCCCTTCGTGTTATAGACATTTTTGTGCCTTACAACTCTAAGCATGAAATGTCCATAATCCAAGGGATCCTAAGTCCCTAAAAGTGTTGCTCCGGCCCCTAAAGGAACAAGGTCAACAAATTACAGTTTCTCCCAGAAGTTCTCCACCAGAAACTGCTCAGAATCAGTCAAATCAAGATCATTTCAGCTACTCCACTAGCTAGCTGCGTTGCATAGCACCCTAGTACACTAGCTAGGTTCGTTGCAATGCACCTAAATGCACTACCAGGGTGCGTTGAGCAGGAAATGACAAATGGCAGTGTCATTCCGCGAGGTGGACAGACAATGGAAGCTTCCAGAATCTTCCCCAATGACACTTGCCTCACTGAGTTCGACCAAGGATGAGTAAGAGGCTCTCAGTCTCCAAGTGGAAGCAAGAACTGAAAGAGATAAGACACTAGTCATATCATAAGCTGACTCATCCTCTTTGCATACATCTATATATGGATCCCTCATCCCAGAGATCCAAAGGCTGGAATTTTGTACATTGCAGAGAATTGCTATTGGTTTTGAGATAGATATCAGAGTATTGGGTGATTTATGCTTTGTTGGAGGTGAAGAGGGGATTCCTTTGCTGGGAGGTTGATGCTGGATCAGGAATCATCGGTTGTAACTCCTCTTGGATCTTCTTGTTATATCAATAAAACTATTTGAGTTTCTCCTACATGCTTGTGTATCATTGATGTCAGTTACATTTGTATGTTTAGCTTAAATCTGATCCTAAGCTATTTATGAATATAAATCCATGTCTTTGTGTAGTTTTCTTCTTCTGTGATCTTACAGGAACTTGGTGAAGCTGGGCAAGTAAGGGAGCAGGTAGCTGGAAGCTGTTAAAGAGGAGAGAGATTGGATCAAAGGACTAGCGCAAGACACAGGTTGGTTCATCATATTCCTCTTCGTTTATAGTTCATAAAGAAGAATACGAAATTAGTTTTCTCTGTTTGTTTCTAAGGTCACTATCACACCTTAGTGGGATAGGGTCGTTCTGAATAGACACTTTTCCCGTTAACAAAATGGCGACTCCGCTGGGGATCGTGTCTAGTTAGTTTGTTTGTGTTTCTCTTGTTGTTTGTTTCATAAACTGAGAAGTAGCAATCGAACTGCATTTGCCATTAACAAATGCAAAGTAGACATCTGCTACTTCAATCCATTCACTGGATCTGTTTATGATTTGAACAGCTGATTCACAAATGATCTGATTGCCCTTTGTGATAGCTCTTAGACCTCCTTTAAATCTACCCTCTGATTGTGCATTACTGATTGCTTTTACTCGGCCAAAAACCATAGATTAAACTGCAAACCATGACCCAGAACCCGGATAGAATTCTCGTTTCTGCCCCAGCGCAGGCTCTGTGAAGAGATTCTGCATTTCAACGTAGTTCCCGAGAGGGCTACCTGCGCTGAAATCCAGTTTCTCTGTGTAACAGGTGCGCTGATCAGCCTGGCCTTGTGCAGCTGAGGTTCTTTATTTCATTTTTTCAGTTTTGTCTCTGATTTTTGCAGCTTGTGATCAGTGTATGTGTTTGTTTAAAAACCCCTTTTCTTTGCCTTAATTCCGCCTCCTTTGTACAAAAAGACTGTAGATGTTTTTGTGTGTTTGTTACATCATTTACAGTTTTCCATTGAAAAAGTAGAATAGTCATACTGTCGTCCTTTGATTTAGATCTGTCGTAAGTGTCGATTTTGATCTTAGGAGAAAGTTTATTTGCTGTTGACAGTCGATTATGCTTTTACTTTTACCTTTGGTTTGAATTTGTGACTTTCTAGTGTCGAAATGAGTATTTATTTCAAAATCATAAAGTTTCGTAATCATCTCTACCTTTTGATTTCGAAAAGAAGCTTGTTTGTGTTTGTCACTTGAAAGCAAATTCAAATTTGTACATCAACTTTCTTTTTAGGCATCAATATTAAGAAAGTGAAAACAAATACATGCACATGTGCATTTGCATATTGACAGTCTGTTTGGCTTGATTTAGGAAAAGTGCATTTACAGTGTGCTCTTTTCTCTTTGAGAAAAGATTGTGTCTTTCTTTTCCCCTTGTAGCTAGGATTTTCATTGCTAAAAAGAGATAAAAGTTTGCTTATCATCTTTAGATTGCATTTTAGGAATTACATCTACATCTCGTGGTGATCCCAAAAGGCAAACTTCTAAGAAAGATCAACTTAAAATAAATTGAATGAATCTAACAACGCTTTGGAACTTAACGCACAAAATTTAGAGGTCTAGGCTAGAGACGTATTCCAGCGTCGTAAAGCCTGGTAACTGTTGTCCTCACTGATGGTTGGGTGATTCCTCCACTTTGAGATGATAAGTGCCAGTACGGACTTGTGCTCCCACATACCGTCGAGTATATATTGGGAGACCCCTATAGGTTTAAATCCTTTTATCCATAGGAAGCCGTGTCGGCCGCCCTATTGATCGCAATGCATCAAACACAGCATTCGGGAAGATTGACTGTCGTATCGTAAAAAGTATTCTGCAGTTTTGTGATTGGTTTGGTACTCCCTCTACCTAGATCTCCAGAGTAGTCCCTTTCGTTCCTTTTCAGACTCCTTAACGGAAAAGGTCCATCTGAGCACTTGTCACTTCAAGCTCATTAAAAATCGAAGGAGACTAGAGTCATTTTTTGTTTTTTCTCGACTCTTAAAAATTGAAAAAGCAGGTTGTGTCAAAGCGTATTAAAATTTATTTTAAACGAAATATTCATTACCCCTTTCCTACGTTGATCTTAGGTTGAGAAAATGGAGTCCACCAACCAAGGAATTCCCCTTGGTGGAAATCCTAGTCCCTTCTCCTCTTGGGGAGATGTTGGTGCACCCCATATGGCCACATTGTCGCTTCCAGGATTGACAATTGGCTTGCCGGTATGGCTCTTCTCAACCAATGTCATTCAGAACACCACTATTCTTGAACAATCGAATCAGCAATTAAACGAGTCCAGAGTTGCCCACCAACCTTCTACTTCCTCTAATTCTTCCTCTCCTCCTTCCTCTTCGCTTGATGGGGCTGGCAAAGCCAAAAGTCAAGTTCCTAAGGAGAAGAAGGAAAATAAGAAGAAAGAGAAGAAGAAGAAGGAGCCAAAGGCGAATGGGGGAAAACGAGTGTCGTCTAACGAAAATCCACACACTGCACCGACCAGGCCTAAATCGCCATGTGTCATTTGCAAAGGAGACCACTTTCACAGAGATTGTCCTTGCATCCCTCAGATATTAAGGGACTGGTCTCCTCGTTTGCACAACCCGGTGTCGTCAACGTCTGGTGATCATGTTGAAAGTACACCGTCAACTAGTGAAAGTGAAGCCCCAGGACAAAAAGGGAAAGCTAGATTTCCTTGTAAACTATGCGAAGGCAATCATGCCCTCCACCGTTTTCCCTTCTTAGACGAAGCTAAAAGAGTTTTGGATGATCGTCCGGTTTCACCGTTACGACTTCCTCCTGGATATAAAAAACGCTTGCCGAGTCCGTCACTAGTTGAGAATCCAGCTGGCCCACCCATGTGGTCGGATGAAGCGCCTATCATTGAAGATAAACCAACTGAATCCATACCAGACGAAAGTCAAAAGGTCGAGGTGGCAGTTGACCCGGTCTTGCCTTCAGAGTTTTTATCTTCAGATGATACAGTCACTGAAGAGAACAAGGATGACACTGTCCAAATTCTCTTCATCAACACAGACTCCGACGAACATGGGGGCAATATACCCATTCCTTTACCACAGGAAGGAAGTTCGTCAGAGCCATACCCGGTCGTCTAGTCGGTCCCACCTCCAAGCAACCTAGTTGTCTCCTTCAACTGGAATCAACTAGGCAGACCCCGTTTACCAGCAAGTGTACCATTCCGAATTATCGTTCAAATATATAGAATGGTCATGGCTGGTACCATCATAGATGAGGGGGCTTCTGTGAGTATCCTTTCCTATACTACTTGGAAAGCGCTTGGTTCGCCATCGCTTTTGCCTGAGATGAGAAATCTGACAGGCTTTGATAAGGGAACCAGTCGACCTTTAGGGATCCTTCCCGATGTGCCCATAACATTGGGAGGGAAGACAGTTCACATGAACGTAATGGTTTTTCAAGGACCCTTGGATTACAACCTACTCCTTGGACGAGACTATATTTATTGCATGGGAGCCATTGTTTCTCACTCTTTAGAGTAATGTGTTTCCGCACGAAGGAAGAGTGGTCAAGCTCGTGGACCATCTTTCATTTCCCGGATCACGCATAGCAAATAGTCATATACCATCCCTAAATGGTCTTTTCACGCAAGAAATGTCTCAATCCCTAGTCCGTCCTCCCGATGAGCGCGAGTAATTCGGCGGGATATGACTGAAACCCAGGGGGCATGCGTCCTGGTCTGCTTCGGCAGGAAAACTTCGGGTATAGGGTAGGTTTCCACGGCAGAATATGACTAGTCTGTACCCCGTCCATGATTAGAAGAGGGGTTATTCTAGAATAAGATTCTCTTGTCAAAGTTATGTGAGTTGGCGGGCATCGTCGCTCACCTTTGTTTATCTCGGTAGACATCGCCGAAGAAATGTTTTGTTTGCTGTGTGAATAGAACAATCTTTGGGTAACCTGTAAGAGGTAGGCCTCTCTCGGTAAAACAAATGTTTTGGCGGAAGTGAAGTAGAGGTAACCTTGAAACTCTGTTTTATACCTGGGGGCATGCAAACCTTTTGGAGTGCAAGCAAAGAGCGATTATTTATCTGTTTTTTGGATTAGTTGTTTCCTAACTTGCATAAAGAAAGGATGTGGGGCAAAAATCTAAAAATTGCAATTTTTATATGAGACATTCTTATCATATGAATGGATTGATCGAGCAGTTTTAGCACATAGTTCAAGCTCGTTAAAAAATAAACATAAGACATGAGCAAATGTTTCCACCCACGTTTAAGCTTGTTAAAAAATGAACTATTCCCCGGTAAATAACCACCGTGAATGAAACATTTCAGCCATTAAAGCCTTGGTCGTGTTTGCGCCGTCACCTCCACTTTTCCATTGGCTGATCATTCACCTCCATTTGATTGTTTACCCATTTTGAGGAACAGCTGCGAAGAGTGATTTCACTAGCCATCCTTGTGACACTGTTGTGATTGGAAAATTCCAAGCCTTACCTGGAATCAGCTGCTACCCATTTTATCACTCGTTCCTCAAAAGACGAGTCTTCTTTAAGCTCTTTTCAACTGACTCGTAAAATATGAAAAGATTGCCGAGTTTTGGCCTTCCATCTCGTTAAAGCGACCGGAAGTGCTATCCCTCCTTTAGATTTTAATCTTTTTGGACCTAAGGGATTATTGCACAAAAAGATCGAGCGCTTGTTTTGTTCGGCTCGTTAAAACTATCGAAAATTCATCCCTTTTGTATTGTTTTATACTTTTTCGGACTTAAGGGATTAGATGACGAAAAAGGAATTTTGGAGTTACCTTTACGTACCTTTTCGGACTCTCTAAAAATGAAAAGGACCGAGTTATATTTGTCGTTAAACTCGTTAAAAAGATTAATAGCGACAAACTTGTCTTTAGACGAGAACGAGTTTCACTATCGCTAGGCTCATTAAAACATAGCGATGGGTTTGCCCGAAGGGAAAATTATAGAACAAGCATATGTTATCCTCCTCAAGCTTGACAAAAATAAAGAGGTACTGGTCAGCAATGACTGGGGAAAAATTGGGAAGAAAACTCAAAGAATATTTATTGGTAGCAAGTCGCTCTTGAACATGACACTTCCACTCCATTCCTGAGTTGGGTTGGGTTGTTTCATTCACCGGCCACATCACCATGGTCACACCATACCATCCACATTTTGGGTAAATGCTACCAATCCATCACATAAGTGTCGCTGACATGTTCAAGAGAAGTCATCCAGAGAAGTCACCCGTGTCCCATCCACTACCATACATTATACTTCATTCTTTCATGACCGCCATCCTGAACCATATATCATCAGATCGTTTTCACCTCCATCAGAATCATTTGCTCCATTCCGTGTCATTGATGTGGGATTCATTAAGGCCCTCCTTTTACGGGTCACTTCTTGTCGACATCAGCTCATTATCCAAGAAGTTGATCTAGGAACAACCCCTTCAGTACTTTGAAGCTTGCATGCCTCAATGGCAAGTTTCTCACTTCCGGCGACAGGTATACATCAATGACCTTCGACCGGAAGATTTTACGTGGTGTTTGACGCCAAGTCCTTTATTCACACCACGTGAATTGTACTGCAGTACCTTGAGGGTCATCATCATTATCGGTGATTCCTCTCGCGCTTGTTAACAGTTTACATCATTGACTGGTAATCAAGCGATGTCTTTCCATGTTCGACTTCAAAACATTTCTCACATGGATCGACTTGTACTTCGAGTGAAGATCGGACGAGATTGAAGACCCCGGATCTAGTATCATCCATCCGGGCTGCGATATATATTCAGGAAAATAAAGACATTGAAATGTACAGCGTTGCAGCACAGATAATGATCCTACCAAAAGGATGATGGCTCTATCAGAATCATCAGTCTACCATCAGACGATTTTCTGTCCTATGTACATGAAAATGAATTTATAAAGTTGAGCATGGGAATGCCCGCCTTAGCTAGATCATGAAAACAATATGAAGATAATGTATTGTATTGTATCTTATTACAGGTCTCCTCCCAGCATTGAAAGAACTTCGGATCCTCCTAATAAAGCATTTCACCCGATAAACGACCTCATACTTTAGGGGGCAACTGTTATAGACATTTTTGTGCCTTACAGCTCTAAGCATGAAATTTCCATAATCCAAGGGATCCTAAGTCCCTAAAAGTGTTGTTCCGGCCCCTAAAGGAACAAGGTCAACAAATTACAGCTTCTCCCAGAAGTTCTCCAACAGAAACTGCTCAGAACCAGTCAAATCAGGATCATTTCAGCTGCTCCACTGGCTAGCGACTTAAATGCACTACCAGGGTGCGTTGAGCGGGAAATGACAAATGGCAGTGTCATTCCGCGAGGTGGACAGACAATGGAAGCTTCCAGAATCTTCCCCAATGACACTTGCCTCACTGAGTTCGATCAAGGATGAGTAAGAGGCTCTCAGTCTCCCAGTGGAAGCAAGAACTGACAAAGAGAAGACACTAGTCAGATCATAAGTTGACTCATCCTCTTTGCATACATCTATATATGGATCCCTCATCCCAGAGATCCAAAGGCTGGAATTTTGTACATTTCAGAGAATTGCTGTTGGTTTTGAGATAGATATCAGAGTATTGGGTGATTTATGCTTTGTTGGAGGTGAAGAGGGGATTCCTTTGCTGGGAGGTTGATGCTGGATCAAGAATCATCGGTTGTAACTCCTCCTGGATCTTCTTGTTATATCAATAAAACTATTTGAGTTTCTCCTACATGCTTGTGTATCATTGATGTCTGTTACATTTGTATGTTTAGCTTAAATATGATCCTAAGCTATTTATGAATATAAATCCATGTCTTTGTGTAGTTTTCTTCTTCTGTGATCTTATAGGAACTTGGTGAAGCTGGGCAAGTAAGGGAGCAGGTAGCTGGAAGCTATCAAAGAGGACAGAGATTGGATCAAAGGACTAGCGCAAGACACAGGTTGGTTCATCCTATTCCTCTTCGTTTATAGTTCATAAAGAAGAATACGAAAGTAGTTTTATCTGTTTGTTTCTAAGGTCACTATCACACCTTAGTGGGATAGGGTCGTTTTGAATAGAAACTTTTCCCGTTAACACTTCGGGCAAACCCATCGCTATGTTTTAACGAGCCTAGCGATAGTGAAACTCGTTCTTGTCTGCTATGGACAAGTTTGTCGCTATTAAGTTTTAACGAGTTTAACGACAAAGATAACTTGGTCCTTTTCAATTTAAAAGAGTCTGAAAAGGGACGTAAAGGAAACTCCAAAAATCCTTTTCGTCATCTAATCCCTTAAGTCCGAAAAAGTATAAAACAATATAGAAGGGATGAATTTTTGATACTTTTAACGAGCCGAACAAAACAAGCGCCCGATCTTTTTTGTGTAATAATCCCTCAGGTCCAAAAAGATTAAAATCTAACGGAGGGATAGCACTTCCGGTCCCTTTAATGAGCTGGAGAGGCCAATAGCTTGGCAATCTTTTCATACTTTACGAGTCAGTTGAAAAGAGCTTAAAGGAGACTTGTCTTTTGAGGAACGAGTGATAAAATTGGGTAGCAGCTAATTCCAGGTAAGGTTTGGAATTTTCCAATCACGGCAGTGTTACAAGGATGGCTAGTGATATCACTCTTCGCAGCTGTTCCTCAAAAAGGGGTAAACAATCAAATGGAGGTGAATGATCGGCCAATACAGAGTGGAGGTGATGATTAGAACATGACCAAGGCTTTAAAGGCTGAAGTACTACATTCACGATGGTTATTTACCGGGAATTGGTTCATTTTTTTCGATTGAGCTTAAACACTGGGGGAAACATTTGCTCATGACTTATGTTTATTTTTTAACGAGCTTGAACCCTGCAGTAACACTGCTCGTGGCGGGTTTATTTTTTAATGAGCTTGAACCCTGCAGTAACACTGCTCGTGATACGTTTGCATGCCCCCAGCATAATAACGCAAATCGAGGTGCATGCTCCCCAAGCTTCATTGCATTCAACTCGGTGGTTGGAATGAAAGTTTACCTTTGAGATTTGGAAAGGGGATTTGTTTCATTTTTTTAATGAGGTTGGCACTTTAAAAGAACTATCCTCATGACTCCTTGTTTCATTTTTTAACGAGGTCGACACGAGATAAGAACCATCCTCGAAATCCATCGTATTTACAGTATTTGATAGAAAATCAAAAACTGATGGATGATTAAGGTTGCTAGAATAATCTTCGTGGTAATCCAGAAGATGAGAGCGATGGTGGTATTCTTCCCATGGTGCCTCTCCTATCATCATTGATTGAATGATTCCTTTGTCTGTAGAATGTACATGCGACCAAGGATCTGAAGAGGTGCCATATTCCTTAGACCTATCTATCCAAACACTCGATGAGCGTTGATTTTGGTTTGCCCCCCAAGCCAAGAAAATTGATTGCTACAATATTTCTAAAATGGCGATGATCCATGCTGACAAAATGTTTAGGAATCTTCCGAATCCATTAGATATAGAAGATTTCATATTGCAGGTTTCCACTGTGGCCACTTCCGCCAAATTACTCGGAGGCGGTAGGGAAAAAGTACCCATTAAAGCAGGGTCTTTTAGGAGGCCTACTCCAATATTTTGAAGCGAATGATTGCTTCCATGGATCATTGGAATGCTTCCCGCAACTTGTGAACTGTTGGGGAGAAATGTTTGTTGGTCGACAATTGTAATTCCTCCTTGGAAGGGAAATGCAATCTTCCTGAAGTAGGTCAACACAACTGCGGCCATGGCATATATCTAGGGCTTTCCCAGTAGGATGTTGTAATCGAGGTTTCCGTCAATTACTTCAACATTAATTTCTACTGTTTTGCCCCCTAGTTCAACTTGCAAGTTACTTAAAATCCCGTATGGAGAGTATGATCGTCCATCAAATGCTTTTAACATTGTTGACGATCGCGACAAGGGTGGTGAGCCCAAATTTTTCCAGCAACTCATCGACATAATACATGTAGATGCCCCCTCACCAATAATTGTTCGATGAACAGTTTTGTTGAGGGCTTTCACTTGAATAAGGAAAGCTAGTTGAGCAGGTAACTCAGGGTCATATCCTTTGTGATTAAAGAATACAAGATTGGAATCCGTTGGGTTAATCCCACCTATTACTGATAATAGAGCCTGCTTTTGGGAGGGGCAATTTTGCAGTACCTCAAGTGTCGACATAGCGGATGGCGATTGGGCCAAATATTCCACTATATTATAATGTTGTTCTACTCTAGCACGAGGATTAAATGTCGACTTGTGTACTACTCCCTTTGGCGGTTTTATTGTCAGTTCAGGAATGATGGGCAACGCAACTTCTGTCGAAGTTGTTGTCGAACTACTAGGTTGATTTTTATCCTTGTTGTTCAACAGCTGTGGATTCCCATAATCTTTGTTCCTTGTCGATATCAAAGCATCATTTTGTTGTTTTGAGATAGACAATATAAGCACTTGGGATCGGGAAGCATTTTGATTAGCAACCAGTTTGGTTCCCGAGTTTGGAAACGGATCAGTCAATATTGCTGAGGTTTTTGAACTCTTAAATAGTTTCCTAATTTCAGCTTTATGTGGACAATCTCTCGTCCGATGATCCTCATCGCATATATGACACCCCGCAGGGGGTTTCCTTTGCCCAGAAGGGTTTGTAGAAGGTTTTCCAGGAGATGACTCATCCTGCTTCTTTTTTCTCCCTTTCTTTTTCTTCTTGCCCCCTGGTTGCTTCAGTTGTTTTCCCTTGTCGGTCGACACGACATTTACCTCCGAGGCGAGAATTTCCTCTTTTGCATTTTGACCGGAAATCATACGGGCCTTTTTAGATGTAGCCTTTGTCGATTTCGTGTCTGTTGCACCAATCATGCCATCACGGCATGAGAGTCATTGTTTGATTTAGGAGGAGGAGGGATTGAGAATTCCGGTCTAGGAGTGCCAGGTATTTTATCGTAGAGCGTGCCAGACTGAGTGTAAATCAACTCCAAATATTGCGCACGAGCGATAACTTGCTCTTCGGTGACGACTCCTCCTTTTGCCACATCTTCCGTGATGGAAGGTAATAATGACTTAATAAACCATTCAGCTAAAAGATGATTAGGAACATACATTTTTACCATTCTACGACGACGTCGCCACTCATGAATATGATCGGATATGTGAGTGGCCGTTGTTTGCTTGAAATTGGTAAGAAGTTTTGTTCCCGTTTCGTACCTTATTGGTAAGTCGCGCTTCCACCATTGCAGATTACTCGATCAACTAAAAATAAAGGGGAAATATGTTTCCGAATTAAATGAATTTTAGACGCTTTGACACAACTTGTTTTTTCAATTTTTAAGAGTCGAGAAAAAACAAAAGATGACTCTAGTCACCTTCGATTTTTAATGAGCCTGAAGTGACAAGTGCTCAGATGGACCTTTTCCGTTAAGGAGTCTGAAAAGGAATGAAAGGGACTGCTCTGGAAATCTAGGTAGAGGGATTACCAAACCAATCGCAAAACTGCATAATAATTTTTACGGTATGACAGTTGATCTTCCCGAATGCTGTGTTTAGTGCATTGCGATCGATAGGGCAACAGACACGACTTCCTATGGATAAAGGATTAAGCCTATTGTGGTATCCCAAAATATACTCGACGGTACTTGGGAGCACAAGTCCGTACTGGCACTTATCGTCTCAAAGTGGAGGAATCACCCAACCATCAATGAGAACAACAGTTACCAGGCTTTACAACGCTGGAATACGTCTCTAGCCTAGACTTCTAGATGTTGTGCGTTAGGTTCCAAAGCGTTGTTAGATTCATTAAATTTATTTTATAGTTGATCTTGCTTAAGAAATTTTCCTTTCAGGTTCACCGCGAGATGTAGATGTACAATTCCTAAAATGCAATCTAGGATGATGAACAGTCTTTTATCTTCTTTGTGCAATGAAAATCCTAGCTACTAAGGAAAGAGAGACAATATTCTTTCACAAAGAGCAAAGAGCACACACTAAATGCACTGTCCTAAATCAAACCAATCAAACAGTCTAAATGCAAATGCACATGCATGTATTTGTTTTCGGCTTTCTTAGTATGTGAATGATAAAAAGAAAGCTAATGCGCAAATCTGAATTACTTTTCAAGTGACAGTTACTAACAAGTTTCTTTTCAAAATAAAAAATGGAGACAATCACAACACTTTACGATTCGAAAATGAATACTTGCTTTCGACACTAGAAAAACTACAAATTCAGACCAAATACAATAGTAACAGGGTAATCGACTATCAAGAGCAACCAAACTCTCTCCTATGACTGAAAACGACACTTGCGACGCTTTCAAATCAAGGAACGACATTATAATTACGTTACTTTTTTGCAAAGGAGAACTGAAAATGACTCAACAAATACACAAAAACATTTACAGTTCTTTTTCACAATGGAGGCAGAATATCAGCAATGAAAGGGGTTTCAAACAGAGATATACTGATTACAAACAGCAAAACTCATGAATAGAACTGAAAAGAATGAACACAGAAACCAAAACTGAGGAACAATGCCTAGTCTGATCAGCGCACCTGTAACACAATGAACTTGAAATGCAGCACACCTACTACACTCGGGAAGTGCGCTGAATTTCAGATTCACAGAACAGATCCTGCGCTGGGCCAGAGACGAGACTTTGCTTGGGTTCCGGGTCACAGTTTGTAGTTCAGTTCAAGGGTTTTGGCCGAGCAAATGGTAATCAGTAAACCAACAATCAAGGGTAGATCTAAGGAGGTTACTGGAGCTACCACAGGGGCAATTAGAGAGTTTGTAAATCAGTTGTTTAATTCATAAACAAATCCCGGAGATTGACTGAAGTGGCATTATCTACTTTTCATTTGCATAGCAAATGCAGTTCTAAAGCTACCTGGCTCAACTTCAGGCTCCGTCTGTAAGTTTATAAAATAAACAACAAGGAAGATAAACAAACAACCTAGTCGCTCCCCAGTGGAGTTGCCATTTTGTTACAGGGAAGAGTGTCTACACAGAACTTCTTATCCCACTAAGGTGTGGTAGCTACCTTAGAAACAAAAAAAGTAAAGCTACTTTCGTTTTTCCTTTATGAAATATAGATGAGAGAAGAACAAAGAAGACCAACCTCTGTCCTGCGCTAATCTCCTAGTTCTATTCCTCTCTCTCTTGATAGTCTTTCGCTACTTGCTCCCTTGTATGCCCAGCTTCACAGAGTACCTGTGAGATCACAGTAGCATAACACTATACAAGAACATGGATTTATAATCATAAACAATCTAGGATCAGATGTAAATTGACCATACAAATGCATAAAACATAAATGACACAAGAGTATGGAGGAAAACTTGAATAGCTTTTATTGATAAAAAAGAGAGATCCAAGGGAGTTACAACCAGTTGTTCTAACCCAGCATCATCCTCTCAGTAAGGAAGCCCCTCTTCACCTCATACAAAGCTTAGATCACCCAACACTCTGATGTCGTCTCAAGAAACCAATAGCAATTCCTTACAATATGCAAAATTCGAGCCTCTAACCTCCTGGATCTTTAAGATGATATATATATATATATATATATATATATATAGATAGATAGATATATAGATATTTTTAGAGGTGTGAGTCAGCTCTGGGTTTTTTATTAGTGTCTTCTCTCTGATAGTTCTTGATTCCACTTGGATATCTCATTGATCTCTTACTCATCCTTGGGCGATTTTGAGAGGCAAGTGTCCCAGGAGAAGTTTCTGGAAGATTCCATGATCATCCACCTCGCAAACTGTCTCCGCCACTTGTCTTTTCTCGTCCATCGCACCCCATAGAAGGGATTTTTGAAATGCAACACACTTCCCGTGTGTACAAGGTGCGATGCATCGCACCTTGGCCATGGAGCAAGTGAAATGATCCAGTTTTGACCAGTTCTGAGTAGTTTTTCATGGAGAACTTCTGGGAGAAGCTGTAATCAGTTGACCTTGTTATTTTAGGGGTTGGAACAATACTTTTAGGGACTTAGGAGCCCTTAGTTTATGGATATTTATGCTTGGGGTTGCAGTGCCCAAAAATGTCTATAACAATGTAGCTGCCACATCTCTTCTTAGAGATAAGCTACCATCGCCCGAGCTAGTCTTATTTCCATTCTGTTTGTAAGCATATTTCAATATTTGATATAAATTAAATGAAGTGTTATTTCTGTTGCATCTTTTTATTTATGGTTATACTTGTAATTTGTTGCGTTCCTGTTTAAATTCAGATCACTTATTGACTAAACTTGGTACAAAAAACACTTTTTTTACTCTAGTTTTATTAAAAAAACAAAAGTTAAGACTTTTTCATAAACTAGGTCCTTTGATGGACATAACTTCTAATTGTGTAAGAAAATGTAATCCACATTTTAAGTCATTTTTGTAACTGCTCAAATAAACAATATCAAGAAGATTAGCCCAACTCTTATTTGCGAATGTTACTTTGTGTTATGTTCCTATACCAATAGGTGTCAAATATCATGATTGACTTGGTTTAGGTCTAAAATATGTACATATCTTTGTTTGTTGCAAATTTTTTTCCATATTTGTTAATTTTTTTTTTTTTTTTTTTTAAATGTAAAGAGGGTATACCCTAAAAGAAAAATCAAAGGGTAAAAAGAATAAAGAAAAGGTCAAAAAAATGAAAGAAAAAGAAAAAGACCATGAAAGTGAGCAAGTCCAAATGTCACTACTATTTCACTTTTTGAATAAATATTGTGTGCAACTTGTTACTTATGCCACAATCCATGGTAACCAAATAGTTTAATCTTGGTTATTCCATGTTTTGAATTTCATGTTTATAGATATAGAGAATAAAATCTAACCAATTTGTTTAATCTTGGCAGATAAGTAGATAGGTAGAGTGAATAAAAGGAGCTAAACAGTGTAATCTGAGCCCTTGGATGTAATAAGGTTAGACTTAGATAGATTTCCATTGTAAAAGAAAAAGAAAAGTTTGATAAGGGTTTGCCAGTTTAAGTGCACCCTAATAAAAGAAGTAAAAATGGTAGGATGTGTAGATAGGGTAAGTAGATGATTGGTTGCAGAATTATGTATGATGAATGATTAAGTTAAAAGCTTAAATCTTTTTCTTTCATCACTTGGACAAAGCATGGATGACAATGAAGATAGTCACATCAGGAATCAAAGTCAAACTAATTAACTTCCTCACTCATTTTCCCTAATTTTTTTTACTAATTTCCCCTAAGTACTAAAGGCACCTACAACCAAAGTTAAAGGGGCTTAAAGCATTTCTTTGAATTTTGGAGGGACCGGACCCTTGGCCTAATAACTTGTAAGTCCTAAGTGATAAAGCCCCTTCATTAAGATTAATCTCCTTCATAACTCATTCATTCCCTTCAAATGCTTTCCCTAAGTGAAATCGCGATTTTACTTAGGAAAAATAAATGGTTCTTTATAAAACCCCCCAAACATATTTTAGCCTAAGTCATAATGTTGGATGATGAATGTATTTTTGGAAACATTTACTTAGCGCATTTTCCCTCCATGGTCATATTAACTTTTAATTTTTATTATTTATGTAACTCCCGAAACAACTTAGCCTTTCCTGTATTATTAATAAAAATCCCAAATTAATAATATCCCTTCCCATGGTTTGAAAAATAAACCATAAGTAAAGTTAATTAAGTTGGATTAATTAATCGAACCGCAATTAATTAAGAGCCAAAACCCCTCGACACGTTAAAAAAGGGATTAATTAATCACCTGGATTAATTAATAACCTCCCCACCAATTACATTGCCCCCGATATAATTAAAGACCTTTTAATTACAATCGGGCCCCTCCATTAACCCTCCACCACTTACTGATGCCGACTACCATCCGATCAGCCTTCCCAGATCCGACGACTATCGCACACATCGCGCGGGCCTTTTGGTCGAACGTTAAATGCGCGATGTAAGCAGTTTTTGACTTTCTCCGATGCTATGTGTCAGCAAGTCTGTGGCATTGCGCGTCCCTCCTTCAAAACCACCAGTCTCCCAAAAGTTGTGCGATGAAAACCATTACCGCTCCTGCTTACCGCCTCCACTAAATGACAAAGTTGTCCCATTATTCAGTTAAAGCCAACTGTCATTTTTGTTAACTCGCCAAAAGACTTTGACTTTGCATATAATACAAAAACATCCATTGTTTCTCTTTTTACCAAGAAAGGAAAGTTTTGCCTCCCATGCACGGAAAAAATACGTCTAGACCAGCAACTTGCTTCCCACCGTTAACCACCATTAGCTACTGAACTTCAAGTTACTCTAGTCTACTGTGCACACAGAGCCATCACCATAGTCAAATATCCATTCGACCATCCGAAAACAAGTATTTACCACATTTCAATCTCAAAATCCCTGTTTTAAGTTAAAGCCTCCATCAAATTGCTCTTAATTTAAGTAATTTGGTGCAATTGAACTGTTCCTTGACCCTAAGGCTACCTCAAGTACCTCACTCATCTGAAAAACCTTGAAAACCTCGTCTTCCTTCCTTGAATACACAAGAACCAGGGATGGGAACCCCAGTTGCCCTAAACGTCACTCCAGTCAATGCTCCCCACTGGGATTTAGACTATCTCCCCTTGGCTGATAAGGATTTTCAAATCAAAGACCTTACTTTTGATGATAGCCCCTTGAAATTCTATTGCAGGTACCAAGTCAATTACCTGAAGCACTCTTATAAAACAGGTCTTTGGGAGTCCAACCTCCCCAAATATCAGTTCCCCACTATCCATATCTTCCCAGACATTGTTCACCAATGCCATGCAAATTACAACCCAAATCTAAGAGTTGTAATGTCCCATAACCAAGAAGTCCTTTTCACCATTACAACTGAGTCCATAAACGAAATGTTGCGATTACAGCATGGCCAGAACCTCACTCCCCTTTCCATTGCAGAATTACTTGAGAAATCTACCAAATTGTTCAATTTTGAAATTAACCAAGTCTATCAGACTTTCATGGAGGAAAAATACAAGCCTAAAGAACCCTCTCCTTATATGTCAAGCTTCTTTACAAATTTGGGCCAGGATATCATCACCATGATTGCTTGCATTTTTGGTTTTACTACTAGTGAGTACGTAGATGAGTTGACCTTAGCCTTTGTGACTATTTTTACCCCTGGTCAACCTCCTGCAGCTAAAATTTGACTATGCCACATTCATTGCAGACGAGATACATGACCAATTTATGAGATTAGAAAATGAGAGAGTCTTTAAATATTCCACAGTTTTGTATCATCTTTTTCTTTACTACCATTATGATAAATTCCCTTTCTCTGTCCAAAAACTTGATACCAAAGGGAATCCCAGGTCTGTTGTCTTCTGGACTTCACTTTTCCACTATTCAGCTTCTTCTCCTTATTCTTATACATATTTTATTGACCAGTTTATCCATCCTGTAACTACCATGTTGATAGGAATCCCCCCTCCTAGAATTAGTGATGATATCAAAAGAATCCTTCAATTGTCCAAGCAATACATGATTGGTGACTGGGATTTATACCAAAACCATACTGAGATTAGAGGTTATGGGTGTGAATTTCCTCCCTACAAATTGCCCAAATATGTTCCCGTGAGATTGTTTTCCCTAGAGTACTACAGGCAAATGATAAACTCTGATGAAATCCACTTCATGAAAGAAAAAAGAAAGCCCAACTGAGGATCAAAGATCACCAAGGCCCATTTGTGTGCAACAACAAAAAAGCAGGGCAAGTAGCGGAGGAGATCCTAGAAAGGATGCATTTGAAAAGAGTTTTATTTGGCCTTATGATCCTCACAGCTTTATCTGTGACAGAAGACTAAAACATAAACTGTCCCCTTACATTCATCATAGAATTCCAGAGATAGAGCAGTATGCTAATCAAAATGAATGGGTGGAGGGAACACTCATAGAATAGGATAGTGAAAAGGTCGAAGTAGAAAATGTCATGAAAGATTTAGAAAAGAGACTTGATCTAGATTCCTTTGTACATGTGCCTAAAGAATATTTAGAAATGCCACCATAGGAGCGTAGTGCAAAGACATCGGGACAACCAGATACTTTAGCAGAGCTTGAGACCTCAACACATCAAGAAGAGTCAGAGCAACCAAAAATCTCAGAAGAATTTGCTCCACCTCAGCCAAACATGAGCAATCCCCAAGTTTTACAGACTCCTCTTAATGAGGAAAGAAATTTGAAAAGAGGCAGGGAAGAGGCCACTCCCTCAAGGCCTACAGACCAACCTTTTGCTAAAAGGCATAGGTTGAATCCTTACTTAGAAGAAGAATTCATTGAAGAAACCGCAGGAAACACAATGATAGAGAGGGTAGAGAGTCCACAGACTATCCCTACAGGTGAGACACCATCCTCTTCACATAAGCAGATCCTGGAAAGGCATCAAAGTACAGAAGTATCTTCTTTTAGGGCTTCCTCTGAGTAGAACATAGATATCAAGGGAAAATACAAGGAAATAAAAACAAGAAATGAGCAATTGAAAGCACAAACTTATGCTCATTACTTGAAAATGGCCCCCACAAACCAGACAAGATTGATGTCAGCATTTGACATCAAAGAGAGAAAAATGCAAATGAGCTTTTTGAAGCCAACAATACAATAGCCAAAGTCCATGGTTTATTATTTTAGAACTAATTTTGAAGTTCTTGCCAAAGACATCCACCCTATTGATCATATTGAGCTCCATAAGAAAACGGGTGAGATGGTCTATTCTACTTTGACCAGTAAAACCATGATGGCACATCAGTTGCAGAATTCCTTGAGTAATACCACAGCATAGTTGCAATTGGGGAAAGCCTCTTCTTAGGCTAAGGACCCTTGGATCAAATCATTAGAAGATCTGGTGATTGAGTTGGGACACAATCCCAAAGATGTAAGAGCAGCTGAGAGTTTGATAAAGAAGAAAAATGAAGACATTGCAGCACTTAGAAAACAGCTCAAACTCCCTCCCCTCATACATCCATAGACTGCTGAAATCATTTAGAAACAAAATGAGGAAGAACTTATGGACTTAGTCCTTAAGTTAAATGAACAACTGAAAGAGACTGAGCAAGAATTAGAAAAAGTTTTGCAGTCTAAACAGAGTGAGTCGACTACCCTACCTCAGATTGTGGTATCAATTGTTTCTACAGTAGTGCCATCTACTATAGCGGCAGCTTTGGCACCCAATGTTCCCCTAGCAACTACTCTTTCAGTAACAACAACAATAGGTATTTCTGAAGTAGCGGCAACTTCAACAAAGCAAATAGAGGACTTAATCAAGTCCATGGAGGAAATGAAAATCCAAGCAACTGAGATACAAAAATTAAAAGAAATGGTTACTAGCTTGGAGCATAATTATGAGATATCATAGATTAACTACACTGAAGAAGAAAGAAAGAACAGAAGGATGACTAATAGAATAAAAACTTTAGAGAAGGACTTAACATTTGAAAAGCCCTTAAGAGATATCAGAGAGATTTTATGGATCAATATCATTAATTCCATTAATGATATTTGGTCTTCAATTTAGATTATCTTTGAACAGATTGATTTAATGAAGCTAGCTACAGAGGCTTTACAAAAGCCCAGAGAAGAATTGGGGGAGAGACCTAAAGAAGCGATCCAATTAATCAATTTCTTAAATAGCCAAAGCAGGGAAGAATTGGAACAAAAGGATATAGAAGACCAGACTGGTACCATCATTGAAATCAAGAGAGTTCTGACCAAAAAGAACTTGATGCTTAACCTAAAAGAAGATGTCAAAGTATCCAACAAGACATTGATGAGTTTATGATAAAATATAACATTCTGAGAGAGAAAGGACTTCCAAATTTATTGGTCATAAACAACAAGTTGATGAAACATGAAAACTACATTGACATACTCTGCCAACAAGCCAGAAATCAAGTTAGCTCTTCAATAGTGAAAGCACTACCCACAGGAAAAGTGTTATATGATAGTTTAGAAAGCCTTTTCTATATTGAGCGTGAAATGAAACACTTGTTCACAACCCAACCAAATTTTGCAAAGCACACTGAGGCTGATGAAATATAGAGGAAACTTATCAGGATGAAGATAACCAATGAAGAATGGTGGACTAATATGACAGACATTCTATAATTTAGCACAGTAACATTGAGGTAAATAGAAATATTTACTGAGGTAAAATCTGGTAAACAGGTAAAGAGTATCAGTAAACAGGTAAAGAGTATCAGTAGGGAAAAGTAAACAAGAATCCAACACACAAGAATCCAACACACAATTACCAAAGCAACAGTAAGAGGCAAATTCGAGTTTCAACCTCCAGCTCTTCCATGGAAAAAGGGACATCAGCAATCAATTTTACATCTATCTCTATAATTTTGTAAAAGATATTTTGTATTCCCTAGAATAAATCTCATGTAGTTATGAGATATTTTGATGTAATTTTTGTATAAATACTTCTCCATCCGAAGTATTGAGGGTGGATTCTATAACATCTCTGTAAGCCTATGCTGTAAAGTTAAGAAAGCTGTTGTGATCAAATCTAGATTTTTGCTAGAAAATGAATGAAAGTTGAGGACATTTCATCAGATTCTCATGCAGTCTAATTGCAAATAAGTGTTCTATCCTTGTGATTTTATGTATTTTCTATATGTTTCAATGTTTCATGCATCTGAAATCTAAATGGTAAAATAGTCAAAGTATATCAGAATTAGCATTATTGCTTTCTGCTATCAACAATATACCATTTACATGTTTTCTTCTAAACTAGTTAGATAAATGAATTCTTAATTGCTCCTCTATCCCTGTAGTTTTTTCTTATAAGTGCCTAGTATATGATTCTTAATTGCCTTATACCAGTTGATTTTATCTCCCTTTCCTCTTTTTAATCCTTACTTGAGGATTCTTGATTGCCCGCTAGTTTTGAGTAGAATTATCATCCATTCGAGCCTCAAAGTTTGTTTTTACTTTGTTATCTTGCCTATTGAAATCTTACCTTAGCAATTTGACTTATTTCAGTGAACAATCCTTGTTTGACTCCATAGCCCAATGGCCTAAAAGCCTAATTTGCCCATTTGTTTCAAAACTCCACCATTCTCAAACAAAACAACTTTATTTGAACATTTATAACTAGTCTAAAATCTTTTTAAACAAAGCTAAATCATAAAGAGAGAGCCCTTTCTGAGTACAGATTGGCTAGCTTCTGTACTTAAAAGATTGGTTTGTGGTTACCTCGGATCCTTTCCTTCTTCCAATAACTTCTAAGAAAAATTTAAATGATAACACTTTAGACAAGGAAATATGATATAAATTGTGTTTTTGCAAATTAAAAAATCGCATGTTTTGAATAATTACTTTCTTAAAATTCCCTCCAAATTATTTAAAAATACAAATATTGTTTTTCGTTCTGATTTTTGAAAGACCCAAAACTTATTTCTAATATGAAAGCTTAGGAACAGCTCAAGCTTACCCGCCTTGTTCTTCATCATCTTAATGCAGAGCATTATCAAAAGAAAAATATGAAGGTAGAATCAGAAGGTTCAAAGTGTCCTCAGAAATTTGATGATCATCACTTGCTTAGAAAGAGGTGACTGGAACTAGCAGGAATTTTGGAATATAGCTTTAAAAGTCGAATAAATGATTCAGTTTAAGATTTCCAGAAGGTACACGTATACAACTTATATATATGTTTTTTATATTAAGTTTATTTATTAATAATATTAATTATTAACCAATAATATTATTTAATCTTTGTTTTTAAGTTTTTTCATATTTATTTTTATTTATTATTAATTTTTTAAGATTGAACTTTATGTAAACATATTAGATGCCAGATACCAGCATCACTATTTCTTATTATATCACATCTTGGTCTAAAATGTATACAAATCTGCGAGAAAGCATCGTGCACCTCTCATGAATTTTCCAGATAACTAGATCTTGGATACATTTTTCCCACTGGCTTATAGTTTAGATGTATCTGCAACAATTTTGGCTTATAGTTTAGATGTCTCCGCAACAATATTTAAAATTAATTAAAAAAGTGATATTTTATGCAAGTAAAGATTCTTAATATGTGTTCAAGACCTATTTTAACTATGCTATTGGTTCCAACCTATTTCCACGGGTACTAGATTATAAAAGATGTAAACAATATGTTCCTTGAAATAAGTTAAAATGAATCAAAGAGTTTGAGCAATGCAGGATTGTGTTTTTTAATGTATTATAATATTGGAGATTTGATAGTTTGGGGAGGTAGGAGAGGGAGGGGCTAGTTTTCACTTTGATAAATAAATAGAGATACAATATGTTTGGGGTTTGGAGAATTCAACCAATAACCAAGATGAATTCTTAGCCTTGTGGTAGGGTCTAAAATTAGCAATATAAATAAAAATTCGGCAATTAATGGTGTTTGGAGACTTGATGATAGTTATTTAACAGGTGTGTAAGCTCCAAGAAAACATTGCACATATACAATCCTCCTTTCTACATAGAATAAGTTTGCAAATAGCAAAGTTCGAGGTTGTTGATTTCTTTCATGCCAAGAGACATCTCAATTCATTGGTGGATTAATTAACAAATAGGTGTGCATCCCTAGAACAAGGAATGATGGCTCAGGATGACAAAAGTGTAGTCCTCAAATACTTACCATGAAAATTTCAAATACAAATAAATTTTTAGGTGTATTAAAAGTCCTAATTCACATTAAAGAAGGATGAATGGGTTGGTTGTTCAATGCCCTATTATAAAACTCCAACATGGTTTTTTGTCCATGCAACTTCTCTCTCTTCTACTTTGGCGACGACTCCTCTTTGTCGAGTGTTGGGTTCGTGCATACACTTGGACAACCCATGAGATCATGGTAACAATAAGGGACAGGTGGAAGCTAGTTCACTCCTTTAATAAATTTGGATGAATGCAGAGAGTTAGTATTTCCATACTTGAGATGTAGTAAAAACAATCATGGAATTCGACTTTAATGGAGTGGGATGGAAGTTGTAGAGGCATTAATTCAGCGATTGAATGTTTGAGTTAGAGAATGCGCGAAGGTAATTGTCATATTAAAGATGTTGAGAAAAGCGTCGATCTGGTGAAGGCAGACTCACATGGTTATAAAGAGAGCTTGTGCATCACTGTTTCTCCAGGAACTAGAGTTTGGCTCTTAAAAAGTCAAGCAAAGAGGGTGGATTGTCAAATGGAGCATTTGTCCAGTGTAGAGAAAGATGAATTCAATTGTCATCTGGGTTACTTGAAAAAAACTATAGAGTACATCTTAAGTGTATTAACCAAGTAGGGGGAAATGGGGAAGGCTGAATTTCAAGCTCAATTTGTCCTTTTAAATAAAAAAATCAATTTGTTGTAGAGCAAGATAGACAAATTGCAAGTGGCATATGATACTTTTAACCTAAATCTTGACAAGTTGGCACCTTTGACTGATGCAGAGATAAGTGGGGTGAATAAGGAAATGTTTGTAGAGTTTCGTGTGTAACAGAGCACAACACCAGAATGGTAGGCGATGGTAGTTGAGGAGGCATCTGTGGATTTGTTTTTTGCTCCTAGTCATCTAAGGCTCGAAAATGATGACATTGAAGTTAATCTTGTTCCTAGGGTGAATAACCAAGGCTAGTTTATTTCTTTAGTTTTAATACTTGTTGCAAGTATGTAATTGCCTTGGGAGATTTTTGAAGGCTATATTAGAAATGAAAAATTATAACAATAGCTTGTAGACAAAGAGTTAAAATCTCAAATATTTTTTGGTCATTTTTGAATATAGTGGATGAAGATCTTGTAATAAACGTAAAAGGTTATGTCTCTCAAACCAGATTGAATCAATAGAAAATTCTCTACACATTTAATTTCATATATATATATATATATATATGCAATTTGATTATTGATCATGAATGTAAGGTAGTGAAATATGGACGTGAAGATAAATAATGAAAATAGAACTTTTAGATTTTGAGTGATACTAAAAAACTCTATTACATTAGAAAAGAAAATACACATTATCCATTAAACTAAAGAATTTTAATAAGATATTGTTTTTTCATTATTTAAATATTTAGAAATGAAAATTATAATAAATAAAATAAAAAAGGTTTTTTTCTTTTAATTGAACTATTAACTTTTTTTATAAATTCCAATCTAGTTTGAAGGCCAAAACTTTTTACATCTACAACAATTTCTTCATCTGCTGAGTTCATAAATGTCCAAAAAAGTTTTGCTTCCTTCATGCTTTTCCTACTTATAGCACTTCTAATTTGACATTTCCAGAGAACCCTCTAAAAACCTCCTAAGATTAATACAAACTTGCAATGCATGAATTAACAAAAGGGGCAACTAACTTGCAGCGTTTAAACTAGATTAATGAACAATTTCTTCATTTTCCTCTTTAAATTCATTTGTTTCCTTAACTTTCATCTTAAATCTTGCTATTCCTTTAACCTAATGTGCCTCTTGCGCATCACTATCCTCTTCTACTATTTTTTCAACTGCACCTTTCTTGCCCGGAAATTCCATTCTCGCGAAATGAAGCTCCAAATTATCAACATTCACATGAAGTGTATCTATCTTGATCTGAAGTAGGCCAATTTTCTGGTTTATGAGACCCAATTGAAATTGTACCTTGAATACCCCTATTCCCCCTACAAACTTAAAATGTGTTCCATTGTCACCATGAGGTAGTCCAAGTGCTAACTAAAGTCGTCCTTCTCACAACTTGATGACCTTGCCATTATAACTCCAACACAACAATCCTCGACTCCTGCAGAGAAATTAGTTATCCATAGTGAGAAGTTGCTAAAGAGAGTTGGTTGTCCGCAACTTATAATCGAAGACTTCCCCCACCATACCATCAAAATGCTTATCATCTTTAAGGCAACTGATTTCCTTGTACATTCTCAAACACTAACATTTGAGTTTTTTTCCAAATTCTCTGCAAACACTTGCCATCCCCATAAAATATCTATACCTCTGCCTGGCCTTGAGTTTGAATTCAAAAATCCTTTGAATCTTCCCACATTTATTAAAGCGATGAACAACGAACCATTTGTCCCATATCCAGCATGAAGACACATGGGTAGGCTAGATTTTCACGCAAACCGAGATCCAGTCAACATAGAGAGGATGTCAAATTGCAATGAGAAGAGATTCAAATTTGAAGACCATAAATGTGATTATACATATATCCATCAGGTTGCCACCCAAATTATTACACCTAAACTCTGAATTATGCTTAGACTATTCATGGTAAATGGTGAAACACACAACTTATATCATCTTGGGCCAAGATGCCTTGTTCTAGAGTTGCGTCCTTATTTTCTAGGTAAATGGTGAAACACACAACTTATATCATCTTGGGCCAAGATGTCTTGTTCTAGAATTGTGTCCTTATTTGCTAATGCATCCGCTTTGGATTTAGAATATTCATGGTAAATGGTGAAACACACAACTTATATCATCTTGGGCCAAGATGCCTTGTTCTATAGTTATGCCTTTATTTGCTAATGCATCGGCTTTGGATTTGAGATGCCTCTTGACATGATATAACTCAATAGTCTCAAATTTTGATAAAAAATGTTTATTGCTATGAATTATGCTTAGAATATTCATGGTAAATGGTGAAACACACAACTTGTATCATCTTGGGCCAAGATGCCTTGTTCTAGAGTTGTGCCCTTTTTTGCTAATGCATCCACCTTGGATTTAGAATATTCATGGTAAATGGTGAAACACACCACTTATATCATCTTGGGCCAAGATGCCCTGTTCTAGAGTTGTGCCCTTATTTGCTAATGCATCCGCTTTGGATTTGACATGCCTCTTGACATGATATAATTCAATAGTCTCAAATTTTGATAAAAAAATGTTTATTACACCTAAACTCTGAATTATGCTTAGAATATTCATGGTAAATTGTGAAACACACCACTTATATCATCTTGGGCCAAGATGCCTTGTTCTAGAGTTGTTCCCTTATTTTTTAATGCATCTGCTTTGGATTTGAGATGCCTCTTGACATGATATAACTCAACAGTCTCAAATTTTGATATTTGCAAGCTTATTCATTGTAGAATGGAGGATTGGACCTAATTTGGATTCTCTTTGAGTTTGCACACTTGTTGAACAACAATCACCGAGTGTTAATACACCGTTAGCTATCAAATTTTCCATGAAATAGTCGGCTCTAACCCTTTCTATAACGCTAAAAATTTAGCTTGGTTACTGGTGACTTTCCCCAAACCCCATGCATATTGTGATTCTTTTCTTGGGGCATAAAATAACAAGAGTTTTAAAAATGTTATTTTTTTAATAAAATGATAACTGAATCTGATATAAAAATATTTATTTGTATCTTTTTTTTTTCTTAAAATACTTGCTTAAAAACTGACATAGTCTAACTAATAGACGAAATTATTTTTGGCGGTAATACAATTATTTGTATTTTTTTTCCTTAAGATACTTGATTAAAAAATGACATAGTCTAACTAATAGACATAATGACTTTTTGGTCGAAATCTAACAATATGATTTTTAGTAAGATTGTGATTTCTTATTGTTTAAAATGCACAAATGAATTTAGCACCCTCAAAAACCCTTGAAGCATTCAATCTTTGAAGATTAAACAAACTTATGATTTAAAAAAATCTCTACTAGATTTTGGACAAAATTGTTTAGAAAAAATGTTTGAAAAAGGACAATTTCGTCTATTAGTTAGACTACGCATTAAAAAATGTTCATTAAATTATCATATAGATAAATAACTATATTATCTAAAAATTATGGCAAAACATATGTTTCTTTTGAGAAATTTAATTTAATTATTAATAATTATGTGCCTATTTTCGAATAGGGTTCACTAAAATTTAATTTATTTATCAACTAGTGCAATCATATAAATTAAATGGCTAGTAGATGCCCATGAAACCATAATAAACATCAAAACATTTATTTCATAATAAATCTCCCTTTTGAGATTTAAAAATATCATAAAAATTAATTAAATTTTAACTTTATTTTAAATTATTATTATTAGCTATGAAAAGAATGAATATGAATTAAACATATATACAATTAAAAAAACATGTCACAATATTCGTAACCATTGAGATTCACCTCCCCTTTACCATTGAGATTTTTTTTTTAAGGAACAAGTAACTTTCTATTAATCAAACTGGAATGCCATTACATTCAGGAGCATCAAATTTTCCATAGTCCTCCAAAATTTCTCTGACCATTGTCTTTTAATATTCAAAGATATATTTTACAGATTAACTACAACATTTTTCTTTTAATTTGTCTAGAAAACCCCACTAATCCTAATAAAACTACATAACATAATAAAGCGTTAGCTATGAAAGTAACTACCTAGATCCCTCCTCATTGTTCCTGTCATATTCCTCCATGTTCGCATCATCCGCTTCCACCTGTTGAAGTGAATCCTCTGCTACCTGCTAGTTCTACTCCTACTGATAATTGACCAAGGGAGGAAGTGCCCCACCTCTTCCAACCTCCTTGTGCTACTCAGCCTGATCACTGAGACCAAAGGCTTCCTTCAGAACGCTGATGACTGCATATTCCACCTTAACCTCTAAATTGTCCACCTTGAAGTCCAAGTTTTCAATCTTAGTTACAATTAGTTCCACTACCACCTAAACATTTTTTACATCCTTTTGTAAAATTACAAGCTGGCTCCTGACCAAAACACAATGGGAATGAGCTTCAAAGATAATCTATCCACCAATCCAGGAAATAATCTCCTCGAATTCTTGCTTTAAAGCCCACACCTTCTCATTTGGAAATCCCCCAGCGCCATTCCTTGAAGAAGAGGCCATACTAACAATAAAGAGGAGTCTAATATAAATCCACTACGCTTGAAGCATGAAATGCCTTCCCTGTATAGCAAAATTTGTCTCCAATTTAGCGACGAGATGAGCCCCTTCATATTTAATTCCTCCCTCATTCATCTTCTTTGAAAATAACTGGATGTTCGTTGGTGCTTGAGCTGAATTGTAAACACACATGTTCGAGCAGAGATGTTCCTCCTCGGCGATGGTAAGAGAACATCCTGCTATGCTAGCCGACTTTAATACCTTGCCAACACCATACCACCTATTTCTATGCTTATCTCGACTCTTCGCATTATCCCACTCATTGAAACAAGGATCCAACATCTTGCAAGAACATACATTGAAGAACATAAGTGTCTTGGAATTATTACTGTAATTATGCTTCCTGTCAGACATTAATTCTGCCTTAATTTGCATCACCCAAATCGAAATCCTTGATGTGATTATGGTCATGGAATATGACATACGGTTATTATTCTATGTGCCTCCAAAAAATCCCCTTGGGTCGGATTAACCCTTATGTTAGCTTGGGTATCCGCCAATAGGTTGAATTCTTGTTTGATATGATAGAAATCCCGGGCTTCAAATTTTTCCATAAGAAGTTGAATTCTTTGAAAGGTTGAACTCATTTCATTATCCTTTTAGTTCTTTATTTTATATCTTTTTTGAATAGTGATGAGAGAGTCTCCAAAAACAGTTAACTGATGGATTTCGTCAGCCACTACAATATTTAGCCCTTGCCAAAGACCTTGTTCTTTTGCTTGGTTGTTTAATGCGATACCCAATCCCCATGTGAACTTTTTCTCAATTTCTCTATCGGGGTGAAGGATAACCCCTCATGCTCCTGCCTCCCCCACTTTACCATGGATATCCTTAACCTATAAATATGTTTTATTATAATACCATGGGCCAATACCATGACTTATCAATACCACATGCACAAGTGTTTACATGACACATGCTCATATGACGTTTTTTTAATTAATAAATTTAATTGAAAGGACATAAAAGGCATAACCATGATTATTAGGTGGATGGTAGGGATTTAACTTCCACAAAATATTCTTGAATATTCTTAGTAGTCATTGATCAAAGGCTAATATTTATCTCAAAAGTAGTTATGCCCTTTTGTCCTTTCAATTAAATTGATTAATTAAAAAAAATTCATATGAACACGTGTCATGTAAACATGAGTTATGGTTTTTTTGGCATGTGCTATTAGTAAGCCATGGTATTGGCTCATGATATTGTAACAAAAGTCTATTTATAGGTTAAACATCTCCATGGTAAAGTGAGGGTGAATCTCCATAGCTAAGAATCTTGATACATTATCTATATATATATATATATAGTAAAATCACATAGAGAATCATTTGTTGACGCGTTTCGAACCAACTAGTGTGGTTCATTGTCCTGACGATGAACCACACTAGTTGGTTTGAAACGTGTCGACAAATGATTCTCTATGTGATTTTTCTGAAATCATTCTCACAATCAAAGTATGGATCACAGAAGCCTAAACTCTTTAATAATAATAGTACTTTAAAATACAGGTGTAATTTAATTAATTTTTATGACTTTTGTTAATCTTGGTAATGTGAGATGTATCATAGAGTAACTTTTTGAGGCCTATCGTTGTTCATCAACCATTTAATTTATATGCATATGCTAGTTAATAGGTGGATGGTAGGGATTTAACCTTTATGAAATATCCATGAAATACTTTTAATAATACTCAGGATAGATAGTTGATATTTATTCCAATGGTAGTTATGCCATTTTTGTTTTTCAATTTAACTAGCATAGCCATATAAATTAAATGATTAGTAAATTTAATTGTGAAATGAGTTATAGTTTTTTGGGCATGTGGTATTGATAAGTCATTTTATTGATCCATGTTATTTTAACAAAGATTGGCTACAAGTTAAGAATCTCAATGGTGAAGTGGGAAAAATCTCCATAGTTAAGAATCTTGATAAATGTTTTTTAATATGTATATATGTTTAACTCATATATTAACTCTTTTTACAAATAATAATAATAATAATAAGATAAAGTTATAATTTAATTATTTTTTATGAATTTTTAAATATTGATATTATGAGATGTAGCATTAGGAAAATGTGTTGAAATCAATTATAAACATTTAATTTATATGACTATTTTAATTTAATTAAAAAGTAAAACAAACATAACTACCTTTGAGATAAATCTCAACCCTATATCTTTTATATTACTACATGAATATTTATTTCATCTTATATCTCATCACTTTAACAACCTCCTAACATTTTTTTCTCTGATATCTTATAAATATTATCTCGTTAACTTATTCATTAACATTAAGTATCATATATTTTTCCATATTTTTAATTCATTTTTTTTAAAATTTATATATTAAATTACATCTCATCACTTTAACAACCTTCTCAGATAACTTTATTATGATGATGATGATGATGATGACGATGATGGTTAACGTCCACTGAGACCAAATTTTGGTCTATCGGACCTAAAGAAACGAATTATTTAGTTTGATTTAAGATTATATTCCTATGCTCAAAAAGTTTGGAGAGAAACCTCTCAAGTTCACTATAATTTTGACATCGTAAAAGGCTAGGAAAGTGAATATTGCAACAAAGATTATGAAACTGAGATCTAATGTGGCTGTACATGGGGCACTCTAAATGTTATATCTTGTGTTTTATAAATGTTATCTCTTCAGCTTATTCATTAACATTAAGTATCATATATTTTTCTCATTTTTTTAATTCATTTTTTAAAGTCTATATATTAAATTTCAGTGAATGGGTTTCCTTCTTTTCTTGTGTTAATTTTCTTTTATAATTAAATTAATTTTTTTTATTTTTTTTTATTTTTCATGGTCTTCTTTATAAAAATGGTTATTTTTTTTTTTTTATAAAATTAAACTTTTCAATTTTATAACCATGTGAATCTAGTTATATATAAGATATCATTTTTGGGATTCAAGTATAGGGGGTCTACGCAGTGCATTATATTAGATATCATTTTTGGGATTCAGCTGCGTTAAGTAAGTCATTCACGTATGACCATTTCCATGAGAGGTAGTCGTAAGTGACTAATTTCTCATGATTTGAATAGTTCACTTAGCACTCATTGCATCGGGTGATGCTCACAGGAGTGAAGAAGTGGGATTGAAACTGGTGAAATAAATCACATAGCATCAATCATCACTTCTGGGGCTTGCACCCGATAACCATGACTTCCGGGGAGGTCACCCATCCCAGATCTCCTCTGGCTCAAGCGCGCTTAACTGTGGAGTTTTCCCCGCAATCAAGCCCACTTAGCTTGCTACCCCATTTGCAAAACCTTAGCAAGTATTGTGCCTCATGAACCATTTAGATCCCTTCACTCTTTTTGAATTTAAGTATAGGGGGTGTACGCAGTGCATTATATTAGATATCATTTTTGGGATTCAACTGCGTTAAGTAAGTCATTCACGTATGACCATTTCCACGAGAGGTAGTCGTAAGTGACTAATTTCTCATGATTTGAATAGTTCACTTAGCACTCTAGTTATATATATTTTTGTCAAATTAATTTTTTAATCAAAATCTAGTTATATGATGTTTTTTGGGGTGAAATTTAAATTTCAAATCCAGAAAATTATTACTTAGAAAAAATTCAATGTTTTAACTTACAACAAAATTATATAATATTAATATATAAAATTTACAATTTTATTAACCTAAAATAATTCTTAATAAATTTTATTTAAAATAAATTTTTTCTCTTCACATTATATTAAATAATAAAAATATCGTATTCCTGATGGTATCACCATAATATTTGAGGGGCCTAGGGGAATGTGCCCACCACCTTGCCCGCCTAATCGTGAGTAAATGAGGATGGTGCGATGCATCCTTGGTACACTGCGCATGCAACCACCCAGATGGAGTTAATTACAGGAGAAAAGCTATGGTTTTTTGTTTGTGTTTTGGTGGTGAGGTTGAAGGGTTGTTGCAGGAGTGAGGTTGAGGTTTTGTCCTCTCTACTACCTATGCCCTCAAACGATAATGGTGTTGTGTAATCTTGGTATAGTCTCGATCTTGGAGCATGTTTGGAGAAGAGTGGTTCTTGCCTGGAATTAGAGAAGCAAAGGAGGATAGGTATTTCAAGTGGCAAGAGAGGAAACTGGGTGTTGAAGGCTATTGGGTGACATAAATCTACTGTGGTTGGGGTGTTGCAACCTTGATAGCTTGGTGATAAGTGGTGGGAGAGCAATTCACAGTGAAAGTTGGGCAAGTGGAGAAGAGGGAATCATTTCACTTGCAGAGAAAAAAATCAGTGGGTGACTCTTGATTTTGCTTGTGGAGATCAAAAATGGCCTCAGATTGAGCTCCCGATCACTGGTGAGCTGGTATTGTCACATCACCTTCATACTTTTATTCTCTTCATTTTGTGTAGTAATGTGAGTTTAGGATTGGGGTTTCGGCAAAGCACTTATTTTATTCAAACTATGGACTCCTCTTTTTGATACAAAAAGGGAAAGGCTAGGGGAGATTCCTGTATGGGTGTGCCTCCCATCTCTTGCCCCACAGTTGTGGTCTATGGATGTCTTCCAGGCTATCAGGAACATCCTGGGAACCTTCCTGGAAGTGGATATGTCCTTCCAAGTTTCCATGGAACGAAAGGTGGCATGCATTCTCGTTAAGTTGGATTCGAGGGAGGGGTTGGTGGAAAAGCTCCAGATTCAGGTGGATGGTTACTCTGTTACTCAGGATTTGGACTATGAACAACTGCCTTATCACTGCCATTGTTGCCACAAACATGTCCATCTAGTCAGGGCCCTTTAGGCTTCAGACGCAGGAGGAGAAATCAGGTGGAACTAGTTCAAGATTTTCAGGAACTAAATGAAGATGTTGAAATGTTTCAGAATGTTGGTTAGGGGGACAATCAACTAGGGGATCAGGATCGGGAAGGGGTCATGGATGAACAAGGATCTTCTCCTGTGACTGTTGTAGGCTCTGCATCTGTACCCGAGCAGGTCGCTATGGATGAGGATTTATCTCTTCCTGCAGGTACTGTATTTTCCCTTCCTCCCTCTCTTTCGTTTCTTAGTATGCCTCTTGTGAATCCTTGTTCGGGGCCTAGTCCCTCCAGGCTCCCCAATGAGCTTTTCTCTACTCAATGTGATATCTTTGTGGCGCTTGATAGCATTATCACCTCTATTCCAGTTTTAAACCTCTCTGGCTCCTGTGGCATTATCCTCTGGTGTCCCCTACCCTGAAAAATCCTCTTATAATATTCACCCCCGAGAGAAAAGATACCATCCAGATGATCCTGTGGGTGGTCTCGGCTTTCTGAATGATTTTGGGGGTCCTCCAAAGACTAGGGGTAGAAAATTGAACCTCTCCAAGGCTCAGTTAAAAGAAAAACTTGATATTGCTGATGGCAAACAACTCTCCCTAAAAGGGTCGCTTAGAGCAACATTGACCCCTTTGCCTATTTCCAAATGATTTGCTTGTCCTTCAATTGCAGAGGGCTAGCCAATGCCTGAAAAGAGCTGGCACTCAAACATCTCTTCATGAAATCGGTCTGTGATGTAATTATGCTCCAAGAGACCTTGTGTTCAGGGGTCTCTGCTATGAATATTCTGGGGCACATGATGCCTGGTTGGTCTTTTGTGGCTTTGGATGCCTGTGGGCGATCTTATGGTGGGTATAAAAGAAAGCATCTTGAAACTTTTAAATTCTTGGGGTTCTGAGCAACTGCTTGGAGTGGGGGTGTATTCTTCTGAATTATGTTAAAATCTAACTTTTGTAAACATATATGGACCCTGTCATAGTCGCATTCCTTTTTGGAATATTTTTTTCTCTAAATCATTGATTAAGTGTCTGAATCTTGTGATGGGTGGAGATCTAAATGTTTCCCTTGGAGTATCTGAATCCTGGGGGCCAAATGCTATAGTGGACCCATTGGCAGGTTTCTTTTTAGACAAGATTCGTATGGTGGGTTCATAGATGTGGACCCACTAAAATTAAAACCTTCCTGGAGAAATAGGAGGGCGGGGGAGGCTAGAGTGGCTAAATGACTAGATCATTTTCTGATCAAAGAAGATTTGGCAACTCATACTCCTTTTTTTCTGCCAATGGATTGGTAATGGAGGTGAATCAGACCATTTCTCGATCTTCTTGGAATTAAAAGGGGCCAGTAGGAAGCCTGGTGCACCCTTTAAGTTCAACTCCTTTTGGCTAAATGATTTATCATATAACAAATTAGTTCAAGAAAGTTGGAACTCTGAGTTGGAAATCGTGGGTCTTTCACTTGCCCAAATCTTCATGGAAAAACTTAAAAGACTGAAACATTCTATGATTCTTTGGGCAAAGGAAAAAGTGCTCAGGGACGAAGAATCTCTAAACCTTATTAAAAAGGAGCTAGAGGACCTTGAAAGCCTAGATAGTGATGGATATGAAACAAAAGAAAAAAAGGAAAAAAATATGGCTTTAGAAGGGGAAAGGCATAAGATCTTAAAGGAGATTGAAGAAAAATGGAGATTAAAAGGTAGAGCAATGGTGCTAAATGCAGGTGATGAAAAATCTAAGTTCTTTCAGAATTATGCCAAGGGTAATAAAATCTCAAAATCTATCTAGGAGTTGGAAAATGAAGAGGGGGTTTCAGCGTCCTCTTTTAGTGAATTGGATGGAATGGGGGTAAACCATTTAAATCCCTTTTCAAAGCTCCCCAGGAAGCCTCGATTGTTGAAGTCATCCAGGTGGCTCAAGTGTTCCCGAGATTCATTGATGAGGAGGCAAATGAATTGCTAATGGCCCCAGTATCAAAGGGGGAAGTGGAAGGAGTGCTCCTTTCCATGAAAAAGGAAAAAAGTCAGGGTCTTGATGGCTATACAGTGGAATTCTTTCAACATTTTTTTGAGCTATTGGGGGAGGATCTGGTGGGACTGGTGGAAGAGTCTAGGAGCAAAGGGTTTGTTCATGATCCTCTAAATTCTACTTTTATTGCACTAATCCCTAAGACTAATTGCCCTAAATGTTTTGATGATTTTAGACCTATTTCCCTATGCAATTGTATATATAAAATTATTGCTAAAACCATTGCTAGGTGCCTCAAACCTATTCTTTCAATCAACATATCTCAAGATCAGTTTGGGTTTCTTGAAGGGAGACATATTCATGAAGCTATTGGGGTGGCATAAGAAACGTTCCACAATATAAAAAAAGAACAAAAAAGGAATGATTGTGAATATTGACCTCTCAAAGGCTTATGACAAGATTAGCTAGATTTATCTTCGCCTTTTGATGACCCACCTGGGTTTCAACATTGAATTCATAAATTGGGTTATGAGTTGTTTAACAAATGTAAGTTTTTTTATCCTCATCAATGGAGTTGCCTCCCAGTTCTTTTCTAGTCAGAGGGGTCTTTGTTAGGGGTGCCCCCTTTCTCCTCTTCCTTTTCTTTTTGTAGCTGAGGGTTTGAAAAAATTGATTCACCATGTCATCAGAAGGGGCGAATACAAATGCATCGAAATTGCTATAAATCTCCATATGACACATCTTCTCTTTGTGGATGACATCTTACTCTTCTATGATGGATCAATGGGTGATCTTGAAAAGTTGCATTCCAATCCGAATCTTTTCTGAAAATCAACTGGGATGAGTATAAGTTCTCACAAATCATCATTTTCCCACCATGGCCTCTTTGGGGTGGAGCTTAATAGAGTACTTGCTATCTTTCTATTCGAAGTCAAAACCTTTATGGACAGCCTCAAATACTTGGGATTTTAGTTGAAGCCAGATTCATATAAAGCCTTAGACTGGAAATGGTTGGTCTAAAAAATCGAGAAGAGGGTTAAGCATTGGAGCTTCAAATGGTTATCTCGAGCTGGCCGCTTGGTTCTTATCAAATCAGTGCTACAAGCTATCCCTTTTTACTGGATTGATCTATCATGGGTTATGAAAGGCATCCTTTCACAAATCAGAGAGATCTATGGTCATTTTCAGTGGGTGGTTGCAAAGGATGAAGAGGTCCTTCCATGGGTAGCATGAGAGAAAATTTCTTGCCCAAAAGGCAAAGGGTGCTAAGACATTAATGATCTCCCATGTTTTTTTCGATCCTTGGCTGTAAATTCTGGTTGGAACCTTCTAACAAAGGATAGTCTATGGACTTCAGTGATAAAGAGGAAATATATTGATCCACTGGATGTGATGGACTGGATGAGGTCTCGGGAAAGAAATACTGGAAACTCATCGATCATCTGGAAGGCAACATTGGATTCTTTTAACATTATTAGGGATGGTCTTTCCTTGCTGGTTGGTAATGGTTCTAGTGTCCAGGTGGGCGTGGATCCATGGGTTGGCTGCAATGAGTCTTTCATCCTTCCAAGAGTGTTAAGGGTTTTTCTTGCAGCAAGGGGAATTTACACTTTAAATAAAATTTCAAATGAGACCACTACTTCCTTATGGTTTCAAGGGTGGTAGAGTGTTGAGGACTTAACTCTTGAACCCAGGTGGGTGGACATTTGGAAGAATTACTTGCTTGAACTCCAACGCACAAATGTTCATATAAAAGAAAAACCTGATGTGCTGGTTTTGGTTTTCTCTCCAAGTGGTTCTTATGCTCCAAAGTTCGGCTATGGTCTACAAATGAACAGGAGGTTTGGAGACCCGAGAAAATGGTGGTTCAAGTCCTTGTGGAAACTCAGTTGCCCGACAAAATCCAGGATTTTTTTCTGGTGTATTATGCGGAACAAAATCCCCTCCTGGGACAATCTACAAAAAAGGAACAAGCATGGGCTGGGAAGATGCCCTCTTTAAAAAGCCAGTGATGAATCCTCTACTCATTTATTTCTCTTATGTCCAGTTACAAAAAGTATTTGGGGGTTCTTTTTAAAAAATGTGGGTTTGTCTTCTCAATGGGATGGGATCTCTTTGGAGGATGCTTGGCATCAGTGGTGGTCTGGGGTTTCAGATCCTCACTTCAGAAACATTCCCCCAATTATTTGTTGGGGGGTCTGGTTGGCCCGAAACCATAGTATTTTTTAGGACAAGGCTCATGATCCATTCCTTACTGCATCTCAAGCGGTTTTCATTTTTGCTTTGATTCCTTATATCGTTCCTACCTTGCCAGCTTAGCCTGTATAGGTTGAATTCATCAGGCCTGGCATCCCTTGGGCCTATTTCGATGGGGATTCAGATGCACAGGGTGTTTGTGGGGTTGGGATCATCATCCATTTAAGTAAAAATTTTTCCCTCAAAGCATCTGTGGGACTTGGTTCTGGGACTAATAACTATGCTGAACTAAAATCTTTGAAGCTTCTTTTGTGCTGGTTAAGGCAACTGGATATTGGTTCAACTCAGATTTTTGGTGACTCCATGAATGTGATTAAATGGACAAAAAATGAGCAGAGATGTCAAAATCTAATTTTGATTCCTATTTTAGATGATATCCTTTACATCAAATCAATTTTTCTTGACATTTATTTCTCACATTTACAGGGAAAGAAATATGGAAGCCGACAGTTTTTCTAAAAAAGGTCTTCAGCAAGCTCCAGACTCTTGGCATATAATTTCAATGGACCATGGGTGGGTTACTGAGACAAACCAACCTCCTTTCCTCTAAATTTTTTTTGTACATTTTGTTTTATGTTTTGGAGGTTTTGTGGCTTATGGGATTGTTTTCACAGTTTGTTTTTGTTATCCCCTTTACTGTTGTAACAGACTCTACATTTTTGTCTCAAGTTTTTGGATATTTCAGGTTGTTTTCTCTGTATGTACGGAGAGACCCAGTTTCTCTATGATAGTTGATATTCTCTTGCAGTTTGTGAACTTCTTGTATTGAGAAAAGAGTTGTTTTTTCTCTTTGCCTCAATACGTTGTGCTACACTTTCTAATCAGGGTGAACACATAGTTTTGGATATGAATTCTTTATTGCATCCACTATGTAACTTTTTGTTTTCTTCATAAAGAGTTTGATTTTTCTTCGGAAAAGAAAAATGTGAGTGTTAGGCCCCTATACTACTAGTGTAACCCCTTATTGTTATTATTACAACCCACTTATTATATTGATGTACCCATGTAGTGCCTATATTGTTACTATTGTGCCCCTTAGAAGCCCACTATTGTTATTATTGTGCCCTTACTTTATTATTGTTATGTCGGCTCTAATTATGTTATGACCCCTTAGACTCCTATATATAGAAAGGAGGTCTGTTCATTTGTATCATCCAAGAATTGTTCATTTATGTAATGTAAAGGAGGTTGCCCCCTCGAAGAGGTTGAATTCTAAGGCATTGATCTATCTTTTCTATCTTTTCTTGAGCTGGTTTCATAACATTTGGTATCAGAGCTTTGGATTCTAGGGTTTTGCTGCTCCAAACAGGTCATCGTGGAATTTTCACTATAACTTTTTTTCTGTGATGTTTCAGAAGTCGCAAAAAAACCCATTTGAGAAGGAATCACGCTGAACCTTGGGTCCAAATTTCAGAGCTTTTCGCGCGATATTTGCAGAGATATGATCTGAGGAAGTTGGTCTTCTTGCAGACTCTTGAATTACATTCAAAACAGGTGACCTGGGGAAAATCGTCATAAATTTCTCTCTGGGGATCGGATTGAAATTTCATAAGAAGGTACAGAAAGAGGACAGACTGTAGTTTCTTGTGTGCATTTTTCAGATCCAAAGGTTGAAACAGTGACTCGTGGCACGTCGTATAAGTTCGATCTACTGAACTAGTCTATAATCAGGTCATCTTGGGAGATTATGCATAACTCTTTCTTGGAGAATCCAATTCGGGTCAGACTGGTGGCATTGGAAAGACGACACAGAGGGCTACTACAGGTCACAATTTTAGAACTTAAAGATCCGAAAATATAGAGTTACAGTCATTTCAAGGTCGAGCTCCTAAAATCAAGAAAAAAGCAAGATGAGGAAGTTTGATGGCAAGGATCTGGTAAATTGGATACTTCAGATGGAGCAATATTTTGATCTACATGGTGTACAACTGTTACAAAAGGTATGTATTGCATCTTCATATTAAGAACCAGATCAATTTTTATGGTACAAAGGGCTTTGTTCTCATAAAAAACTTGTTACGTGGTCAATTTTCACGGAGGAAATGATAGCACATTATGAGGATACAAAGAGCAACACCTTCTTTAAAGCAACACCACAACAATTGGAAAGAGTAAAAGGGCTTTGTGACATAGTGGAAAGCAAAATTATGGAAACCAGGAAGTGTACCCCTCACAACTATAAAGATGGAAGTGTTGTTTCTCCTAGCCTTCCACAACCTACAAGGGTTACACCACAACAATTGGAAGAAAAAAGAGAAAAAGGGCTTTGTTACAATTGTGATAGAAAATGCACTAAAGGTCATAAGTGTGCTGAGAAGAAATTATTTTACATAGAATATGAAGAGGAGGAAGAAAAGGATCAAGAAACAACAAAAGAAGAAGATATACGCTAGGACCTCACCCCAGAGAAAGAAGAAATGAATCAGACCATATCATGTAAAGCATTGGCAAGAATTACCACTCCTCAAACCATCAGATAGAAAGACATATCAAGAAGAAAAATGTTCAAGAAGTGAAAGATCACATCGAGCATCAAGAAATGAATCCGACAATATCTTGTAGAGGATTGGAAGAAATTACCACTCCTCAAACTCTAGAGATAGAAGGACATATCAAGAAGAAAAAGGTTCAAGCAATGAAAGATCACATCGAGCATCAACAACAAGTTCTCCAACTTTTAAAGGATAACACCACTTCGGTGCAAAATCAAACGAAACAACAGGTAGATCAACATTGTAGTGAAAAAAATTTTGATGTAGGTGATTGGATATTTTTATTGCTACATCTCAAGCAAGCTATTTATGAGAAGGAAATGTTGGCAATACTACATGCGCTTAAAAAATGGCGACCTTACCGAATGGGAAGACTCTTCAAGGATGAGGATGTGGAAGCATTGTTTTGTGCTATTTCTATTATCCAACCACATTGGATAAACAAAGCAAGGGATGAATGGAAGAAGGACAAAGAAGTATGGCCACTTATTCAAAATTTTCAAAAGATCCCAATTCAAACAATATTTCCAGAAATTGAAGAGGAAGGAAAAATCATATTGGAACCTGGAGCAGTCACAGAAACAAGAACCCGACAGCTACGAAATCAATCAATTTCAGAGTATCTCATCAAGTGGAAGAACTTACCTGCTAAAGATTCCACATGGGGAGGACAAGAATTTTATACAGAAGCATCAAGAACTACTCAAGCGTTGAGGACAACGCTTTTTGAAGGAGAGAGGCATGTTAGGCCCCTATACTACTAGTGTAACCCCTTATTGTTATTAGTACAACCCACTTATTATATTGATGTACCCATGTAGTGCCCATATTGTTACTATTGTGCCCCTTAGAAGCCCACTATTGTTATTATTGTGCCCTTAATTTATTATTGTTATGTCGGCTCTGATTATGTTATGACCCCTTAGACTCCTATATATAGAAAGGAGGTCTGTTCATTTGTATCATCCAAGAATTGTTCATTTATGTAATGTAAAGGAGGTTGCCCCCTCGAAGAGGCTGAATTCTAAGGCGTTGATCTATATTTTCTATCTTTTCTTGAGCTGGTTTCATAACAGTGAGTTCAAGATGTGATAGTTCTAATATTGTTGTGGTCTATACACTCTTGTTGAGTCTAGGGTTTGGTCTAGTTTGGGGAGGGAACCTCGAGTTTGGATTAATTTTGGGCAAAGGAAATCAGATGTTGAGTTTGTGGCAAGTTAACCTTCTTGCATTGGTGCAATTACCATCTAATGGGTATGCTATGGGGTTTTAGTTTACTATCTATCTTTTAGCCTTGGAAAATGTTGGTCTCTCAGGGAGTTGTTCAAGTCTTAGATTGCGTGCACACATGGATTCTAAGTATGGTAGTTTACAGTCTATGCCCAATGACAGTGTGGGTGTATGGCTAGTCATAGTTCATGTTTGGGTTCTATTTGGGATCTTCTCTTGTCACTTGGTTTTGGTCAATTTGGTTTTTTTTAAGTGTTATCCACTCTTTTCCGCCATGCCACCAAGACAACATGTGCGGTGTAGAAGGGGGGGGTGGCAACAATAGTCCACCAGGTCAACGAGGGGCTTGGCTCTTTGCTCAGGACTCCGCCGACACATATTTCAATGCATTTCCTTCAGAGATAAGGAGATAAATTAGGAAGATGGAAACTCAAGCAGAAGCAGAGAGACAACCTATCTCTGATTTGGAGATCATGGACAAGGTTTCTTGTTGGGTGTCAGACCCTGGGCATACTAGGGGATGGAAGAAATAATATCTAAATTCTATGGTAGATGAAGACTCTGCTTGACCTAGTTTTGAAGGATAAACATGTATAATGCTACATCGTATTTGCATCACTGGAGGACATCAAGAGGATGTTACGGAACCAAGACTTCACTATGGACAAGATTGATTCAAGGCTGGATCACGTGGAAGGACATTTATAATGCCACTCAAAAAATGATGTTACTCCTCGATCGAGTGTTGAGGATCCTACACCTATCTCTTCCTATAATTTTTCATGATTATCTCTGCTAACTATGGATGATATTTTGATATGTTTTGTAATATTATATCAACGATATGGCTATTAGGCTTGGATGACCAACTGGAGGTGTTATTGTGTTTTGTATCTTTTTGTAAATTGGGATTAGTTGAAAATTTGAATCACCCAGTTACTTTGGGAGTTAACAATGGTATCCCTAATGATCTAAACAGTGCCAACTATGTAATACTAATATTTGTATATTAATACAAAGTTTTTAAATTTACAAATAATAATAATAATAATATCATAAATATGTAAATTATAGTTTTATCTATTTTTTTGTTTATGAGGAGGTATGACAATTAATGATCAACATATTATGGAGTATTATGTAAACCATGAAATTCAAGATTGAAATCTTCAATGAATCAAGAAAAAAAAAATACTTTATCTACTTTCTAGTTCTTTTTCCTCTTTTAACATTCTTAAAATATTTAAGATTTATTATATAATTCAATTTATTTTTATTTTTATAATATATTTAAATTTTATAATTTTTAATTACTTTCATAATTCATTATATATATGTTACCAAATAAGGATTATACATTGTAATTTGTACTCATTTTAATATTAATTTCCATAATTGCCAACCAATTTTTCACAACCTTCGTAAATTTTCTGAAAATGTTATATGAAACTATAATTTCATATAATTTTAATATGGAATGAGCAAAAGTGTTTTGAATTTTTTTAAAATTATATATATTTATTTTATAATTAGATAATTAAAGTGATGGTTTAAAAGGAATTATTATTTATTTATTTTTTATTAAAAAATAAAATTCAAATAATATTATAGAAATGTTAGTTAAAAAATAAAATTCAAATAAAATTATGAAAATGAAATTTTTTTGTTTATTAATTTTATAATTATTTATGTTACGTATGCATATCAACACGGTAGTTACTTACCATTGGAATTCACAAGCGACATTTTATTTTTCTGGACAATAAATTCAATGTCAAGATTATAGGTGGAGTAAATTGAGATTAATAAAGATGAATTAATAGTTGCAATAGTAATGTTCCAGTGGGACAATTGTCTCACTCAATTGGTGATCAAAGTAATGTGAAATCTGTGAAAATTAAGAGATCCAAGGTTCAAATCCCCTAGTTGTGACTCAATTTACAAAGAGGGGGACAAATCGTAGACCCCCAAATGTTTACTAGTAGTTACACGTCAGCTGAGTTGTTGGGTTCCTTTGGGATACAAAAAATAAAATAGTTGCAATAGTAATTAAGTTCAAAGTAATTGAAAATTCATTGATAGAAATGTTTAATGGTGAAAAATTAATGGTGGAAACCCTATACTCTCTATATACATTAGGTCTTCCCTATTACTTAGGTAATTGATATTGACTTAAGATAGTTGATCAATGCCATTTACAAGGGATTTCATAATATTTTAGCACTTATAAATACAACTTCAACAAACATATTATAAATTCTATAATATTTCCTTACTTTCAAATAAAAATTAGAATTCTCAACCTTCTTCACCAAGTCACTCCATTGTTCCCCATCAGTACACAAATTTACGACTAACTCCTCTATTTGTTCCAAATGTTATAAGTACTCTTGAAGGGTTAGAGTCCTGGCATAACCCTCATGATGAAGGTATCCAAGCTCAATATTGCAACTGCGTTTAGGCATATGAATAAAAAACACAAGTTTGGCATTCAGGCTTGATTGCATTAAAATCGTTATTTGTTCTAAACAAAATATCCATGTGAGGCCACATACCATATAAATGCCACAAGTATACTAGTCCACACTTAATTTTGCCACATCAATAGCATGATTAGGAGAAAAAGTGACTCCAGGTGCAATCGTTATGGCTGTCTTACAACCCATCCCATCTTAAACAATTTTCACCACTCTTTCCAAATTAAGGTTCTCTCCCAAGATGTTGGAAACATGGACTACATCTAGAATTTTGAATCTTAGTGGATAAAATCCCACCAATAGATTCCAAGATTGAGTTAAAGTTCTCATTCACCTTCCAAAATTGAGAGGGGGGGCTCTTTGCTCTACTAGTTTAACCCATAGATCAACATTTACTTCATGATAAACCAGATGAACAATCACTTCATCTCTTTTTGTTCTAGCTAAATTATTAGAATAGTATGCTAGAAACCTTAACCTAGATGGTCTTGAAACTAAGTATAAACAAATATTTGAAAGGAAATTAGGCTGACATGGAAACGTGTTCATTAAACTTAAAAGGAAAAATGTATATAAAGCAAGAACCAACTTATCCATTTAATAAACAACAAAATTTACAAAGTAATTATTAGGAGAAAATAACAATGTTTGATTTTATTCCAATGGGAAAAGAAATAAACTTGTGATAAAACACCTAAAGAAATTTGGTTGCAGGAAGTGGGATTAAAATCTCTCCGTGGGAGGATATTTTTACTTCCATGTATGCTCAATATCCAAATCTAGTGTGCAAGACAACAACTTTATTTGTGCATGGCCATTATGAAAAGAAAGCAAGTAGCAAGAGGGAGGTAAAATATGGGAATGAATGGATCTGAATAAAACCTATTTATCTCTTAGATGGAATTTTAATAGTGTAACTTTTCTCTTTTTTCTCTCTAAATAATGCAACCCCATGGATTATTTATATATATAGAAAATGGAACCCCAACCCTAAACTAGTTTTCATATGAATTATCCTCATTCATTCATTAGAATCCACAAGAATAATGGTGATTAAGGAAGTCTATGCAATTAATATCTATGTAGACAAGGATTCCAAACTAGTCTACATGTACCCATTATGCCATCTAAACAAGCACAATGCATTTATGAGCCACAAACTATTCATTTTTTTAGTTTATAGAGATTACATAGATCTCAAGGGATTTCTCACATGAGTGGCAAAAGTAATAAAGGATAAGTCACACCACCCTATAGATAATAAATTATAGTTGACTAGTATTAGAGAGCTACAAAATATCCATGTTATGTCATGATGGGTTAGATTATGGAGGTTGTACAGATATTAGTGATGTTTTTGGTACAACCAATCAAATGTCATAGATGAGTGAAATTAGGTTAATAATATCTGCCCCTTGAAGTGAGGTTAGGAGTAGTTGGTATATCCAAAATAAATCATGTTTTTCTTAATCAAATATTATAATAGGAATAACTAGACAAGGAAAAGAGAAACCAAAGAGGAATTACCACTCAAAATGAAGCAATAAAGTCCACTTGCAAGACAATCAAAGGTGAGGTGATGTATAGATCTAATCTCAGTATAAACAAAGTGAACATTCTCATGCTCATGAAGATCTCATATCTAAGAACAATAAGATATTATTAAAAATATGGGACAAAAGAAGGAAACTCCAATAGATGGTAAAGAAAAAGCTCCAATAGAATATGGAATTATTAGAAATAATGAAGTTTTGGGAAAATAAAGAAATTCCTCTCCCTATTTATGAAACAAGGAAATTCTAAAACACCCTCATTATTGGTAATATGATTTTTTTAGTGGTCAAGTAGCTCCTCTCCCTATTGGTTATTCAACAAAATTATAATAGACTATCATTTTTGGGTTTCTTATCTTTATAGCTAGTTACAAGACCTAGAACCATGTAATTACTATACAATCAAGATATATCTGAATAGTGAATGTTTATTCCTATCTAAACATAGATGAAGAAACAATGGTGCTTATGGGGATGGAGAACTATAGCAAGAGTGTCTTGGTGAGGGTGGGAACTTGGACATGCAGAGAGATAGCTACAAGAAATATTATAATGATATTCTCATAAAAAATGTCGATATATAACTAAACATATCCCAGAGAGATTGGACTAGTGCTAGAATACTATAACCAACATCGGTTGGATGATGTAAATCGCTATCTAAAGGAAAGATACCATCGAAGGGCTCAAAATGTAACCTACCCACCATTTGGTACCCCCAATAATATGCGTTCTTGAACCAATTCAAACCTATAATACCATTTAAAATTATACATGACACATGCAATGGAATGAAGCTCATGTAATAATCAATAAGCACATGAATAATTATAGGCCGATGCATAAATTCAAGAATACATGAATGAATCATATTATCATGTAAGATAGAACATTAAAAGTAGTTAACATAGTGGAATGATAATTCAAAGAAAATAAATAACTTATATTTATGAAAGTTTCACACCAACTAGTTGTAGATGTCAAATATTCCAACCAATATTATACCTTACAACTTTAGCTTTCCCAATAACAGATCATCCTTGAGATAATACTATGAATCCATAAATATAGGTGCCTAGGTTGACTCTAATATCTCACATATATTTAAGCATTCCTGTCGTCATAGTCTACTCAATCACATAATAATCATACAACACCCAAAGAAAGGAATCCACTTTTCTTGAATGCAATCCCTTAAGCTATTTTAAATTATTTCTAGGGCTTCAGTACAAATTGGCTAGGATATCTCAATTTTATAAGCTCTAGATATACTCATATATGTGTTGAATTTTCACGACTCTAGTGTCTAGGATATAATCTTAAAATCTCCAATGCTACCAAACGAAGAATCTCAACAAAAGCTACTTTGTACAGCGGAACAATATAATGCAGTAAATCAATCACGTGCACAATAGGAACAGTAAAAACAATATATGTAACCGAACTTCATTATATTATCAACATATAATACAACAGTCTATGGATCCCATACAAGGGATAATGGCCCTCAAATATCCACAAGTACAAGTATACAAGATATAATGACAATCTTGCTGCTTTAGTGCACAATCACAACCTATATGTCTTATCTCGTCCTATCGGTCATTTGCTTCTGACCATATCTCTAACTACCCCTTAGTCCATCAAGAAAAAACACATAGAGACTCCAAGAGGGCTGCCACTTATCACTGCTACAAGTCACTTATGCTACAATGAACACAGGATCATCAATCTGCTCCTCTAGGCTAGCCAATACCTAAGCACCAATATGATTTCTTAGTAGCTTCTTTCATCCATCAAAGAGATACACATAGGCTCCAAAAATTCACCCAACTTCAGATGTCAAACTCCCTTTATGACTGCTTTTCAAGGGCTACTTTTGAAACCAACATGTTTCCCTCCAACACACCAAAGATTCCCAATACAACTATCAAACTTCATTGTAGAATCTACCCACTAGTTAGGGTTTCTAACCTCCATGTCAACCCTTCCTCATTGGCTTCTACAGGCTGTGAAAAAAACCTGTCCACACTTGGAATGATCCACCTAACATCCACTCACACAAACAAATCACATACCTGACATACCTCTCTTTTGAACTGTTGTAGCATCTGTTGTCTTGGATCCTCCTGATTAGGGAAATTTACACTCTGCAACAACCTTACCAAACCTATCTAAACAACCTCTTACTAATTATGACCTCCCTCCATGAATTTATGTCCAAAATCGCTATAGGATAGGGCTACAACCAACCCTCAAACAAGCCCAAAACTCCTCCCTTTACACCTTGCGCCTGGATGTGAAAACTAAAACACCTGCGGCTCTCTTGTACATGACATTTTACGCCTGTGGCCTTCCCACAAATTATAGCTAGGGCTATGGCATAGCAAGGAGAGAAGAACCACACCCAAACACACCTCAAAATATTCCTAAAATCACCTTCTGTCTGTGGCCTCATCTTAAGGTAAACTCAGATCTGTGGTAGGAAGAGAATCATTCTAAACATAGCCTTCTTCCTCCACACTTTATCTCCTCCAATAAGTAGCTTCCTCAGATGTGTTTACAAAAAGATATATGCACATTTGGATGGTCTAAAATGAATCTCAACACCTCTAATTTATACTAAAAAATAGGGCTCAACGAATTACCTAAGTGACGTGTCGATCAGACACAACCATCTCAAGGCTACATGAATTGTATGTCCAAAAACCCATTACTAACTTAAAAAATTCATAACTCATCATGGACAACTCGGAATTCAATGATTTTCATTGTTTTGGTTTCTCCTCAACATCCTCTATCATCTCCATCCATCACGTGTCTAAAATTATCCATGGTTTTGTCCCAAACATAAGTGGGTGTAGAACCCCAACCTTGGGTTCCAAGCCCACAATGACTTATTGTGGTGCTCCAACCTCCAAACCCTGAACCCTAGGGCTTGGAGTACCTCCCAAGTTATAAAAAATCAACACTATGATCATTTTCCTTCAAAATTCTAATGCTTCCCATGCACTCAAGCATCCTTACTTTGCTAGGAAAATAACTTATCCTCTCATACAACTAAGCAAAAAGGCTCTCCATAATAGAAATATTCTCCACTTTCAAAGAAGAAATAGAAAGAAAGAATGAATAATCCCCCCACTCGGGAACCATTTAAAATATGTCTAACATATGAATTCTCATAATGTGTCATGTAGCTCCCCCAAGAAGTTCATGTAACTCCCTTTTCCCAACTTTAATAAAATATTATAATTTTGGTCTAACTTCTTATCCCCACCCTCTCTTATGTAACTGTAGCCCCCCCATGACTTTTTCATTGTCTATTTGTAACCAAATGATGTATTAGTTTTTTGGGAATATTTTGATGTATTTTGTATTTTTGTTTTATAATGATGAGAAAGAATGGGTCCCAAATGAAACACTTGACACATGAAATGAATAATATGACATGCAAGAACTCATGGAAAAAAATCCAACAGTACAAATGGTGGAAAAAAAAAGGACTATATGGGCTCTCATACTAGTCAAATGAAATTTTTTAGAAAAGGGCTCATAGGTAAAGTTCCTATTCATAAGGAACAAATAAGATGATGTGGAAATTATCTAGGAAAAAAATACAACTATATAGATAACACATAAACCATGGCTCCTTGGTCCCATACAAGATAAACGAAAATAGAGGGAAAACCTTTAAATAGAGCTAGGCATAAACTTTGAGATGTTTTTCTAATTTTGTGTAGACCATTGTGCTCTAAAAATTTCATAGCTCATTGTGGAAAACTAGTACCATCATAATAATATTTTTCAAGCATCAAGTAAGTGGTCTTATCCTCCACTTCAATTTCATTGGTTTAATTTCCTAGATTAGGGCTAGGATAACCTATAGAAATATCATTAGGGTTTTTATTGGGTCATGGTAATTTTGAGGAATAGTGGCATGGAGGGCACAACTATTTCTCTGACAACAATGCTACTTCACAACTAGGTAGCCATGTCAAATATGCCATAATATGGGACAATTATTTTAGGGATAGTTGCATGATACCACTCAACTAGTTATAGAACATGTTTGGATCAATGCATACTAAAAGTGATCTAGCCATATGATTAAGTCACATAATGGTATATTAAAAATTGCGTGACGAACAAAATTGTAAAGAGAATGATTTTATGAAACAATTTGATAGAGGAGAATAAAACCATGTTGATATAATTGTATTTTCATAAGTTTAGATAGGTAGTAAGAGATGCCAATTCACTATAAAGAGTGAAAATTTAAGGAAACTTATGTACAAGTGGAAAGCGAGACATGATTACTATAGTATCTAGCTAGATATGGGTTATTTAAGTTCATTCAATTCCCATTGATGTGCTCCAATAAGAGGTTGTTTACATGAATTGTCAATATGTGGAATACAAATAATAAATTATTTGTGAGGGGGTAGTATGTGGAGTTGATACTACCCAATGTATATTTTCTAACTGGTCACCCCATCTAAGAAGAGATGACTAGCACAAATCACCAACTAGAGGGAATGAGGACACTTGAGCATCTAATATAGCACCACTATGCACCATAGATGACTAAGGTTGATGGGACAAATTACCAAGATGGAGGGCTATTGATGTGTCGAATGACTTTGATCAAAAGTAAGGGTTACCATTAGTGAGAAGTCCCAATTAGATCGCACACGTTTTGGAGTAGGGAACCAATTTAATTATATCCTAGAAACCATTATTACTTTGGGGATTCACCAGTTCAAGCTTAATCCACTATCCATTGTTTTTAATTTAAAGAAAGAAACAAAATTAATCTAATGTGAAAATGGATGTGGTTAGATGAAACTAACTATACCAAAAATAAAACAAAAAAACATACATGCTCCTTTCATTGAACCAATAAATAGCTCATTTAGAATAAAGATAAGAACATGAGTAAATGACCATATACCTATAGTATTCCAATACTAAAACAAGCATGTATATTTCTATGCTTACAGATTTAGATATACATTTCTCGAAGAACATAAATAAAAATTGATCCAATTTTTATAGGGAATACCAAAATTAACGATAGGAAAGGAAATGGAACACACAAAGATAAATATAGTTGAGAACATAGCAATATAGTGAAAACCCAACTTCTATTGATAACTCAGATAAAATATTACTATAGAACACAAATTGGCCAGAATGGTGGTAGCTATATTTGAAGGGAGAGATATGGCGGCTAAACACATTTGAAAAACTATCACTAGAGGCCAAAAGAATTTCATTTTAACACAAATAAAGAACCCTAGAGTTCTAACACTATAACCTTAGGATATGAAGTGCCAAAATGTTTGCAAGCCTCGAGGTGGTTTGATGGTACATCAACTTCCCAACAGTATAAATTTTGTATATAATGAAGGTTTTGGGTGCACAATAGCCTAATGGAAATGAACATATAAGTATTATAGACTTTGGTTGAGGCCAAGGCATGTCATCACAACACATAACCCCTCAAATTTCCAAAAAAACACCATATATTACCTCAAAACAACCTTGGAAGATTGGGACTTGAGAAACCATATAAAAATTTTCGAAGAAGGTAGAGAAATGTTGAGGTAGTGAAAGAGGTGGGTGGCCACTAATATCTACCTAGATCAATCCTCCCCCTTAGGAAGAAATTCTCTCCATTGCGTCAGGTTTCCTCATCATATTGAGAAAATTCTGTTGAAATTGGCTCTTGGTAAGCCACATTACTTGGTGAAGAATCTATCCCATCGTAACATATCTCCTACTATCCCTAGCCCATTGTAAAGGTAGAAGGAGGAAGTTACAATGATGACCCAACTGATGAGCCCCAAAAATGGATAATTATTTGGGCTCATTCAACCTCCTAATTTGACTTAATCCACCATTCTCATTAGTTTATTGCATGTTTTTTATTATATTGATGCTAATAGAGTGAATTTGGTTAGTCATTATGCCAACAAGTCTAATGGGTGATTTGTGTAGCCTTTTTGGTCAATTTGGAGACAAAATTGAAGGTCTTAATGAGCACTTGGCAGCCAAATTCGTGGGAGAACAAGGGAGAGGATTTGTAGGAAGGTGTCCCCTTCATTTATGGGCCCTTACCTCGAATTCTCCACCATCATATCGGAGTTCAAAGGCCACCAAATCAATTAGCACAAGGGCAGCCAAGCAAGTCAAGTAGGACTGCTGTTAACTACAAGTTTTGGGCAGCCGAGTCCCTAAATTTTAGGAGGACTGTTGGGGTCCTCAATTTGTATAAATAAGAAGGCTTAGGGCCTCATTTTGGTTAGCTAGTGGTTAGTCATTTTGTAGCTGGTAGTTAGTCATTTCATAGTCTTTTTGTAGTCATTTTGCAGTTTGATTTTTAGGCAATAGATTAGCTTTGCTTTCAGCTCATTCTCAAGCTCTCCTTGTGGACAGTTTTGATGTAACTCTTCATTTCTTGATCAATAAAGATGAATCCAGCTTTGCACCAGCAATAAATCTCTCTTAGGAGGGGTTGGGCCCATCTCAAGCGCCCAATACCTCCTTTGTTTATCTTTATGTGTGTTTGCTGCGTTCTTAAAATAAAATCTGCTCTTTAAATTTAAGTCTTGCTTTGTTATTTAGGTTTCTCTTGATGGTTAAAGTAGCTTTTTATATTTAGAATAGGTTGGTAGGAGTTAGTCATGCATTCAGATCTTTTGGAATGTTCTTGCTCACATGTTGTACGTGGTTCTTGTTATAAATAAAGCTGCTGTCCATTCTTTTTACTGTTAGCTAGGTCATATTAGGGTAGCATAACTAGATCTTTGTTTTCTTGCATGTCTTTGTTTGTTCAGTTTGAAAAACCACTTGCAGAGTACCTTTTATCCTTCTATATCTACCCATAATCCATCTGATAATCTGCTCCAACCCTTAGTCCATGATTCGTACCCTTCATTTTCCATACTTTCCCCACCTTGCCCTAATTCCTACATTCTTGTGCATCATCGCTTCCTCCATCCTTGAACAGACCAATCGCTCCTTAGCCTCATCCACCAAGTCCTATACCTCTTAACACCCCTATTTCACCTCCATACTCATTCCTCCATATTTTCCCCTCCATCCATGCTCCAAAATCCCATTTCGAAACATCTTGTAGAAGAATTACAGAACATCCTGTAGAAATCCTAGAACATCCTGTAGAACCCCTGCAGACTTCCTGTAGAAGCTCATAAACGCGGTTTCTTGGCAGCAAAAATTTGTGAAACTCTCTGGAAGGGTGTTAGGGACTCCTTAGACCCTCTTTGAACCTTCCCGACCTCTTCCAAGCATTTCTCCTCATTGATCCACCTCTGCACAGTAAAAAATAGTTAAAAGCATATGCATGATAATTCCAACAACTTAATCAAAAATGCAAAAAGATGTTTTCTTCAGATAGAGGTAGTCTAGACACATGTATTTTACCTTCATAGAAGTAATGGCATCTCTTTCAGTAGTTTGCATGCTCTCCTTTGCGTCAGTAGGACTAGCTGGTAGAATTAGGGTTTGCTAGGGTTTGTGTTTCTTTTTGGTTTTCAGTTTATTTTTGCAATTAGATTAGCTTCCTTCGAGTTAGCTTTCATCCATCAATTAAAAAGCTTCTTCTAAGAGCTCATAGAAGTTGGCTTAAGCTCCTAGTGGACTTGTGCCAGCTGACCAAGTGACAGCTGCGGCAAGAGCTAGTACTTGTGCATACAGCACCGTCGCTTCCAAGTTTGTTACGAACTACCGGTTGATAAAATTAAAGAAGGGAGTTCCAGGAGTTGTAGCATTATGCTACAATACTGGAGCCCACCACCAAACTCCAAATTTCTATCATGGAAATGGGGTCTTTTTTTTTTCTTTTTTTTTTAACTATCTCAAACCCTGAAATAAACATCACCATCATGGTCATCTCACTCTCAAAACCAAAAATAAACATATTTTTTTTCTCCATCCAGTTTGTGAATAAGGAGATATGGCCATTTTCTCTCTGCCACATCATTAATGGCTCCCACATGGTACCCTCGTAGTACACCACATGGCACCCAGTGGTCACCCTTACATCATGGATGAGGCCACATGGAAGGTAGTCCTTGCTTGGCCGTGTGGTAGTGCAATCAACTTTGATGGTGAACCACCAAGGTGCGGTAACTTATGAAGCTCAACCTATGACCATGTTGACTTGTCATGGCTGAATTCACTTGATGAATGACCTACTGACTCATGCTAGTTGACTTCACTCGATGAATGACCTTGGTGAACTTGTGCTAGTTAACTTCGCTTGACGACCGACTTGCTGACTCATCATGGTTGACTTTGCTCAATAAATGACCCTATTGTACTCATTCTAGTCGACTTCACTCAAGGGCCAACCTCACCTTGACTTATGATCAACTTGACTTGGGTCAGTCCTGGTCTCTTGGATAGATCCTTTTGGTCGGTCCCTACCTCACCTTCCAGGCTTCTGATTTTGGTCCGATTGGCCCAAAACCCAACCTAGCGGGTCACATTGGCTAAATTTAGTTTGTTTTTAAGTGTTTTCAACACTTACAAAATTTCCCAAGTTTTCTCTCGTTCTAGCACATGCTTGTAACACTCCATCAATGACCATTTCTCAGCACTTGCATTCGATGCAATACTACATCTCCTGAGATTATATGGTCTCAACCCAGCCTAGAAATACACAAACACACAAACACATATATTCAAATAAATAGAGTTATACTTTTGGGCTTCTAAGGTCCTGCCCAGACTCTTCAATGCACATATAGATATACTTATATACAACAAAACTACGCTTTCTAAGATTTATGATTTGGAAACCAAGGCTTGATTTCCATTCTTTTAATAGAATAATAATAATCACATAGATGTACCCATCTCTTGATATTCAAGAAACTTAGAAAATATTTAGTCAAAATGACCCAAACTAGTTGACTTACCTACACCAAACAAGACTAGTCGAAACGACCCAAAACAATTGACTTACCTTGGCCAAATAGGACTAGTCGAAATGACCCAAAGTAATTGACTTGCCTTGACCAAACAGGACTAGCCAAAACAACATAACCCAGTTTACTTACCTTGACCAAACATAGGTAGTTGAATGGCCCAAACCTGTTGACTTACGTTGACCAAATAGGACTAGTCAAAATGACCCAAACCAATCGACTTAACTCGACCAAATATGACTAGTCGAAGTGATCGAAACCAATTAACTTGTGCTTTAGCCTCTTTCCATTAAATGTATGATAGGGTAACAACCACCTGATCGACAAAGCATTGACATGGCCTTCCCATCAACTGGATGTTGGTTGATGAGATCTGACTGATATACCATTTGACCATCATACTCATCCCCAACGTGGAAGGGACAATCATAATCTCCAATATGTTGGGAACCTCAATATACATGACACTCCAACTAATGGAATTCACACATTGTAATATATTAGTTGACTATTAAATAACTTTCCGCAATGTTATTATTAATATTAATTAGAAACAGATGTCTAAATCACTTCTTAGGGATCACACCAGAGATTAAAATTATAGGAATTGACATTCCTTAACATTAGCACCTACACCTACCATTACTCAAGAAACAAACATGATATTTTCACTCTATAATCGTACAATAAACCAAGTTCCACACATTCATAATGGCATTTAAATTACACATCAATCACACATATGAAACCCACTTGCACCTAGAGTAAAACACTACTTATCTTATGATGAATAACTTGGAAATTGATATTGGGAGTCTAACTCTCTAGTTAGATGAGATGCAGCCAAGCTTACCTGCATTTTTCACCCCTAAACCATATTTCAGAGCATGAGGAAGGGAGATTCTAACAACTTCAATACCACTGGGAATCCAAAGATCCTCCTATCTCCAACTAGAAATCAAATAAGGGAATCTAGAGGCTAAACCACCTCCACCATGCTAATCCAACCAAGGATATACAAGTAATTTTCACCTCCTCCCTCAAAGATATTGCGTACAATGGTTCCACCCAAGCTTGGGAGTTCGGAACACAATGTGAAAAAACTAGAAAACAAGCAAGGGAGACTTCAGAGCACTCCTTAACAAGAATCCAAGGAGCGACCCTCCACCGTATCTATCAAGGGAATCCAAATATTAACTCATATCCACCCTCCATCTAATCATGGAATCTAGATATTATTGTTCCTCGCCTAAGAGGTGTGTCTATCCATCCGTCAAACTCAATTGAATAACTACTATTCACTTATCATCTACCTGGAAATGCATAGCTTCCTTTCGTTCAAATTATTTTTCCTTCTCTCCCCTTGCTGAATCTTGACTTCCCCTACCTATAATAATAACCACCCATAGGATTGAATGGTTCAAATCCCCCCTTGCTGCATTCTCTCTTGTGTTTTATTCTTACTGTCATTTTTGCGTATCCAAAAATCTTTTCATGTAACCTCTTACTTGCTCTTGTTTTTTAGTTGTTTTGACATCCAACAAACTAGCCTAGTTTTCTAGTGCGACAACATGGCTTGTATCCTCCTTTTACTATATTCCATCATGGGTGTAACCAACGACCACCCCTCTTGTCGTGCATTATGCTCAGGGTGGTTATGTTGGCTAGCACAACCCACTCGAAAAATTTAATCCTTTTCCCCTCTTCCTTGTGAATTTAGATAAGGTAGGCATGGCCCCTTTCCCTCTTGTCCACCTAAATTAATGAACAAATTCAGCCCCATTAATGCCACCAGTCAACCCATGAATGATATTAATAACTACTTAGTCTCCCAAGTAACCTCCTCCTCAAGCTCTGAAATTCACGTCCCATACATTAACCTTTTATATTTATATGTATATATATACACACACACAACAATATTACAATGTTTATAAGAGGGGAAATTTTCCCAAAGAGGTTTTCAAAAACTCCTCCCACTTAGAGGAACATTGTCCTCGATGTTCTGGTCCTGAACATAGTGTAAAAAATGCTTAGTCGCAACATAAATCACCGTGAGATTTATAATGCAACTTACTTACAATTACATTTTACATGAATACAATTTTCTTACTCAACAACTAAATAGGCATAAAAAATCATTGGATCAACCACTTTCTATGTATCCTTTTGTAGTCTCTAGGTACTCTTTTTGTACTACATTAACTTGGTAGCATTTTCCTTTTCTTGAAGTGTTGTCTACTTCCAGGTTCTTGTGTTGTTTCCCTTGCACTCCATATTTCTTCAACAAATAGTTCCCAGCTCATTTCTTCCCGAAATATCCCCATTGTGCTTCTAATTCCAATTAGCCATGCTCATGACCCTTTTTATAATCAAAATTATTTTATGGCATCCCCTTCTCTACTTCCCATTTCCTTAGGTGATCTGGTTCCTATTCCATGCATTCACTCACCTTTCAAGTTTAGGCATCCGCTTATTTGCTTCCCATTCCCTAAGGAGATCCATCCCTTGACATGGTTTCCTTGCATCATAAGAATTTAAAACCAAGGCATGATCATGCCTCAACAATTTCATACCTGTCATAGCATGCTTCATGGAAATCAATGTGCACCATTGGGTGATAGTCTCCCACAATGGCCCTGCTCATGAAATCTCTTACCAACATACTACTGCATGTTTTAATTCATTTTTTCTTGTTGTAATCCTTCTTGCAGCTAGCTCCATCCACCCAAAGCGGGTAATTCCATGCTTATAACACATAAATCTCCATGGGTTTCAATGTAAAGAAATTGAAATAATTTAAATCATACCTCATTGACAACTTATCCATGAGGTGGAATTTTCCATTTTATTTTGGTTCTTGTCACCATAAGTCAAATTAGACCATATATCAAATCATCATAAATCATAATATCAAATCACCTTTCCTAGTTTGCAAATTTAATGAAATAATGATACTTATCTTTGAATTTATCTTTGCTTCTTTCTTTACACACATTAGATCAGTTTCCCAACCTGACAAGCATCCTTTAGCCTTTTATTTTCCCATACACATATTGTTTTAGTTGCCCAACTTAGCAAGCACCTAATTCCTTCTCTTCTCTTCGACGTTGTACACACACTGGATCGGTTTCCAAACTCAACAAACACCCAGTGCCTTATATTATATTCTCTTAGACCTCATACACACATTGGATTAGTTTCCAAACCTCGAAATTACCCATTGTCGTCTCTTCTCTTCGACTTCCACACACTAGATTGGTTGCCAAACACGACAAGCACCTAGTAGTGGATATATATATATATATATATATATATATATATATATATATATAGATATATATATATATATATATATATATACATACATACATTTGTGATTAAGCCTAGTCACTACCCCATGATTATGGGCAGTACTGATTCCTATAGTCTTTTGTCAATAGGAACATTATTACCAGGAATGAAAAGGTTATCCCACCTCCACCCAGACACATTACACAACGCATGGGCCCAAACAGTCCCATACTTGCATATCCCAACACATTACACAACATATAGATATATACATGTGGCACAATACAATGTACACATGGCACAATATAATGTATACACATGTACACATTCACAACACAACATGTACACAACACTGAAACTGACTTCAGGTTCGTAGTCACATACCATATGGAATATAAAGACTGTACAATCTCCACCCATATAGACTAGGATTCCAAAGGAAAAAAGCCTCCACCCAAAACCAAGAATTTAGAGGACCCTTCTCCTTCACCTAGGCATTGTGTTTCCATGATTTTATCATGTGCACCCACAATCAAAATTCTGCTTTAATGGTCCATAATTGTTATAGAATGCCACAAATCACACTACTCCTTTATCTACTGATAAAACCTTCATCATTCCTTGTTCATAATGTAAACATAGGCACAATATAAGAGTCATATTCACAAATATAAAATCATAATTCATCTAGGGCTACTTCTTACCCAATTGATTCATCACACAACCAAAAATATTTATATGCCATTCATATCTTCATCAAATAGATTTAAATAATCATTCTTCCACAAGAATGACCCCTAATAAACCATGTTAGACACCATGGAATTTTCATATATATATAAACATGATCATGTATGCACTACATAATTACATGTGTAATTAAGGTTAAGGTTAAGAGAACTTCTTTGTTCCATTTCACTATGCATTTCCCATGGACCCAACGAATCCACTTGGCTATCATAGCACTCTCCACTCATCCATAGCTATAATACAATTACCATTTTTCAAATATAACAAGAGTTTAAACAACTCCCTATATACAAGAAAACATACATCAGGAAAATGAATTATTTTACTAGAATTCTTCCCTTTCCTTTTCCACCTTTCCTGTTTGATTCATGTTAGTGAGCTTGGCTAAGGTGATGCGATTTTCCTCAAATTTTGTATAAGCACCGATGGATTTGTTATGTATTTTCCATATCAAGTATGTATTTATAATGATGTGGAGAGAATCATGGATCTGAAATGATCCAAGATGCTCTCTCTTCTTATATTTAAATGTAAGTTTGCAAGTGTGTAAAAGGTGGTTAATTCAATGTAAAACCAGGTTGAGTGGTGCTAGGCCCCATGAGGGTATATCTATAATCATTTATTTATATTTAATATATTCCACCTATATGTGAGTGGGTGTTATTTGAGAATGCATTTTCCATTACGTATGCAAATCCTATTAATTTTCCATGGCATGTTTATTGTGGTTCACCAAAAAGCCATGAGAACCTATCTTCATTAATATTTGTGCCTCCAACGTCCACCTCACGCCTAGTCACGTTTCTTTCTACTTTGAACTTTTTGAAAGGGCAGTTGATTGTTTTGACTCTTGACCAATAGGGTATTCACTCTAGTCGGCCTGACCCTAGACTAGTACGTGGAGTGGTTGGCCCTGGCCTCAGTCGAACCTTATTTGTTTTGAATTTTTTTAAGAAGCTAGTTGGCCAACCCTAACTAGTCTATGGAGAAGTTATCGTTGACCCAGTCGGGTGCGCTTGTAAGCTATTAACTTGAGATCTTCTGACCCATCATCCAACTTGGTATTCCTCATTACATGGAACATGTTTAACATGTTATTACTCATGCCAATCTCACATTTCCCCATCATTTCCTTCCTTATTTTGATTCACGCGCTTTAGCTATGTGCCAGGCCTCTCTCAGGTCACACTTTCCGTTTCTCCTCTTCATCTCTCTTCTAGAGCTTCATGGCCTCCTTGCCACACCCAACAAGTTTTCCTTGAGTTCCAAGCATGAATTTTGAAAGTAAAAATTTAAAAAGGAAAATGAGGGAAAGAATAAAATTTGTGACAACAATATAAAACCACAAACAAAGGTAGCACGGCCATGGAAAAATCAACAAAGAAATGAAAAATCAAACATAAGATCAATTAAGGAACACAAAAAATCAAAATATTCAACAACCATAACAACTCAATCCCCACGAGTTCTAGTGTTTTCAATGTTTTATGAGTGAAATAGGAGCCCAAGCCTTCTTCAAGATTTCATGGGAACCTTTTTAAACTTGTACCGCCTTCCAATTTCTCCTAGTAGGAATCATTCAATGCTTATCAGTGGGTCTTGAGGGAATTCCCCCTCCTGTTCCTTTTCTTCTAGCATTATACCTTGTTGTCTCATGTGCCTGAGAGATCTTATCAAATACTATTTTCTTGCCGTATTAATCTATTTATGCACTCGAACTTACATTTAGTTGTTAATATAGTTAAGGAAAAATACATATTGGCTATTTCCTTTCCATTCTATACGAAGCATGTTATCTTGCAGCTACAAAAATATCTCGACTTATTCATTAGTCACGTCTCTCAATATCTAGGACATAAATATGTATGTTTTACATCTCAACGTAATTTTCAAAAATCATGATTTCCATGCATGTGAGCATATTAGTTCATTTAAAATCATGCCTTTAGAGGTTTAAAAAATGGTCGTTTACCAAAATTACCAGAATTAATTACAATCAACCTCTTTACTAGGGTAACAACATTAATGCATCTACAATCTCAAAGGTTAGTTAAAAACCATTAATCATATAATCATCTGCCATTTTTATAAGTTCTAATTTTCGCATTTATGAAATATATCATGTATATGTAGGCAATATTACAATCAATACATATCCATTCAATCATAGTGCTACACCTAGCACCCACTTTCATAAGAAAGGAATCAACATACCATAAGTAATCACAGTGCTACAACTGGTATGAGCAAGCAATCACTAAGCACATGACTCTCTAGCAAAGCTACACATCCTTTATCTACAAGGTCTACACAAGATCTTTGCACTTGAACTCATCCAGTTCAAGTATTGAACATGGATGCTCTATTTTGTATTGAGATAATAGCCCTTAAAAGCTTCAAATAGGCATTCCCATGTGCTACATCCCATTCCTTGAACTAGAAAGGTATTAACCACTAATAACAAACACGCATAAGGAAAACATAATAACCAAAATCAACGTATAGAAATAGTCAACATCTACATTCAATATTGAAGCAAGCCATGCTATGAAAGCTAAAAGCAACACTAGGATTTCCCTACATCACCCATATCACATGAACACTTATTCCAAGTGTGTAAGAATACACCACTTAACTAGTAGCGTTGGTGCACAACCAACAATCATGCACAAAATCATGTAGGTAGTTCTACTAATATGTTGTTGCTTCTACAACACCCTCCAAAATTTTGGCCTATGCTCAATTTCAGAGCCTTCATTGGTATTGAACATTATCATTGTAAACATTGACACTCATTCCGTGTGTTTTCTTGAGGTGTTTTGGTTCCTTTTGCAAGATATGAAAAATGTCACCTTTTCAGATAGTTGTCACACAATACTTTTAAGCCTATTCTGGTGGTTTTAAGGGGCTACCTATGTGTAAATGAGTTAATATAACCATGTAAGCAGTTGTCGCACTCATTTCCAAAGTTTCAAGTATTGTCACACAAGTGTTGTCACAGTCATCGCAAAGTGTATCTTTATCGTCACACTTGTCATATGTTGTCGTAAAGCTATCAAGTACTCTAAGTGTGTAATCACAGTCAAAGTCTTATCATTGTTCACATAAGCCTCACTGATCTTGCACTTAGCCATTTTATGAAAAGCTTCACAACTAAGAAACCTAGCCACTCATGGCCTCCCTAAATTGTGCACTGCATAGTATTAGTCCTCTAGTTGTGACCTTGCCTCTTGACACTATGCAATGCACAATTTCTGCTTCCCAACACTACTGCACTACGCAGTTCCAGTGCTGAAGCCTCGACCTTGGCTCCTGTAATTGCTTTATCCATCTACCCAACCTAGCCTGAACTGCACATTGTGACGTCTCTAGCCTCAAGCTCATCCCTTGAGACCTTGAGCTGCACAATTGTGCAATGGCCTAGCCTTCTTTGTTTCCCGGAACTGCGCAATGTACTGATCCAGTGCTCATTCCGTCAGCCTATCACACTGACCTCCGAAATTGCACAATTTTCTTCCTCAGCCTGGATTGTACGGCACATTACGAAGTATCAAGGGTCAAGGTTCATCCTCTACTACTTGAGCTACACAACTATGTAGTCACTGAGCCCTTCTCCCAGCTTGTCACCCAGTTTCGGCTCAACCAATGGATCAATATGCACTATCTTAGACTAGGGGTTTTCAGACTGATGTCGTCTTGTCATGAGTGAATTGCAGATACAGGTAACTTATCATACCATGGAGAGATGATGAAGAAGGATATGAAGAAGGGAAATATGTTGAAATAAACTTTTGTATCTGAGTATGAAAGTTGATCAACCGAGAGAAATCAAAGGGACACCAATTTTTGATCACAACTCAAGACTTGAGACCATTGAATATTCCTTACCACCAAGCCATGCAGAGGTGGAAAGAAGATAATTCTCAAGAAAAAATTCAACACACAACGAAATCAGTGGCTTGACATTGCTACATCATCAGTCAGTCCATGTTAGCAGTGTCATGTCATGTCATTTGATGAGTTTCCACACGTCACACCATTATGGTGGATTATGTAATTCTTGTTTCCAAAATGTGCTGTAAAGTGAAAGTCCAAAGGACATATATGGAATATGAAGATTCATGTCAATTTGAAAATTTATAGGAAGTCAAAGAGTCATGAGGGTAGTTAAAGAGTCACAAGGAAGGTGAAGCATCACCTCCTCACTATTAAATATACACCCTCATTGTAAGATCAAAGGAATTTTCACCTTGGCTCCAACACTCCACTATTGGAGCTACTTATTTTGAGGAGGAAGGAGTGGCTCCAAGAATCCACTATTGGAGCTAGTGGTGTTCATTGTATACATGTGTCTTGGAACTTTTACTTAATATAAGAAGCCTTATGGGCCAGCATGTTCTTCATGCATGGGTTATGGATATTTGTAAGACTATTATGCGAGTGTTTTTAATTCATGCTTGCTTTCATTTGTGCTAAATTAGTTAAACTATTTCAGTTATTTTAGTACTTATTATATTGAGAATATGTTGTAATTACTATTATCGATGTCACATCCTCGTGGACTAATCCATTTGATATTAGACAAATTTTCCTTGTTACATTGGTTGTAATGATCGCCACATCTATGTAGACTATTTCGCTTGATGTTGTACGAATCCTTGTTGTTCGTGTGTGTCTCTAATAGGGTGGTACTTCTACATCTCTCTTAGAGGCTCACTTCTCCACCTCTTTGTAGTGAAAGAACTTTGACACACATACGACTGAACACTCACGAGGCACACCCCCTTTCTTTTCGAAGGCACATTCACACTCCTCTCTCTTGTTGACAATTAGAGCCAAATAATATCTTTAAGGTAATCGAAAACTAGGCTAGAATTCGAATGGGACTCTCATCCCAAATGGTGTGAGGTCTATTTGGGACCACATATCAGGGGAGACTCCCTGAATGTTGGTGGGTCCAACACCATCAAAATTTCTAGGGCTAGAAGGAGGGAAGCCAAATTTTTATGGTTGGTAACCTCAACCACCCAAATCTTACTTCCTTTGGTCAAGGCAGTAATATTCCCAACACCTCCCCTGTGCATATTCCTGAAGTTGGAAATTCGTCCCAGCCCAAGACTGTACAAACTTGTGAAATCTATTATGACCAGATCTAGGCCATCTGTCCCATCACTCGTAAATTTGCAAGAGCTATTGGATTGATACCCAGTGTACATAATATTCCATATTTTCCAAAGAAGAACCAAACCACCCCCACTGGGATTGTGGTCTCAATAGTTGAAGATTTTTTTTTCTCTTCACCCTTAAAGAGTTAGTAGACTCTAAAGAAAATGTAGAAAAACTAGAGTAGCCTCCAAACTTCAATGATGGTGATGGTGATAACGTGGTACTCTCAGATGATACTTTTCTTGGGTTAGGCAGTGAAGAAGAAGAAGAAGAAAAGCCATTAGATTTTGATGAAGAAGGGGAAAACAATTAAGAAGAAATGGCAAAGCAAGATCTGGCCTAGATGACGCAGGGCCCACTTGCACTGTTGGGTGTGTTACGCAAAATGCCGAGGAACCTAGAGAAGCTACTAACAAAGTATGGCCTTGATAAATCAATAAAAGCAGAGGAACATCTAGACAACTTCTATTTACATATGCAAACACTTGAGGTAAGTTATGACAACATTGCATGAATTGTTTTCCTGTACTTTAGATGGAAGAGTAGATGTATGGTATCACAACCTTCCTCCAAACTCGATCCAGAATTGGAGGGGTTTTAAGCAACTATTTCTTGAGAAATTCACTGATGATAAAACACCCGCCATGCTTTTAAGAGAATCGGGAAGTATCAAGATGGAGCAGAAAGAGAAAGTGAAGGATTTTAATTAGAGGTTTAACCATATCTTGAACATATTTCTGGAAAAAACAAAACCTTATGACTCCATCACTATTGATTATTTCACATTTGCCTTACCAATAAGCATCACATAGTTCATGAAAAGAACTACGAAGCTAACTTTAGCTGTGAATTTTGAAGAGGCAATCACAATTGAAAATAACTTGCATGTGATTGGAGTCATCGTAGATGATGAATCGACAAAGCACTCCAAAGACATGGGGAAAAGGTCTCAGGCCTCCGTAAGCAAGGCAAAGGAGAAAGAAGTAATTGATCTTGAGAGATTGACCCGCACTATCAAGTCTCTATCTAATGAGTTGGCATAATTGAAACAAAGGTCAAGCGAGACCACTGTGAGCCGCAAGCCTCCCATGTTCAGCTTGATGAGAATGACTACTAACTCTAGTAGTAGCAACAACTAGCCAATCAAGTATGCATAAAGCTAGAAATTTGTGCTAAATATTGAGAGTATGGGCATGGATCAATGTTGTTCATTTCATCAAGAATATCATTTAGAAAAGACATTCCCACAATGGAACCACAACATGAATTCTCTTTCAACACATTTTATTGATACAATGCTTATGGATGAGCAAACTAAGCTTGCATAAGAAAAGGAAGAAACTATTACGACTCAATAGACTCCAAGCATGGGGCATGTAGTGAACACATTCAGTTGCATACTCGTAGATGGAAAGAGCAATGTCAAAAAGCAGCCACTGAGTGATGACCCAACCCAGAAGCAGAACACTCAATATAACTTGAGAAGCCAAGGGATGACCTCGACACAAGAGTTGACGAAGAAAAAATTAAAAGAACATTTGTTAAGTAAAATCAGTCTTCCCGTCAACTCGGTGCAGCACACTCAGAGAAATTCTGGAAATGAAGTTACGATGAAAATTACTTCTGTTAGCAGTAAGAGTAAGTCCATCACTTTAGAAGTAGCAGACAAGCCAACTCCCCCAGATACTTTGGAAATATTTCCCTCACGAGATTACAACATATTTGAAGAGATGAATCAAGTTCACGTGAATATCTCACTTTTCGAATTAAAGAAGATCGCGAGCCAGTGGCACATGCTCCTACGTGCACTCGAACAATCTGTCTCAGGTAATGATGTTTTTTCATAGGAGGGATCCAAATTTGGTAAGTCCTTTGGTTCCCTGGAGTTTGTATGTAATGCTTTAACATTCAATGTAAACACACTTTGCCCTCTATTTTTGTTAATGTTTGAAATTTTTAATTATAATGTACAAAATTGCTTAGTTTATTGGTAAACGTAATGCCTCTATTTGTTGCAAATAAAATCAACACAAAGTGGAATCAAATGGCTGCATAGATCATTAAGCTAGACAGGACTCTTGTCCATTCGACTAGTGAACTAAAAAATTTGCTTATTCATTTATCATTTGATCACCGAGTTCACCAATGTATACATATATTAATTGTGGGCATTCCAAAAAAATATGGTGTATTGTTAAGTAGAGACTGGTCCGACAAGCTACAGGGGTATTTTGTGACGGACTAGTCACATTTGTGGCTTCCATACAAGGGCAGAAACAATTAGATCTGGTTCAACTCAGAGTGGTACATGAAGCACATGGTAACTTCATTAGAAGTTGAAAATGAGCCAATGGATTTTGCAAATCTCATCTTTGGAAATTTATTCTTGGAAACTGATATGGGTTGTTATCTTGATTAGCTATCCCAAGTTCCTCCAGGAACACAGTTGGAGATCCTTCCTAGTCCAATTGGTGAAAATGACATATGTACAGTTAGTAGTAGTAATAGTAGTACTAGTGTAGCACATAGTTCTTGTCGATATGATTTCTGGACATTATATTTTGATGGTTCCAAAAAATAGGAGGACTCTGGAGCTGGTTGTGTTTTAGTAGACCCAAAACAGAGAAAACATCTAGCATCTAACGCTTGGAATTTGAGTGCACAAAAAACACCGCAAAATACGAAGCACTCATCTTGGGTTTGCAAAGATACATCGACCCCAACATTGTGGTTCTCAAAGCAGTAGGTGACTCAGAAATTGTCATATGAAAGGTACGTGATACTATAAACTGTGTCACCTCACCTAAAAAGTTATCAACAAGAAGTATGGTGTTTAATTTTTCATTTCCAATATTTTAACATTATTTATTTTCCTAGAATACGCAATGCAGCTACAGATGCATTGACAAATGTTGCTGCTAGGTTATCACCACTTAGGGATGGTTTTTTTTGTATAAATTCTTTATAAACCATCCATCCCTAATAATATTACTAATTTATGTGTTTCCAATGATGAACAACAAATACTTCACTTTATGGAAAACACTTATGTATTTAAAGATACAACTATCGACAAAGACGAGCACAAGAAAGCATTGTAGGATGCAGCTTGCACAAGAAAAGAGAACCTCATGCTGAAAGGTATGGTATCATTGGAAAATATGTATGACTTGCATAATTGCTTCCGAGGGTCATTCGATGTGAAATCACATAACTTAACATTGTCGCACGAGAAAATAAATCCAAGAATAGAAAAGGCTATGAAGTATGTCAATCTTGGTACTTTACGCACACCACAGGAATGACAAGCTTTCATCTTCTTATTCAAGAAGTACAGAGATGTATTAACATGGACATACAATGAGGTCAAAGCTTATGACACATGAATAATCCAACATGTGATTCCAATCAAAGAAGTGGTCAAGCCGTTTCAACAAAATTTGGGGAAGGTACATCCGATGCTTGAGCCCCTGATTCAAAAAGAGTTAAGGAAATTGTTGGATGCTCGGATCATATACAAAGTGCGACATTTTACCTGGGTATCGAGCTTGGTCTCAGTGAGAAAGAAGTTTGGGGAAATTCACTTGGGTGTTGATTTATGCCACTTGAACTGCGCCTTAGATAAGGATAATTACCTCGTGTTGTCTATGGAACATATACTACAAACAGTATTGGGGTCAGAGATGTTTTCTTTGTTGGATGGGTATTCCGATTATAACCAGGTTCTAGTCTCAGACCCTGACATACTAAAGACAACTTTTCCCACAAAGTGGGGTACGTTCGCATTTAAAAGAATTCCATTTGGGTTCATCCACGTCGATGCAAAATTTCAACATGCCATGCACATCGCATTCTATGGAATGATCAAACAGAGCGTAGTGGTATATATCAATGATGTCACAATATTTTCTAAGAAGAGATCCGGCCACATATTCCTCTTGAAGAAAATTTTCAAGTGATGTCGCAAATATGGGATATCCCTTAATCCCCAAAAGATTATTTTCACAATGTCCGAGGGTAATCTCTTGGGCCATATCATTATCAAAAGTTGGATTAAAGTAGACCCAGAGAGGGTCAAATAAGTTATGCAAATTCCCTTCCCTATGAAAAAGAAAGTTATGCAATCCTTCTTATGGAAACTAAACTTCCTTCGCAAATTCATCTCCGATTATGCTCATATCATGAAGCCTATACATGAGATGATCAAGAAGGACGAGATATATAAGAGGGATAAAAGGGAAAAGGACATGTTCTCCTATATTAAGCAAGCCATTGTAGAAGCACTTGCTTTGTACAACCTAGATTTCAACAAAATTTTATTGCTCTACACTTTCGCTTCGGACACTTCTCTCGCTGTTGTGCTCACATAAAAGGATGATCAAAACAATGAGCGTCCAATATATTTCATGAGTTCTAGCCTCCAGGGACCTGAACTCAACTATCCCACCGTTGAAAAGCAGTCATTCATAATTTATAAGGTATTGAAGCATTTTCGACCCTATCTATTGAAAAATTATTGTATCAGTTTTGTTCTACACCCAACAGTCAGATCACTGTTCGTTCAACAAGAGCAGGGTGAAAGAAGAACGAATTGGATAAATAGTTTATAGGAGTACAACTTGGAGTTCAAAGTAGTTCACGCAATCAAGGGCCACGGCCTTTGTCGGCTATCAGTAGAAGCAATGGATGCAAAAGAAGAAGATCCTTCTAGATGGGAGCATGAGATCAAAATGTACAGTGTCAAGTGAACCTCCCCCACTATCATCGCAACCTCTTGGTACATAGACATGCACCAATACCTTGAGCACGACACTATTCCCTCCCATTTATCTGCACGACAAAAGAGGGCACTCAAACTTAAAGAATTATCTTATCAGATGGTGCATGGGTTGATTTTTAGAAAACATCACAATGGAGTATAGCTAAAGTGCCTAGAAGTGCACGATTCATAGAAAGTATTGTGTGATCTCCACAACGGACCAGCCGGGGGTCACTTTGCGGGTAGCACAACAATGCATAAGGTTATGCAAGCTAGTTTCTACTAACCTACATTATTCAAATATGCTCATTATTATGCCCGTAAGTGTCTGGTTTTTCAAAGGTGTGTCGAATGAAACAAGAAGTCAACCACCCCATTGCAACCTATCGTAGTGGAAGAACCATTTCAACAGTGGGGCTTAAATTTAATTAGAGATATTTCTACATTTGTTAAAGAAACACTACTATATTGTCACTGCTACAAAATACTTCATGCGGTGGATTGAAGGAGTTCCTCAGAAACAAGTGAATGATCAGGAAGTCGTCAACTTCCTTGGGAAGAACATCATTTCCAGGTTTGTCATCCTGAATTCACTTGTTTTTTATAATGCAACATACTTTTCATCATTAAAATTATATGATTTGCATTGTAAAATGGAATATTATTGAAACATTTAGCTAATTACTATCCGAAGGAGAATGCCTTGCTAAGTCCACAATTAAGAATATTATATGTATCATCAAAAATACCATCTTCTAAGAAAAAAGGAACTGTCACTCCGCTTTGGTAAATTCCTTATGGGCTGACCGAGTCACACCAAATCCTTCTCTGAGCACCTCTCCTTACTTCCTAGTGTATGGAACATAAGCCATCCTTCCTCCTAACATCTACTTTCCCGCTCTCCAACTTTCGCAAGAATCCTAGGGTAAGCCATGTTTATTAGTTTAGCATAGGATGGACACTCTTCACAAGCTACATGAAGAAAGGCTAAAAGAAAAAGGAATTTTTTCCCTTCATCAAAGTTGTATCAAGAGGTGATTTGATAAGAAGTCTTTAGGGAAAAATAATTTTAGTGTGTGTGACTTAGTCTTGAAGTGGGACAAAGCCCACGAGGGAAAAAGAAAACACACCAAGTTTCAATCCCTGTGGATTGGACCATTCACTATTCACAAAATTCTTGGCTAGCACACATATCCTCTACAATCACTAGACGGGAAGATTGAGTCTCTCCCCGTCAATGTCTAAGACTTAAAACATTATTTTCAATGATGAACTGGGGCTATTCCCTACGCTATGTACATATTTTTTTCTTGTTTTCTTGATTTTATTTTATGTTTTCATGTAAATAAATGTTGTGTGTCAATGTGTTTTATGGCTTCTTTGTGTATGGATGGATTAAAAGGGAGTATTATAACACTGCAACATTTGGCTAACCTTCGATCCATCTTCCTTGTGTTGGTTATATCTTTTGGTCGATGAAGTTCCAATGGAAAATATAATCCATTCGTGAGGAGAGGTTTGATTAAACCATGAACCTATGTTTATTCAGGAAACCTTATGCCCACACTCGATTTTATGTTTTGGTGTTTTCACGCCTATCCAATTAGTAGAAGAGGAGAAGGGGAAAAACATAAACGAGTAAACCTAAATCAAAGGTATCTATATGGTTCTGTGAAGGAACAACCCCTCCTTTTCTCAATAATTTGGGATCCCTCTTCTGCCCATAAAATGAATAAGTGTCAATGCACTGTCCTATAAAATAAATAAATAAAGGCAAAAGAAGAGAAAGGCTTCCTGCGCAGAGAGGTGAAGCAAGAAACTCTGCTAGGGTACTGTCCAAGTTCGCTAGAATCGGAGCAATGTTTTTGTTCCTATAGTGAATTTGTTTGGGTACTGTCCAGGCCTGCTGACAGCGAAGCAACACAAAAGATGAAAAATCATACTCTGAAAATCTAAAGCTCGTGAACTTCACTACCCTTCGCAACTCGAAACATTGTGATATCGTTGAATCTTATGTTGTGTTCAACCAAGAAAGGTACAAAGGAGACCATGTTTATTCATAGGGTAAATGGGGAGACTATAGTAATCTACATGATGAATAAATACTCCTCGAAGAACCAAGACCCTGCACAAAAGAGTTAACTAAGGCAGAGAAGCTAGAATTATACTAGTGTATCTCCAAGTGTTATCGTTGCTACAACACCCTCAAAAATTTTGGCCTACGCTCAATTTCAGAGCCTTCCTTGGTCTTGTACATTGTCGTCGCAAACATTGAAACTCATTCTGTGTGTTTTCTTGAGGTGTTTTGGTCCCTTTTGCAAGATATGAAAAATGTCACCTTTTCACATGTTAGCTGTCACGCAATGTGTTTAAGTCTCTTCTGGTGGTTTCAAGGGGATATCAATGTGTAAATGAGTTAATATAACCATGTAAGCATCCATTGCACTCATTTCCAAAGTTTCAAGCAATGTCGCACAAGTGTCATCATGGTTGTTGAAAAGTGTATCTTTAGTATCACACTTGTCGTAAGTTGTCGTAAAGATGTCACAATAAGGGAAATGCATTGTTCATGTGTCCTGGATGATCTATGTTAATGTGTCATCAATTATTCTAAGTGTGTGATCATAGTCGAAGTCTCATCACTGTTCACATCAATTTGATTGATCCCACACTTAGCCATTTTATGAAAATCTTCCTGTCCAAGTAACCTAGCCTCTCCTACCCTCCCTAAACTATACATTGCGCAGTCTAAGTCCTCGAGCTACGACCTTGCCTCTTGAAGTTGTACAATCCACAGTTCCTGCTTCCCAGGACTACTACACTGCGTAGTTCCAATGCTTAAGCCCTGACCTTGGTTCCCAGAATTGTGCAATCCATCTACCCAGCCTGGCCTCAAATGTGCATTGTGCAGTATCTAGCCTCAAGCTCATTCCTTGAGCCCTTGAGCTGCGTAATTTTATAATGGCCCATCCTCCTATGCCTTCCATAACTACACAATGTGTTGATCTAATGCTCATCCCCTCAATCTGTCACATTGACCTCTAGAATTGTGCAGTTTTCTTCCTCAACCTAGCTTGGTCTGTGCATTACATAGTATCAAGGCTCAAGGTTCACCCGTGACTGCTTGAACTATGCAACTACACAATCACTGAGCTCTTCTCCCATATTTTCACCTAGTTCCGGCTCAACCAATGGATCAACATGCACTATCTTAGACTACGGGTTTTCAGAATGATGTCATCTCGTCATGAGTGAATTGCAGATATAAGTACCTTATCATACCATGGAGAGATGATGAAGAAGGAGATGAATAAGGGAAATATGTTGAAAGACATCTTTGTAGCTGAGTATGCAAGAAAATCAATCTAGAGAAAGAAAAGGGACAGTAGTTTACAATCACAACTCAAGACTTGAGACCATTGAATATTCCTTACCACCAAGCCATGTGGAGGTAGAAATAAGAGAATTCTCGAGAAAAAAATCAACACACAATAGCAACAATGGCTTGAAATTGCTACATCGTCAAGCATTCCATGTCAATAGTGTCATGTCATGTCATGTCACGAGTTGCCACATGCCACATCATTATGCTAGATTATGTAATTCTTGTTTCGAAAATGTATTGTAAAGTGAAAGTCGAAAGGACATGTATGGAATATGAAGAGTCATGTAAAGTTGAAAAGTCATAGCAATTCAAAGATTCATGAGGGTAGTCAAATATTCACAAGGAAGGTGAAGCATCATCTCGTCATTATTATATATACACCCTCATTGTAAGATCAAAGGGCTTTTCACCTTGGCTCCTCCTGCAAGGAAAAGAGAGATAAGCTAGTTATTTTGAGGAGCGAGTGGCTCCAACGCTCCACTATTGGAGCTAGTGGTGTTCATTGTATACATGTGTCTTGGAACTTTTAATTAATATAAGAATCCCTATGGGCCAGCACATTCTTAATGCATGGGCTATGGATATTTGTAACACTATTCTGTGAATTTTTGTAATTTATGTTTGTTTTCATCTGTGCTAAAGTAGTTAAACAATTTTGGTTATTTTGGTACTTATCATATTGAGAATGTGCTATAATTTTTATTATTGTTTTTGAATCCTTGTGGACTCTGTTGTTGGATATTAGACATATTTTCCTTGTCACATATTCTGTAATGACCATCGCATCTCTATGGACTATTCTGCTTGATGTTGTATGTATCCTTCCTGCTCATGTGTGTCTCTACTAGGGTGGTACTACTACATCTCTCTTAGAGGCTCACTTATCCTCCCCTCTGTAGTGAAATAACTTTGACACACATACGATTGAACACTCACTAGGCACACCCCCTTGATTTTCGAAGGCACATTCACAATCCTCTCTCTTGCTGACATTTAGAGGCAAGACATATCTTTAAGATAACAGACAACTGGGCCATATTCTAGATGGGGCACCTATCACAAATGGTGTGAGGTATAATTGGGACCACATATCTGGGAGACTCCCTAAATGTTGGCAGGTCCAACATCGTCAACACAATACAAATGAATCAACAAGCTTCCATGGTCACAACAATATATTTTCTAGACCTTCTAGATGCCTAAAATAAATAAAATTTAATACCATTACATTTCTCAATAAATTCAACCATTTCTGAAGCATCCTTGTAGTCAATGTGCAATTCCCCTATATAGTGCTATGAGTATCACACAATCATCCTTACATTCAATTATTATACTTGGAGCTAGAGCTCCATTCATCTCCAAAGGTCCAAGAATTGAGCCTCCTACTCTGTCAATTTTTTAATAAGGCATTGATTTATCCCCAAAGGTCTAGGGTTCAAACTTTGTCTTCATTTCTTATTTGATAGAACCCATCCAATCCAATCGTTGCACTTGGAAGCTCTGATACCACTCTGTAACATACCCATTACTATCCTTGGCCCATACTAAAGGTAGAAGGAGGCAGTTACTATGATGACCCAAACTCCAAAGTTTATGGAAATGAGAGCGTAATTTTTTCATATTTTTCAACTTTCTCAAACCCAAAAATAAAAATCTCCGTTGTGCTCATATCATTGAGGCATTTCTGATGACATAAATTTTTCCTCCATCCGACTTATGGATCATGAGATATGGCCATTTAAATTTTGGCCAAATTCTATCTGCCACATCATCAATGGATCCCACTTGGCACCCTATTAGTACACCATGTGGCATCCATGTGGTCACCCTTCCATCATGAATGAGCCCATGTGGAAGGTGGCCCTTGCTTGGTCATGTGGTTGCGTAGTTGGCTTTGACAGTGAACCACTACGGTTTGGTAATTTCTAGAGCTCGACGTCTAACCCTATCAAATCGTCTTGGCTGACTTCGCTCGAGGATTGACCTTTTGACTCATCTTGTTCAAATTCACTCGACGACTGACCTATTGACTCATCTTGGTTAACTTCACTCGACAAACGACCATATTGAACTCATCTTGATTGACTTTTCTCGATGACTGACTTGCTAACTCATCCTGGTTGACTTCTCTCGACAATCAAATTTTCGAATCATCCTGGTTGACTTCACTCGACAATCGACCTTGCTAAAATCATCCTATTTGAATTTTCTCAATGACTAACATTTCCCAAATTTTAAATCAACCTAATCTGGGCTAACCCTGACCACTTAGATCGATCCTTTTGGTCGGTCCCAACCTCACCTTCTAGGCTTCGTCTTTTGGGTCAACTGGCCCAAACGCTCATTTGATAGGTCCCACTAGCTAAAATTAGTCTATTTTTAAGTGTTTTCAATAGTTGAAAAATTTCCCAAGTTTTCTCCTATTTTAGAACATGCCTCTAACACTATGTTGATGACCATTTCTTGGCACTTGCATCTGATAAAATGCTACCTCTCCCGAGCTTATATGATCTTGGCCCAACTTGGAAATATATATATATATATAGATATTAAAATAAATAGAGTTATACTTTTGGGCTTCTAAGGCCTTGACCTGACCCTTCAATGCACATATAGATAGACATATATACAACATAACTACAATTCCTAGTTTTTATGGTTTAAAAACGAAGGCCTAGTTTCCATTCTTTTAACAAAATAATAGTAATCAGAAAGATCTACCCATTTCCTGATATTCAAAAAACTTAGATAATATATAGTCAAAATGACCCAAACCAGTCAACTTACCTCAACCAAACAAGATTGGTTGAAACAACCCAAACTAGTCGACTTACCTCAACCAAATAGGACTAGTCGAAATGATGCAACCAAATCAACTTAATTCGACTAAATAGAACTAGTATAAATGACCCAAACTGGTTGACTTACCTCTACCAAACAATACTAGTTGAAATAACCCTAACTAGTCAAATTACCTCAACAAAACAAGACTAGTTGAAACGACCCAAACTAGTCGACCTATGCCTTAGCCTCTTTCCATTAAATGTTTGACAGGGTAACAACCACCATCTTGATAAATATTCAACCTAACCTTCCCATCAGCTAAATGTTGGTTGACGAGATATGACTAATATATCGTCTCGCCATCATCCTCAACCCCAATGTAGAAGGGACAACCACAGTCTCCAACATGCTGGGAATCTTAATATCCATGGCACATAACCCAATGGAATTCACATATTGTAATATCTTATTAAACTATTAAATAATTTTCCTAAACATTATTATGAATATTAAATAAACATATATGTTTAAACCACTTCTCAAGGATCACACTAGAGATTAAAATTACAGGAATTTATGTTCCTTAAATTTAACACATGCACCTACCATTACTCAGGAAATACACAAGAGATTTTCACTCTATAATCATATAGAAAACCAAGTTCCACACATTCATAATCACAATTAAATAGCACAATTATCACAATTCCAATACCACTGGAAATCCAAGTATCCTCCAGTCTCCACTATGAAATTTCCTTAAATTGTAGTCACTAGAGTTTATTCTTATAACCGATTAGCAGTCTATTTTTTATACAGCAAATAACAAATAAATCACACTGTAATTCTTCAAAATAAAAATTACGTAGTGGAAATGAAAAATGGAACTGAGAAATAGATGCAAATACATAAAAATAGGTGTTGAAAATAATACTGAGAGGGGGGGTGAATCAGTATTATCAGATCAATCAAACTTTTTCAATTTCATGCTCAGAAACATATACGCTACTTCAATTAAGTAAATCCGCGTGTACACGCTACTGTGTCTAATGAAACTCGCGTATATCCAGAGATCTTATAATTCAGTTAGCTTAATCTTCAGTAAATGCATCAGATCATTATTAAGTATATTAACAGTAAACGGGTGTAGAATAACAGAACAGAACATCACACAAGAGCCACACACATGAACACCATGATATAAGGTGGAAACCCAATGTGGGTGAAAACCACCTGCTGCAATTCGTCTCTTTCTTCTTTAATAAGAAACTTCTTTTACAATGCACTGGTGCAGTCATTTACCAGCACGCAGGCTGCAACCTGCAGAGGGCTACAACCCTCATAGCTCTTGTACTAGCCGATCCATTTACTAGTACGTAGGTACCAACCCTACAGAAGGCTACAACCTTCATAGCTCTTGTACTAGCCGATCCATTTACTAGTACGTAGGTGCCAACCCTACGATCTTCCCGGGACCACGTTTCATACATTTTCATACTGGATCCATGAAACAATCATCATTGTAGAACAACCTGCATCATCAATCACTGAAACACCCAATTCTGAATCACTGTAACCCTGTCAACAACAACCAGACAACATAACAACAACCCGATCCAACTTCATCTTCAAATATCATACTTCACATTGTATACGCTACTTGGATGAACCCAACCTGCGTGTATACGCTCTTTTACCAAAGCCAACACGCGTACAGATCTGCAAATTCTAACTTATAACTCTGCAGCTATATCAGACATCAAAACATACCCAAATCATAATAATAAACATGCGTCAGTAGATCTGATCTATCCACAGGCAAACCATATGAAGATAATCATTCCAAGCCTTGAGATCTCGTTCCATCATTCATCATCCTCCACATGAGTAAAACCTTGGTTCAGATCACCAACCCATAACCAGCACTTGGATCACACACTTTCTCAGATCTTCATCACTCACACTTGCTATCTTTGGCCTAGTGATCTTCTCCTTATATAGCCTTAGGCCTTGCTCAATACCAAGAGCCAAAACCATAGTAACACAATACCATCAACCTCGAAACTAGGGATCGACACGTCCGTCGAGACACCATGGTCCAAAACCATAGGCACAACTTCCAAGGACTAACTGCCACTGACCAAAGGTACGTTTTCACATGTACGCTCTTTTACTGAAGCCAACCTGCGTGTACACGCCGATTCTCCTTGCTGAACCTGCGTATATCTCTTTCTTGTCCTGCTGTACTGAGATCTGTCCACTAGTTAAGTTGCCATCACCTGTACCAGTCTCTGAGCACCTGTACCAACCTCTGAGTGAGTTGCCATCAAGGACAACACTTGAATCATAATGCCAACAATCTCCCCCTTTGGACTTGATGGCAACCACCACACCAAGTCACTCTCCCCCTTTGACATCAAGGGCAAAGGGTGGACCAAGATATTCTCTTCTTTGGTATACCTTCTGTTGTCCATACTGCTGTCCATACTCCCCCTGAGTACATGCTGAAATCTCCAAATGTGCTCCCCCTTTGTGTATGCCAAAGTGTACCAATCTATCCATCCTGCTCTTGCTGAATTGTGCTGTTCACGCTCCCCTTGACTGTAGGCAAGATCTGCAAAAGATGTTCTTCAAGAAGAACAAAGACTTATACATTATAGAAGACCTTCCTATCACCAAAAGACTCAATACATACATTCATCACCCAAACTGGTGGGGATATACCAATATTGACTCATCCACCCAACCATGTGGAGATACATTAAGAGTTTACTCATGATAAGACATGAACATTACATCATTCATCCCAGGCATAGTGGGGAAACCAACATAGGCCGTTACATGACCTTGACACCATAAAAGAGATATCACAACAGAGATACATGCTGAAGTTTCTGAATGGGCTCCAAGTTGTATCAATCCATCCATGCTCCCCCTGAGTAGATGCAAGTTCTAGGACCAGCAATTCATTCAAGACCATGACTATCATTCATCATATATGATCTGTACCATCAGCCTGCAATGCCATTCCTTTGATCAAACAACAAGATGTATCATTTAGCTTCATAGACTTTATAAACAACTTCTAACCATAATGCCAACAATGCATTATTTGAAGTATATGCTCCCCCTGAGCCTGTGCCATCTGTAGTTAGATCTGATCATGCATACATCAGTAATAAGCATCAAGATCTCATCATCAAGTTAGGATTAAACACTTCTAGCATCTTACAAGTATCAAAACATTTCCAAACATCCTCAGCAGATTGTAACTGTTAACCAATAGAGCATATACTGGACTGGATCATATCAGACCCCTTTTCTGAGTCTGTCCCCACTGTTTTTTCACAAACTGACATATACGCGACTTTGCAGTGCGAAACTCGCGTATATACGCGGCTTTACTTCATGAAACTTGCGTATGATAATTAGAACACTGAAGTTTTACATCTTCAGCTCCCCTTGAGTCTGTTATGTCTGTGCTGTGCTGAGTACCCTGTGCTGTGCCACATCTTTCTGGCTGAACTTCCTTCTTCTTCCATATCTTCAAGCATGTTGATGATTTCTTCTTATCATGAGCTTTGTTCCTGCAATCTCTTGCTTTATGTCCAAACTTGTTACATGCATAGCATCTTACATGTTTCATATTCCTCTTATAGCAATCAGCAGCTTTGTGGCCAAATATATTGCAAGAAAAGCAATATCCATTAAAGTACCTTGAATGTGATGATCTTTCTGTATGATGGTCTTGAAACCTTCTTCTTCTACATATGGCTGCAACATGTCCAAGATTATGACATACATAACATTCAACATTATTCATGGGAGGAGTAAAAGATTTTCTTTGAGGAGTCTCTTTCCTTGATTGTTGATGAGGTTGACCTTTCATCTCCTTGTAGAGCCTTTCAGATTTTGCATTAGAGATTCTTGTCTTACTTTGTGAAACAGATTCACCTTCAATAGACTCATGAAAACCAAGACCAGTTTTGATAGCAGGGGACCTTTGACTACTAAGAATATCATCCAAGATCTTAGTACTATCTTGAAATCGTAATAGTTTATCCTTTTCTTCTAATTTACTTTTCAAGATATTTACCTCAACTTGATGTTGTTCTTCTTTGTCTAGACATTGCTTCTTCAAGGTCTCTTCAGCTTTCCTTCCTTCATCCAACTGATGTCTTAGTTTGAGGATCTCGTTTTCTTGCTCTTTATTCAGTGCTAGCAGCATTTCTCGAATTCTGGAGGCACATTCCAACAGATCTTCTAATTTGATGATTTCTTCTTTGAGGGCATTCTCCTTTTTGCTAGGTAGATCTTGCTGATCTATGGTTTGATCTGATGCTTCATTTGTTTGTCCATCTTCATTCTGAGGTGATTCAGGATCTGAATTCAACGGCAGGTTGTCATTGTTCCTTTGAGCTGTCTTCTTCTTCTGACGTGCTTTCTTCCCCATTGTTCTACGAATCTCCTTCAAGCGATCAAGCTTCTCTGAAGGACCTGCTCTGATACCAATTGTTGAAAATAATACTGAGAGGGGGGGGTGAATCAGTATTATCAGATCAATCAAACTTTTTCAATTTCATGCTCAGAAACATATACGCTACTTCAATTAAGTAAATCCGCGTGTACACGCTACTGTGTCTAATGAAACTCGCGTATATCCAGAGATCTTATAATTCAGTTAGCTTAATCTTCAGTAAATGCATCAGATCATTATTAAGTATATTAACAGTAAACGGGTGTAGAATAACAGAACAGAACATCACACAAGAGCCACACACATGAACACCATGATATAAGGTGGAAACCCAATGTGGGTGAAAACCACCTGCTGCAATTCGTCTCTTTCTTCTTTAATAAGAAACTTCTTTTACAATGCACTGGTGCAGTCATTTACCAGCACGCAGGCTGCAACCTGCAGAGGGCTACAACCCTCATAGCTCTTGTACTAGCCGATCCATTTACTAGTACGTAGGTACCAACCCTACAGAAGGCTACAACCTTCATAGCTCTTGTACTAGCCGATCCATTTACTAGTACGTAGGTGCCAACCCTACGATCTTCCCGGGACCACGTTTCATACATTTTCATACTGGATCCATGAAACAATCATCATTGTAGAACAACCTGCATCATCAATCACTGAAACACCCAATTCTGAATCACTGTAACCCTGTCAACAACAACCAGACAACATAACAACAACCAGATCCAACTTCATCTTCAAATATCATACTTCACATTGTATACGCTACTTGGATGAACCCAACCTGCGTGTATACGCTCTTTTACCAAAGCCAACCCGCGTACAGATCTGCAAATTCTAACTTATAACTCTGCAGCTATATCAGACATCAAAACATACCCAGATCATAATAATAAACATGCGTCAGTAGATCTGATCTATCCACAGGCAAACCATATGAAGATAATCATTCCAAGCCTTGAGATCTCGTTCCATCATTCATCATCCTCCACATGAGTAAAACCTTGGTTCAGATCACCAACCCATAACCAGCACTTGGATCACACACTTTCTCAGATCTTCATCACTCACACTTGCTATCTTTGGCCTAGTGATCTTCTCCTTATATAGCCTTAGGCCTTGCTCAATACCAAGAGCCAAAACCATAGTAACACAATACCATCAACCTCGAAACTAGGGATCGACACGTCCGTCGAGACACCATGGTCCAAAACCATAGGCACAACTTCCAAGGACTAACTGCCACTGACCAAAGGTACGTTTTCACATGTACGCGCTTTTACTGAAGCCAACCTGCGTGTACACGCCGATTCTCCTTGCTGAACCTGCGTATATCTCTTTCTTGTCCTGCTGTACTGAGATCTGTCCACTAGTTAAGTTGCCATCACCTGTACCAGTCTCTGAGCACCTGTACCAACCTCTGAGTGAGTTGCCATCAAGGAAAACACTTGAATCATAATGCCAACAATCTCCCCCTTTGGACTTGATGGCAACCACCACACCAAGTCACTCTCCCCCTTTGACATCAAGGGCAAAGGGTGGACCAAGATATTCTCTTCTTTGGTATACCTTCTGCTGTCCATACTGCTGTCCATACTCCCCCTGAGTACATGCTGAAATCTCCAAATGTGCTCCCCCTTTGTGTATGCCAAAGTGTACCAATCTATCCATCCTGCTCTTGCTGAATTGTGCTGTTCATGCTCCCCTTGACTGTAGGCAAGATCTGCAAAAGATGTTCTTCAAGAAGAACAAAGACTTATACATTATAGAAGACCTTCCTATCACCAAAAGACTCAATACATACATTCATCACCCAAACTGGTGGGGATATACCAATATTGACTCATCCACCTAACCATGTGGAGATACATTAAGAGTTTACTCATGATAAGACATGAACATTACATCATTCATCCCAGGCATAGTGGGGAAACCAACATAGGCCGTTACATGACCTTGACACCATAAAAGAGATATCACAACAGAGATACATGCTGAAGTTTCTGAATGGGCTCCAAGTTGTATCAATCCATCCATGCTCCCCCTGAGTAGATGCAAGTTCTAGGACCAGCAATTCATTCAAGACCATGACTATCATTCATCATATATGATCTGTACCATCAGCCTGCAATGCCATTCCTTTGATCAAACAACAAGATGTATCATTTAGCTTCATAGACTTTATAAACAACTTCTAACCATAATGCCAACAATGCATTATTTGAAGTATATGCTCCCCCTGAGCCTGTGCCATCTGTAGTTAGATCTGATCATGCATACATCAGTAATAAGCATCAAGATCTCATCATCAAGTTAGGATTAAACACTTCTAGCATCTTACAAGTATCAAAACATTTCCAAACATCCTCAGCAGATTGTAACTGTTAACCAATAGAGCATATACTGGACTGGATCATATCAGACCCCTTTTCTGAGTCTGTCCCCACTGCTTTTTCACAAACTGACATATACGCGACTTTGCAGTGCGAAACTCGCGTATATACGCGGCTTTACTTCATGAAACTTGTGTATGATAATTAGAACACTGAAGTTTTACATCTTCAGCTCCCCTTGAGTCTGTTATGTCTGTGCTGTGCTGAGTACCCTGTGCTGTGCCACATCTTTCTGGCTGAACTTCCTTCTTCTTCCATATCTTCAAGCATGTTGATGATTTCTTCTTATCATGAGCTTTGTTCCTGCAATCTCTTGCTTTATGTCCAAACTTGTTACATGCATAGCATCTTACATGTTTCATATTCCTCTTATAGCAATCAGCAGCTTTGTGGCCAAATATATTGCAAGAAAAGCAATATCCATTAAAGTACCTTGAATGTGATGATCTTTCTGTATGATGGTCTTGAAACCTTCTTCTTCTACATATGGCTGCAACATGTCCAAGATTATGACATACATAACATTCAACATTATTCATGGGAGGAGTAAAAGATTTTCTTTGAGGAGTCTCTTTCCTTGATTGTTGATGAGGTTGACCTTTCATCTCCTTGTAGAGCCTTTCAGATTTTGCATTAGAGATTCTTGTCTTACTTTGTGAAACAGATTCACCTTCAATAGACTCATGAAAACCAAGACCAGTTTTGATAGCAGGGGACCTTTGACTACTAAGAATATCATCCAAGATCTTAGTACTATCTTGAAATCGTAATAGTTTATCCTTTTCTTCTAATTTACTTTTCAAGATATTTACCTCAACTTGATGTTGTTCTTCTTTGTCTAGACATTGCTTCTTCAAGGTCTCTTCAGCTTTCCTTCCTTCATCCAACTGATGTCTTAGTTTGAGGATCTCGTTTTCTTGCTCTTTATTCAGTGCTAGCAGCATTTCTCGAATTCTGGAGGCACATTCCAACAGATCTTCTAATTTGATGATTTCTTCTTTGAGGGTATTCTCCTTTTTGCTAGGTAGATCTTGCTGATCTATGGTTTGATCTGATGCTTCATTTGTTTGTCCATCTTCATTCTGAGGTGATTCAGGATCTGAATTCAACGGCAGGTTGTCATTGTTCCTTTGAGCTGTCTTCTTCTTCTGACGTGCTTTCTTCCCCATTGTTCTACGAATCTCCTTCAAGCGATCAAGCTTCTCTGAAGGACCTGCTCTGATACCAATTGTTGAAAATAATACTGAGAGGGGGGGTGAATCAGTATTATCAGATCAATCAAACTTTTTCAATTTCATGCTCAGAAACATATACGCTACTTCAATTAAGTAAATCCGCGTGTACACGCTACTGTGTCTAATGAAACTCGCGTATATCCAGAGATCTTATAATTCAGTTAGCTTAATCTTCAGTAAATGCATCAGATCATTATTAAGTATATTAACAGTAAACGGGTGTAGAATAACAGAACAGAACATCACACAAGAGCCACACACATGAACACCATGATATAAGGTGGAAACCCAATGTGGGTGAAAACCACCTGCTGCAATTCGTCTCTTTCTTCTTTAATAAGAAACTTCTTTTACAATGCACTGGTGCAGTCATTTACCAGCACGCAGGCTGCAACCTGCAGAGGGCTACAACCCTCATAGCTCTTGTACTAGCCGATCCATTTACTAGTACGTAGGTACCAACCCTACAGAAGGCTACAACCTTCATAGCTCTTGTACTAGCCGATCCATTTACTAGTACGTAGGTGCCAACCCTACGATCTTCCCGGGACCACGTTTCATACATTTTCATACTGGATCCATGAAACAATCATCATTGTAGAACAACCTGCATCATCAATCACTGAAACACCCAATTCTGAATCACTGTAACCCTGTCAACAACAACCAGACAACATAACAACAACCAGATCCAACTTCATCTTCAAATATCATACTTCACATTGTATACGCTACTTGGATGAACCCAACCTGCGTGTATACGCTCTTTTACCAAAGCCAACCCGCGTACAGATCTGCAAATTCTAACTTATAACTCTGCAGCTATATCAGACATCAAAACATACCCAGATCATAATAATAAACATGCGTCAGTAGATCTGATCTATCCACAGGCAAACCATATGAAGATAATCATTCCAAGCCTTGAGATCTCGTTCCATCATTCATCATCCTCCACATGAGTAAAACCTTGGTTCAGATCACCAACCCATAACCAGCACTTGGATCACACACTTTCTCAGATCTTCATCACTCACACTTGCTATCTTTGGCCTAGTGATCTTCTCCTTATATAGCCTTAGGCCTTGCTCAATACCAAGAGCCAAAACCATAGTAACACAATACCATCAACCTCGAAACTAGGGATCGACACGTCCGTCGAGACACCATGGTCCAAAACCATAGGCACAACTTCCAAGGACTAACTGCCACTGACCAAAGGTACGTTTTCACATGTACGCGCTTTTACTGAAGCCAACCTGCGTGTACACGCCGATTCTCCTTGCTGAACCTGCGTATATCTCTTTCTTGTCCTGCTGTACTGAGATCTGTCCACTAGTTAAGTTGCCATCACCTGTACCAGTCTCTGAGCACCTGTACCAACCTCTGAGTGAGTTGCCATCAAGGACAACACTTGAATCATAATGCCAACAATCTCCCCCTTTGGACTTGATGGCAACCACCACACCAAGTCACTCTCCCCCTTTGACATCAAGGGCAAAGGGTGGACCAAGATATTCTCTTCTTTGGTATACCTTCTGCTGTCCATACTGCTGTCCATACTCCCCCTGAGTACATGCTGAAATCTCCAAATGTGCTCCCCCTTTGTGTATGCCAAAGTGTACCAATCTATCCATCCTGCTCTTGCTGAATTGTGCTGTTCATGCTCCCCTTGACTGTAGGCAAGATCTGCAAAAGATGTTCTTCAAGAAGAACAAAGACTTATACATTATAGAAGACCTTCCTATCACCAAAAGACTCAATACATACATTCATCACCCAAACTGGTGGGGATATACCAATATTGACTCATCCACCTAACCATGTGGAGATACATTAAGAGTTTACTCATGATAAGACATGAACATTACATCATTCATCCCAGGCATAGTGGGGAAACCAACATAGGCCGTTACATGACCTTGACACCATAAAAGAGATATCACAACAGAGATACATGCTGAAGTTTCTGAATGGGCTCCAAGTTGTATCAATCCATCCATGCTCCCCCTGAGTAGATGCAAGTTCTAGGACCAGCAATTCATTCAAGACCATGACTATCATTCATCATATATGATCTGTACCATCAGCCTGCAATGCCATTCCTTTGATCAAACAACAAGATGTATCATTTAGCTTCATAGACTTTATAAACAACTTCTAACCATAATGCCAACAATGCATTATTTGAAGTATATGCTCCCCCTGAGCCTGTGCCATCTGTAGTTAGATCTGATCATGCATACATCAGTAATAAGCATCAAGATCTCATCATCAAGTTAGGATTAAACACTTCTAGCATCTTACAAGTATCAAAACATTTCCAAACATCCTCAGCAGATTGTAACTGTTAACCAATAGAGCATATACTGGACTGGATCATATCAGACCCCTTTTCTGAGTCTGTCCCCACTGCTTTTTCACAAACTGACATATACGCGACTTTGCAGTGCGAAACTCGCGTATATACGCGGCTTTACTTCATGAAACTTGCGTATGATAATTAGAACACTGAAGTTTTACATCTTCAGCTCCCCTTGAGTCTGTTATGTCTGTGCTGTGCTGAGTACCCTGTGCTGTGCCACATCTTTCTGGCTGAACTTCCTTCTTCTTCCATATCTTCAAGCATGTTGATGATTTCTTCTTATCATGAGCTTTGTTCCTGCAATCTCTTGCTTTATGTCCAAACTTGTTACATGCATAGCATCTTACATGTTTCATATTCCTCTTATAGCAATCAGCAGCTTTGTGGCCAAATATATTGCAAGAAAAGCAATATCCATTAAAGTACCTTGAATGTGATGATCTTTCTGTATGATGGTCTTGAAACCTTCTTCTTCTACATATGGCTGCAACATGTCCAAGATTATGACATACATAACATTCAACATTATTCATGGGAGGAGTAAAAGATTTTCTTTGAGGAGTCTCTTTCCTTGATTGTTGATGAGGTTGACCTTTCATCTCCTTGTAGAGCCTTTCAGATTTTGCATTAGAGATTCTTGTCTTACTTTGTGAAACAGATTCACCTTCAATAGACTCATGAAAACCAAGACCAGTTTTGATAGCAGGGGACCTTTGACTACTAAGAATATCATCCAAGATCTTAGTACTATCTTGAAATCGTAATAGTTTATCCTTTTCTTCTAATTTACTTTTCAAGATATTTACCTCAACTTGATGTTGTTCTTCTTTGTCTAGACATTGCTTCTTCAAGGTCTCTTCAGCTTTCCTTCCTTCATCCAACCGATGTCTTAGTTTGAGGATCTCGTTTTCTTGCTCTTTATTCAGTGCTAGCAGCATTTCTCGAATTCTGGAGGCACATTCCAACAGATCTTCTAATTTGATGATTTCTTCTTTGAGGGCATTCTCCTTTTTGCTAGGTAGATCTTGCTGATCTATGGTTTGATCTGATGCTTCATTTGTTTGTCCATCTTCATTCTGAGGTGATTCAGGATCTGAATTCAACGGCAGGTTGTCATTGTTCCTTTGAGCTGTCTTCTTCTTCTGACGTGCTTTCTTCCCCATTGTTCTACGAATCTCCTTCAAGCGATCAAGCTTCTCTGAAGGACCTGCTCTGATACCAATTGTTGAAAATAATACTGAGAGGGGGGGTGAATCAGTATTATCAGATCAATCAAACTTTTTCAATTTCATGCTCAGAAACATATATGCTACTTCAATTAAGTAAATCCGCGTGTACACGCTACTGTGTCTAATGAAACTCGCGTATATCCAGAGATCTTATAATTCAGTTAGCTTAATCTTCAGTAAATGCATCAGATCATTATTAAGTATATTAACAGTAAACGGGTGTAGAATAACAGAACAGAACATCACACAAGAGCCACACACATGAACACCATGATATAAGGTGGAAACCCAATGTGGGTGAAAACCACCTGCTGCAATTCGTCTCTTTCTTCTTTAATAAGAAACTTCATTTACAATGCACTGGTGCAGTCATTTACCAGCACGCAGGCTGCAACCTGCAGAGGGCTACAACCCTCATAGCTCTTGTACTAGCCGATCCATTTACTAGTACGTAGGTACCAACCCTATAGAAGGCTACAACCTTCATAGCTCTTGTACTAGCCGATCCATTTACTAGTACGTAGGTGCCAACCCTACGATCTTCCCGGGACCACGTTTCATACATTTTCATACTGGATCCATGAAACAATCATCATTGTAGAACAACCTGCATCATCAATCACTGAAACACCCAATTCTGAATCACTGTAACCCTGTCAACAACAACCAGACAACATAACAACAACCAGATCCAACTTCATCTTCAAATATCATACTTCACATTGTATACGCTACTTGGATGAACCCAACCTGCGTGTATACGCTCTTTTACCAAAGCCAACCCGCGTACAGATCTGCAAATTCTAACTTATAACTCTGCAGCTATATCAGACATCAAAACATACCTAGATCATAATAATAAACATGCGTCAGTAGATCTAATCTATCCACAGGCAAACCATATGAAGATAATCATTCCAAGCCTTGAGATCTCGTTCCATCATTCATCATCCTCCACATGAGTAAAACCTTGGTTCAGATCACCAACCCATAACCAGCACTTGGATCACACACTTTCTCAGATCTTCATCACTCACACTTGCTATCTTTGGCCTAGTGATCTTCTCCTTATATAGCCTTAGGCCTTGCTCAATACCAAGAGCCAAAACCATAGTAACACAATACCATCAACCTCGAAACTAGGGATCGACACGTCCGTCGAGACACCATGGTCCAAAACCATAGGCACAACTTCCAAGGACTAACTGCCACTGACCAAAGGTACGTTTTCACATGTACGCGCTTTTACTGAAGCCAACCTGTGTGTACACGCCGATTCTCCTTGCTGAACCTGCGTATATCTCTTTCTTGTCCTGCTGTACTGAGATCTGTCCACTAGTTAAGTTGCCATCACCTGTACCAGTCTCTGAGCACCTGTACCAACCTCTGAGTGAGTTGCCATCAAGGACAACACTTGAATCATAATGCCAACAATAGGCACTAATATTTTTGGACTTACATCACTGGAAAAACCTTGAAGGGAAAACCAATGCAACAAATGAGGGTTTATCTTATTGTTATGCAGAAAATTTGGGAGTAAAATAATATGGATGACCAACTAGCTATCCTTCAGAAAATATAGTAAGAAATTATTAGGAGAATATTTCTCCCTCTTCAATCAACTTAACCTCCTCTGGCTTGCTCCAATCCCATAGTAGAAAACTCACACTCTGCCTAGGATTCACACTGCTAGCTCTTGGAAATATGCGCAACCCTAGATATGCCTCTAACTAGTCCATCTAGCCTCCATCTACCTTTGGAAATTTTTTGCTCTACCTCCTGGACTCAGATCTAACCTTCAACCACTGAAACGACCCCTTTCCAACAACTTTCTCTACTAGAATGACTAACTTATACTACCTGGATGAGTTTCTCTATAGAAGTATTCAACATCTCTTTTCCTACATCTCTTACACTGAAAAAATGATGGGAAATTCTCTAGAATCCTTTTCCCAAATTTTCTACTTCTCCCTCTCTTCGATATTCTCCCTCTTGCTTGAACTATTCCCTCACATTCTATGAACTGGGTAGATTGATCTACCAAGAAAACTGATGTGCGATGATGCTCTCTCCAACCCTTCGATTTTATCTTATAATATCTCATTGAGACTTCAATTACAAAGATTAAATATCGATCAATGACTAAGATAAATTATACTCCATCAATAAAAGTCTCTAGAGAAATCTCAAACATCCTTAATTAATTAACTTTAATGAACCAACTTCCCTAAGTTAAACTTAGGAAATAATTAAATTGTTGGTTAATTAATTTAATTAAGGTGTTTTAGATCCATATCTCACGAAACCATTTCTGGGTATTGGATATCGTATGTTCCTTAGCCTTTTAGTACCATATGAGGCTAGAAAACTTGTCTGATGCTACCAAAAATCCATAAACTAAGACTCCCTATTAACCATCATACTACTCCTATATCCTATAGCTGGATTGGCCACATTTCTTGTGTCTTACATTTGTTATACCTCCTTTCTTCAAATCCTCATCTGATATGACTACTTGTCACTAGAAACCAGAAAGAGGCCAAACTGGCAAACATTGTCTATCAACATTGCACATATTCTGATTTATTTCTCACTACTACTACCACTGCTGCAATGGTGAGTCTGATCCGTCCTGATCTCCCTCTGAAAAAATACTAGGAAACATCTCCTAGATGGAAACATCTACATGGAGTCCCACTCTAGCTAGAAATGCTCATGTAACCCGCATCTTGCAATTTTCATTGCCTCCTCCAATCACACGAACTTCCTGCAACTGCAACTAGAAACTCGATCTCTATAGATCTATTTTTTCAATGCAACTGAGTTTGCATTTGTCCCTTGAAATTTTTTTGCAAATGGCTCTACTCTATATACTAAGAATCTAATTGCGCCCAACTGTCTCTACACCTCTCTAGTAATTGAGTGGAACTATCTCTGCACTGTCTCTCAAGATCTAATTGTGCCTTGCTGATATCTCGACCCTCAACCCACTACTCTATACTGTGGGCTCCCATAGAAAAGGTATTGATCCATCTGAAGAATAAAGTTCTTCCCACAAATCATGCCCAATTCTACAACTCAGAAGCATCACATTCATACTCCATTTGGAGGTATAGTTACTATGAATGTAAACTCCTCCAATCTAGAGGTCAACTCATCTATCTCCGTCGAAGCTGGCATCTACTCCTGCTCCTTCTTGTCCTTCTTCCTCTTGGGACGCTGAGAAACATAGTGACCAAAATCACCACATATGAAACATTTTACCTTCAACATGTTTTTTTTCTTCTCATCTCCCTTTGCATTTTGTCCCTGAATGGGACCCTTCTCTGCCTTCCCTTTACTTGCAAGGGACACATTTTCCTATTAATCCTTCTCAGCTTTCGGTCCATTTATTCTACTACTTATAGTACCATCAATGACGTCGAGTCTCAACTCCTCCTGAGTGAAGTCACTCCATAGGCGATCCCATCTTGGAAGTGTGTATTGTCAAGAGATAAATTACATGAATGTATGCCACTCCTTGGAAAACCCATTTAGAGTTTCTATATTCAGGTTTCTGTGATCCATAACGAATTAAGCAAAGTCATAAGCTTATATAAAGTTTCCCTCTTACCCCTAGAATATATGGTCAGTGAAAGATTCATAAGGAAGGGGCTCCTATGAGACCCATTATCAACATTATAGGAGGTCCAACTTATCTTCTTGCTAAATATTTAGCCCAGAAGCTTAAGCCCCTTGTTGGCCATACAAAATCCTTTGTCAAGGACTCTGCATCATTTGTCAATGAGTTAAAGAGTTTCAATATTGATTTGATTGAAAAGCTTGTGAGCTTCGATGTGGTCTCCCTCTACACTAATATCCCTATCAACGAGGCCATCGAAGTCATCAAGTTCATTACAGATCCTAATACGGCTAATTTAGTTGGTATTTGTCTTACTTCTACTTTCTTTTCATTCGATGTGGAATTCTATGAGAAAACTTGCGGTGGCGCTATGGGTTCCCCCCTCTCCCCTATGGTAGCTAATCTATTCATGGAGTATTTTGAATCAAAGGCCTTATCTTCTTCTCGTCTTCTGCCTAAGATGTGGAAGAGGTGTGTGGATGACACTTGTGTCATATGGTCCCATGGTAAGGAAGAGTTGGAATCATTTTTCCTACATCTTAACAATAAATATAGTTCCATAAAGTTCACCATGGAATTTGAAAGTAATGGTAGTCTTCCCGTCCTTGATGTTCTCCTCTCGAGGAATGATGACGACTCTTTTTCTCATTAGGTATTTCGTAAGAAAACTCATATAGAACAATATTTTCATGCTAATTCTCATAATTTCACAGCTCAAAAGCTTGGTGTTCTCAACACCTTAGCGACTAGAGCTTTAAGAGTTTCTTATGACAACCATCTCAATGAAGAGAAAGCACATTTCCTAAGTGCTTTCTTTAATAATGGGTATAGTAGACACAAATGTACTAAGGCTTTCCTCAGAGCTGAAAAAGGTCCTAGTTCTAAGAAAGATACCAAGGATCGATTTTCTGGTGTTCATCTTCCTTTTATCCAAGGGACCACTGACAAGATTGCGAGGATCCTAAGGAAGCATAAGGTGGATTCAACCTTTAGGCCTTTAAATACCATCCAGAGCTCCCTTAGATCTGTAAAAGACCCAGTGGACCCCAAGAATATGAAGGGTGTTTACGTCCCATGCTCTAGTGGGACTCCCTACATTGGTGAGACTGGTTGCTCGATTAATCAAAGGATTCGTGAGCATGTTGGTGACATAAAACATGGCAGGACCCACTCCTTTTCTTTGGAAAAGCATGCAGATAAATCTAAGCATCACATCTGCATTGAGAAGGTGCAAGTCATTGCTAAGGTTAGTCATTTCCATCATCATAAATTGAGGGAGACCCTAGAAATTGAAAAAAGACCCAATAATTTGAATAGAGATGATGGTTGAAATATTAGTAGAAGTTGGGTCCCTGTCCTTTCCTCCTAGTTTTTAATGTTTCTTTTTGGGATTCATTTAATTTGTGTGTTTATCTATGTAGGTATTGGTGTCCTTTTTATAGTATTTGTTGTTGATTTATTCTTCATTAGAGTTTATTTTCTTGATCCTTTGTGTTTTCTTAAGTATTTTATCAACGTATTCGTTCTTAACTCCTTTTAGTATTTTTTTTATTTGTTTAATGGGCCTCAACCCCATATTTTATTGCTGACCCTGTTTTGTATATATATATATATTATTTTATTTATATATTTCTTTTGACTTGTGTATATTTTTGTTTTATTTTATTTATTTTCCATTTATTTATTGTCCTTTTTATTTATTGATCAGTTCTTCACCCCTGTGAGCATCCCTTGATGCAATGAGTGCTAGGTGGACCATTCAAAAATCATGAAAAATTAGTCAGTTACAACTACCTCTCATGGAAATGGTCATAGATGAATGACTTTATTAACACAGTTGAATATGAAAAAATGATATCTAATACAATACACTGCGAAAGACTCTCATTACTTAAATAATTATTTCTAATTTAGTTTATTTTATTTCCATTAATTATCTTTATTTATTAAATGATCTTGTCTCGATTAGGGTCTTAACTCATTTTTATATCTTTTTACTTCCCTCCTTGTTTGGAGTTTGACTTTTATTTTTTTATTCTTGTTAGTTTTGTTTTGTTTTGGTTTTTTGTTTTTGTTTTTGTTTTTTTAATAATAATTGATTTTAATAAATTAATTTAAATATATTTTTCAAAAACTAGTCGTTTAATATAGTTGTTACTTAATAATATTTGTTTTTAATATATTAATAAATTAATATCATAATTAAATATTATTGTTCAAATATAACCGTTACTTGAAATTTTGGTCTCTACATTGCTCTATTTAAGCCTTTGCCATGGTCTATCTCTTCATCTAGTCCTGATGATGAACCACACTTGTTGGTTAGAAACATGTTGGCCAAAAGTTTCTCTTATGTGATTTCTACCGAAAGACTTTGCTTAATCCATTTAGAGTTGTTAGCACCAGGTCATCCTTAGACGACTTCACCCCAACGACTGCAAGCTCATATCAAACATTCTAAAGCCTGGTGAGATAGGATGTAATGCCTTCACCCTTTTTCATTCTAGTGGTCCTCAGCTTCTCCTTGAGAATCATTTTACGATTCTCTGATGTATTCTCATACAAATTTATGATGACATCCCACATATCCTTTGCTATATTTTTATCTGCAACATACAGGATGACATGATCCCATACACCATCTAGTACCATTCTCTTAGATTTGGCCATTTATTTGTTGAAGGTTTCCAACTGTTATGTATCTAATGTCTCTTCCCATGATATTGGTCATGAACTCCTTCATACTATGCTCATGTAATACGAATGACATCTTGTCCTTCCATACGCCAAAGTTTTAGGCTTCGTCAAGTATACCTTGACCCCTGAGATCTGTTATGGCCATCCCTACAAAACTCAAATAATTTGGAGACTAGATCAAGAAGTCTCCTTCTCTTCCCCACTTGGCCTTCTTCTGCTATATGCACTCCCTTAGGAATTAAAAATTTGCTCCTACTTACCTCTGGAAGTCATTTTCCATCTCTCGCACTACTTTCTACTTCACTACTGGGAATCTCACTCTAACATTCATAAGTACTTCTTTAGAATCTGGCACATGCACTGCTTCTCCTGAAGATCACATTAACTGACTGGAAATTATAACTCAACCTACTACTACTAGAAATATTAAATCTCCTCCTGAAAAACATGAAACTAGAAACCCTCTAAGAAATTCTAGAAATCTCCTCCTTGTGTACCTTTCTCTTCCTTCCTAGCTCATATTTACAACTACAACCCTTTCTACAAATATTCTGTGCCTAGATATTCTATACGAATCAACTGATCTGCTCACCATAACTTCTTCTTGTCAAACACACTGCCTGCAAACTCTGCTTCTGAGGCTATTTGAATTTTCCTCCAGACTGGATCTAGAAATCAAACCTCTTGCCTCTGCAATTCACACCCTTGTCTTGGCCTGCACAAATCTAAACTATATGCTTCAAATCTCCCCGTAAAACAACACAATTTGTCGATAATTCACCTGTGAGTTTCATATTTGACCAACAATGCTCTGAAACCATGTGAAATTTCCTTAAATTGCAGTCACTAGAGTTTATTCTTCTAACTTATTAACAATTTATTTTTTATATGACAAATAATGAATAAAGTACATTGCAATTATTCACAATAAAAAGTATTCCATGGAAGTAAAAACTAGAACTGAGAAATAGATGCACACACATAAAAGTAGACACCAATATTTTTGGACTAAATGTCCTTGAAAAAACCTCAAAGGGAAAATTGGTGCAACAGATGAGGGTTTATTTTATTATTATGCAACAAATTGGAGAGTACCATAATATGGATGCCCAATCCTTCGACAAATATATTGGAAAAATTATTAGGATAATATGTTATCCCTATGCAATAAACCTAGCATCCTTTGTCCTACTCGAACCTCACACATGAAAACTCACACTCTACCTAGAATTCACACTGCTATCTTTGGAAAATATGCATAGCCCTAGATCTGTCTCCAACTAGGCCATCTAGCCTCCCTCTACCTCTAGAATAGTTTTTTCTACCTCCCATACTCATATTTGACCTTCAACAATTGTAACGAACCCTTTTTGACAACTCTCTATGCTAGACTGGCTAACTCGTACTTTTTAGATGACTCTCTCTACAGAAGAATTCAACCTCCCTTATCCTTCCTCTCTGGCATTGGAAAAATGATGGGAAATTCTCTGGAATCCTCCTCCCAAATTATCTGTTGCTCCCTCTCTCTAATTCTCTCCCTCTGGCTTGAACTGCGCCTTCACTTTCTGTGAATTGGGTGGCTAGATCTGCCAAGAAAATTGATGCTCGAAGATGTTCTCTCCAACCCTTTAAGATGCTCTTATAATCTCTCGTTGAGACTTGAACGACTAAGTTTAAATCTACATCAATAGTTAAGATCAATTAGACTTCATCAATAGAAGTCTAGAGAATTATTTAACATATTTAATTATTTAAATTTAATGAACCAACTTCCATAAGTTGAACTTAGGAAATAATTAAATTATTGGCTAATTAATTTAATTAAGGTGTTTAAGAGCCATATCTCGTGAAACAATTTCTGGGTATTGTAGATTGTGTGTTCCTTAGCCTCTTAGAACCATCTGAGATTAGAACACATGCCCAATACTACCAAAAATACATAAACTAACATCCACCCAATAATCAAACAAGGGAATCCAAAGGTTAAACTACCTCCACCATGCTCAGCCAACCAAGGATATCTAAGGACTTCTCACCTCCTCCCTCAAAGAGATTCTGTACAGTGGTTCCACCCAATCTTGGGAGTACATAACACGCTATGAGAAAATGAGGAAAAAGGTAAGGGGGACTTCAAAGCACTCCTTAACATGAATCCAGGGAGTATTCCTCCACCCTAGCTCTAAATGGAATCCAAATATTATACCATTTCCAACCTGCATCCAATCAGGGAATATATAGACTATTACTCCTCACATTAAATGTGTGTCCTTCCAATCCTCTAGTGCTCAACTAAATTACTGTTATTCACTGTCATCTCCTTGGTGATGTAGACATTCATTTCGCTCAACTCATGGACTTGACTTCTTCCTCTACTTTGCTTCCCAACCATGCATTGTCTATGTTGTTCTTTTATTTAGGAATCCCTCCATAAAAACTTTGCACCTCTTGTTTTTCCTTCTCTCACCTTGCTAACTCTTGACCTCCCCTACTGGGAAGAATAACCCCCACCCAAAAATGAATTAGAAAATCCTCCCCTTGTTGTGTTCTCTCTTGCGTTTTCTTCTTATTTTTGTTCTTGTGTATCCAAAGATATTGTCCCATAACCTCTTACTTTCTCTTTTTTTTGGTCATTCTAACCTCCAACACACTGGCGCAATCTTATAGTGCCATGCCATGGCTTGTCTCCTCGTCCATCATCTTCCATTGTGGTGGTTGTAACGAATGATTTCACCTCTTGGCACATGTTCTAATCAGGGTGGATTTGTTGGCCATTGCAACTCACTCCAAAAAATTAATCCTTCTCATTTTTTCCTTGTGAATTTATCCAAGGAAGGCATGACCCCTCTTTCCTCTTGTCTAGCTAAATTAATTCATGCATTCGACCCCATTAAGGCCATCACCAATCCCATGATTGATATTAGTAATTGCTTCCTTAGTCTCCCAAGCAACCTCCTCCTCAAGCTTTAAAATCCATGTCCCATACACACACACACAATAATATTACAATATTTGTAAGAGGGGGGATTTTTCTAGAGGGGCTGTCACACCCACCTTGACAATCTAATAGAGATATGTTTTTCTAGTAGGTATCCTTCATCTCAATGTCCATGATACAATCCACTATATCCTTTTCAATACAATTAGGATTGAGTTCTCTGGGGGCCAAACCTTTGACTACCTCCAAGGTATCCAATCGAGGTGGAAGATATGGTCAAAGCAACTCCACATTAAATATTGGGTGTAGGCCAAGGAAAGGAGGAATACTCGATTCAAAATAATTTTTAACCATAGCCTTTTTTTATTTTGTAAGGCCCATATCATACTAGTATGAGCTTCCTATGGGGGTTTGTGAGCACTCTTTTTTTGAATGCAACCACACCTTATCACCAACTTGAAACTTGTGTGGAATTCGATGTTGGTCATGTTATTGCTTGTACTTGGAATTGAATTTCTATAGAGTATCATGAACCTTTTCTGGATATTTTATATCCATTCCACAAATTTTCATGCTCTATTTTCCTTATCTTGAGCATGGGGGGACTGTACTAATGAATATGCAATTGAAATCGATACATCAATCAGGGATAATGCTTGGAACCCCAAGCATACTTGAAAATGATTGAGGCCAATAGAGTTGTGGAGGGATATACTATATCTATGTTGAACATATGGAAGGTTTTCATCCCATGAACATGGATTCTTAGAGTTGTACATTCACAACATGGATGCTTAGAGTTGTATATGCATAAGATATGTAAAATAATCCTATTGACAACTTTTGTTTGTCCATATGTTTAGGGATGAAAGGTGGTCGATTTGGTCAAATTGGTATCCATTAGAGACCATATATTGGACCAAAAGGTATTGAGGAACCTGTTATCCTTGTATAAACTAATGGTCAAAGGTAGTTCAAAATGAACCCAAACATGCTAAAGCAAGATTTTAGCAGTGGCTTCAACTATTATACTCTTCTTACTCAGTGTTAAGATGACCATCTTAGAATAAAAATCAACAACCACAACCCAAAATCATTACCATGCTTGGTGGAGGGTGAATCTTACATGTAATCCACGGAGTCTAACTCCTAGGGATTATATAGTGTAGGTAGAGTATTCCACAACCCATACTTTTTTATGGTTGGTTTAGCAATGGAACATGTAGCGAATGATCTGATATACTAGTGGACATATTTTCAAATATTTGGCCAATAGAAATACTTCTGAAGTACTACTAATATGTTCTCTACAATAAAGTACCCTACCACATTACTATAACGTGCCTCTAAAATTATCTTGGTACACTCACTTGAAGGAATAAAAAGGTGGCCCAATTAGCACAAGAGCACATCTTGGAGGTGGAAGTCTGGAACTTGTTTACATGTGTTCAACATATAGTATGTAGAAGCAAAGTCATTTTGACTATTGTATAATTGTGTCCACCCAAATGTATCATCCCACAAGAGTTAAGAACTATGGTTAATGCCAAAACTAGGGGCCAACTGAGGTAGTCTACAACATGCTTCGTGTTGCCCTTCTTGTACTTGACATTCAAGTGGAATTATCATAGAATTGTGGACCATTTCTGATGGTGGTAATCCTATAATTTTCCTTATATCTGCATGAATTGTAGAGGCCTATTATTAGTGTGGATGATCATCTCCTTTCCTGGAATATAATGCTTCCGTTTTTGGCATGCCTAATAATAGGATTTTCAATTACTTTTAATTATATTAGCGAGCAATTGATCAGATGTAAAATTAAACTTTTAATCCAACGTTCATTTGGAACTTGCATATTATCATACACAATATATCCCGGTGTAATATATTTTGTGTAATGAAGTTGTAGTAATTTGATGGTTGCCACAATGCAAGATAAATATGCTTTCATAAGTCATTATCTAAACACACCACACTTGTAGGAAATAAATCACTCTTGGAGGAAAGTAAATTACAAGGAAAATAATTCGCAATTCAGGAAACTAAACACACTTGCAAAAAAGTAAACACAACAACCAATAAAAATGACATGTTCAAGCATAATGATATTCCTAGTTTGTTGTAACAAAGATGCAATGACACACACCTAATATGTAATGAACGAAAAGAAAACAACCCAAAAATAATATGCATACTTCACATAGCTCTCAATCATAAATTGTTACTAAAAGTAGAGTAAAAGTAAGCTATAGGTTAGTTGCAACAACAACCAAAATTACTGGAAACATGCAAATATGTTAGACAATTTTTATCCCTAGAATCAATGTTTTGAATTATGCAACCTAGAGTTGCAACAACAAGTGAGTAATATGACTACAACATAAGTAAATGTCAAAGTTGCAACTGAAGGAAGTTAATGGGGTTACAACAAAAGGAAATTAACAAAATTACAAAAAAAAGTGAATGAATGAAATTGCAACAATATAAACTAATTGTAAATTAACAAAATTGTAAATACTAATTTACCTACTAAAGCTACCTAGTAGTACCAAGCTAAACATGGGACCTAAATCCTTAGCAGAGGTACTATGAAATATTCAATCACATGATCAAAAGACTAGCATTGAGTGATTGGAACAAAGGAGTCTTTCTATTACAACAAAAATAAAATTATACAACCAACATTTATTTCTTTATCCTCCCTTGGGATTCGAAGGAAGCTAGGTATTTATATAAGATATTTTCTATATAAATTAAGTGAATTGTCAAACAACTATCTTAAGAGGATCAAGCAACTGTCCTTGTTAAACCAAAATATTTAGAAATTGGTATGATTCAAGCAAAAACTAACTCAGATCAATTGGGTGTCATTAGTTTTCCTTCTCAACTAATCACCCACTTGCCTCTTTCATATTTCACCATGAGAGACTCATGTTGGGTGCACAGCTGGAGCACCGATTGATGAATTGACATAGTATGTTGAAGTTGCAACAATTCAAAGTCAATGAATTTGTGAGTTGTGGGAGATTTTTGGGGTCCGAGCGAGTTGCAACATTCCGTTCAGTGACCACACTGAAGTTGTAGCAACACAAAAAATTTGTAACAGGTGTGTTTCAGATGGAAAAATTTGTTGTGGGGTTGCAGTTGGTGTTGAAATAACACATATGGGTTGTAGCATTTGTATATCAGTTGGCAATGCTCGTTGCGGAGTTGCAGATAGTGTTTCAACAACACATATGGGTTGTAGTACCCGTGTGTCAGTTGTAAATGGTCATTGTGGAGTTGCAACAACACGAAAGAGTTTCAACCACTGCCATTTTCTCTTGGCTGAAAATGTTAGTATGAAACATGACAATTTCACAACATAATGCATAAGAATAAGTGTAAAGTTTTGAAAAAGAGAGTATTCATACCTACACTAGAAATAATGTAATAGTGGATGAAAAAGCGTAAGGAAGGAATGGAATGTGAAAGAATAACATCAAAAGGGCTTCATGTGGGTGTTGAAAATGTGCTAATTTGGACACCTGTCATCTCCCCCCAACCAAAATTGTTGCATGTCCCTGATGCAACTAACGATCAATCAGAGTTAGAGAGAACAAGGCTTCCATTTAGGTTGATGAGGCTAGAATCTTCCTGTTCTACTTCATCTAAAAGGAGGTATCCTCTTTTTTCTTGTATGGCTTTCTAGCATGTAGCTTCATTTTTCTTGGCCAACTTTTAATCCATTTTGTAGGGTTTGTATGAGAAACATATCATATGATAATGAAATTTTATTATGATCCAATTGTCCCCACATTCTCCCATGCATATTACATTTTTCTTCACTCTCACCAAGGCAATCTCTAAATTTCTATGGTTGAATGAATTTTTTTTGCTTGATGTCCCCCCAACCTATTTGCATCGTACTTTTCATCCTTCCTCAACAAGTTCTCTAAGTATGTTGATTTCATCTAGGAAATGTGTAGAAACCTCCCACTTATTATTCAATGTGAATTTTTCCCTACAGTGAAAAGTGATATAGCTCTTATGGTTCTGGATGACCATAAGGGCATGAAGTGTTTCCCCCCTATCCATAAATTGTCAGGTTTATTTTTTGCAACTTTACAAGATGCAACCTATTCAACTTGGTTTGTTAAAAAGGAAACAAAAGTTCTTAATTTAATATCTTCCACAAAATGATTGGGGTTCTAGACTTTTTCATGAAATAACAAGACATCATGCTGATATGACTCACAAAGGAGGTTCTTATTTTTGTGAGTGCACTCTAAGTACACTGTAAAGAAGGTAGGAGGAGTGTCAATTTCAAAAGGTTTCCAAGTTATAAGTCTATTTTTCTAAAACAACAAATATTTTTCCTGGAGGAACATGTTATACCGAGGATAGGGAGGTCTATAATTGAGGACATCCTCCATCAACATGCCCAATTGAATCTTTTTGATTTCTAGTTTGGTGATTCTATGCTCCAATTGGTCCACCTTCTTCCTTTCCTCTTCCTATGATTACCATCTCCTCTTATAAACCTTTTTTGTTTCACCCGACCCGTTCTTCAATTCTCTAAAAACCTTCTAGTGCTCCCTAATGGGTATCACATCCTCTTTATAGGAATATAGAAAGTGTTTCCATCTATCCTCTTCTTCCTTCATCCACTACTCAAATTTATTGACTTGTATCTACTTGTGTTCTTGTGTCTGATTTTTAGTCCTGGTGATTTTATCAGTAGTGGCACTTGTGGTTTGTACTACCACATATTTCTTTCCTCTTTATTCATATGAGGTTGTCTACTCTTTTTTTGTAGTGGGTTCTTTGGAAACAAGATAATTTTCTTCTTGGGAAAGACACTCCAATCATTTAAAGTATTCCCCTCCATCTGACTCTTTCCTCATCAAATAAATCATGATTTGTATTTCCCTATTTTTCATTATGAATAGCTTATTTTGTCGAATGAGAAATTCTTACATAGGTAAAGAGGGAAAATGACTTACCATTTTATGCTCTTTGGGAGTAGCCGCAGTCATTTGTTCAAGGTCAAAATGTTTTGGGAAGTTTTAGTGTCTACGGATAAATGCTTAAACCCCTAGACTAGTAGCTAAGTCTAGAACAACAATGCAAAGCATTCTCTACTTTTTCTATGACCAATAGATTAAATAAGAGGTAAAGAAGCCTACATGTAGCTTTAGGTTACTCCTTATCTCCCTTGACCAATTCTGCCGCTTCTCTCCGTACTTAATCCACTTGAAGAGTACCTACACACAGATAGAATACAAAAGATGATCAAAGCATATGATAATGATCTATTGATTAAACATATCATGGAATTAAGTAATGATACACATATGAAAGCATAAATGAATAACACAAGCATATGGAAAAACCTTTGAACACTTTATTAGTAAAAGGAATAGTTACAACCCAGTTTGTTCGATTCAACATCACCCCTCCAGTTCAATCCCATCCTCTCCTCATAACAAGAAAGACATTTTGACATCATTACAATACTTGGAATCAACTCAAGTCTCATACTAACAACATCTCCCTATAATTCAATGATTTCTAGCCCCTGATCACTTAGATGAGTGGTTTTTTTATAGGTGAATGAAGGAAGTTATGCCATAAATGGTGATAATGAATGCCCTCCGAAACTTAGGATTTAGTTCCATGGAGGAAGGGATAAAGGGATTGTTGTTCTTTAACTCCCTTCCTCATCCAAATACGAGCTCAAAGGAGTAGATAAACTTGGGAAAATTCTAGATGCATCTAATGGATAAGAATATTCCCAAACCCCAATGAAATTTCGCTCAAATTCACCCAGCGCGGGCCAAAGAGGGCTCAAGTGTGCTACATAGCACCCTATCAGTGTATGGTTTGAATTGCGCACACCCTAATGAAGGCTTGCCTGCGCTGATCTTCTTAGAGGCAGTTTCTGGATGATTTTAGTCATGAAACTTCTTGGGAAGCTAGGCATTCTGATGGTTGACTTCTTTAGGGCATGTAACAACTGAATTAGGGTTTTATGGACCCTAATAGTACTGATCTATAGGTTGGGGTTGATGTGCACAAATGGATCTGTAGCACAAAAACATTGGTCTCCATAGGAGTGGCAGTAGGTGTGCCCATAGAAGTAATAGTAGTTGTGGTCCTCAGGAGTAGCAGCAATGGTGTCCACAAAAGTAGTACTAGTTGTCTCCATAGTAGTAGTAGTAGTTGTGTCCTCAAGAGTAGAATACTTATCTTCAGAATATACCTCAAATAGAGCAAAAAATCATTATCCAAGAGTGCTCCTTGCTGGTTCTTGTGGAGGAACAAGAAATAGAGTAAATTTCAGCCTAAAATGCCCATGAAATTTTCATGTAATTTCCATGTCATAATATGTAAACCAATCAAAATCTTTTAAATTTAAAAAGAGGTACACATAAATATTTTCGAGGGAAAAGAAGAAGAATACTTTTTTTTTTAATTATATTTTTGGCGTATCTCTTTATAGGTTTACTCAAATTTCAAGTGTAAGCACTTGTTGGATGTGGAATAATTTCCACATCCAACGAGTACCAATTATGCATACTTTTGAGAAGACCCACATTGATAAAAATTGAAGATAGATTAAAAAAGTGTGTTGAGCACACTATTTTAATGTATCTTCAATTTTTATCATTGTGCGTCTTCTCAAAAGTATGCATAATGGGTACTCGTTGGATGTGGGATTTAGTTCCATAACCAATGAGTGTCTACACTTGAAATTTGAGCAAAACTATAAGGAGATAAGCCAAAAATACAATTAAAAAAGTAGTTTTCTTTTTTTCCTTCCAAAATTCATAAATTTTGTTTTATTATTTTAACAATTATTTTATTATTTTTAGTTAGGAGGCCAATTTTAGGTTGAAATTTCCTCTAATGGTCATATCTTCCAAATCCTTCAAACCCTAGGTCTTTTTCTCTTGTTGGTTCTTTTGTGTCAACAAGAGTCTTATCCTCTTGTTTCTATGCCATTTTTTATGCCCTTGCTAGTTCTTTTAGAGTAGTAGTGGTTTGGTGGTGGTAGGAGTGTACTTAGTCCTCTTCTTCCTTGGAACATAGGTTGGTAGCCTCCAATACCCTCTCATCCTCTTAGTGGTTGGCTTAAAGGTAATTATCTTTATATCAAGGTTTATTTCTCTTTATGGAGTTTTATTACTTAGTCCTTATTCCTTTTCAGGAACTAACAGGTATTTTGTAGCCAAGGGAGTCATAGAAACATAATCCTCTTCCTCCATAGTTGCAATGACGACATGTTCATGTGGTGGAGTTACAACTGCAAGGATTGCAATAATTTCTTCCCACATCCTTCCTTATCTTTCCAGAGTTCATTCTGCAAACAAATTGATAAGGTTGTGATGTGAAATGAAATCTCTTGCCCTATTCACCTTCTTTGCATGGACAAACATGTTTTGTAGAGTCTAGAGAAAGAAGTACAATAGGTGAATAGGGAAATTGTGCTTGAGGTGGACGATAAGGTGAATATGTTGCAGTTACATAGTTCCATGGAATCACTCAGATGTGATGTATCTTTTTCTGAGTAAAGCTATGTATTCCCAAGGGTGGAGGAAAGATCGATGGTCAAGTCATGTCCCTTTCTTCTCCAAATCCTCCCTAGGTTCCAAAAACTACTGAAGGGTTTTAGGATTGGATGTCTACTTTTAGTATGACTATTCCCCTTCCTTTGGAAGTCCTATCAGTTATGCCATAATTTCCTTTGTTACATCCACAACTATTCCACCAACCACAAACCTATTGGCTGTAAAATTCAAGATGCATTCTAGTGCTATCTCATTTTGTATCCTTTCAACTTGTGCAAATACTCCATCCATCCTACCTCTTAAGAAATAGACTGAACATGTTCTTAAGCTTCCAATATCATTGTCTTAGCAAGTTCTTGGAAAATGAGTGAGCCTCCCATGGTTCCTGTAACTTTTTTGAAAAAATCACTCCAATGTGATGTATCTTTTTCTGAGTAAAGCTATGTATTCCCAAGGGTGCGGGAAAGATCGACGGTCAAGTCCTGTCCCTTTCTTCACTTTCCTTTGTTACATCCACAACTATTCCACCAACCACAAACCTGTTGGTTGTAAAATTCAAGATGAATTATAGTGCTATCTCATTTTGTATCCTTTCAAATTGTGCAAACACTCCATCCATCCTACCTCTTAAAAAATAGACTGAACATGTTCTTAAGCTTCGAATATCATTGTCTTAGCAGGTTCTTGGAAAATGAGTGAGCCTCCCATGGTTCCTGTAACTTTCCTCCTTCAACTATCATTGTTACAAAAGGAAAATGGTGGATTTAATAGGTTCCATGGGGTATTTTACAAATTTGATGCAAAATGTCAGCTTTGACATTTTATAATGGATGGGTTATGAATTTGGGAGCATGATGTAAGGGAATGATAGGATTAGGTAATGATAAATAAGTGCTCTTCCACTTAAGACCTATTTATTATGCCATATGTTGGAAAACGCACCTGTTATATCTTACCCTACTGGCTCTATCTTCGTACAATGACTAAGTTGGCAACTAGTCCCATAGATCATTCATTCCTGTCAGAGTTGCAACAACATAAATCAAAACATCAAAAGTTATGGAAAGAGGTGTTGTAGTAACAAAAGCAACAAAAATGGAAGTAGGAGTTGTGGCTGGAGGAATTGCAACAATTATAATTAGGGTTGTATAAATGGAAGTTGTGGTAAGAGGAGTTGCAACAATGGTAGTTGAAGCAATAGGAATTGCAGAAACCAATGATCATCAACAATTCTTTTCCTTGCATGTGACAATTGCTTTCATTGGAGAAGGATCCTGACATAACAATTGCAAAAATCTGAAGTTCCATTCTTTCTCTATCTTTTTCTCTTACATGTCATGTTCCATTTGGAGCTAGTTTTCACATGGCTTGTGCCCATAGATGCACCTTGTGGCTTTCATAAATGGGCCCATTTTTTTGGAACAAAGAAGTGAATTATTTGGTATGAATCTTATATTTCTAAACTAGATCCATATCACTATTGGGAAGTCCATTTGTGATTTTATGTAGGAAGGATTCCTTAGATAGGGATCGATAATATAAGAGAAGCCTATGTGCATTGGCCATCAAGCGAGTTTTGTCCTCATTTACAGTGTGGAATTTGATGGCTCTATTGTCATAGAAAGTATAAATCTCATGAGGCCTAAGACATCTAGTGTGGAATTTTACTCTAAAGCATTTAAACTTGGAGTCAAATAATATATCCCAGTCTCCAACATTAAATTTTTTTTTCTTGATGAATTTCCATGCCAGTTTTCCCTTTGATTTTGCATCATTGTTGTTCGGTGCAAGGCATCCTGACGAGGTTTGTACAACTCATTAATCTAGAGGGGTTTCTTCCTCTGAGCTTTTATTACATCCATTCTAAGTTGGAAAATTGTTCTAAGTGTCTGGATCTCTATCTCAATCAGAAATAATACTCTTTTCCATACGCTAGCTCACAAGGAGTGCAACCAATAGTAGTTTTGCATGTGGTCCCATAGGCCCATAAATCTTTAGGAAGTTTTTTAGCCCAATACTTGAGATGCAACTAAACAATTTTGGTGATGATGGTATGGTGTGATAACTCTTCTCTCGATCCTATATTTCTCTATTAAGTCTTTAATGAGCTTTGATGTGAATTCAACTCCACCATCCATAAATATCTCCAGTGGTATCCCAAATATGGTAAATATTTCCTCATGAATAAATTATGCTACTGCTTTTTCAATTGTGGTTGTAAATGCTTTCACCTCCAATCATTTCATGACATAATATGTGCATACTAGGATGTAAGAGTTTAATTGATAAGGAAGATTGATTGGCCCAATGAAGTTAATGACCCATCACTGAAATGAGTGAGCCTCCCCTGTAGTATAGGGGCCTAACATGCCCCTCTCCTTCAAAAAAGTGTTGTCATCAATCCTTGAGTAGTTCTGGATGCTTCTGTATAAAATTCTCATACTCCCATGTGGAATCTTTTGCGGATAAGTTCTTCCACTTGATGAGATGCTCTGAAATTGATCGATTCCGTAGCTGTAGAGTTCTTGTTTATGTGACTGCTTTCGGTTCCAATATAATTTTTCCTTCCTTGTCAAGTTCTGGCAATATTGTTTTAACTGGGAGCTTGTCGCCTATAACCTTCTTTAAACATGAAACATGGAAAACTGGGTGCACTCAAGAAGCTACAAGAAGCTCCAATTTGTATGCCATAGTACCAATCTTTTGCAACACCTTCTACGGACCGTAATACTTTGGTGATAATTTATTATCCTTCTTAGCTTGCTTGAGGGACATTTGTTTATATGGTTGTAGACGTAGGAATACCCAATCACCTACATCAAAACTTCTTTTGCTGCGATGTTGACCAACCTGTTGTTTCATTCTATTCTGCGCCAACACAAGGCTATCCTTTAAGAGTTGGAGGACTTGTTGTTGATGCTCGATGTGATGTTCCACTGCTTGAACATTAGAATTTTCTCTTAAATATGATGTGATGGATGGTGGTTGATATCCTTAAAGTGCCATAAGTGGGGTCATTTTTGTTGCTTTATGGAAGGAAATGTTATACCACCATTTAGCCAGAGGCAACCATTTGACCCATTGTGTCTACTTATCAGATACAAAGCAACGGAGATATCCTTCCAAACATTTGTTTACTATCTCAGTTTGCCCATCAGATTGAGGATGATAAGATGATCTATGAGTTAACTGAGTACTGAAACAAGAAAATAATTCTGTCCAAAAATTTCCAGTGAAAATGGGATCTCTATCACTTACAATAATCTTTGGGTTTCCATGTAGCTTTTGAATTATTTCCATAAATGCAGTAGAAACTGTACTGGCTTTAAATGGATGTGATAATGCACAAAAGTGTGCATACTTGGTAAGTCTGTCAACTACCACCATGATGACACTCTTTCCCTCAGACTTGGGTAAACCTGTGATAAAATCCATTGAAACCTCCTCCCAACGTTGGCTTGGAATGGATAAAGGTTGTAATAGACCTGGGGTCTTAATTTTTTCAACTTTATTTTGTTGGAAAACCAAACATTCTGCCACAAACTTTTGAATATCCAATTTAAGGCCATCCCAAAAAAATTCCTTCTTAACCCTATGGTAAGTTTTTAAAAATCCTGAGTGCCCTCCTAAGGGAGAAGTGTGCAATTCCATAAGAATATTTTGTTTGAGTTGGGAATTCTTACAGAGGTATAAGCGATCTTTGTACCATAACAAATCATTTTGCCAGCTAAAAGTATCAGATGTACTGGAATCTTGCTGTAACTTTGAATAAGTGCCCACACTTCTTCATCATTCTTCCATTCCTCCCTTGCTTCATTTATCCAATCTGGTTGGATAATAGAAATGGCGCACAACAATGCTTCCAAATCCTCATCCTTTCTTGAGAGTGAATTTGCCACCACATTTTTCTTCCCTTTTTTGTAGTTGATTTCAAAGTCATAACCCAACATCTTTGTGACCCACTTTTGTTGCTTTTCAGAGGATAATCTTTATTCTAAAAAGTATTTAAGGCTATCATGATCCATTTTTACCTTGAAGTGTCTTCCCATTAGGCAGGGTCGCCATTTCTTAAGTGCATGTAGTATTTCCAACATTTCCTTCTCATAAATGGCTTTGTGTAAAAACTTTCCCTTGATTGGATGACTTTCAAAAGCAATGGATCTTTCATATTGCATTAAAACAACACCAATTCCATTTCCTGAAGCATCGCATTCCAGAATAAAGGTTTTTGTGAATTCTGGTGTAGCTAAGATCGATGCTTGGCACATTCCCTCTTTAAGATGTTTGAAGGCCTTTGTTGCTTCTGGAGTCCATGAAAATGCATCTTTCTTCAATAATGTTGCTAGAGGTGTTGCTATTCTCCCATAATTTTTAACAAACTTGCGATAATACCCTGTCAAACTGAGAAATCCTCGTAGATGCTTTATGGATGTGGGGATTTTCCATTCCTTAATGGATTTAATTTTGCTAGGGTCTACCTTAACTCCTTCATGAGATACAATATGGCCCAGATATTCCACCTCTTGTACTCCAAAGAAACATTTGGATCTTTTTGCATATAATTATTTCTCCTCCAATAGTTGTGGCACCCTATCAACATGTTCAACATGATCCTTCCAAGACTTGCTGTAGATTAGTATATCATCAAAAAATACTAACACAAATTTTCTAAGGAAGGGTTTGAAAATGGAATTCATCAAACCTTGAAATGTAAAAGGTGCATTGGTAAGGCCAAAAGGCATGACCAAAAATTCATAATGACCCTCATGAGTTCTAAATGCTGTTTTCGGAATGCCTTCAGTCTTCATTCTGATTTGATGATATCCTGAACAAAGATCCAACTTGGTGAAGAAAATTGATCCATGAAATTCATCCAGTAATTCATCAATGACAGGAATGGGAAACTTATCTTTAATAGTGAGCTTGTTGATCTCCCTATAATTCAGACACATGCGACATGATCCATCCTTCTTGTGCACCAATACTACTGGAGCAGAGAAAGAACTTTGACTAGTTTGAATTATACCAACCTCTAGCATTTGTACAACCATATGTTCAATTTCACTCTTTTGGGCATAGGGATATCTGTATGGGCTTATGTTTGGAGGAACACTTCCTGGAATCATATGAATAGCATGATCATGATCACGAATAGGTGGGAGACCTTTGGGAATCTCAAATACCTTGGAATGATTGTCCAAGACTTTTTGGAGATCTGGAGAAATAGATGATTTCGATGTGGAAACATCTAGCGAACATAATTGTGCAATTACACCTCTTTGTTCCATTTTTAGAATATTTGTCATACCATTAGAGCTTATTATCTTTCCCGGTTTCCCTACAATACCCATTAATTCAACTTCCTTTCGTTCCACATAAAATTTCATGAAAAGTTCTTGAAAATTAAAAGCTATTGTACCCAAGGATTGTAGCCATTTGACTCTTAGTACAACATCAGCACCTCCCATTGGAATGGAAAGCATTGGGCTAGTCAATACATATTCTCCCATGGATAGCTTGATATTATGGCACTTTCCAGAGCAATTTATTGTTCCTCCATTTGCAACCATCACTTGACACTCTGGTGAAGGATATAGGAAGCAATTCAATTCTTTTGCTACCTTACAATGAATAAAATTGTGGGTACTTCCTGAATCAATCAACACTATTACCTTTTTCTTCTTGATTTGTCCTTCTATCTTGATGGTTTGAGGAGTGGTAATTCCCGCCAATGCATTACAAGATATGGTTGGATTCATTTCTTCTTTATCTAGGCTTTGTTCCTAGAGTATATCCTCTTCTTTTGACCTTTCTTTCTCCTTTTCTTCTTCCTCTTCACAATCTATGTAGAATAATTTATTCTCAGCACACTTATGACCTTTAGTGTATTTGCTATCACAACTGTAACAAAGCCCTTTTTCCCTTTTTTCTTCCAATTGTTTTGGTGTCAACCTTATAGGTTGTGGAAGACTAGGGGCAACAACACTTCCATCTTTATAGTTGTGAGTGGTATGCTTCCTGGTTGCCATAATTTTGCTTTCCATTTTCTTGCTAACATGAATGCCTTCTCTAATGAATCAGGTTCCCAAAGGCGAACGTCATGTTAGATAATATCCTTTAAAGTCCCTGTGAACACATAAATCCTATGCTCCCCTGGAATATTTTTTACCCTTATGTTCAATTTTTGGAACTCTTCAATGTGCTCCATTATTGAACCCTTTTGTTTGAGACTTATCAATTGGCTAAAAAAAGTGTTTCTTTTTGTAACCTCATAATGTGCTGTCAATTCTTCCATAAAAGTTTCCCAAGTGATAACTTGTTTACAAGAGCAAAGCCATTGATTCCATACAAAATGATTTGGTTCCAAATATAAAGTTGCAATACGTACCTTTTGTGTGTTTTTCACATTATTGAGATCGAAAAATTGCTCCATCTATAATATCCATGTTGGAATATGGTGGGTCTTCGATCCAACATTAGAGTCTATGAAATCATGATTAAAATTTCTTTTGTTTGCATCATGAGTTTCCTTTACTACCCTTTCACCATTTGTAAGTATTTCTTGTAGAAAATTTGTCAAATCTATCTTCAAATCTGCCATGTCTGTCTTCAAATCTGTCTTCAAATCTGCCATGTCTCTCTTCAAATCTGTCTTCAAATCATCCATCTTAGCTTCCATGTCATTAATCTTAGCTTAAATTCCCTTTATCTTAGATTCCACGCCATTTATCTTAGCTTATATTAGCTTTTGTCAGAGTGACATTTGTTGCACTTGGTCTTGTAATTTTGATATATCATGTAGCATTTCTTCCTCTTCTTCATGAGTCATGCTAGAGCTTTCAGGTTGCTTACTAGGTGTTTGAATTTTCTTTCCTCAAGGCATCAATTACCGATAATAATGATCTACTATGCCCTTTGAATTCCTTCAAAATAATTTTTCAAACCAAGCTTAAGCAAAAATTTAAAAAAATCTACACACCTTTTTTCACTTTGTAGGAGCTTGATATTTCCTCTGATGTATCTCTTTAATTTCAGATCATCCATTTCTGAAATTGTGACCTGCACTATCCCTCTATTTCCTCTTTCCAATGCCACCAGTCTTATCCAAATTGGATTCTCCAAGGAAGAGTTATGCCAAATCTCCCACAGTGACCTGATTATAGACTAGTTCAGTAGAGCGAACTTGTATGACATGCCACGTGTCCCTGTTTTGACCTTTGGCACTGAAAAATATATACAAGAAACTACAGTCCATCCTCTTTCTATACTTCTTACAAAACTTCAATCCAATGCTCAGAGAGAAAGTTATGACGATTTTCCCTAGGTCACCTGTTTGGAATGTAGTTCAGGAGTCTGCACCAAGACCAACTTCCTCATATCATATCTCCACAAATATAGGGCGAAAAGCTCTGAAATTTGGAGCCAAGGTTTAATGTGATTTCATCTCAAATGGGTTTTTTTTTTTGCTTTTGAAATGTCCCAGAAAAAAATTTATAGCGAAAATTCCACGATGACCTATTTGGAGCAGCGAAACCCTAGAATCCAAAGCTTTGATACCAAATGTTATGAAACCAACTCAAAAAAAGATAGAAAGGATAGTTGAACGCCTTAGAATTCAGCCTCTTCAAGGGGGCAACCTACTTTACATTACACAAATGAACAATTCTTGGATGATACAAATGAAAATAGCTCCTTTCTATATATAGGAGTCTAAGGGGTCATAATATAATCAGAGTCGACATAAAAATAATAATGTAAAGGCATAATAATAACAATAGTGGGCTTCTATGGGGCACAATAGTGACAATATGGGGACTACATGGTTACAACAATATAATAAGGGGGTTGTACTAATAACAATAAGGGGTTACACTAGTGGTATAGGGGCCTAACACAATACTAGTTGTGGCTATAGTAGCATCTCACTGAATTGCACAGGTCTTTCCATGCACTGATAGTTGTTGCACCTTTTTACATATTCCTTGGCATATTTGAAGATGGTAGGCCAATACTACTATTCATGATGTACCTTGTGCCTTATTCTTTTATTGACAAAGTGGCCCCCATAAGGACCATGATCTGATAATCACCCTATGAGTGACCTTAGTTAAAGATTTAATAAATGAAGGTATTACAAACTCATGTGATGGTGTGTGTGCCTATGTTATTTAAGCAATGGATTGATCAGATTGCAAATACACAGACACTTGAAATGGAAAGATAACAGAGAAATACAACAAGCAAATACAAGAACATAAGAAATTAATAAGGAGTTCACCCTATCCTCCAGGGCTACATCTCCGGTCCAGCTTTCAGTGGTGGCCTTATTTTATTGTGTCTTAAGTAGAGAATTACAATGCAGGAGCTAAATATGAGTCTCCTGAAATGGAAATTTACTTGGCAGGGTGGTCCTTGGATTCCCCAAGCCACTGGAGTGTACAGACTCTTTTCCTTACCATCTCTGTGACCTTCTGGTCTACAATGGAGAGAGCCCATTGTGGTGCTCAGTCCAGATAGATCCTCTCTGGGATGGCTTGAATCTCTCAAGCTCTCTAGTGCTCGGTGCCGCCTTTGGTTAGCTCGGCCCTCTGTCTTCTATTCTGCTTTTTCTTCATTGTCTCCTTTTCTCTTTTGTCTTTTGTTTTTGGTTCTTCCTCCTCCATCTTTTGTTCTCTATTCATGGCTTTAAGACCATTTGAGTCTATGGCTGTTCATTTCCTCTTCCACCTCTATCATATCACCTTCTGCAGCTACGCTTGGAGTTCCCTATTTTGCGTCATCATCAGGCTCACAAGGAGTGGCCACATGTCCTCCTGTAACTGCACCAGCCTACTTCGTCGGTTCAATTCTTCGGTTACGTCGTGGAATGAGTCTTCCTCCACCATGGCAGTCAAAGAGGACATCAAATTCTTCTTAATCGTGGCTTAATCCCTCATTAAATCTGGTCTTGCCATCGGGCGTGATGTCAACCATCTGATCTAGAACCCCCAGATCCAACGCCATCCGCTCATTTCACACGGTTGACTTGTTCAACCATTAGCGCGTGATGAGCGGTGGTTTTCTCTCTCCTCTTCTTGCCACGCATCGGCCGCTGAGTGGAATCGCTCTGATTTCACCAAAACTACTTACTGCCCTAGGAGCCCCTGATCAATACCACCGGTTTCGGAGTGGGTCCCGCCTTTTAGCTTTTAGCCTTTTCGCCCTTTGTCCTTCAGTTCTCTGGCTCTCGATGCAACCAAGTGCTCGGGGCTTCTCCATTTTGAGGGTTTTTGCCCATCTAATCGCGCATCAAAAACCTCCTCTGTTTCCCAATTAGGGCCTCCCAAGGGCTAATTTCGCCTCCCACGCAGTCTCCACGGGCCTCGGTTAGCGCACTTTGACCAAGGTCCTCATCGTTCCACGCTGGCTACCATTGCCACTGGTTTGAGGTGTTTTTGATCGCTGTTTTGAATTCTTTGAAGTCTGTCCCGACTTGATACAGCCATGGTTCTTTTGATTATTCTTCATGGATCCAATTCGGATCACGACCTTCCCACTGAAAAGCTTTTGGACCACCAAAAGTTGGTTTTCAAGAATCGATTAAGTGAGGGTATTGTTTTCTCACTTGCCCAATCTCAATCCACTCTACACTGCTTGGATTTGAACCTTTGAGCCCAATCCTAAGGTACTCCACTTCTCCCCTGCGCGTCATCCTCACCTTCTTGTCTAGCACTGTGTCTTCCTTCAATTCATTAAGATATTCAGTTAGCAAGTCATCAATAGAATGCAATTGACTTTGCTCTTCAGGGTCCTCAATCATTGAAGGTTCAAACAATCTCAAGAAATCTGAATTTACAATTGAGTATATGTGCATGTAAGCTAGTAGATCAAGGCAAAAAGCATTTTCACCAATCTTCTCAAGTATTTTGAAAGGTCCATACCTAATGGGTTTTAGTTTTTTACCTTCACCTTGCATCATGTCCTTGCTGATATACAGCCAGACCTGGTCACCAACTTGAAAACTATGCTCCATCCGATGCTTGTCATGCCTAGCCTTGTAATTAGCTTGGCTCTTTTCTAGATGTTCCTGTACTACCTGGTGGATCTCCTAGATATGTTCAATGAACCTAGTTGCCCTGTCCACATCACTGTGTCCATCAACCATGGTATCTTTACCAAAGACAAAATCCAAAGGAGACCTTGGTGTGAAACCAAAACGAGTCTCAAAAGGATATCTCTGTGTAGAAGAATGTTTTTCTCTGTTGTAAGCATGTTGCACATAACACAAATGTTCATCCCAAAGCTTAGGATGTTTGCTGCAATATCCTCTCAGTAACTGGATCACTTTCATGTTAACTACTTTTTTATAGCCATCAGTTTATGGATGAAAATCTGTGCTTTTCTTTAGTTTGGTGTCCATCAGTTCCCACAGACTTGACCAAAACTTCCCCAGAAATCGGGTCTCTCGATGAGATGCAATAGAAGTGGGTAATCCAAAATGAACCCATACATGTTCAAAGAATAATTTTGCAGTCTGTTCAACTGTAATTTGTTTATTACAAGGTATCAAGATACACATTTTGTTGAACCTATCCACAAAAACATATAGGTAATCATGACCTTTCCTAGATTTAGGGAGTCCTCCAAAAAAATCCATGGAAACACTTTCCCAAGGGTGAGAAGGTACTGGTAAAGGAGTGTACAAGCCTAGTTTTCTGTTACGGTCTTGCTTTTAGCACACATAGCACACCCTTTTACATATCTAGAAACTGTCTCATTCATTTTCGGCCAATAACAAAACCTTTGCAGCTGTGCAACTGTTTTACTTACCCCAAAGTGACCTAATATCAGAGAAGTGTGTGCTTTCCTAATTATCTTTACTCTCTCAGTTTGTGGAATGCAAAGTTTCCCACAATGGTATAAGAGTTAGTATTTTACATGATAATCCAATTCTTCTACTCTTTTGCCTTGACTCAAAGTTGCATATACATCTTTAAAGTCCACATCATGAGCATATTGTTCAATGTAGCTTTCATGTAGTACAAAATTATGCTTAAGTATGGTAGATGCATTTATGATGGGTCTAGATAACATGTCTGCAACTTTGTTATTTATGCCCTTTTTATATCTGATGACTAAATGAAACTGTTGTAGAAAACCCATCCATCTGTAGTGTCTTGATTGTTGCAACTTAGTTTGGGAGTGTAGATATTGAAGTGGTTGATGATCAATATGTATTACTGTCTCTTTACCCATTAAGTAATGTTTCCACTTTTTCACACTCTGAACTAATGCATACAATTCTTTATCATATGTAGGATAGTTGACTACTGTAGGATTAAAAGTCTCAGAATGATAGCATATGGGTTTATCGTGCTGTGTCAACACTGCTCCCATGGCATAGTCACTGGCATTTGTTTGGATCTCAAATGGTCTCTGCAGATCAAGCAGTGCTAGTACAGGTGCTATACTAATCTTTTATTTTAAGGTTTCGAAGGCTTTCTGATGTTTGCCTCCCCATTGAAACACCTTGTTCAATCTTGTTAAAGCATGTAAGGGAGCTTCAATTGAGAAAAAGTTAGAGATGAACTTCCTCCAATATTGTGCTGCTCTTAAGAAGCTTCTCACTTCTATAGCAGACTTGGGTTTAGGCCAGTTTACAATGATTGCCACTTTAGAGGGGTCTAATTTCAATTCACCACCCCCTTCTATATGTCCCAAGTAGTTTAGAGATGTCTTGCCAAATTCACATTTTGAGAGTTTAACATAAATTTTTTCTCTTTTCAAAACATCTAGTGTTTGCTTAACATGCTTTAAATGTTCTTCCCACGTTTTACTAAAAACCAGAATGTCATCCAGGTATACAATAACAAAATCATCAAGAAAAGGTCTGAGTACATCATTCATTAATCTCATGAAAGTAGCAAGAGCATTGGTCAAGCCAAAAGGCATAACCAGTTACTCATACAATCCCTGCTTTGTTTTGAAAGCAGTCTTCCATGAATCTTGCTCTGCAAACCTGACCTGATGGTATCCACTATGCAAGTCTAGCTTGGTGAAATAAACAACTTCCTTTAATTGATCTAAAATATCATCTATGTGAGGAAGGGGATAATGATTTTTTATTTTTATCTTATTCAGTGCTCGGTAATCAATGAACATTCTCCACGAGCCATCTTTCTTTCTCACCAAAACATGGTGATCCACATGGTGATGTGCTAGGCCTGATGAATCCCTTCTCGAGCAACTCCTGCACCTACTTCTTGATTTCATCATTCTCTAAAGCAGACAACCTGCACATTCCATTGTTAGGCAATGGAACATCTTGCTGCAAAATAATATCCTGTAATATTTCCCTTTTGGGTGGTAGACCTTTAGGTTCTTGAAATAAGACATCATACTCTGAAACAACCTTTCCTATATCAGCTTTCTATTTAGCATTACAGCCCTCAAATACATTGGTTTTATTAGGTTTCTTTTCCTTTACAACCATCAGTAAGAATTGTTTGCTTGAATTTATCATTCTTTTCATCTGCCCTGAGTTTATGTAAGTATAATTATTCTTGAGCTTATGAGCTCTTACAAAGTATTTGATTCCATCTTTAACAAGCAGATACTTGTTCTCAGCTCTATAAAAGATAGCCTTTATATCATACAAGTAAGGACTTCCTAAAACAATTCCACATATATCCAAAGGAATTATGTCTAACTCAACCTCATCTACAAATGCTGACCCAAAAGAAAACTTGAGTTTGCACTGTCTAGTCACTTGTAGTTGTGCTTTATCATTCAACCATCCTAATGGGTATGGTTTCTTGTGAGGTGTGGTTGTTAATCCCAATTTCTTTACAATTGCTTCAAAAATTAGATTTACTTGTGAGCCACTATCAAACAAAGTGTCAATCTTTTGATGTTTGGTAATAAATCGAATATGGAAAAGCTCATGTCTTTTTCTCTCATTTTCTTCGTCAATAATAGATTGAGCAGAATTACTGGTAGATGCTTCAGAATTCTTACCTTTGATACCCGTGGCTACAATATTTGTTTCATCTCTGGAGTATAACCCCAAATCTTTTTGAATAACTGCAGCAATCTTCTTCTTCTTGCCCTCGGACTTCTTAGGTCTTAGCTCTGGATGCAGAATCCAACAATGCTCATCATCATGCTCGTCCTTTTTATAGTGAGTGCATGAAGCTTTGCTTTTCTGTGCAGTATTAGCCTTCCTTTCTTTCCACTTCTTCTTTCTTTTCTCTTTGCTCTTACTTGCAGTGGGTTGGGATGGTCCTCAAAATTTTGGATTTCCATTCTTTCCTCTAACTTCTAGATGAGTAGCTTGTACAGATACCTCATCTATACTAGTGGGATTAAAAATGAGGATGGTACGCCTCATGTAGCTGTGTAGACCACCAATGTACTTCAAAAGAGTTTCTGGTGAGTCTAATGAGATCCCTAGAATCAATGCTCTCTTTCTAAATTCCTGTGTATACCCTTGCACACTTTGCCCCTTCAACTATCGAAGAGTTTGCCAACTCATCATGGCTTGTTGCATGTGGGCCAATGGATAAAACTGCTTTTTAAGTGCAGAAACAAATTCACTTCAGACAAAGATGGTCTTACCATGCCTTTTTCAGCTTGAGCTCTGCCTTCCCACCAAACTAAGGCAGTGCCTCCTAGGCGTAGGATTACCAACTGAATCTTGCTCTTGTTTGAGTCTATGTTCTGTACTCTGCAATAAACATCAATTTTTATAATCCACTTGTCTAACTTTTCAGTATTTAGCTCTCCATCATATATAGGCAAATCAAATTTAACATCTAGCTTAATCAAAGATGCTTTCTTATTATGCACAAGGCTATTAGGAGGTGTGAGAAAGCTTTCCTCTTTCCCTTTTCCTTTTGAGTGGTCATGGGAATGAGACTCATCTTCTTCTTTGTCCTGTTTAGAACCTGATGAATCCTCATCCTTATGCTTTCTAAAGTCCCTATACATTTCTTCTACCATAGAATTTATAGCTAGGAAACTTTCTAGGAATTGAGGGTCTGGCCCTACAGAACCTTCTTCTGACATTGTCTTCCAAGGATAGACTCTCCCAATTTCAAGATTAGTTTCCACCAACTCTCCTTCTCCTAATTTGAGCTTTGATCTAGTAAGCATTCAACAAATAAACCAACACAAGCTTGTCTAACCTTACAGCCTAAAGCTTTGATACCACTTGATTTGATAATCACCTTATGAGTGACCTCAGTTAAAGATTTAATAAATGAAGGTATTACAGACTCATGTGTTGGTGTGTGTGTCTATGTTATTTAAGCAACAGATCGATCAGATTGCAAATACACAGACACTTGAAATGGAAAGACAACAGAGAAATACAACAAGAAAATACAAGAACACAAGAAATTAATAAGGATTTCACCCTATCCTTCAGGGCTACATCTCCGGTCCAGATTTCAGTGGTGGCCTTATTTTATTGTGTCTTAAGCAGAGAATTACAATGTAGGAGCTAAATATGAGTCTCCTGAAACAGAAATTTACTTGGCAGGGTGGTCCTTGGATTCCCCAAGCCACCAGAGTGTACAGACTCTTTTCCTTACCAGCTCTGTGACCTTTTGGTCTACAATGGAGAGAGCCTAATGTGGTGCTCAGTCCAGACAGATCCTCTCTGAGATGGCTTGAATCTCTCAAGCTCTCTGGTGCTCAATGATGCCTTTGGTCAGCTCGACCCTCTGTCTTCTGTTCTGCTTTTGCTTCACTATCTTCTTTGCTCTTCTGTCTTCTGTTTTCGGTTCTTCCTCCTCTGTCTTATGTTCTTTGTTCATGGCTTTAAGACCATTTGAGCCTATGGCTGTTCAGTTGCTCTTCCACCTCTGTCGGTTTGCCTTCTGCAGCTACGCTTGGAGTTCCTTATTCGGTGTCATCATCAGGCTCACAGGGAGTGGCCACATGTCCTCTTGTAACTGGACCAACCTACTTCGTCGGTTACGTCATGGAATGAGTCGTCCTCCACCGTGGCAGTCAAAGTGAACCTCAAATTCTTCTGAATTGTGGCTTATTCCCTCGTTAAATCTGGTCTTGCTGTTGGGCATGATGTCAACCGTCCGATCTGGATCCCCCAGATCCAACGCCATCTGCTCATTTCACACGGTTGACTTGCTCGACTGTTAGTGCGCGATGAGCGGCAGTTTTCTCTCTCCTTCGCTTGCCATGCGTCGGCCACTGAGTGGAATCGCTCTGATTTCACCAAAATTGCTTACCACCCTAGGAGCCCTCAATCAATACTGCCGGGTTCGGAGTGGGTCTCGCCCTTTAGCTTTTAGCCTCTTCACCTTTTGTCCTTCGGTTCTCCGTCTCTCCATGTGACCAAGTGCTCGAGGCTTCTCCATTTTGAGGGTTTTCACCCAGCTAATAACGCATCAAAAACCTCCTTTGTTTCCCGATCTAGGCCTCCCAGGGGCTAATTTTGCCTCCCCCGCAATCTCCATGGGCCTCGGTCAGCGTGCTTTGACCGAGGTCCTTGTTGTTCCACGTTGGCTGCCACTACCACTGGTTTGAGGTGTTTTTGATTGTTTCTTTGAATTATTTGAAGTCTGTCCCGACCTAATATAGCCATGGTTCTTTTGATTATTCTTCATGGATTCAATTCGGATCAGACCATCATTGAAAGCTTTTAGGATCTCATAGATTTCATCGTCTCTTACACATATTTGAATGATGAGGTTGGGTCTCCTATAAAAGAGACACCCACCAATCCATGAGAACCTACCACTTTGTCTCACAATCTTTTAACATTCATCTGGTGAGAGATGGTGTGGAAGTCTACCTGCAACCAAGTAGTTAGCGATATCTATGAACCACAGAGAGTTAGTAGAAACCATAAATAACTGCTCATAAGGAAAATACTCTTCTACAGGGGCCTCTTTTTCATTAAACGTGAGTCTAGAGAGAAAATTCACCACAAAATGATATTTTCTTGGTTTTTCTAGAATGTTGATATCATATTCTTGTAATAACAATAGCCATCTAGTAACTTTGTTATTGGTAATTAGTTTATTCATTAAATAATTGATAACAACATGGTCAATATGTAATATTATTGGATAACCTATAATATAATGTCAGAATTTATTGATTTCATATATAACCAAAAGGAACTCCTTTTAAGTTAGTGTATAGTTTAGTTCCACTAGCGAGAAACCCTTACATAGTAGATTGCATACGAGTTTCCTTTAAGTTGTCCTATTACAACTCCTATACTGTTATTTGAGCATATGTGGAAACATGGAATGGGAGGGACTAATTAGGTCCTCTTAACTAGAGCCCCCGACATTTTCACTTCAACTCCTCGAAAACATTTCTATGTCCATACTAACTCAAAAATTTTAGTTAGTAGAGTAAATAATGGACAAGCAATTTGTGAAAAGGTTTCAATGAAATGTTGGTAGTAACTAGCATGTCCAAGGAAACTATGTGCCTCCTTTTATGAATGAGGAGAGGGAAAGTTTAATATTACCTTAATATTTTCTAGATCCACTTGAATACCTTTTGCTAAGATACAATATTCTAATACAATGCCATCAGTTAACATCATTTGACATTTTAAATTGCTAAGGGCCTCATTAGATTCCTTACACCTTATTAATGTTTTCTCCAAATTATCTAGTGCCTCATCAAAATCAACACCATAAGTCATGAAATTTTCCAAATATATTTCCACACATTAATGTATTAGATCATAGAATATATCAATTACATCTAGCTGAAAGGTGACAGGGGAATTATAGAATTTGAATGGTAAGACTCGATATGCAAATGTTCCTGATGGACAAGTAAATATAGTCTTGTCTTGGTCTTCAAGTATGATTTGGATATGGCTATAAACATTTTATCCATTGAGGAAATAAAACTATTTCTTTCCTGCTAAGGTGTCAAAGACCTGATTGATGAAGCAAAGTGGAAAATTGTCTTTATGGGCTGCCTTGTTAAGTTCTAAAAAATCTACACAAATTATCCATTTCCCATTTTTCTTGGGCACAACGACAAGAGAAGAGACCCATTGACTATCATAATTCGGTAATGAAATTAACTATGACCAATTTATGTAGTTTCTCTTTTACTATGTCTCTCAGTGTTGGATTCATTTGGCACCGGGGTTAGTGAATGGGCCTAGATCATATATATATATATATATATATATATATATATATATATATATATATATATATATATATATATATATATATATATATATATATATATATATATATATAGTGTGGGCACAAATTAGGATGGATCTCCTTCATGTTTGAGTAATCCCAAGAGAAGGCATCAGTATGCTTCTGCAACACCTTGATCAACCATTTATTCTGTTGTTCATTCAACCCCAGTTGATGTTTATGGTTTGATAAGGGCCAATTTCTATGGTTTCCATAGTGGAATCCTGATCTTCTTTGGCTAAAGGATCATTCTCTATAGGTGAAGTGCTTGTTGAGTTATAGAATCTTGTATCTCATGGTGCAAAATATTATTAAGAGTGTGTCTGTGATTTGAGGAAGAAGAGGAAGCTATGAAATCAATGATTTCATCATCCTATGTTTTCTCATGAATAGCCAAGTATTGGTTTATAGAGAGGACTTGACAAACTTCTCCCTCTTCATCACTACCAAATAGATATTACTAAATCTATACTAGGATTCGTAAGAGGATTAAGGGTCAATTGTTTTGTATATGCCCCATGTGAGATGGTCATGTTTCCCGACCTACAACCAATATAAGTATTAGCAATGGCCAACCAAGGTTTTAAGAATATCAGAGGATGCCCACCCAAAGAGGTTTTTTGTTGCAGAACCATGAAATATGTAGGGTATTCCCATGAATCCATTAAGGCTAATACATCCTCTAGTTTAATGGTGGATATGTCATCATGTTACAACATGGTGGGGGTCTACCTAAGACCAAAGAGTCCAAAGGTTCCCATATTTTCATGTGTCATGACATTATTGGAAACACCCAAATCGATTAATGGGCTAGGAATAACAATGTTGTTAATATGCACATTAACCACAAGGTGGCTGAGGTCAAAATACTTGGCTACCACGAACACTCCCATCATTAGTTTTGAAAATTTCCCCATAAAATGGATAGGCTTGGGTCTTTCATTTTTCTCCCAGGCTTCCTCAAACAGAGTTCCCTAGTCACTATATAATAAATAGGCACATATTTGTTGGCTTGAAGTAGCAAAATTTTTGCACACATGTTTCTAAGTTCTCCCAAGGGATCAAATTTGGGATGAGAAACAAACTTCTCTTGGCTTAATATTTTAGGGTAAGGTAGAATCTGGGGTTCAGGAGGTGGATGTTTAAGACTTGATTCCTATCCTAATTATTCATTCCAAACCCCTTTGTTCATTTTTTGATACAATCTCAAGGTTTGTTTTTGGTTAGGGTCCTACTAGATCACATATGAATATCATTGCAATTTATGAAGGAGACAGAGTAGGTAGGATAGGTGGACGCAACCTATCCAAGCTGAGATTCCTTCCCATTATTTGGGTTGGGCATTGGTTGTGTATGAAATATAGGTCTAGGAGGCTTAGATGTGGGTACTTAAAATTGCAGAGGAGGAAGGAGTTGCATGGGTGGTTGTATGATAGCTTGTTGGGGTGAACCATAGGTGGGAATCCTCCACCTTGGTTACCAAAGATGGTTTTAGGTAGGAGGAGCCCATGATTGTCACGATAGATTCCCTGGTTGTGAAGTGTACTATGTAATAGGGCTAGTCCAATAAGAATTATTGTAAAACTAAGATTGGTCTGGGAACATACTTGCAGGCTTGGGTTTCCATGGTTTCTTTGGAGAAACAAAATAAAATTGTTGTTTCTCTTCTGCTTCTTCATTATACATGTCCTTCAAACCAGGTCCAATAAGAATTATTGTAAAACTAAGATTGGTCTGGGAACATACTTGCAGGCTTGGGCTTCCATGGTTTCTTTGGAGAAACAAAATAAATTTGTTGTTTCTCTTTGCTTCTTCATTATACATGTCCTTCAAACCAGGTAGAGATGGGAAAATATCAGTGTTATGCATATTTCCACATATATTGCAAATCTTTACCTGATTGCATATAATTCCTTGAGATGATGTCTTGTTTTACATTTTGAATAGAATATATCCAGAGCCGCTTTTGCTTCCTCCTCCTTCTTTTTAGCATTTCATATATCCAATTGAGAATCCAAGGAACTAAGCAGGTCATTTTTGAAGTTTTCTAGTAAGTTCCCTAGCTTAGCTCTGGTGACTCCATTTGCAACAACCCTAGTATTTCTCACCATCATTTGTTGGGGTCCTTTACCTTCTTTCAAGGCTCCTTGAGTATATCTTCGGTATTTTTCTATGATTTCACTATATTCCATATGAGAAACATCTCCTCCACCCATTAGGTTGAGGAGATCCATGCACTCATCATGAATTCCTCTCAACAACAAAAATTGACATGTCTTAGTGGTTAAGTCTTCTTTCCTTTCTTTTCACAAGTTGTAATTAAATCTCTCGACATAATACTCAAGACTTTTGTCTTCTTCCTTGGTCATTCTAAAGAATTCCTCCCTTTAGTGGTTAATTCTTCTTGCCTTGATTTGCACAAGTTGTAATTAAATCTCTCAACATAATACTAAAGACTTTTGTCTTATTCCTTGGTCATTATAAAGACTTCCTCGCTTATTTCCTTGGATTTACAATAATCTTGGTATTTTCCAAGCATTTTTGCCTTATTTATTCCCATGAATTTATGCTACTTCATCGAGGCCCATGAAATAATGTAATGCTGCATCTTTCAATGTAGTAGGAAAGATATTTATCTTATGAGCATCAGTTATATAATTATAGCTTTGACAGAGGACATCAAACTTAAAAATGAACGTATCAAAATCATCCTTAGAGAAACCATGAATATCTGAAAGTGTTTGTTGAAATATGGCAACAAGAATATTCCAATTTAATTTGTCCTTGAATTAAATTGTGAATTAAAATCAAATTTAGTCTTAACAACTACTTGGAAATAATTAATTAATTTATTTAAATTAATTAGTTGGAGAAATTCAAGTTAGAAGTCTTTCTGAAGTCATGCAAGAGTTATCCCTTAAATTAAGGAGATAAAATTGAATTATATTTGAGTTGTAATTAGTTAACTCAGTTTACCGAGTTAAGTCCAGTTAAATTAGTTCCAAACTATTTGAGAAACTAATAGTGAGTTAACAGTCAGTTGATGCATTAATGCACTCAATTAGTGCTACTCTAGTTAACTGAAGATTCCCTCATCAGAAACTCATGCATGTCTATTCTGAGAAAGACCCAGTTGACATTAATGTTCAAGGGCAATGTACTATCAGTTGCATGTGTTTTCTCATGGAGAAACCTTATGCGTGCAGTCAAGGATTCATCCTTGAGGATTGCACAGATTTGAAGGCTTGTTTTTCCACTTGGTAAGAGGATAATCATCCACAGGGAACATCGCAAGGAAATAGGAGCTTGGAGGGCAGAGAGGAAGGTTGGAGAGAAGCCAAGATTTCCTGTGAGCATCTATGAGGATTGTACTGAGAGCTGGCTAGCTGTGAGAGCTAAGGCTTTGTATAATTCCTATGTATTTCCACCATGTATAATAATACGATAGTGTGGGGTTTTTATGTGAGGATTTCCCTAAAAGTATTTTCATGTGTATTGTGCCATTGATTCTTCTTCTTCTGGTTATATTGTTCAGCTCGATATTTAAGCTTCCGCAAATTGATAGTAGAAGTAGGTTATAGTATTCTGATTTGATGTATATTGCATTATTGGGTTAACCTATCACATATTTTCTACATGGTATCAGAGCTGTGAATAGTATATTGAGAAAAGAATTTGAAGTTTGAAGTTCAGGGTTGAAGGTGCAAATTGAATTCATATCATACTTCAAGGTTGGCCAATGGCATTCTATGGCTTGAGACTCGAGTATGCCTTGGAAGGTAGTTCGAATTACATAGCATGGAAATATAGAATGGACATTGTATTAGAAGACAATGGCTTGAAGGAATTCATTGATCAAGAAATCCCAAATCCAGCTTCAACTAATGCACAAGAGTTGGCTGAGTGGAAGAAGTGTGTGGCGAAGGCGAGACAGATCATCCTTGAGGGAGTTCGAGACCATATTGTCTCGAGTCTCCATGGGAAGGATACTCCATTTTCAATGTGAAAGACATTGAAGGACCTCTACCAGAACAGTAGCGACCAAAGGAAATTGGTGCTCAAGGATAAGCTTCGAAGAATCAAGATGGAGAAGGGTGATACTATTTCCACATATATGAACAAGCTCACCACCTGTAGAGATGAGGTTGGCAGTGTGGGAATAACTACTGCCGATGATGATATGGTGAGCCTCGCCCTCCTTGGCCTTCCAAAGAGTTGGAATAGCTACTAGGACTCTATGAATGGAAGGGAGAAACTGTCCAATTGGGAACGACTGTGGTCGGATCTTATGCAGGAGGAGATCAAGAGGAGCACATGAGATGGTTCTTCATCCAAGAATGATGATGAAGAAAATCTGGCCTTAGCAAGTACAGTAAGGAAAGGGAAAGGGAAGGCTTCCCATTTCAAATTGAATTCTTCTCATGGAGGGAAGAAGGGTGACATGTCTAAAGATGGGACATTATGCGACTAATTTCCCATCGAAGAAGTCCAATAAGGGATCCTTGGAAGGATCCGAAGGTGAGGCATTAGCCTCTCAGTTTGAAATGGACTTTACCCTCATCATATGCATGGTGTCATCGATGATGGGTTGTGTTTGGTATCTTGACAGTGGAGCCTCATTCCACATGATCGGTGATAAAAAGTTATTTAGTGCCTTGGAGGAGAAAGACCTTAAGATGCGCATAGAGATGGGTGACGACGGAAGGTATAGTGTTTCAGGAGTGGGCACAATTGCTTTTTAGAGGGAGCATGGAGCTCCTCTCACCTTGACAGATGTGATGTATGTGCCTGGACTAAAGAAGAACTTGATATCGGTTGTGATGTTTGAGGACAAAGGCTACGATGTTGTCTTCAGTAAAGGAAAGATGTTCCTAAGACACATAGCCATGGGTCAGACTAAGAGGATAGGGATTCGGGTGAAGAATCCCTATAAACTAGAGGTAGATGATTATACAACATTGAGTACGAAAGCAGAATTGGTGCAAAGCCAAGACATTGGCGAGTTGTGGCATAGGCGGTTGGGCCATTTGCATCATGGGGCTTTGAAGATAATGCAGCAGATATATATAGGACTTCCCAAAGGTAAACTTGAGCAAGTTGACACATGCAAAGGTTGTACCTTGGGAAAGTACACCAAGTCTTCCTTTCATGCTCGAGACAGTTGAGTAGAGGCTATCTTAGAGCGAGTTCATACTGATTTGTGTGGACCCTTCTCGACGACATACACAACGAAGAAAATTTCATGGAAAATTTTAGGGGTGAATGTTCACCCTTTGGGGAAATTAAGGGGTTTTAAATTTTTAGTGGGAGAATATTTTGTATCATAGTACATTTTTACAAATCGCGTCAAATAGCCCACCTTATTTTAAGGGAGAGGGTAAAAAAGCTAAATTTAGCCCTTGAAATTATGAGTTACAACCTTCCATTCGCCCTAATTTTCAAGAATAGGTTTTATTTAAGTGAATCCTATGGGCCAAATACCATATTTATAAAAGAGGTAGGGTAAATTAATAAAAATATAAATAAATGAGAGGTATGGTAAATAAATAAAACATTTTTTATCTTTACTCCATAAGTCACCTTATATACATGCAAGGGTGTAAACAAATAAAAATATAAATAAAGTATAGGTATGGTAAGTAAATAAAACCTCTTTTTATACTTACTCAAAAGGTATGGTAAATAAATAAAAATAAAAATAAACTAGACGTATGGTAAATAAATAAAACCTCTTTTTATATTTAGTCCATAACCCTCTTTCTATTTATGAAGGTTCAAAAAATATGTTTTATTTAAGTGAATCCTATGGGACAAATACCATATTTGTAAAAGATGTATGGTAAATCAATAAAAATATAAATAAACGAGAGGTATGGTAAACAAATAAAACATTTTTTTTTATATTTACTCCATAAGTCACCTTATATTTACGAACACTCAAAAAATACGTTATATTTAGGTGAAACCTATGGGCCAAATACTATGGGCCAAATACCATGGGCTAGCTTATTATTAATACCATGCAAAAAAACATTATTAACCCTAATATTAGTATTAATAAAATAAAAAATGGAACATGGTATTGACCCATGGTATTCACGTGGAATGTATCCTATTTAAATGGGGGAATTAAACCAGCATAGATCCATCTTTACTATGGATCTACTAACCCCCGAGAGGTATCAAATATCGTGATATGCAAACTAGCATAGAGTGAAAAATATTTGATCACTCTCGGGGGTTTGGTGGATCAAGAGTAAAGATGGATGTTGTAATTTAATGTATGTTAAACATTTTAACTTGGTTAAAATAAAAATCAATTATTAATTTTATTAATTTTTATAAATTACTAATAGTAATTTTTAAACTCCAGGTTTATGATAACCCATGGTATTGACCCATGGTAATACCATGGTATTCATGTGAGCATAGACTATTTAAAGGGGAAATTCTATTATCTTAGATCCATCTTAATTCTGGGTCTACCAAGTGCTCAGAGGGATAAATAGATTTCATCCCCCTAAGAGTGGTAGATGTGGAGTTAAGATGGATATAGGTTGGTTTTTATGATAATGAAAATATTAAATATACTTAGGAAATTATATTGTAAAAACATCTTAAGGTGAATGGTTAAAGCTACATTTAGTCACTTCACAAAATTTAGTAAAAAATACCAATTTCTCCATTAATATTGGTTTTTAACTTTTTCTGATTTAACAAAAAAAATTCAAAACAATGAAACCTTATCACTCTTTCCATATCACCCTCGCAGAAGATTTCTCACCATTTTTCAAACATTCTCAATATGATATCTTCATGAAAAGTTTAGGCACTAATGTTGGATTAGTTGTTTGAAAAATAAGTTGGTTTGTACAACCTTTCATCTTTTGTGCTATTCTTAGTTTGTCCTAATGATCTGTAGGGGTTGGAGCCATTGCATCATATTTTCCTAAAAAGTGGAGATTGTTCACCAAAAGGAAATTAATCTACATGCTACAACGTTGTTAAAAAATGCGAGACCTATGAGGGTAGTGAATTATGCTAATAAACAATTTAGATTGGGAGAGACGTAATTAAATTTTATTATTTAATTGAAAATTTCCAATTAAAATAATAATAAATCTACATTTATATATTCATATATTATTGGAAAGATTTTCACAATGGTCACTTCTTTCAATTAGATCCCCTTCAAGCCCTTGGGATACCTAATACTTTCTTATATAATATAGTTGGGGCTTGCTACTTGTTGGCATGTTGGGGTAAACAAACTTGATGTGTGTTTTTTTTTTTTTTTTTTTTTTTTTTTTTTTTTTTTTTTTTTTTTTTTTTTTTATCTCGCAGTTGGAGTCTATGGAATAAGAAAGAAATTTGATAACTTGAAAAAAGTGGTAGCTTGACAAAAGTTGTAGAGAAAAGATTAATCTCTCCTACCTTGACAGAACTCATTGTCAATATCAACACCTACAAGAACTTTGTTGTGGAATATTATCAAAACTAATAGAAGGATATGAAATAGTGTATTGTAAGAACCTTGGCAAACACAGCCACTGAAACTTGGAACATTGTTTGTAGGAAGAGAAAATTATGTTTCTTTTTCCAAACATGTATGTTAGTATATTACAGTTTAATGAATATGTTTTCTTATTATCATATATGGTTTCAGACTTTAACAAAACATTCACCAAGACTTCATAATGTTTTATTATTCAGTAAAAGATTTGCCAAGATATTACAAGATTTTATAATTCAGTGAAAGATTATCCATCATTGTACAAGATAATATAATTTGGTGAGAGATTCGCCAAAAAAATTATATATACATATTATATTATTGATAAAATCACCTCCCATTTTTCCTATGTATCATGGGGATTAGCCCATTTATTATACATATAAATTTAGGGTGGTTCTTAAAATTTTCCCTGGCAAAGGTATTATGCGATTTTCATTGATGACTATTCTCTTAAATGCTAGATTTATTTCATGCAGAAGAAGGATGAAACTTTCACAAAGTTTTGTGAGTTCAAAGCTTTGGTCGAGAAAGAGTCAAGGAAGAAGATCAAGGCCTTGAGAAGTGACAATGGTGGAGAATATGTCCATCAAGAGTTTAAGGACTTTTGTGCAGCAGAAGGAATTAAACGAGAGTTGATGACACCTCATAACCCACAACAGAATGGGGTGGCCATGATGAAGAACATAACTATTGTAGGGGTAGCACGGGCAATGCTGCATGACCAAGGCCTACCACTTCACTTGTGGGCTGAGGCATGCAACACATCAGCCTATTTTCGGAATAGAAGCCCACATTGCATGCTTGGAATGAAGACACCAGAGGAAGCTTTCTCCGGTAAGAGACCAGATGTGGGTCACTTCGAGATCTTTGGCTCATCGGTATATTGCCATGTGACAAATTATGTACAAAAAAATATTGAGCTGACATCAGAGTTGGGGATATTTTTGGGGTACACTGATACACCTCACAACTATCGGGTGTAGTTGCCTACCAGTCGGAGGACAGTGGTTCACAAAGATCTCAAGTTTGATGAGTAGAAGGCCATGCGAGTTTCCCTTGAGAGGGAGCTCCAAATACAGGCTATGGAGAAACTGCTGGTTCCTAAGGAGGAGGAGCCTCAGACTGATGCAGAGCAGCCGCATGTAGAGGTTCTAAGAGTGGAGACATCCACTCAAGCAGATTATTCCAGAGATGGACGGAAGCACACAAGAGAAGTTGACAAATTGTTGGAGGATGTGAGAGAGAATGTGGGAGCACCATCTTCTTAGCGTAGACAAAGGAGGTCACTTGATAGGTACACTAGATACATGGCCCTTGCTGGGGAATGTGTTGAGACCGATCCAACTTCCTTTGAGGAAGCAGTGCAGCAACCGATTTGGGTTGATGCTATGGTGGAGGAATATGACTCCATAGTTCGTAACAATGTTTGGGACGTGGTTCCAAGACTGGAGAACAAGTCAGTTGTGAGTTCCTGTTGGCTTTACAAGGTAAATCAAGCTGCTAATGGTAGTGTGGAGAAGAATAAGGCAAGATTTGTTGCTTGTGGCTTTTCACAGGTCGAGGGGATTGACTATGATGAGACTTTTGCTCCTGTCGCAGGGTACTCATCTATCAGATCTATGTTGGCACTATCAACACAGATGGGTTGGAAGATCCATCAAATGGATGTGAAGACTACATTCCTCAATGGCCGGATTGAGGAAGAGGTGTACATAGAGCAGCTAGAAGGTTTTGAGACCTTCGATCGTGAGTCGCATGTGTGTCGACTCAAGAGAGCATTTTACGGGTTGAAGCAAGCACCTCATGCTTGGTACACCAGGATAGGCAACTACTTCACCAAGTTGGGCTTCACAAAGAGTGAAGCGAATGCGAACCTATACCACATCGTGGTGAAAGGTAAGCTGTTGATCATCGTACTTTATGTTGATGATCTCATATTGACTGGTGATGATCAGCTGATCATGCCTTTCAAGGAGGAACTTGCAAGAGAATTTGAGATGAAAGACATGGGTCTCATGCATTACTTCCTTGTCATGGAAGTGTGGTAGAAGGATGGGGAGTTGTTTGTGTCTCAGGGCAAGTATGCCAACGAGATACTCAGGAGATTCCACATGGAGAAATGCAAGCCCATGTAGACTCCTCTAGCAGGTAACTGGAGGAAGGAGGTTTCTACTTCAAGAGAAGTGGTAGACGCTACTATGTATAGGCAACTTGTGGGTTCACTGATGTACTTAATGAACACACAACCAGATTTGTGCTATGTAGTGAACCAGTTGAGTCAAGTGATTGTTCAACTTACCAATAATTTTTGGAAGGCATCAAAGCATGTATTAAGATACCTCAAAGGCACATCTCAGTATGGATTATGGTACAGACAGACAGAGGGAGTGAAGATACAAGGCTTCATTGATGTAGATTGGGCAGGGAGTCCATCCGATTGGAAGAGCACATCAGGAGAGGTTTTAAACCTTGGGTCAGCGGCAGTTTCTTGGTACAGTAGGAAATAGAGGTTGGTTGCACTCAGCTCGGCAGAGGCAGAATACATGGATGCAAGTTAGGTAGCATGTGAGGCCATCTGGATGCGGAAAATCCTAGTTGGTTTGTTTGATCAAAGGATGGATCCAACTATGATCTATTGTGATAATCAGAGTTGTATCAAACTCTCTGAGAATCCAATATTTCATGATAGGTCCAAGCACATCGACATCTGGTATCATCATCTCAGAGACTGTGTAGCGAGGAGGATCATGTTGCTGCAGTATATTTCGACAGAGGAGAAAGATGCTGACATTTTGACAAAGGCATTGTCGAAGTGTAAATTTGAGTTCCATAGAGACATGATCGGGGTGGCAAATAATCCCTTTCTTGTTGAGAGGGGGTGGTCAAATATGGAAACAAGAATATTCCAATTTAATTTGTCCTTGAATTAAATTGTGAATTAAAATCGAATTTAGTCTTAACAGCTACTTGGAAATAATTAATTAATTTATTTTAAATTAATTAGTTGGAGAAATTCAAGTTAGAAGTCTTTCTGAAGTCATGCAAGAGTTATCCCTTAAATTAAGGAGATAAGATTGAGTTATATTTGAGTTGTAATTAGTTAACTTAATTTACTGAGTTAAGTCCAGTTATATTAGTTCCAAATTGTTTGAGGAACTAATAGTGAGTTAACGGTCAGTTGATGCATTAATGCACTCAACTAGTGCTACTCCAGTTAACTGAAGATTCCCTCATCAGAAACTCATGCATGTCTATTTTGAGAAAGACCCAGTTGAGATTAATGTTCAAGGGCAGCGTACTATCAGTTGCATGTGTTTTCTCATGGAGAAAACTCATGCATGCAATCAAGGATTCGTCCTTGAGGATTGCACAATTTTGAAGGCTTGGTTTTCCACTTGGTAAGAGGCTAATCATTCACAAGGAACAATGCAAGGAAATAGGAGCTTGGAGGGCAGAGAAGGCTAGAGAGAAGCCAAGATTTCCTGTGAGAATCTGTGAGGATTGTACTGAGAGCTGGCTAGCTGTGAGAGCTAAGGCTTTGTATAATTCCTATGTATTTCCACCATGTATGATAATACGATAGTGTGGGGATTTTATCTGAGGATTTCCCCAGAAGTATTTTCATGTGTATTGTGCCATTGATTCTTCTTCTTCTTCTAGTTATATTGTACAACTCAATCTTTAAGCTTCTGCAAATTGATAGTAGAAGTAGGTTATAGTATTCTGCTTTGATTTATATTGCATTATCAGGTTAACCTATCACAAATTTTCTACGGTGTTGAATGAGGAATATTATTCATTTTAGCATCTGAGTCCATTTCTATAATAGGGAATTTGGAGTGAGATTCTTATGTGACAATATGGTGTGCCATCTCTTCTGAAAGAGTAACTATTTCTTTTGAGGGCGCCTTCAGAGGTTCAAGAAAGATCCTATTTCATGGGTTGTAATACTCCTTAGAAGGACATTGTTCGCTTTCTGGAGGGTTTTGATCATTGAACTAATTTTCAGGAAGGTATTTTTCATACTCCAAAGAGATTTTCCCAATGAGATAGAAAGCTAGATTATCAAAATTCAAATCTTCAATTGTATCAGAGATATGTTTAGCTCCCAATTTTTTAGTAGGACCTTGTATATTGGAAGTAGAAGATCCATGTTTTTTCTTGGCAAGAGAGCTTATTGTGGTGTCAAGTAGTTTGAATAACCTTATTCCTTTGTCTCTTGCAAATGTACTGCAGTGTTAGTGCAAGGGTTTTTCTTGATAAATATACCAATTTTTCTATACTCTTAGGCATATAACAAGTCATACTAAAATTAAAATAAAAGTCCAGAATAATCAAGTCTTGAAAACTTGAAAATGAACAAATAAATTCACACAAAAATTGACATAAAATTGACATAAAATTGACTATACTATTAACAGTTCCCCAGAAACAACACCAACAATGATGGGATTTTCAATTACTTATAATTATTTTAGTGATAAATTTATCAATTGCACATTTAAATTGTTAATCTGAGGTTCGTTTGGGACTTGTGAAATGTCATGCACGATATATGCTAGTGCAATTTATTATGTGTCATGAAGTTGTAGTAATATGTTGGTTTCCATGGTGCAAGATAAATATGATTTCATAGGTCACTTACTAAACACACCATACATGCGAGAAATAAAGCATTGATGCAGTAAATTAAATTGCAGGTAAAGTACATAACAATTTAGGAAAGTAAACACACTTGCATAAAAGTAAGCACACCAACCATTAAAAGTGGCATGTTCAAGTATAATGATATTCTTGGTTTTCTGTAACAAAGATGCAATGGTATGTGCAAAAGATGCAATAAAGGACAAGAAAAAAACATAGAAACAATATGAAAACATCACACATCTCTCAATCATAAAATGTTACTGAAAACAAAGTAAAAGTAAGCTACATGTGAGTTGTAGCAACAACCAAAATATCCAGAAACAAGAAAATATATTAGCCAATCATTATCCATGGAATTACTGCTTTGAATAATGTATCTTGTAATTATATCAACAAGTGAGTATTGTGACAACAACATAATTAAATTTCAGGATTGTAGTAGCAGTTAATGATGTTGCAACAAAGGGGAATTATGGAGTTACAACAAAAGGTAATTAACAAAATTACAAGGAAAAGAGAATTAACGAAATTGCAACAATATAATCTAATTGTAAATTAATAAAAATATAAATACTAATCTACTTGTTAACACTACCTAGTAGTACCAAGATAAGGAGGGAACCCTACCTCCTTATATGAGGTATTGTGAAATCTTCAGACACACAATCACATGATTGACATTGAGTGATTGGAACAAAGGATTATTTCTATTACAACAAAGTGAAAATTATACAACCAAAAATAGTTCCTTTCTTTCTCTCTCCTACCCTAGGCTTTGAAGGAATATGGATATTTATATGGGATATTTTCTATCTAAATTAAGCGAATGGTTGGATGAATAGCTTGAGAGAATCACGCATCTCATCCTATTACAACGAAGTATTTAGAAATTGGTATGATACGAGAAAAATATGACCCATATCGGCTAGGCACCATTGGTAGCTATGTTGTCTTTCTCAATTTGTCACCCACTTAACTTTGTCACTTTCAATTGTGAGAGACTGATGTTGGGTGCACAACTGGAGTGTTGACTAAGGAGTTGACATAGTATGCTAAAGTTGCAGCAACAATATATGAAATAACCCAAAGTCAATTCATTCATGAGTTGTATGAATTTCATTAGTCTTGGGCGAGTTGCATCATTTCCTTTAATGACCATAATGAATTTGTAGTGATGTAGAGGAGTTTCATCACATGTGTGTCAGCTAGTAGTGCTCAATGTGGAGTTGCATTTGGTGTTATATCAACAAGGAGGAGTTACAACACCTATGTGTCAGTTAGAAACTCATTGCGGAGTTGCATTTAGTTTTGCAACAACGCAAAGGAGTTACAACCATTGTCTTTTACTCCTTCCTGACAATGTTAGTATGAAAGATGACATTTTGCGACATGATGCATAAGAATAAGTGTAAAAGTGGAAAAAAAGATATTATTCATTTGTACACAAAAAATCGGGTAATAATGGATGAAAATTCATAAGGAATGGAAAGTGGAATAATAACATCCAAAAAGTTTCAAGCTGGTGTTGAAAATGTTCCAATTTGGACACTCGTCACCTACATGTTGGAGTACATCTCCTTGCCATAGGCGGTGTATATCTAGGCAATATTATAGAGTGCTTCACTTTTATAGCTCATCATATGTCCTTGTAAGTGAGTAATGCACCAATAGCATAGTTGGAGGCATGTATATCAATCTCAGATGACTCTTGTAAGTTTGGAAGGGTCGGGATTGGCACAGAGAAGAGGTAGTATTTTATATCTTTGAATGATATCTCTTATGATTCAAACTAGGAAAACTTTGCTTTGGCTCCACCCTTGGTCACGTGAATTAAGGGCCAATGATATGAGAGAACCCCAAAACAAATCTTTGGTATAAGTTAGAAAGGCCCAAGAAGTTGTAGATCTCTATTAGGGTTGTCAGGGCTAGCCAATACTAGATGAATTGGATGTTGGTTGGGTCCACATGCACCCTATTTTTATCCACGATGTATCTTAAATATTGAATTCACTAAATTCCAAATGAGAATTTCTCTAGATTGGCATACAACGTGTGTTTTTGTAAGGTGTTCACAAAGTACAGAATGTGTTGCCACTGTTCTTCCCAAGTTTTTCTAAATATGAGGATGTCATCCAAACATACAACTAGAAAATATTTTATGAATGGTTGCAAGATATCATCCCTTATAATAGTGATTACCCCATTACTATTGTAGTTGTATCCCTTATTAATATTGTTGTGCCCCTATTGTCCCCATATTTTTATTACTATGCCCCATAGAATCCCTTTATTGTTATTTTTGTGCCTTTATATTATTATTGTTAGGTCGACTGGGTTATATTGTGACTCCTTAGACTCCTATATATAGAAAGGAGGTTTTGTCATTTGAATCATAAAAGAATCAATCATTTCTGTAATTTAAAGGAGGTTTCCCCCTCGAAGAGGATGAATTCTAAGGTGTTGATCTATCTTTTCTATATTTTTGTGAGCTGGTTTCATAACAATTGGTATCAGAGCTTTGGATTCTAGGGTTTCGTTGCTCCAAATAGGTCATCGTGGAATTTTCGCTATAACTTTTTGCTGTGACGTTTCAAAAGTGAAAAACAAAAACACATTTGAGATGAAGTCGCACTGAACCTCGAATCTGAATTTCAGAGCTTTTTGCGCTATATTTGTGGAGATATGATATGAGGAAGTTGGTCTTTTCGCAGACTCTTGAATTACATTCCAAACAGGTGACCTGGGGAAAATCATCATAACTTTCTCTCTGAGTATCAGATTGAAATTTCGTAAGAAGGTACAGAAAGAGGACGGACTATAGTTTCTTGTATATATTTTTCAGAGCCAAAGGTTGAAACAGGGACACGTGGCACATCGTACAAGTTCGCTCTACTGAACTAGTCTATAATCAAGTCATTATGGGAGATTTGGCATAACTCTTCCTTGGAGAATCCAATTTGGATCAAACTGGTGGCATTTGAAAGAGGACATAGAGGGCTACTGCAGGTCATAATTTCAGAACTGGATGATCCAAAATTACAGAGATACATGAGAGAAAATATCGAGCTCCTACAAAGTGAAAAAAGGTGTGTAGATTTTTTTAAATTTTTTCTTAAGATAGGTTTGAAAAATTATTTTGAAGGAATTCAAAGGGCATAGTAGAGCATTATTATCGACAATTGATGCCCTGAGGAAAGAAAATTCAAACACCTAGTAAGTAACCTGAAAGACCTAGCATGAATCATGAAGAAGAGGAAGAAATGATACATGATATATCAAAATTACAAGACCAAGTGCAACAAATGTCACTCTCACAAAAGCTAACAGAAGCTAAGATAAATGGCGTGGAATCTAAGATAAAGGGCGTGGAAGCTACAATGAATGGTGTGGAAGCTATGATGGACGATTTGAAGATAGATTTGAAGACAGGAATGGCAGATTTGAAGACAGATTTGACAAATTTTCTACAAGAAATACTTACTAATGGTGAAAGGGTAGTAAAGGAAACTCATTATGGGAACAAAAGAAATGTTAATGATGACTTCATAGACTCTAATGTTGGATCGAAGACCCACCATATTCCAAAAATCGATATGAGGAAGTTTGATGGCAAGGATCCCACAACATGGATATTACAGATGGAGCAATTTTTCGATCTCAATAATGTGCAAAACACACAAACGGTATGTATTGCAACTTTATATTTGGAACCAAATCAGTTTGTATGGTATCAATGGCTTTGATCTCATAAACAAATTTTCACTTGGGCAATTTTTACGCAAGAATTGACAGCACATGATGAGGATACAAAAAGCAACACTTTTTTTAGCCAATTGATAAGTCTCAAACAAAAGGGTTCAATAATGGAGCACATTGAGGAGTTCCAAAAATTGAACATAAGGGTAAAAAATATTCCAGAGGAACATAGGATTGATGTGTTCATAGGGACTTTAAAGGATAATATCCAACATGATGTTCACCTTTGGGAACCTGATTCATTAGAGAAGGCATTTAGGTTAGTAAGAAAAATGGAAAGCAAAATTATGGCAACCAGGAAGCATACCACTCACAGATATAAAGATGGAAGTGTTGTTGCCCCTAGTCTTCCACAACCTTAAGGTTGACACCACAAAAATTGGAAGAAAAAAGAGAAAAATGGCTTTGTTACAAGTGTGATAGCAAATACACTAAAGGTCATGAGTGTGGTGAGAAGAAATTATTCTATGTAGATTGTGAAGAGGAAGAAGAAAACGAGAAAGAAAGGTCAAAAGAAGAGGATATACTCTAGGAACAAAGCCTAGATAAAGAAGAAATGAATCCGACCATATCTTGTAATGCATTGGCTGGAATTACCACTCCTAAAACCATCAAGATAGAAGGACAAATCAAAAAGAAAAAGGTAATAGTGTTGATTGATTCAAGAAGTACCCACAATTTTATTCATTGTAATGTAGCAAAAGAATTGAATTGCTTCCTATATCCAACACCAGAGTGTCAAGTGATGGTTGCAAATGGAGGAACAATAATTTTCTCTAGAAAGTGCCATAATATCAAGCTATCCATGGGAGACTATGTATTGACTAGCCCAATTCTTTGCATTCCAATGGGAGGTGTTGATGTTGTATTAGGAGTCTAATGGCTACAATCCTTGGGTACAATAGCTTTTAATTTTCAAGAATTTTTCTTGAAGTTTTTCTGCAGAAGGAAAAGAAGTTGAATTAAGGGGTATTTCATGGAAACCGGGAAAAATAATCAGCTTTTACAGTATGATAAAGCTTCTAAAAAAGAAACAAAGAGGTGTAATTGCACAATTATGTTCGCTAGATGTTTCCACATCGAAATCATCTATTTCTCCAGATCTCCAAAAAGTCTTGGACAATCATTCCAAGGTGTTTGAGACTCCTAAAAGTCTCCCACCTATTTGTGATCATGATCATGCTATTCATCTGATTCCAGGAAGTGTTCCTCCAAACATCAGGTCGTACAGATATCCCTATGCCCAAAAGAGTGAAATTGAACGTATGGTTGCAGAAATGCTAGAGGATGTTATAATTCAACTTAGTCAAAGTTCTTTCTCTACTCTAGTAATATTGGTGCACAAGAAGGATGGATCATGGCACATGTGTCCGGATTATAGGGAGCTCAACAAGCTCACTATTAAAGATAAGTTTCCCATTCCTGTCATTGATGAATTGCATGGATCAATTTAGTTCACCAAGTTGGATCTTCGTTCAGGATATCATCAAATCATAATGAATACTGAAGGCATTCCAAAAATAGCATTTAGAACTCATGAGGGTCTTTATGAATTTTTGGTCATGCCTTTTGGCCTTACCAATTCACCTTCTACATTTCAAGGTTTGATGAATTCCATTTTTAAACCCTTCCTTAGAAAATTTGTGTTAGCCTTTTTTGATGATATACTAATCTACAACAAGTCTTGGAAGGATCATGTTGAACATGTTGACATGGTGCTACAACTATTGGATGAGAAACAATTATATGTAAAAAGATCCAAATGTTTCTTTGGAGTACAAGAGGTGGAATATCTGGGTCATATTGTATCTCATGAAGGAGTTAAGGTAGACCCTAGCAAAATTAAAGCCGTTAAGGAATGGAAAATCTCCACATCCATAAAGAATTTGCGAGGATTTCTCGGGTTGACAGGGTATTATCGCAAGTTTGTTAAGAAGTATGGGAGAATAGCAGAACCTCTAACAACATTATTGATGAAAGATGCATTTTCATGGACTCCAGAAGCAACAAAGGCCTTCGAACATCTTAAAGAGGCAATGTGCCAAGCACCGGTCTTAGCTACACCAAACTTCACAAAAACCTTTATTGTGGAATGTGATGCTTCAGGAAATGGAATTTGTGTTGTTTTAATGCAAGATGAAAGACCCATTGCTTTTGAAAGTCATCTAATCAAGGGAAAGTTTCTACACAAAGCTATTTATGAGAAGGAAATGTTGGCAATACTACATGCACTTAAGAAATGGCAACCCTACCTAATGGGAAGACACTTCAAGGTAAAAACAAATCATGATAGCCTTAAATAATTTTTAGAACAAAGATTATCCTCTGAAGAGCAACAAAAGTGGGTCACAAAGATGTTGGGTTATGACTTTGAAATCGTCTACAAAGAAGGGAAGCAAGAGGTGGTGGCAGATGCACTCTCAAGAAAGGATGAGGATGTGGAAGCATTGTTGTGTGCCATTTCTATTATCCAACCAGATTGGATAAATGAAGCAAGGGAGGAATGGAAGAATGATGAAGAAGTGTGGGCACTTATTCAAAATTTACAACAAGATTCCAGTACATCTGATAAATTTAGCTGGAAAAATGATTCGTTATGGTACAAATATCGCTTATACCTCTGTAAGAATTCCCAATTCAAACAAAAGATTCTTATGGAATTGCACACTTCTCCCTTCGGAGGGAACTCAGGATTTTTAAAAAGTTACCACAACGTTAAGAAGGAATTTTTTTGGGATGGCCTTAAATCGGATATTCAAAAGTTTGTGGCGGAATGTTTGGTTTGCCAACAAAATAAAGTTGAAATAATTAAGACCCCAGGTCTATCACAACATTTATCCATTCCAAGCCAATGTTGGGAGGAGGTTTTAATGGATTTTATCATAGGTTTACCCAAGTCTGAGGGAAAGAGTGTCATCACGGTGGTAGTTGATAGACTTACCAAGTATGCACATTTTTGTGCATTATCACATCCATTTAAAGCCAGTACAGTTTCTACTGCATTTATGGAAACAATTTAAAAGCTACATGGAAACCCAAAGATTATTGTAACTAACAGAGATCCCATTTCCACTAGAAATTTTTGGACATAATTATTTTCTTGTCTCGGTACTCAGTTAACTCATAGCTCATCTTATCATCCTCAATCTGATGGGAAAACTGAGATAGTAAACAAATGTTTGGAAGGATATCTTCGTTGCTTTATATCTGATAAACATACACAATGGGTCAAATGGTTACCTCTAGCTGAATGGTGGTATAACACTTCCTTCCATACAGCAACAAAAATGACCCCATTTATGGCACTTTATGGATATCATCCACCATCCATCACATCATATTTAAGAGAAAATTCTAAGGTTCAAGCAGTGGAACATCACATCAAGCATCAACAACAAGTCCTCCAACTCTTAAAGGATAACCTCGTGTTAGCGCAAAATAGAATGAAACAATAGGCAGATCAACATTGCAGCGAAAGAAGTTTTGATGTAGGGGATTGGGTATTCCTACGGCTGCAACCATATAAACAAATGTACCTCAAGCAAGCTAAGAAGGATAATAAATTATCACCAAAGTATTATGGTCCGTACAAGGTGTTGCAAAAGATTGGTACTATGGCATACAAATTGGAGCTTCCTGTAGCTTCTTGAGTGCACCCAGTTTTCCATCTTTCATGTTTAAAGAAGGCTATAGGAGACAAGCTCCCAGTTCAAACAATATTGCTAGAACTTGACGAGGAAGGAAAAACTATATTGGAATCGGAAGCAGTCATAGAAATAAGAACTTGACAGCTACAAAATCGATCAATTTTGGAGTATCTCATCAAGAAGAAGACTTATCCGCTGAAGATTCCACATGGGAGGGTGAGAATTTTATACAGAAGCATCCAGAACTACTCAAGCGTTGAGGACAACACTTTTTTGAAGGAGAGGGGCATGTTAGGTCCCTATAATACTAGTGATTACCCCATTACTATTGTAGTTGTATCCCTTATTAATATTGTTGTGCCCCTATTGTCCCCATATTGTTATTACTGTGCCCCATAGAATCCCTCTATTGTTATTTTTGTGCCTTTATATTATTATTGTTAGGTCGGTTGGGTTATATTGTGACTCCTTAGACTCCTATATATAGAAAGGAGGTTTTGTGATTTGAATCATAAAACAATCAATCCTTTGTGTAATGTAAATGAGGTTGCCCCCTCGAAGAGGATGAATTCTAAGGTGTTGATCTATCTTTTCTATATTTTTGTGAGCTGGTTTCATAAAAATTTGATTTTCTTGACACCATCTTTTTCATTTGAAAATGTTTATGGTGTGGTATGCATTTCATTGCATATTTCCAAGATGTGATATGTTTTGCATGGGATTTTTTTTAATTTAATACACCATGCTTCATGTTGGAGTTTTTTAGGATGTGATACACCATATTTTGCATTGGGTTTTTTAAATATCCGACGCTATGTCAAAGTGGGTTTGTTTTAAGGGAAATATTAGCACAAATTATCTTGAACCCTTTTTGAACCTTAGATAATTTGTGCCATAGAAACCTTGGTTCCATGCATTTTTTCATGATACCTTATATTATACACTTACTTTGTGGGAAGGGATGGGTGAGGGGTGGAAAATTAACTTAGGCCTTAGAGAAAATTGATTAATTTCGACATAGAAATCCTGTGGCTTTCCCATATAACACTCAATAAATATGCAATTTTTTTGCAATGTCTAAGGATAAAAACGATTTCCAATAAGTGCTTATAGAAATCCATTCAAGATCATTTTAGCAACTTTCATAAGCACTAAGGTTTATTGATTAAAAATTCCTTGTCATGCGTTATTTTACATCTAGATCTTGAATATGGTTTTTGGGAGTTGCATTGGGTTTGTAACCCCATAAACCCTATAATAGACATTTTCTAGAGGTAAAATTTTTACTTTGGTCATTATCCATTATTTCCACTACTTTCCCCAAATTCAATATTGTCAAATATTTTAACATCTATGTTATAGAGGCTTTCAAGGTGCCAACTCAAACTAGGGTTATTCATTAGAAACTAAGGAATTTTATTCTATGAAAACATTCCACTAGCAATTGGAGCACTTGGAAAGAGTATTGATTCTTTATTAAAAAAATAAAATTCAATGCCATCTTATGTCTTGTTGATGCTACAATCAACCTAAGCAAAGATGTATGGTAGTTTCACGAGTTAAAGTTAGTCAAAGAACCAAAAAGCACAAAAACACATGCATTTGTGACATGTTCAATAAAAACACTTACAACATAAACAAACTCAACATGACTATTTCCATACTTAATCATGACTACAACATGAGGTGGACCAAAACAATATGTAGTTGGGAAACAATCACCCATTTGAATAACAAATTCCCAATGATTAAATACCAAGAGAATAAGATTAATGAGAAAAGCTATCAAAATATATAATTTAAAAAATTGTAGGAGGATTTCCAAGCCTGTGGACTTGGGGGGTTGTTGAGGCCTTATTAATTGGTAGCACACTAGTTCAAGTTAGAATGTTTTCTAGTCCTCTTTGAATTATGAGCATGATATGTATAGGATCATTTTCTTCCCTTCAAGCTCAATCCATAATAAGTGTGAAGTAGGTTCCTAAAACCCTTCATCATGTTGGATTAATTGGTGATGCTTTCGTGCCAATTAATGGAGCTCATTTAATATATTAAGAGGATGAAAGATGATGAGGTTTATTTCCTTAAATTTTCTCACTGTTCCTAGCTAACATATTCATAATAGGGTTGATATATATTTAAGATATAGATAATTTTCAGTGGGTACAAATATATTATCCCTTGGGTGTTTTTCCATTGCTCACAAGTATCCATAACCCCGACAGAGTCATCATGGAATCACAAACCTTGATCTACTACTAATGAGAATTTGTTGGAGGAGGTAGTCGACTATTTTGACTAGACCCAATGTTCAATCAAGTTTAAATTAAAGTCAATTTTCTAGTCCAATTGTAAGTCAATTAACCGCATAGTTGGGTCAACTAACAAAGACACTTAGATAGTTACAACTACCTTATAACTGAAAAGAAAGTATGAATATGTAAAGGAGAAGAAATATGTAATTTTTTTTTGCTATAATGATCTAATAATAAAGTACATATCTCCCATTACTTTATGTTCTCTCTCATCTCCTCTATGTGTGCACTTGTATAATATTCTATATTATTGTATATTGCTTTGTTCAAGAACACTACTAGTAACTATTCCACACAAGTATCTAGATTACAACTCATTTAGTTAAAACAAAAAAACTAATTCCTAGAAAACCAAGGATAAGGAAAGAACTGTAACTCTAGTAGAAATTGATCTAAAAAAGGAATTACCACTAGACACCCTAGGATAGATGATGCAGGAAATACCATCCCAAGAAAATTCATCAATGGAGTAAAGTAATGGGAAAAAAAAAAATTCAAGTATCCTCTAAAGAGACATGGTTAAACTAACATGATCAGTTAGACCATGTTGTCAAAGAGGAAGAATAGTAGTTAGGAAATGTTGATAGTGAGGACCATCATTTATAACATTTCAAGGAGTATCAAATTCAATTAGACATAGAAATGCAAGATAAACATGATGAAAACTATTGATAGAAATTAGATAAGGATGCAATTTTTGATACTAGTGACCTCATTCATAAGATTAATATTTGTATTGATGCTTTCTATTTGATTGACGATAATAATGTTGATTTACATATATCTTTGTCTTTTTCTAAGGCTCAAAATAATGATCATGATAAAGATGAAGATGTTAAACTAGGAAATTTTGAGAAGCACACAAAATTATTTGGTACCAAACTTCTAAATAAAATGGTTTATGATGGGAAGGGTTTAGGTGAAAGAGGTAAAGGTATTTAGAAACTGACACAAATACATGTAAGTCCAAAAAATAAATGCATGGTTATGAAGGTCTATCGAGCAATGAAGCTATCAAATTTGTGAAATAGAAAAATTGATAATAGGTGAACCATCTACAAGTAGTACAAAAAATCAAGTGCAAAAGCAAGAAAAAAATTGCAGTCATTGTGGTAGGTCTTATACAAGCTAAATTTTTGAATCTACATCCCTGCAGTATTTGTGGTCTTATAGATCATGATAATCACAAGTGTTGTAAAAGAGAAATGTCAAGGCCTCATATACAGGTACAATGTGGTTGGCTATATGTGAATGGACGACAAAAAATAAGCTTTATGTTGAAAATATTTTACAGGGTCAAGTATTCAAATGTATAACAATATCTACCATACAAATTTGATGAGTCAATTGGTCCTCCAAAGGTTAGTTGTCATTAAGGAAAGCATTTATATTTTATTAAGTAGTTTCTTAAGTCAAATGAAGCATGAGTATTTTTGTCTTGGTTCATGGTAAACCAAAAACCACTTTGTAATAACAGATGGAGGTTTGTGGTCAATCAAAACCACTTTATGTGTTCATTTGTTTGTGGTAAGTCAAACCACTTTAAGGTTAAGGGTGAGCCAAGAAAAATTTGAGCATGATGAATTGTTGAATGGTAATCCATAGAAAACCCATGGGAATGTTAATCCATAGAAATTCTTGATGTGAATATGAGGTAGGCCAGACGAATGACTCAAAATATTGAAATATCCAAGAAATATGTAATACATATGGATATAGAAAGAAAATGACAACTAGAGATACAAATGAAGCTGAACGAAAACCAAAGATGAAGCAAAGTGTATAAGACTAGAGATCAAGACAATTCAAGACATCTACAGTAAATCATAAGTATTCATTAAGGGGGAGTATGAAGGAATAATTCATACTTTTGATATAATGAAATTATTTATAATGAAAGTAGACTCATTCTATAAGCCTAAGTATGATCAAAGATTAGGACAATGAGAGAATTTAGGGATGGATATAAAAAAGAATAAACTAAGAGATGTGCAGAGATATTCATGGAGATATTATGGAGACCATTATGGAGGTAGTTGAACCAATTATCCATATTGAATATTTTTTTATGGGCATGTCAATGCTATAATATGAGGCTTCAAGTGTTGTATTAATGTAAGTGAGGGTGTGATGAATCATTATTGTAATTAATACAATGTAATCTTTGGACTATATTTTTGTTCTTATGTGCAAGTTTATGTGTGTAAACATTTGTTTTGGGTACTCATAGTACCAAGAGGATGGTGATCATATGACAACCAAGAATTAAAAACAAAAATTGTCTAGAAGGGATGCATTGACCTAGCTCAATAAAAGTTGAATATTAACCCATCCAGTTTTGAAACTGATTGACTACAATCCATATAGTAACCTATACAACAACTAGTTGATATAAACTTACAAATGCAAGAAGAGAATCAACATATAAAACAATTTAACAAACAAATTAAAGAGGATAATACCTAGATACATCAGCGGAAAAAATATGTAGGGGGGAAACTGACAATCAAAATTGACCTGTCAGGCCAGGCAGTAACTCCATTAGGCAGAAAATTGATTCGTGTATTCATTCAATTAGGTAGTTCTGTTATATACATGAGGGAGAGACTGTTCAGTTCATCTCCCGATGACTGTTCACATTACTCATTTATTTATTTACATATATTTACCCAATCACAAGGATTAGGTGTCAACATTCCCCCCCTTAATCTGAAGGGATGTTGGTGAGTCCAAGCATCGTTCTGAATCGTTCAAGCTTTTCTCTTCCAAGTGCTTTGGTGAAGATGTCTGCAATTTGCTCATTTGTGGAACAATGACGGAGATGGATTGTTTTTGCCTCAACATGATGTCGAGTCAGATGATATTTAGTATTGATGTGCTTTGTTCGATCATGGAACTTTGGGTTCTTGGCCAACTTTATTGCAGAGGTGTTGTCAATCATGAGTGGAGTTGATTGTACTTGTTTTACCTGCAAATCTTCAAGAATTTTCCTTAGCCACACAATTTCTTTTGTTGCTTCAGCTGCTGCCACATATTCTGCTTCTGTTGTGGAATTTGTTGGAACTGATTGTTTGCATGATCTCTCGGAGACAGCTCTTGATCCAAGACTCATACCATATCCTGAAGTAGATACCCCAGTTTCTTTGTCTCCATCAAAGTATGAATTAGATTTTTTGATCAAGCTGAAGTCATCCACCTGTGTGTACTTGATTCCAAAGTCTTGAGTTCCCTTCAAGTACTTTAGAACTCTTTTTGTAGTAGACCAATGTCCTTCACAAGGCTTTTGCATAAACCTGGAGAGGATTCCAATAGCAAATGAAATGTCTGGTCTGGTAGTAGTTAGGTAGTTGAGACTTCCTACAAGCTGTCTATACTTTGTTGCATCCTCAAATTCCTTTCCTTCAATATATGTGAGCTTTAAGTTTTGTTCCATTGGAGTAGTAAGAGTATTACACTCTATCATGCCAAACCTGTTCAACAAATCTCCAATGTATTTCTTTTGAGAAAGAAATATGGACTTTGGATGTTGGGTTACTTCAATGCCAAGATAGTAATGAACGTAGCCCAAATCAGTCATTTCAAAACTTTTCCCCAATTCCTTCTTTATCGATGCAATGTAGCTTTCATTGTTCCCTGTCATTAAAAGATCATCTACATATACCACAAGATATACAACTGTTTTGCCAACTTTCTTGACAAATAAAGTTGCATCATCAAGATCAAAATGATTGAAATTGAGTTTCAGAAGATGCTCAGTTAGTTTTCATACCAGGCTCGCGGTCAGGGAAAATTTTAAGAACCCCCCCAAATTTACATGTATAATAAATGGGCGAATCTCCATGGTATATAGGAAAAATGGAAGGCAATTTTATCAATAATATGATATGTATATATAATTTTTTGGCGAATCTCTCACCAGGCATGGCGAATATTTTACTCAATTATAAAATCTTGTGTTTATTGAATACACAAATGAAATCATTGCATTTCTTTAAAATATCTTTTGAAATCAAAATTACATATCGATAACCTAGTGGGTGTAGGATAAAATTCACCCGTGCCATTCACAAAAAGCATGAGAAAAAACATAATACTATATATAAAACCAAGAAAAATCCAAATTCATCACTTCTAGGGACCTCATAACCACCCTACCAATACACAAGTATGTTCCTGTTTGCAATTAGAAAAATCACCCAAATTACAATTTGTTTACTCCAGCATATGTTGGAAAGTTATAGAAGGATAACTAATGCAATCAATCCATTCCTTTTAGCCCTGGATTTGTTTCAGTTTAAAATAGAAGTATACAAATATACTTGTCCAATGTCTATGCTTTAACCATTCACCTTAAGATGTTTTTACAATATAATTTCCTAAGTCTATTTAATATCTTCATTATCATAAAAACCAACCTTTATCCATCTTAACTCCACATCTAGCACTCTTAGGGGGATGAAATCTATTTATCCCTCTGAGCACTTGGTAGACCCAGAATTAAGATGGATCTAAGATGATAGAATTTCCCCTTTAAATAGTCTATGCTCACATGAATACCATGGTATTACCATGGGTCAATACCATGGGTTATCATAAACCTGGAGCTTAAAAATTACTATTAGTAATTTATAAAAATTAATAAAATTAATAGTTGATTTTTATTTTATTTTTTATTTTAACCAAGCTAAATTTTTTAACATACACTAAATTACAACATCCATTTTTACTCTTGATCGGATCAAATATTTTTTTCACTCTGCTAGTTTGCATCTCACGATATTTGATACCTCTCGAGGGTTAGTAGATCTAGAGTAAATATGGATCTATGCTGGTTTAATTCCCCCATTTAAATAGGCTACATTCTAGGCGAATACCATGGGTCAATACCATGTGCCACTTTGGTGAATACCATGGGTCAATACCATGTGCCATTTTTATTTTTATTAATACCAATATTAGGGTTAATAATGTTTTTTTGCATGGTATTAATAACAATCTAGTCCATGGTATTTATCCCATAGTATTTTGCCCATAGGTTTCACCTAAATATAACGCATTTTTTGAGTGTTCGTAAATATAAGGTGACTTATGGAGTAAATATAAAAAAATGTTTTATTTGTTGACCATACCTCTCGTTTATTTATATTTTAATTAATTTACCATACCTCTTTTAAAAATATGGTATTTGGCCCCTAGGATTCACTTAAATAAAACCTCTTTCTTGAACCTTCATAAATAGAACGAGGGTTATGGACTAAATATAAAAAGAGGTTTTATTTATTTACGATGTGTCTAGTTTATTTATATTTTTATTTATTTACCATACCTTTTGAGTAAGTATAGAAAAACATTTTATTTATTTACCATACCTCCACTTTACTTATGTTTTTATTTGTTTACATCCTTGCATGTATATAAGGTGACTTATGGAGTAAATATAAAAAATGTTTTATTTATTTACCATACCTATCATTTATTTATATTTTTATTAATTTACCATACCTTTTTTATAAATATGGTATTTGGGCCTTTGGCCCATAGGATTCACTTAAATAAAACCTATTCTTGAAAATGGGTGAATGGATTCACTTAAATAAAACCTATTTTTGAAAATGGGCGAATGGAAGGTTGTAACTCCTAATTTCAAGGGCTAAATTTACCTTTTTCACCCTCTCCCTTAAAATAAGGTGGGGTATTTGAGGTGATTTGTAAAAATGTACTATGATACAAAATATTCGCCCACTAAAAATTTAAAACCCCTTAATTTCCCCAAAGGGCGAACATTCGCCCCTAAAATTTTCTATGCTCGCGGTGCTTATTTGAGGCTATACAAGGACTTCACAAGTTTCCATACTTTATGTTCATGTCCTTTCATAGCAAATCCTTCAGGCTGGGACATAAAAACATTCTCTTTTAGATCTCCATTCAAGAAAGCAGTTTTTACATCCATTTGATGGACTTTCCAACCGTTCTAAGTTGATAGTGCAAAGAGTGTTCGGATGGTAGCCCATTTTGTTGTGGGGGAAAAGTCTCCTCATAATCGACCCCTTCCTTCTGTGAAAAACCTTTTGCCACAAGCCTAGCTTTGTGCTTGTCAAGTGAGCCATCAGTTTTATACTTGTTCTTGTAGACCCAATTGCAGCCAATTGGTTTGGTTCCTAATGGAGGATCAACCAGCTTCCAAGTGTCGTTTTTTATGAGGGAATCATACTCCTTTTGCATCACTTCTTTCCATTCATCATGAGAAGCAACTTCTTTGAAGGAAGTTGGTTCAAAATATATAGACAAGTTCAATTCACAATCATAAGAAACATCCATAACAATAGGTGAATTAGGGTCATCTACATCACCTCCATTTTGCTGGTTTGAATTTCTGGTTCCTGTCTTTCCAACTTCATCAGGATGAACACTTTCAAGTGTCTTTGTTAGCCACTTTGGGGGACCTTTCTGAGATGGTCCAGGCTTCTCTGTTGATTGAGTTGGGACTGAATCAAGATTGAGTCTCCCAATTCTATCAATTACATCACTTAAAGCATCATCCAGAGTTTCATGCGGGGGAGAGTGTTCTTCAAAAGAAGATTCCACATGTTGATCTAGTATAGGAATCCCCCCTTCAAGATGTGGAATTTGATTATCAAATTCTTGAAATGATTTTGCTTTTGCGAATCTATCCAAGCAATCAAGTTGCTGCTCAACAACATTGTCAGTTTTGGATGGTTCAAGAAAAATTACATCTCTAGATACAACAAACTTTTTATTTACTTTATCATAGAGGCGGTATGCTTTGGAGGTGTTTGAGTACCCCAGGAAGATACACTTACGACTTCTAGCACCAAGTTTGTTTCTATGTACCTTTGGTATCAAGGCATAACAGGTGGAACCAAAGACCCTGAGAAGCTTTACCGAAGGAACATATCCACACGACATTTCATAAGGAGTCTTGTTTCTTATAGCATTAGATGGACATCTATTCTTTATATATGTAGCACATAGAACAGCATCAACCCAAAACATTATCTTTACCATTTTGAAGAAAAGCATGGAGCATACCATATTTAAGATTGTTCTATTCATTCTTTCAGCTACACCATTCTGTTGGCGATTATAAGGCACAGTTGTTTGATGTTTGATCCCATGTTGGCGAAGATAGTTTTCAAATTCATTTGATGTGTATTATTTCCCATTATCAGTGCGAATAGACCCAATATGAGATTGTGCATCATTTTCAATCCATTTATGAAAATTCTTGAATGTTTGAAAAGCATCAGATTTGTTCTTCAATAAATAAACCCAACACATTCTGGTGTAGTCATCAATAAATGTCATGATATATTTATTTCCATTTGCATAAGGAACAGGCATTGGACCACATAAATCTAAATGAATGAGTTCAAGTTTCCTATGTGCTCTTGAATGTGAATCATGAAAAGATTGTTTGCTATGCTTTCCTAGAATGCAAGCATCACATTGCTCAAGTTTCCTAGGAATTGTAGGCAAACCAACAACACCATTTTTCTTCAACAAGCGGAGACTGTCATAGTTAAAATGTCCAAATCTAGCATGCCATAATAAACTTGATGGAAGTGTACCTTCTTCATGATGATCATTGTATGAGAAATGTTGTGCATGAGTAGAGGTTCCTTGCAGTTTGAGAAGCCTTTCTTCTTCTATTCCCCTCATGACAAGTGAGTGGTCAGATGCTTTTCTTACCTCAAGCTTGCCATCAAACATATGAATGGAGTGACCTTGCTGGCGAATGTGGACCAAGGACAACAAGTTTCTCTTGAGCTATGGGAGATATAGAACATGATCCAGAAGAAAGTCTGGAAGACTAAGCAGTTTAAGCCTGATTGTGCCAAGCCCTGATGGCTTTAATTTTGATTGATCTGCAAAGTATACTGCTCCATCAACATTGTCAGTGAAATCTTCAAAAAAATATTTTCTATGAGTCATGTGGCAGGTTGCTCCGAAATCAAGCAACTAATCATTTTTCCATGAAGCAAGTGAAGCATTAAACAAATCTTCATTTACTCCAATATTACATTGTGCCTCAACATAGTGAGAGGATTCAGGTGCTTTACCTTTGTCTGTATCATCAGTTTTACCTTTCTGTTGGTTTCTTTTTTGCTCAATTTTGTCCCATGGTATCTTGCATGTAGAGGCATCATGTGATCCATTTCTTTTGTAGCGAATGCAGTGCAAATATACCTTTTCTCCTTGAGAATGTCTGCCCCCCTAGCTCTAAAATATCTTCCTCTTCCTCTTCGTCCACCTCTTCCTCTTGTAGAATCTTGAGCATGATGCTTTTCTTTATGAGCAAGGCACATAGTCTCTTCAAAAGATTCAGGGGTTGTCTTCTTTCCAAAAGCTTTCTCTCTTTCAGCAAACTTTTTCACAAGAGAGTCAAAGGTTATATCTTTGAGATTTCCATTTGCTTGCAATGACTCAAGATAATTGGAGTAAGTAGGATAAAGTGCCTTGAGAAAAGAAATAAGAGGAATATCCAATTCAACCTTAGTAGATTTGATATCATGCATTATAGACTTTACTTCAGATGCAAGAGCAAGAGGATCATTATTTTGCAGTTCAAGAGTGAAGATTTTAATCATGAGTTGAACAACTTCAAGTGCGGAATGTGAGTCATAGAGTTCTTTCAGCTTTTGTAAGGCTTCAAAGGCAGTTGAATATGACGAAATATGGAAACTCAGCTCTTCATTTACAGATGCTACGATTAATGCATAAGCTTTGTTGTTCTTGTTTTCCCAAATGACAAGTTCTTTGTCTGAGGTAGGCTGTACTGGGTCATTGTCTCCTTCTCCGACACACACTCCTTTCCACAACTCATTGAAAATGAGGGTGTGTTTTATCATCCTGGACCATTCAGGATAGTTCTCCTTGCCAGTGAGAACTATTCCCACCATAGATATGATTGAATGCATTGTAAAATCCAAGAACTGTAAAAATACTTCTGCTGCTAAAATAAAATTGATTCTGATATCAAAATGTATTCTGGCCTCAAACAATATATTAAACACAGTCAAACACAAGAGCGTTAACTATGTTAGTCACTTTGAACACAACTTTATGAAAACAACACTATGGTAGCCCAAACAACACTAAGGTATAATACATATGTATGTATTATCAAATAATACAAACATTATACCTCGTTGCCCTAAAAATATTTAGTGCATATAGCATTTTAATGCATTATATGCCATGCCCATCATATAAAAGGCAAACACGCATATAAAAGGCAAACTCCATGTCCACGCATCGGTCTCCATGTCCACTTCAAACACTCATCGGTCTCCATGTCCACGCATCAGTAGCATTACAAAGGTATAAAACACTTAATGGTTCATATAAGTGTCCACGCATCACAGGTATTATGACCACAATAACCATGCATATCAAGTGTTATAACCACAATAACCACACAAATCCATTAACAAAACATGACCACGCATACGCATATTAGGTCCATGCATATCATGTTGTCTCAAATATTCACGCGCAGTGAATATCTCTCACACGCAGCATTTAATAACAACGAAGCAGTGTTAATATCTCTCATGCACAACATTTAATATCAACGGAGCAATGTTAACACCATTTATTACACCATTTCCGCATGCGTATTAACAGATCTATATGCATTTTCATTGAAAAAAACTATATGCATATAACAACGTTCAGATACCAAAACAATTTCTAATGCATACTCCAGCAATCACAAGACAAGATTTGAATGTTTAGTGGTATGGATTCCATGCTCACCGCACCAAGCGCCTCGCCCAAACTCAGAGATACGAACTAAAGACAGCATTGCATGAAGAACAGGTAGGGGAACGTTTCAACTTGGAGTAGTGATTCATTCAGGTGAATGCACAACACTTCAGGATAGCTTGGACAGCGCTGGCAGTGTCAGGCAGAGGAGTGTTTGCAATGTCAGGTGCAGGTCTGTATAAAAAGAATATGGCAGACAGGCAGAGGAGTTACAAGGAGCATGAGAGCTAACAAAGGCGCTGGCTCTGATACCATGTCAGGCCAGGCAGTAACTCCATTAGGCAGAAAAGTGATTCGTGTATTCATTCAATCATGTAGGTCTGTTATATACATGAGGGAGAGATTGTTCAGTTCATCTCCCGATGACTGTTCACATTTCTCATTTATTTATTTACATATATTTACCCAATCACAAGGATTAGGTGTCAACATGACCAAACCTCAGTCATCTTCCAGATGGAGTACCAAAAATTTAAATAAACCCAACACAAATTAGAAACTATTATGGATCAAACAATAACATTGAGCATAGTTCTAAGTTATTGATCAATGTATTTTTCTTCAACTTATAGTAAATTGAAGGTGAAAAGAAAGATTTCTAGAGGATTTGAGATATAAGAGAAATGAAACAACGAAATCAAGAGCACAAAGAGCCTTATAAAAACAAATTCACGTAGCAAAGGATTTCAAAACACAATTGATGCAACAAGAGTGACAATGGTTTAGAGAAGGAAATAAAGTACATCTATAATACAAGAACGATGTATACAATCTTAATCAAATAATAAAGAAAGTGTAGCATAACTTGACTAAGGTGTAGAATGCTTCAATTTTAGATAAGCTTAACTACCTCACATAATTGAAGTTGCTCATGGTCCAAGCACAATATTTAATTGAGAAATGATATACATTGGAACAATATTTGAATATACTAACACTCCAAATTTATCAAACATCCTTTTCTCGATTCCAACAACAAATAACACCTCAACCATAGTTGGCACATGTTTCTCCCCCTAAATAAAAAAATCCAATTCTTCAGCCCCAACACATCAAAATTAAACTTTCCATAGTTTATTTTTCACGAATCAATAGAGGTATAAGGCTCCAATTAGACAAAGGAACACCATAAATAAAAGTTGATTAAGGATGTAGGCAAAGAAGTACCTCTCCATACTTGACCAAAAGTCATTCTAGAATAACTCATTGAGCAATTAATGTAGGAACCTCTAGCAGATCTAGCAATAGTAGAAGGAACATTAGCTCTAATTCAGTCATAAAATCAACTAACACTATAGGGACTAAAGACTGATCATTTAAAAACCTGAAGCAATAGTACTTTGAAATCTTAGTCTTCAAAATTTTTCTTTTCAAAATCACTTTGTATTAACTTTTCTTTTAAAGAAAATATCTCCCACTTGCTTTGAATGATCAAGGATTTGAGGTAGCGGGAGATATTGGAGTAGCAAGCCGACTATGAAGACTAGATCCAACAATTATCTAAGGTTAAAGTAAATTTGATTGTCTATTCAAATTGTAAATTGGTTAACTACACATTCAAGTCAACTAACCAAGATATTTAGATAGTTATAACTACCTTGTAATTGAAAGTAAGTATAAATATGTAGCAAACAAGAAAGGTGTAAGTTGTTGGTTCTATAGTGATCTAATAATAAAGTGAATATTGATGGTTCTCCCATTACCTTTTGTTCTTTTCCATATCTTCTCTATGTGTGTACTTGTATAATATTGTGTATATTGTTGTATATTGCTATGTTCAAGGATACTAGTAGTAATTGTTCCCCACAAGTCCCTAGATTAAAATGACATCCATAGCCCCAATGGAGATATCTACAAGTCCCCTATTTGATTGAGATTCCTTTTCTAGTTCTTCCCAATTTATTCATTATATACTTATCATCCATTGGACGGGGGAATTGATGGCCTTATTTTTATTTTTTAGCTTGATAGGGATGACTGCCAACTATTAGGATTTGTCTTGTAGCTTTGCTACAAAATATATAATTATAATACTATATTTTATTTCTTATCTTGTAGACTTTCAAGTTTCACTCTTGATGTTACTAGCTATTTAGTGTGTGGATGGTTCCCCTATTACATGGGACTTGCTCGCTAGCCAAAATGCAAGGATAACCACCAATTATTCATTATTTTAGGCTATGATCCAATCACTATCACACTATTCCAAAGTATCCTGAATTTATCTTTAGTATAGCCCTTTGATTCAACTCATAAATTAGGAAAGACATGTTAGATTATGCATGTTTTTATGTGCATGTTGTTGCTAGATGAGAAAATGGAGCTTAGAAACATGTATTTCATCAAATACAACCAATGATTTTAAAAAAATTGAATGAAAAATGTAAGTTTCCTTGAAGGGAAGAAATATGGTCAAATATAACCTTGTAGTTACATTCTAAATAAATGATAAAGTTCAACTTGATACCAAAAATACAACAAAAAAATCAACCTTTAGTAAATGATGAGTAAAGGTCAAGAATAAGTAAGGAAACATTCTAGACAAGAAAACATGAATATTAGCACTGCATGTGGCTACAAAATACATTTGTCACAATGCAACAAGTATTCCTGCAACCTCTTGAAAATAATAATCCTTGTGAAAAACTAGACATATAATACTTGGTCTAAATGGGATTCAATACTATGGTGTCTAAGAACTAAATTTCACTTTGATTTAACAAATACCACTAGCTCATCCTTTTTTTACAATAAATTCATTGATCAAACAATTCTTCTTTTTCTCCTTTTTCTGCATATTTGTTCTATTTTTACATTATCCTCATTCTTGTAGAATATGTCCCCATTATTTAACTCTCTAGTTATTACAAATTAACCTAAAACATAAACATGCTCACATTATCACTAGTTGAATTCAAGTGCATGATATTAATTGGGCAATTGTACTTGAGTAAGAAAATCAATCAAGACATAAGATTAGTTTTAATTTTTTCTAGCAAAATGAAGGAATTAAGATAAAAATATGTGCAATTTTTTAAATTAAAAATATACTTGTAAGAAAACTTTTCCAAGCATCATACATGATGGATATATTAATTTTTCGAGGCTTTTTCCCTTTCTCAAACTCTATCCTTCTTTCCTCATGTACGAAAAATCTTCAACGACTGGTACTTTCATACATAACATGCATAAGCTAAGAAAACAACAAGCAAATTGTGATGCAATGATACAGACAACGAATTAAACTGGAAACCAATACTATGGATTGCTCATTTAATTTACAAACAAAACAAAAAAATATCTTTCAAATTTGAGCGTTCCTTTATAATTTAACTAGGTCCCAATGCAATAGGATTTGATTGAGAAGCAAGGATGACTAAGACATCCTCCACAAAGGCACACAATGATGGAGGTCTTATGACATAATTTAAAAATTAATCCTATAGTAAAGTTTGCACGTAGCACTCGACAAAGGGCTGATGTTTGAATTGACAAGAAGCCATACTGGCTTGGATGCCTTAGACCAAATATTTAAGCTTACCAATTTCATGTCTTCAAGATGTAATTGAAAAGTGGAGCCAACCGCCTTGAATATTCTCTATCTAGTACAAGTTATTTTGAGAATAAAGTGACTCTAATTATGATCATTAGTTGCTTGTTATGAGGTAGTTCTTATTAAAACAGCTTCTTATTTATTGAAAGCTTATTGAAAATTCCATAGCCTCCATGGAAATATCCATACCATGTACCTTTTTTAGGATGTAAATGGTCTTAAAGTTCAATATTTTCAACGTGAACATGGTCTTCAAGATAAAGCTCCTACTAGCATGTCTTTTGAGATGAAAAAAGGCAGGATTATGAGTAAATATATCATCTTTTATGCCTCTAGTCTTTTCATTGTCTTTAGTGGAGAACGCAGGTATCATTTTTTTCAACAACGACTAAGTTATTAGATCTTTGGAATTCTTAGGCCATACTTCCCTATTTGATGAAAACAAAGCCCTAATCAATGAAAATAAATCTCACTATATGTCTTATTCAAAACTAGATTGTGGACCTAGTATGGAAAAAAATTGACTACGTTTCATTTATCAAACCAAATTAGATCTCTACACCACAAATAAAGGAAAATGATAGAGAAATATTGCATGTATCATATCCTTTTAAACCAAATCTATTTATGGAAGTTTAGAACAATAGGTAATAATTTTGTGGATGAATTGGCTATGTACTATATATTCCTTAATTCATAAGCCTAGTTGATCTTAAAAGTTTATTTATTGTTATATTTATCAATGCCCATGCCAATTTGAACTATTTCATAAGCTAGTGGCTTATCCATTTGGTGTTAGGATCAAATTTCAAGTTATCTAGTGAAAAAATTTACCAAAGAAAGTGAAAATGAGAGAAATTCATGCTCCCATATCCAATAATATATATGATGCATTATAGTGCCTTGGTTAGTCTTGTGAAGGTGTGGGTCTAAACATATGCTATTAAAATATGCTTACTTTTAATGATAAAAAGAAGGCTCAAACAGTATGCACATTATGTATCCTTATTTAATCATATGCCAAAAATTTGAAACATAATCCATCTAGTGCTATAGGCCACACTCCTCCATTTAGAATATCATAAATATTATGTCCCAATTTTCTTGGTAATGCAGGGCCTCCTTCAACAAATACTTGCTCAACAATTCTTAATTGTTATCTTCTATCTTACTTCTTTCCAGATGTCAATATTAAGATGAATGTCACTGAAGTAAGGAAATTATCTTTAACTATTTTTTATAAGATTCTACACATGGCTCACTTATGAAATTAGAGGCAAACCAATCCAATCCATTCTTTAACTTCAAAAACAGAAGAAAAGATGTGATACAAATAAGAAAATTCCTATGTAAAAGAAACTAGAACTAAAGTAAGTTATATTTAAACAAAAACAAAAATCCAATACAAATTATGGTGGCTTTTGTTTTACGATACAAAATAAGCCACAACCTTGTTCTAAAAACAAGAATGAAAATAAAAGAAATACTACTCCGGTTCCTACCCTAACCTACATTAGCTCAACAAATTCCATGTGAAGTCATAAAGTCAATGTAACTATTAATCACCTCAAAATCTACTGAGTATTGAATCATCATGTAGTTATGTGCAACTAAAGTATCACATAATTTTTAATTGAAACAATTGAAATAAAATAGGCTCAAACTAGCAAGTAAAGCATCAAGTGAAATATAACTCCAAAATATCTCCCATAATATCATCAAAATCATTTTAAGTGATGTACATGCTCCTAAAGATTCACTTGTGCCTCTAGAGAAGATCTAGATATCAATGTTTCTTAGATCAATTCATCGTTTTCCTTAGCTTGCATGATTATGTGCTATTTATTTCTTGTTTTCCCCCATGGAGATATGAAAATTCATTGTGCGCTTCATGCTTTGTCTATTCTACTATTAACATTTGCGCATACATATAACAGTTTTAGGTTGTATAAGATTAATATATAATATGTTGATGATCAAGATTATTTTCAAAACATAAAATAATCATAAAAAATAGGATTATATCTTAGAAATTATGCATTAGGGGAATTTTGAGGTAGAAAAAATGAGTCTAAAAAAAGTACTAAAAAAATGAACTTTTAAATAACCAGCCAGATTCAAGATGATGATGTCATTCCTAGGGGTAAATATGTTTAGAGGGAAAAGAGGAAAATTATTATTTTTAATTATATTTTCAACTTGTATCCTTATAGGTTTACTCAAATGTCAAGTGTAGGCACCCATTGGATACAAAATTAAATTCCACATCCAATAAGTACCCATTCTACATACTTTTGAGTAGACCCACACTAAATATTTTGAAAATAAATGAAAAAATGTGTTTCTTTCTCTACATACTTTTGAGTAGAATCAAATTTGGCATCTTTTTATCCCACAAACAAAAAATTTAATGAGTTTGATAATTTACCCAAGCCTGTACATACACCTAAGCCAATAAAGAAATACATTATTGAATTTTGTTAATGAAGCAACATTTTCACATTAGAGAGAGTCTTTTGCAAACATATACCTAGTTCTAGTCATTAATGAGATTGATTAACCCACTAATACATATGTTGATTTCCAAAAACATATTGAAGAAAAGGAAAATGAAATGAGATAGAAAAATGAAATTCATTAGAGAAATCTTAATATCTCTAGATCAAGACTCAATAAGAGCTTGCATGGCTAAAAGCCATGTTGAGTAAATAAATATATAACAATTTGTTTAAGTTTATCAATTAAGCACATAATATTTTTACAGAACAAACAAGCCACCACTTGTATTCCTGAGAAAAAATAGAAAATCTCCATGATGGTTCCACAGTGCAATGGCTTAGGTGACAGATTTCTCATTAGTATAGGAATTAAAGTCTCTAGTTATAATATTTACCATCTTGGTGCAGAATTAGATATAAGAGCCATGGATTCTTGTGCAATAAATGCAACTATACCATAATATTATTAGTAAAAGGTAAATATATCATTCAAAGATGTAAATGGTACCATAGTACCAATCACAATGTTCACTCCTATGTTTCTAGTCTTGTTAAATGAAGAAAAGGTGGCTGTGAATATTTATTGTTTTAATACTTGTGTTGATATTCTTTTAGGGAAAGATTTCATAAATAAATATATTCCATTCATTATTACCAACCAATAATTTTGTTTACATGTTGCTAGAAAGAAAATAAGTTTTCCATACAAAAATGTCTATGAGAATAAGGTACTTGTGCCAATGTACTAGATGGAGTTGAGAATTCTGTTGAAACATTATTGAAGGTGAAGAAAAATGTCAGCTATATAAAGTCACATGGTCTAGATGGGGTATTTGATATTAAAGAGAAGATAAAAAATAATTGTACTTTTGTCTATCCAAATACTTCTTGGACAAAGGAGAAGTATTTTTTATATTCCTGACAAAGAAAATTATATTGCTAAACCCCAAAAGGCATCTACGAATTTAATGTCCCCTTTAGAACTTGAATATTGTAAAACAAAGATTGCTAAATTATTGAAAAGAAAGCTAATTGAAGTAAGTAGGAGTCCTTAAGTTTGTCCATTATGAACAAAAAAGATCCAAACCAAGGGTGGTAATAAATTGTAGGGCTCTAAAAGAAGCAATAATGGCTATTAGGCATCTTCTTCCATCTAAATAGGCATTTTTTCCTAGAACTAGTTCAAATAATATGTTTAACAAGTTTGATATTAAAAGTGGATTTTGGTAGATAGGTATAAGACTGCTTTCATGGTACCTCATGGGAAACATCAGAGGAAATTCATGTCATTTAGTTTGAAAAATGCTCCATCCGGATTTCAAAAGAGAATGGAAGATGTTTTTAGCTATTTAGGTTTTCTAATAATTTATATTGATGATTTCTTGATATGTTTTGTAGACATTGTGCAACATAAAAATCATTTTATAAAGGTCTATGAAGTTTTGTATAAGCATGGGATTATTCTGTCAAATACAAACGTAGAATTTGCTAAAAACAAGATAGAATATCTTGCCTTAATTCTATCTGAAGGAAAAATAACATTGTAAGAGCATGCTCTGAAAGCATTGGAAAATTTCCCTAATGAGATACTAGATATGAAACAACTCCAAATATTTTTGGGATGTCTAAGTTATATAAGATATTTCGATGAAATACAAGTTAAAGATGTGAAGTTGTTGCAAAAGATATTAAAGTGAGAAATTGCATGGAATGGAAATATAACAAAAGAAATTTAGATCATAAAGTAGAAAACTCAAAATTTGTCTTGACTACATAATCTTGTTCAAGATTTACATTTTATTATTGAGACTTATGCTTCTAATGAAATATGGGCTTGTGCTTTATTGAAAAAACATACAAAGAGAGAAGAAGAATGCATGTATACCTTTGGTTGTTTTAAAAGTCAAAAATTAAAAGAAGAAAATAGTTGCAACAACAAGCCATATCAATTCCAAAAATAAAGATGTTTTCTAGATAATCAAGTTCAAATAAACCACCTTATCAAGCTCCAAAAGGTTTCAAATGGGTTCCTTTCATCAGAGACTGTAATGTCGATTTGAGTGTCTAATATGTCATGTTAAGTCAAGTCCTGTATTTGATAGGATATTATTAAAAACAATCAATGTATATAGAAGTGAGTCAAATATAGATGATTTTGTAACATATACAGAGATGTATTGTGAAACCATTGGATATGGTCAAATTCATTAGTTAGAGATATATTGTATTATAAGAATCATGGTTTTGGTTCCAAGATTACTATAAAATTATGTCATATGTCAAGAATGTAGGGGATGATTAGCTTATTTTTTAATGTGATATTGTATATAATAAAGTTTCATATTGGTCAAGCTGGTTCAAGATCCTTATGTCTCAGTATTTTCCTAGTATTTATGAATAAGTCAAGCTAATGTTATAGACTTTGTCACTTGGTTATAGTAAAAAATATAGGAAGCAACCAAATAAAACTATTGGTTTGTATTTGGGACATCATATCATGAAAGTGCCCTAAAAATCAAACATGTGCCACTAGATCCTTGCCTATATAAAGTGAAAATCATTTAAGTCTATAGAAATTCACATGTGCCAAAAAATGAGAAACCAATAAATATGATCAAATCTCCTTTTTACAGATGTTTTGATGTACTACATCTTGTGGAAAATGGCCATGTATCTCCCAATGCTCAATATATATGTTATATATCATATTATAATTCAAATTATTCTTAATTAAAGGAAGCATGATGGACCCTCTTGTGGTCTTGCTAGTATTGTAAAGTATTATTTGTTGATAATGGTGTTAATCATGTTTTGTGGGTTCATTAGAAAAACATCCATAATGTAATTATTATGTTATTCTATCCAAACAAGAAGGATGGATTGCCTTATGTCTCAAAGGACCTTATGGGACAAGATAATAGTTGGTTGTGTGTGACTACCACATCACCTCATAAGGACATAGGAATCTATTTTTTATTTTTAATGGTAATTTTTGAGTAACCAAAAATTAGTTTTGGATCCTATAAATAAATAAAAAAAGCTCTCATTTGAGCCATTCAATTTTGGAGAGATAGATTGAGTCTAGTGTCTAGAGTTTGTAAGACTAGTGCAGTAATCTCTACAACTCGTGCTTCTAAAGTGATATTGGAATATCATAAATAACAATAAATATGTTTGTAATCACATCTATAATAATTAACTAGATGTATGCTCTATTATTTGGAGCCTATCTAATCTAAGAACATTAGAAATTTGAGAAATTCCAATGTGTCATTAGTTTTAGTATATTGGATCTAGCCCCTATATTCCATCAATGATTTTCCAAGAATGTTGAGATGTGACAATATTTAAGTTCTAAAGAGGACATTAAATTTGTAGAGGCTTTTTCAAGTTTACTAGTAAAATTTTCTTTGTAAGGAAGATCAACAAAATACTTGTCCCTGGTCCATTTGGGTGAAATTTTTTGTCATCTCATTTATCTACCACACGAGTGATTCCTTGACCAACAAACTATTAGGATCTCCTACTCTATAATATCTATTTTATTCTACCATGGTATACCACTTGGATTTGCACAAGTGGAACTAGCACGAGACTCAACTCTCTATATGTTGACCTCATCGGGGACATGCACTGAGAAACAACAAGGGGTAGATTACTTTGATACCATTGATGTCGACTGTAAAAGGAATGAGATGAAAGGTAGGAAAGGAAATTGAACAAACAAAGATAAATATAGTAGAGAACCTAGTAATATAGTCAAAACCCAACTTCTATTGATAAACAAAATAACATATTACTATAGAACACAATTTAGATAGAATGGCGGCATTTATCTCTTAAGGATAGATATGGAACCTACACACATTCAAAAAATATATCGCAAGAGGCCAAAAGAATAGTATTTTAACATAAAGAAATAACCTTAGAGGTCCAAAACCATAACCTTAGAAGATGAAGTGCCAAAAGGTTTGTGGGCCGCAAGGTGGTTAGTTCGTACATCAACTTCACAGGGGTGCAAATTTTTCATATTTGTTTGAGGTGCACAATAGCTTGTTGGGAAAAATTATCAGAGGATTAAGCTCCCCTCAAATATCCTAAAAAAATCATTTAAGGCCTCAAAACAATCTTGGAAGCTTGGGACGAAAAAACCATAGAAAAACTACTAAGAAGGTGGGGAACCATTGGGCCAATGGAAGAGGTGCATGACAATCAATATTTGCTGGGATAAAAAAATGCCATAGCTAGACATAAGGATAGTTACATTGTGAGATAATTCTTACACAAACATAGTGTTTAGTGAAAGCACCAAAATAGTCCACAATAGGCACATACATGAATTAAGTTTCTCTAGAAAATTTCTTGGCAAAAATGGCTTCTCCTCATTAAAATTTCTAGTAATAGTACATGAAAAATCAAAGAGACAAAACCCTTTCATTGACTACAATGACTGTATTTATTAAATTTGCTCTCAAATTTTGGTCATTCTCTTACTTGAATCTTGATCTTGTACTTATTATTTTTTGTCCTTATCCCAAATATGATGATGAAGACATACCTACACTAAAAGAATTAATAAATTATAATTACTTTCATTTTGTAGACATGCACCCCAAATTTTGTCTTTTAGTGTTTGCAAGTTGTCATGGTTCTCAACATTAATTCACCTCATACAATATAATCAATGAATTGTACCATAGGTATCCTTTCTTCTTTGTTTGGAACTTGTCTATGAGGAGAGACCCTATCTTGATTTAAATATGCATTTTAGCCTTGTAATTTGACCTTGATTCCTTTCATTTCTCTTATATCTCAAATCCTCTAGCAATCTTTCTTTTCACCTTCAATTTACTATAAGTTGAAGAAAAATACATTGATCAGTAACTTAGAACTATGCTCAATGTTATTTTTGATCCATAATAGTTTCTAATTTGTGTTGGGTTTATTTAAATTTTTGGTACTCCAACTGGAAGATGACTGAGGTTTGGTCAATTTTATTTGTCAGTTTTCCCCCTACATATTTTTTTTTCCTGATGTATCTAGGTGTTATCCTCTTCAATTTGTTTGTTCAATTGTTTTATATGTTGATTCTCTTCTTGCATTTGTAAGTTTATATCAACTAGTTGTTGTCTAGGTTACTATATGGATTGTAGTCAATCAGTTTCAAAACTGGATGGGTTAATATTCAACTTTTATTGAGCTAGGTCAATTCATTCCTTCTAGACAATTTTTTGTTTTTAATTCTTGGTTGTCATATGATCACCATCCTCTTGGTATTATGAGTACCCAAAACAAATATTTACACACATAAACTTGCACATAAGAACAAAAATATAGTCCAAAGATTACATTGTATTAATTACAATAATGATTCATCACACCCTTACTTACATTAATACAACACTTGAAGCCTCATATTATAGCATTGACGTGCCCATAAAAAAAGATTCAATATGGATAATTGAATCCTAATTGGATTACATAAAAAATTGTCACAAGTCTTGGAGCTCGAAAATAAAGTAGAGTTTTACAATCAAAAGTCCGAATCCTACTGACGTCCTAGGCCTCTCTACTTATGCATCTGAAGTCTCCAGCGACTTCCTTAAAATTAGGGAGGCTCGGCTCCAAAACTAGAGATAAATTGGTGCTTTGACTTCCACTTGCTCGGCTGCCTTCTAGTCCTCATGATTTGGTTGGTTGCACTCCGAGCTGATGGAGGAATATTCAAATGGAGGGGTAGTAAAGGAGGAGGATTTACCTCCTATAATTCCTCTCCCTTGTCGCATTCGAGTTTTGACCAAGGTCTTTTCTAAAACTCCTTGCTTTTATCCTTTAATCCTGCATTACATGCACATTAGACCACAAAGCAAAATATCCAACTATAACTCATCTCATAAGCAAAATATAATCAAAAGTATGCAATAAGTTGTGAGAATAGTTGGTTTGACTAAGGTAGTAGGTGAATTAAGGCCCATGTAATTACCCAATGATGAGGCTCATCATCACCCCCGTACTAAAAGTGTTGCTCATCCTCTGAGCAACTTAGTCAATGTCCATGTCCTTCATGGCTCTAGTAGCCTCTCTGACATCCCATGCCTCTGCTGTGGTCTCTTCTTCTTGTTCATACAAGCCTACTTTCCTTTCTACTTCTTCCGACTGCCTCTTTTCCTCTTCTTCTTTTCTCTCTTATAGCATCCCTAGGAGTAGTGGTGGACTGATTTTTAGGCCTATCCAATTGACCTTCAACCTTTGCATTGATTTCTTATACATATGTGTCATGTTGAGTGCCACTCTCAACCTTTGATGGGAGTGATATTATCTGATCTTCAAGCTATGTGGCAGTGTGTTCCATCTCCTGAAGCAGGCATGTATACTATCATATCCTACCAGCCTAAACATATCCTCAAAATGTGACATTTCTTGCTCTTGGGCAGCAAGATCTCTAGTGCCAGTTGAGGATCATTTTCAATTAGATTATGGGTGCTGATTAGGGCCTTGGGATTTGATTGTTCAGTTCTAATGAAAAGAGGTTCATTCTGCTCTCTAGCTAATATTCTTTTCATCTCTGCAGCCCTTGACTCCTCATGGTCCATCCATGATGCCAAAGCCATTAATTGCAGATCTCTTAGATCGACATTAGGATCCCAAACATTCATGTCTGTGAGGGCCATGTTGTGAAAGTAAAACTCAGCCATTTTTGCCCTATCCTCTAGTGTACTTTGATCACAAATATCAATAAACTACCTGTATTTTTGAAATGGCATGGTGCCCCTTTGTGCTAGTGCTTGAATATGAAATTGCAGCCACTGTTCTTTGAGGTAAAGAGCATAGGATTTAGCTAGCATCCTACACTAGATGGCCTCCAAGGAGAGGCTAGCCATACATCCTAGTTGGATTTCCCTTTCTTGCAGCTATCCTCTCAGCCATGCATTTTCCCTCTCAATTTGATCTCTCATTACTGCTTCTTTGTCCCTTAATCCACTTAGCTCTTTGTTTATCTTACCTTATTCCTCTTGTTGTTCTTTCTCATCTCCATCAGTTTCTTCCTTCGTTTCTTCCTCTGTTTCAGCATCATCCTCCTTCTCTTCTCCTCCTCCTCCTTCTGCTTCATCATGTTCCTCTATATTAGTTTCTTCTTCATTCATCTCATCCCCATCTAGCTTTGTATCTTATTCTTCTTGTTTTTCCTCCTCCTCTCTGACAGAAGGACTAACATCATAGGTGAGGGTTTCGATGTCATCCTCTACTGGTAAGTCTCTTAAGACTGACCATGTTATAGGGATCTTGAGGTTTTGGAGGGCATCCTCAATGAGGATCCTGATCAACCCATGGTAAGCCAATTGTTGGGACTTCCATTCCTTTACTTTGTTGTGGAGTCTATGAGTGAGTGCATCAAGAAATATGGTATGGTGAGTCTTTGATGAACTGGTGTTTCTAACCCAAATCTTAATTCTTCAAGCATCCTAAAATGGTAGCCATAAACAACATTGTATCTACTCTCACATGAGATATATTTGATGAGTTGGTAAACTACCTCACTCCATGGGTATGGAAGATTATCCCTCCTTACTCCATTTTAATCCTTTGTGGGTTCTTCACCTTCTAAAAAGAATTTCCTTTTTTCCACCTGACTGTCTGCTTTGTCTTCTTTTCTCCATGGAATTCCTAGGGGAAGTGTGGTGACCTTACTGATGAGATCTGGGGTGAGATCTATAGTGAGCGCTCTAACTATAACAGTAGCATGGATTCTACTGTGTGGAGTGAGGGAATGAGAAAATTCTTGAGCCACCTCATCATCATACCCTGTGAATTTTTCGAAAACCCCATCCATTTGTGTCTTATAAATATTTCAAGCACTTGGGGGTGTTTTATCCTCACAATGTTTGTGGGTTCTCTTCTATTAAACCCTCCTATCATCTTGCTTGTGAGGCTTGAGGAGGAAATGAGAGGTTTGACACAAGAATTTTAAATTCAGGAGAAAACATAGTTTCCTATGTATGTAATTCACCTCCCACAGTTGTTATATCCACTAGCTTTTAGAGCATTTCTAGTTCATTTGCTTGTAAATGGGGATGGATTTTTAGATCCTACCTGTTTAGAATGGTGGAAGTGGACAGTTCTCGTGATATTCCCTCTTGAACCCCTCTCTGTATATCTTGTGGATTGCCTCTGTGTATCTTGTAGACTGCTCCTGTAGACTATTCTAGTAGGAATTCCTGTGCATGCTCCTGTAGAAATTCTCTTACAAAACGATGGATCCTTGCTTTTTGCGGGTGGGCAGAGTTATAAGCACGACTTGAGTGAGGGAGTTTCAAGGAGGTGGGATGCATGAATGCATGCAAATGATGTTTTGTTTCCCACTCCTCATAGTCAACTCCCACCTCGTAGATCCGTAGTTAACCACTTCTTGTCCTACTCCTCCTTTGTCTTTGAGTTGACTGTGGCCACGTGTGAGAGGACACCTAGTTTTGTATGTGATGATTGAACAAAGATGGCCAAGTTAGCTGGCCATCTTTTTGCTTATAAACCAACTACCTCGTAACCTTTACAGCTTTTGATCAAATGATGCATATGAGTGAGTGAGCAGGATACTTACCTGTGGTCTCGATGACATGCTGCAATTGTTGAAGATCAGAGGTGTTGCATTGTTTATTTGTTGCATGGTCATTCTTCTTCCTCCTTTGTTGTTTGTTGTCTACTGTCTAGAGTCTGTTGTCTCCTGTCTGCTGTCTGGAGCTCTTGGATCATCCTAGTGAAGACTTGTATCTGATGATTGTAGAAAACACATTCTTCGCCTAAATAGAAGCAATGGGGTGGAAAACGATAGAAATGATGGAATGATGCATGGTAAGGAGTGGAGGAGATGGATATGTGTGAGGCAAGGTGCCCTTTAGATCCTCTTTTTTCCCCTTGACTATCTTTCTCGTCCACCTACAAATAACAATTACATTTTTTTATCTCTTTTTTTTTTTTTGAAAAACACCTAGGCTGCCTCAGAGAGGTTTTCACCCTAGATGTTTTCCCTAGGTACCTCAAGGAAGGCTTTCACCCAGGGATCTTCTTATTCTTTTTTTTTTTCAATTTTTTCATCATTGGGATGCCTCATGAGGTTTTCAACCCAAAGATGGGACTTAGGTGCCTCATGGAGGTTTTCACCTGAATCCTTATTCTTTTTTCCTTGTTTTTTTTTTTTTTTTTCAGTGACCTGATGAAGGAGGAGCTGGAACTTGCTCCACCATCATCACTATCTTATTGATATTGTCAATGAACTCTTGTTTTGATAAAGGCCTCTTGCACATTTTCAATCAGTGGCTATTAACAAGCAATGGAATGGCTTCTTCATCTATAGTTCTTATTTGCACTGAACCATTATCATGGCATCTTTCCACCACATAAGGTCCGAGCCATCTTTTCCTGAGCTTGCCCTTGATGTATTTATACCTATAATCATATAACAATGCCCAATCACCCTCTTGAAATTTCTTCTCCTTAAAATGCTTATCATGCTAGATCTTCCTCTGAAGCTGAACTATCTCTGTATGTAGGAGGAACAACATTCTGAATTCATCCAAGCCAATCAAATGGAACAATCTTTCTTTTTGTGCATGATTGAGATCCAAATATAGTTGGGTTGCCATCCTCAATGTGTTATATTCAAACTCAATGGATAGCAAAGCCTTTTTCCCATAGACCATATCATAGGGTGTAAATCTAGTGGTGGTCTTCCATGTTGTATTATAGGCTTAGGTGGCCTCAACTAGTCTCTCTGCCCAATCCTTCCTACTGCTACTCACTACCTTGGTTAAGATGCTCTCCAGTGCCATGTTGGTCACTTCCATTTTCCCATTAGCTTGTGGATGATAAGGAGTGGAGGTCCCATGCTTGATTTTGTGATGGCTAGGTATTTTTTCAATCATGTTGGAGGTAAACTGGCTGCCTTGGTTTGTGACTAGCTCTCTAGGGTACCCAAATTTGTAGAATACATTCTCCCTTAGGAACTCAGCCACCTTCTCTTCTATTGTTGCCTTAATCGCCTTGGTCTTAGCCCACTTAGTCAGATAATCAATGCACACAATAATGTATTTTTTTTCTTTGAAGGAGGGTTTATAGGCCCAATGAATTCCATGCCCCACTTGTCAAATGGATCGAAAGTCACTTGAGGTTGTAGGCGAATTTCATCTCTTGGAGTAGGCTTTCCCATCCTCTGGCACCGATCACATCGAATAATGTACTTTTTCACATCCTAATGAAGAGTGGGCCAATAATAGTATGCTTTTAACACTTTGAATGTTTTCCTCTTTGCTACAAAGTGACCTCCACAAGGCCCATCATGACAGGTCAGAAGGATGTCAAAAAGTTTCTCTTCCCTTACACACCTTCTCAAGATTTGATCTAGGCCAAGTTTGAAAATATTTCCCCAAATCCAGGTGAAGGGGGCGCTTTTCCTGACTATCTTGCTATTTTCTTTGGAGGGCAAGGTTGATGGGAATTGTCTTGGTACCAAATAGTTTGCTATATCAGAAAACCATGGGGAGAGAACATAAATAGCAAACAAATGATCGTCTGGTAACTAGTCATCCACCATTCCTTCTTCACCTGCAGGCAGATTCATCCTAGATAGAAAGTCTGCAACAACATTTTCCTTGCTAGGCTTATCAACAATAGTTAGATCAAACTGTTGTAATAAAAGCAACCATCTTATAATCCTAGCATTCACATCTGGTTTGTTCATTAAATATTTGATTGCAGCATGGTCAGTATGCACAAATGTTTGATAGCCTGTAATGTAATTCCTAAATTTGTTTAATGAATGCACAATAACCAGGAGTTCCTTTTCGGTCACAGTATAATTTAGCTCAGCCTTTGATAGGTTCTTACTGATAAAATAGATGGCATAGGGAAATTTCTCCTCTACTTGACCTAAGGCTGCTCCTATGGCTTTTTGTGAGCCTTCAACATGAATATGAAAAGGGAGGGCCCAGTTTGGGCCTAGAAGAATTGGTGCAGTGGTTAACTTACCCTTTAAAATGTCTAAGTCCTCTTGACAACTTTTTGACCATATAAACTTTGAATCTTTGGCTAACAACCCAAATAAAGGACATGCCAACTTGTTGAAGTCCTTTATGAACCTTCAGTAGTATCCAACTAACCCCATGAAACTCCTGACATCCCTCTGCTTTTGAGGAGGTGGGACCCTTTGGATGATTGCTATTTTGTTTGGGTCCACCTGCAGTCCTTGTTGAGATATTGAATGACCTAGCACGGTCCCTTCAACCATTAAGAATTCACATTTTTCTAGACTTAGAGACAGGTTCATTTCAATGAATTTGTACAATACTTTTCCTAGGTTAGTCAGGGCTTCTTGAAAATCATAGCCATAAGGTGTAAATCATCCATATAAATTTCCACAGCATCATGTACTAATTCAACAAAAATACTCAAGATTGCTCTCTAGAAAGTGGCAGGGGCATTGCATAGGCAAAAAAGAAGGACCCTATAGACAAAAGTACTACAAGGACAGGTAAATTTGGTCTTATCCTGGTCTTCTGGGCAGATTTGGATTTGGTTGTACCCATTGAATCCAAATCCATCTAGGAAAGAAAAGAACTTCTTCCCTACCAGGCCATCTAGCACTTGGTCAATGAAGGGTAGGGGAAAATGATCCTTCTTTGTGGCTTTTTTCAACTCCCTATAATCGACACAAATCCTCCACTTACCATTTTTCTTGGGAACTAACACTAAAGGAGAGACCCACTCACTGTTGGAGATAGGGTAAATGAATCCTGCATCTAGTAGTTTTTGTAGTTCTTCTTTGACTATATCTTTAAGAGCTAGATTCAACCTCCTTTGTGGTTTCTGTACTGGCTTGCAACCTTCTTTGATGTATATGTGGTGAGTACACACTGAGGGGTGTAATCCCTTCATTTCCTTGTAACTCCAAGCGAAGGCTTCTAGGTTTTCTCTCAACATGTTGCATAGCTTTTCCTCTTCAAGATCAGAAAGAGACAGATTAATTTTCAAAGTTTTCTCTGGGCCAAATTCTATGGTTTTGACACGGAGTGGGTTGGAATTGGCCAATCATAAGTCAATTGGATGATTTTTCTGGGTTTCCCTTACTTCTTCTTCTTCTAATGGTAACGAACTAGGAGTTGGACTTTGGAACATGTGTTTAATTTAGTCAACCTCATCTTGTTGTCCTCATCCTATGGTTGCTTCCAAGCATAAATTTGGGCTGAATAAGCCTCATATTCTTCCTCCTCCTCCAACCATAAAGGTAAATCATGCTTTAGAGAAGGTTGAGCAGGAGGGTATAGGACTAACTGTTTGGACATATGCCCATTCTTGATGGTCATATTCCCAGCTCTGCAGCTAATGTAAGCATCAATTTTGGCCAACCATGGTCTCCCAAGGATGAGAGGGTAACCAGTAAGCTTATCCTTAGGTTGAAGAACTAGGAAATCTGCAAGATACTCCGAGGAGTCAATGGAGACCATCACATCCTCCACAATTCCCTCAGTGGTGACTGTGGAACGGTCTGCAAGTTGCAACACTAGTGTGGTCTTCCTCAATGACCCTTGGAGGTTGAGCTTGAGCATGGTGTGCTTGGTCATCACATTAATGGCAGCCCCCAGATCAATCAGAGTGTGTGGGACAATGGTGTCATTGATGTGCACATCTACTACAGGGCTTCTAGGGTCCAAATATTTGGACATATTACCTGCCCCAATATTAATTCAGATAGCTGCCCAATGACATTAATGGTAGGGGCATCCCTTTTCTTCTTCTTGGATGCTTGAAGCACTTCTCCTTAATCAACTTATTGTAAATGGGAACATCTTTTATTGCCTGGAGAAGGGGGATTTTTACACATAGATTTTTCAGTTCTCCCAGAAGTTCAATTTCTTCAGGGGTAGGTTGGAGTGGTTGGGCTAATCTCTCGGGAAAGGGTGGATTTACTTTAAGGTTGCTTTCATCTCTTTCTTCCTCAACCTCCCAATGTGGAGAGGGAGGTTGGTTATCTGGGAGAATTCTCCCAAATCTTAAATTGATCTCCTAGATTTCTATAACATAAGCTGGGTATGATGTCTCTCCACTGTATACTTGTTGAGCCTACCTATTGTTCGGGTTCTGATTTGGATGGGCAGGCATCTGGGGTTTCTTGGGTGGAGTAGAGTGTAGGAGTTGTGGTTGGGTAGGTGGTGGAGGCAATAAATTTGGAGCATTGTTGTATTGGGTCCTCCGCCCCTGGAGTGGGGTATTCCACTAAGGTTGTGGTGGAACATAAGGTTGAAATGACTGGTTGGCTGGCTGGGAATGATACTGAGATGCATAGGACCAAGGAGGCGGTGTAGACTAGGAACGATGAGCAGGGGGTCCCCAAGAAGGTATAGATGTGGTTTGGTTGGGGTTGTAATATGTATGAGATGACCCTTGCATACCCTGCTGGTATGGTCTAGGCCCAAGAGGTCTCCTTTGGTTGATGTAGCAAAGCTACTTAGTGACCCCTTTAGATCCTTGATATACATCTTTGAGTCTGGGTAAAGAAGGGAACTTTTCTGTGGAGTGGTTTTCTTCACAGATCGAGCAAATTTCAATGCAGTTCAATGGACATTCATTCCTTGGATGCATCCTGGTGCATCTAGGACAAAAGATGACCAAGGCTCTCTCTGCTTCCTCTTGCTTCCTTTTGACGTTCATGGTATCCAATTGCAAGGCAAGGGTTTTCAGCATCTCACTTTTGAAATCTTCCATCATATTTCCAATTTCACCCTTGATGGATGAGTTGGAAGATGATGTACTGGCCATAGGTTGATTACTCCTACCCTTTTTCCTGGCTTCACTAGAATGGTTTCTAAAGACAGTCTTGATATCCTCATAGGGTAATTGGTAGATATCTCCTCCTACTAACAAATGTAAGGTATCTAGAAGATATTCCCTTACTCCTCTGAGCAGGACCAACTTTAGTGACTCAGGGTCAAGTGTGCACCTGGCCCTTTTGTAACTGAGTTGGAATCTTTCTTCATAGTCTTCTACAGATTCATCCTGGCCCATGGTCGTCCTGAAAATATATTCTTTAGTATCCTTTGACCTACAGTAGTCCCTATATTTGTTGTTAAAAGCATGCTGCATCTGAGCCCAAGTTGTGATGCTATCTCTAGGTAAACCCATGAACCAACGCAATTCTACATCCTTGAGGGTAGATGGAAATAGTTTTAACTTTTTCTCATCATCTGTATAGTCATAGGTTCGACATATAACAACAAACTCAAATAGGAAAGTGTTAGAGTCCTTTGTGGTCAGGCCATGGAAATGAGGTAGGGTAGAGGGGCTTATATTCTTCATCTTAGTGTCCCCGTTGGTTTCCCTGATGGGGAAGGCACCCTCAGCTCTCTCTCTATTCCCTCTATCATTTCGGTTTTTAGCCATTGGTTCAGTAGAAATGGGTTCTTCTTCTTCTTATTCCCCTATAGGTTCTTCAAATATGTCAGGTTGCTCACCTAAGGGTTCATCCAGTTCACAACCATCGAAGAAGAGAGAAGGTTGGTTGTTGGATGCAATGGGGGTATTTGGCAAGAATTTTTCTAAATTGTCTCTACCCCAACGAGGCATGAAAGGAAATGTTTTTGGGTTGGTTTTTGGAAGATTTTTTTAGCAAGAAGTAATTTGCAAAAATGAAATTGTTGATTGAATGAAAACTACTAACAAACAGAAAGGTTACTTGCTGAATTGAAATTCTACTTACAAAATGGAAAGGAAAGAAGTTAATGGCAAATGAAAGAAAGGAAGCTAGTAGATTACTTTTGTAGAAATAAACTAATGGAAGAAAGTTGAAGACTAGAAATAGAAGAAAAGAAAGCAGTAATCACATTCTACTCTAACACCTCCCCGGCAATGACACCAAAAGTGATGAGCGCCAGTATTGCAGCAAGGATGTTGCAACTCCTGGGCTACCAGATTTACTTATCAACCTGAGGTTCGTACAAACTTGGAGGTGACAATGCTATATGCACAAGTAGAAGTGAAGGTCCTACCCATTGTCACTTGTTCATCTGGAAAGAGACCCTAGGGGTTCTAAGCCAGACTTCTATAGAGTCAGAAGAAGCTTGATTCTTTGATGGAAGAAGAGCAAATCTATTCTAAGAGAGCTTACTCTACTACAATAATGAAAAAACAACATGTAATGCTAAATCACACCACATCCTAATTAACCATTTAAACAGCTAAACTAAGAAAAATTTCTAAATCAAAACTAACCTAATGCTGCTATCTAAGTTACAGAAGTAAAGAGCATCAAACCAAACTAATGTGTAAGCAAGGAAACTAAACTAAGTTTGTTTTCACGTTTTTGGTGTTTTGGTAAAATCAAGCATGCAAGGAGTCAAGCAGAAGAGCAAGCAAAGATCGAAATCAGTGAAAGGAGGACATAATGAAGCAGAAGTGCATAGGAACCGTTGGATCGATTGGGAACAATATTAATAGGAGATGAGCAGCGGAGATCTTATCGCAGAATATTACGTGAATAGATGGACGAACAAGGTTAATAGGAGAGGAATGGTAGAGATCTTATCGCAGAGGATTGAGTGAATAGATGGATGAATAAGATTAACGAAGGATGAGCTGCGGAGATCTTATCGCAGGGGATTAAGTGAATAGATGGGCGAACAGAACTAATCGGAAGATGAATGGCGAAGATATTATTGTGGGAGGTTAAGTCAAGAGATGGACAAACAGGACTAATCTGAAGATGAATGGCGGAGATCTTATCACGGGCAATTTAGTGAATAGATGAATGAATAGGGTTAACAAAAGATGAGCGGAGGAGATCTTATCGCGAGAAAAATGTTCGGAATGATGGAGCGGGTTTTCATAGGCAGTAAGCAGTTTCTCGTGCGCCCTCAAGGCTGTAAGCAGAATTCCAAAATTTTATGCGATTAGCCTAACTGGGTTACACGCAACACGAGAAAACCACTTTTCTCGCATGCTCTTGGGCGGATATTGGTCGTGCAAGAATCCGCGCGAGATTGTGCGATAGCTGTTAGATCATGCGGGTTTGATCAACGGTGGAGATTAGCCACGCTAGTTGGTGATCGGGTGACGAGATAGCCGTTGGATCAAGCTAGACAGATCGACGGTGGAGATTTGGAGCCCATAAAGTCAAATGTTGAAATGAATACGAAGAATATATGTGACACGTGGTTGACGGTGGTTTATCAGGGTTATTGTGAAAAGAAATCTACGGGTATAATCCTTGCTAAATTGCTATCTGAAGAAAAAGGCACAAAAGTAAGCAAACTGAAACACAACCATTCTATGCTACACTGTTGTAATCGAAATACAGCTACTTAAGCAAATGAACGATTAAACCATGAATCTATGCTAACATACATGTACAATAAAAACGAGCCTTAGCTGCTAGGGTTGGGCCCTAACCCAAGAGCTTCAGCCCTCTGAGTTAACGCAGTGCTGGCTCAAAACCAAACTCATTATTATTATCTAAAAACAATGGATTACATCAAAAACGATCACAAGTCTTGCAACTCGAAAATAAAGTAGAGTTTTACAATAAAAATTCTGAATCCTACTAAGGTCCTAGGCCTCTCTACTTCTACATCTGAAGTCTCGAATGACTTCCTTAAAATTAGGGAGGCTCGGCTCCCAAACTAGAGATAGACTGGTGCTTTGACTTCCACTTGCTCGGTTGCCTTCTAGTCCTCATGATTTGGTTGGTTAGACTTCGAGTTGATGGAGGAATAATTGAGTGGAGGGGTAGTAAATGAGGAGGATTTACCTCTTATAATTCCTCTCCTTTGTCCCATTTGAGTTTTAACCAAGGTCTTTGCTAAAACTCCTTGCTTTTATCCTTTAATCCTGCATTACATGCACATTAGACCACAAAGAAAAATATCCAACTCTAACTCATCTCATAAGCAAAATATAATCAAAAGTATGCAATAAGTTGTGAGAATAGTTGGTTTGACTAAGCTAGGAGATGAATTAAGGCACATATAATTACCTAATGATGAGGCTCACCAATGATGTTCAATAAAAATGTTATTTTTTGCAATGTGGAAACGATAAGCAAAGATTTCGAATAAGTGGTCATACAAATCAATTAAAGATCATTTTAGAAACTTTAATAAGCAATTAATCTTATTGATTAAAAATTCCTTGTTATGCATTCTTGTACATATAGATCTTAAATTTGGAATTTATGAGTTGCATTGGGTTTGTAACCCCATAAACCCTATATTAGGCATTTTCTAGAGGTAAAAATTTCACTTTGATCACTATCCATTCTTTCCACTACTTTACGTAAATTCAATGTTGTCAAATCCTTTAGCATCTATTTTATAGAGGATTTAAAGGTTCCAATTGAAGCTAGGGTTATTCATTAGAAACTAAGAAATCTTATTATGTGAAAATAACCCACTGGAATTTGGAGCACTTGGTGTTGAATACTTGGAAAGAGTATCAATTCTTTATTAAAAAAACAATTGAATGCCATCTTATATCTTGTTGATGCTACAATCAACCCAAGTGATGGTGTACGATAGTTTCACAAGTCAAGGTTAGTCAAAGAACTAAAAGGCACAAAAACACATGCAATTATGACATGTGTAATAAAAACACTTACAACATAAATAAACTCAACAAGACTATTTCCATACTTAATCATGACTGCAACATGAGGTGGATCAAAAAAATATGTAGTTGGGAAACAATCACCCATTTGAACAACAAATTCCCAATGATTACAAACCAAGAGAATAATGTTAATGAGCAATGCTATCAAAATATTTAATTTAAAAATTGTAGGTGGGGTTTGAAGCCTGTGGACTTGGGGGGTTGTTGAGGCCTTAATAATTGGTAGCACACTACTTAAAGTTAGAATGTTTTCGTGTCCTCTATGATTTATGAGAATGACACACACACACACACACACATCATCATGTTCTTTCCTTCAATCTCAATCCATAATAAGTGTGAAGTAGGTTACTAAAACCATTCATCATGATGGAATCGTTAATGATTCTTGCATGCCAATTAGTGGAGTTCGTTTATTATATTAAGAGGATGAATGATGATGAGGTTTATTTCCTTAAAATATCTTGTGATTCCCAGCTAACATCTTCATCATAGGGTCGATATATATTTAAGATATAAATGATTTTTAGTAGGTACAAATATATTGCGCCTTGGATGTTTCTCCATTGCTTATAGGCATCCATTGCCTGGATAGAATCATTGTGGTATCATATGCCTTGATATACTACTAATGATCATTTGTTGGAGGATATAGTTGACTAAACCCAATATTCAACAAAGGTTAAATTAAAGTCAATTTTCCAGTCAGATTGTAAGTCATTAACTGCACAGTTGGGTCAACTGACAAAGATAGTTAGATAATTACAACTACCTTGTAATGGAAAAGAAAGTATCAATATAGAAAGGAGAAGAAAGATTGAATTTGTTGTTGCTACAGTGATCTAATAATAAAGTACATATTATTGTCTCTTCCATTACTTTATGTTCTCTCTCATCTCTCCTCTATGTGTGTACTTGTATAATATGCTATGTATTGTTTTATATTGCACTGTTCAAGAATACTACTAGTAACTATTCCCTGCAAGTCTATAGATTACAACTCATTTAGTTAAAACAACAAAACCAATTCCTAGAAAACCAAGAAAAAGGAAAGAAACTATGCCTCTATTAGAAATTGCTCTAATATAGGAGTCACCACCAGTCAACCTAGGATAGATTATGTAGGAAATATAATCCCAAAAAAATTCATCAACGGAGTAAAGTATGGGAAAAAAATAAATTTCAGGTATCCTCTAAAAAGACATGGTTAAACTAACATGATCATTCAGACCATGTTGTCAAAGAGGAAGAACACCAATTAGTAAATGTTGATAGTGAGGATTATCATTTATAACATTTCAATGAGTAGCACAATCGATTAGACACATTAACTAAAGATCAACATGATGAAAAATATTGAGAGAAGTTAGATCAGTATGAGAACTAAGAAAAATGATTAGCATCATAATAATAATCAAGAAAACCTTGGTTGATAGAACCCATGGACGCTAGTCAACTGACCACATGACTACCAAGCCCACTAATGAGTTGATGACTAGCAACAGATGTAGGATTCAAAGTAGCAATAGCAAAAACAACAAGGTACACAACAAAATATGTAGGAGTTGACATCGACACCACCTAAACAAGAGTGAACTGGCAAGATGACCACACCACCAAGCAGTTGATGGGATTGGAAAAAATTACAAAGATACCATCTATAGCTACATCAACATCACCCTCAACATTGATGACCCTCTTAGAGCAATTTAAGGAAAAGACTATGGATAAAATCCAAAGATAATGTAGAATCCACCAAACTTTAGAAAGAAAAGAAAAAAGAAGAATTAGATAATAAAAACTTTAGAAACCAAAACTTTCATAGAATCCATGCCTGTAAAAGAATCTAGCTTGGTGACAAATGTGGTATTCAACCCAGCAATCACTTCAGACATAAATTTTTGAATTGTACAATAAAGTGACCAAGAAGTTGGTATCAATATGGAAAAAATAAATGAAAGAGGATGATCATCTAACAGTCAAGAAGGACGAACAAAAAGTTGTATAAAATTACTACGTGCTAAAGAAAAGTTGAATATTAGCCCATATAGTTTTGAGAGTGATTGAGTAGACATATAGTTTTGAGAGTGATTGAGTAGACTCCATACATTAACTTGTACATCAACTAGTTGATCTCGAAACAATCCATGCAAGAAAAGAGCTCGAAACCTTATAAAACAAATCATGCAACAAAGGATCTCGAAACCTTATAAAAAAAATTCATGCAACAAAGGATCTCGAAACACAACAAATACATTAGGAGTGACCATGGTTTAGAGAAAGTAATAAAGCACATCTAGAAGCCATATAAATGAAGTTGCTCATGGTCTAGGAACAATATACCATTAATGAATGGTACACCTTGGAAAAATATTAGAAGAGACTAACGCTCCACATTTATCAAACATCCTTTACTTAAATCTAATAAAAATCTTGTTGAGTGGATTCCTTTACTTAAATCTAATAAAAATCTTGTTGAGTGGATTCATGTGTAGAAATGATTGCATAACTCACCAGGGAAATAGTAATTGCTTTTGTGGGCACAGAATAACTTACGAAGGAAATTGCTTTCGAGTGAAGATATTTTAGTGCTCCACAACAACAACGTGACAACATGACACATGATCATAAAGTGAAGAGTCTGCTCAGGTCAGTAATGATGAGGGGTGAATTTCCTTGGAGGGGAACATTGTTGAGTGGGGGTTGGACAGGGAGGAAAAGAAATTGTGCATGATCATAAGTAGCAGATTGAGGGGGTTAGATGTATAACTATAAGCTTGTAGATATGAAGGTGTTTTTTAATTCCAATGCAATCATGACACGTTGTAACGTTGTGATGTGGCATGGAAAGGTGGGCTTGATTATTACTTGTTTATTGTTGAGATTGCAAGTCAATAGTGATGTTGCAATATGGGTTTGTTAGCCATCATTAAAGGGAATTATAACTATGGGGTCTTGTACTAGCTTGCATAATCTTGAATTTCTTCAAACATGAAGAGGAAAATTGTGCTCATAAAGCATTCCAGTGTAATATTCATTCAATAAAAAAGTGATGTGTTCTCATTTTTCAAAGGTATAATTTATTGTTTATGATAAGGGTTGGTGGTCACAAATACCAATGTTCTTTGTAAGTACTAGATTTCACGTAAAAATGAATATTTTTATTTTATTTAATCGCTACATGGGCCACAAGATTAATAATTATTGTTTATGATAAGGGTTGGTGGTCACATATACCAACGATCTTTGTAAGTACAAGATTTCACGTAAAAATGGAGATTTTTATTTTATTTGATTGCTACATGGGCCACAAGATTAATATAACGGTATGTCAAGTGAGTATAAGAATAAAAGTTGAGAGATGGTTAATGTGTGCGTTCAGAAGTTATGATAAAATATATATGGAAGAGACCAATTGTTTATGGTATAAAATTGGAAAGAACTTTAAAGTAAACCTAAGATGAAGTAGGTGTATGATTGGTTGTATTCAACACGTTATGTTTATTGTATTTATTCCTCCACAAGTAACTATGAATTATTAGCAAAATTTAAAATGAGCAAAGGAGGAAAAAGACTACAAACTTCTAATCATGAAATTGAATTATTGCAAAAATGATATTAATGGTACTTTATAAGAAATAGACATATTACAAAAGTAAAATAATTCCATGATAGGTAAAGTTGCAAAACTGAGGTCTAGAGATAATGAACTTTATCATGAAACTGTTGCTTTTTCTACACAAAGCATCAACACCATTATAATAAAATTTGAAATCATTAGATCAATTTGTAGATGATCTCTTCAAAATTCAAGATGAAAAGGACAAGTTGATAGATTTATTGCAACAAGAATTAGTGGGCAAAGACAATGTCTTTTTAGCACTTGAAAGTGAAGTAAAACAATTGAATCAAAAGAAAGCAAAGAGTGATGCAACTTCTCATACTAGTGACATCATTCAGAAGATTAATAGTTCTATTGATACTTTCCATTTGATTGATGATATAATGTTGACATACATATATTTCTCTCTTGTTCTAAGGCTCCAAATAATGATCCTAATAAAGATGAAGATGTTAAACTAGGAAAATTTGAGAAGCACACAAAAGGAATTGGTGCCAAACATCTAAATAAAATGGGTTATAATGGAAGGGTTTAGGTAAAAGGGATCAAGGTATTTATAAACTTATATAAATATGTGTAAGGCCAAAAAATAAAGGCATGGGTTATAAATGTCTAACGAGTAATGAAGCTATCAAATTTGTGGAAGAAGAAGCATTGACAATAGGTGAACCATCTACAAGCAGTATCACAACAAATCAAGTGCAGAAGTAAGAACAATTTTGCAATCATTGTAGTAGGACTTGTACAATCTAAATGTTGGAATCTACATCCCTGTAGTATTTTTGGTCTTACAAATCTTGATAATCATAAGTGTTGGAATAGATAAATATCAAATCCTCATATATAAGTACAATGTGGTTGGCTAGACGTAAATGGATGACAAAAAATCAGCCTTATTTTGAAAATATTTTACAGGGTCAAGTCTTCAAATGTACAACAATACCTCCCATAAAAAGTTCATGAGTTAGTTGTTTCTCCAAAGGTTAGTTGTCATTAATGAAAGATTTTCTATTTTATTAAGTCGTGTCTTAAGTCAAATGAAGCATGAGTATTTTTGTATTAGTTCATGGTAAACCAAAAGCAACTTTCTAATGACAAATGGAGGTTTTTGGTCAATCAAAACCACTTGATGTGTTCATTGAATTGTGGTAAGTTGAAATTAGTTTAAGGTTAAGGGTGAGGCAAGAAAATTTTGAGCACGATGTAATTGTTGAATGGTAATCCATAAAAAACACATGGGAAGGTCAAGAGTGGTAAGCTAAAGAAATCCTTGACGTGAAGATGAGGTAGTGAAAATGAATTAATCAAGATCCTAAAATATCAAAGAAAGATTTATTGCTTATGGGGATAGAAAGACAATGACAACTGAAGATACAAATGATTATGAAAGAAAACTAAAGATCATGCAAAATTTAGAAGACTAAAAATCAATACAATTCAAGAGGTTTAGATTGAATCATAAGTATTCATTAAGGGGGATTATGAAGGAATAATTCATACTTATGATATAATGAAAGTATTTATAATGACATTATACTTATAATATAAGTCTACATATGACCAAAGATTAGGACAATGAGAGAAGTTAGGGATTGATATCACAAAGAATCAACTAAGAGATTTGTGGAGATATTATGGAGATTGTTATGGAGGCAATTGAACCAATTATCCATATTGAAAAAATAATATGGGAACCTCAATGCTATAATACGATGCCTCATGTATTTTATTGATGCAAGTGAGGGAGTGATGTATCATTATTGTAATTAATACAATGTGATATTTGGACTATATTTTTGTTCTTATGTGCAAGTTTATGTGTGTAAATATTTGTTTTGGCTACTCATAATACCAATAGGATGGTGATCCTCTGACAACCAATAATGTCAAACAAAAGTTGTCTAAAAGGAATGCATTGACCTAGCTCAATAAAAGTTGAATATTAACCCATCCAATTTTGAGACTAATTGACTAGAATCCATATAGTAATGTGCACAACAACTAGTTGATCTAAACTTACAAATGCAAGAATCAACATATAAATGAATATAACAAACAAATTAAAGAGGAGAATACCTAGATATATCATAAAAACAAAAATATACATAAGGAAAACTGACAATCAAAATTGAACAAGCCTCAATTGTCTTGCAATGAGAGTACCAAAAACTAAAGAAACCCAACATAACACATAAACTAATATGGATCAAGGAAAAACATTGAACATGGTTCTAAGTAATTGATCAATGCATTTTTCTTCAACTTATAGTAAAATTGAAGATGCAAACAAGGCTTGCTATAGGATTTGACATATAAGAGAAATGCAAAAACTAACTCCAGAGTACAAAGAGAAATGCAACAAATAACTCCAAAACACAAGGATTCTTATCAAAACAAAATCATGCAACAAAGGATGTCAAAACACAAATGATGCAGTAGGAGTGAAAATGGTTTAGAGAAGTAAATAAATCACATCTATAATCTAAGAATGATGTATACCACCTTAATCAAATAATAACTAAAGTGTAGCATATTGAAGAAAAAATTAACTCCGACATGACTAAGGTGTAAAATGCTTCAATTGTAGACAAGCTTAACTACCTCACATAAATGTAGTGACTGAGTGTCCAAGAACAATATTTAATTGAGAAATGGTATACATTGGAACAATATTTGAAGATATTATCACTTTAAATTTATCAAACATCCTTAAGTCAACACCAACAACAACCGACACCTCAACCTAGTTGGCATATGTTTCTCCTCCTCAATAAAAATTACAATTTAAGTATGGGGGTTTTACGCAGTGCATTATATTAGATATCATTTTGGGATTCAAGTAGAGATCCCTTCAAAAAGAGTGAAGGGATCTCTACTTGAATGGTTCATGAGGCACAATACTTGCTAAGGTTTTGCAAATGGGGTAGCAAGTTAAGTGGGCTTGATTGTGGGGAAAACTCCACAGTGAAGCGCGCTTGAGCCAGAGGAGATCTGGGATGGGTGACCTCCTGGGAAGTCCTGGTTACTGGGTGCAAGCCCCGGAAGTGATTATTGATGCTATGTGATTCATTTCACTAGTTTCAATCCCACTTCTTCACCCCTGTGAGCATCACCCGATGCAATGAGTGCTAAGTGAACTATTCAAAAATCGTGAGAAATTAGTCAGTTACGACTACCTCCCATGGAAATGGTCATACGTGAATGACTTACTTAACGCAGTTGAATCCCAAAATGATATCTAAAAACATTCCAATTCTTCAGCCCTCGCACATCAGAATTCAACTTTCAATATCTTATTTTTCATGCATCAATAGAGGTATAAGGTTCAAATTAGACAAAGGAACATCATAAATAAAAATGGATTAAGGAGATAGGAAAATAAGTACCACTCCATACTTGGCCAAAAGCCATTCTAGAAGAACTCATTGAGCATATAGTGTAGGAACCTCAAAAATATCTAGCAATAGTAGAAGGAACATTAGCTCCAACTAAGTCATAAAATCAACTAGCACCATAGACACTGAAGATTGTCCATTTAAAAATAGGAAGCAATAGTACTTCAACTTCTTAGTCTTCACTATTTTTTCTTTACAAAAGCACTTTGTACTAACTTTTCTATGAATTTTTTAAACTTAAGAAAATATCTCCCATTTTCTTGGGATGATTAAGGATTTGAGGTAACGGGAGATATCATAGTAGGCTATTGACTATGTAGACTAGATCCAACAATTTTCTAAGGTTAAAGTAAATTTCATTGCCTATTCAAATTATAAATTAGTCAACCGCACGTTCAATTCAACTGGACAAGGTAGTTAGTTAGTTATAACTACCTTGTAACTAAAAGTAAGTATAAATATGTAGCATACAAGAAATATGTAAGTTGATGATTATGTTGTGAACTAATAATAAAGTGCATATTGATGGTTCTCCCATTAATTGTTTTTTTTCCATCTCTTCTCTATGTGTGTACTTGTATAATATTGTGTATATTGTTGTATATTTCTATGTTCAAGGATACTACTAGTAATTGTTCCCCACAAGTCCCTAGATAAAAACAACATCCATAGCCCTAGTGGAGATATCTACAAGTCCCCTATTTGATTTTGATTCATTTTTTAGTCCTTCCTAATGTATTCAATATATTCTTAGCATCCATTGGACAGGGGAAGTGGTGGCATTTTTTTTATAGCTTGATAAGGATTATTGTCAAATATTGAGATTTGTCTTATAACTTTGCTACAAAATATATAATTAAAATAATCCCTTTTATTTCTTAACTTGTAAGCTTTGAAGTTTCACCTTTAATGTGACTAGATATTTAGTGTGTGTCTGGTTCCCTATTACATGGGACTTTCTCACTAGCCAACATGCAAGGATGACCACTGGCTCATCATTATTTTAGGCTATGGTCCAATCACTATCACACTATTCCAAAGAAACCTCAATTTATCTTTAGTATATCTTTTCTATTCACCTCATAAATTAGGAAAGGCATGTTAGATTATACACATGTTTATATGCATGGTTTTTCCAAGATGAGACTATGGAGTCTATAAACATGTATATCATCAATTACAACCAATGATTTTAAAAATAAATTGAATAAAAAATGCAAGTCTCCTTGAAGGGAATAAATATGGTCAAATATAACCTTGGAGTTACATTCAAAAGAAATGACAAAGTTCAACTTGATACCAAAAATACAACAAAAAAATAAACCTATAGTAAATGATGAGTAAAGGTAAGTAATAATTAAGAAAACATTTTAGAGAAGCAAACATGAATATTAGCACTACATGTGGCTTCAAAATACATGTGTCACAATGCAACAAGTATTCATGCAACCTCTTGAAAAGAATAATCCTTATGAAAGATTGGACATATGATACTTGGCCTAAATGGGATTCAACACTAGGTTGTCTAAGACTTAAATTTCACTTTGATTTAACAAATATTGCTATCTAATCCTTGTGTTACAATAAATTCATGGATCGAATAATTCTTCTTTTTCTCCCTTTTCTACATCTTTGTTATATTCCTACATTATCCTTATGCGTGTAGAATGTGTCCCCATCATTTGACTCTCTAGGTATTACAAATTAATCTAAAACATAAACATACCCATATTATCACTAGTTGAATTCAAGTGCATGATATCAATTGGAAAATTTTACTGGTGTAAGGAAATCAATAAAGACATAAGACTAGTTTTAATTTTATTTGGAGAAATGAAATGAATTAATATAAAAATTCATGAAATTTTTTAAATTAAAATATATTTGTAAACAAATTTTCCCCAGCACTACGCCCCATGGATATATTAATTTTTTGGGGCTTTTTCCCTTTCTCAAACTCTATCCTTCATTCCTCACGTAAGAGAAATATTCAACAATTGGTACTTGCAATCATAACATCCAGAAGATAAAATTGTGACAATTAAAGTGTGATGCAATGATACAAACAACCAATTACACTGGCAACGAATCCTATGGATTTCTCATTTAATCAATTTAAAAAATATATATATCTCTTTCAAATTTGAGTGATTCTTCATAATTTAACTAGGTTCTAATGTAGCGGGATTTGATTGAGAAGTATGGATGACTAAGACATCCTCCACATAGGGGTACAATGATGGAGGTACTATGACATAAATAAAAAAATAATCCTATAGTGAGGTGTGTATGTAAGACTCAATAGAGGGCTAATGTTTGAATTGACAAGAAACATACTTTCTTGGATGCTTTCAATAAAATCTTGAAGCTTACCAATTTCATGTTATCCAAACCGAATTCAAAAGTGGAGTCAACTACCTTTAATCTTCTCTAGATCATAGAAGTTATTTTGAGTATAAAGTGTCTCTAATTTTGATTATTAGTTGGTTGTTATGAGGTATTTCTTCTTAAAAACAACTTCCTATTTATTGAAAGCTTATTGAAAATCCCATAGCCTCCATGAGAAGATCCATACCATGTACCTTTTGTAGGAGGTAAATGGTCTTAAAGTTCAATATTTTCAACATGAGCATGGTCTTGAAGATAAATATCCTAATAGCACCTCTTTTGAGATGGAAAAAGGAGGGATTATGAGTAAATATGTCCTATTTTATGTCTCTAGTATTTTCATTGTATTTGTTGGAGAAAGTAGGTATCATGTCTTTCAACAATGATTAAGTTATTAGATTTTTGGAATTTTTAGGCCATACTTCCCTATTAGATGAAAACAAAACCCTATTCAATCAAAACAAAGCCCATGATATGTCCTCTTCAAAATTTGATGGTGGACCTAGTGTGGATAAAACTTGACTAAGTTCCAGTTATAAAACTAAATCCAAGGAATAGGTTTATCTCCTGTATATCCAAGGAACCACAGATAGGATCACCCATATTCTTAAGAAGACTAATGTTTCTTCGTCCTTCAAACCTCTCAATACCATTAAGAATTCTCTTAGATTGGTCAAAGACCCTATTGACCTGAAGGACTCAAAAGGGGTCTACCTCATTCCCTGCTCCTTTGGTATCCCCTACATTGGTGAAACAAGAAGATCTATTAAGCAGAGGATCAGTGAACATGTTGCTGACATCAGACACAATCGCTCCCACACCTCGGCCCTTGCAGAACATGCTGAGAAATCAAAACACCATGTCTGCATTGAAGAATCCAGAGTCCTTGCTAAAATTGATCATTTCCACCATAGGAAACTTAGGGAAGCGATTGAGATTGAGAGGCATGCCAAAAACCTCAATAGGGATGATGGCTGGAAATTAAGTAAAAGTTGGATTCTAGCTCTCACTTCCTAGCTCCTCTGCCCTCATCTTTGTTCATTCTTCTGTTGGTTCCTATCTTTCATCCCGATCTTTTCTTTTCAATAAGGATATTCTTCCCTTTGTTGTTTCATTCCATCTATTAGACCTTATTGGTCTTGGTAATTTCAATAATTGAGGGAAATAATATTTATCTTGAATTTTTCCAAATGATGAGGTTTTAACCTTACACACTTTAACCATCAGAATAATTATATTTTTTGGTCACATTACTATTTAATTATTACATAACGATTAGTTTTAAATATTATTATAAATTCTTTTAAATAATATTAACTTATTTATTACATCAAGATAATGGCTAGTTTTCTACCTAATTCCCCTGAATTGGTCAACCCTAACTAACTAAGAATATTATTATTTGAATTGGTAAATAATTTATATTTTTAATATTATCACTAACCAATTCATTACATAACAACTTATCTTTAACCTAATATTATTATTTTTTTTTTAAATAATATTAATATTATATAAAAGAATTACCATTTGAATCGATAAATAGATTTATTAAATTTTGAATAGGTCAACCCTAATAATATTATTTTATTTACATTTTCAATATTAAATAATTAATTATTGCATAACAACTATTTTCTAACTAAACAATTATTTTTAATAAACTTAATAATTCTTCACCAACGACTATTTTTGAACGGCTGACCCTGAACACTAATGCATCCCTGCTATTTATTCTCTCAGATTGATTGGTTTCTCACCTTGTCCTGAGGATGAACCACATTAGTTGGTTCGAAATGTCGACCCAATCCTCACAATGTGATTAGTCCGAAAGACTATTCTCTACTTAATGGACCACAAAAGTCTTAGATCTAACAGTTTATTTATTGTTAGCTCTCTCAATGCCCATGCCAATTTGAACTATTTTTCAAGCTATTGGCTTATCCATTTGGTGTTGGGGTGAAATTTCAAGTTATCCAATGAAGAAGTTTACTAAAGAAAGTCTAAATGAGAGAACTTCATGTTCCCATACCCAAAGATATATATGATCCATTATAATGCCTTAGTTAGTCTTGTGAAGGTGTGGCTCTGAACATATGATATTGAAATATGCTACATTAATGATGAAAAGAAGGCTTAAACAATATATATCTTAAGTATAATTACTTAATCGTATGCTAAAAATTATAAACATAATCCATCCAATGCTATAGGGAACAATCCTTCATTTAGAATATCATAAATATCACGTCCCAACTTTCATGGTAATGTAGGGCCTCCTACATCAAATACTTGCTCAACGATTCTTAATTGTTATCTTCTAGCTTACTTCTTTCCATTTGTCAATGTTTAGATGAATGTCATCGAAGTAAGGAAATATTATTTAAATATTTTTTATAGGATTTTATGTTGACTACTGGTAGTTATGGTCAATATTCGTTAATTGTATTAGCCCACAAAAGAAAAAGAAATGAAAAATATAAATTTGAATTAAATTCAGCTCCAAATAAAAGAGGGAAAAATCAAATTTTGAAATTCAAAATTTTGCATCGAAAGTTGGTCAAGTCAGGCCAACTAAGGGACACAACTATTCGAGGTCATTCATCCACTATATATTTCCATTCATCCTCCTTCATTGGTATCATTTAGTATCACAAAAAACATCAAATATTCTATTCATCCATGTGAAGGAAAGACAGCATAAGCAGACCATAAAATGACCTTGTTTGTCTAACATTGACCAAAGATCTTTTAATTTTGTTTTTACTTCACACATGTTAGTCTTAGACCGAATTTTTCTAAGGTTTTCTAGGCAACATATCAAAATTATGTGGGAGGTGCAAGAGGCCAAAATTCGGTCTGTTTGACCTAAGCTGACATGTTGTTACAGGAGGCCGAAAATGTATATGTTTGACTAGGTTTGACTTGGGCTTGTTTTTTGGTCAATTTGACTTTATTTGACTAGAAAAATCAAATTGTACCTCTTATTGAATTGGACAATTTCTCTAAGAAAAGTTTGTTGGGTTTTTCCCTAGTTAGGGTTTTCCTAGGGTAACAATTTGTGTCTTTTGTTTGGTTTTCTCTTCATGATCCTATTGTCAGTATTGTTTTACTATTAATAATTTTTATGTATAATTGCTTAATTATGTATATGACATAAGATGAATTAATAAAGAAATCATTGGAAGTAATTATTAGATTAGAAGGTCATGAAAAATCAACATTCTACACATGTACCACTGATGAAATTAGAGGCAACTAATTCAATACAATCTTCAAGTTCAAAAACAAAAGAAAATATGTGATTCAAAATAAGAAAACTACTATGTAAAATAAAATAAAACTAAATTAATTTATCTTGAAACAAAAACAAAAACCCAATAAAAATTCTACTGGACTTTGTTTTAGGATCCAAAATAAGCCATAACCATTTTCTAAAAACAAGAATGAAAATAAAAGAAATATTACTCCTATTCCTACCCTAACCCACATTATCTCAAAATTTTCTATGTGAATTCATAAAGTCAATGTAACTATTAATTGCCTCAAAATATATTCAGTACCATGGCATCATGTAGTTATGTGAAACTATGGTATCACATAATGTTTAATTGAATAATTGAAACATTATAAAATAGGTTCAATCTAGCAAGTAAACCATCAAGTGGTTATGCGGGTGTAACTTGGGTGGTAGGAAAAAGTTGATATTATCCTCCCCACCTAGGTTCCAGCCCCATCGTTATTGACATGCTCGCTCCTTGGGAGCCATTTCTACTTGAAAGATAATTGACTCATCTAGACACAGGTGGGTTTCCTATGGATGTACCTCGTATTGATATTTGGTATAGTGTAACACACAAAAAAGGTAAACCATCAAGTGAAAAATAACTCCAAAATATCTCCCATAATATCATCAAAAACATTTTAAGTGACGTACTTGACCCTAAAGATTAACTCGTGACTTTAGATAAGATTAAGCTTGAAGTGTTTCTTAGATCGGTGCATCATTTTATTCAGATTCCATGATGATGGGCTATCTATTTGTTGTTGTTTCCCCTTGTAGATTTAAAAATTCATTGTCCACTTCGTGCTTTGTCCATTCTAATATTAACATTTGTGTATAGAGATTAATAATTCTAGGTTGTATAAGATTAATGTACAATATGTTGATGCTTATGATTATTTTCAAAGAAAAAATAATCATAAAAAATAGGGTTATATCTTGGAAATTTTGCGTAATGGGGATTTTGAGGTAAAAAGTGGGTCTCAAATAAAAAAAGTACTAACAAAATGAACTTTTAAATAACCAACAAGATTCAAGATGATGATGTCATTCCTAGGGGTAAATATGTTTGGATGGAAAATAAGTCTTATAGGTTTACTCAAATGTCAAGTGTAGGAACCCATTGGATGCAGAATTAAATTTCGCATCCAATGTGTACCCACCCTACATACTTTTGAGTAGATCCATACCAAACATTTTAAAAATACATGAAAAAAATATGTTTCTTTATCTATACATTTGAGTAGACTCAATTTGGCATCTTTTTATCCCACACACAAGTAATGTGATGAGCTTGATAATTTACCTAAGCTTGTACATGCATCTAAAGCAATAAAGAAATAAATTATTTAATTTTGATAATGAAGCAACTTTTTCACATTAGAGAGAGTCTTTTGCAAATAGGCACCTAGTTCCAGTCATTAATGAGATTGATTAACCCACTAATACATATGATGATATCCAAAAAATATTGAAGAGAAGGAAAATAAAATGAGATAGAAAAGGAAACGCATTAGGTAAATCCTAAAATCTCTAGATCAAGACTCAATCCGAGCTTGCATGGCTAAAAGTTGTCTTGAATAAATAACTATAGAACAAATTGTTTAAGTTTTTCAATTAAACGCATAATATTTGTATAACTAATAAAAAAAAGCCACCACTTGTATTCCTGATAAAATTAGGCAATATCCATGATGGTTCCAAAAAACAATGGCTTAGATGACAAATTGGCCATTAGTATAGTAATCAAAGTCTCTAGTGTAACAACCCTAGTGAAAATTCCATGTAATAAAAGTTAATAAAGGAAAAATAAGACCATGGTTAAGGGAAATTTATTCCAAGTTGAATGTTGGGCAAGGATATCCTAGTGGGCATCACTCGATGTGTGTTTTGGCTAAGGAAAAATGGCAAAGGTTAAGGCAAAGGCATTAAAAGGCAAAAAGGCATTTTCGGCACATTTATTTATGAAAATAAAGGAAAATAGGAGAAAATTAAGGTGAAATGTCATAGGTTGCATGTGAGTAAATTGAAGGAAAATAATGGAAAATGAAGAAAATAGAGGCCTCATTAATAAAAAGGCTTATGAGGATCAATTGGTAACCTTTTATCAATTCAAGTTTGGAGCTCTCTCATTATTCTCTCTCTCTCTCTCTCTCTCTCTCTCTCTATCTCTCTTGGTCACTTAGAGTTTTCTTGGAGAACTCTATCTTTGGATCAAGGAATGAAAAGAAAGAAAAGGGAAAGGAAGGAAAGCAAGGACCGGTGAAGGAAAAGTAGGATCAAGCAACTTCAATAGGAATAATTGCAGGTATCCTTTTGCATGTGTGATTTCCTAGCTGGTTTAGACATGCATGGCTTTGCATGTTGGTGTATGGTTCTCTTGCTATTGGTGGCATGGTTTTGTCGTGTTATGATAGTGCTTTTCAACATAGACTTGCCTTTTTTTCAATGTCATGGTATGTTGGGATATTTATCTCGATTTTGAGCTTTGGTTTGCTGAATGGATTTTGGAATTTGGGGTGAACATGGTCTCAGGTTTCATTCCCAAAGGCCTAGGAATCCCTTGATCGATTTTTGCGGGATACATGGTAAAGCCTTAGGGAGGAGTCTCGGTTTAGGGCCTAGTGATCTAGGTTTGGATTGTGGTAATCCTGAGAGACTAGTCTCTGTTTAGGGCCTAGTGATTCAAGATTAGATTGCATAAAGCCTGAGAGACAAGGAGACAAGGAGACAAAAAATTCCTCAAGGATAGTGATGGATTCTAGATGGCATTCCAAGTTCGGTTTATTTGTGATCGGAGCACTGGTTTTGGTGTGATCACGATTTGATGAGGGTGGAGGTGGTTTAACTTTTGGATTCCCTTGGTTGTTCATGGATTGGTTGTTTTATGAGTTCCCACATTCATGATTGGAATATGGCATGGGGATGATTGGTTGAAAGAGAGATTCAATTCAGCCATGTCTACGGTCGAGTAGTACGTGGAAGTCTCGAACTTGGTTGGATTTGCCTATGATTAATAAAAGCTAAGTTCTCTTACTTTTTCACTAGTTTATATGTGGATTTAATGGCTATCATATCTCTTATATTTATATGGTTTTATGCTAGTTATAAGCATGGTTAAATGACTAGTTCATGTCATGGTTAATTCATGTATTTACTTGTAATTGTTAAATGGATGGATGCAAGACCTAATTGATGATATAATATTTCAATGGAGACGAAGGTGATCCTTTTGGTTATGTTTCATAAGTTATTTCAGTCATTTATGATCTATCTTGTATCCTAGACTTGTATGTTGCATTGATGCCAAGTGTTTGACAGAATGTTAGCCCCGGTTGGGGATGCTTAGGCCTAGTCCTGAGGTTGATTTTTGATTTTTCTATATTTTCACCATGTCTTTGATGGATTCCGAAGGTTATAACAAGTTATGGGAAGAGATTGGTATTCTGGGCTAGAAAAGTGCCTCAAATCTCAGGGACACTGGCACAGGTCTTCTAGAAAAAGTCCAGGGACAATGGCACATAGGTCGGTGAGAGAGACTTTGGCTTCTGGTCACTGTCTTGCCTATAGCATGAGAACGACCAGGGGTTAAAAGGCTTAAATCATCAATGGGACTTAGGGATAGGATGTCTGAGTGGCTGGAATATCTCCAGAGGGTGTTGTTGCTGATGTGGATGGGTTTATTTGATATGTTATGTCAGTTCCATTTCCTTAAGGTCACCAAGGAAGTTGAATCCCTTATAGTAGCCTCTCTCGTCACATGTTTACCCTGGTTGGCCGGTTGTTTGGGTGGACCTGGGAGGAGGAGGTGTTATAGCTTGGTATCAGAGCATGGTTGTTCTCTCCTTGGGTGAAGGTGCTTGGTCATGCATGCATGTTAGTTGCATGTGTGTCTCTTACATTTGCATTCCATGTGCTTATTGCATTGCATCATGTTGATCATGATGGTGGTAAGGTTTTCATGAGGAACTTGATGTGATTTTCTGGAATGCATCATCGGAAGTATATTACTGGTTTCATATGGTTATATGTCGCTTACATGTTGATTATATGTCGCTTGACTACATCCTTGTATATCAGGTGCATTCTTGAATGATTTGATTACATGAATTAGTCTTGTAGGTTAGTTACAAGAATTGATCACTTATGCTCGATTACATGTGTTCATACATATGTGTAGTTGATTAGGCATTGCTTATGCATGTTGATAGTTGCATGTGGAAATGTGTGCAATGGAGTAATGGTTGTTGTCATGCATGAGGTCATAACATTCATTGTTGATATGGCCTTCCATTGATGACTGGACCCTAGCTAGAATGATGTTTATGCGTTGATACAAATATTCGATATATGTCTATATGATGTTATGATTATGTTATACATGTATCACATTGATTTGATGATCTTACAGATAACGTATCCTCCCCAAATTATGCTAAGGTACATTGGTTTATTATGATTTGGTTTAGCTGACATAGTATGCCTTGCAAGAAAGAGATTAGATGGCTAGCAAGGTGGTAGACAACACATAATCTCCCTATGCATAAGATGGGCAGCGTGGTGCGGGGCACTCTTCTCACTTGGCAGACGCATTGAGAAGCCTGAAGGAAAAAATAAGGAGTTGCAAAATAGATAATGACAAAATCATCTAGGCACAAGAGAAACATGCAGAGGTGAATGCGATACTACTTTAGATTTTGTTAGAGTTGCAGCGATAGGCACCATTTCAGATCAGCCATGGACATGAGGACGAAACTAATGGGGCATATGGCAGTAGGTATCCTAGTAGACACAGTTTAGATAGTTCTGACATGATCAGAGATGGAATATTGTTGGACACTCTGGATAGGAGAGGTGATTGACACAGGTACTATTCTAGTTCTGGTTCTAACATGGATCATTATCGTCATCATTATCATCCTTACAGGAGGAGTGATAGAGGATACTTTCCGGATGAGTTTAAGAAATAAAATACACCTACCTATGATGGAGAGATGAATAAATCATAGGATGTAGAGGCATGGTTTCTTGATATGAATAAATTATTTCGATTGCATGATTATTCAGAAAACATGAAAGCAAAGATAGCCACTTTTAGTCTCAAAGGTAAAGAGGATATCTGGTGGGAAGACATGAAGAATTTCAAAGGTATACATGAGGAGGATTTGAATTTGCATGCATTTGAAAGGCTCTTCAAGAAGAAGTACTTGTCTGAGAGGTACTATGATGACATGGCTAAGGAGTACTATGAGTTTCGGATGGGTTCTATGCTAGATGATGAGTATAATAGTAGGTTTTTGGAGCTATTGAGATATGTGCCTTACCTTAAGGAGGAGAAGGCCAAGGCTTAAAGATTCATCAATGGACTTCCAGTTGCATACAGAGACTGAATTGAGTTCGATGAACCTAGATCATTGGAGGAGGCCATCCAAAAGTTGAAACATTGTTATGAGCAATCAAAGTGCAAAGTTGAGCTTAAAAATGAATTGAGAAGAAATGTGAAACCTGTTAGTTCCAGTCTTCACAGCCTGTCACCAGGGATCAACATGAGATCTTACTATGTCTGGTTTTGTTAGATGTTTTACACATGATTTTCAGCACAAAACATTTCACAAGTGTGTCTATCAGAAGAAGCTTGGAAAAATATTTCCAACGGTATATCACACTCTTGTAACCGGTTCCTGGATTAGAAGAAATGAATGAGTGATTCTTGGTTATGCATGTTTTGAGGTCAGTTGCTGTACACAATGACAAGTTTAGTACAAAATCAGTTTCTGAAATAATGGTAAGTAATTTTTCAAAAGTGAAAGAGGTTTTTGTTCATCACATACTAGATAACAAAAATATCCTTCAGTTTATGCACAGGTGCTACTATGTGGGAGATATACAGTGATATTTGGAGCCTACATTAAAACAAAGCAAATTTTTCTTATTTTTTACTGTTTTAGTCATTTTAGTGCGGGGCCATTTCACAACAGATGGAAAGTAATTTTGAAAAACCCAAGGAGGTTTTTGTTAATAATGAGCCATATAACAGAAACCTCTTTTAGTTTATTCATAGGTGTCATGGATTGGGATATGTGACTAGATATTTACAGTTCATTTTCACAGATTTAAATTTTTAATGATTTTATGTTTTAGAGATGATTTTGTGGAACAGCGTGCGAGCTACTGGAAATGCATTTCAAAAATTTGAGAGAGGTTTTTCTCAAAAATTACCTTATATACAAAAAAAAATTTCAGTTTTGTAAAAGGTGCTATGGTTTATGAGATACGAGTTTATATTCAACACCTATTTTCAGAAATTCGGCCCAAGTTTAATGTAACTAAGTCTATTTTGAAGAAAATGGTTGAGCTCAACCCCTTAGTACAAGGATGAGAAAATGTATATATTTTATGAATTTCATAGTGTAGGGTTTGGATTTTGGTAGAAGGTTGGACTCTTGAGAAATCCTTGAGCTTCATTGTACATTCATTTTCAGTATTTTGGCTAAGGAATTGAGACCAGGATTTGCAGCACTCTTTAGGATTCATGTGGTAATTTGTCTTGGTACAGTGCTTCTCTTTGTGATTGTGAATTTGTTTATGTGATTACATTATCTATCTTATTTCTTCTGAACTAAACAAACAAGAGTGTAAGTAGAATTCATTGAAGGTGCAATGCTCTACTTGAAGTTTGTTTCAGTTGTTTGATGTTTTCAGCTGTTTGAGGAGGATTTGTGATTTCCCTTGCCCTCTTCAACACCTCACCTGCCTTTTCCCTCCATCTCACTAAAATTTGAGTGCCAAAACGATCTCCTACCTCGCCCCATCGAGATCTTTGCAGAGCTGAGCCTCAATCCATGCGCCCCAAAATTTGCTTTCCCCTTGATTCCAACAAAACCCCCAAAAAATCAAATCAAAGCCTTGTACTTCATACCTAGCCTAAAATCAGTTTTTTTTTCTGTCGTCTCAAGCCCCATCGATTATCTTTTGCTGATATTGACCTAGAGAGAGCCCTCTCCTGTCCTCGTAGGGCTAGCTACGAGGCTGAGCGTGGTTTGATGTTGGCCCTAGATCCTACCTTTTCAGCCTGAGGTAAATCTAGGATCTAACAAAACCTAAAAGAAAATGGACACCAAAGAGAGGAAGATCTCAAGATGCAAGTGAGAAAGAAAATGTAGTTCCTTACAAGAGGTTCAATACAGCTGAGAGGGGACGTGGAGAGCAGCAAGCTAGAGGCAATGGTAGGGAACCATTGCATTGTTGGATATGTGGTAAGGATCATCGTAAGAGGGATTTTCCATAGTATCAAAGTGGTGGTAGACCCCATATATACAGTGCTCAAGAGGCACATATAGTTGGTGATGTTGGTCATAACATTCCTCATATCTATGCAGTTGTGGACAATAGGCAGGCAGATCATCAAGCATCGATCATTGAGATGGATGGTAAGCTTTGTGATCAAGTTGTTTCTATTTTGATTGATCCTGGATCTAACTATAGTTATATTAATCCTAACCTGGTGGATAAGTGTGGTTTGAGAAAATAAGTGCATGCATAATCTTGGTTGGTATAGTTGGCTACAGGTAAAAAGAAGTGAGTTCACCATTGGGTAAGAGCTTGTGCATTTGAGTTAAATGGTATGCCTACAACATCAAATTTGAATGTATTTCCATTGGGATCGTATAGTATAATTTTGGGTATGGATTGGATATACCTTCACAGAACAAAAGTGGATTTCTTCGACAAGGCCATTGAGTGTGTGGATGATAGTGGGGAAAGAGGACTTTGCAGGGAAGAAGAAACCTATATCAGTGAGGATGGTTACCACTATGTAGGCTAAGCGTAGTTGCATAAAAGGTTGTGTGATGTTTGTAGTACACATTTCTAGTGACAAACGTAAGGAGGTTGAGGATTCCAATGTGTTAAGAAAGTACCTAGTTTTGCAGTAGTTTCACGATATATATCCTGAGGACATTACATAGTTTCCACCTCACAGGGAGGTAGATTTTTCTATTGAGTTGGTGTCAGGGGTAGCTCCAACATCAAAAGCACCTTACAAGATGAGCACACCTGAATTGGTAGAGTTGAAGTTGTAGTTAAAGGAGATGCTTGAAAAGGGATACATTAGGCCAAGTGTATCGCCTTGGGGTGCATAAATGTTGTTCCTGAAGAAGAAATATGGTGCTCTCATATTTTACATTGACTACAGGTAATTGAACAAGGTAACGATCAAGAACAGGTACCCTTTACCGAGGATTGATGATTTGTTTGATCAGTTGAAGGGAGCAACATTGTTCTCTAAGATCAACTTGAGATCAGGATACCATCAGGTATGCATCAAGGAAGAGGATATCTTCAAGACCATGTTCAGGACCAGGTATGGGAATTATGAGTTTGTTATTGTTCCATTCGGTTTGACTAATGCTCCAGCTACATTCATGTGTTTTATGAATAGTGTGTTGCGTCCTTATCTGGACAAGTTTGTTATTGTATTCATTGATGACATATTGGTATATTCTAAGAATGAGGAAGAACAAGTCGAGCATTTAGTAGTAGTGTTGATATTTCTAAGGGAGCATCAGTTGTATGCTAAAATTAGCAAGTGCAACTTCTTTCAGGCTGAGGTACATTATTTGGGGCATGTTGTCTCCAAGGATAGCATAGCAGCGGATCCAGAAAATATAAGGGCCATCATGGAGTGGGCAACTCCTAAGAATGTGGATGGGTTAAGATGATTTATGGGATTGGTAGGTTACTATAGGAGGTTCATTGGGATCTTCTCATGCATTTCATATCCTATCACATCATTGCAGTGAAAAGGTAATAAGTTTGAAAGGACAGAGGAGTGTGAGGCTAGTTTTGAGCAGCTTAAGCAGTCGCTGACACATGCACTAGTACTAAAGATTATGGATTCGGACAAGTATTTTGTAGTGTGTACAAATTCTTGCAAGAGAGGACTTGGTGGAGTTCTCATGCTTGAAGGACAGGTAGTGTGCTATAAGTCATGAAAATTGTATGAGCATGAGCAAAAATATCTGACACGTGATCTTGAGCTAGTAGCGATTATATATGCATTGAAGATGTGGAGACACTATCCTTTTGGGGAGGAGGTTTACATTGATGAGTGATCATAGTGGGTTTAGGTATTTGTTCGATAAACTGAATCTAAATTCCAGGCAAGCTAAATGGTTCGCTACCCTTAGTGAGTTCAACTTTGAGATCAGATACATCAAAGGGAAGGAGAACTTGGTTGCAGATGTTCTTAGAAGGAAGGTACAGGTAAATCATATAGTAGTTATGAGCTCTTATGGAACAGAGTTATAGGATATGATCTTGTAGGTAGGACAATAGGATGAAAAATACATGGAGATAATGCACAGGTTACAACAGAGCACAGGTGCAGGTGTAGGTATAGGTGATCGGGATGCAGACTATCGTCTCACGACAGATGGTTTGGTGATATTTAGAGACAAGATCTATGTGCTGAATTGAAGTGAGCTCAAGAATCTTATATTGATGGAGTTTCACACCAAGCCATACTTGGGTCATCCAGGATATCAAAAGACATTGACGACGGTAAAGAAGTTCTACTATTAGTCGAATCTAAAGAAGGAAGTGGCAGAGTCCGTGGCTAGATGTTTATATTGTCAGCATGTCAAGGCGGAATGTAAGCATCTAGGTGGTTTACTACAACCTATAGACATTTGGAATGGAAATGGGAGGTCATTTCCATGGATTCATCACAGGTCTTGCAAAGACAATGAGGCAGCATGATTCTATTATGGTCATGGTTGACAGGTTTAGCAAGGTAGCTCACTTCATTCCAATAAGGGCTACATATTCAGCCAGTGAGGTAGCACAGGTGTTCATAAGAGAGATAGTGAGACTGCATGGTATTCCAAAGAAGATTATGTCGGAAAGGGATGCAAAGTTCACTTCCAAGTCTTGGAAGGAGCTATTTTCAGGCTTGGGTACAGAGTTGGCCTTTTGTACAACTTATCATCCATAGACATATGGACATACAAAGAGGGTCAAAAAGATCTTGTAGGATATGTTTAAGATGTATGTGATGCACTAGCATAGGAAATGGGAGGAGTATATTCCATTGGTTGAGTTTTCATACAACAAAGGTTATCAGGAGTCATTGAGGATGAGTCCTTTTGAGGCATTGTATGGGCATAGTTATAACACTCCCGTCAGCTGGAGTGATCCAGTGAACGGGCTATTTATTAGACCGGATATGTCGGCTGACATGGAGCAGGAAATTCAGGTTATAAATAAGAATCTAAAGGCATCACATGATATACAGAAGAGTTATGTAGATCAACATTGGGTGTTCAAGGAGTTTCAGGTTGGGGAGCATATGTATTTGTGCATCAAGCCCAAGAAAATCTCTTTGAGGATTGGTTCATGTGCCAAGCTGGTGCTAATGTATTGCAGGCCTTTTGAGATCCTTGAGAGGATTGGACCAGTGGCATATTGACTTGCACTGCCTCCAATAGTGAAAGTACATGATGTTTTCCATATTTCATTGCTTATGAAGTATATAAATGATGTTGATCATGTTATTGATTGGTTTGTATTGCAAGTGGAGCAAGAAGGAGAGTTCCAGTCGGAGCCTCAGTGCATATTGTAGCAGAAACATCTCATGCTCAGGAATAGAGCCATTGAGAAAGTTAAAATGCAGTGGAATCAATTTGGGCTTGAAGAAGCTACATGGGAGATGGTGGATCAAATGCGGGCCCTATATACTTCTTTGTTTACCGGTTGAGGCAAAGTAGTTTTGGTTTGATATTGGTATATGTTTGGCATATGTTTTTTTGATGTTTTAGTATATGTACGTATATGTATATGGATGTAAATACTGCCATGAGGTAAGCTATAAAGCTCCAATAAGTGGTATGGGTGTCATGTTATTATGGTTTTTATATTGTCATGTTGTCATTTGTTTTGCTTTTGAGCAGGTCTTTCATTGTAACTACTGCAACGAGCTAAGTTATAAAGCTCCATGGGCATTATGTTTTCTTTTTAATGGTTTTTCTAAGTTCCTGTTGTGGTTTAACACCGAGGATGATGTTCCCCAATGGGGAGGGTTCTGTAACAACCCTGGTGAAAATTCCATGTAATAAAAGTTAATAAAGGCAAAATAAGACCATGGGTAAGGGACACTTATTCCAAGCTGAATGTTGGGAAAATATATCCTAGTGGTCATCACTGGATGTGTGTTTTGGCTAAGGAAAATTGGCAAAGGCTAAAGCAAAGGCATTAAAGGGAAAAAATGCATTTTTGGAACATATAGTTATGAAAATAAAGGAAATTAGGGAAAAATTAAGGTGAAAGGTCCCATGTTGCATGTGAGGAGGAAATTGAAGGAAAATAATATAAAATGAAGAACACAAAGGCCTCATTAATAAAAATGCTTCTGAGGATCGGTTGGTAACCTTTCTTCAATTGAAGTTAAGAGCTCTCTCATTATTCTCTCTCTCTCTCTCTCTCTCTCTCTCTCTCTCTCACTCTTGGCCACTTAGAGTTTTCTTGGAGCACTCTAGCTTTGGATCAAGGAAGGAAAATCAAGCAAAGGGAAAGAAAGGAAAGCAAATATCAAGGAAGGAAAATAGGATCAAGTAGCCTCAACAAGAATACTTGCAGGTAACCTTTTGCATGTGTGATTTCTTAGTTGGTTTGGACATGCATGGATTTTCATGTTTGTGTATGGTTCTCTTGCTATCGGTGGCATGGTTTTGTTGGGTTATGAAACTGGTTTTCAGCCTAGCCTTTCCTTTTTCCGGATGCCATGTTATGTTGGGATGCTCTTTGGTTTACCAGATGGATTTTGGAATCCAGAGCGAAGGTGGTCTCTAGATTCATTCCCAAATACCTAGGGATCCCTTGACTGGTTTTGGCAGGATACACACTAAATCCTGAGGGAGGAGTCTCGGTTTAGGGCCCAGTGATGCGGGTTTTGATTGCAGTAAAGCTTGAGAGATTGGTCTTGGTTTAGGGCCTAGTGATTCAGGATTAGATTGCGGTAAAGCTTGAGAGACAAGGAGAGATAAAATTACTCAAGGATAGTGATGGATTCCAGATGGAATTCCAAGTTCGGTTCGGTTGTGATATGAGCATTAGTTTTGGTGTGATCACGGTTTGATGACGGTGGAGGTGGTTTAACCTCTGTATTCCCTTGGTTGTTCATGGATTGGTTGTTATATGAGTTCTAATGTTCATGCTTAGAATATGGAACGGGGGTGACTGGCTAAAAGAGACATTTGGTTGAGCCATGTCTATGGTCGGGTGGTACGTGGAAGTCCCGAACCTAGTTGGATTTGCCTATGATTAATAAAATCTATGTTCTCTTACTTTTTCATTGGTTTATATGTGGATTTAATGGTTTTCATATCTATGATATTTATATTGTTTTATGTGTGTTATAAGCATGATTAAATGACTAGTTCATGTCATGGTTATTTCATGTATTTACTTGTAATTCTTAAATAGATGGATGCGAGATCTAATTGATGATATTATATTTTAATGAAGAAGGATGTGATTCTTCTAGTTATGTTTCATAAGTTCTTTCATTCGTTTATGCTTTATCTTGTGTCCTAGACATGTAGGTTGCATTGATGCCAAGTTTTTGACAGAATGTCAGTCCCGGTTGGGGATGCTCAAGCCTAGTCCTAAGGTTGATTTTTATTTGTCTGTATTTTCATCATGTCTTTGATGGATTATGAAGGTCATAACAAGTTCTTGGAAGAGGCTGGTATTTTGGGTTAGAAAAGTGGCTCAAATCTTGGGGACACTGGCATAGGTCTTGTTATCACTTAGAACTATAGTTCATGTATATAAGGTTGTCCATAAGTTTCATATAAAGATTTTAAGTCTTGTGAATAGGTTTATTGGTGTATGTCAATTTGAAATTTGAATTTCAAAAGGTATTGATGTGAATTCGTGTAAAGGAAAAATCATTAGACACCCTCCATCATTGTTAGTTAAAGCATGTCATGTCATTAGTACTTTGCGCAGTTTCGCAGCGCAGGTTTGATGTCATTAGTACTTTGCGCAGTTTCGCAGCGCAGGTTTGATTGGTCAGTTTAGCTGCGAAATGATGTTTTCGTTTTTTCGCAGCGTTCTGTTTGTCAGCGATTTAGTAGCGCATCTTGTTAAGTTTGAACTGTCCGCGCTACGAAATCGGGGTTTCAGGGTTTTTTGTAGCACTCTTCCTTTGAATGTCAAATCCGAGAGAAGTGAGTCATAGGTCCGTTCATGATTGTCAGTTTACGTCCTCTCCATGTCATGATAAACCATTATTCCGCCATAAGGTCCAAAGTCATGCATTTGAGTGTTAGTTTAAGGGATGTTACAAGGAATGGTTATATCATAATGGGTTTTTCATAATATGTAAACATGTTTGCTGTATGAGAAGCCCAAGTTCTTATTTAAAAGGACCACTGCAAGCGAGCCTGCACTCCAAAGTCGAAGTTTGTTTTCGTGCTACAAGCTACCATTAAGTTTCCTGTGTGAAATATTCAAAGCAAGATGGAAAGGAGGGAACACCGATCCGGTAAGTGTGTGAGGACAGAGCCGGAGGGGTTAGATGTTACTCTCAGGGATGAAGGTGTAGCAAGAGCCTTTCGAAATGTTGGCTGCTGGCGGTTTTGCGAAAAATTGAAGGGAGGACATGCAGAAGTGACGAAGGCTTTCGCATTAAATTTCACTGGACTGAATTCGAAGGTGGCAATGTTGGAATTTCCGGTGTCTCCTGAAGTTATTTCCACTGTCACTGAAATTCCGAGGGGTGGCCAAGAATGGTTCAAAAACTTCAAGTTCGACATGAGTCCCTGTAAAGAGTTTTTGAAGGAACCTTATGAAGATGAAGACCTCACCAAAGCGATGCCAAGGAGTTATATAAAAGAGAATTATGCTATGCTCCTCACATGCATCCAGAAATACCTGACATGCGAGGGTAGGTACAATAAAGTTTACTCCTACCACTTCAAACTTCTGTTACATTTCACAGGTAAGGTTTCAATAGACATACCTTTCTATTTGTTCAGGAGCATTAGCAAAATGTGTGATAAAATTCAGTTAAAGAAAGATGGTTGTGAAACATCCCTTTTTCATCATGGTCTAGTAAAGTTGTTGGTGTTGGATAGTTTACAAAAAATTGGCAGAGATTGGGATTCATTTGTGTTTATGGCCGGTTTCCCAAGCAAAACAGGCCTCACTCCATTGCCTGTGAGAGAAAGGGAAGAAAGGAGTGAAGAACCCACTTTGGCTGAACTTAGAAGAGAAGTGACAGACCATAAGAAGCCTAAAACTAAATCAAGGAAATCAGAGAAGTCTGTGGCAGCTAAAGAAACACCTGAAGCATCAGTGAAGAAAACTCCTAAGTCATCTAGAGTATCAGTGAAGAAAACTCCTAAGTCATCTAGAGTATCTGAAAAGGAAACCCCTAAGTCATCATCTAAGGAAACACCTCAATCATCGAAGCAGAAGACTCAGAAAAGGAAGGATGAAGCTAAATCAAGTGAAGTTGAAAAGATTTCAAGGGTGAGAACTAGAGGTCAACTAAATAAGGAGAAAGGAAAGTCAGTCACTGTGGAAGAAAGTCCTATTTCAAAAGGTAGTTTAAATGACTTACTTGAAGCCATTGAACTAGAGCAAGATCAACCAATACAAATTGAACCACTAGAATTTGAGCAAGATCACTCGGTGTAGCCAATGCATATTGACCTCACTCAGTCCTCACCTGAAAGTTCTAAAAAATCAAGGGCTTCTAAAAGGTTGAAATTTGAAGAGCCAAGTAAAGAATATGCTTTTAAGCCACGCAGACCAGTTACAAGAAGGCAAATCAAAGAAGTGGAGAAAGCGCAGAAAGAGAAGGCACCTTTAGAAGTGCCTAGGACAGAGGTACTTGAGGTTTTCACCGGAATAGTTCAAGCAGCCAAAAGCAAGAACAAGGATAATAAGGTTATCATCAGTCAAAGTGGAAATGTTATTGCTATCAAGAAACAAGCTGGAGCAACAAAGGAAGAAATACCTCAGATTAAAAATGTTTCTAAGGAAAGGGCAGTAAGATATACAAATTATAAAAAGGCTGTAATGAAAGGCAGAACAAGTTTGATTAGCCAAACTGACTCAATATCTGATGCATATGTGTGGACAGTGCCAGCTCTGAAGCAGGCAAAAATCATGAAACAAATGAATACAAGCTTAAGAACAGAAAACAAGGTGTTAAAGGAAGAAGTTAGCAGCTTGAAAAGAAAGCTAGGCAAACTAGCTAATTGATCCAAGGGGAAATTTGCCTTCCAAATTTTGGTAAGTTTTGGCTGTCATCATTTTGAAACTTTTTGAAACTTTTTGAAGTCCTTACACCTATGTAAAATGGCTGAAGAAATCACAGAGTCAATTCATTGTTGCTTTAAGGTTCATATGCTTAGTTTTGATTACCTACAGCAGTTTCGTAGCGCGCTACGAAACTGCTGTAGATGACTGTTTATGTGAAAAATTTGAGATTGATGCTGAGGTCAGCAAATCTTAAAGGGATGACTCGAGGCTAGCATGGAGATTATATAAAGCCATTCAGATGTTTAAAAAGGTGCCAGGTGTAAGTATTCAAGGAAAAGGTGAAATTTTGTCTTTTGTTAAAGTTTTCACTTTATATCCGAATTTTTAGGGTTCTGGTAGGGTTGCCGAGATGTTGAGTGGTACACCTGTTCAGTTTATGAGATGGCCAGATCATTAAGTTTCTTCCATCATACGTGACTATTAGAGGATTAAATGGCTTGAAGCATGATCTTAAATGCATGAACACTAATGGGAGGCAGAGACCGTGAACATAGGGCACAGATTCTTATTTGTTGATGAATCATCCACATATCAGGCATCCGAAGCTGCTCATTCAGTGAATGTTCTTCCAGCTTGGCTTGGCTGTTATTGAAGTGCTACAGGTGTCAAGTTTCAAAAACGCATCAATGCACACGAGGAGATAGACTTGAAGTTTCAATGGGAATGGAACCCTCTGTTTTCGCAGCACAATACCTTTGTAATTAATTAGTTTGTTTAAGATATAGATAAGATAATTAATGATAGAATTCTGAGCTCCCTTCATGCTTGTTGAGGAGTCTCAGGTAGTAGTATTTTGGTTTGCTATATATAGAAATGACTCTGATATAAAAAAGGTTGGACATTTTATACAAAAACAGAGTTATTTGGGCCATTGTAAGACTTGTTGCAGTAATAGTAAAACAATGTTGATTTCTTCTCAAGATTCTCGATGGATTATTGTGTTCAAATATAATGGTGGTGTTTTATATTATATGTTCTTTTACAGCCTTGTTATAGCACAATCACTCAGAATTCATACTTTATGTTCTGACTTCCTGTGTGTTTGGCAAGCTGTGGTTTTTATGGAGTATGTTTGAGCATTTAATGCAAAGAGCCTTGACTTCCATGAAATGACTATGTTTTTCTTGTTTACTTAGTGTATGAGACTCCATAGCCCAATGAGGACCAGTTTGATGTGTATCCAACCAGTTTTTGTTTTCATGAATGAGTAAAGAGTTAGCCATCTGTTGTAGTGAAGGATTTTTATCAAGAGTTTGTGAGAGAGCCCTCTCTGATCAAAGAGGCTAATCTTTGATCTAAAGTCTGGTTGAAAGAGTTACATGAAATCTTGCTTGGTTGTAGCCCTCAGTAGTGATTTTGTGATAACAGGTCTGCTGGAAAAAATCCAGGGACGCTGGCACAAAGGCTGGTGAGAGCGACCTTGGATTATGGTCATTTTCTTGCCTATAGAATGAGAGAGACCAAGGGTTAAAAGGCTTAACTCATCAGTGGGACTTAGGGATAATATGTTTGAGTGGATGACATGTCGCTTGAGGGTGTTTTTGCTGATGTGGATGGGTTTGTTTGATATGTTCTATTGGTTCCACATCCTTAAGGTCACCAAGGAATTTTAATCCCTTATAGTAGCCTCTCTCGTCGCATGTTTTCCCTGGCTGGATGGTTACATGGGTGGAGCTGGGAGGAGGGGGTGTTACATCTAGTTATAATATTTACCATCTTGGTACACAATTAGATATAAGACATGAATTCTTGTGCAAGATTTGCAACTATACCTAAATATTATTGGTAAAAGATTAACATGCCATTCAAAGATGTAAATGGTACCATAGTCCCAGTTACAATGTTTTCTCAAAGTTTCTAGTCATTCTAAATGAAGAAAATGTGGTTGTGAATCTTTATTTATTTGATACATGTGTTGATATTATTTTAGGGCAAGATTTCATAAATAAATAACTTCCATTCATTATTACTAACCAATAAGTTTGTTTGCATGTTGCTGACAAGAAAATAAGTTTTCCACGCAAAAATGCCTACGAGAACAAGGTATTCACTAATTTACTAAATGGAGTTGAGTACTCTGTGAAAAGATATTGAAGGTGAAGAAAAATGTCATATATGTAAAGTTACATAGTCTAGATGATATTTTTGATATTAAAGAGAAGATAAAAAAGAATTGTACTTTTGGCTATCCAAATGCTTTGTGGATTAGGAAGAAGTATTTTGTTGGTATTACTTGCAAAGAAAACTATATTTTCAAAACCAAAAAGGCCTCTATGAATTTAATGTTGTCTTCAGAACTTGAATATTGTAAAACAAATATTGATAAGTTATTGAAAATAAAGCTAATTAAACTAAGTAGGAGACCTTAGGCATGTCCCGTGTTCTATGTGAATAAAAATTCTAAACAAAAATGATCCAAACCAAGGGTGGTAATAAATTATAGGGTTCTAAATGAAGCATTATTGGATATTAGATATTCTCTTCCATCTAAATAAGCATTATTTGCTAGAATTGGATCAAATAATGTATTTAGAAAATTTGATCTTAAGAGTGGATTTTGGTAGACAGGTATAAGATTTCTTTCATGAAACCTGATGGGAAACATCAATGGAAAGTCATTTTGTTATGTTTTAAAAATGCTCCATCCGAATTTCGACAAAAAAGAATGGAAGATGTTTTTAGGTATTTAGGTTTTCAAGTCATTTATAATGATGATTTGTTAATATATTTTGTAGACATTAAGCAACATAAAAATAATTTAAAGAAGTTTTATGAAGTTTTTTATAAGCATGGGATTATTCTACCAAATACAAAGGTAGAATTTGCTAAAAACAAGATATAATAGCTTTCCTTAATTTTATCTGAAGGAAAAATAGAATTTCAAGAGCATGCTCTAAAAGCATTGCATAATTGTCCTAATGAGATACTAGATAAGAAACAACTTCAAATATTTTTGGGATGTCTAAATTATATCAAATATTATTATGAAATACAAGCCAATGGTGTGAAGTTGTGGCAAAAGAGATTAAACGGAGAAATTTCCTGGAATGAAAATATGACAAAAGCAGTCTAGATCATAAAGAAGAAAACTTAAAATTTGTCTTAACTACATATACATGTCCAAGATTTCCATTTTATTACTGAGACTTATGCTACTAATGAAATATGGGCTTGTGTTTTATTGAAAAAACATACAAAGAGAGAAGAATATTACATGTACACCTTTGGTTGTTTTAAAAGTAAAAAACTAAAAGAAAAAAACGTTGTAGCAACAAGCCATATCAATTCCCAAAATAAAGATGTTGTTTAGATAATCATGTTCAAATGAACCACCTTATAAAGCTCCAAAAGGGTTAAAATGGGTCCCTATCTACAGAGATTGTAATATTGTTTTGAGTGTCTAGAATGTCATGTTATTTCAAGCCCTATAGTCAATAGGATATTATTAAAACTAGTCAATGTATATAGTAATGAATAAAAGCTAGATTATTTTGTAACATATACAAAGATGTATTGTGAATCCATTGGAAATGGTCAAATAATTAGTTAGAGATGACTTGTATTATAAGAACCATGGTTTTGGTTCCAAGATTACTATCAATTATGTCATATGTCAATCATGTAGGATATTATTAATTTATTTTTGCATGTGATATTGTATATAATCAAGTGTTATATTGGTAAAGTTAGTTCGAGATCCTTATGTCTCAGTATTGTCCTAGGTCTTATGAATAATTCAAGCTGGTGGTCCACACTTTGTCACTTTGTTATAGTCAAAAATAGAGGAAGAAACCAAATGCAATTGTTGGTTTGTATTTGGGACAGCATATCATGAAAGTATCCTAAAAATCAAACATGTGCCACTAGATACCTGTCTTTACAAAGTGAAAATCATCTTCTATAGCTATGCATGTGTGCCAAAAAATGATCAACCAATAAATATAGTCAGATCACCTTTCTACTGATGTTTTGATTTACTACCACTATAGAAAATGACCATGTATCACACAATGCTAAAGGAAAATGTTATATATCATCTTATAATTCAAATTCTTCTTAATTAAAGGAAGCATGATTGACCCTCTTGTAGTATTTCTATTATTATAAAGTATTCTTTGTCAATGATGGTGTTAATCATGTTTTGTGGGTTCATGAGAAAAACATCCACAATGTAATTATTTTGTTAGGTCAATCCAAACAGGAATTATGTGCCCCCTTATGTTTGAAAGGACCTCATGGGACAAGATAATAGTTGGTTGTGTGTGACTACCACATCACCTCATAAGGACATATGAATCTATTTTTTATTTATAGTTGGAAGTTTTGAGTAACCAAAAATTATTTTTGGATCCTATAAATAAATATGAAATTATCTCATTTGAGGCATTCAATTTTGGGAGAGAGATAGAGTTTAGTCTATAAAGTTTGTAATAGTGAAGTATGCTCTACAAATCATGCTTCTAAAGCGATCTTGGAATATCATAAATAACACTCAATCTGTTTATAATCACATCTATAATAATTAACGAGATGTATGCTTTATTATTTGCAGTCTATTTGATCTAAGAACATCCGAAATTTGAGAAATTCCAGTGTGTCATTAGTTTTAGTATTTTTTACTCTATCCCCTATATTCCATCAACGATTTTCCAAGAATTTGTGATGTGATAGTATTTATTTTACAATATTTAATTTCTAAAGAGGACATTAATTTGTAGAGGTCTTTTTGGGTTTACCAATAAAATTTCCTGTGTAAGGAATAACAAAAAAATACTTGTCCCTTACCCATAAAGGATTTGGATATTTAGAAGTAAAATTATTTTCTATCTTCTCTTTAATATTAGATATCTCATCTAAACCATGTAACTATGCATGTCTAGCAATTGTCTTCGCCTTCAATATTTTTTCAACAAAGTGCTCAATTTCATTTGGTACATTAGTGAGTAATTTGTTCTCATAGACATTTTTGCTAGCAAACTGATTTTCTTACTAGTGACATTCAAACAAACTTCTTGGCTAGTAATAATGAATAGAAGGTGTTTATTTATGAAATCTTGCCCCAAAAGAATACCAGCACTAGTATCAAGACAATAAAGATTCATGGCCACATTTTCTTCATTTTACAAGATTAGAAAATTAGGATAAAACCCTATGATTAGGACTACAATACTATTTACAACTCTGAATGATATATTTATCTTTTGTAATATAGCCACAAATTTTGCACAAGAGATCATGGCTCTTGTATCTAATTGTACATAAAAATGGTAAATATTATAGCCAAAGACTTTAATTCCTGTAATAATGACTAATATGCCGTCTAAGCCATTGCATTGTGGAATCATCATGGATATTGTATGATTTTTCTTAGGAACACAAGCAATGGCTTGTTCTTCTATGAAAGTATAATGCAAGAAATTTTTTCTCTAGCTCTTTACTCAACATGGCTTTTAGCCATGTAAGCTTGTATTAATCTTGATTTAGAGATAATATTATTTATCTAATGAGTTTCCTTTTCTATCTCATCTCATTTTTCTTTCTTCAATATATTTTTCTAATTCATTATATGTATTAGTGGTTGAATCAATCTCATTCAATGACTAGAACTAGGTGTTTATTTGCAAAATACTTTCTTTGATACAAAAATGTCGGTTCATTATGAAAAATAAATAGTTTATTTATTTATTTCCTTTCTTTCTAACTTGGATTAGATGTATGTATAGGATTGGGTAAATTATCAGGCTCATCAAATTGGTTTTATATGGGATAAAATATGCCAAATTCACTATGCTTGGTTGCAAGGGAGTTGAATGTTATTGTTGTAAAGAAGAAAGTTGGGCTTGCAGATTTTGACAAAGCCAAAAGTAATTGGCAGAAAGGTAAGAAATGAGAATACTGAATTGTTCAATTTGTTTTAAAAAATAGATAGGGGAAGGATCAAAATAAAGCATTTTTTCAGAATGGAAAGAAAGGAAATCAAGATTTTCATTAGAATCAAAAGTATATTGAGAATGGAATTTATTTACAAAAGAATCATTTAAATAAGTGCGGGACTCAAGGTTGAAGTCAGTATATGAAGTACCTATTAAGCTCAAATAGTTACCATTTGAATGAAGGTCATAAGCATATGTGAACAAGTCAATAGTTTTTTGTTGATTTCTAGTTTCTCCTCATTGAAGACACTGATTTTCCTAATGGCCAAGTTTATGAAAAATATAGCAATCAAATTTCTTGGCAAGAGTAGTCTTCCTTTTGAAATATGTCTTCACTTTAGGATGATAATGTTTCAAGAATATAACCTTCTTATAACCTAGATATTTTGATCTAGAATGATAAAATTTATAACATTTATGATGGAAAATGGATCCACATTTGGATTTATGTTTATGTTGTTTAATTTTACAACCAAAATGAAAGTCTTATGAATATATATATGCTTTCTTATCAAAGGCTAGTTGTTTTCATACTAATTTGTATATCTTTTGTTGCATGCAATCCTTTTGAATATGCTTGGCTATTAACTCATTCATTCCTGCTAATGATTATCATCTATTTTTTCTATTTCTAAAGGATAATTTTCTCTAAATAATTCTATAATCCTTTCAGGGATGGTTGCTAGGTATTTTTTGGCATACGCAGTATTATCAATATCTTATGTTTGGTAAAATAATTCATGCAATATACTAAACAATTTAGGAATTTGTGAAATATCATAGAGCTCTTGCTTCCTAAATAAATATGCAAGAAATTGTTCATCTAGCAAAGCATTGCCATCTAAGAATTCAATAGTTACAACTCTAATTAGTTCTTCTATGGGATTTTTTAGCTTCTGTGATTTTGATTTTTTTGTTGGGTTCTAATATTTCACATTGGATCTCTAAATTACCAATAGATCCCCATGTTCATATAACTTTGAAATCACTCCAGGTAAATTTATTCCTAAAAATAGATTGATGGGTCATCACCCAAGTATACCATCTTGCAAAATCATTAAGATTTCTTTCTATGATCTACCATTTAAATTATTTATGGGTGTTGGTTCAATATTATCTCTAGAAATATCAAGAAAATTTGTTGAGCTACTAGGATCATAAGAGATTTTCCTAGTAGCTCCAAATTTAAAATTACACCAATTTTCCCACGTGAAGTGGAAACATTTTCCATTAAATGGTATTTTTCATTTCTACGTGATTTTGTATGCTATAGGACTCAATTTAATCAAATTCGACCATTTTTATTTCAGATTATTTCAACTTATCTAATTACACTTGGGATTGACTAAAGAAATTGTATTCTTTAGCCAAACTTGCAGCATGACTTATTATTTTAATTTTCTTAGTTTCTTGATATAGCATTTTAACCTGCACATATCTATGTTTTTCTTTTCCACGTGGAGAAAAATGGACAAAATGGTAAGTTCGAATTTCCATTTCTTCAACTATATGTGGAAACAGGGCTAAGGGGGTTCCTCCTTTTAAGCTAATTGGTAGACTATGAACATATTCTAGAATTCAATATATTTTCTATTTATTTCTTTTATCTGGTTCTGTAAATCTTTTGTTCTTTCATCCACTTTAGAAACCCATACATCCATCCTTGAAACATTTTGCTTTACTTATAGAATATCTTGTGCCATATCATCTAAATTATGTGCTAAACACACTAATTGATAGTTTGAATAGTTTTGCAAATGAACTAAATAATGAGGATTTTTTTTCAAAATTTTTCCTATAATGTACAAACTGTAATTATTCTACAACTACACCATCCTTGAACTTTGGGGAATATTTACGGAGACATGAGTGTTTTTCTAGTAATGGATTTCGATATGGATCAAAGGTAGACTTTTTTTCTCTTGGTAATCTATGTCTAAGTAATTTGAATTCTCTTGGAGTTATGATATGAAGGCATTCACTATAGTTGGTATGTTGACCAACATGGCATTCTTGATATCTATATGGAAGCTACTTAAAATAATGAACCAAGTCTGGGTGTGACGAAGGACCCTTCCAAGACCTTTTACTTTCATGATGTGTTAAATTGCATATTTAAAAGAACATTAATGAATACATCTGCATGTGGAAAACAAGAGGAACATATCAATTATCATCACATAAAAACATAAGCCGTTGATAATAGAGTTCGTCCAGGAGGGACTACGTCTCCGGACCCCGATGTCAAGATGGTGTAGGCTACATTAAGTGTTGTCAATAAAGATGATGTACACAAGAGATGATGTCGCGATCATACAAGGAAAAATTCCCTCACGTAGGAGTGGCTCTAAGAGATATTCCACTATTGGAATTCTCAATCCAAAGACTCCTATTAGTATGAGACAAAAACATGCATGATGAGCATCCCTCCAACATGGCACAAAAGGGATCTCAAAACAAACATGCATGATGACAACAAGAGTATCCCAACAACCTACAACAAGGGATCTCTAAGCATAACATGATGAGTTATTACAACAAGTACATCACATAAAAGATTCTGCATCAAATCAAGCAAGGAATCATGACAACATGTAATAAACAAGATCTTGCATCAACATCAATCAAGGATCTGTCCAACATAATGCATAAAGAAGAAGTACATGAACACATCATATACCTCACAACCAAGGGCCATCTGAAGAAGTGGATGTCACACTGCTGAAGCTGGTCAAACCATCGATCTCAAGGCATCGATCGTATGAAGATCGTTGCTCGCACATGAATGTGGACATTTTCACCGGCACTTAGAAAAGTGACTAGAAGAAGAAATGAGAGAATAAGAAATCTGATGACACCATCAGATTTTTGGCGTTGAGTAGTGCTGAATCGACTATCGAAAATCCGAATTCTGAGAAGTTGAGAATTCTAGGCTCAAGGAATCTTTTAGATTCCCCCAGGATTCCTCAAAGATTCTGCTCCATGGATGGACTGGAAATATGCAACTCAGATGACGAATCTGATCTCGCCATTGTGATACCTGTGGAAAACCATGAAAAACAAGTATAAACTTAACTGTAATCTGACATGGAAAAATTTTACCTCCTTGGGAAATTTTCATGGCTCATGGTTCCGCTCCCTGTTTTTGTTGAAATCATGGTTCCACATGCATTCTGAAAATGAATAAAAAATGCAGACCTCTGATGGAGAAATGGACAACATTTTTGTGCTCGTGGCGACGAGAGGTGTAAAAACTATATAAAAATTTTCAAATTCTGACAAAGTGAAAATTTTTCCCTCCTGAAAAATTCATGGTTCCTCCATTAAAATATTAATTAACTGCCTCAAAAAGTGTGCCTGCCTTCTTCCTCGAAATCTGTGCCTACAGTCTCTCTCCTTTGTGTCGAACTGCCTACACTAGTAAAATTCTGAGTTTATATAATTTTTTATCGGCGGAGTTACCAAGAGGTTTGTTATGGTGCATTGGTAACAATCTCGTTTATTATGGGGGAGGTCGGGTGGTCAAATACCACCTCCACCCATCCACCATTACAACAAATATTTTTATTTTAAAAATGAAGTGCATAACTGGGGGATTGAATCCGTATTGGGCGGCCCGCCCCTAATCCTCCCGTGTTGTTACAACTTATGGTGGCATTCAAGTTTAGTGTATATGATATTTGGGTCCGCCTGCTTAGGGGCCAGCCATGTGGGCCAGGCAGGTTCGACCCCCGCCGGTCTCGTATTAACTGATGTCGGTGTTTATTAAGATTGGAAATTGGCGCTATTAAAAATTGACGATCGGTGTTTCCATAATCGGCGATCAGTGGTTTCATAATCGGTGATCGGCAGTGTTAAACAGCATATGTATCGGCGCGATTTAAGGGATTTCATCAATATATATATATATATATATATATATATATATATATATATATATATATATATATATATATATATATATATATATATATATATATATATATAGATATATATATATATATATATATATCTATATATCTATATATATCGGTGATCGTTTGATTGGCGTCGATTAAATCGGTGCGATTTAAGTTATCGGTGCTATTAAATCAGCGATATATAAGGGTCAGGGCGATAGGGTGTGGGCCGGGTCCACGCCGATGGCCCATGCCTGCCCCGAATAATACAAATATAGTTATAACATGATATGCAGCAGTTTTGGAGGGTTCGGAGGAGATAATGGCCGCTGACCCTAAAACATTGATGCAATTTGATTGTTTAAAGGGTTCGGTGGGGGTTATGGCCGTCGATCCCGAAACCATATATTTTATTGTTTTTATATAGTTATATTAATAACTATATATTAAAATGAGTTTTGTTACATGGTTATTTAATAACCATTTTCCATATTTTAAAAATGATTTTTATCTCTTATGTAGGTTTAGGAGACCAATGAAAGAACGCCAAGTGTCAACGCTTGATGGGCTACCATGTGGGTCCCACCTGCTTATTGGGATGCCATGTGGCATACTATGGGCCCCTCTTTCCCTGTCATGTCAAACTTTGAAGAGCTCTATCTTTCACATACGAGCTCAGTTTGACGAACCGTTTGCACCATCGTGATCACAAAGACGAGATACTTAACATGAACCTATTTTGAGCATAATCCAAACACTTTGATTTTTTAATCCTCTTTGTCCTGTGTGTCTCTGTGGAGCCACCTGGATCAATCCTCCCTACTGAGGAGCTTTTGGTCCTCCAAAATCATGAAAAATATTCTGTAACTTTCTCTGTACCCTGTCTGCATCATAAGCGTCCTGAAAAGGTCTCGCTTCCATCTCCTTCACCTTTGTTCTTTGGAGCCTTAAGTGACGAGCCGACACCTGCTACCTCTGCAACCTATAGTACATTGTTTTGCAAATTACATGCTTTGAATGACATGACCAACTAAAGACCCAAACGTCCCACACTTGCCACGAGTTTATAACACATACTCGGTGGTCAAGTTTACATCAAGATGGACGTAATACTCCAGCTATGACAACAAGGCCAACATATCATTGTTGCTTCAAAAAGTGATGGAAAACACATCATCACTGCAACACATGATTTACATACATAAGGCCAAACACTATTGTTTTGACAAGTGATGGAAACATAACATCACTTTCAGAGTTTTAACATGCAACTCAAAATACGACTCAAAACATGACCAAACATCATTGTTGCTGACCAAGTGATGGAAAGACATCATCACTTTTACACTTTAAAATGCAACAAATGATTTACAAAATATTGACCATGAAATGACAACATGTCAAAAAAACCATTTTTCACTTATCAATGTGAATGGGTCACCTCCTTGAGGTGGTTTTGCTTGTCGAACCACTGCCCTTCTTGTTTAACGCACCGATGCTTTGTCTTTAAGGCGCTGCTCTGGATGGAGCTTCCAGCAAGTGGCTCTTTGATGGCCATTTCTGTTGCAATGCCTGCAGTACACTTTCTTCCTCCATATATTCTTAACCTGTTTCTTTTCATGCTATTGAGAGGGTCTTTCATGCCTCATGAGTGCTGCCATTCTTTTCCAACACTTAGAAAAGGTATGGTTAGGTAAACCACAAAAGGTACATGTTTTTCGATGCCTTGATCTTCATTCATTATTAACAACATGATCATAATCAAAATAAAAATTCGAAGATCGAAAATGGTTATACCTTCCTTTGTTGTTTCTTATGTCAGTATGACGATGAGAGCTTGCCTCAACTCTCTCCCTATAATGGGCACTGCCATGGGATGATGGGGATGTTTTCCCATCATTCTCTTTCCTCGACGAAGTCTCGGACGAATTGAACACCTTCAAGAACTATCCTTTAGTGTATCTTGAACCTATAAATGGATGTTCGTGAACAACCTCCAAAGCTAAAGTTATGCCTTGGTTATTAACACCAAATTCTTCTTTCTCCTCGTGCCTCATCCTTGTAAGGAGCCTCATGTTTTTCCCTATAATTGGGATCTCCAAATCTCCAACAAACATCATACTATGAGAAGATGAAATTGAAAGGAAATCAACGTCATTTACCTTCTCTTTCGATTTGGCAAAATCTGATGGGGGTTTCTCATCATCCGATGTTGGTGGTTTGCTAACTGTCTCAACGCATTCCCCAACTTCGTTCCTGACATACCCAAGTCCTCCCTGACGGGGTAATTCCTCTACTTTGATGGGGTTGACAATGCCTTGGCCATTAACGCTCAATCCTTGTCCTTTGTACCCCATTCTCTTCAGTAGTTTGGAGCTAATTCCTATGGTGTGATTTTCAAACACAGCGAAATCATCATCATGAAACATACATGAAGATGGATAGCTACTTTTTACCTCACATGTCTCGTTGCAGCTTTTCCAAGGCCTCGTCCTTTGCTTGCAGCTGTCATAGAAAACTTTGTTTCTCCTCCTTCTCTTCATGTAGATGCATCTTCGATTCAACATTCTCTGTTTGAAGATTATGTTTGTTTTTCTTTAGTTCTTCCATGGCTTCTTCTGTGGATTGCAACTGAAGCTACAACCACTCCTTTTCCTCTGTCTCTTTCTGTAGAGTTTCATACACAATTTTGACTTTCTTGGAAATGTTGAGCATGGTCTCGTACATTGCTCTTTCATCGTCTGTCATTGTTCACACTGCAATTCACATCAACGCAAAGACCACTCCGATACCACTTGATCTAGGTCTGGGTGTGATGAAGGACCCTTCCAAGACCTTTTACTTTCGTGATGTGTTAAATTGCATATTTTAAACAACATTAATGAATACATCTGCATGCGGAAAAGAAGAGGAACATATCAATCATCATCACATAAAAACATAAGACATTGATAACGGAGTTCGTCCAGGAGGGACTACGTCTCCGGGCCCCGGTGTCAAGATGGTGTAGGCCGCTGCATTAAGTTTTGTCAATAAAGATGATGTACACAAGAGATGATGTCATGATCATACAAGGAAAATTTCCCTCACGCATGAGTGGCTCTAAGAGATATTCCACTACTGGAATTCTCAATCAAAAGACTCCTATGAGTATGACACAAAAACATGCATGGTGAGCATCCTGCCAACATGGCATAAAAGGGATCTCAAAACAAACATGCATGACGAAAACAAGAGTATCCCAAAAACCTACAACAAGGGATCTCAAAGCATAACATGATGATTTATGACAACAAGTACATCACATAAAAGATTCCGCATCAAATCAAGCAAGGAATCATGACAACATGTAATAAACAAGATCCTACATGAACATCAATCAAGGGTATGTGCAACATAATGCATAAAGAAGAAGTACATGAACACATAATATACCTCACAACCAAGGGCCATCTGAAGAAGTGGATGTCAAACTGTTGAAGCTGCTCGGACCATTGATCTTAAGGCATCAATCGTATGAAGATGGCTTCTCACACATGAATGTGGACATCTGCACTATCACTTAGAAAAGTGACTAGAAGAAGAAATGAGAGAATAAGAAATCTAAAAACACCATCAGATTTTTGGCGTCGAGTAGTTCTGAATCGACTATCCAAAATCCGAATTCTGAGAAGTTGAGAATTCTAGGCTCAAGGAATCTTGTAGATTCCCCCAAGATTCCTCAAAGGTTCTGCTCCATGGATGATTGGAAATCAACAACTCAGATGACGATCTGATCTTGCCACTGTGATCCCTATGGAAAACCATGAAAAACAAGTATAAACTTGACTATAATCTGACATGGCAAAATTTTACCTCCTTGGGAAAATTTCATGGTTCATGGTTCTGCTCCCTGTTTTCGCTGAAATCATGGTTCCACGTGCATTCTAAAAATGACTGAAAAATTCAGACCTCTGATGGAGAAACGGACAGCATTGTTGCGCTCATGGCGACGAGAGGTGTAAAAACCATATAAAATTTGTCAAATTCTAACAAAGTGAAAATTTTGCCCTCCTGCAAAATTCATGGTTCCTGCATTAAAATATTAATTAACTGCCTCGAAAATCGTGCCTACCTTCTGCATCGAAATCTGTGCCTGTAGTATCTCTCCTCTGTCTCGAATTTCCTGCACTGGTAAAATTTTGAGTTTATATAAATTTTAATCAGCAGAGTTACCAAGAGGCTTGTTATGGTGCATTGGTAACGATCCCATTTATTATGGGGGAGGTCGAGTGGTCAAATCCCACCTCCACCCATCCACCGTTACAACAAATACTTTTGTTTTAAAAAAAAGTGCATAACTGGGGGGTCAGGTCCACATTGGGCGCCCTACCCCTAATCCTCCCGTGTTGTTACAACTTATGGTGGCATTCAAGTTTGGCGTATATGATATTTAGGTCCGCTCGCTTGGGGGCCAACCACGTGGGCCAAGCGGGCTCTACCCTCGCTTGTCCCGTATTAACTGTTGTCGACATTTATTAAGATCAGCGATCAGTGTTTGCATAATCAACGATTGACGTTTCCATAATTGGCGATCGGTGGTTTCATAATCGGCGATATACAAAATCGGTGATCGGCAGTGTTAAACGGCGTATGTATCGACATGATTTAAGGGATTTCACCGATATATCTATATATGTATATATCAGCGATCAGCGCGATTTAATTTATTAGCACTATTAAATTGGCGATATATAAGGTTCGGGGCGATAGGGTGTGGGCCAGGTCCACCGTCGATGGCTCGTGCCCGCCACGGATAATGCAATATATGGTTATAACATGATATGCGGTAGTTTTGGAGGGTTCGGTGGAGGTTATGGCTACCGACCCTAAAACATTGATGCAATTTGATTGTTTATAGGGTTTGCGGGGGTTATGGTCGTCGATCCTGAAACCATATATTTTATTGTTTTTATATAGTTATATTAATAACTATATATTAAAATGAGTTTTGTTACATGGTTATTTAATAACCATTTTCCATATTTTAAAAATGATTTTTGTCTCTTATGAAAGTTTAGGAGACCAATGAAATAACACCAAGTGTCAATGCTTAATGGGCTTCCATGTGGGTCCCACTTGCTTACTGGGATGCCATGTGGCACACTGTGGGCCCCTCTTTTCCCTTGTCATGTCAAATTTTGAAGAGCTCTATCTTTCGCATACGAGCTCGATTTGACAAACCGTTCACACCACCACGATCACGACGATGAGATACTTAACATGAACATGTTTCGAGCATAATCCATACACTTTGATTTTTGAGCCCTCTTTGTCATGTGTGTCTCTGTGGAGCCATCTGGATCAAATAAGTAGTGGGAGTTAAAGAATAATTTATATAATAAGATTAAACAATATTTGCAAGAATATTTCTTCAACTTGTGTAGGGCCAAATGATCATATAGATCAGAACTTCCAGAATTATTTGCACATTTGGATAACATAGATATGGATGTTCTTTATCTAGATGAGATTTGTTTGTATTCATGGATCTTTGTGATTTCATAACTAGACCCTTCGAAGAATTACATAGAGAAAATTTTTGTGGTTGTGCAAGTGATAAATATTTTTGACTCAGAGGTTGGTAAGTGGCATTCCATTCTTCTAGTAAGGTTTAACACAAAAAATCCTAAGACAATTAGAGTGGCCTCAGTAGCACCAACCATCACAGGTTTATATTTTTCTCTCTGTATGTTTTTTCATGTTTTTTTAGTTATTTTTTGTGTGTTTCTAATCAAAAGTATGCAAAGTGGGTACTCAATGAATGCATAATTTAATTATGTATTAAATGGGTTCTTGAACTTGGCATTTGAGTAAACCTATAAGGAGATAAGTTGAAAACACAACCAAAAAGGATACCTTTCTTTCTTTTGCTTTTAAAATTCATAACACTTATTTTATTTTATTTGGACGTGGTTCACGTAATATGGAGATTAGTGACCGCTACATCCACGGAAACATTGTTCAGGGAAAATCCACGCAAAGGGATCATTCCCCTTAGCTCATTAACAGGGCCTAACCCCGAGAGCGTAGAGGATAATTAACCTCATGACCTCTCAATAGAAAGGTGCTTTAATGACAATAACTCGACCAGTTGAGCTAACCCTCAGGGCTTCATAACTCTTATTTTATTATTTTCCTTAGGAGGCCCATTTTAGACCTCCAAATTCCCCTGTTAATTTAAAATGGTTTTCAAAATCATGCATATTGTATGGAGTGTTACTATCAATTGGTTCTTTTTTTATGTGGTTCATGGACCCTGGAGATCATTGACTGCTACATCCACACAATATTTGTACCAGGAAGATCCACCCAAATGGATCACTTCCTGTTATCTCAACCACATAACCTAGCCTTGAAAAGGGTAGAGAGAATTGAACTTGTGACCTCTTCATAACAAAGGTACTTTAATGACAGGGACTCGACTAATTGAGCTAACCCTCAAGACTGTTATGAATGTGTCCTTGACCAATCAATATTTGGGAATATTTTTCCTCAGCCTCATTACTCATAATTTTATTCCTAAATGAAGAATATAAAGGTTCTATTACATGATAAGCTAGTCCTGATTCACCTATATGTGGGCATTATCATTTGAATAGAAGGTATAAAAAAAATTAGTAGCCAAAAATTACTCAATATCTTTGGTAAGAGAGTTTGATAGATTGCATCATATTGATTATTGTCTTAGCCCTTAATGTGAAAATCCAGTGCAATTTTCCAAGGTATATCATTGGTCAATTCACATTCTAAACTTAAGGGGTTTCTATATTCTATTGGAAATTCTCCTTTCTCATTGATAGAGTACTGGTTAGAAATCAAGTATTCTCCATTATTTTTCCCCAATTCATGGGCTTCATTAGATGATGTAGGGTCTATGTTTTCTAATGCTAGCCCATCATTGACATCTACAATAGCCTCAAAAATTGATTTTTCCTTAAATATAAGTTTAAAATCCTCATTGAAACAACTACCCTCATATTGTGACTTGAAATCAAATTACATAGTATAAGAGACTTGAATGTTAACATGTGTGGTATCTATGGCTAGAGATATTTCCTTATAATTGGGGGTGGATGAATTCTCAAACTCTAATTTATAGAATTTAGAAATAATTTCTAGCGGATTGGACACCTGTGTGTTCACTAATGGTTTTATTATATGTTATTTTTCATACTAGTGCGTCTGAAATCATTAGTTTCATTGAGAAGAAAATAATGTTCTTCAAGTAATTTTGCCTCCACTAATGGTAGTTGCAATGGGTTAATCTCAAAAACCATTTAAGGTAATATATTTGGGGGAGGACGCTTGGGAAATTATAAATTATCCTTGTAATATAAAGGTACTTCAATTTCGTCAAGGATACAAAAAAATTAAGAGAATTAGTAAGGGACTCCTTCGTTACATGTTTTGTCACTTTCAAAGAACCTAAAATAAATTTAAATAACCCTTTAAAATAAAATAATTGAAGATTCTATTAGGTCCATATAATACTATTGTGTCCCCCTTATTGTTATTATTAGTGTAGCCCCCTATTGTTATTGGTGTGCCCATGTATCTCCCATGTTTTTATTTTTGTGCCCCATAGAAGCCCACTATTGTTATTGTTGTATCCTTACATTATTATTGTTATGTAGACTCTGATTATATTGTGACCCCTCAAACTCCTATATATACCAAGGAGGTCTTATCATTTGTATCATCCAATAATTTTTTATTTATGTAATGTAAAGGAGGTTTCCCCCTCGAAGACCATAAATTTTTAAGTCGTTGATATATGTTTTCTTTTGCTTTGTCAGTTGGTTGCATAACATTTGGTATCAAAGCTTTGGATTTTAGGGTTTCCCTATTGCAAAAAGGCCATCTTGGAATTTTTACTATAGATTTTTTTCTACAAAGGTTCGAAAGTTGAAATTGCGACCACATGGAGATGAAATCTTGGTGAACTTCTTGTAAAAAATTTAGATCTTGGTTCACTACAAATTCTGAGATATGGTCCAAAGAAGTTAGGGTTTGTAGGTTTAACCCTGTACAGAAATTACCTGCATATGAATTCTAAAACATAAAAAATAAACAGTGCGAGAGCAGAACACATAAAACACATATACACAAAGATTTTCCCCTGGATCCCAAAACCGGGACTACCAGCTTGATTTTCATTATGTTCCTTTCAATGTTATAATACATATTTATACATGCTGAAGCATCTAATACCATGGACCGAAAACCATCGCGTCCAAAAACATGTGCGAAAATCATGCACAAAACCATAGGTGGGTCCGCCCAACCTAACATAGGGTCCAAAATCAAAATTTTCCGGGGTGCTACCCTAGACCCCATAAAGTGGGGTTACGGGTACCCCTCAAATTCCTTGTTAACTACGTGGAAAGAATATAACACAACCCAACAGTCTCCCACTTGTTGTTTTCTTTCCACGGGGGGCCACAGGAGAGCTTAGTCATTTTTCCAGCCCTGAAATGCCCATTGTTTCTCTACACCAGGAGAACTTCTCAAAGCTCACAGATTTTTTCAATGCATTTGAAGTATTCTTCAAAGTGTCCACCTTTACCAGAAACACCTTTTTGTCTTCTATCATATCCCTCACAAAGTGATACTGAACATCAATGTGCTTTGTATTTGAATGATATGCAGGGTTCTTTGCCAAGAAAATTACACTTTGGCTGTCACAGTCTATCCTTATAGCTTCCTGTACTAACCCCATACTTGAACACAATCTCTGCAACCAAACTGCTTCCTTGCTTGCTTGAGTGGCTGCCATGTATTTTGCCTCTGTAGTTGATAGTGCCACTATAGATTGTTTCTTACTCATCCAACTGACTGCACCTCCAAATATGTTAAACACATACCCACTTGTAGATCTTCTCTGATCCAGATCTCCAGCCCAGTCTGCATCAACAAAGCCAAAAATATCCAACACTTTGTCCAATCATGGTCTTCCTTGGTAGCACAAACCATAATCACTAGTGCCACGCAAATAACTAAAAACCCGCTTCACTGTTGTCCAATGCTCCTTTCCTAGTTTTGACATAAACCTGCTCAATACTCCCATTGCATGTGCAATGTCTGGTCTAATATAGACCATTTCATACATCGGGCTACTGATTGCACTTGCATATGGAACACGGGACATGTCCTCTTCCTCTTCTTGTGTCTTAGGACATTGTTCAGCAGATAAACTCACACCTACAGGAATTGGAACCTTCACCAGTTTACTATCCTGCATATTAAACGTCTGTAGTATTGTATCGAGATACTTCCTCTGGTTTAACCATAGCTTCCTCTTTGCCCGATCTCTTTTAATTTCCATGCCCAAAATATAGTTTGCAACACCAAGATATTTCATGTCAAATTTGGAGGACAATTGGGTCTTCAAATCCTGGATAATTTCTTTGTCATTTCCAGCCAGCAACATATCATCCACATACAAGACCAGATAAATAACATGGTCACCAATTAATTTAAAATACACACAGTGATCTTCTTTGCTTCTGGTGAAGCCAAGTCCCTGTATAAATGTATCAATTTTTTGATACCACATCCTTGGTGACTGTTTTAACCCATACGGAGACTTCTTTAACTTGCATACTAGTTCTTTCTTACCCTTCACTGCAAAGCCTTTAGGTTGCTTCATGTAGATTTCCTCTTCTAGATCCCCATGAAGAAATGTTGTCTTCACATCCATTTTTTCTACCTCAAAATCAAAAGCAGCAGCAACAGATAAAAGTAATCTAATAGAAGTTACCTTGGCAACAGGAGAAAAAATATCACCAAAATCCATTCTTGGCACCTGGGAATAACCTTTTGCTACCAACCGAGCTTTGTATTTCTCCACTTCTCCTTCTGCATTTGTCTTCTTTTTGAACACCCATTTGATGCTAATGGGTTTCCTTCCAGCCGGTAACTCCACCAGATCCCAAGCCTCATTTTTGTGCAAAGATTCCATTTCATCAACCATGACCTCTTTCCATAGTTTTCCATCCTCTGAATCCACTGCTTCCTTCATAGTTCTAGGATCATCATCAGTAACATACAAAGAAAAATTTGAACAAAAAGCAGATGGACTATAACTTTCTGGCTACCTTATTTCTCGAACTAATCTTCTCACAGCGAGAGTTTGTGGCTCTTCATCTTCTGATTCCTCCTTTGTTGTAGAGTCTGATTCTTCCTCCTTTAGCTCAAACTCTATCTTCTCAGGTTCCTTTGGTTGGACTTCATGTTTAATAACATCTTTCACCTCTCTGAACACCACATCTCGACTGTACACAACCTTCCTTGTTATTGGGTTCCAAAGCTTATAACCCTTTAAACCATCCTTATACCCAATAAAGATGCACTTTTCAGATTTACTATCCAACTTGGTTCGTTTCTCCTTTGGAACATGTACATATGTGTCACATCCAAATACCCTCAGATGTGAAAGAGAGGGTTTCTTACCAGTCCATACCTCTTGAGGAGTCTTATCCTCCAACATTGATGAAGGTGACTTTTTGACCAGGTAACAAGCAGTATCCACCGCCTCTGCCCAGAATTCCTGTCCTAACCCGGCACCATTGAGCATGCTTCTTTCCCTTTCCATCAATGTCTTATTCATTCTTTCTACAACTCCATTTTGCTGAGGTGTATATGGAGTAGTTTTCTATCGTGCTATACCACACTTCTTACATAATTCTTAAAATTCCTTTCTACAAAACTCTCCACCATTATCTGTCCTTAGCACCTTAATCTTCTTCTCTGCCTGAGTTTCCACGAGAGCCTTAAATTTTTTAAACCTGTCAAAGGCTTCAAATTTCTTCTTAAGGAAATATATCCATGTATTCCTTGAGAAGTCATCTATAAATGATACATAGTAAATAGACTTACCTAGTGATGGAACCTTCACAAGTCCAAACACATCACTGTGCACAAGTTCTAATATTTGTTTCACCCTCTTACTACCAGAGGGGAAACTCACCCGATTCTACTTCCCATATACACAATTTTCACAAAAATCAAAATCCAAAGAGCTATTACTCATACCTTCTACCATACCTTTACCATGAAGTATTTGAAGGTCCTTCTCTCCAATATGTCCAAGCCTTTGATCCCATAGCATGGTCCTCTCTCCAGAGATGACTAGATTTTCTGCTCCACCTTCAGGAACCATAGAACTGTTGCACCCATCAACAACAGTGCTACCTTGCAGCTTGTATAGAGTTCCATTCTGAACTCCCCGCATCAATACCAGTTCTTCCCGAACCATCTTGCAGGTATCCTTCTTGAACACTGTTTTTACACCTGCATCATCCATCTTGCTTACAGAAATCAGATTTCTGGCCAATGTAGGAATATGTAGAACACCCAGAACTTCAACTTTACTTTTCCGCGACCAATGATTCTAGCCTTCCTATCATCCCCCAAGAAGAAATCACCACCATCATATTTCTCATACTCGCAGAACCATTCTCTATGGGGAGTGAAGTGAAAGGATGCACCTGAGTCAATCAACCAGGCCTCATAATCTACATGTGTACTTGAGGAAGCCAAGTACACATCCCCACCTTCATCTGAGGTGGTTTTTGCCTCTGTAGAAGGAGCATCATCAAATCCCTTCCCTTTATCAGGAGCTTTAGATTTACAGTCCCTTTTGAAGTGCCCTTCCTTTCCACATTTCCAGCACACCACCTTTACAGGTTTTCCTGGAGATTTAGATCTCCCTCTAGATTTAGATCTCCCACTCGATGACTTATTTTTGTTTCTATTCTGGGACTGTCCTTGTACAGACAAGGCATCACCATTCTGGCTCTCCATATTTTTCTGTCTCATCTCCTCCGTCAGCAAGGATGAGACTATTTCATCAAAATTCAAGGCAGTTGCATTGCTACCTATTGCAATAACTAGACTATCCCACAAATTTGGTAGAGAACACAACAAAATGATGCACTTATCTTCATCTGAAATTTTAATATCAACAGATGCTAACTGACTTACCATAGTATTAAACACATTCAGATGCTCTGTCACCGAGTCTCCATCTTTCATCCTCAAGTTATACAACTTTTTCCACAGGAACAGTTTATTCACCAGAGACTTAGATTGGTACAAAGTCCCTAACTTGTCCCACAAAGCCTTTGCCATAGCTTCCCCTAATACATTCAGCAATACTGAATCTAAGACACACAATCGTATTGTGCTCTTTGCCTTCTGATCCAACTTCTTCCATTCTTCATCGGACACTCCCATTGGTTTAGTACCTGGATCTACTGCAATCCACTGATCTTTATCCACCAACAAATCCTCCATCTTGAGTTTCCACAACTCAAAACTCTGACCATTAAATTTATTGATCTCTATCTTTCCACTGCTCGCCATCTTCTTTCACCACCAGAATCGATCTCGCAGATCTCCCACTGAACAGGGTCTACCACAGGCCCAAGAAAAACCCCTCGGCAACAAAGGCGTCCACTTGAAGCCAAAACTGCTATGATACCAAATGTAGGTTTAACCCCATACAGAAATTACCTGCATATGAATTCTAAAACACAGAAAATAAACAGTGCAAGAGCAGAACACATAAAACACATATACACAGAGATTTTCCCCTGGATCCCAAAACCGGGACTACCAGCTTGATTTTTCATTGTGTTCCTTTCAATGTTATAATATATATTTATACATGCCAAAGCATCCAATACCATGGACTGAAAACCATTGCACCCAATACCATGGACCGAAAACCATCGCGTCCAAAAACATGTACGAAAATCATGCACAAAACCATAGGTGGGTCCGCCCAACCTAACATAGGGTCCAAAATCAAAATTTTCCGAGGTGATGCCCCAGACCCCATAAATTGGGGTTACGGGTACCCCTCAAACCCCCTGTTAACTACGTGGAAAAATATAACACAACCCAACAGGGTTTTTGCATGCTCTAGAATTCAGTGTCAAATAGGTGACCTTGGGAAAATCATCATAACTTCCTCTATGAGCATCAGATTTGAATTTTGTAAAAACTGAATGAAATTGCATAGACTTTATTTTTTTTTGTATTATTTTCAAGGCCGAAGGTTGAAACAGTGACACGTGGTATTCCTTATAGGTTCACTCTACTAAACCAATCCATAATCAAATCATCGTGGGAGAATGAGCGTAACATTATCTTGATGAATCCAATTTTGGTCTTACTTATGTCGTTGGAAATGAGACTCATATGGCTACCACAAAATGGAATTTTAGACCTTGGAGATCCGAAATTATAGAGGTACAATAGTCTCAATATCGAGCTCCTAAAAAGAAAGAAAAAGGTGTATTTTTTTAAATTTTGCATAACTTTTGTTTGAAAAATCAATTTGAAGTGATTCAAAGGGCATAGTGAAGCAAATATATCATTGTTTGATTTCAAAATGCCTCTAAAAAATTAAAATTGACACACCTAGTCATCCATGTGGATCTAGAGACACTCAAAAATCAAACAGGGCTCAAGGAAGACTCAAAATTCAAAGTTTTCAGATTTCTTCGAAACCTAGACCAAAACATAGAGCTCATCATCTTGATTCCAACGGTGTGAACGACACATCAATCTGAGTTTGTATGAGAAAGTTATCGTAGTTTGAATATTGGACCAAACAATAAAAAAATTTAGAGTCAACCTATAGGACATGTGGCAATGTTAATAGTGTCATATGGCTAATGTGGACTAATGGGATTGTAACACGTGGCTTCTCAGTCAACAGGTACAGTTAGCAATGGTAGGACCCATTTCTGACATGGCGCTTACAAATCACTAATTGTGCACATGACATGGCATGGTGATTGGGAAGTTATGGGTCAATGGGAGCATGCCACATGGCCCAATCACATGGTGCCATTTGGCACCTCCAAATAGGCCAAGTTACCTAGAGATTCACATGAAAAATCAGTGAATCCATAGTACGTATTGTTTTGGATTTTTTGTTTGTATATAATTTTGGAATTTAATGCATGCATGGTCAATGTATGTTGTTAAATAATTATTATTACCAAAAATAATACATAGTTAATATAACCAAGTTTGGGATTTTTTGGGTTTGATCATAGAACCTCCAAATTGTTAGTGACTTAATATATCAGGGCTAGCATCTATGTCAACCATACATCTTGTTAACTTTTTCCCACCACAATTATTTAAGCCACTACCATGCATTCGACGAAGAGGAGGTGTGGATCCACGGAGGGGATAAACGGAGGTGTGGAAACCCAGAGGGGTCTGCCTTAGGCATTGAAATAAAGGTGGATTTTAGGAATATTCCTAGGTAATATTCTTTGTGGAGATTCTTTGAAGAATTTGCACAAAATTATGTGTGTGTGTGTGTGTTGCGTTGCCTAAGCTTTATGCACTCCCCTGGTTCAAAGGCCCCTCTCTCCCTTGTTGGTTCCTCACATGACCCATTTGGAGTAGGTTTCGGAGGGGATCTGCTCTTTTGATGTGCTCCCCCTAGATGAGTTTTCCTCTTCGTTTCCTATCCTCATCTGCTCCCTTGGTCCCCCTCGTGACCGTTATGTTGTGTCCAATTTTGTAAAAAAAATTGTTGATATCCCTGAGATTGTTCTTCCTCCCTCTCTGTCTCGTAGAGATGCTCTCTCTCTCTTTCTGAAAGGGGTCTGGTTGTGCAGTTTACTGGCCTCTGGCCCTGTCCAAAAATAGTGCAAAAATAGGTCGAGCGAAATTGGTCTCACTCAGCTCAAGGAAAAATATACATTATATTCTATTGTAGAGGCTTCTTCACGTTCTACTTTGAATCTAAAGAAAACAAAGATTTAATATTCAGAAATGGTCCCTATTTCATGCATACCGAAGGTCTTTATTTAAATATATGGACCCCGGATTTTGATCTAGGGCTTGATGTGCCAAATGCAGTTCTAGTTTGGTTTTGTCTTCCCCACCTCCCTCTTAATTGTTGGGGGGATGAATCCATGAAAGCAATAGGAAATGTTGTTGGAAAAGATATTGACCGAAGTACACCAAAATAAAATATGCACACCTATGCTAGAATCTGTGTGGAATTTGGTTTATGGAAAGGGCTTCCATAAGCAATGAAAATAAAGGTTGATCAATGGACTCACATACAATAGTTGGACTATGATCAGATTCCATTCAAATGCAAGGTATGTCATGAATATGGTCATTTCACAAATAGATGTTCAAAGAAAGAAGTAGAAGAATCAGTAGAATCGCAAGACCCTCAATGGGTTCTAGTTAAAAAGAATAAATCTGGGTCCAAGGTCTCTAAATCTTCTATGCCCTCCTCCTCTGCTCCTAGAGATTCCCCTCCTTCCTCTTCCCCTCCCATCTTCGATTCCAACCCTTTTGCATCTCTAGCTTCCCTTCCCAATCCTTCCCTTGTCAATCTGGATATTCCTCCTCTCCCAACTTCTCCTCCCCCTTCCCCCCTTGCTCCCTCCTCTCTTTCCCCCCTTCACCCTCAGATTGATCCCTCTAGCCCCCCATCGTGTCCTCTCCCTCCTCCCCTCAAAAGGATCCTTACCAGAAACCAATCAAAGGACTCTCTTATTCTCTCTGATAGCCACAAGAGGTCCGGAAGGAAGACCAATAAAGAATTAAGGGATGAAGCAGTAATAAAAGAAATGGCATTGGGAACCCAACAGCCAATGGAGACATATATCGGGAAAAATATTGGAAACAAGGAAAAAACATAGTAGACAGTCAGAGGGAAGGGTCCCTCAACCCAAAATCAAAGTAAATAATGAATATGGTCTCTTGGAATTGTAGGGGCCTCAGACACTCCTTGAAAATCAATGCAGCAAAATATCTTCTAAAATAAGAATGCTCGTACTTTTTTTTAATCCAAGAGACCAAATCCTCTAAACAATAAATGACTCAAATAACACAACAAAATAAAATACTATGAAGGAATATCAATAAAAGTAATAGGAGCTTCAGGTGGAATGTGCACAATGTGGAACAAGTCCACTTGGGATCTATCATCTCATCTCAAAGAAATTCACTAGATCAAATCTAATCTAAGAAATAAAAACACGGGAAATCAAATCTACCTCTACAACATCTACTCCCCCTATCACTGCCGAGATAAGGAGCATTATTAGTGCTCCTTGACTGAGAGTCTAAATCTGTAATCAAACAATAATATAATATTAGGAGGTGATCTAAATATAATCCTAAATGCTGATGAAAAGCAGGGTGGTAGCTTCTAAGCTGATCCCTTCATGGATATCCTTGAAAACATCATAGATAAGAAAAATCTAATGGATACAGTGCCAAAAAATGGGAAATTCACTTGGAGTAACAAAATGTTAGGAATAGAAAACATAAAAGAGCGACTAGACATAATTCTTATTTAGGACGGTTTAATATCAAAATGCAGTGCAACAACTTCAAAATTTATCCCTTTAGTATCTTTAGACCACAAGCCTATAGCTATCAAATTAGGGGATAGTGAAAATATGGGGCCCCTCCCATTCAGATATAATCCTCTATGGGCCACCCATGAAGAAGCAAGATTGGTGATCACAACAACATGGAAACAAATCATAAATGGTTCGCCAAGCTTTTTTTGTTAGGAAAAGCTAAAATTTTTCAAAAAGAGCTTAAAAATCTTGGCAATAACAAACTACAAAGAACCCCAACAAAAGAAAATCGAGTTGCAGAGAGAGTTGGAACAAGTGCAAAAAAAATTAGAGGAAGGAGAGGAAACAAAAGAAAAGCAGTTGAAAGAGAAAGAACTTCATTGGGAAATATATAAAAACAACAAGAAAGAAGAAGAGTCATGGAGGCTAAAATCAAGAAATCTATGGATTCAAGTTGGTGACCAAAACACCTCTTTTTTTCATAATACCACAAAAATGAGGAAAATAATAAACCATATAGATACAATAAAAGGAGAAGGAGAGTTATAAATCAAGGGACAAGAGGAATTGAAAAAAGAAGCTCATCAACATTATAAAAATTTGCTAACAGCTGATCCAGTCAATCCAAATTATGATGAATTTACATGTAATATCCCCCAAAAATTTCTGAAGTGGCAAATTCAGAAATTTTAAAAGAAGTGGATGAAGAAGAAATACAGTCAGCAATATGGAATCTCCATCCAGAAAAAGCTCCGAGCCCTGATGGATTTTCCATTTCTTTTTATCGCTCCTTTTGGATGATTATAAAAAAGGACCTCCTTAAGATGATCAGGTGGGTTTTTAGAAAAAAAAAAAATAGGTGGATTCACTAACTCCACCTACCTGGCGCTTATTCCCAAAGAATTGAAGCCCTCTTCCTTTCACCGATTTCGACCCATATCTCTCTGCAACTCCTCATACAAAATAATATCTAAGATATTGGCCAATCGAATAAAACCTCTTCTATCTATCTTGATCTCTGATAATCAAGGAGGCTTCATTCCCAACAGGCAAATTGTCGACAATATAATGGTTGTGCAAGAAGCTATCCACTCAAGCCTAGCAAGAAAAGAACAAGGCTTTATAATGAAACTTGACATGGCCAATGCCTTTGATAGAGTCAATCTCTCATTTCTCTCAACTGTCTTTAATAAATTTGGCTTTGCTCTCGAATTCATAGATCTCATAAAAGCCTGCATAATAGGCCCTTGGATAGCCCCCCTTATAAATGGAAGGCCTAGTTTCTTTTTTCAAAGCTCAAGAGGCTTGAGACAAGGCTGCCCTCTCTCTCCTTTCCTATACATAATAATGGTTGAATCTCTCAGTAGGAACCTGGAACAAAGAAGGAGGAATGGCTCTATTACATGACTTTTCTTTAGCAAAGGTGTCAAGAGTATCAACCACTCTTTATTCGTTGATGACACCTTATTCTTAGGTGGTGCTACGTGCATTGTTGCAAGAAGGTTTAAAAGTATCTTGGATAAATTTTTGGAGGTATATGGTTGCCTCCTAAATAACTTGAAAAGCAATATATATGGCTGGAATGTCCCAGCAAGAACTCTTCAGTGCATATCCCAAATATTAGGAGTTCCCTTCCAAGCAAATTGGGACCATTTTAAGTACTTGGGACTGCCCATAACAAAAGAAATCATGAAGTCAGAAATATGGAATAATTATATAGAAAAGATGAAGAAGAAAATTCAACAATGGGGAATCCTTTGGCTTAACCTTGCAGGGAGGATAATGTTGATTAAATTAGTTTTAGTTGCTCTTCCTCTCTATCAATTTGTTGTTGTTCATGCACCAGTTGGAGTACACAAGAAAATTGAACTAATAATCAGGAACTTTTTATGGTAGGGGGTCAGAATGATACAAAAAAATTCATCTTGGTTAAATGGAGCCAAGTAGCCGCACCTTTTGAAAAAGGATGTACTTCCATTCATCTTCCTAGTTTAATGAATATTTCCCTAGGAGCTAAGATCATTTGGAGATTTATCAATGGAGATTCCACTTGGTGAAAGAAAGTTTTAGAGGCAAAATATCTTACCTACCCTCGCCAGCCATTTCTCACTCGGAAAATGATTATTAGGCCATGCTCTCAAATTAGGAAATTCATTAAAAACTCCCACCCTCTTATCAAAGAAAACACATCAAGAATCCCTGGGGGTGTTTAGAACAAAAATATTTGGAGTGATAGTATAATGGGAAATCCTCCTCTTTCAAACCTACATGGTATTCAGGAACTCAAAAATTGGATGGTCAACAAAGGCATATGCTCTTTGGAACAAATATCAAATTGGAACCAGAATGATAATTCTTGGGATAACTGGCTTCCTCCATCTTTCTCCCTAAACCTCAAACCTCAATGGGATATCCTCTTATCTCATCTCAAAGGAGCAGCTCCAATTAGTTATGGCCAACAAGACTCCTTCAAATTGGAATCCAACAGGAGGGGAGTTCACAGTCAAATCAAGGTATTCGAAGCTTCAAGAGAGTCAAGATCATCATGATTGGTCCCTTTGGAAAGCAGTTTGGAAGATTGAAAGTCTTCCAAAAATAAAAATCTTCATTTGGACCATGTTAAAAGGGAAAATTATAACCTAAAGAAAAAATGCATTCTTGATCCCTCTCATTGTCCTCTATGCAAAGAAGAAGAAGAAACAATCCAACACATATTTTTAGGTTGCAGATTTGCTAAAGAATGTTGGACATTGTTGATTGGACCGATTGAAGAAACTATCAACACCAATCTCACCATCATTGAATTCTACTTAAATTGGAAAGACAAGTACCCATATTCCTTAAAAAACAAAAACATGATTAAAATATTCTGGAATAGTCTTCCCTCTTTTTTATGTTGGAAAATTTGGCTTGCAAGGAACAACCAAAATTTTCAAAATATCAAGCAGAAATTAAGGAAGGTTATTGCTAAAACTTGTGGACTAGAAGTAGAATTCATTTTTGCAAAAGGAGTGAAAAATCTAGATTTCAATCTCCTCCAACACGAAGAAAAAATATGGATGAGTTTAGTTCCAGATAGGGCTCAGAACTTCAAAAGTCTTCAAAGAATAGCACCAAGTAAACAAAAAAATTGGAAAATTTGCCTTAAAAAAAAAGAATTTATGATGTGGCTAAGTACACTAAAGTGGCCATGTTTATTCTTCGATGGGACCTCAAAATCAAACCTAGGGCGAGCAGGTGCTAGTCACAGATCAAGAAAAGAAAAAAGTGATTGTTTTTTAATGGGGTTTTGGATCAAATTCCAGCAAGAAAGTTGAAGAATATGAATTTCTTTTCGGATCTCAAATCCTTAAAAGGAAAATTATCTGAATCCTATCATTTTTGGAGATTCTTCAATTCTAATCCAACTAATGGTTAAGAAAGAAAGGCCGAAAAATGTTGGCCTTGGGCAAATAACAACCAGAATTCAACATCATCTGGAAAATCTGGGTAATGTAACCTTCTACCATATTTTGAGAGAAAATAATAAGGATGTTGATAGACATGCCAACAATGCAGTTTGTCTTCCCGGGGGAGTTTTAAAAATAAAAAATGAAGTCTCAAATCAATCCATCCCCTAATTCCCCTCATCCTTATCCTTTTTTGACCTACCACCTCGTGCTTTGGATAATCATCCTCAAAATCTTGCTCTATCCTACCCCTGTCAGCAATATTATCCCAAAGCAATTTGCCTCTGTTCCAATATCCTTCTCGAGTTGCTCCTCTTTTGACTCCTTTCCTCCTCGTGTTCCTCCCTACTTTGAATCTCAGATCATGCATTTGACTCCTCCCTATATTTCTCCATGCCCCTTCTCTTCTCCCTTGCACCGCATCCCCTCCTCTTTTGTCAATTGATGTTCCAGCTCCTCCTTTTATTCCCTCAGCACGGTGCCTTCCCATTCTCAGCATCCTCCTATCGTGCAGGAAGTGTTTACCCCTTTCGGCGCAACACCCTTCTCCTCCAGTAGACATCTAACATTCCTCCAAATGGATCCGATGGAAAATTCTTCTAAGAGTCAGCCTTGCACCCACTGCAAAGCACACAAGGTAGTGATGGAGCATATTAAATCAATGTTGGAGTAGTTGTGTAGTCAAACAAGATTGAAACACGCTCTCATTTTCCATAAACTCAGAAAGCATAGGGAGGAGCTTGAAAAACTCAACAACATATGTGCACACTTACAGTATATTGTCAATTTCCTGAGAGGTCATAGAAAAGAAGCCAGGGGAAAGTTCCAATACTCTAGATTGAAGCAGCAGGAACCAACAAAAGAGGGAAAAAAATTCAACCAATATTAAAAGGAATTATGAATCTAGTGCATCAACATCATTTTTGTACACAGACATATGAAATCTCAGATCTAGTTATCTTCTGATATATATCTTTTGCTATGAAATGTAAATGTAAAATACTGCTCCAACAGTATGTCAAGATCTTCAAGCTTGGCATTATAGGCAAATTAGGAATTTATGAAGTAAACTTAGCAGCTGGAAAAAATGATATAAGGATTTTGTTCTCATATCCTTCCTTGATCTCTTCAACAATTTTGTAATTGGAAGCGCAACTTCCCTTTTTATTTTGGAATGAAAATCAAAATACCTGACTTTGTTTATATATATATATATATCAAAATGAAGCCCAACAAAGGAAAATGGTGAATTAGTTAGAGTGGAATGTTGGAAGATGTACGTGAAGGAGGGAGGGGTCCATGTGGAGGGTGGGCCCCTCTCCACTATGGTTTGTAACTTGCATTATATACAAGGCCTCATATTAAATATGTGCATGCCCCCTCTATGTTTTAATATGAGTAATGCCCTTTGAGCCCCTCCCACTTGACATCATCTTGGGTCTAATCAACATTGGGTGGTATTAAAAAAAAAACTAAATTGCAAAGCCTTCGCGGTGAACGAACCGAGATGATGTCATAATTTTTTTTTTTTTTTTATGTTTACAATAAAGTTTTTAATATCTATTTTTTATTATATGGTTTTAATGTATACAAAGAGCTCGGTTGTGGTGGTTCTGTTAGGTTCCTATACCAATAGGTGTCATTTCTCATGATTGACTATGGAAGTGCCAAATATGATCATCCTTTCCATGCAGCAAAGGTTCCATACTTTGTAAACAAATAAAGAAAATTAAAAAATGTAAAGAGGGTATGCCCTAAAAGAAAAATCAAAGGGCAAGAAGAATGAATTGGTCAACAAAAGATAAAGAAAATGAACCCCAAAGGAAGACCGGGAAAGTGGCCAGTCAAAATGCCACTACTGTCCTATTTGTGAAAAACAAGTTCACAATGTGCAAACACTGTTTCTTATCACACTTGATGGATGGCCCAACAGCTCAATCTGGGCCAGTCCATATTTAAATTTCTTGTTGTAGAATAGAGAATGAAGGTCTGTCCAAACAGTTCAAGCTTGGCAGATCACTAGATAGATAGAGAAATAAAGGGTCCAACTGCTTAATCTGAGCCCTTGGAAGAAATAAGGATAGATTTAGATAGGATGGCAGCCAAAAAAAAAGAGGAAAATCAGGGTTTGCTAGTTCAGGTGCACCCAATCAAAATGAAGAAAAAATGTTAGGAATTGTAGAATGGGTAAGTAGATTGAAGTTGCAAAAACAGGTCTATCACCAGCGTCATCTTTTTGAATATGATCTATTTCATGGATATCTCAAGTGCCATGGTAAAGGTGTGATGACAGATTAGATGTTGCATGTCTAACTCCCCCTCTCTCCCCTCACAATAATCATTCACTAACATCCCTCAAAGAGATTTGGATCTGCTCAAACTCTTAACTTCACTCCATTTCCATAAAAACTTAAGTGAAACTTCAGGTTTAATTAAAGGCTCAAGGCCACATTTCTTGTGTAAAGTTTTATTTCTCCCCACACCCCCAAGTCTAGGTGATTCAATTTCATGCACCTAGCACTTCCCCTCATATTCATATTAACATGTTAACTCTATTATATAGCTCCCACTTATATTTCCCCTCTCCTATTATACATAAAAAATACATAAAAAAACCCAAAAACATTATAAATATCCCGCCCTGGCCTAATATGGCTATGTTTTAATTTTCTCGGGAGTCATTGGTCCACCTAGGGCCAATAACAACCCACCACGTGTTCCGCTGGGATTTGTTTGACCTTTGGTTAAACAAATAACCATAGTCGCCACGCAATAACACTGGGATCTAATTAACATTCAGTTAATTAAATAACCATATCCGCATACCCTGATAACCAAGGTTTTTTAACCCCCGCTATGCATTTAAAAAATTAAAAGGTTGGTGGGCTCCCGCACCATAATCGCCTGCCACCTTGCTTTCCCGTCAACCATTGGATCGCGCCCTCCAGATCCAATGGCTCACGTCGATATCAGAGCCGCTCCCACGTCTGTTCGTTAGCTCCCGATGGAAAGCAGTTTTCCCGCCATACCCTAGGATGCATGTCACTCTTATATTGCATCGGGCCCGTTCTGACGCAAACCGTCCCCGTACAAAAAGCGGTCCGATGGAAACCACAAACCACCTCCTGTTCCCACTGCTCACGTCATTCACCACGTCTGCACCCACGCCAGCGCCCTCGTTACTGTTTCGTCCGCCGTGTCTGCCATGTCATCCGTTCATGTCAGCGACCACGTCATCCGCCACGTCACATTTCGTACCCCGCTACACGAAAAATTTGCGTCATGCTGATGTCATCACAAAAAGCGCCAAAAAGCCCAAAAAAACCCAAAAATTTGTTAAAAAGTCACGAAAGTGATAGTTTGTTTATTTCTTTGTGTTCATTTACGACGACTGTGCATGCAAAACACGACCAATTCACCACCCTAGCTCCAGTCCACCACCTTGAGGAGTTCAGTCCACAAACTCGGCCCCTCACCTTGCTCCTCAACCCGCATTTAGCACCTGGCACCCATAGAACAGGTATTTACCAAAAAACTCACTGATAAGCCCTATTCTTTCGATTGTCTCTACTAAAATCGCCCGAATAGTTAGAATTCCAGTTGAATTACGCTGTGGTCTGTGCATCTTTATATTGCAAATCACTCTGTTTGCCCATTTTTCAAAGAAGTCTTGTGAATTCTTCTCCTCTGCAAATTAACCATTAAAATGGAAACTCAAACCCATTTCCGCTTGTAAATCACCGAAATAACCCAAATACTGAGCGAATTCTGCCCAAAGACACCTGTAAAAGGAGCGCCCTTTCCCCTGCTTTTTTCCAGCTTTCCAATCAAATTCTGCAAACTCTATTTTTACTGTGAATTTCACCCAAAGCAACAATTTCTATAAACATAACTCAGTCTGTGATTTCCTAAGGAAAACCAAAGCCAGTGTTCTATTGTCTGTTGCTCCAAAAGCTCTAACTTCAAGTTAAAATGTCACTTAACAAACTGAAAATGGAGGCTCCAGTGGCCCTGAATATCACACCCTTGAATGCACCACATAGGGAGTTGGAGTGGCTACCTCTTGCTAATAGAGATTTCCAGATTGATGACATGGAGGGTGATAAACCTCACCTTCAGGCTTTTTTTGAAATAAGGAATAGCTACAAGAATAAAGCTGACATATTTAGAATCTGGGAGTCTAATATGCCTATATACTACCTGTCTTCAGTGAATGTCTTCCCTGACCTCATCCATCAATGTTGTACTAATTATGAGCCTTCTCAAAGGGCAGTGATGGACCCTTCTGGAAATGTCTTCTTTCATATTACCCCTCAGTCTATAAATGAGATGTTGCACTTCAAGCCAACTCAGCCTTTGGTCCCTCTCTCCATGAAACATTTACTAGATCAAGCCTCCAAGTTGTCCTCTGCAGAAGTTGACCAAATTGCCAAGATGTTCATTCCACCATATTGCTACTCCAGATACACACTTCCCTATCACCATGCCTGGTTTGATGAGCCTGGAAAAATGGTCATAGACATGATTTCCTACATCCTGGGATTCAGAACAAGTGAAATTGTGGATGGGACTGTCTTAGCTTTGATGTCCATGTTTGCTCCAGGACAGCCCCCTGCTGTCAAGTATGATTATGCTACCTTCATAGCTAAAAAAATTCACGAGAAATTCATGAATTTAGACAGAGAGAGAGTGTTCAGGTACACTTCATATATATATCATTTTCTACTGTACTATCAACCTGATAGTTTCCCAGTTTCCCTCAAAAAATTGGATGCTAAGGGGGAGCGAAGGTTTGTAATATTTTGGTCCTCAGTGTTCCATCAAGTTCATAGCTCCCCATATAAATATTGTGAGTTTATTGACCTTTTCATATATCCAGCCACTTGTTTGTTGTCAACAACTCCTCCTGCCAGGCTTTCTGCTGAAGTGCAGAAAATCCTACATCTCTCAAAGGAATACAGTATTGGTGACTGGTATTTTTACCAAAACCACACAGTGATCAGGATTTATGGCTGTGAATTAGCCCCCTATAGACTGCCAAAATATGTCCCTATGAGACTCTTTGCCCTGGAATACTACCAGCAATTCAATAGTTCAGATTTGACCCATTTCTATGGTGCTAGGAAAAAAGCACAGCTCAAGATAAGGCATCAATTGGGCCCTTTTATCTTCAATAAAAGGGAAGAAGCATGGAAGGAAGCTGACAATATTCTGAGAGAGAAACTTAAGTTGAAACAAAGTTTTCATTGGTCACCATATGACCCTGAACATTTCATAATTTTTAGGAGAGTAAAAAACAAGCTTACAGGATATGTGCACCACAAAATCCCTGAGATTGAACAATATGCTAATCAATAGGAATGGATAGAAGGCACACTAGTTGAGGAACTTACTGAAGAGGAGAGATTAGAAAAAGAAATGAAAGAGTTTGAAAAAACACTTGACCTGGACTCTTTTGGACAGGTGCCTTTCACATTGCCTCAACACCTTGGAGCGGGCACATCATCTGCCACAACTTCACAACAGCCTGCCCAAGAGAGTACTCCTTCTGCAGGGACATCCAAAGGCAAGGAAGTGCAGCATTCAGAGTAGCAGGAGACAATGGCAGACCGGCCAGATACAGCAAAAGAGCAAAGTCAAGGGCAAGCCCCTTCAACACAAGCAAAGGTAACTGAAATCCCTGTGTTACAAACTCCTCTCAATGAGGAAAGAGCCAAGAAAAGGGACAGGCAGGAAGAGACACCCACAGGGGCATCCACAGAATAGCAAGGGGAGAAGAGGAAAAGGTTAAACCCTTACTCTGAGGAAGAATTGATAGAGGAGACAGCAGGCAACTTAAGGGGTGAGGAAACAACCGAACAGCGGATTCCCCCAAGTATGGAAACATCAACTAGCTCCTTTCAGCAAGAGCAAGAGAGGCAACATGGTGTGGAGGTTACATCCACCAGGAAACAGAGCAAGCAAGGCTCTGGCATCAAGAATGAAATCAAGGCCAGAAATGAGCCAGTAAGGTTCCAGCTCTATAATAAAATGCTAAGAATGGCTCCCACCAATCAACAAAGGCTAATGGCAGCCTATGATATCCAAGAAGGGAAAATGACCCTTAGTCACTTCAGGCCTACAATACAACAGCGCCAGTCAGCTATTGATTATACCAGAACCAATCTGGAAGTCCTTTCTAAAGACATCCACCCAATGGACCAGATTGAACTACATAAGAAAACCGGAGAAATGGTGTACTCCACCTTGGAAAATAAAGCAATACTGGCCCACAAATTGCAAAATTCACTTCATAATACTTCTGCCCAATTGGAATTGGAGAAAGCCTCCTCATTAGCCAAGGAAAATAGAATTAAATATTTGGAGGAGATTATCATGGAACTGGGACATGATCCCAAGGATCCCAAGGGCATACAGGCCTTGATAAAAAAGAAAGAGGAAGACATAGCAGCCCTCAGAAAACAACTCAGGCTGCAAATTACAATACACCCTCAGACCACAGAAGTTTCACAACAGAAAGAAGAGGAGGATGTGGTAAGTTTGCTACTGAAGATGAATGAAAGGCTAGCAGAAACAAAGAAAGCCTTGGAGGCAGCGCTGCATGGAAAACAGGGAGAGTTGGCCTCTCAGTCAGCTCAAACAGCTCCAATTCTTACAGTTGCTCCTCCTAAAGTCACCACAGCAATCCCTCCTACTAATCTGGCATCAACAGTAGGTACCTCAGCTTCAACAACAACTACAGCAGTAGCAGGACAAGATGCCAACCTGATCATGGAAGATATGATGAAAGAAATAAAGGCTTTGGAACTCCAAATGGCAGAATTAAAGGAAGCCAAAGAAAAACTAGCCAAGATTGAGGTAAATTATGACAAATCAAAAATGACTGTGGCTGAGAAGACAAGAGAAGTAAAGGCCCTGGAAAATAAGATAAAAGCCTTGGAGAAGGACCTTACTCTCCACAAAACTCTAGTAGAAATCAAAACAATTTTGTGGACTAAAATTGACCAATCCATCACTGATCAATGGACATCAATCCAGACTATTCATGACCAGATTGAATTGATAGGGATAGCTCAATTTGAGACTCAAAAGGCCAGAGCATTATTGGTAAACAAGCCCGAACAGGCCAACCAGCTGATCCATTTTTTGAATACTCATACTAGAGAACAGTTAGCAGCTCTAGATATCAGGAACAGAACAGACACAATTTTGTTAGTAAAAAAGGTGCTAACCATGAGGAATTTTGTGTAGACTTTAGAAAGAAAGTGCTAAGAAATGCAAACAGAAATAAATACCTTCAGACAAAAGTTTGCAGTATTGCAGAGCAAGGGGTTACCCAGCTTATTGATCAGCAATGGAAGACTGTTGACACATGAACAGTATGCTCGCAGGGTAAATACCTATGTTACCAATCAAATCACAGCATCATCAAGCAGCTCAGAAGAGATAGTACCTCCCTCTGGATAGAGCTTATATGACAAATTAGAAAATTTGTTCTATATTGAACATGAGATAAATCATCTTTTTGAAGTCCAACCCAATTACTACACATATACTGAAGCTAATGAAACATTAATTAAACTACAAAGACACCAGTTGCCAACAGATCAATGGTGGGAGGGCATGCTTGAGGTTTTACCAAGGTAATTTTCATTCTCTCCTTTGATCAGCTACACATTAGCAAATTCAAATACAAGAGCCACCTATCAGAAAATCAAATTGACAAAGGAGGGAATTCACACTAAAAAGCGTTAAGGCAAACTCAGGCACAAGTGGCAAGTGACAGCACATCAGGAATGCAAATCAAAGAAGCAGCTATCAGTCGACTAGTTGAGCTGAAAAGTCAACAATATCGGAACACCTAAGGCGGCCAGTGCAACATAGTTACTCCTTCATTCGTTCTGCGCGGTTCTCCATATCAGTTATGGCCTTTTCCAAAGTAGATGGATGAATTTATTACTTGATATTTTTTCCTACGGGATATTTTGTAAACTCTTTTATAAATACCTCCTCAAGATATGTATTATTGTTGGCTGGTGAATATCATTCTGGACCTGCGTTGTATGTTTTGAGAACTCTTATGAACTAAAGATTGCTGGAATGCTTTGCTGGTTAGGAATCAATGGGAGAAGGATATATTGCAGAATTCTCGTGTTAATACATGGATCAATAAGTCTTCTTTACTCTTGTGTTATTGTATTTGTGTTTTATTTACCATCTAAATATCATGCTCTAAGTTACAAGAAAAAAGGATAACCCAGAATTTACTTCGTTGTACTCTGTGTTCAATTCCTGTAATTTTTTATGTTTTCTACAGGACTAGCATAGGCAAGAATTCTTGACTGCTCTTGTCTCCCTGGTTCTTTCACTCTAAATATCATCAAGGAATTCTTAACTGCTCCCTGATAATGTTATACAATTTTCCTCTATTAGCATAATGAAAGATTCTTGATTGCCTTTCATTCCCTGACTTCATTTCATCTTATTCCAGCTTGAAAATTGTTCCGTGTTTAATTATCTTGCTCTATAGTTTTCCTATTGCCAAAGAAACCATACCCAGAGGTTTATTTCCATTAGACTCCATCAACCCAATGGTCTGAACTTCTCTCAAATTACAGCCCTGCTCTACTGAATTTCATCTTCCAAACACCAAACAAAACTTGTGCTTCATAACTAGCCTAACATATAACAAAACAAATCTAGATCATAAAGAGAGAGCCCTCTCTGGTTGCAGATTGGCTAGAATCTGCAGCTAAAAGACTGGTTAGTGGTTACCTCGATCGTATTCCCTTCTGGATGCAGGGAACAACCTGAGTGATAACAGGTTCTTCAATAAATATTGAATTATTAATAATATATTGAATTAATATAAATTATTTAAATATTTAAAAACAATATTTACTAATAAATCAAGTTGATTGACGTAATTAAATAAAAATTATTAATTAAATGATTGTATTTACATATTTAAATTTATAAAATAAAATTAAAATACATTTTTTTCATATTTTAAGGCCGGGGGTAAAATTTGACTAAAGATATTTTCCAAACTGTAAGTCAGAAAGACGCAAAAATGAATTGTTTGAAATTTGGAGATAAAACTCACGCAGTGGAGCAACTAAAATCCAAATCCAATAAAAACAAGAATTCCAAAAAATTAAAGCATTAAACAAGTGATTTGACCAAAATTTACATGGAGGGTCCCCATAATAAATTTGAAAAACTATGGGGGTGTTGTGGCCACAACAATTGGTGACATGCGATAACAAAGCAATTATCTTTGGTTAAGATAATAGGACTAAATTTACTAAAACAACAAAAACAAAAAATCTCTCATATTGCACCATTTCAAAGGGTCCCACATAAGATTAATCAAGGTAGATAAACCCAGAAAAATGAAAGTACTTGAATGCGCAATATAAAATAATGAATACAAATGTAAGGAATAGTTATTAATTTTAAACTTTCTCTCTGCTATTGGATAGTAAAGATAGCTATGAGGATTATAAAGATTAGTATGCATATATTAGAAATGAAATTACCTATTTTCCTTGATATCTCTTTGTTTCCAGTAGGCCTGTTGAGTATCCTAACAAAGTTATCTTCATACCATGCATGCATTGAACCATGGACGGTGAGCCTATTTAGTACCCCAACAGGTTTGCATACAATTCCCACACATAAGTCTTTTCAACTCTCTTATGTCACCATTTTGATTGGCATGTTGGGAGAATTACTTTTAACAATTGGGTGAAGAGAGTGGAGTGGTATTAGAGGCTTTCTAGTTAAATAATTAGATGTGTTAGAAGTTAAGTTTGACCTCACTAGTCTTCTCTTCATGTACCAATGTATAGGTTTTTAAATGTGGAGTATGGGAGGGATTCAAAGACAAGACTAGAGATCATTTGTTCCTTTATAAAAGTGAAATTATACAATTTGAATCATATCTCAATGTTCCCCATGATCATGGCTAATGTATAAGAAAAGTGAAAACTTAACAAAAGTGATGTCTAGATAAATGAAATTCTATTAAATAAGTAGAGTAATTATTTCCCCATGTAGACCAACTAGTATTATGTAGAAAATATTCCCTCATATAGATTTTAGAAATATTGGAAAATCCAATTTTCCAAAGAAAGTATGAAATCAACACACTTCAAAAATTGAAAATGAAGAGAGAAAATGAAAACCCAAAAGAAAAGGTAAACGAAAAGCCATGTTTGAAATAAAACTCCAATAACACCACTTATGAAGATAAGTCTCAACAAAAGTGAACATAAGAAAATTATGTGTATTTTACTTCAACTAAGATCTTGTTAAGTTGTGTCTTGCAAAGTTGTAATTGATTGGGATTTTATTGAAAGAGAGGTTTTAAAACTAGGGGGCAACTATGGATAAAATGTGAAGTTGCATCAAATGTCTCTTGTTTAGGAGATATCTTGTTTCAAAAAAAGTCTCGAAGAATAAAGAATAATATACTTAAATGAAAACAAGGTAAAGTAAAGAGACTCCTTGATATCACTTGCTTGTCATTTAATCATCATCATGATTGTTTCTTTGAGCCATAAGGGTTGCAAAGTAAACTAAAGGATTTTTAAGCAATCTTTCCAGTAACATCAAATGTTCAATGTAGTCATTGAGGACTTGTTAAAATAGAGCTTAAATTAGAAAATATTAAAATAAAATTGAAATTAAATTAAAATGAAAAATAATAGAGGATGAAAATAAGCATATGAGATTTTCTTTGAAGGATTTCATTATGATTTACCTTAGAGATGCCAATTTCCTCCAAATTCATTTTTTAAGAAGAAACTTCCCTTTATGATTTAAATCAAATAGCAAAAAGAAGTTGCAACTCAATCAAAGTTCATATGCCTATAATCATTGAGTTTATTGAATCTAAACTAGAGAAAGCATTAAGCAAGAAAATAATAGCTCATGTTTAAGGAATCAGAAATAAGTAAAAATCATCAGAGACAAGAATGAAAACAGTGAAAATCTCCCAAAACTTACTTAACTTTGTATTACAACTGAGTTTATTCTCTTTGCCTCCTATAATTTTGTATCAGCCCTATAGTTTTCTTAAAATCTCATGGAATCAAACCAAATTCCTAACATGTGCATATTCTGGGTGTAATTACCAATTTTCCATGTTAATATGACAATTTCTCGGGCATGACAGATGATGCAATTTGATTTGAACAAGCAGTGCGTGGGTGGTCTTCGTGGACAATTACATCATCTTAAGAGCCAAATCCCAAAAAAATAAAGGATGCGCACTAAATGAAGAACTAGGATGAATAGATCTGGGACATGAATCAACATAAATGCCACATGGAGAGGCTGAGTCATCCCGAGAATGGGATCCCGAAAACAATAGCAGGAATGTGTATTGAGAAGATTACTAGGTTGAATGAGCTATGGGATGATATGGAAGTAAGGGAAAGATTTAATGCCCAATCATAAAATCAAAGGAAGGAGTGCATGTGGGGCCTACAAGAGGCTTGTGATGTTGAGTTATCTCGACGGTCCATCCTCAATTTTTTTGAATGAACAAGCGCAAGTAATCTCTGGGGAAGGAGGGTCGAGATGATGTGGAAATGAGATGGCTTAAAGAGTGTGAAAGGTGAGTTTAGATGAAAGCCACATGAATGTTGAGGAACCCAGATATTCCATAGTCTATGCTTATGTAACCCTAAAAGGTGATCACCAGGGGGATGGAAAGGAGAAGTTTATGAAAGCTACAGGGAAGAACCTCCGGCCTATGTGGCAGCATAAGGAAATGATAATAGGTGGGTTGGATGACTTGTAATAAATGCAAGGAAGATAGTGAAGGAAGGGGACATGCTTATCCAAATCATCCCAAAAGGACGAAATCTTAGAAGAACAAAGAGTGGGCTCCAACGAATAGTTGAGGTGACAAGGCTCTAGGATGGCGTGGAAAGTGAGAAATAAATGCCCAATGAAAACAAAGAAAGAGGGGCCCTTGTGCATATGACATGCAGACTAGATGATTGTTTCGGCGTTGATTTATCCTAGGGTTTATAAAAAGGGCACAACCAAAAGAGAAAATATGGATGAACAACGTGGTAAAAAGATTTGATTCAACATGGCCTCAGCAAATGTAAAATTTTAGAAAGTGTCGAGGTATGGCTATGGGCAAGAGTTATTTCTACAATTTCTACAAAAATCTTTGTGGTTTTCCTTTTCCTTCAAGAACCTTTCTTTGATTAAGCATTTAAAACTTTAGAATCTAAAGGCCCACAACATAACAAAACAATAAGGAGCCATGCATCTTGTTATAGTTTCATCAATAAAAGAAGCAAAATATGATCATGAATCATCTTGAAAATTTGTTAAGGAAATGAAATATAAAGCAAAGCACCTGCGCATCTTGTTTAAAATTCAAAATTATGATGAATGAATGTGTACTTATCTAAACATGTTCATGGGCAAATTTTTGGAATAGCTTTGAATCACCGAAAAATCAAAAGACTTGTTGCTCACTTATTCTTCTACTTTCACTATTAAAAGAAAAAGAAAAGAAAAGAAATCTAAATTTAAACTAATCTTACTCTTAATCCTAATCTAACATGGTAGATTAAACTAAGTAAAATCATATTTCCAGTGAAACCATTCCATTGGCTCAAGCCCTAAAAGAAAATGCACATCATAAATTAGTAATATCAATGAAATTATTACTAAAGTATTAAAAGAAATGTTAATCCTAATATGTACATTTGCCTCTAATAAATTCAACAAAAACAATTTATTTACAAAATTCCTCCCTCGAAAATTCTCCAACCATGTGCCTACGGGATCATAAAAATCAGGATGGATATATGCTAATTATTGAAAGAAATTCAAATGAGAAAAAGATAAAAGGGCACGTTCAAATAATGTATCTTTAAATGTTGATTCTTGTGAAAAGGTGTTAGTAGTTTGTACAAAAGAAAGAGCATTAGCATAAATCTTCTTTGAAATGGATCAAAGAAATGCGGATGGAAATATAATGAATATTTCTTATATATATATATATATATATATATATATATATATATATATATATAGTAAGAGTTTTAGCCATATTGTAATAATGCACTCTGAAGTGTTGGAGCTCGTGAAAAAATTGTTTGAAAAGAACACATGAGTTGGTATGAGATGAACATCAAATAAGATAAAGGATTAGAAACTCTTGATTCTCATGATTGAGGCCTTGTAATTCATGGTTTCTCATTAGCACACTTGATGTGTGTTCAATGCTTGAGTGCTGAAAGTGACAACATAACATCTCTAAAAATTGGGAAATAAAATTTGAATGAAAGTCAAAATCAAAACATGATAAATAAAGAAAAATGAATCATTATTTACACTCATGTTACAAATAATAGTACAAGATAGTTGGGATTTAGTTTAAAAATTATTTTCACAAGTAGTGGCTGAAATTATATTGTTAAGACCAGAACTAGCTGCTACTTGTGTAAGTGGGATTGATTGAGGATTATTATTAAAAATGGAAACTTGAATGGTCACAAAATCATGAATAGGAATTATTTTCTCTTCTTGAAAATTTTAGACATTATGACTTTTTGAAGGTTCAAGATGACGATCTTTTGCAGTGATGTTTGCAAAATAAGATTTCTCAACTTACAATATGGATTGGCTTTGAACATGAGGATTTAATGATGGGAAAAATAAATCAATATCCTCTATGTCTAAATAGTCATCATAAATGAATTTACGATTCCCATTAGCATTCTCTTCCTTTTCACAAGATACACTAGAACAAGAAGAATGATTAAATACTTTTTCAGCATTGTTATAAGAACTCTCATTAAATGACTCCTCATTCTGATCATAACTAATTGATAATTTATTATTTGTTGAATATATAGCAGCCCATTTGTTTTCTAGAACATCATTGGTGCAATGAGGTATTATTGAATTGTTAACAAATGGATTATTATCATTAAAAAGATTAGGATAGAGGTATAAATAACTAGTTGAAGATAAGAACTTCAAAATTTCTTTGCTTGGAGATTCTTTCTCGTTTTCCATAATGCAAATTTCATATTTTTTATCATTTATTTGGTTGACTAGACTTTCTTGAAAATAAATCCTTGGTCACCCCGTACTTTGTGACTGATGATTAATTTCATGGATAAAAAATTCAAAATCATTTTCCGCAAAAACCTCATCATTTTCGGTTTGCAATTTTGCTTGCTAATTTTCTTGCTACTTACTGCTTGTTAAATTTAATTCTTGTTTATTTTCATCTTCAACAGAAGTAGCATGATTTGGAACAACTGAGCTATTTTGATTAAAAGCAGTTGATTTATTAATAAGAACACTTTCAAGATCAACGTTACTTATTTCAGCAACATTTATTTCCTCCTGAAATGGTTCATTAACAACCTTTGCATTTTTTTAAACAAATTATCATTACCATTTTGAGAAATTGATTCTTCAACAATAGTGAATATTTTTAAATCATATCTTATTGTTATTCACAATTGTTAGAAATATAAGGAAGATAGGCTAAATGTTTAAACCATCCTATTAACTGAAATTGAGGAGGAAAATCTTTAGATTGAAACTGTAAACAAATTAATTTAAATCTAATAAGAAAATTATCCAAAGACTCACCTTCAAATCTATGAAGTGCTTCAAGTTGATTACAAACCTTTTCATAATTGTAATCCTGAAAAGAATGAAGGAAAATTCTCGTAAACTCATCCTGACTATTTACTGAGGTAACTTATAATGATCGACACGAGTCTTTGGCTTGTCTTGTAAAAGTAAGAGTAGATATTTTGCAAATAATACTTTCCTCAATATCATAAACATTACAATTTAAAATAAATTGAAGAAATGATCAAAAGTAGAAAATTTTCCCTCACCATCAAGCTTCATTTTTGACAAGTGTTTTACTACCTTTAGTGGAGTAGTGGCAGGTGCATCTCCAAAAAATAAACTCCAAATAGGTAGTTTAGAAGTAACCATTGTAATTGTATAAAACTTTAAAATCAACACTCAAAAAGGACAACTTGTATTTGGTCGTCCTTCTAGCACAAAAAATGTTGATGGTAAAAAATGACCAAAATCAATAATGGAGAGATCACCCAGTCAGGGCCCCAAATTGAGCTCCTATCTGTTTGGAATGGAAATTATGATTGGTTCAAATGGGTCCAGTTACCCCCTCACTCTTGTGGCTAACTTCTGATGTATCTAATTATTCATTAACAAGAAGAATATTGGATTTACCTTCTTGTAGAGCTCTTGTAAGAAAGCAACCCTTAAGCTTAAACAAGGGCTCAGTCAAACCACACTAGAGTTTTCTCTTGTGTAAGGAGACTTCTAAAAATTATTCCTAAATGAAAATGAAAATTAATCTAGGATGCAAGCAGTAAAAAGGGAATCTAATCTATCTTATCTTGATTAGGACAAAATATAGATCTCACCCAAATCAAGAGCAAAGTCATTAAAAAAAGAATGGGGACTTAACATGTTTTTTATGATGAATATTAGGTTGTTGAAATAGCTCTAATAGTTGATATTGTAAGTACACAACATGTTATGTTTGTAGATTTAAAACAATGAAATTTGAACCATTAAAATTTGGAAAAAGTTCATGTAATTTCAATGGTAATTAAATAATTTATAATTGCAATTTTTCGAGTAAATACTTACTCAGAATTTTGTTTTTAATGAAAGCACAAGTTGGGAAATTGATAAACAATAAGTCTATGTGATCATTGATCTAGATATCTAATTCAATGAACTAAAGTTCTCACATTAATGTAAGTGTAAATATGGAACAATTAGCATGGATCTGCCATTAAAAGAATAAGATTTGCATTTACAAATAAGAGTATTTGAATACAATTAAAACCTAAAACATTTTCTTTATTTTACAATGAATCTCCTCAAGAATCTTCTCAAAACTTTGAACTCTGTCACTGAAGGAAAGAGCTGCAATAGTGCAAGATCTGCTCCAAACACAGAGATTAGATCTTGAAAAGTAAACACCCAACACTCAAACATGAGTGTACTCTCCACCTACAGCAAAAATACCTCACAAAAGTGCAAAGGGTCTCTAATTTGCATCCAAGAGGAACCCATTCTCCTTCTCCAAAATTCCTATTTATAATTTACAAATACAAATTGCCAAAAAGGAAAGTTGTTGAAATCATATTTGCTCATTTAATTTTCAGCTAGAAGATTCTTCCCTTACAAACTAATCAAAATTAATCACAATTGAAATTGAAATCAGTGAAAATTGTACATCAAATTGAAAATACCAAATTGTGAAAATAAATTTACAAACTAATATTTAATTAAATAAAAGAGCTTTGGGCTTCTCATTACTATCTATTAAAAAAAATTGGCACAAGAAGACAATATTTGAATGAATTTTCAACAGCCCAAAAAAATTTTGCTCATGAAATTCCAAAAACACAACTTAGAAAATTGATTTCTTGTTGCAAATTTGAAGATGTAGTTTCTTTTGAAATTTTTGCATATTTAATGACTAAATTTGGTCATGAAACTACTCCAAAAAATTATCCATGCTTTTATCTTTCTAATGAGTCATCCTGGGCCTCGTTTGGCTTAGTAAATCTCAAAATATCAGCCTCCAAAATTTGGATTCCAAAACCTAAATATTTACAAAAAATACATAGCATTGATAAAAAAATTCTAAACAATTTATTATAAATTATGTTTTATTAACTTTTAAAAATTTTAAAAATCTAAAAAAACAAAAATAAAAATTAATAAAGTCTAATATATATAGTCAAACAAAGGAAAATGGTGAATTAGTTTGTGAAATGGTGAAGGGCGTAGCTGAAGGAAGGAGAGGGGGCCACGTGGAGGGTGGAGCTCCCTCTCCACTATGGCTTATAACTTCCATTAACTTCCATTAGATATTTTTAAAAATGCATATGCCCCCTCTATGTTTTATAAGGTGAGTAAATTCCCTTCAAGCTCTTCCCACTCGACGTTATTTGGGGCCTAATGAGCCTCGGGTGGTATAAAAAAACCTAAATTGCAAAGTCTCTGGGGTTGAAAGAACCAGGATTATATATATATATATATATGTTTACAATAAAGTTTTTAATATATATTTATTATATGGTTTTAATATATGATGATAATGGTGGTTAACGTCGACTTAAATCAAATTTTGGATATATAAAGAGTTTAGCTGTAGTGGTTTTTAAATAAATACTAAATTAATTAATTAAATTAATAAAAAATAATTAAATAATAAAAAATAATTGTTATTAAGTAATTTAAATACATAAAAATAATTAATTAAATGATTATATTTACATATTTAACTTAACTAAATATATAAAATAAAAGTAAAATACATTTTTACATATTTTAAGCCTATGCTATAAAATTTGACCAAACTTTGACTAAAGATATTTTCCAAATTGTAAGTCAAAATGACATGAAACTAGAACTGTTTGAAATCTAGTGAAAAAATGCACGTTGTGGATTAATAAAAACAAAAATGTAAGAAAAATGAAAATCCCGCAAAATTAATAAAATTAGAACATTAAAGAAGTGATTGACAAAAATTTACATGGAGGGTCCCCATAATAAATTTGAAAAATTATTAGGGTGTTGTGGCCACAATAAAATGTCAAGGGCATTCGAGAGAAGAAATTGAGCTGGAGTAGGTTTGACAGATACTTCAGGGAAAAATACTTATCTTAAATGTATTATGATGAGAATGTTAAAGAGTTTGATGACCATAAGTTGGGGAAAATTAACATGGATTTTTACACCAACGAGTTCATAGAACTATTGAGGTTGTGCCTTACATTAATGACAAAGATCCAATGCTTCATCAATGGATTGCAACAGTCCTACCAGGATATAATAGAATTCGATGAACCAAAGATGCTAGAGGATACCATATGAAAGGGAAAATATTATTATGAACAGTCCAAGCATAGTTTTAAATTTCAAACAAAATGGAGAAAGAAAGAAAAGACCAGTTTTAGAAAGAAGGGATATAGATCCTCACGCTATAGGTAAGCCGGGAAAAGTGTTAATTTTAGTGTACCTTCGGTTTTTAAACCTTTGCGATCCATGTGTTGTTGTATTAAGGTTTCCGAATCCATCACATCTGAGAAATTTTCATTGACGTTTCAAGTCTTCTACTGAGGTTCATTATCAAGATGTAAAAAGAAAGTTCCAAAAAAAACTTTTTCACTACAAAGCAAGTTCCAAAAAACCTTTTTCACTACAAGTGGCAATAAATCGATTTAGACAATAAAGGAAGAGGTCGAGGAACCAAAGAAGAAGCCAATAAAATGTTGGGGTTATGGGGAAGAGCACTTGTTGAGAGATTTTCCAAACTAATAGCAAGATAATAGGAGGGTGTGCAATGTCCATAAGGTTACCATAGTCAACAATGTGGCCCGAAGTGTACCCTAGATTTATGCAGTTCTGGAAGACCACCAAGACTCAATGGTGGAAATAAAATATATACTTTCCAATCATATTGCATCAATTTTAATTGACCCTAGTTCTAACCACAATTATTTCACTCCACAAGTTGTGGAAGCCTACATTTTACAACAAAAGAAGCATGTTGAATCATGGTTAGCTCAGTTTGCATCAAAGTAAAAGGGAAAGTAATTGATTCCATTGAATTGTATCAGTTTGATATGAGTAACCTGCTTACCAAAGCCACTTTAAATATCTTTTCATTGGGTTGATATGACCTATTAATTGGCATGGATTGGTTGGCAACACATAGAGAAAAGTTGGATTGTTATAGCAAAAAATTGGAATGCAAGGACAATGAATGAGAACAAAGGTTGTTGCAAGTAATTATGTAGAATATTGCCTGTATGAGGTAGATTTTAGCTCTTCAACTAAATAAATATAACAGAAAGGGATGCCCCCTGGATGCAATTCAAGTGAAAAGTTCAAAAGGATGAAAAGTTGTTAATTGAATATCATCCTATATAGCAGGAATATAGTGATGTATTTCCTGAAGAGATGTTATGACGTCCACCTAAGAGGGACATTGATTTCTCAATAGAGCTCACTCCAAGAGTAGTGCCTACGTCTAGGACACCCTTAGAATGAGTGCACCTGAGTTAGTAGAGCTCTTAGGTATAGTTGAAGAAAATGTTGGATAAATGGTACAATATACCTAATGTGTCACGCTAGGGAGATTTAGCATTATTTAAGAGAAAAAGGACAACACCCTTAGGCCATGTATTGATTATAAACAATTGAACAAGAGAACCATTAAAAGCAAGTGTCTCCTACCAAAAATTGATGATTTATTTGACCAACTGAAAGGAGCCACATTGTTTTCAAAGATATATTTGAGTTTGATGTATTATCAAGTCTAGATCAAGGATGTAGATATCCATAAGCCTACATTCATGACTAGATATGTGCAATATGATTTTTTATTGGTTGCATTTGGGTCAATGAATGCACCTCATGAATAATGTTTCTAGCAAATATTTGGACAAGCTTGTGCCAGTATTTATTGATGAAATCTTAGTTTATTCAGATACCAGGGATGATTTGTAAGTTGTCATGGATATTCCAACTGACAGTTCGTCACACGGATCAGATAATATTATATTAAAAATCCAAAATTCTACACTATTACAATTTTATTAAACTTTAAGATATGGAAACTTAACATTAATTAGTGCATGCATGTGAATATAAATTATGCAGAAAAAGTTGAGAACGACAAAATAATGTCACACACAGATAAGACAAAAGATATGCTATCTCGAAAACCCTTTTGGGAGAAAAGCCCAACTAGAAGGTGACGTTGCTTTGCTCTCTTTCTTTGTCTAGAAATATGGTTACAGGTACAAAGAAGTATTTCCTGTGGCCCGTGGGCTGCTATAGTGCACATATCATCTCTGTGTTCTCTACCTCCTATCTCTCATGTCTATCTTTGCTCACCTATGGAACAAAATTCTCTCGAAATAATGGAATGCCTCTTCCTCCTAGCGGCTTGGTTATAACACAACTCGATAGCCTACTAGTGGTTAATTTTGACTACATTAACTCCTAACTAGAGTTAAAATATATACTCTTCTAGAGTATTTTACATCAAAGCATGTGGCTAGCCCCTTTTCCATGAATAATGGGGGCTGACTCGGAATCCTCCCGAATTATAGGTGTGAAAACAGGAAGGTCAAATTCTGAGTGGCATAACTTTTGCATACGGACTCCGATTGACACGCTTCTTGCGCTGTTGGAAATATCTTTGTGTGTACAATATCATGAAATGGTGCATGTTAAGAGGCAATTTTTTACTCCCAAAAAATGTCGTTTTCTCCCTCAAAATGCTCCTGGAAGGTTTCGGACCCCGTTTTTCCAAACTGGGACCCGCTAGTAAAAACGGTCTCGTGAGTTGATTCCTCCACTTTTTCCACTCCAAATGCATTGAGATGGATGAAAAAAATATAATTATCCAATCTGAATCAAATGAGGAGCACAAATAACACCTCAAGGTGGTGGTACAAGTGCTACCAAGAGGATCAACTATATGCTAAGCTTAGCAAATGTGATTTCTTCCAATTAAAAGTGCACTACTTGGGTCATGTTATCTCCAAATATGGACTAGTACTCAATCCTGAAAAGATCAATGCCATACTACAATGACCTGCACCCTAGAATGTAATAGAAGTTAGAAATTTCATGAGGTCGGAAAGGTATAACAGGAGATTCATTTAAGGATTCTTGAAGATTGGGCACCCAATTACAACATTTCAGAAGAATGGTGTCAGATTTCATTGGAACTCAAAGAACACAACAAGTTTTGAACATCTAAAGAACCACCTCATACATGCCCCTATTCTAAAAATTTCAAACTCAGATAAATATTTCCTGGTTTGTAAAGATTCATGCAAGGAAGGACATGGTGGAGTTCTCATGTAGGATGGACAGGTGAATAATTATGGGTCTAGGAAATTAAATGAACACAAGAAGAACTATATAACACATGATTTAGAGCTTGTAGCCATTGTGTACACTTTAAAAATGTGGAGACACTAGTTGGTTGGGAGAAAGTTCATATGAATTACAAATCATAGTGAGCTAAAATATTTGTTTGATTAGCCATGATTGAATGCCAAAAATGTTATATGGATGACCTTTATTAGTGAGTTTGATTTTGAAATCAAGCGCATTAGATTAGACAAAACAAATTGAGTGGTTGATGCACTCAATAAAAGAAACCAAGTGATACACATGGTAGCCATAAGTATCTATGAGACATACATCAAGGAAAGGATAAATAAGCATTATAGGAAGATGAACACTTCTAGCATGCAAGTGCCTGCTTGCAGGAAGATCCGAAGAGCCCAATGGGAGAAAATTATTAGCTAACTAAGGATGGATTATCATTGCTCAAAAGTATATTATACATATCAAACGTGATGAAATAAAGAAACTCATAATGGATGAGTTTCACAGAAGACCATATGTAGGTCACCCAGGATATAAAAAGATGATAACATCCACTACGAAATTGTATGATTCAACAGGGATGAAGAAATAAACTGTTGAATATATTTCCAAATAATAGAATGCCAACAGACTAAAGTGGAATGTAAGCAACCAACAAGATTGTTGCAGCTAATACTAATTCTAGAATGGAAGTGGGAAGTCATATCAATGGACTCCATCAATGGATTACTAAGAACACCTAAGCAACATGGTGGAAGCATGGTAGTAGTAGATAAGTTGAGCAAGACATATCACTTTATACTTGTAAATTCTACTACAAGGCAATTGATATCGCCCAGATTTTTATGAAGAAAAAATTCATATTGCAGAGCATGCCTAAGAAGATCATATATGATCAGAATGTTAATTTTACCTCTAATTTTTGGAAATATTCATCTATAGGGTTTGGAACCCAGCTAGCTTTCACACAACATATCGCCCTGAAATGATGGATAGACAGGAAGACATGCTCAAGATGTATGTCATGCACCATCACAAGAAGTGGGAAGAATTTTTGCATCTAGCGTAATTTGCATACAATTATGGCTATTAAGAATCAATAAATATGAATCCTTTTGGAGCTTTGTATGGAGAAAAGTGAAATACCCCAATTAGATGGGATAATCCAGTGGAAAAGTCACATTTTGGCCGTAAATGTTAAGGGAAATGGAACAATAAGTGATCAACATAAGGAATAAATTGGAGGCAACACAAGACCAGCAAAAGAGTTATGCAGACCAAAAAAAATGCATAAGGAATTTCGAATATGAGAGCATGTATATCTCCAAATCATGTTAAATAGAAATTCTTTAAGAGTGGAATCATGTGCTAAGTTAGCATCAAGATATTGTAGATCCCTCCAGATCTTGGACAGAATGAGAATGGGACTAGTAGCATATAGACTTTCCTTGCCTCCCAGAGTGAAGGCACATGATGTATGTCATATCTAATTGCTTAAAATATATATATACATGATTCTAATCATATTATTGATTAGACTTTGATACAAGTGAAAAAAAAGGGAGAATTATAGCCAGAACCATAATGCATAGTAGATGGGAGCAAGATCACAGCTCTAGAAACAAGTCATCGAGCATGTCAAGATTCAATGAAATCACATTAGACGAGAGGGAACTAGAGGATGAAATGAAAAGAGAATACCCATTTTTTTATGTATAAAATTTAGTCCTATAGATAGTAAACACCGAGGACAATTTTCCTTTAATGTGAGCGGAATATAACATCCCTTTTTCTCATCCCCATGTTTTGTAATGTGATTAAATGATGATAATGTTGAGAAGTGCAGCAAGAAAGTATCAATTTGACTTTGCCTTCTTCAAATTGAGAAAAATTGAATTTCCACATCAGCAGACAACTTGGAGGCAGTTAACTTGTGTAACATGGCTCTTTTCACTTAGTTAGCTCAATAAATTTGAGTTAAAGGGCTTGGAGTTTAGTTAAGCATATGTGATTGCTAAATTTTAGTAATCCAGGTCAATTATTTCCAGTTGTGTTCAGTTAAACTAGTTCTAACAATTAATGAAACTAGTGGAAGGGTGGTTGTGCAGTGGAACAACAATCTAACTCAGTGATAATCCAATTAACTGATAAATCAACTCAAAATAGCTAATGCATGCAAGGATTTCAAGTTCCTTAGCTATGGTGGATATTCCAAGAAAGTGTAACAAGTAGTTGTAAACTAGTTTGAGTGTACAGGTGTTGCATGTAGTCAAATGATCAATCCTTGGGAATTGTGCAATCAATTGGAGGAAAATTCCTAAAAAAGTGGGCCTAATTCCTCAGGATTTGCACAAGGAAATAGGGGCTCAAGTAGAGGTAGAAATTAACTAAGTTTGGGTTATAGCTTCTCAATGAGCAGAGATATAGGTTATTAACTTGCAGGTTGTGCTCAAAGCGAGCAAGCAATTGTAATGCATTCTATATTCATTTGATTAATGCAAAGAGGCTTGAGGGTTTTTTTCCCAACTGGGTTCCCCTAGAAAAATATTGTGCATGTGTGGTTCTTCTATTTTCATTTTTGTGAATTTTGTTTTAAATTGTGAATTAAAATTCAATGATCGGTAGAGTATAATTGTGTCTCTTGATTTTAGATTAAAATTATTGAGCAGTTACAATTCTATCACCATATTTATGCATGGTGTTAGAGCTAAATTCATATTAGAACATGAATTTCAAATTTGTTACTCGAGAGATTCAAATTTGTAGCTTCAGTGTAGTAGGATCCCTTTAGAGTTGGGAGAATGACCTTCAACGGGTTGAGATTAGAGTATCCCTTGGAAGGAATATTGAATTTCATTGCATGGAGGTGGTGATTGATGACAACTAGTTTCTAGAATATGCCAAGACAAAAATTCAAAAACCAGGATCAGTTGATGCCCACAACCTATCCCAATGGAAGAAAGATGTAGCCAAGGTGAGGAGAATAATCCTGGAGAGAGTGTGAGACCATATTGTCTCAAATATCCATGGGAAATAAAATCCATTCACAATGTGGAAGGCAATGATAGAGCTATTCGAGAATAACAATGACCATAGAAAAATGGCCCTCAAAGTCAAACTTCAAAATATCAAGATGCAAAAGAATGACACTATTTCGAAGTACCTCACTAGATTTACACAAGTTCGGGATGAGCTTGGAGGGGTTTGTATGAATGTTGCAGAAGATGACCTAGTGAGCCTAGCTCTTCTAGGCCTTCCCAAAAGTTGGCATAGCTACCAATATTCGTTGAATGGGAGGGAGAAACTACTAGATTGGGAACACTTGTGGTCCGATTTGGTACAAGAAGAGATCAGGCAGAATACTAGAGATGGAATCTCATCCAAGGGAGAGGATGAAGAAAATTTTGCATTGGTTGGAAAGGGAAAGAAGGGAAAAGGGAATAAATCTCAAACCAAACCAGAATCCAACCAAGGGGCAAGAAGAAAGACATTTCCAAAATAAAATGCTTCAATTGTCATCAATTTGAGCACTACGCTACAAAGTGTCCACAGAAAAATTCTAGAAAGAAGAACTCAGGAGGAGTAGCAAGTTAAGCTTTGGCTTCACAGTTTGAGCTTGACTTCACCCTTATCACATGCATGGCCAACACTATGATTGGGAGTGTGTGGTACTTGGACTTAGGTGCCTCATTCCACATGATAGGGTGTAGAGATTTTTTCAGTGACCTAGAGGATAAAGATCTCCAAATGCATATTGAGCTTGGGGATGATGGAAAGTACAATACTACTGGGATTGGTACAGTGACCTTTAAGAAGGAGTCGAGATGTCATATTTGTACCAGGCCTAATGAAGAACTTCACCTCTGTAGAAGTTTTAGAAGACCATGGTTATGATGCGATCTTCAGCAAAGGGAAAGCATTCCTAATACACATGGCCACTGGATAGGTGAAGCAGATCTAGGTTCATGTGAAGAACCTGTATAAACTTGATGTGGGGGACTGTACTGCATTAAGCAGTAAGGCAAAGAAATTGTAGATTTAAAATGTTGGTGAACTTTGGCATAGGAGATTGGACCATTTGCATCATTCACCGTGAAAATTATGCATCAAATAACCATTGGCCTACCTAAAGGAGCACTTGAGCAGCAAGATGTCTGCAAGGGTTGTACCTTGTGGAAGTATGTAAAATCCACATTCCATGATCGAGATAGCAAAGCACATGAAATCTTGGAAAGAGTCCATTATGATGTTTTTGGTCCTTTCTAGATAGCCTCCACTGCCATACATAAATATTTTTTTTTTTTATTATTGATGATTTCTCAAGGAAGTGTTGGATCTTCTTCATGTGCAAGAAGGATGATACAATCTCAAAGTTTGTAGAAATCAAGACACTACTTTAGAAATAGGTCGACAAGAAGTTGAAGGCTCTCAGGAGCAACAATGGAGGTGAGTATATTTTAAATGAATTCAAGGATTTCTGTGCAAAATAAGGCATTCAATGAGAGCTAACGACCCCCCACAACACATAGTAGAATGGGGTAGCTAAGAGAAATAGCCATAACATTGTGGGATTTGCGAGAGCTATGCTACATGACCAAGGCTCGCCACTACATTTGTGGGTAGAGGCATGTAACACAAAACTATACTTAAAGAACTAGATTCCTCATTAGATTCTTGGTATGATTACACCAAAGGAGGTCTTCTCGAGGAGAAAGATGTGTCTCACTTCAAAATTTTTGGAGCCTTTATTTACTGCCATGTCTCTAAATATTTGAGGAAGAAGCTTGAACCAACAACAGAGTTGGGAGTTTTTGTGGGTTACATTAAAACTCCACAAAATTATTGTGTACTTATCTTCCCTCAGAATTACAGTTGTACAAAGGGATGTACATTTTGATGAGGAGAAAGCGACGTGGTGCTCTCTTGAGAGGAAGCTTCAGATCCCACCATAGGAGGAGATTTTAGCTCCAAAGGAGGAGTCTCAGGAAGTTGTGGAGAAACCACAAATGGAGGATCAAAGAGGAGGTAGAGTGGATACATCCACTCAACTAGAACCATCTAGAGAAGGTATAAAAAGAACTAGGGAAGTTGATAGATTGGTGCAGGATGTGAAGGATAATACGGGAGATCCTTCAAATTTACACAAGCAAAGGAGGTCACCTGAGAGGCACACAGGCTACATGGATCTAATGACTAAGCTTGTAGATACTGAGCCATCCTCTTTTTAGGAAGTAGTAGAGCAACATGTTTGCGTTGATGCAATGGTGGAATAATATGAATCTATCATGGAGAACAATGTTTGAGAAGTGGTCCCAAGACCGGAAGATAAATCAGTTGTGGGGTCGAGATGGATTTTCAAGGTTAAGCATGCAGCAGACGGAAGCATAGAGAAGTACAAGGATAGATTTGTGGCCAAAGGATTCTCTCACATTGATGGAATTGACTATGAGTAAATCTTTTCTCTTGTAGTAAGGTATTCATCAATTAGATCAATTCTTGCACTGGTTTCATAGATGGGGTGGAAGATCCACCAGATGGATGTAAAAACAACATTTCTTAGTGGTGTTATTCAGGAGGAAGCATACATTGAGAAACTAGAAGGTTTTGAGACATTTGATCATGATTCTCATGTGTGCAGACTCAAGCGAGCATTGTATGGTCTCAAACAAGCACCCTGAGATTCGTACGCCAAGATCAATAGTTATCTCACTAGTTTGGGCTTCACCAAAAGTGAAGTGGATGTGAACCTTTATCATATTTTGGTAGAAGGTAAATTGCTTACAATTTTTTTATATGTTGATGATTTAACATTAATAGGTGATGAGCATTTGATCATCTCTTGCAAGGAGGACCTTTCAAAGAATTTGAGATGAAGGACATGGGTCTCATGCGCTGCTTCCTTGGGCTGGAAGTATGGCAAGGAGATGGGGAATTATTTGTGCCTCAAGGAAAGTATGCCAACGAGGTACCGTGGAGATTTCACATGGAGATTTGTAAGCCCATGGAGACACCTCTAGTGACCAACTAAAGGAAGGAGAATGGCACTTCAGGTGAAGATGTTGATGCTACCATTTACTGGCAGCTAGTGGGTTCACTTATGTATCTTGTGAACACACAACCAGATATGTGTTATGCAGTCAAATAGCTGAGCCAAGCTATGGTTAGGCTAACCAAATTGTATTGGAAGGAAGCTAAGCATGTCTTATGATACCTTAGAGGCACTACCCAGAACATCCAATCAAAAGAGTACATCAAGTGGAAGTTTCATTGTTGGGTCTGCAACGGTTTCTTGGTACAACAGAAAGTAGAGATTGGTGGCGCTCAACTTGGAAGAAGTAGAATACATGGTTTCAATTCAAGAAGCATGTGAGAGGATCTAGATGAGAAAGATACTTGTGGGACTATTTGGTCAAATTATGGATCCAACTATGATGTATTGTGATAATCAGATTTTCATTAAGCTCTCTAAGAATTTGGCATTTCACGACTGATCCAAGCATATAGATATCTGGTATCATCATTTATGGGTATGTGTGCATATGCGGATAATGTTTCTATAATACATTGCGACAGAGGAACAAGATACTGACATCTTGACAAAGGATTTTTCAAGAGGGAAGTTCGAATTCCATAGGTGCAGGATAGGGGTGGTTGATAATCTCTTTCTTACTAAAAGGGAGTATTGAGAAGTGTAGCAAGAAAGTCTAAATTTGACTTTGTCTTGGTCAAATTGAGAAAATTTAAATTTCCACATCAGCAAACAACTTGGAGGCAGTTAACTTGTGTGACACGGCTCTTGTCACTCAGTTAGCTCAGCGAATTCGAGTTAGAGGGCTTGGAGTTTAGTTAATCATGTGTGATTGTTAAATGTTAGTAATCTGGGTCATTTATTTCCAGTTATGTTCAATTAAACTAGTTTTAACAATTAATGGAACTAGTGGAAGGTAAGTTGTGCAGTGGGATAGTAGTCTAACTCAGTGATCATATAGTTAATTGATCAATCAGCTCCAAATAGCTGGTGCATCTAAGGAATTTGAGTTCCTCATTTGTGGTGGATATTCCAAGGTATTGTAACAAGAATTTGTAATCTAGTTTGAGTATACATGTGTTGCATGCAGTCAAATGATCAATGCTTGGAAGTTGTGCAATAAATTGGAGGAAAAATCCTAAAAAATTAGGCCTAATTCCTCGAGATTTGTGCAAGGAAATAGGGGCTCAAGAAGAGGCAAAAATTTACTAAGTTTGGGATACAGATTCTCATTGAGAAAAGAGATAGTTTATTCACTTGCAGGTTGTGCTCATAGTGATCAAGCAATTGTAATACATTCTTTATTCATCTAATTAATGCAAAGAGGCTTGAGGAGATTTTTCCTAGCTAGGTTCCCCTAGAAAAATATTGTGCATGTGTGGTTTTTCTTATTGCATGTTTGTTAATGTTTTTCTAAATTGTGAATTAAATTTCATAGATTAGTATAGTAGAATTGTGTCTCTTTATTTTAGATTAAAATTCTTCAGTAGTTGCAATTATATCACCATATTTCTACAGATAATGTTGGAGATCTTGCATGGCTATGTTGCCAAGAAAATTTGATGTAAATATTTTTTTTGATTTAAATACAAAAATATTAAAACTGTAGAAGAAGGAAATGCCTATACAGATCCCAATGTCTATAAGGATAGCTTATTTAGGAATCATGTGAGGGAGATTGGGAAGTTTCCTATCTTTCCTGAACTTAATGTTCTAATCCATGATGTTCCTGTTGAGCTGCCAACTACCATAAACATTTATGAGGAATGGGGGAGGAGGTACTGGAGCCCCCACTCATATGCTACATACCTCATGAAAGGCTTGGTTGATTTTGAAACCCAAGAAGGGGAACTTGGAGCTATCTTGCATAAGGAAACACTTGCATGGAGAAAGAAGGTAGAATTTTTGAGTTTTGGAAGTCAAGTAGAGAGGATTGCAATGGTTGGAGAGACCTACATTGTGTATGTGACTTATAGATACATTTTGAACCTATGAACTAGAGACTTGTAACCCTTTAAAACTATGAGTCTATAACTAGAAACTGGATCACAGAGTCCAAACTTGAGTTGTGATAGTTGAGGAAACTAGTCAGTGATCCATTTGCCTGAGTTGGATAGACCAGGGAGAAATCAACCCCTTTGATTCCATTTATGCATGGGAAGCATTGGATAGGGGGATGATCATTGATGGAACAATAGGGAGAAATGAAGGGGTATCCCTTTATGTTGTGTAGTCCCTTAGTGGCCATATTTTGTTGTCCATTTAGCCTAGACGCAGTTCTTGAGAGATGGCATCCCTATTTCCCAACCAGTAAAAGATATTGGCCTTCATTCTCTATCCCTAAAGTTGACCCTTTTTAGTGTAATACCATGAGTGAATCATCCTCCACACATCAAATTTGGCTCAGAGTTGGCCAACTTAGAGTGTAGTTGTGCCTAGGTTGGGTGGAGATTGCAAGTCCTTTCTTCAATATCCAACAAAATTAAGTGGAACAATTAAGTGTATCTTCTGTCTTTGTCTATAAATGTTAGTATTATTAAATGCCTTATGTTTAAATGTTATGTGAGATCTATTGTGTATGTGTGCATCGATATGTTGAGAGTTGTTGTATGGTTGAAATGAATATGCATGTTAGCCGTGGTAAGCAATTAAAATCACTTGTGTAATTGTTGAAATGTATTCCTCTATTAATATCAAATATTTTATGAAATGGGAATCCATTTATCTATGTTAAATCAGAATATTATGTGATGTATGTTCATAAAGGGAAGATCCATTTTTGGTTGTACTGGTTGTATTTATACATACACTTTATTCATGTGTATGAATTCCTACATGTTAGATCATTGGGTATACTATAATTTTGAAGTAAAATTGGTATCTTGGTGGGATTTTAAGTCTCCATATGCAGCTAGAGGTGGGCAGTGAGTGGCATGACTATTTCATAAGTGACAGAGATGAAAATTTAGAGTTTAGGAGGACCCCAACCTTAAGCCCTGGTCATGTGGACTGATGAGATCTAGGACCATGAGCTAGCTACAAAAAGGGCTTACCAAATTACTAGCCCCCAAAGGTTTCAGTAATGTATGTAATGCGTTTTGGGGGAATTCCCCAATATGGAATTTCCCGAGCAGTAAACCATCAAAGGATGACCCTCTTCCCTTCTACTAGGAATGTCAACTAACACCTTCATATATCAAAGTATTAGAGCATCAAGGCCTTGGAGGGATGATGTCATGATGATGTCATAATTGATGACATATAAATGCTATGTGGATGAAAAATGTCACCTAGACTTGACCCTGATGGGTATGCCAATTGTACAACAATGATTGACATGTGGCACACATTAGAAATGCCATGTGGCAATGGAATTTCATATTTTTCCACATGGTGGACTACGATTGGATAGCAGAGTAATGAGATGGCAATATAAGTTGACCATCACCTATTAGATCGACAATGTTTTATGGGGTTTTCCCATCAAAACGTTTTTTCTTGAGTCCATAGTATTCTCTGTTAAGATAAAAATGTATTGGTATATTAGCCATATTGGTCGTATCAACAATCAAGACTATTAGCATATCAGGAGGTCCATGTGATACTAGCTATATTGGTATATTGGGCCTACATGATATTAGAACCTTGGGATATTGATATATCAACATACTAGAACCTTAGGGGTTTCGACAGTGTGGACTTATAGAAATCATCGATATGGAAAGGGCCCTATATGACATGTGGGTTGATGATGTGGACCAACAAAGAGGCGCATGTGGCCAAGAGTTTCCATGTGTCATCCACATGGTACGTATGGATGATGATGTGTCCCTTGAGGGGAAAAATATTTAGAGGGGAATAACTTTGTACCCGTAGCTCAGATTGAGATAAAATATATATTGTTTAAAATCTCTTGACAAGCAAAAGACAATGGTGGTATCAAAATCGTTATTTGAGGTGATGAACAAAAGAGGATTTTTGAATCCATATTCATATTGTACCTTGAAGGTCGGTTTTAATTATTCCCCACAACACTAATATGGCATTAGGGTTTGGGTGTGTTATAGATTGGTATCAAAGAAAAGTTTCATCACTTAGATTGAATGGGCTTAAGAGAAGTAGAATTTTCAGAAAATAAATAGGAGCTTAAGGATCAACTTTTGGATAAAAAGGCTTGGAGAAGAGAGAGTCAAATTTGAATATTTGTTTTTATAACCTTATTGATTTAAACCTTGTTAATTTATCTAACTTATGTTTGAATCTGTCAAATAATAGTTTAAGACTAGCCTAAGTTAGTGCTACTATATCCAAGGTAACTTAATATGTTTATTGTTATTTATAATTATTTTAAAATTAACAGTTGTGTGTCCTAATTCATTGCATAAGAAGATATGGTCCCAATGGAAAGGCAAAGGAATGTGCAACCATAATTGTCTAATATAGTTTGGATAGAACTTCTTGTCATAGAGAAGTAGATTCATATGAGAGGAGGCTAATGAGGCACCTCGTGACTATATGGAGACCCTTAAAAGCAACAAGACTGAACTAAGGAGTTGTAAGGATGACAATGAGAATATTATTAAAGACTAAGAGAAGCAGGGAGAGGTTAGTGTTGTAATATTGCAAACTTTTTTACACTTGCAATGGCAAAGGTAGCATACACTAGTTTCCAGTTATTCGAAGAAGCATAGGTCCAAATAGGTCCATAGCCCATTTGAAATTCCAAAATATCAACTAGGGACCCATAAGGCAAAACGAATTAGGTCAAGAAAGAGGCACAAGAGTGAAAGTGTGGACAAATTAGCATACACCCTAGAGGATGGAATTGGTAGTATTTAATGGCAGAAGTGTCCTCAGACACGTAATTTTATTAATCAGAAAAAATAATTACATAATTTGGTTTTGCAAGAGTTTACACCCGAACATCAAAACACTCTTGCAATGAGCTATTTATAAGCTCCATGTCCTAACTACCCCTAATTATGGATCCCTTATTAAATAACAAGTATCCATTTACAATAAATGCTATTCAAACCAACTAGCTAACAAATCTCCTAAAATAGAGCCTAAGATATGACACATTTGGAGAGTCATATCTAGTTACAACAATATACTAATTCTAAATAATTAAACATTCTAGAATAATAATTATTAATTTAATATCTTAAATTAATAATTATTTTATTCTAATTTTATAACCTATGATAAGATAGTATTTTTGGATCATCTAACATTCCCCCCTATGATCCAAAGATACATTACAACAGATACCAATTTCATCCCTGAACTTAGTAAATTTTATTCTGCCAAGCGGTTTCATGAAAATGTCAGAGATCTGATCTTCGGAAGGACAATAAACTGGCTTGAGGACATCTTTGGCAATGAGAGATCTGATATGATGATACTTGGTGTCCACATGCTTTGTCTTTGAATGAAAAATTGGGTTCTTGGCAAGTTTGATTGCTGACTGGCTGTCAATGGATAATGATGTAGCTTCTGCCTGAGAAATGCCCAAGTCCTGCAAAATTCTACACAACCAAACAATTTCACATGCTGCTTCCCATGCTGAAATGTACTCTGCTTCTGCTGAAGAAGTGGCCACTGTAGCTTGTTTCTTACAACTCCAAGATACTGCTGTTGACCCCATGTTCATTAAATAACCTGATGTTGATGCTCGATCATCAATACTCCCAGCAAATTCAGCATCAGAATATCCACCAAGTACAAAATTTTTAGTCTTTGTGTAAAGAAGACCAAAATATTTTGTTCCTTGGATATATCGAAGAACTCTTTTAGCTGCATTCCAGTGGTTGTCTCGTGGTTCCTGCATAAACGTGAAAGAATATTGACTGCATAAGATAGATCAGGACAAGTATTTGTCAAATAAATCAAGCTGCCAATCAACTGTCTGTAAGTTGTACTGTCCACCTTTCCCCCCCCTTCAAATTTTGAAAGTTTCATGTTTTTCTCCATGGGGGTGAGAACGGACTTGCAATCCTGCATTCCAAATCATTGAAGAACCTCTGCTGCATACTTACTCTGAGAAATGAAAATATGATGCGGACGTTGGAAGACTTCAACTCCAAGATAGTAGTGAAGTAATCCCAAATCTGTCATCTTAAAACCTGCATGTAACTCCTTTTTCACCTGTGCAATATGATCATCATGGTTGCCAGTAATGATCAAATCATCTACATACATAAGAAGAATTACCAGATATTTTCCCTGTTATCGCACATACAAAGTATCATCAGATTCACTTCGTTGAAAACCAACTTTCTTAAGGTATTCATCCATCTTTGCATACCAAGCTCGGGGAGCTTGTTTTAATCCATATAAAGCCTTGATCAATTTGCAAACTTTATGTTCTTGTCCTTCAATTTCAAAACCTGGCGGTTGGGTCATATACACTTCCTCCTGTAAATCCCCATTGAGAAAAGCACTTTTCATATCCATTTGATGAACTTTCCATCCTTTTTGAGTGGCCAATGCAAGTGTTAATTAGATTGTGTTCCATTTAGCTGTAGGAGCAAAAGTTTCCTCATAATCATTGCCTTCCTGCTGCGTAAAACCTTTTGCGACAAGTAGTGCTTTATACTTTTCAAGTTCTCCTTTCTGATTATACTTAATTCTGTAAACCCATTTGCATCCTATGGGTTTAACATTTGATGGACAATCAACAAGTTTCCAAGTGTTGTTATCAATTACTGCTTGATATTCTTCAACCATAGCCTGTTGCCATTCTTTATGTTTTACTGCTTCTTTGTATTTGGAGGGTTCAGTAAAATCATTTGCTATCAAGGAAAAATTGCCTTTACTTCTATGTGCCCTTTTGGTGCCTGTTTTATTTTCCTCATCGGGCTTTACATCTTTCAAAATTTGAACTACCCATTTCGGTAGTTGGTGCTCACTTGTTTGCACTTCTGTAAAATCTCCATCATTGTAAAGAGGATTAATATAAACTGATGTTCTTCGTTCAGGTGAAGAATCTGGAGAATCACTGTCAGAAGAACTGCTGTTGCTTGGTGATGCGGATGCACTGTTAGAAGACCCAAATGATGTTGTTGATGTAGATGGACTGGATGACTCATCTTCAGAGGAAGGAAAATCAAGTTCTTACCAATTTGGTGAAGTTGGTTGACTTTTCATTTTTCCATTTCTCTTACTTCCCTTAGTTTCTAACTTGTGAAGAAGATTTTCAATTTCTTCAACACTCTTACTCTCAGTTTCATAAAAAATGACATCCCTGCTCACAATGAATTTTCCATTGGTCAAAAGACGATACCCTTTCTTCTCATCAGAATAGCCAATCATTGTGCATTTTAAACTTCTTGAGTCAAGCTTAGTTCATTTTTCTTTTGGAACTAAGGCATAACATATTGATCCAGAAACTCTGAGATGTTTAACTCAAGGTTTGAAACCAAACCAAGCTTCATAAGGTGTGATTCCATCTAAAGAAGTAGTTGGAGATCTGTTCCTTAAGTAGACAGCTATATGTATTGCTTTTGCCCAATATGTTGGACTTAACCTCTTGAAAGTTAACATGGATCTCGCCATTCCTAACAAGATGCGATTCATTCTTTCGACTACTCCATTTTGCTGTGGAGTGTAAACATTAGTAAGATGTCGTCTTATGCCATTTTCACTGCAATAAGTTTTGAATTCATTTGAAGTTAATTCTCCGCCATTATCCATCCTGAGAGTACCTATCTTTTCTTTGACTTCATTTTCAACAAGTTGGCAAAAAAATTTAAACTTCTCAAATGCTTCTGACTTGTTCTTCAAAAAGTAAACCCAATTCATTCTACTGAAATCATCAATGAATAGTAAGAAATATTTGCAACCACCAAATGAATTTTTTAGTGGACCACAAACATCACTATGAACTAGTTGTAGTCGCCTGTTTGCACACCATGAACTTGTTGGAAAAATTTCTCAACTTTGTTTGCCATAAATGCAAGCTTCACATTTTGTATTTTCCCTTTTGAAAATGGGAAGTCCTTTAACCATTCCTTGTTTCTGCAATTGAGAAATACTCTCAAAATTTAAATGTCCATATCTTACATGCCATAGTCTTACAGGTGAAATACCTGTAGTCACTGCCCCTGCAAAATCAGAATGCCTTGGAATAACTATCCCTTTCATCCGTAACAGTTTTCCATCTTCATATCCTGTCATGACTGTTTTCAAGTTCTATTTGACTGAATTAATCTTGACTAAAACATCTTCCACAATCACCTGATGTCCTGCTTGTCAAATCGTGACTAAAGAGAGCAAATTTTTCTTAAAACTTGGTACATACCATACATTGGAAATCATTTTTTCTCCAATTCCAGGGAGAAAAACTTTAACTACTCCTTTTCCATAAGGAGTATGTTTTGTATCATCAGCAAGAAAAATGGAATTAAGTTGGCAATCTTGAAAATTCCAAAAAAAATCACGTCGACAAGTCATGTGCTGAGTTTCCCCTGAATCTAAGATCCAGGCATCTTCATAGTCACTTCTAAGATGGGATGAAAGTTGTGATGCTGGTGAGGAAGTAAAACCATATTCTGAGTTATCATCATCTTGATCATTTGCAAATTGCGCTGAATGCTGCTGAAACTTGGGAATTTTATTAAGTGAAGTTCGACAATCTTCAGCATAATGGCCAACTTTGTTACATCTTCAACACACAATTTGACTTAAGTCTCTTCCTCTTCCTGAAGATTGTCCTCTGCCTCTGCTTTGACTTCTATGTTGAGATTGTCCTCTACCTTGATTATTGTTTCCTTGTCCTTGAAAATTGCCTCTTCCTTGTTTGTTTCCTCTACCTTGAAAATTATTCCTTCCTGAACTGTTGCCTCTGTTAAAGTTGTTTCCTCTACTTTGGCTTCGACCTCAACTTTGTGCTGCTTGATTCTGATTGCCTGTGCCCTGCCTCGAGAACTATCTGTTGATGATTTACTAGTGCTGGCCTCTATGAGAAAAACATCTTCACCTACTTTCTTCTTCTTCCCAAAAGTTTTATCATGTTGAGTCAACATTTCACAAAGCTCATCAAACTTTAGTTTCTCTAATTTCCCAGTTAATTATAGAGTCTCCAAAAAATGCGTGTAGGAAGAAGGAAGTCCAACAATTACAATTGTGACCATAAAGCTATCATCAATTGCTGGAAAACCAACATTAATGATTTCCTGCCTAATATTCTTAAGTCTTGAGATATATTCAAGAACATCACCTCCTTCAGTTAATTTTTGTTGCAACAATTTTAATTGTAGATCAACTTTCTTTGATTTAGGCTGAGTATCAAAGAGGTCTTTAAAAGTTTTCAAATCAGACCATGCATCTGTAGCATTTTCTATATGGACATACATTTCATCATTCACAGAAGATTTAATAAGAGCTAAGGCTTTTGCATTCTTAACTTCCCATTTTGCTAGAGCAACAACATCTGTGGGTTTATTCGGCTTAATATCTCCATCACATATACCCTGCCATAATTCATTGTAAATGAGAGTGCTTTCGATGAGACGATGCCATGTTTTATAAGATTTTGTGCCTTCAAGTTTGTCGGAATCAGAAAACAAATTAATCAACTTAGACATTGTAGCATTGAAGCTTCGCACCAAGAATCAAAACAGAAATGACAAGATGGACAACACAACACACCACACAAAAAACACGATCTACCGGGGCTTGGCCTTGACCCTCGTATAGTCGTTGAAGCATGAGAGAAATGATTGAGCTTTGTACTTGGCTCTAGTCAATTTCTCAAAAATTACAAGGCAACTTTCAAAATTTGACTTTTACAATGATTCTCTTACAAAACTTGGTTAAAAAAAGTTACCCCCCCTCAAAGTAAAATTACTTTGAGTCACATTGTCACTCCGTAAACAAATTTACAAAACAAAAAACTCCTTATTACTCCAAAAAAAATAATACCCTTATTACTCCAATTAGAAAATATTACAAAAAAAAATTCTACTTATTTCTCCAAATTCCTCCCAATCTGCCACAAAGAACTTCCTTATCTCTCCAAATATGATTTCATTTACAAATCACAATTAAAAAAAAAACAATTATAATGTGAACAATTTGCTTCAATGATATATTGCAAAAAACTGGTTTCAACGCTTTCAATTGCAGATTTCAATTGCAGATTGCAATGTTGGTTTCAGTGCTGGCATTGCTGAATCTATATTTCAGAAAACGTTGTTCTTAAACTCAACTGAACGCTGGTCCGCCACATGAAAAAACGCTGGATTGAAGCCTATTAAACGTTGTTCCAACACGCTGGAATGAACGCCGCTGTCAAACACTGATTTTAAAGCTGCTTTCAAATGCTGTCAAACACATTTAACGTTGGTTTTGATATTTTAAAGCATTGTTTGGAATGTAAAATGTTTGAATCGGTGTTTGAACGCTAGTTCTTATTGCTGGAGGATGCTAGTTCAAATGCCAGACCACAAAATGCTGAATCGATGCTAGACCACTTATAAACCATGTATAAATCGATGCCAAAATGCTCAACGCATGGGATTTGAGCATAAATCGATGCCAGAATGAACTCGGAGATTTGGAAACAGCGGCCAAATATTATGATATAGAAATATTAATCGATGTAAACCACTCTCATGAAAATGCAGAATCGATTTGTAGAATCGATTTGAATGTTTTGAAAGGACTTTAAAAACAATTAAAATATACAGTGCTACCCCTTTTTTTTGTTTTTATTCACTTAGACAATTTGAAAAAGTCACACAGATTTGCATTTGCTTCTTTAAAAAATGATTTTAGAATTTTCAGATCTAAAATCAATAAAAAATAAATAAATACATAAATTGTAAATTTCATACCAATCTTTTGTTGATCACTTCAATGGAGGTTTCCAAAAACTTGTAGAGTTGGAATATCCTCCTCACATCCACTGCAGCATTACTGGAGCTCTGATACCACAATAATGGCAGAAGTGTCCTTAGACACGTAATTTTATTAATCAGAAAAAATAATTACATAATTTGATTTTGCAAGAGTTTACACCTGAACATCAAAACACTCTTGCAATGAGCTATTTATAAGCTCCATGTCCTAACTACCCCTAATTATGGATCACTTATTAAATAACAAGTGTCCATTTACAATAAATGCTATTCAAACCAACTAGCTAACAAATCTCCTAAAATAGAGCCTAAGATATGACACATTTGGAGAGTCATATCTAGTTACAACAATATACTAATTCTAAATAATTAAACATTCTAGAATAATAATTATTAATTTAATATCTTAAATTAATAATTATTTTATTCTAATTTTATAACCTATGATAAGATAGTATTTTTGGATCATCTAACAGTATTGACAAAATTCCAGCACAACAACCAAGTTAGAGCTACACAAGAAAAAAATGTTAAGAATAGTATATTTCCTTAAGAATTCAAGAAGGCAAATCCCCCTAATTTGCATGGGGAAGTTGTTGAGATTGCAACAAGATGATGGAGCTTAGCGAAAAGAGTCGCCTTCACTAAGTGGGCCCGCAGGCTATTTTTGGCGCAAGTCTATTTTTAGACTATGTCTATTTTTAGACATATGGATCATGTCTATGTTTATGGATGATTGATCAAGTTGGGAAAAATAGATGGACTTCTATTTTTGGTGAAAGTGTGAGTGATCAAGTCTATTTTTAGACTGGCTGTCAAAAATAGAAAAGTCAAATATTATTATCTCACAATAATATTTGGACTATAAACTTAATCTTATTCTCTTGGAGCACTTCAGTTTGAGCTACGGAAGTGGCACATGCAGCTGTCAGAAGGAAATTCGTTTTTCTTATGAGTCAGTTGAGTTTTTGCATGCATGACTTCAGTTAGAACTCAAGTGAGTTGAGTTTAGTGGACTGGAGGTACAGTTGATGGAGTTGTGTTCAGTTTAACTTAGTTAAACTGGTTGTAGTTAGTCTAACTGCAGATAGACTAATGATGAGTTGTTAAACTAATTATTAACTCATAATACAACTAAATAATACATCAGTTAACTCAGTTGCATGTCAGTGCATGTTCAGTTCAACAGGGACAGGTGGTAGAGAATCAGATTGCTATCAGTTGTGACTATAGTTGTGCACCAGATCTTGCACAATCAAGGGATTGAGTATGCCAATGAGTTTGCTCACGTATTTGGCCCGCATTTTAGCCTTTGCTCACGTCCACAAAGAGTGAGTGACTATTTTTCAGGTGAAAATCGAGTTTGGGAAGCTATTCTCATCAGTTCTTGAGCAGGTATTGAGCAGTGGAGGCAGGCAAGCAGTGGAAGAGATTTGGAGATCAGATCTGAGCTGTATTGTGTGTGTAACAGAGGTGGAGATACTTGTGAGAAGTATTATGTTGTGTAATGTTACATGACTCAATCATTAATATACAGATAGTGTGGGGTTTTTAGCGAGATGCTTTCCCCGTGATACATACTGTGTTAATGTGTGAATGCTCTTGATGTTTTATTGTTATTGATGCTGCTATATTCTTGATCAACATAGAGGAGCTTATGTATTGTGTATGTTTTCCGCATTAGTACATGATCAGGATAATCTCCATTGAATATGTGTTAAATTATTCAAAATTTCTACATGGTATCAAAGCTAGATGATTTGTAGAAAAAGTTTCTACATGGTATCGGAGCAGCTTGATTTGTAGAAGAGATTTTTACAGGATATCAAGCGAGGGTTGATCGGAAGCAGTTGAGTTGGTTGCTGGTGGAATTCGAATTTGCAGTAGTGTTTTCTTGGTGACAACGTAGCAATGTCTTTCAACGGATTGCGATTGGAGTATGCTCTTGAGGGCAGCTCAAACTATATTGCATGGAAGGACAGGATGGAGGCAGTATTGGATGATAACGGGCTGAAGGAATTCATAGATACGGATATCCCAAAGCCTACTGATGCTACTCAAGCTGATGCTTGGCAAAAGAAGATCACAAAATGTCGAAGAATTCTGTTGGAGGGCGTGAAGGATCACATTGTGTCCAGCCTCCATGGAAAGGCTACTCCATATTTGATGTGGAAATCATTAACAGATTTATTCCAAAGCAAGAGCGATCAGAGGAAGCTGGCGCTCAAAGATAAACTCAGAAACATCAAATGCGAGAAGGGAGACAGTATTCCCAAGTATCTCACGAAGTTCACTCAGTGTCGAGATGAGCTGGGAAGTGTGGGGGTTACTGTCGATGATGAGGACTTGGTGAGCTTGGCTCTCCTTGGTCTTCCGAAGAGTTGGCATTCCTATCAGGACTCTGTCAATGGTCGGGAGAAGTTGCCAGGATGGGAAAGACTATGGTCAGATCTTGTGCAGGAGGAGATCATGCGGAGTACCAGGGACGGATCTTCGTCAAAGGTATCTGATGAAGAGAATTGTGCTTTGGCTGCCAAAGCAAAGAAAGGGAAGAGCAAGAAAGCTTCTCAGTCTGGTGCGAAAGGCAAGAAGCAGGATATGTCCAAGGTGAAATGTTTTCACTGTCACCAGCATGGACACTATGCCACAAATTGTCCGCAGAAGAAGAAGAACAAGCAAGCTGCTGGATCTGCAGGGGGAGAGGCTTTAGCTTCTCAGTTTGAGCTTGATTTTTCATTGATCGCATGCTTGGTTTCAAGTGTGATGGGATCAGTGTGGTTCTTGGACAGTGGTGCGTCTTTTCACATGACGGGAGATAGAGATTTTTTCTCTGATCTGGAGGACAAAGATCTTGGAGTGCACATCGAGATGGGCGATGATGGTAGATACAGTGCGACCGGTATCGGTACCATTTCCTTTGAGAGGGAGTCTGGTAAACCCTTTGTATTGAAGGAAGTCATGCATGTTCCAGGATTGAAGAAGAATCTCATCTCAGTGGCGATGTTAGAAGACAAGGGGTATGATGTTGTTTTCAGCGAGGGAAAGGCCTTCCTGCGTAGCAAGACAACTGGTGAGACCCGGAAGATAGGGGTTCGAGTGAGGAACCTTTATCAGTTGCATGTAGATGGATGCACAGCAATGGCAGACAAGGCAGAAGGATTGGTGAGCCGGGATGATGGCGAGTTGTGGCACAGGAGATTGGGTCACCTTCACCATGGAGCCTTGAAGATACTGCAACAGATCACTACAAGGCTTCCTAAAGGCACACTTGCGCAGTCAGATCAATGCAAGGGGTGTACTTTGGGGAAGTTTGTGAAAGCCACCTTTCACGAGAAGGATAGTCGCGCCACGACGATCCTTGAGAGAATTCACACAGACGTGTGTGGACCTTTCTCAGTTGCTTCGACAGAAAAACACAGGTATTATGTGATTTTTGTTGATGATTTCTCTCGTAAGTGCTGGATCTTCTTCATGCAGAAGAAGAGCGAGACATATTCAAAGTTTTGTGAATTCAAAGCACTGGTCGAGAAGGAGTCGGGGAAGAAGGTGAAGGCTCTTAGGAGCGATAATGGTGGTGAATACATCTCGGACGAGTTCAAGGATTTCTGCAAGGCAGAAGGGATTCGTAGAGAGCTCATAGCTCCCCATAACCCACAGCAGAACGGGGTAGCTGAGCGGAAGAACAGAACAATTGTGGGTGCTGCACGGGCAATGTTGCATGATCAGGGCCTACCCCTTCACTTGTGGGCGGAAGCATGCAATACAGCAGTTTATGTGCAGAACCGTTGTCCTCATAGGATACTTGGCATGAGTACACCCGAGGAGGCTTATTCTGGTAAGAAGCCTGATCTTTCTCATTTGAGGATTTTTGGTGCTAACGTTTACATGCATGTGACGAAGGATGCCAAAAAGAAGTTGGAGCCGACTGCAGAGGTTGGGATATTTGTGGGGTACACTGATACGCCCCACAACTATCGTGTGTATTTGCCAGACAGTGGTAAAACTGTTGTGCGACGGGATATAAAATTCAGGAGGAGAAAGCCATGAAGTGTTCGCTTGAGAGGGAGCTACACTTGCATGCAGATGAGGAGCTATTAGTTCCTAAGGATGAGCTTCAGGACGTGGATCAGCCACAGGACGAGGTTCATGGAGTGGAAGAGACCACTCATGCAGCGCCAACCATCAGAGGGCGAAAGCGCTTGACAGAAGCTGAGCGACTGGCTCAAGATGCAGAGAAAGTTGTAGGACCACCTACAGCCCAACGCAGGCAGAGACAGTCACCTGATCGGTACACTGGATACATGGCTCTTATGAGCAAGTGTGTTGTGACTGAGCCATCCTCTTTCGAGGAAGCTGTGGAGGATCCCGCATGGGTAGATGCCATGGTGGAAGAGTATGATTCTATTGTCAGAAACAGTTCATGGGAGATTGTTCCTAGACCGGAAGGGAAATCAGTGGTGGGTACGAGATGGATCTACAAAGTTAAGCAGGCAGCTGACGGGAGTGTGGAGAAGTACAAGGCAAGATTTGTTGCCCGAGGCTTTTCACAGATTGAGGGGATCGATTATGAGGAGACCTTTGCACCTGTCACAAGGTATTCTTCCATACGGACGATTCTTGCTCTCTCAGCGCAGATGGGATGGCACATTCATCAGATGGATGTGAAGACTGCGTTCCTCAACGGAGTCATTGAGGAGGAGGTGTACATTGAGCAACCCGAAGGCTTTGAAGTCTTCAGCAGCGAGTCGCATGTGTGCAGGCTCAAGAGAGTGTTGTATGGGTTGAAGCAAGCACCACATGCTTGGTACACACGGATAGACAGCTATTTCACAGGACTTGGATTCTCCAAGAGCGAGGCGGATCCGAACCTATACCAGATTGTGGTGGAGGGTAAGTTGCTTATCATTGTACTGTATGTTGATGATTTGATTCTAACGGGTGATGAGCTATTGATACTGTCATGAAAGAAGGATCTTGCTACAGAGTTTGAGATGAAGGACTTGGGCCTCCTTCACTATTTCCTAGGATTGGAAATATGGCAGCGCAGTGGTGGACTGTTTGTTTCTCAGGGCAAGTATGCTCGGGAGATACTGGAGAAGTTCAACATGCATGGCTGCAAGCCTGTTGATACTCCTCTTCCTGGAGGTTGGAGGAAGGAGGATGCCACTTCGGGAGAAGAAGTGGATGCCACTGTTTATCGACAGTTGGTGGGGTCGCTGATGTATTTGGTCAATACACGACCTGATATATGCTATGCAGTTAACCAACTTTCACAAGCTATGGTTAAGCCTACCAAGCTCTTCTGGAAGGCGGGCAAGCATGTATTGCGCTACTTGAGAGGCACATCGGGATATGGATCTTGGTGCAGACAGGAGGATGAGGTGAAGCTATGTGGCTTCACGGATGCAGATTGGGCAGGGAGCCCAATGGACAGAAAGAGCACATCAGGAGGGGTCTTCAGTATCGGATCGACAGTAGTTTCTTGGTACAGCAGGAAGCAGAGATCTGTGTGGATGAGGACGATCTTGGTCGGGTTTTTCGGTTCCAAGCACATCAGGTACCATCATATCAGAGATTGTGTGCAGCGGAGGATCATGTTACTTTCGTACATTCCAACGGAGGATCAGGATGCTGATATTCTGACGAAGGCTCTCACCAGGAGCAAATTCGAGTACCACCGAGGCAGGATAGGGGTTGTTGATAATCCATATCTTGTCGAGAGGGAGTGTTGAGATTGCAACAAGATGATGGAGCTTAGTGAAAAGAGTCGCCTTCACTAAGTGGGCCCGCAGGCTATTTTTGGCGCAAGTCTATTTTTAGACTATGTCTATTTTTAGACATATGGATCATGTCTATGTTTATGGATGATTGATCAAGTTGGGAAAAATAGATGGACTTCTATTTTTGGTGAAAGTGTGAGTGATCAAGTCTATTTTTAGACTGGCTGTCAAAAATAGAAAAGTCAAATATTATTATCTCACAATAATATTTGGACTATAAAATTAATCTTATTCTCTTGAAGCACTTCAGTTTGAGCTACGGAAGTGGCACATGCAGCTGTCAGAAGGAAATTCGTTTTTCTTATGAGTCAGTTGAGTTGTTGCATGCATGACTTCAGTTAGAACTCAAGTGAGTTGAGTTTAGTGGACTGGAGGTACAGTTGATGGAGTTGTGTTCAGTTTAACTTAGTTAAACTGGTTGTAGTTAGTCTAACTGCAGATAGACTAATGATGAGTTGTTAAACTAATTATTAACTCATAATACAACTAAATAATACATCAGTTAACTCAGTTGCATGTCAGTGCATGTTCAGTTCAACAGGGACAGGTGGTAGAGAATCAGATTGCTATCAGTTGTGACTATAGTTGTGCACCAGATCTTCCACAATCAAGGGATTGAGTATGCCAATGAGTTTGCTCACGTATTTGGCCCGCATTTTAGCCTTTGCTCACGTCCACAAAGAGTGAGTGACTATTTTGCAGGTGAAAATCGAGTTTGGGAAGCTATTCTCATCAGTTCTTGAGCAGGTATTGAGCAGTGGAGGCAGGCAAGCAGTGGAAGAGATTTGGAGATCAGATCTGAGCTGTATTGTGTGTGTAACAGAGGTGGAGATACTTGTGAGAAGTATTATGCTGTGTAATGTTACATGACTCAATCATTAATATACAGATAGTGTGGGGTTTTTAGCGAGATGCTTTCCCCGTGATACATACTGTGTTAATGTGTGAATGCTCTTGATGTTTTATTGTTATTGATGCTGCTATATTCTTGATCAATGTAGAGGAGCTTATGTATTGTGTATGTTTTCCGCATTAGTACATGATCAGGATAATCTCCATTGAATATGTGTTAAATTATTCAAAATTTCTACAGAAGTTAGAAAGAATGAGGAGGTTTAAGCATGTATTTGTGCATAAGGAAATATTTTAGAGGGCATAATTACTATGAAATTATGAAGGCACAAGTGGTTGTATTGAATTTAAGAGGAGAAATTTGACATATGGTGGGAAGACCTCAAGAATTTCAAGGGAATTTGAGAGAAGAAGTTGATCTAGAGTAAGTTTGAGAGATACTTCAATGAGAAATACTTGTTTGAAAGTTTTTATGATGGAAAAATTAAAGAATTTTCTGAGCATAAGTTTGAACAACTTACCATGGATGCTTATGCCAGCAAACTCATAGAATTTTTGAGCTATGTGTCTTACATCAAATATGAAAATATAAAGATCCAATGTTTTCTCAGTGGAGTACAACACTTCTACCATCATGTAATAGAATTTTATGAAACAAATACATTAGAAGATACCATTTAGAAGGAAAAATATTGTTATGATTAGCCTAAGTATACGATTGAATTCCAAAAAGAACGAAAAATTAAAGAGAAGAATGGAAAAATAAAGAAAAGAACAGTTTCAAAAAGAAGGGATTAATATACTCATGCTACACGTAGGTTGAAAAAAGTTTTAAGTTTAACATACCTACCAAAAGAAAGTTCCATCAAACTTTCCCACTCCAAGTGGGGGTAAATTGATTCTACCAACAAAGGAAGAGGCTAAGGAACCAAGGAAGAAGTCAATAAAGTTTTGGGGTTGCAGGGAATGGAACCTATTAATATATTTTCTACACCAACAACAAGATGACAAGAAGGTGCACAATGTCCAAGAGGCTACCATAGTCAATTATGTGGCCTTGAGTGTACCCTGAATTTACATAGTTGTACAAAACAAGCAAGTGGACCACCAAGCCTCAGTGGTGAAAATGAAAGGTATATTTTCCATGCATCTCATTTCAATTTTATTGACCTTGGTTCTAAAATCAATTTTTTACTCCACAATTCATGGAAGCATATGTTTTATAGAGGGAGAAACATGTTAAATTGTGGCTAGTTTAGTTAGCCACTAGAGTAAAAAGAAAGGTGATTGATTATGTTGAATCATATCAGTTTGAGATGAGTGGCTTGCTTACCAAAGCCACTTTAAATATATTTTTGTTGGGCTCTTATGACCTGTTAATTGGCATGGACTAGTTGGTAGCACATAGGGAAAATTTGGATTGTATTAAAAAAACATTAGAGTGCAAGGAAGATGAAGAAGAACAAAGGCTACTACAAGAGTGCAGAAGCATGTCTCTATGAGGTAGATTTCATCTCTTCAACTAAATAAATATAGTAGAAATGGATTTCCCCTATATACTATTCAAGGGACACATTTAGCAAACTTGCATGAAAAGTTTAAAATTGAAGATGATCCCATACTATAGGAATACAATGATGAATTTTTGGAGAGATGTCAATACTGCCACTTAAGAGGGAAATCAATTTCTCAATAGAGCTCATTCCAAGAGTAGTGTCTATGTCTATGCCACCCTATAGAATGAGCACATCTGAGTTAGTGTAGTTTAAGATACAACTAAAGGATATGTTGGATAAAGGGTACAATAGACCCAGTGTGTCACCCTAGGGAGCTCTAGCATTATTTGAGAATAAAAAGGATGGCACCCTTAGACAAAGTATCCCCTTCCAAGAACTGATGATGTATTCAACCAGTTGAGAGGAGCCACAGTGTTTTTGAAGATAAATTTGAGGTCTAGGTATCATCAAGTTTAGATCAAGGATGAGGATATCCACAAGACTGCATTCAGGCCCAAATATGTGCACAATGAATTTGTGGTCATTCCACTTTGGTTGACTAATGCACCAATATGTGCCTCATGAATAATGTTCTCAACAAATATTTGGAAAATTTTGTGTTGGTATTTATTAATGACATCTTTGTGTATTCAAAGACTAAGGAGGATCATGAAGAACACCTCAAGGGGGTGCGACAAGTGCTATGGGAGCATCAACTACATGCTAAGATTATCAAATGTGATTTATTTTGATTGCAAATGCACTACATGGGTCATATTATCTCCACAGAAGCGATGAAAATTTATCTAAAAATAGCAAGGCCATACTAGAGTGGCTTGCACCCTAGAATGTAACATAAGTTATACCTTTCATGGGGTTGGCAAGGTATTACAGGAGATTCATTCAAGGATTCTCGAATATTGGGCACCCAATTACATCATTATAAAGGAAGGGAGTTATATTTCATTGGATATAAGAGTGAGTAGAAAGTTTTGAACAACTAAAGCACCTTCTCACACATGCCCCACTTTTGAAAATTACAAACTCAGATAAATATTCCAATTTTCTACAAATTCATTCAAGGAAGGACTTGGTGGAGTTTTGACGGTGGACATGTGATTAGTTATGGATTCCAAAAATTATGAGCATGAGAAGAACTATGTAACACATGATTTAAAGCTTCTAGATATTATGTATGCTTTAATAATCTGGAGGCACCACTTTCTTGGGAGAAAGTTCATATTAATGAAAGATCAGAATCGGTTGAGATATTTTTTGATCAACCCTAGTTGAGTATCAAGAAATCTAGATGGATGGACCTTACTAATGATTTTGATTTTGAAATCAAGCACATTAAAGGAAAAGAAAATGGAGTGGTTGATGCACTTAGCAAAAGCATGCAAGTGATACACATGGAAACCATAAGCACCTTTGAGACAAGCATAAAGGAAAGTATCAGAGAAGCAATACAATAAGATGAACACTTTTAGCATGTAAGTAAGTTCCTATAGAAAGAGCCCAAGGAACTATGGGAGAAAAGTATCAGCTAACTATGCATGGATTATTGTTGTTTAGAAGAAATTTATACATACCCAACATGGTTGAATTTAAGAAACGCATAATGGATGAGTTTCGTAGAAGACCATATGTAGGTCACTTTAGATATCAAAAGATGATAACAACCTACAGGGAAATATATTATTGGCAAGGGATGAAGAAATAATTTTTTCATTATATTTCTAAATGTTTAGAATTCCAATAGGTTAAAATAGAATGTAAGCACCCAAAATGATTGCTTTAGCCAATACCGATTCAAAATGGAAGAAGGAAGTCATATCAGTGGAATTCATCGCTGGCTTACCAAGAATCCCTAAGCAACATGATGCAATCATGGTGGTAGTATATAGGTTGAGAAATAAAATTCACTTTATATCTATAAAGTCTACCTATAAGGCAATTGATATTGCAAATATTTTTATGAAGGAACTTTTCATATTGCATGGCATGCATTAGAAGATCATATCTGATCGTGATGCTAAATTTACCTCTAATTTTTGGAAATCTTTATCTATAGGGTTCAGAACAGTTAGCTTTCAGCACAACATATCACCCTCATACTGATGAATAGAAAGAGAGAATAAATAGAATTTTGGAAGACTTTCTCAAGGTGTATGTCATGCACCAACCCAAGAAGTGGGAAGAATTTCTAGCTCTAGTGGAATTTGCGTACAATAATGGCTATCAAGAATCATTAAAGATGATCCCTTTTGAAGCTTTGTATGGAAAAAAGTGAAATACCCCAATCAACTGGGATAATCCAGACATAATCACAATTAGGCTAGAAATTTTAAAGGAAATGGAATAGGAAGTGATCAGAATTATGTAGAAATTAAAGGTAGCACAAAATTAGCAGAATATTTATGCAAACCATAATAGAACACACAAGGAATTTCAAATTGGAGAGCATGTATAACTCTAAATCATTCCAAAGAGAAGTTCCTTAAGAGTGGGATGATGTTCCAAGTTAGCACCAAGACATTTTTAACTCTTCCATATCTTGGAAATAGTGGGACTAGAAGCATGTAGACTTGCCTTGGCTCCCCTAGTGAAGGAACATGATGTATTTAGTATCTCATTGCTTAAAATATATATACATGATGCTAATCATATTATTGATTAGAATTTTATAAACGGGGAACTCGAAGGATAATTCTAACCAAAACCATGGTGCATGGTAGACATGAGGAAGACTACACTCTAGAATAAATTCATCAAGCAAGCCAAGGAGCCATGAAAGAACTTTGGACCAAATGAAGAAGCATGGGAGTTTGAAGATGCAATGAAAAAGGAATACTAATTTCTTGTATAAAATTCAACTATATGGAAAATATAACATCAAGGACAATGTTCCTTTAAGGGGGAGGGGAATGTAACATCCCTTTTCCTAATCACCAAGTTTTGTAATGTAATTAAAAGATGATAATGTTGGAGAGACAACATAGTTATGTTTCCAATACTATTTGATGTAAATATTTATTTTGATTTTACTGTAAAATTTCTAAAACTAAAGAACAAGGACATGTCTATACAGATCTTGATGTCTAAAAGGATATATTTCTTAGGAAGCCTATGAAGAAAATTTGGAAGTTATGTATCTTCCCATAATTTAATGTTTTGGCCCATTATGTTCATGTTGAGCAACCAAATACCGCTAGTAGTTTTGAGGAGTGGGAGAGGAGGTAATGAAGCTACCAACAATGGGTTGCATACCTCATGGTAGCCTTGGTTCACTCCATGGCCTGACAAGGGGACCCTGGACTTGTCCTGCATATGGAAACATTCATCGGGAGAAAGAAGGGAGTTTTTTTAATTTGAGAAGTTGAGTACAGAGGATTGTAGTGATTGGAGGGACCTAAACTATGTATGTGAATCTCAAAACCCTTGTGAACCTATGAATCAAAGAACTATTAGCGTATGAAACTATAAATATTTTATTAGAAACTAGACTGTAGAGTCCAAACTTGAGTTAAGATAGCTGAGAAAACTAGTAAGAGAGCACCCTGCCTAAGTTAGGTAAACCAAAAAGAACTTGACCTCTTTGATTGTGTATGTGCACGTGAAGCACTAGAAAGAGGGAGGATCATCGATGGAACTGTAGGGAGAAATTAAAGGATCCCCCTTTGTGTTTTTATGGCTCCCAATTACCATATTTTACTATATATTCACCCCAAGAATTAGTGCTTGAGAGATGGCATCCCTGTTTCCTAGCCAATGAAGGAGATTATCATTGATTCTCTATCCCTGAAATTGAACCTTTTTGGTGTAATTCACTAAGTGGAGCATCCTTCGTACATTATATATGGATTAGGGGTTTGTAGTTGTAAGGAATGTGTAGTGTAGATGTGCGTATAGTTGGGTGGAGAGTGGCAACCCCTTCTTCAGTTTCTAGTAAAATTAAGTGGAAAACACAAGTGTATCTTATTTCTTTGTATGAGAAATGTTAATGGATTTCAATTCCTTATCTTTAAATGTTATGTGAGATCTATTGTTTATGTGTGCATTGCTAATTTGACAAGTATTGTATGGTTTAAATGAATATGCATATTCGTTGTGGTAAGAAATTAGCATGGCTTGCCTAATTGTCAAAATATATTCCTTTATGAATATGAAATGTTGTGTGAAATGGGAAGTCATTCATCTATGTTAAATGAGAATATTGTGTGGTGCATGTTCATAAGGGGAAAATCCAACTTTGATTGTAATGACTATATATTGATATATGTTTGATTCATGTGTATGAATAACTACATTTTGAATCATTATGTAGACTATAACTATGATTCAAGACTAGTATATTGGTGGGATTTCAAGGCTGCATAGGCTATTGGAGGTTTACAAACAAATGACCTCACTATTTCAGAAGTGATGGAGATGAGAATTTTTTAGCTTTGTGGAGACTTGGCCTTAGACCTTGGTCACATGGGTTGACATGTGTTGGGACCAAGAGCTAGCTGAAAAAAAGGGGTTTATTGGAACATCAGGCTCTAGATGTTTTAGCAATGCATGCAATGCATTTTGGGGAATTCCCTGATATGGTGGGCTCAAGTGACAGATCATCAAATGATGGCCTAATTCCTATCTATTGGGGTTGTAAACTAATTCCCTTAAGATATTGAAATATCAAAGCATCAAGGCCTTGTAGGAATGGCATCAAGATGATGTCAAGATTGATCTCATGACAATGCCATGTGGACAACATGTACCTAGATTTGGCCATGTTGGGTATGTCAATTGTACAAAAATGAGAACATGTGGCACGCATCAAGAGTGCCACAAGGTAGTGGAAATGTAAGCTTTCACCATGTGACAGACTATGATTGGATAACAAAATAATGAGATGGAAAGCCAAGTTGGCTACTGGCCTAATGGCCCATTAGTGTTTTATAGGGGTTTTCTTGTTATAATGTTTTTTGTCAAGTCTCAAGTATTCCACATCAAGAGACCACTATATTGGCATATCATCCATATCGATTGTATCGTTGATCAAGACTACCGACATATTGAAAGATCCATGCCATACTAACTATATCATTATATCAGGACCATATGATATTGGAACCTCCACCATATCATAATATCGACATACTGGAGCCTGGGGGTTTGGACAGTGTGGGCTTATATAAATTGTCGATATGGAAAGGTCCCAGTAAGACATGTAGGTCGAGGACATGAACTAGCATGACGACACTTGTGTCAAAAAATTTTGAAATGTTAACCGCATGGTAGGTACATATGATGATGTGGCTTTTAAGGTGCATACCTTTGTGCCCATAACTGAGATTAAGCTAAAATTTCTATTATTAGAAGAAAATGGTTGTAACAACCCTGGTGAAAATTCCATGTAATAAATGTTAAAATAATAAACACGGATGAATGGGACACTTATTCCAAGCGGAGTGTTGGGAAAGACATCCTAGGGGGTGTTCATTTGATTGTTTATGGCTAATGAAATTGGCAAAGGTGATGGCTCAAGCATTAAAAGACATTTTGGCACATTTATTTATGAAAATAATGGAAACTAGGAGAAAAAGGAGGTGAAAGGTCACAAGTTGCATGTGAGGAGGAAAAGGAAGGAAAATAATGGAAAATGAAGAAAATAGAGGCCTCATTCATAAAAAGGCTTCTGAGGATCAATTGGAAACCCTTTTGTCAGTTTAGCTTTGGAGCTCTCTCATTATTCTCTCTCTCATACTCTTGGACACTTAGAGTTTTCTTGGAGCACTTTGGCATTGGAGCAAGAAAGGCAAAGAAGGCAAGAGGAAGAAAATATCAAGAAGGGAAAGGCAGGATCAATCAGTTACAACAGGCTTCATTTTAGGTATCAACTTGCATGTGTTTTTCCTTGCTAGATTTGGCATGCATGGGATTGCATGTGTTTCTTTTCTACCATGGCATGGGTTTTGCCAGGTGTGACAGAATTTTCAGCCTAGCCTTGCCATTTCCTGATAGCTTTGATGAGATGGGTTCTCTCATGTGGTTTTTGGGGGATGGCCAGATTGGATTTGAAGTTGAGTCAGGTGGATCTCTGAAATGAAAAACACATGGTGGTAGTGATCCCTGAACCAGACTCAGGATGCATGAAGCAACTAGCCTAGTAACCCTTGAACTAGATTGTGGGTTGCGGTAAATCCAGATTGTGTGCCTCGGTGGGCATAGGAATCCTTTCTGTTGAATGGCGAGATATACGTTAAAGCCAAGAGGTGAATTTTATCTCCGTTGGGCCTAGTGATTCCGGGATGGATTGCACAATAAATCTTGGAGAGTATGTCTCGATGTAGGGCCTAGTGATCCCTAGATCAAACTGCGGATGCACAGTAAAGCCTGAGAGACTCGAAGGCACTCAAATTCCTCACAGTGTAGGCAAAGAACTCTGGCAGCATCCACATTGATTGGTGTTTTTTATGTGTTCTATGAGTCCCACATTCATGCTTGGAATATGGCACGGGTGTGATTTGCTGAAGAGAAACTTGGCTCAGCCAATCTATGGTCGGGTGGAACGTGGTAGTCCCATCACCGGTTGGTTCATGCATTTATTAATGAGAAATTCATTCCCTTGATTTTGATGTGCAAATGCACTGATATATATATGGATTTTGATGGTTGATATGTCCATTGTATTTATGTTCCTATTATGTTGGTTGTATGTACATTTTATGGTAGCAACTATATTTGGCTCTCAGCATGTTTGTACTTGTGTTTGAATGTATATTGTATTTATGACCTAATAAGTGATAAGGCAGCAAAAGACATGAGGAAACAATGGTTCATAGCGATTCTTAGATAAGTATGAGATCCCTACTCTTAATTATGTTATTTACACCTGTAGGTTACATGTTGATGATATTTTTGACATCATGTCTATCATGGCTAGTAGGGGTCTTGTTATGATCTTGTTCATCTTATTGCTTTTGCATCCTTGTTTCCTTGTATCCTTACCAATTCTAAATGATCATTCCATTATGGGCAGTGTCCCGGGCTTTGGGCCGAAAAAGGTGGCTCAAATCCTGGAATGCTAGCATTAGTTCTAAGACTAACTCGCTTGGGCAGTGTCTTGGAGAGTTATAAAGCACCTTGCCAATGTCTAGGGAGCGTTAGTATTGAAACTAACTCGCCTGGGTAGTGTCTAGGGAGCGTTACCCTGCCCTAAGTTTTCTCAAACAGTAGTAGGACCCAAGGACAGGCAGTCTGAGTGGCTGACTTGTCTTCTGAAGGTTATGTGGATGATTTTGGATGATTGTGCGTGATGTTCCATCGATTCCATTTCCTTAAAGTCACCAAGGAGGTTGAATCTTATCGTAGTGGCCTCTCATCGCATGTTTACCTCGGCTGGCCACTTGCTTGGGTAGATGTGGGAGGAGAGTGTTATAGAGTGGTATCAAAGCATGGTTCAACTCTCGAACTGAATGGGTTGAATGTGTGTTGGTCATGCATGCATGTCAGTTTCATGTGTGTCTCTTACACTTATATACTTGTTCCATTTGCTTGATGATGGATTAGGGTCGTAGTATGGTTATCATGGAGAATTTGATATTGATTTCATGAAGTATATTTGAAATGGGTATGTGATTGATTGTGTATGGATTATATGTCGCTCACATGTTGATTTCATGATACCTACTTACATCCTTGTATGTTAGGTTACATTTTTTTGAATATTTTGATTACATGCCTTAGTCTTGTAGGTTGATTACAAGAACTGATTTGTTATGTTCAACTACATGAATTTATGCGTAGGTGTAGTTGATTTGGCATTTCTTATGCATGTTGTCTGTTGCATGTGTCAATGTGTATAGTAGAGTAATGGTCGTTGTCATGCATGAGGTCACAACATGCATTGTTGATATGGCCTTTCATTGACGATTGGACCCTAACTAGAGTGATGTTTGTATGTTGATACATTTACTTATGTGTGTCGATATGATGTTATGATTATGTTTTACATGTATCACACTAATTTGGTGATCTTGCAGACAAGGTATCCGCCCCGAGCTATACTAAGGTACGTCGGTTTATTCTGATTTGGTTTATCTAAAATATTATGCCTTGCAGGAAGAGATATCAAATGGCTAGCAAGATGGTTGACTATAGAGACTCTCCCTATAAATCCAAAGACCAGTATGGTGTTGGGAACCCCTCTGACTTGGTAGCTACATTGGGAAGTTTAAAGGAGGAGATAAGGATTTGTAAGGCAGATAATGACAGAGTCATAGAGTCAAAGGAAAAGTTAGCAGAGGTGAATGCAATAATACTTCAGAGCTTGTAGGATTTGTAGCGACAAGGACCACTACAGATCAACCATGAGCAGGAAGATAAAATTAATGGGGCATATGGCAACAAATCGCATGGCGTTCACCGATCAGATAGAGAGGACACAATATGTGATGGCATATTGTTGGAAACTCTGGAGAGGAGAAGGGATAGACCTAGGTATGATTCTAGTTCTGATTCAGATACGCACTACAATTGACATCGGTATCATCCTTACAGAAGGAATGATAGGGGGTGATTTCCAGATGAATTCAAGAAAGAAAAGCACCTACTTTTGATGGAGATGTGAAGAAGTCGAGGGATGCAGAGGCTTGGATACTTGGCATGAACAAATTCTTTTAGTTGCATGAGTACACAAATAACATGAAGGTTTAGATAGCTATTTTTAGCTTGAAAGGTAAAGCAAACATATGGTGGGAAGATGTTAAGTGGGTTAGAGCAATCAGGACAGATGACTTGAGTTGGAAGGAATTCAAGAGGCTTTTCAGGAAGAAGTACTTATTAGAAAGGTACTACGACAACAAGGCTAAAGATTTCTATGAGTTAAAGATGGCATCAACGACAGACGAAGAGTATACAACCAAGTTTCTTGAGTTATTGAGGTATGTACCATATATTACTAATGAGAAGGCTAAGGTTCAGAGATTTGTTAGTGGTTTTCCATTAGCATTTAGAGATCAAATTGAGTATGATGATCCTCGGTCACTTGAGGAAGTCATTGGGAAACTAAAGCATTGTTATGAGCAATAAAAGTGTAAGAATGAATCTTAACAGGGATGGAAAGAAAAAGACAAAGGTAGAGGTAAATTGGAAACCTAAGAGGACAAGGCCTCAACAAGCAGATGGGAAAGAAACGTGGCACCGCAAAAGATATTTAATGCAGCCAGACAGGGATATGGGCCACAACAGCAGTAGAAGTAGCGTATAGGTGAGGGCACTGGTCGGTTGGAGTGCTGGACATGTGGTGAAGAACACCTTAGGAGAGATTGTCTGCAACATCAGGGTGGAAGGCCTAAGATATATAGTGCATAAGAGGCGCAGACTGTTGGGGATGTTGGCCAAAGTATTCCACGTGTCTATGCAACAATGGACAACAGGCAAGTAGAACACTAGGCATATATCATTGATATGTACGGTAAGATTTGTGATCAATTTATTTATATTTTGATTGAACCTAGATCTAATTATAGCTATGTTAGTCCTAACTTGGTGGATAAGTGTGGTTTGAATAAGGAGTTGCATGTAGAGTCTTGGTTAATGCAGTTGGCTACAGGTACAAAGAAGCGAGTTCATCATTGGGTAAGAGCTTGCACATTTTATCTGAATGATATGCCTACAGCAGCACATTTGAATGTATTGTCGTTAGGTTCACACAATATGCTATTGGGCATGGATTGGTTGTATCTTCATAGAACCAAGGTTGATTGTTATAACAAAGCTATTTAGTGTGTTGATGACAATGGGCAACCAAGAATCTTGCAAGGTAAGAAGAAAGCCACATCAATTAGGATGGTGACAGCTATGCAAGCAAAGTGAAGTTGTAGGAAAGGGTGCAAGCTATTTTCCATACACATTTCTAGTGATAAGGGTAAGGAGGCTGAGGATGCATACCCAGTGTTGCAGCAATTCAAGGATTTATTTCCTGAAGACATTATAGATTTTCCACCTCACAGGGAGGTATAATTTTCGATTGAGTTAGTGCCAAGGGCAGCTCCAGCATCGAAAGCACCTTACGAGATGAGCACACATGAGTTAGTTGAGTTAAAGTTGCAGCTGAAGGAGATGTTGGACAAGGGGTACATTAGGCCAATTGTATCACCTTGGAGTGCACCAATCTTGTTTGCGTGAAAGAAAGATGGTACCCTCAGATTATGTATTGACTAAAGGCAGTTGAACAAAGTGGCTATCAAGAACAGATACCCTTTGTCGAGGATTGATGACTTGTTCGATTAGCTGAAGGGAGCAACAGTGTTCTCGAAGATTGATATGAGATCCAGATACCATCAGTTACACATCAAAGAGGAGGACATATACAAGACTGTGTTCAGGACCTGGTATGGGCATTATGAGTTTGTTGTTGTTCCATTTGGATTAACTAATGCTCCAGCTACATTCATGTGTTGGATGAATAGTGTGTTGCATCCATATTTGGACAAGTTCATTATTGTTTTCATTGACAATATACTGGTATATTGTAAAAAGGAGGAAGATCATGTATATCACTTAGCAATAGTATTGAGGTTGTTGAGGGAGCATCAATTGTATGCTAAGCTCAACAAATGTAGATTATTTAATACTGAGGTACACTACTTAGGACATGTTGTCTCCAAGTAAGGTATTGCAGTAGATCTAGAGAGGATAAGGGCCATCTTGGAGTGGGTAGCTCCTAAGAATGTGGATGTGGTGAGATCTTTCATGGGCCTGGCAAGCTATTATAGGAAGTTCATCAAGAACTTCTCGCAGATTAATTATCCTATTACATCATTGCGGAGGAAAGGTAAGAAGTTCAAATGGACCACAGAGTGTGAGACTAGATTTGAGCAGCTTAAGGAGTTGCTGACTCATGCACCAGTGTTACAGATTATAGATCCAGACAAAGAGTTCATATTGTGTACAGATGCTTGTAAGATAGGACTTGGTGGAATCCTTATGTAGGATGAACAGTTGGTATGTTATGAGTCCTGGAAATTCAACAAGCACGAGAAGAACTACCCGATGCATGATCTTGAGTTGGCGGCGATTATACATGCATTGAAGATGTGGAGACTCTATCTTCTTGGCAAATGGTTTGTGCTTATGAGTGATCACATTGGGCTAAGGTATTTGTTTACCAAACAAATCTAAATGCCAGGCAGGCTAGATGGTTGGCCATGATCAACGAGTTTGACTTCGAGATCAGGTACATCAAGGGTAAAGAGAATAGGGTGGTAGATGCTCTCAGCAGACATGTATAGGTACATCACTTGGCAGTCATGAGTTCCTATGGGATAGACTTACATGATAGAATCTTGTAGGTAGGACACCAGGATGTCAGGTACATGGAGATTGTGCATAGATTGCAGCAAAGTACAGGGACAGGTACAGGTGATAGTATAGGTACAGGTTCACAAGACTTGGATCATTGTCTTACAGCAAATTGGTTGGTCAAGTTTCGAGGCAGGATATATGTACTAGATAATAGTGAACTCAAGAAAGTGATATTGAGGGAAATTCATGCAAAACCTTATTCAGGTCACCCAGGTTATCAGAAGACACTCACAGTGGTGAAGAGATATTAATATTGGCCGAATCTGAAGAGGGATGTAGCAGAGTTTGTGGCGATATGTTTCGACTGTCAGCGAGTGAAAGCAGAGTGCAAACATCTAGGTGGATTGCTACAGCCGATCGTTATTCCCGAGTGGAAATGGGAGGTCATTTCCATGGATTTCATCACAGGGTTGCCAAAGATAGTGAAGCAACATGATTCCATCATGGTCATTGTGGACAGGTTAACAAAGGTTGCACACTTTGTTCTGGTGAAGTCTACATTCTCAGCTAGTGATGTGGCACAGGTATTCATCTGAGATGTGGTTAGACTACATGGTGTTCCAAAGAAGATTCTATTGGACAGGGATATGAAGTTCACTTCCAAGTTTTGGAAGGAGTTATTTGCAGTATTGGGCACCGAGTTGGGCTTCAGCACAATTTATCATCTGCAGATAGATGGATAGATAGAGAAGGTCAACAGGATATTAGAGGACATGTTGAGGATGTATGTCATGCATCGGCTAAGGAAGTGGGAAGAGTATCTCCCTTTGGTCGATTTTGCATATAGCAATGGTTATTAGGAGTCACTGAGGATGAGTCCCTTTGAGGCGTTATATGGGTAGAGTTGTAACACTCCCATTAGTTGGAGTGTTCCGGTTAGCAGAGTATTGATTGGACCAGATATGTTGGCAGCCATGGAACAGGAGATGTAGGTGATGAAGAAAAATCCTAAGGCAGCACAGGATAGGTAGAAGAGCTATGCTGATATGAACGGGTTTTTCAAGGAGTTCCAAGTTAGGGAACAGGTGTACTTGTGCATCAAACCGAAGAAGAGATCCTTGCGTATTGGCTCATGTGCCAAGCTAGCACCACAGTTTTGTGGACCCTTCAATATCATTGAGAGGATTCAGCTAGTATCCTATCGACTTGCACTACCTCCGATAGTAAAAGTCCATGATGTTTTCCATGTATATTTTCTTAAGAAATATGTTAATGATGTTGATCATGTGATTGAATGGTCTGTATTTCATGTGGAACTGGATGGAGAATTCCAGTCGGAGCCTCATTATATATTGCAAAAAAATGTTCTCATGCTCCAAAACCAAGAAATAGAGCAAGTTAAAGTGAAATGGAAGCACTTTGGGCCTGATGAAGCTACATGGGAGATGGCAGATTAGATGCGGGCCATGTATTACTTCCTCGTTTTCCAGTTGAGGCAAATCAGTTTGATATGGTGGTTTGGTGGTTGCTTATGGTGGTTTGGTAGTTGTTTTATGATGGTTTAGTATTTTCTTTATGTTGGTTTAGTATATTCTTTATGGTGATCAATATATGTTTTATGATAGTTTGATATATGTTTTATGATGATTTGATATATGCATTATGTTGGTTGATACATGCTATATGATGTTTTGATATATGCTATATGATGCTAGTATATGTTTGATATATGGTTGGCATATGATTTGGCATATATATATATATATATATTGATGATGTTGTTATGTGTACACCCGTGTATGGATGTAAATATCGTAATGAGTTGTGTTATAAAGCTCCACTATGCGGTATGTTGTCATGTTTTCATGATGTTATGTCTTAGAGTAGATCTTTCATTGTAAATACTGCATTGAGCCGGGTTATAAAGCTTCATGAGCAGTATGTCTTCTTTTAGCAGGGTGTTGAGGTATAGGTGTGATTGAACATCATGGAAGGTATCCCCCAAGGGGGAGGGTTCTGTAACAGCCCTGGTGAAAACTCCATGTAATAAATGTTAAAACAATAACCACATATGACCGGGGCACTTATTACAAGTTGAATGTTGGGAAAGACATCCTAGGGGGTGTTCATTTGATTATTTATTGGTAAGGAAATTGGAAAAGGCAATGGCTCAGGCATTAAAAGGCATTTTTGCACATTTATTTATGAAAATAATGGAAATTAGGAGAAAAATGAGGTGAAAGGTCACAGGTTGCATTTGAGGATGAAAATGAAGGAAAATAATGGAAATGAAGAAAATAGAGGCCTCATTCATAAAAAGGCTTTTGAGGATCAGTTGGAAACCCTTTTGTCAGTTTAACTTTGGATCTCTCTCATTATTCTCTCTGTCTTATACTCTTGGACACTTAGAGTTTTCTTGGAGCACTTTGGCATTGGAGAAAGAAAGGCAAAGAAGGCAAGAGGAACCAAAGATCAAGCAGGGAAAGGCAGGATTAAGAAGTTACAACATGCTTCATTGCAGGTATCAACTTACATGTGTATTTTCCTTGCTATATTTGGCATGCATAGGATTGAATGTGTTTATTTTCTACCATGGCATGGGTTTTGCCAAGTGTGACAGTATTTTCAACCTAGCCTTGCCATTTCCTGATAGCTTTGATGAGATGGGTTCTCTCATGCGATTTGTGGGCGATGGCCGGATTGGATTCGAAGTTGAGTGGGGTGGATTTCCGAAATGAAAAACACATGGTGGTAGCGGTCCCTGAACCAAACTGAGGATGCATGAAACCACTGCCCTAGTAACCCCTGAACTAGACCGTGGGTTGCAAGAAAGCCAGATTGTGTGCCTCGGTGGGCCTAGGAATCCTTGCCGATGAATGGCAGGATATACAGTAAAGAAAAGAGGTGGATTTTCTCTCTGTTGGGCCTAGTGATTCTGGGATGGAATGCATGGTAAATCTTGGAGAGTATGTCTCGATGTAGGGCCTAGTGATCCTTCGATTAGATTGTGGATTTACGGTAAAGCTTGAGAGACTATGAGGCACTCAAATTCCTCACGGTGTAGGTGGAGAACTCCGGTGGCATCCACATTGATTGGTGTTTTTGATGTGTTCAATGAGTCCCACATTCATGCTTGGAATATGGCACGGGGTTGATTGGTTGAAGAGAAACTTGGCTCAGCCAATCTATGGTCGGATGGAACGTGGTAGTCCCATCACTAGTTGGTTCATTTCATTTATTAATGAGAAATTCATTCCCTCGATTTTGATGTGAAAATGTAATGATCTCTCTCTCTCTCTCTCTCTCTCTATATATATATATATATATATATATGTATATATATATATATCTATATATATATATATATATATATGGATTTTGATGGATGATATGTCCACTGTATTTATGTTCCTATTATGTTAGTTATATGTACATTTTATGGCAGCAACTATGTTTGGCTCTCAGCATATTTTTACTTTTGTTTGAATGGATATTGTATTTATGACCTAATAAGTGATAAGGCAGCAAAAGAGATGAGGAAACAATGGTTCATAGTGATTCTCAGATAAGTATGAGATCCCTACTCTTAATTCTGTTATTTAAACATGTATGTTACATGTTGATGATATGTTTGACAAAATACTTGTCATGGCTAGTAGGGGTTTCGTTATGATCTTGTTCATATTATTTATTTTGCATCCTTGTTTCTTTGTATCCTTACCAATTCTAAATGATCATTCCATTCTGGGCAATGTCTTGGGCTCTGCGCTGAAAAAGGTGGCTCAAATCCCGGAATGCTAACGTTAGTTCTAAGACTAACTTGCTTGGGTAGTGTCTGGGGATCGGTATAAAGCACCTTACGAGTGTCTAGGGAGTGTTATTCCTGAAACTAACTCACTTGGGCAGTGTCTAGGGTGTGTTACCCTTCCCTAAATTTCTCAAACAACAGTAGGACCCAGGGATAGGCAATCTGAGTGGCTAACTTTTGTTTTCAAGGTTATGTGGATGATGTTGGATGATCGTGTGTGATGTTCCGTCGAATTCATTTCCTTAAAGTAACCAAGGAGGTTGAATCTTATCATAGTGGCCTCTCATCGCATGTTTACCCTGGTTGGACGGTTGCTTGGGTAGATGTGGGAAGAGGGTGTTACAATGGTGGTATCAAATTTTTTGTTTGAGGTGGAGAAAATAGGATTTTTGGATAACTTAATCTTCATAATGTACCTTGAATGTTAGGTCTAATTACACCCCATGGCCTTAATATGGAATTAGTGGGTTAGGTGTGTTGTAATTTCGAATAATGTTTGAAACATGTTCTTGGAAAACTTAGGTCTATGGGTGAATTATGATAGCTATGTGTAGGATTTAAAGTAGAAGTTGTAAAGCTTGGGGATTCTTATTTCATATTGAGGATTTATTTAGTGGGGTAGGTAACTAGAAGACATGGGAATTTGTTTATATATTGCATTTCCAATCTTCAACTTTAATTTTTTATTGTGTTTTCATGGAGGGATGGATAGAATAGGGGTTCCTTCATCCTCTAGGCCTTTGTCTTTTAAGGATGAGGTAGAAAATAACTCTACCAATCCAAATGCTTCCAAGCCTTCTTCTATTCATAGTGCTTATATAGTGGAACATGATGAACATGTGTCATTAGTGGACATCACAATGTTGTAGATAACTCATTTACATTCCCTATATGAAAAAATAATAATTATTTGTAGATTTTAATTGGTATTTACCTACTGCATTGGAATTTGTTCAGTGGACTCATTTTACTTGAGCAAAGAAATGTGAGATATATTTTTTCTCTAAGGGATATTTTTATTGTTTAGTTTTATGATATGTTGATTATCAACAAGTGTTTAAGGAGGGTCCCTAATTTAGGGGAAGCACAGAAATTTTTATAACTCCTTATTTTCCTAAATTTTATCATAACTCTATGTCAATTACTAACATGCCAATTTGTGTTCATGTTTTCTAACTGTATTAAATTTATGTTATTTATCATTTTTTTTTTAACATTGAGAAAACTTTGTGCACTTAAATCAAATAAAATATTAATATAGCTATAAACATTTTATGCATGTATGCATGTATTTGTTTTGAGATATACTTTAGTAGGGGTCTTCCAAATTTCAAAATAATTCTCATCAAAAAGAAACTTAAACACAAATAGGTCATGGATTATGAGAATACAACATTCGAGGACATGACATGACATCTTCTAGGGAATTTAAAAGCTACTTGTGCACAAGTTTGAGCTCATCCTCCTAGGAGAAAATGAACTAAATTAAAACCAAAGACATGTAATTTTCTACAAGAACCAAATTTAGTTACTAACCTTGATTAGAATGAGGTAAATTAGAATCCACTCCACTCCTTCCTTACAGGACAAAGTACAAGCAATGGATATAGGATTCCCCCCTTACATCTTACATTAATAGGTATTAGCCCATGGTATTGTAACAAATCCTATTTACAAATTAAGAATCTTCATGATAAAGTTGGGGTGAATCTACATAGTTAAGAATCTTGTTGCATGTTTTTAGATGTGAATATGTTTAACTTATATATTAGTACCTTTTATAAGTAATAATAATAATATAGTTATATTTTAGTTAATTTTATGATTTTTTTAATTCTATTAATGTAAGATGTATCATGGAGGAAGTGGTTTGATGCTTATCATGGATTGACACCTATCGACATTTACTAGGCATTTGATTTATATGGTTGTGCGTTTGGTGGATATAAGTGAGGGATATAAATTTCATGAAATATTTTAGAATATTCTTGCTAGGAGTCACATATCAAAAGTTGAGAATTTTCTCAAAAGTAGTTATGCCCTTTCTACTATTTTAATTAAATTGATTAATTAAGAAAAAAATAATATTAACAATTTTCATTTGAAATGAGTTATGGTTTTTTTGGCATGTGGTATTGATAAGCCGTGGTATTGTAACAAAGCCTGTTTTCAAGTTAAAAATCTTTATGGTAAAATGTGGGGGTGAATCTCCATGGTTAAAAATATTGCTACAATTTATTTTAAATGTATATGTTTAAATTGTTCTAGTCTTCGCGGCCTGTCACCAGGGATCAACATGAGCTCTTACTAGGTTTGGTTTAATTAAAAGTTTTGCACATGATATTCAGCACAAAACATGTCACAAGTGTATCCATCCGAAGAATATCGGAAATATCTTTCCAACGGTATATCACACTCCCATAACCGGTTTCTAGATCAGAAGATATGATCGAAATGAATGATTGGTTCTTGGCTATGCATGTTTTGAGGTCAGTTACTGCACACAGGGACAAGTTTACTAAAAAATCAGTTTGGACAAGAATTTTACAAAAGTGAAATAGGTTTTTGTCCATCACATACCAAATAACAAAAACCTCCTTCATTTTATGCACAAGTGCTACTATGTGGGAGATATGCAGTGATATTTGGAGCCTGCATTAAAACAAAGCAAATTTTTCATTTATTTTAATGTTTTAGTCATCTTAGTGCAGTGCCATTTTACAACAGATGGAAAGTAATTTTGAAAAACCAAATGAGTTTTTTGTTAACCACGAGCCATATAACAAAAAAATCTTTCATTTTATTCACAAGTGTCGTGAATTTGAATATGTGACTAAATCTTTATAGCTCATTTTGATAGATTTAAGTTTTTAATGATTTTCTGTTTTAGAGATGATTTTGTGGCACAGATTCCGAGCAACTGGAAACGAATTTATAGAATTTGAGAGAGGTTTTTCTCCAACATGACCTTATCTACAAAAACCTCTTTCATTTTTGTAACAGGTGTTATGGTTTAGGAGATACGAGTTCATCTTCAACACCTATTTTCAGAAATTCGGTCCAAGTTTAATGTAACTGATTCTATTTTGAAGAAGATGGTTGAGCTCAATTCCCTTAATACAGGGATGAGATAAATGTATAAATTTTATGAATTTCATAGTGTAGAGGTTCGATTTTGGCAGCAGAGAGGTTGTCTTGGCTTTGTGTAAATTTTTTCCTGAATATCATTTTAATAAAGCAGTCTTTTGCCCTTTGGATCTGGGATTCATCACGGTGCTGACTTTTAGTATGTTTTTCTTGTAATTAATTTAAACATTATGTTTTTTTTGCCTTGTTACAGCATTATCTAAGTGATATGTTAGGAATTCATCCGTAATGATGCTCCTTTCATGATGATTTTGCTGTTAGTTGTAATGGTTGTCTTAGCAGAATTCATCCTTGGTTAGATGCTCTGTTGAGCAACCTTGTGATTCTCTTTCATCTAAAGTTGTTGTTGCAGATTAATCCTTTGTCTAATGCCTGCAAGGTAGCGGGCTTCCTCCCCTATACTTCTCACATTTACAATCTTCACTTGGTTGAACATGGCACTTAATTTGCCCCAGGTTTGCCGGTAGAAACTGACATCGATTCCATAGTCCAAATCATCCTTTCTCTTGTTGTTTCAACCCAAAACAAATCCAATCAAATCCTCTAAGCAACTATACCTAGCCTAAAATATACATTAAATTTAGTCATCTCAAGCCCTAAATGCCAATATCCTAATTGAGATTGACAAGGAGAGAGCCCTCTCCTGACCTGGTAGGGCTAGCTACCAGGTTAAGCTTGGTCTGTGGTTACCTCGGAATTGCCTTTCTCAGCCCTAAGGTTCATTCTGAGTGCTAACACAACTCATATATTAATTTTTTTTAAATCTTGGCAATGTACCCCTGATGGGGGAGTTAATCCAAAGAATATGGGGGCCTTGGAGGTAGTGGTTTTCACCCCCTTGAACGTGATGGGCAATAAAGAAGATGAGGGTGCAACATAATATCACATGCAATGGCATGTGATGTTTACAGTTGGTATTTGTTATTAATTGAAGTTGTATGGAAGGTTCTCGATCCACTTTTTTGGGTTCGTCTGGAGGCGAGGGTTGGTCCTTGGCCTCCTGTCGCATGCATTCTATCTTTTCTATGCCAACAAAGATCTTTTCATCGAGATTCAAATCTATAAGTGTGGTGCAAAGAGGTGAAGGTGATGGCTTGCAAAGATTGTGGAAGAAATGGCCAAGTTTGCTGAGCGCTTTGGTATGTGTATCGTTGCTTAGAGCTCTAAAGGTTGGTGGGCTGGAGTACTTCTCAATTTTTTCCTCCTACATGGAGTCTTAGGTTGTTTCCTTTTGTTGCCTAGTTTTTCTGGTCATTTTTTTTCACTAGTGTCAAGTCTAGTTCTAGGGTCTCAAAGTCTTTATCTTTGGGCCTGGAACATCAGCCTCAGGTTGTGGTTTAGAGTTGGGGTGGTTTTTTCTTTGCATGTGTCTCTCGTTTCTAAGTCATGGTTTTTAGTCAAATTTTGGGCAGTCATTTATCGAATGGGTCGAGTTTTTAGGGCATTGACATGCAAAGTTTGCAGTAAGGCTAGAAAGGCTTCGGTGGTTATTGTTTAGTGGTTGTGTTCGCTAAATTGGTGATTGGGGCTTTTTTTTTATTTGGGTCTCTTTCTGTGTTTAATGTTGGTAGAGTTTTACTCCTTTATAGAGGTTGTTTAGCCTTCTATCTATCTTGATGGAGTCTATATCGGTTCTAGAGTTTATGTTCTAAGCTACGAAGATGATATTTTAGGGTCACGTCCTGGTCCTATCATTGGTGGGTTTGGTTTATTTTCTTTTTTCTTTACAGGGAGAGGAATTCATACCAATTATTCAAGGTGTTCCCCCGGGATTTTATCCATGTTGTTGAGACAAAGAATGTGATGTAGATGGGGGATGGCAGTGCTCCTCAGGGTCAACAAGGAGCGAGATTCTTTACTCATGACTCGGCAACCACCTATTTAAATGTGGTTTAGCCAAATACTAGGAAAGAAATTTGAAAGCTAGAAACTCAAGCACGGATTGAAAGAAAATCGCATTCAAACTCTAAGATCATGGAGGTTATGTCTACATGGGTTCCTGACCCTAGGTGCACTAGGGGCAAGAATAAGAAATACTTGAATTTGGTGGCTTTGCATTAGCAGATGAAGACCCTCATGGGTTTGGCATTGAAAGGAAAGAAAGTGGAGCATTTTAATGTCTTCGTCTCCTTGAAAGACATCAAAATAATGCTTAGGAACCAACGTTTATACCTGGACAAGATTGATTCCTTCCTGATGCATGTGGAAGGCCATATCACTTGTTAATCAGATAGCATTGATTTGATGGACCCTCTTGGTTCTAGTGTGAGGGTACCTGTAACAATATCCTCCTAGAATAATGATCAGTGACCAAGCAAGATGGCTTATCAATGTGGTAGTTTATGCTTCAGCCTTTAGCCCGAGTTTCAGGGCGTTTTCTTTTTTTGAAGGTAAATAATGATGGTTGTTGTTTTGGCTCGTCTTGACGCACCCATATGCTTATTTTTAAAGTCATGAATATTGTTTGTTGTTATCGTTTGTCCTGGAGTATGTTTATGTGTTTGGTGTATTCTAGTGCCAACTCTGGCATGTCCATGGGTTTGTTTGGATACTTACATTTTGGGGGTACCACAATATGGCGGCTTAATGCTTCTATCACCGGCCTGGGAATTCAATGTTTGTATTAGCGAGGTGTCAGCTATGTGATTATATGGATACTCTATGATATTATTGTTTATTGTCAATGTAATGGGTTGTGGGGAATTGCTTTTATCTACATTGCTCAATGTTACTCAAGTTAGAAGTTATGCTCTAGGAAAAATTACATAAACAATTAGAATCTACATTGCTCAATACTAAATTAATAGTGGTCAATATAGTTTCTCTTTGTCAAGAACTAATAAATTGAGATGTGAAGTAGATAAATTAATTGTTTTCTCATGCACAAGGACATATATAAATTTTGGTGAGCAGTAACCACTAGTAAGGCTACACATTTACAATTTTACATAAGTGTTGAGGAAAACATGAACAAGTGTAATATGAAACATTGTTGTTTAGTACCTACCTCTTATGCAAAAAGTATTTAATAATTTTAAATAATAATAATAGTTTTATTAAATTTATATATATAACATACTTTAATATGATATTAAAAACTAATATAAAAAATTAACATAATAAGATTTTAATAAACTTTAAAGAATTTGTTTAAAAAATTCAAAACTAATTGAAATTCAAAGTTTTTTTACCAAAACCAAAACCAATATAATCTACTTGGGTAGCTATAAAAATGTTATTAAATAAAATTAAAATTAAATATTTAAAAAATATGTAGATTTTGAAATGAGTTATGGTTTTTGGGCAAGTAGTATTGATAAGTCATGGTACTTATTGTAACCATGTATATTTACAAGTTAATAATATCCATGGTAAAATGGCAATGAATATCTATGGTTAAGAATCTTGTTATATTGTAAGTAGTATGTTTAAATTTAAAAATGTTATGAAATTAAATTAAAATAAAATATTTATAAAATATTTGGATTTTGAAATGAGTTATGGTTTTTGGGCATGTGGTATTGATAAGTCATGGTATTGGCAAATACTAAAACTAAGTTATTATGACATAAAACTAAATATTGTAACAAAACTAAATTATTATGACACTTGGCTAATAATTTTTTTTATTTTTTATCTTTTTAAATTTTTAATATAATTGTTATATCTAAATTTAAAACCAAATAAAAATAATCATCAACCAATTAGAAAAAAAGGGAAAAAAGTATGAACCACAATAGTTGGTTCAAAACATCCATCCAAAAACTGAAAATGGACTGATAATGTGATTAATCCAGAAGATGAAAGAATAATCTCAAAGCAATTTACATTTTAAAAAATTAAAAAATATTTGTTTTATTTTCAAAACATTCAGTGTAATATTTATTTTTTCGTAACTTTAATAAGCTTCATAGAATTAGCTTAAATTTTAAAAAATTAATTGAAAGTATTTGACCAAAATAAAAATATTTATAATATGTATTGGACACGTATAATAGTGATGGGTAGTAAATCCTGGTAAGCATATTTATTATATCTTATTCTTATCATTTTTTATGCAAAGACATGCTTAAATTATGGTGGGAATAATGGTAATTGATGTCTAAAAATTACCTATAAATGATGCAATTATATCCATAAATTATGGCATAAAATATGTGAGGGGATTATCTACATGGCATTATATTATGCAAAAGTTACAATAAAACTAAGACTCTTAAATTATTGTAGGAAGTAACTGGTAATAATTAATATCTATTACAACTATATCCATAAATCATAGCATAAAATATGTGAGGCTAGCACTATATTGTATAAAAATTACAATAAAACCTTCAAGTTATAATACATTCAAATATTTGAAAAATATTTTTTTTAATAATATTGAAAATAAATATTTATCTTTGAAAATTAAACATTATAAATTACATTGATCAATGTTCTTGAACTAATAATAATCAATAAACAAATCTATTAATAAAACCTTTTCTTAACCATAATTAATAAATATTTTAATATTTATCATATATTTATATCTATCAACATGTACAAACTATTTAATATATAATATAATATAAAAACATAACTATTTATCATAATATAATATATGTCCAAACAAACAAACAAACAAATATATATATATATATATATATATAATTTAAAAAAATCAACGCACTCCACTGAGTTGTGAGTAACATGAAAGAATTCATAGGATAATATGCCTCTAACATGAGTACTATGATGGTTTTAACTCAATGTCATAAGCATATACAGAGAGTATAATGATCGATTTGAGTCCAATAACTTTGACCTAATAATAGTTAAAGTGCATATTTTTTACTAATTTTTAAATCAAATATTGTAATATTTTAAACTACTAATTTTTAATTTCAAAATATATTTTATAAAATAAATATTTCTTTGAAAGAAAAAATAATTAAATTAAATTAATTATATTATTAAAATAATTATAATAAAATTAAATAAATTATATTATCAAAATAATTACCTAATAAAATATACCTAATGTCTTTGAGTTTCAAATCATCTATATAGATTTAAATCAACATACATATTTTTTTTATTTCTATTTATTCGCAAAATTTCTTAATTCTTATTATATTATTTATTAAAGATATCTAAAATATTGATAACTTCAAAATATTAAGCACAACCGCTTTAGTTTTTGCTTTAGCATTAAGGATTTTCAGGTCATCGTCAAGGTTGATCACTTCCATCATAGGAAGCTTCGAGAAGCCATTGAAATTGAAAGGCCCTTTATTAATCTAATTGTTGAACATTATTTATTTTTTAATAACCATTTGATAAATATATTAAACTTATTTTTAATTCTATATTTACAAATATTAAATTCTTATTATATTATTATTAAAGTAATCTAACTAATTTGAATTCAATATTATTTTAATTAAAAATATTAATAAAATAAGATAAAACATAACATAATAATAATAAATTTATTTAACTAATTTTTAACAGTTATTTCCTAACGGCTAACTTTGGAACCAGATGCATACTTGCTATTTAAACATTCTGACTGATTGATTTTTTCACCTTTGTCCTGAGGATGAACCACGCTAGATAGTTCGAAACATCGACCAACAACCCATGATGTGATTAATCTAAAAGACTTCATCAAAATCAGTATGGATCACAAAAGTCTAAAATCAAACTTTAAAAAACATAAATTAGTGAAAAGTATGATTATTTGTGACCTCTTTTAGGTCCATGTTGATAGGCATTGATTCTTATTCTCTAATTTCCATGTCTTCAATGAGGTGGTGCATGATACCCTCTTTTCTTTCTTATACCCTTAACCTAAGTGTAGGATTAGTATATGTGTGCAAATTCACTACCAAGTTCTTTATCATCTTGCATTTTGCCTCAAGAATGGCAAGTTAATGCTTAGCTAAACTAGAGTACTCATAATAGCAACATTTTGAGAAGTACATTTTGATTCATATTCGTAAATTTTAGAAGTGAAAGAAATATTCGATGTTATGTTTCCTTAGATTATTTCTTCCTGCTCCCTGAGAATCCTCCCAAATTATTGCAAATCAAGGTGGCCCATCACATACAAACCAAAACCATAAGATACAAAATAGGTCTAAGTTTAAGAAAATTTTATATCTTAAACAAAAGTATTCAATAGTATATAATTAGAGCTAAAGTTCATGAGTATATTTAGTTGCACGCCCATCCTAATGTCTGGATATCATTAGTCTCAATATAGCACTAGTTTATATTTTTGATAGTCAATCCACTATCTTATTCTTCCTCCTTGTATATGTAAGACAAAGAGATATGTGAGAAAGTTGTTAATAGAGGTTGCACATCATCATAGAAGGGGTTTAAAGTGGACTTTCTTTATGTTGTTTCCTTAAACAACCATTGGATAGCTAAGAGGGAGTTTGTTATCACAATAAACATTTCACATTTTTTAATCTTTTTTGGAAAATGCTGACAGTTGTAGGGTCAATATTTTAAATTGTAATAAACAAGTAAAATTTCTTGATAACTGGGTTGTCAACATCTTTTGGAAATCTCAGTAAATAATCAAAGAATTTTGCAGTCATTTTCCAAGCAGCAGAAGGACTCAAAACCTACATTGGACCCTCTCCTTTGGAAAGTGCTCTGAACAAGATTTCTGAACAAGATTTCCAATGGTATGCAGAAGTCCAAAAATGGACTCCTGGATCAAAAGATATGGCATGTTGAAATTAAGAGTTTGAAGCCTTTGAAAGGAAGGAATATCGGAGGTCTAGAGAAAATCAACGATCGGCAAATCGGCGATCGACACATCAGAGGTCCATGGCATATCGACAATCAATGAATCGGTGAATCAGAGAATGTTGCGATATACAAATGTTGATAGTGTTAAAACCGTCGAGGAATGCCAATAGTGTTAAAACCATCAGGACATGTTGATAGTGTTAGAACCATCGGGGAATGCCAATATAGGTTAACAAAGGATTCCATCGCAAAAACAAAGGTGGAAGGTCCTTTTCTCTCTCCTCTTGCAGCATGCGTGGTGACATATGATTGGTTCTGATAAAGCTATGTGGCATTTGACATTAACATGACATGGTCGTACGACAGGACATGTGGCAAGCAATTTTGGCATTTTGAGGGGTCCTAAGGGGGAACTTTGGGTGACACATGTCACCACTCATGAGGTGCCATGTGGACTGATGACATCATATCAGAGGTTTCATATCAGAGGTTAAGGAATATTGCAGCTCCAAATTAAATTTTCTGATTGGAAAGTTTTGTGGGAGGGGCTTCGATATTGGGGTTAGCACACATGGTCATAAGATTTTAAAGAACCTCATGCGCTAAAGCACTTAACAAAGGAAAATATCCCTCGGAAGTGAGTAAAACACCTAGCACTTCAAGGTTAAGCGGTAGGTCACAACCCTCGGTCCTATGGTGAAGAAATGCGGGAAGGGCTAAAGCAAAAGGAGCCAGGACAAAATCAGAACTTCGCGTTAAGTTACGTTATAAAGGGGCTCCAATATGGCATTAAGTTGATAGTCACTGGCTCAGTTATATAACAAAACAAAGGCAAAAGGAGCAAAGCACAAGGGGTTGAGGAGTATCGATGAAATAATAGGGCAGAAAATTCTCTGATAAGACCATACAGAATATTGAAGGCATATGAGTCGGCAGTTGTTGAATTGCAAGAAAAGAGGGGTTGATAGTTTGAATGGAAAATCAATAAAGTTTTGTGAAAAAAACTCCATCCACTCCAAATTAAAAGGCAAAGGATCAACATTAATGAACTAATTTCCAGATTTGAAGGCTAAAGAGTTTCTAGCAGAATTGAAGAAGAATGAAGGAGCAGTTTTGATGGATTGTTGCAAAGGGACTTGTTATGCTAGCAAAGATGCTAAATTACAGTTTACGGACCTATTCTACTTTCAAGGGAGGCAGTTGACTAGATATTTCTTTTTCCTAAATATAAGCATATTTTCCCATATTTATTCTAGGAAAGACAAAATATTTTTAAGTTTATCTTTGCATACATGAACTTGAAAGATATTTAAAATATCTCAGTTTCTGTAATTATGTGATGACTATTATTTTGCAAATTGTTTTCTAAGCACTCTATAAACAGTTTATGAATATTGAAACGAGGTTGGATTTTATTGGAAAAACACTTGTAGTCCAAATATATTTGAGAAAATCTTGAATGTATTCACAGTGTTTAATGAGAAGTTAGTAGGAAATTCATGTGTTACTTCTCCCTGTCAGTATTTCTCTGTTATATAATTGTTTTCTTAAATGTCTAAGAATGTTATTTTATGAGATTGGATTTCATTGATGCTCCTCTCTTAAATTATCAATCATTAATATTTGTTATTCTAGTCATTTATAAACTTTGTTTTCCTTCAGTCATCTTTCTTCCAAATATCCCAAACAGTCAAAGGACTTGTGACTTTCATGCTTTGTATAACCTTCTCATTGGAGTTGTGATCTCATTTGTTTAATAGCTAGACTCCATGCCCAATGGTTTTTAAGATCACCTAACCAATTTATTCCTAGACCTAAATCCGGCTATCTGAACTAAATTGCACAAAACCTTCTACTAGAATGACCATAGGGTAGTTGAATTTTACAGAGGGATCCCTCTCAGGGTTGAAGGGCCAGCTTCAACCTAATAGAGGTTCTGAGGTTACCTTAGGGTTTTTCCCTAGGGATTTCCCTAAGTGATAACAGAGTCATTTCATATTTGAATTTGTGATATACCACACTCTTGGTCTAGCCTCAAAAATAATTTGAGAGCCATTAATTCACAATCTCTTAGTTTCTTGACTTGTCCTAGCTTTGGAAGAAATGCAATGATTTGAATATTGATATAAAATCTCCCCCAATCCTCCTTTGAGAGAGCTTCCATGTGAGGCAACATCAAAGTATTCCCATGGGATATCCTTGTTCATTCCCCCTTCTTTCAACTCATGACTATTTTTTTTAGCTTGCGACCATGGATACACATTTAATATGTTTAGTGCTTGGCTAATACATTTAAGATGTGAAACCTCCTTTACTTCAAACAACTTTACATTCCAAGCACACCAATCTCTCCAAGATATGTTAGGAGGAAGGTCTCTAATATTAAATGTGTCCTTTTTTGCATGGAATTATCTAAATTTTTATTTTATTTCTTCACCTTCCTAGGAATTTCTTAATATAATTATTCTTTTCACCTCTTACCATACCTCTGTGTATAAGGACAAACCATAATTAAATGTATAATGGTTTCTTTTTCTTCATGGCATAAAATGCACCAACCAAATCCATCGAATTTTTTCTCCTGTAGGAGATCCCTATTGTTTGAAATAAACCACATGAAAAAAATTATTTTTAAAGGATACCTTAATTTCCAGATGGTTCTCCATTATCATACCTATTGTCCCTCTCTTCCTTCCTCTGTAACAATTTTGTAACCTGTTTGGGCACATAGTTCCCAATTGGATCAAGTGACCATACTAGTTAGTCATAATATTCTTTACTTTAACATCATTATCTTTTAATGTGTTTATGGATCCCTCCCATGCCTCAACATACACTTCCCTCAAACTAATCTCCTCCCAAGTCATCCAATGTTTTTTCCAATTTGTAGACCTCTCCTATTTCATAACTCATTTGAGAATATATTATCCTATATTTGTTATAGCCTTAATCATCCAAGGAATAATATATGCATTCCATTACTACCTACTCATGGACCAGGAAGAATTTATACTTTGTCTCCTTTTCCAACTTTCCAAATTATCTAGTTTCAAACCAAATGAAAAGTTGAGTTAACAACTTGAAAATTATTGAGCCATTGTGAACTTCTTTTACTGGATTCCTTACCCAATTTTTTATAGAAGTAGGATCAATGTACTTGTATCTTATTAGTTGAACCCACATCCCTTTTCCTTGAATTAATCTGCAAAATATTTTTTGTTTGAAGTGTCATGGAGAAGAGAAAGAGGTTTCTTAGACCTCAATCTCCATTTACTTTTGGTAAAGCTAGTTTTTTCCATTAATCTAAAATAATCTTTCTCCTTTTGATCATAAAAAAGTGTAGCATAGTTTTTTCATGACTTCTAACACACCTTTTCATACTAGGTAAGTGATCCAATATACTAGAATTAATTCTAGTACTACTTTTACTAGTACCATATGTCCCACTCTAGAGAGCAATAAATTACATCATGTGTTTACCTTATTTTCTACTTTGGAAATTAACCGTGTATGTCTAGTTTGGCTTCAAATAGAAACACAAATACTTAAATATGTGATCTAGGTCTATTAGTTAATAGGAAAATAATTGAGTAAAAGAGTCATTTTCCTACTTAATGATACCCCATAAGGATAGTATAATTTTTTCAATGATTATACTCATTCTTGTTGATTTACACAATAAATTCAATATACCTTTGAATTTCTCAATTTCCCTTCTTGTGCCCTCACAAAAATGAGGATTTGATCCACATACAAAAAATGTGTCATGTTATAGGTTATTCCAATGTCTACCACTTTGAAACTACCACTTTTTAAAGCCTCTTTTATTAACCTCCTATTGTAGCAGCTACAACCACCCTCAAAAAATTTTCCTTAACTTCGTTTTGGAGCCTCCATACCAACCTTTCACAACAACATGTCTTGCTTTGTCAAGTACACAAGCTTCAGTGCTTTTCTTGCAGAAACACAGCATGTTTATGAGAGCTTGATGCATTCCCCCCACAGGTTGTTTCTTCAGACTTGGTCCAGTTGCAGGCTGAGGAACTCCCTCAAGAAATTGTGCAATTCTAAAGGGCGACCAAACTTCCCTCTAGAAATTGCGTAATTTTGTCTGGTAGCCTGCTGGACTACAGAATTGCACAAATTTGCCAGTCAGGCTTCATCTAGAAAATTGTGCAATTCCTCCCAACAGGGCTGCTCAGCCCAGGAATTGTACAATCCTGGGCAGCAGTCAACTGCTCTGCCCAGAAATTGCATAAATCTCCTGGGCAGCCAGCCCAACTCCATTCAAAAAGTGCGTATTTTCTCCAAGCAATTGAGTAGCCTCTTCCATGTGTAGTCGAGTTGACCAGTTCCCTCCGGGACCGAGCAAAACCAATTTTCATGCATGGGGTGCCTCTCCCAAGGAAGCATGCAAAGGCATCCCTTGATTCAGGGATCTACTTTTAGCAGCTGGAGGTTGCATGAAATATCATTTCAGAAACCTCCCACCAAGTGTTTCTCTTCCTATATTTGTGGCATGCATGTCACATCTTCGATTTTATCAAAACTCATGAACTAGATGTTGCAGATCTCATTCCTCGCATCAACCTTACATCTCTGACATCCCACATCACATCGAGGAGTCATTGGCACATTCAGCTCAGTTGTTTTGGGGTAAGCTCGCCTTCCATGTCTTGTGATACATTTCTGGTGCTTTTTGTGTTTCGCTTCGTATGAATGTTGTCTACTTGATTTCAGTGAGCACTTGCTGTCGTTTTGATACATACTAGCTTGTACTAGCATCATTTTAGTTTTCTTTAACATCTCATTGCTGTCACATGAATGAAACTGTTTTTCACGAACGGTCGTTGATTTAGAAACTTGCCTCACCCACATGCATGTTGTTCTATTTTCTGAATCTGTCATTCACCGTTTGCATGCATGATCATTCACTTATGCTTACACTCAGTATCGCCATGCAATTCACATTCACATTCACCTTCAGTTGCCCATCAGCGGGTCTGGGCAGCCTTGGCCCATACTCTGCCTCACTAAGACAGCATTGTGCAATCCTGAAAGGGAAGGCTCTATTTTCCTCTCAGGAAATGCACATTTCTTCCCAGTGACTGTCCTCCAGTCTTACATTGCACAATTTTTGAAGGACAGTGACAGTTGGCCCAGAAAATTGAGCAATGGAGTCATTGAGCCTGCAACCATTGCTAGCTAAGATTGTGCATTGCGCAATTCCACCAGTCAGCAACCTGGCTAGACTGTGCATTACGCAGTTCCAGTAGCCAGTCAGCCTCCTGACAACCTTGACTTTGCCTTGCGCAGTCTTGGTAGTTAGTCTCTCGACCTCCTAGCAGAAATGGCGCAACCTTCATCATCAATCACATAGGTATGTTGCAAGTCGATTCTAAAGTTCATTTTGGGTTTCAACTGACAAATTGCTTTCCATGAGTTTTGCCATGTCTCTAGATATCACAGGTGTTCATCTGCCTCTCAGCAACATAGGTACAATGGTTTCCAGGAGAGAAGGGTATAAGACACCGTTCATAGCACACTTGGGGATGCAGTCGATCAAGTGTCTATGAACTTTCCTACCCACAAATACATCAAGTTGTTCATAGACAAGGACATTAAGATATGACGACAACAACATCACAGCAGGCAACACCGTCAACAATAGCTGAAGGTAGCATACCAGATGCAATGAACGCAAGAGGAAGTGTGTTGACAACACAGAGGCAAAACAAAGTTGCAAGCTCAAGAAAATTCACTTATGATGAAAGAAAATTTGGAGACTCAGGCTACGAGGTGACGACGCGACATGAAGATCACGCGAAAGCAGAGAACGTAACAGAGAAGGAGTTGCATGTGCTCAAGCAGCAATTCAAGGAAGAACAAGAGCTGCATAGATAAGAGAATGAGTTGTAGGAGAAACAGGTACAGCAGGGGGTGCAACATGCACAGACGGATGAAATTGTGTCCGTACAAGTTATAGATTCATCCTAGTAGCTGGCATGGAGCGGACAAGGTGAGCAATGTTGTTCATCGCATGAAAGGGAATTCAGAAACATGCATTTTTGGCTTAGTGGGTCCTAACCTAGGTTCAAAGTTAGTTATGCCAAACAAATCCCTACACTATTGGCCCTTTCGGCATCAATCGCAGAGTGCAAATTGAAGTCTCACCCGAGGCAGTATGGGGGGATGTTGAAACCAAGTTTCCACACCCAAAGATCAACGTGATGTCGTTTTGTGCCCTAGATCTGTCTTCGCACAGATTGATAAGCCCCTATGACTTATCGATATAACTTCCTTTAATCAGCCTCTATACCTCCACGAAGGTCAACGACTAGCTTTCATGGACCCTAAATAGGTGAATCAGCTACTTACGCGCATGACAGATTACTCTTAGCCCAATATTTATTCAGATCTATTTAAGTTTTTGATATTTTTAACGTACAACGATATAATCTTCGCGTAAGTACTTAACATTAATTGTGTTCATATAACAATATACATCCAGTAAAGTTGTACATCAGTACATTATTATTTCACAAAACCATCATTCATCACAGCATAAAGTGCATTCATACACAACAGAAGATAATAGATAAAACACAAGTATTTCTGCAACAATCTTCTTTATTGGTATTCAGTTAAGATTACAGACTCAAGACTTCCCTGCGCACTCAGCTGCAGACTCTTTTCTAGGCCTCTACACACTCAGCTACAGAGCCTTTCTTCTACCTTCTGCGCTAACTTAGACTCCTTCGCTTGTACCCATAGACAACTTCTACTCCATGATGTTGCCTTAGACTCTCTAAGACACGCTTATATATACAATCCCATGGTCCGCAGACCATGGGTAGATCTTCAAAAGCTTACTCAACTTACATAAAATAAGGGTAAAACCCTTTTTGACTCTTAACTAGCTACGCACTCCATGACCACAACTTGCGGAGACTTTACATCTTTCTACAACAAAACTTGGGCTTTTGCCCCAAAATTGACCTAGGGGAACCCATCCCAACAGGCTCCCAACACAAAGATCGTGACTCCTCCTCTAGTAACTTGGCTGGTGCAGAGATCTTACTGCGAAGATCCCCCAGCTCTACTTGTGCAACTGCTACTTCAATCACGCTCTACATGGTTGCTTGCTTGATTTGTTCTACCAACTTCTCTATGGTTGGTCCTTCGCTGGCTTGCTTGATTTTCTATTGCATACTCTGCAAGTTTGCCAACTTTTCCCATATTTTGGCTAAGACTATGTAGGCTTCATCCAACCAAGGCCCCAGCCTGGCCTTATGGACTGCATCGTTCTTCTGCGCCACTTCTACTTGTGTAAGGAGCTGCTTAGCCTCCTATATCTTGGCGAGGTGTTGTGTGGTTGCAATAGTGCGCGTTGTCGCCCTTACTTTGTAGTATTGTTGATGGAGCTCACAGACCTTTGTATTTAATACCTTCAGGGTGGGATCTTCCTACAGGGTTGTCGCTACTTCCATGGCCTACTCAAACAACGTGGTGCAGTCCATAACTGTGGTATCCGCCATAGCAACTCCATCTTTAACAGCGGCTTCGTGTTGTTCCCTAACCTCTGGCGGGGTTGAAGGCTATGACTTTAGCTCTAGTTCAGTAATTTCCATGTTCATCTCAAATAGAACTCGGGTCACCTCTGCCTTGGCATCGCACATGCCCGTAGTAAGTTTTCTAATCTCGGCCTCTAATGGCGCTTCGTCAGGTATGTGCAACCCCGACACTGTCTTGCATGTTTCTGCCACTGTGGCCACTAACTAAGCGCTCTGTGCCTGGATGGTGTCTTTTGCTTTCAAATCCTTCATCTTCTCAGTGAACATATACTCATTGTTCACTCGGTATTCGCTTATGAGGCTGAGGGCGTGCTACTACCATGCTCTTAACTCTGTCATCACACATGTCTGTAGTGTGTGAAGATACTCATTGGGGAGCGCTGCGAGGTTGAGGCCGATGTTATTTAGAGAACTCACGATGACCTTGTCATCGGCCGCCTTCATGCTCAATGATCCTTCTAGTAGCGTGACTGCCCAGAGATCCAGCGATCCGACCATCTCTACTGCATGGCTAGTCCTGGGTGCCAAGCTTGTCTGAGAGGCGCTTACCTGCCCTGCACCGACCTAGATTTTGCTGGTCTGGATCTTCAGCTCACGCAGAACCTTTTGGAGAGTACCAAGTGACTGCAAGTGCTTCTCTTCGAACTGTTGCAACAGTTCCACAGTGGCATCTAGTATCATATCTTCGATCTCAGCAAGATCACCTTCCGTTAGTGTGATTGGATCCAGTGAGGGCTTTGTTGCTTTCAACTTTTTTCGGGGCCCCTGCTTCTATTGATCTCTGTACCCTTTTATCCGGAAGGGAGTGCTATGTTCCTCCTGACTGCCACCGCCCTGCTCTTACTTCTCCTCCTCCTCTGTCTGGTGTGAAAGGGATGCACCACTTCGCTCGGGGTCGCGCTCTTCTTGTTCTGCATGCTGCTTCGCAGCGACTCCTTTTCTAGATGGGCCTTCTCTGCAGCCTCTTTTTGTCGCTTCTCGGCCAATTACTGGACCGCCTGCTTCGTTGCTTCCTTCTTTTTCTTCTCCACAGATTTGCTGGTGCCTGTGGCTAGATCAGATGGTGAATGCCAATCTACCAACCAATGCTTGATAACCTCCTTAATAGCATCATTTGTAGCAAGGTAAGGTAGGTCGAACCATTTCTGCTTTAGATCCTTCCGCGCCCTGATATATAGGCAGTGGAAGTTTGCTTTAAACTCTGCATATTATGATAACTGATCAAATACCATTGGGGACAACTGTGGCTTCAGGTTGATGACCATGTGAAAGCTCACCTTCATCAATACCCAGAAAGCTTTGGTCTCTCTGACCTGCATGGCATCCTTTGTCACCCAAAGGGAGGTGAATTGCGCAGCCTCCGCTAATCCTTTTTCCAAGGGAGGGAACTGTATGTCCTTCGAAAGCTCCCAATCTACTAGAACTATGGAGAGAAACAACCACACGTAGTGGAAGGTTTTTCTCTCATCCTGAGCCTCATGACAATTCGCGAGGAACTCGCTGCAGAGGTATCGCGACCAATTGAACTGCATGCCTTCCACGCACTATGCAGCCAATGAAATCACGGGCACTGAAACCTCATTCGCACGAAATTTTCTCATGACCTTTCCTGCCAAGATGTATGTAGCAACTTTCACCATGAGGTCGGTGATGGATGTGATGGAGTACCCGTATGGCATTTTGACCAGCTTGAATTTTTCCTTCATCTTCTCTGCTAGGTCGCGCTCACTCGTCTTTCCGCTAAATTCCTTGATTGTATTCAAACTTGAGTGCGGTAATAACGTGATCTAATGGATCAACATATCTGTAATCGATATTGGTGCGCTCAACCACAAACACCCTTTATGCACCAATGTCAGCAACTACTTGATAAAAATGAGGTTGATGTTGGAGAGGTGGTAATGGGGCACCCACAAGAGGTTCAACAACCCCGACTGATTCACACCGGATTCCTTGTACTATACCCTCTTCATATAATTCTCCATCGCAATGTGGGGGAACCTCTCGTGGTCCGCCAAATCCTAGTCTTCCAGCTTTAAATCAGGAACCCGCACCAAGCGCAGACCTTTAAATGTGAGGCTTTCCGATAACGGGGTGTATGAATCAGGAACTTCTTTGCATCTAGATCTTCCGTGCCCTCTTCGGCCTCCAGATCTACCACTTTCCCCTTATCCTTCGTCGATTGTTTTTCTTTCTTCTAGGTCTGGGTAGCAGAATGCTTCCTTGGTGACTCGCACACCGGCATTGGCCTCTTCTGCTTGTCTTTCTTAGGCTTGGGGGCTTCTCTCACTGGAGTGGCTTTGACCTAGGCAACCTCAGCATCATAGGCACAATAGCTGAAACCTCCATGCTCACCACCTCTTCAAAAACTCCCTCAAAGGCGACAATTCCTCCAGCGCTTGCAGTTTGTCTAGTCTGGACATTTTGGTGAGAATAAATAGTTGGGTATCCTCGTGTAACTTATCGAATACAGAGCTCGCGACTAAATTTGTGACAACCTAAGGATTCATAAATAATGGACAGCACAATGCAAAAATTCTAGGGATGCAAAGTGTTCTTTGCTAGATGGCCACGCGTAATTTATAAGTGAATTTGAATTCAAATTTGACCGATCCCCCAAAATCCATCCATAAATGCTGATTTGATGGCAGCTCTTCAAAGATTTCAACCTTAAATGCCTTAAATGCCACCCCCCTACTCCTCTTAACTGTCTCCTCATTGTCAAATCATGAACAATGACTATAACGGTCATTTTCTAGCTGTGTTATGTGGTACCTCCCTCTGTAGTGTATCTCCCTTCACGCCTCTTATAGTACCGTGACATCTCCCCTTTTTTGCGTAGCCTCCCTGTCACGTAGCTTTACAAACCAGGTAGTGTAGTTTATAGTCCCACGCTTCCTTGCAGCTGCCTGGAGCACTAAGAATGTCTTGCCATCATGTAGTCATTGGGCTAGATCCCCTGTGTATGGCTTCAACCGGCTTCCATTTACCCTTCCCGGGAATGGTTCTCCATTCAAGTTTGCAAGCTGAACTGTGCCACCATCTGTAATTTACTTGACGACATATGGCCCCAGCCATTTCATCTGAAACTTCCCTAGAAACTTAGCAAACTTATTGTCATATAGTAAAACTAAATCATTTACCTTGAAGGTGCACAGTTTGATGCACCGATTATGCCAAGCTTTTTCTCGCTCCTTCTAAACCTAATGATGGAATCCAGCCAAAAACCTGTCTTCCTCGAGCTCCATTACTAGCGCGAACCATTCCTCTAAGGCTCTGCGGTCCACCATTCCATGGGCATCACAACTTCTACGCCATAGACAACCTAAAAGGTGTCTGACCTATGAGATTTTTGCAAATAGTTATGTATGGCCACAATATAGCTGGTACGTGCACATCTCAATCATTCTGCTACGCGTTTCAAACCTTCGTCAATACATTCTCCAATATCTTATTGAAAGCTTCCACTGTTCCATTGGCCTGAGGGTGATATGGCGTACTCTTCTGGTGGTAAACCTGGAACTCATCTGTCAGTGCACTGATCATTTCATTGAGAAAATGTGTATTGCGATCACTCATCAATATCTTCGAGCAACCAAACCTGGTCAAGACATATTCAAAAAAAAAAATTGTTGTTGTTGCCCCTATACAGTCTTTCACGGGTTGTTCCTCCACCCATCTGGTCAAATATTATGTCGCGGTGAAGATGTAACACGCACTTGTTTTCTTTCCTAGGCGCTGAATCGGCCCTACAAAATCAATGGCCCATTTCTCAAATGGCTGCAATGGCACCTGTGGATTTAGAGATAGCTCATCCCTCCTCAATAGCCTGCCTGTCCTCTAACATGCATCGCATGCCTTACAATATGTTTTATAATTTTTATGCAGCACCGACCACCACAACCTAGCGCGTAAAACCTTCTGCGTTGTTGCTTTCCCTGCATAATGTCCTCCCACAGCTCCCCCATGAGCTTCAGCGAGGTTACTGTTTCGTTTAAGATCTAGCACATATCGTTGAAGTATCTCATCCAATCCCATCTTATATAAATGGCCTGCAATTACCGAGAAATTTGTAGCGCGCACCACCAATTCTTTCTTCTACTAACTGGTGTAGCCCTCTAGGGCCGTTCCTGTAGCCAAGAAGTGGATAATGTCCACAAATTGGTTATCCGCTACGTGCACCACAAAGAGTTTCACGTCGGGTAGCCCTTCCTCCAAATTAGTAAGCTCCTCTCCTGTCTCAATGTGCGACAGATGGTCAAGGCCTGCATTCAACCTTCCTCACTTGACAATCACTTCAAAATCATATTCTTGGAATAGCAGCAGCCACCTGCACATCCCCCCCCCCCCCGCACCAAACACAGGCTTATTGACTAGATACTTTAACATAGAATGATCTGTGTACATTTTGAAATGTCCACCTATAAGGTAATGTCTGAATTTCTGGAGTGCGTACACCATAGCCACCCCTTTGCGCTTTGTCATCGAATAGTTCTTTTCAGCGTTCAACAATTTTCTGCTCGCAAATCCTATAGGATGATCCAGTTCTCCTTCAGCCTATGTCAGCAATGCTCCTAGCACAATACATGAGGCATCCATGAGCGTGGAATTCCTACTTCTAGTCCAAGAATACCAGGATCAATGCAGTAACCATTTTCGCCTTCAAGACATCCAGACTGCGCTGACATTATTCATTCCAACAAAATGTAGCATCCTTTTTTAGCAACTTTTCCATGGGTGCAGTAATCTAACATAAGCCTTGATGAACTTTCGATAATACCCAGTATGGCCCAGTGTTGCGCAAAGCTGTTTAATAGTCCTTGGGGCTTCCATATTGATTGTTACCACGATCTTGGCTGGATCCACCATGAGTCCTTGCCTGCATACCACATGACCCAGCAAAATCCCAAAGGGGACATAAAATAAGCACTTCTTCAGGTTCAGCGCAATCTGATACCTTCGGCACCTATCAAACATTAAGCATGGACTACCTACATGGTGCTTGACTATCCCAAACACTGTCCAGTCATCGAAAAAGACCTCCAAGAATTTGTCAATGAACTCTTTGAATGCCACGATGACTACGCGAGAGAATATTGCCGCCGCATTCTTGAGTCCAAACGACATTACTATATACTGGAAACAACCCCATTCCATTCCGAAGGTTGTCTAACTCCTATCCTCTGACACGATCTTAATCTAATGGTACCCAAAGAACCCATCAGTGAAGGAATATGCTTCTTGTCCTCCCACATTGTCCAGTACTTCATCAGTAAATGGTGTCGGAAAGGGATCATGGACACAGGCATTGTTAAGCTTCCTGAGATCTACACAAATCCTTATTTTATCCTTCTTCTTCTTTTCCTAGACTACCATTGGACTCACCCAATCAGACTCCTCCATGGGTTCAATAATACCTGCTTCAAGAATCTTGTCCAATTCCAAGCAGACCTTTTCCTTGTATTTTGGGTTAAGGCGATATGGCCTCTGCTTAACAAGATTTGCGTCTGGTTTCAAAGTTATTTTCATCACTCCCATATCGCATATGATGCCTTTCAAGTCTGAAAACTTTGTAGGGAAGAAATCCTAATATTTGTAGAGCATCTCAGTGACCTTATCTATTATGGCATCATCCCAGTAATCCCCAAATTTTCACAAACTTCGACTCTGCCTCTGTGCTAATGTTTACTTGCCTAGTTTTCAATGTTGCAGTGATGTCTGGATTCTCTATCTGCGATCCTTCAACCTTGTGGTGGCCTTCTATTTCAGGGATGTTAATATTCCTTGGATCCCCATCCTCGGCTTTAGCAATCATGCTATAGCATTCCAGCACATGGCGCAGCTAGGTGCTCCAATCTGGTTGGATCAATCCCAAAGGATCCTGCGGGAATCGGAAGATCTTTGCCTTAACCTCCTGCAGCACCTCATCAATACTTTCAAACCCATATTCAAAGTTGAATGTTCTCATGAACCCTTCTCTTAAGACATCCCATTCCGCAGTTCCGTGGCGGAGCTCCGTCTCCAAATACCATTTCATAGGGATTACGTCCAGAGTGTGACAGAATAAATGCACCAATTTAGGTTGCGGCTCCATTCCATATACCTTAGCCCATTTATCCAAGTGATCGCGCGGATCATTCCTCCCATCATACTTCTAAGTCACCCGTACTTTAGGTCGACCAAACCACGTTCTCATCATTCTTTTGTAATTGTGCCACTCATCAAATTTGTCCTTGTGCGTACCCCACCACCGAGCGGGTGTAGCGCGCAGTGCCCAGTCCAACACCTGGAAACGATAATCCTCTGGAGCTTCTCTTTCAAAAGCATCAAAAAGTTTATCCACATTAGTTAAACCATCATAATAAGGAAAATTACTTACCTTCGATGATAGACAGTGCATCTATTTGGTCATCATGTTGCAGCACAATGTTGATACTTCATGCAACCTATTTTGCCAATGTTCCAACTCTTCATCTGAATCCGAAGTACAGGAACTTTCGCGGTCCCATGAAATTCGTCCATCAATTATCAGATTAACCCAGTCTTGGTCTCGTGCTGTGATTTTATAGATTTGATCCAAATCATCATCACTCTCCTCATAATCGTGGACCCGTTCAGTATAGCATGGTCCTTCTGTGGGGTCCAATGGTACTACAATGCAGAGTGATTTCCTTTCAAATGACGTTGTCCTCTTCTTCAAATTGATGACCCCGTTCATATCGATAACCTAATCAATTCCTAGGAGTGTAGGCTATGGATTTTTGTCATAAACAATCTCTATTACTTCAAAATCAACCAGCGCGCTCACATGTTCTATATCTACAGTAACCCCCTACAATCATCCCTTAAGGATAATCTTTTGTTGGTTCGCCATCCTCAGTTGAATCGGAGACCACTGCAGTGCAAGTCTCGCCATCCTCTCCTAGGTTTTCTTAGGAAATACATTCACGTCAAACCCCAAAACCAGAATAACCTGGTCCATCTCATAGTCTCCTATTTGTGCGGTAAGCCTCATCTCGCGCCCTGTTCTTGCCTTATGCTTACCGATCTTTCTGACTATGCGGGTCCATCAGAATAATTATCCTTACTGGCACATTTGTTTATCAAATCTTGTATCCATTTTACAGCATTGTTGTCGCATAATAGTTTCATACAAGTCTCCAAGAATGTGGTAAGCATAGAGGGGTCAACCTTTGTAGACACGCTAGTATCTGGCAGTTGGTTTTGACTTCCTGAGGTAGAGACCTCAACAAAGCTTTTCTTTGCTTCCATGAAAGTTTCCTCCACGCGCTCCAGATCAAACCCAACCTCCTTTGCTGGATCCTTGTCGACCCACTCAATCTCTTTAGGTCAATTCCCTTTATCATCACCAGTCATCACTCCACTTCGAATCACAATATTCACATTGGGATCCTCTTTGCAGGCCTCGGCCCTCATCATTTGTAAATTTTGGATAGGTTGCTGAGGTTTTGCCTTCTTCTCCTGTATTTTACCTATCAATATAGGGCATTCTTCTATTGCGTAGTCAAACTAAGTGCAGTATCGACATGACAGGCGTGTCTGGTTTGTACATTCCCACGTTCAGTGTCATGGCATTATACAATTATAGCAAATGACTTGCCCCTGACCTCTCTAAGGTCCTCCTCCTCCTCGGCCTCATCCATGGCCCTGATATCCTTCGAGCGCTCCCCCAATGCCCTGATCCAAAGGGCGATTTTTTTCTTGCATTTGATACGCAAGCGTTTTGTCTATCATTAATTTGTGGCTACAATAATGGCATTCGTTGTGGCCCATCGATTTACAGAAATCGCAGAAAAAATTTTGGGGTGTCTGCACGAATTTTTGCAGCAAGTGGAAATTGTCCGTTACATGTTTTCCAGCCACCTGACAGAGAGCACACCATAGTGTGGGCCCCATACTTGGTCCTGCTGGAGCTTCCTACCTTAGGAGCATTGGCCCTCCTCCTGTAATATAGTTCGCGAAGACAAGGTAGTGATCTTTGTCATGCCCCTGGCGTTTACACTTGAGGCACCAAACCTCTTCGTGCACCTCCGTCCGAGCCACTTTTTCCTTCTTCAAACTCTACAACTCCAAGCAAAGGTTTTGCAATTCTGCATGAATCTATTGAACCCCCAGAGAAGCGTCCTGAATAGGTGTTTCATGCAATCTCATCACAATTTCCAGGGCCTCTGCCTGAGTTCCTATCTTCTGATGCGATAAAGAAACCCTTAGGTGGGGCAGGAGTGGGGCTACAAACCATTTGTGGTGTTGACTATCAATGAGATTCATTTTATCTTCACAGATCTGGCACTTCAATCTTTGATCTAATTCCCAGGGCTCGAAGGGCCCATTGTGATTTCCTTGAATCCAATTACCGATCGCAATTTAGACTTAGGCTTACCAAATTCTTTCTTCAGAGCGGTTTGAGTGTCTGCTAATGATGTCAACGGGTTATCAGTGTAGTACTTAACGTACCATGTTAGAGCACACTCCTGCAGAGCGGTAACCAACTTCACCTTCTTTATATTGTCATCTATAATTTGTTGTGTTGTCCATACATCCTTCGCAACAAACCAAAACTGATTCGGGTCCTCACTTCCTAAGCCCTTGAAAACGGGCAACTTCATGGTATTCGACATGTTGAATGGTGGCAGAGGTGGTGGCGGTGTGGGCGAAGGTGTATATTATGGAGGTGGATGTTAAGGTGGAGGTGGTGTGGATAGATGAGGTACTCACAGAAAACCCTGCCTTATCAACTGTACAACACTTTGTGGTGAGGCTTGTACAGCCCCCTCGTTGTCACTTGAAGGAGCTTCTATTAATGGGCTATATTCAGGACCTGTCCTTCCTTGATTTCTAAAACTTTGTCCGCTTCACGTAGATCCAAACATCAAGGTAATGGCATAACTTTCTTTTCACACAAGAGCATCTAAATCCAAGTATTCAAAGATCTTAAGTACTTACCTCATGGTCCCTTAAAGAAGCATCACTCTACTTCATTGTAACTGACTGAGGTATCAACTTCGAACTTTGTAACAAATCCTCCAATGACTCGATCCAACCAATGATCAACTCCGCGTGTCATATTGTCTTCGAAAGCTTCCAACCTCTGCACAAACTCCGGGGTCCACATTATCGAACCGTTAAGCCTCCACCTTCCTTGGTCGTCAGCCAATTTAGCGATCCATTCGTATAGTTCGATCAGGAAGGTGCAGAAGAAGATTTCATGCATTTCTATGTAAAAATATCTATCCAACCACTGTTATTTTGTCAGGCGCAGATTCCTATTTTCTTGTGCCACAAATTTATTGATCTTTCTATCCAACCACTTCTCAATTTCCTTCTTGGCTAGATTCGAGTGATGCAACATCACACATCTCTTTATGCAGATCCTGGTCCCGGCAATGAAAACATTTGTTGGCTTATTGGGTCCTGACCTAGGTTCAAAGTTAGTTGCGCCAAACAAATCCCTACACTATTAGCCCTTCCGGCATCAATCCGCGAAGCGCAGACTGAAGTCTCACCTGAAGCAGTATGGGGGGATGCTAGAACCAAGTTTTCGCACCCAGAGATCATTGTGATGTTGTTTTGTGCCCTAGATCTGTCTTCACGTAGATTGATAAGCCCCTATGGCTTATCGATATAACTTCCTTTAATCAGCCTCTAGACCTCCACGAAGGTCTACGACTTTCTTTCGTGGAACCTAAACATGTGAATCAACTACTTATGCGCATCACAGATTACTCTTAGCCCACTGTTTATTCATATCTACTTAAGTGTTCGATATTTTTAACGTATAATGATATAATCTTCGCATAAGTACTTAACATTAATTGCATTCATATAACAATATAGAGCCAGTAAATTTGTACATCAATACATTATTATTTCACAAAACCATCATTCATCACAGCATAAAGCACATTCATACATAACAGAATATAATAGATAAAACACAAGTATTTCTGCAACAATCTTCTTTATTGGTATTCAGTTAAGCTTATAGACTCAAGACTTCCCTACGCACTCAGCTGTAGGGGTCCTCACACTCAGCTGCGGACTTTACTCTAGGCCTCTGCGCACTCAACTGCAGAGCCCTTCTTCTACCTTATGTGCTAACTTAGACTCCTTCGCTTGTACCCATAGACAACTTCTACTCCATGATGCTGCCTTAGACTTTCTAAGGCATGCTTATTTATACAATCCCATGTTCCGCGGACCATGGGTAGATCTTCAAAAGCCGACTCAACTTACATAAAAGAAGGGTAAAACCCTTTTTGGCTCTTAACTAGCTACGTGCTCCACGACCACAACCTTGGAGGCTTTACATCTTTCTACAACAAAACTTGGGATTTTGCCCCAAAATTGACCCAGGGGACCCCATCCCAACATGCATGTCATTTTTTGCATGCATGCAATCCCACCCATTTGGAACACTCACTAAGGCAAAGACAATAAGCAAGTTTGACTAGAGCTAAACATGTATTTCACAAGTTGATGCGCACGGTCATCAACACATGTTTGGAGATAAACACATACACTATGCATGAACTTGTTACTGGTTCGGTCGCACCCAGGATGACCATGCGCATGCTATCAGATGAGTTGGACAGAGGAGCCATACCAATGCACTCGGATGCAACGGAGGCAAGAGTTCTCTTCAACAAGATGTCACCATGGAGTGCATGCACGCCATCACAGATGACCAAGCTTGGCATCATTTCATCACCTTCACTATCACAATCATGTCAAAGAATTGGTCTCACCACAAGGGACCGAGTATCATTGATGTCTTGCATGGCTTGCTCAAGCCATTTTGTCTCACATGGGCACATGTGCATTGTAATGTAACGTCTTGTTAAGTGGAAGTTCAAGTGTCGATAGTTGGATGTAACAATCATAGAGTAGATGAAGAGTCATGAGGGTATATGAACTGTCTCAAAGGGGAATGTCAAGGGTCACCTCTCCCTTTGCTATAAATAGTACCTCATAACTCATTGTATAGGCTTTTGGTTAGCCAAGCTTCCGATAAGACTATCTTAGAGAGAGCTTGGACAGTATTCTAACGAGCCTTGGCTTCTCCACTGCGTAGAGCTAGTACACCTCTTTGGAGGAGAAGGTGGTTGTGGCTGTAATGTTCCGCTATGATTGTAACTTACACTGCTTTATATAACAGAGCCATCACGTTTCATGCATATGTCATATTGTATTCCAGATATCTTGTTTAGTCTAAATGGTATATGTATTTGTTTTCGTATGCATGCATGTATGGACTATTCTGTATAAGTATGTATGAATCTTATTGAAATGTGTTGATTGATTTAACCATCACTTTGGATTGTTAGCTAACTTTATTTCCAGTTTGTGCTGCATCTTCACTCGTGTGTTCCCTTCCAAGCCACATGCTATCACAGGTTTCTAAGGGGCACACTCACCCAACTCTCCGTGTGTTAGAACTATTCATGCACCTTCCTTGTCTTATTGCAGCTATCACACCCTTGCTACCAACAGAGTTATTTTACTTGCCTCTGTGTGAAATCATGGTCAAGGCATTATTGTACGACCCACTGCTAGGACTCCTACACCAAATGGTCTAAGGTCTAATTGGGACTTCTTACCGGGGAAATCCCCTGACATGTTGGCAAGTCTAGCACTGCCAATACCTACTCAACCCCTCAACAATTAAGAGGAAAAGGAGAGGGTAAGGGTTACCCTTGTCTAACACTTTTTCCTAGTATAAATAAGGGATGTTTCCGTATTGATTAAGATAACAAAATATACTGAAGTAATGTAGCTCATTACACAAACAAAATATTGATGAAAAAAACCTATGTGTATAAGAGTAAATACAAGGTAACATTATCTTACCCTATCATATGCTTTGGATAGGTCCATTTTAATCATCATCATAATCCCAGGTTCCTAACTTTGAATGAATGAAGGATTTTCTAAGCTACCCCTACCTCATCGACTTGTCTTCCTTCTAAAAACCCAAACTATTCTCCAAAGATTTCTTTTGATACAACAGTTTTCAATCTTCTAGCTATAACCTTTGAGATGACATTATTGATGTTGTTGCATAAATAGATTGACCTGAATTTTTTAAAGTTTGTTGTATTATCCTATTTAGGAATCTACTATAAAGGTTGTGTTGTAAACTCCAAGAATTTTTCTAATGGTTCTTGTAGACTTTTCCATAGTTCTTAAGTCTTCTTCTGTGGATTCATAATAACCTAAAAATAATGCGATAGGAAGAGCATCTCGACCTAGACTTTTTTCCTCTTGAAAGCTATATGAAATTTGTTACACTTGTTCTTTTCCAACCTCCTTCGTCAAATCTTGATTACCAAATATAGGAAAGGAGTTTGATATACTTATTACTCCAAAAATTATAGCTCAAGAGACCTCACTAAAAATGGTTCATGAGTAATTGACTCCCTAAACAATAATATCATTGAAATTTTTTGCCTGCCTATCATCTCCTTTATCACTTTTTCAAACTAGGTTTATGTTTTTCCTAAAAGTTTCATATCTATGAAAAAAACTTGGTATTATCATCACCTATTTGTAATCATAAGGCCCTACTCTTGAGCCTTCATTCATTCTCTTTTTCTAATAGTTTGTTCCTCTTTTTATCATCCAGGATATTTAGCTTTAGCTTATGGTCATCATTCGAATAACTAAACCTATCACTATTATAAAGTACTTCTAGTGCCTCCTCCACTTCTTTAAAGGTCTTATCATCCTTCTATATTTTTAATCTTTTTCCCATTGAATAAATATATTTTTTACTTCTTTTAGAAATTTTAGTGAAATTGAAAAGATGTTGATTCTTTTAAATTTTCATCATAGGGTTTCCAACCAACTTTGAGCTTGTTTGCAAAATCCTCCACCTTTAAGCATTATGAGTTCAGTTTAAGGGGCTAGTATGTTTCTCTTGTGTTGGTGCTTCTTATCAGACTAATGGATTGTGGTTGGACTGCCCTCCCAAGGTGACTCGTCATTTTATATTAATGATTTATTCAAGGAATCCTTCAAATACTAAGAACTAATCAAGCCTCAAAGAAATTATAGCTTCTTTAGCTCTTTAGTTTCTGATCCATGTGGGAGTTAGCTTAGCTAGTTCAATATCCAATGAACCTACTTCTTCCATATTTCAGATAAAATAACCTAGAAGATAATCCACTTCGTTAATCCCTCATATTTTTTAGGCTCCTAGAGAAAAGTGTAGCACTCCCCTCACCACAACTAATCCATTGTAAATGCATTCCATATAAAAGAACTTGTCCTAGTACTCCACCCTATCCAAGTAAGGTCCATATACATTCAATATAGAGGCCACTTTCGTTATATTAAAGGAGAAATGTGTAATCTAGAGAACTATAGGAAAAAACCATGAATTAGTTACGACATAGGAGCATTTATTCCATCCAATAATGTTCCCTCCCGATCTTCCAATGACATCTATACAATCGAATTCCCACCCACCCAACATTTTTGAAAATTTCATGAGAAATGTTTTCCCCATTAATCATGATTTATTGTAGTAAAGTATTAAATGGTTTTATTTCATATATTAACCTCTTTATGGCCAATGTTTTTGAGGAATTAGATAGCCCTCAATAACTTGGGGTTAGGGAAATCATTTTCGACCCACACGAGGGGCATGTGATCTAAGAACCCCTATCAAGGATAATTATTTGCCATATATGGTAAGTGAAGATTCTTGCTTTTTAGCCAAGGAGACATTGTAATATCTTCCTCTTTGATTTGTTTTTCGATGTTTCTCTTCAAGGAAACCTAACCCCTCTACAACCTTCCTAGGGAAGTAAAGAATACCTTTAATCCTAGGTTTGTGATTATATTTTGTGGATTCCAAGGGAATTGTATCTTATGTTATCTCTTGGCCTCTATATCAAAGCTCAGATTTGTAGAGTTCCATACTTGGGAATTTTCATTTGATAATGGCTTTTCAATCCCAGGAATAGGTATGAGGATTTGGGGATTAGATTTTTTTATCCTAAAGAATCCGAGAAGAAATTCACTCATCGATTCGAAGCCTTTAGATTCGACTTCTAAAGTCGAAGTCCCCAAAAATATTTTTTAAAAGGATTTTCTTTTATTCAAAAAAGGAGACTATAAGAACTTACAAAATAATGGCAAGAAATCCTTATGATCACTAATTGCATCCAAACTCAATTCCTTCTATTGGCCTATGACTGAAGGTTGATCTTCTTCTTCCAAAGGAATATCCCAAGGATAATTAGTGGACACATTATGCCCCCAATTCCTCCTTCCAACTTGGATTATGGGAAGTTCCTATTTGTCTCCATCCCAAACATTTCATTTTCTTCCTTTGAGCCCAATATTCCTCTTTTTTAGAAAGTTATAGTTGATTTCCATGTGCCCATAGTTATGGCAATGCCTCACACCTAAAGGGTATACCTTCATAATTTAGGCTTAGATGGAAAATCTCTTCTCCTCTTTTTATGAACATGATGTTTGCCATTCCTTTAGTAGTCTTCAGATCCACAAGAATTTTGATAATTCCAAAATACCATGTGTCATGTATATAGAACCTAACTTCATAGTTTATGCCAAGAACATTACCTATTTCCTCAAACACTTCCTATAACCATAGGACCAGTGAGAGTCTTAGAATTTTAACACATACTAAGAGGATATCCACTCAAGCACACTAGGCATTGAAGTCAACATGCCATTTTTAAAAAAAAAGAGTTTGCGAATCCCACTTCAAATGTTTATGAAGGGTTTTATCAACCTCTACCACCATTTTGAACACCCATATCAACTAACCCTTTGAAAGAGACATTATATGTGGAATGTATCCAATCATGAGCTCGAAGTTGGATTTGGCCAAGTCCTTTAAACGTTCTCTACTTTTCCTTCTACTTAGAAACCAACATATAAGCATGAATCCTTCTAATTCCATAATGTCATTACACCTAGTCTTTGCACTCAAACTCATGTTGACTGGGTCTTATAGTTTTTTAATACACCAACATCTTTTGTGTTTCCTCTCACCTTCCAAAATCTACGACCTTAAACCCCCTACATTAGTGGTTGAGGAGCCACTTAGATGTTTAAGTTCCATAAACTCTCCAATAAACCCCACCTCCAATTGAGCTTCTTTTCTTCTGACTCAGCTATAGTAAGTGAGTTCAAAGTCTCTATAAGAATCAAAAAAAAGAAAAGTGCTACCAAGGTCATCATGAGGTCGAGTTAAAGCCATGTCCTTGTTCATCCTAGGGTTTAACTATTGAGATCTACATGGCCCATTCCAACGTACTTTTCAAGTAGTGTGCCTAACTTGAGTTGAAGAGCCCTAAGAGAGTCATCAACTAGGCCCATCAATCATTCCTCCATTTGATCCTCCACCCTAATAACCTAGTTAGAGAGTGCGTAAGCGACTCGCCCATGATGGTCATTATTTCTTCCTCCAACAAGTGAGACCCCAATTGAAACATCCTTTCCAAATCAATGAATTAGCATGTGGCTTGAAAGGTGAGTTTGTCCAAATCTATTAATCCTCCAACAGATTATCTAAATAATCTAGAAATTCTTCCCATGTTCAATACAAATGCCATGTCTATAGCCTAATGTATTCCTTCTCATCACTAGTATGCATCTTTTGTAAACCATAATATATGCTTACATGAATAACATAGTGGCTATTGACTAGTCTCCACCATGCTAAGGTTGAAAGTAGTCTTTCTAGAAAAAAACCAAAAAAAAAATTGACCTTACAACCATCCAATACCTAAATTTTTCCCAACACTAACCACACCATCAAAGTTTCTATTCCCATCAATGACACAAACACATTCTTCCAAATATACAAATACACTTCCTCTATAATGAATATTCATAACAACCGTAATCCACTTTAATTACTTTTAACTTTATTTTTACAGCATATATAAACCACAATAAACTTAAACTTATCATCATCTATCTTTCAAATTTGCATAAGTCATATATATCCTCTTATCTAATAAGAATAATAGAATTAAAATTGATTTAAAAAATATCATACATAAAATACTATCATTTAATATAAACTAGTATGATTAAATTATATTTACTCTCATTTAATATAATGTCAACAATTCTCCCCATATATAAAATGCCACATCACAAATTGATTAAGGGATTTGTGGAATTTCATCAAAATAATATAATCTTTCATATTATTTTGTATATGTATTTTTTAAAAGCGTAGTGTATTAAGCTCAAACCATTTTTTAAACAAAACTAGTATAATAGTCTAAACCATTGACTCGTACAGATGTATTTTGGTCTCTTAAGTTATCAAATAATGTGTGAGGTAAAGTACGTATATTTTTTTTAACAAAAGTAATATAACTGTTCATTAAATTCAAACCATTGGCTCTCCTATCGAAGATGTTTTTTGGTCTCAAGTTATCAACCAATGTGTTGCGTATATCCAAACAAATCCCACTATGCTTTTTTTAAGTGCCAATCATGAATCCCCAGTTTTCAACTAATATACACTGCAAATTACACCATGTTTTTGCAATACACCTCACATAATTATTAAGTATTACGTATAAGTATAAAGTTATCAACCAATGCGTGGTTTATATCCAAACAAATCATTGATCTCAAATAATCAACACCATGCTGCAAATCCAAGCAATTTACACCATGTTTTTCCAATACACATCACTAATTTAGTTATGGATAACTATTGAGTATAAAGATGATGAAAAAAAAAATATATATATATATATATATATAAGAACAAGAACGATGTTAAAGTTACTATAGATTTGTTTCCATTTTTTAATAAGAAAAGTTGTGAAGCAGCGAGTCCCTATCAAAGATTCTAAACAAATAGAATGTATAGAAAAAGGTACCTAAAGCCTGAACTAAGGTTTTTCTCACCTGGTTGAGAAGGACCTAGTTGAGAAGGGAGTAAGGAGATTTTGAAAATGTGGATTAAGTTGTTTTTGATAGTATCCCAATATGCTTTGTGTAATTTTAAAATGTGTTCATAATATGCATTTTATTGTATGCTATTTTTTACAACCATATAGAGTAAGTGTTGACAACTAGATTTAGTACTAGCTATGCACCTGGAGAATAGAAAACTGGGATTTGTGTTGATTCTTGGAATCAAACTCGATGGACCAATAGCGGCATCTAAGGCAGTCTGGCAGTGGAACAACCAATCATTTCCCTTTCTAAACATAAGGACATGTACCAAAAGATAATGGGCAACTTTGTTCCGAAATCAATAAGCCCACCACATGTATCATATTCACCGTGGATACCCAAATCTCAAATTTAACTAATTCCACCGTGCAATGTGGATGTCCAAATCTCAAATTTGACTAATATCCAAATTAGATATCATTTTTAGGATTCAACTGCGTTAAGTAAGTCATTCACATATGACCATTTCCATGAGAGGTAGTTGTAACTGACTAATTTCTCATGATTTTTGAATAGTTCACTTAACACTCATTGCATCGGGTGATGCTCACAGGGGTGAAGAAGTGGGATTGAAGCTAGTGAAATGAATCACATAGCATCAATTGTCACTTCTGGGGCTTACACCCAGTAACCAGGACTTCCCGGGAGATCACCCATCCCAGATTGCCTCTGGCTCAAGCGTGCTTAACTATGGAGTTTTCCCCACAATCAAGCCCACTTAGCTTGCTACCCCATTTGCAAAACCTTAGCAAGTATTGTGCCTCATGAACCATTCAAGCAGAGATCCCTTCACTCTTTTTGAATTTAAGTAGGGGGGTTTACGCAGTGCATTATATCAGATATCATTTTTGGGATTCAACTGTGTTGAGTAGGTCATTCACGTATGACCATTTCCATAAGAGGTAGTTGTAACTGACTAATTTCTCATGATTTTTAAATAGTTCACTTAGCACTCATTGCATCGGGTGATGCTCACAGGGGTGAAGAAGTGGGATTGAAACTAGTGAAATGAATCACATAACGTCAATCGTCACTTTCCGAGCTTGCATCCGGTAACCAGGACTTCCCGGGAGGTCACCCATCCCAAATCGCCTCTGGCTCAATCGTGCTTAACTATGGGTTTTCCCCACAAATTTGGTAAGTAGTTTTAAAGGTAAATTGATTATTGAATGAAAACAACATTCGAATTCTCTAAAATTCCATTTTAAAGGTTAGTAGTTTTGATTATTGAAGTTTTACTAATTCATAAAGTCCAATGTCAAAGTAGGCAGAGGAGACAAAATATAGCCAACAAAATGAACGACATAACTAAAGTTCATAAATCAAATATTAAGGCCCCATTGCATAGAATCTACTTGGTATTTATCTTGTGGCATAGCAAGAAGCACATGCCAATGGAGCTTTTGGCCCTTCCCATTTGGAGAACTAGACCCCTCAAACCAACATAATATTACTTTTTGTATTTTCGAATCTCTATAAAAATGGGAAGCCTAATGATAACACATGCTTGCATATTAAAAATCTGCGTCTCACCCATACATTTGTCTCTGTCTTATCATCTTAAGACTGACAGAATGTGAGTCAACATAGATATAAAATATAATAAATATATAATAGTGACAATGTTGTATTTTCAGTTACAAGTGCATCTTTACTAGAGTTAGTAGCAATATTCAGGGATAAGCTTGAGAGCACCATCAACACCATGATAGATTTACCAACTTTTTTTCCATCATCCACTGGAGATTTTAGACAAGTGCGAATGTTATGATAAACTAGATTAAAAAATGAAATCAAGAATAAATGAAACATTCAAAAGTACTTGTACACCTGTGCGACAATTAAATCCAAGTATCTATATTATTTTGCAATTGACCTAGGGCAGGGAACAACACATGGCCAAAGGGGCTAGAAAACGCCTTGGTAAACCACGTAGTCTCTCGGAAACCACTATACTTTCAAATTTTGAATTAATTAATTTTTCATTAATGCCAGTTGTGAACGCACTCGCATAAACTGAAGAAAAAGGAAACCAGGTGTTGTCTTCATTTGCATGCCTCAGACAATTGTTGTCCCATGGCACTTCCAGATAGAGTGAAAATAATAGCAGCGATTATTGACAATCTCTTTCACTTTTGTGTGCAGCTGGAAAGCCACTATGAATACAATTCTTAGAAATGCTCGGTAGCTTGCAGAAATGATTTGAAAATCACTTGTGTATGATCTCAGTTGATAAATGTAGGTATTACAGACTCATGTGTTGGTGTGTGTGTCTATTATCTTAGGCAACGGATCGATAAGATTGCAAAATAAACAGAAACTGGAAAACAGAAAGAGAAACACAACAAGAAAATGCAAAAACCAACAAATTAATAAGGATTTCAGCCAATCCTTCTGGGCTACGTCTCCTGGTCCAGCTTTCAATGGTGGCCTTCTTTTTATTGTGTCTTTAAGCAGAGTTTTTACAATGGGGAGCTCAATGTGAGTCTCCTGTAACAGATGATGCTTAGTAGGGTGGTACTTGGATTCCCCAAGCCACTAGAGTACACAGACTCCCCCTTACCAACTCTCGACCTCAACTGATCTTAATGGGATGAGTCCAATTTGGTACTTAGTTCCCGACAGATATCCTCACAGGGATTGCTTGAACCTCTCAAACCTTCTCGATTCTGTCTGCTCGATGCTGCCCTAGCTCTGCAGGTTAGCTCGACTTCTATTCTTTGCTTCTTGCTTCACTCTCTGCTCTGTCTCTTCTGTCTCCTTCGGTTCGCCTACCTCTGTTCGTTGTCCGTTCATGGCTTAAACCTAATCCGTCCCTTAACTATTCGCTTCCTCTTCCGTCCCTTCAGTTCGCCTGCCTCTATTCACTTGGAATTCCCTTCTTCTGTGTCATCGCCACTGTGTAACGTTTCACAGGAGGTGGCCACTTGTCCTCTCACAAATGAGCGCCAACTCTTCCTCGAACGATTCGTTATTTCAGTTACTTTGTGAAATGATTCATCTGCCAGCTGAGCAATCAAATTGGACTTCAAACCTTTATGCGTCGTAGCTTATCTCTCCCTCCAAATCCAGTCTCCCATCGGGTGCAATCTCCCCCATTAGATCTGGGGCCTTCAAATCCTACGGTTATCGCTTTTATCGCACAGTTGACTTGCTCAAATGTTAGCCTGCGATGAGAGTGATTTTCTCTCTCATCTACCGGACACGCGTCACTCGGTGTATGGAATCGCTCGGTCCTCTAACAAATCCACTTACTGCCCAAAATGTCTCTGATATTCTGCCGGTTTTGGAGCGCGGGACCCACCTTCTGTTTTAGCGCTTTTCCCATGGTTTTCCGGCTTCCCTTGTGACCGAGCGCTCGAAGCTTTTCCTTCTCGAGGGGTTTTTCCCAGCAACGCTCCGTTTTCTAATCTGGTCTTCCCAATTGCTAGTTTGCACCACTGGGCAACCTCCATGGGCCAATGGTTAGCACACTTTGACCGAGGTCCTCATTGTTCCGTGTTGGCTACAAACTGCCACTGTCCAGAGGTCCTTCCTGAAAGCTCGTTTTTCATAAGATTTTAAATTCTGTCATGATTTGAAACAATCATAGAACTCTGATAATTTTCATGGATCCAATTCCAATCACGGCCTTCCCACTGAAAAATATTTTGGACCACCAAAAGTTGGTTTTCAAGCATCGACTAAGTGAGGATACAAATTTCTCACTTGTCCAATCTCTATCCATTTTGCACTGCTTGGCTTTGAACCCCTGAGCCCAATTCTGAGGTACTCAACATCTCCCCTACGCGCCATTCTCACCTTTCTGTCCAGAACTGTGTCTTCCTGCAATTCATTAAGATATTCAGGTAGCAGGTCATCAATAGAAGGCAATTGACTCTCTTCTTCGGGATCCTCAATTAGTGAAGGTTCAACAATCTCAAGCTATCTGCATTTAGAACTAAGTAGATGTGTATGTAAGCTGGTAGATCAAGGCGAAAATCATTCTCACCAATTTTCTCAAGTATCTTAAAAGGTCCATACCTGATAGGCTTTATCTTTTTACCTTCACCTTGCATCCTATCCTTTCTGATATACAGCCAGACTTGATCACCAACTTGGAAACTATGCTCCATCTGATGCTTGTCATGCCTTGCCTTGTATTTGGCCTAGCTCTTTTCTAGATGTTCCTGTACTGCCTGGTGGATCTCTTGGATTTGTTCAATGAACCTAGTTGCCTTGTCCACATCGTTGTGTCCCTCAACTATTATGTCCTTACCAAAGATAAAATCCAAGGGTGACCTAGGTGTAAAACCAAAACAAGTCTCAAAAGGAGATCTCTGTGTAGAAGAATGTTTGGCTCGGTTGTAAGCATGCTGCACATAACACAAATGTTCATCCCAAAGCTTAGGATGTTTGCTGCAATATCCTCTGAGTAACTGGATTACTGTCCTATTAACTACTTCTGTCTGGCCATCGGTTTGTGGATGGAAAGCTATGCTTTTCTTCAGTTTGGTGTCCATCAGTTCCCACAGACTTGACCAAAAATTTCCCACAAATCGCGTGGCTCAATCAGATATAATGGAAGTGGGTAATCCAAAATGAACCCATACATGTTGAAATAGCAGTTTGTAGTTTGTTCAGCTGTAATCTGTTTATTACAAGGTATCAAAATACACATTTTGTTGAATCTATCCACAACAACATACAGATAATCATGAACTTTCCTAAATTTATGTAGTCCTCTAATAAAGTCCATGGAAACACTTTCCCAAGGATGAGAAGGTACTGGTAATGGAGTGTACAAGCCTAGTTTTCTATTGCTGGGCTTGCTTTTAGCACACATAGTACACCCTCTTACATATCTAGAAACTATCTCGTTCATTTTTTGCCAATAACAAAACCTTTGCAGCTGTGCAACTGTTTTACTTACCCCAAAGTGACTTGATATTAGAGAAGTGTGTGCTTCTCGAATTATCTTTACTCTCTTAGTTTGTGGAATGCATAACTTCCCACAATGATATAGGAGTCGGTCCTTAATATGATAATCCAATTCTTCTACTCATTTGCCTTGACTCAAAGTTGCATATACATCTTTAAAGTCTATATCTTGAGCATATTGTTCAATGTAACTCTAATGTAACACGGAATTATTCTTAAGTATAGTAGATGCATTTATATTGGGTCTAGATAACATATCTGCAACTTTATTGTGTATGCCCTTTTTATATCTAATGACTAAATGAAACTGCTATCGAAAACCCATCCATCTATAGTGTCTTGATTGCTGCAACTTAATTTGGGAGTGTAGATATTGAAGTGGTTGATGATTAGTATGTATTACTGTCTCTTTTCCCATTTAGTAATGTTTCCACTTTTTTCACACTCTGTACTAATGCATACAATTCTTTATCATATGTAGGATAGTTAACTATTGCAGAATTAAATGTCTCATAATGATAACATATGGGTTTACCGTGTTGTATCAACACTGCTCCCATGACATAGTCACTGGAATCCATTTGGATCTCAAAGGGTCTTTGAAGATCAGGCAGTGCTAGTACTGGTGTTGTACTAATCTTTTCTTTCAAGGTGTCGAGGGCTTTCTGCTGTTTGCCTCCCCACTGAAACACCTTGTTCAATCCTGTTAAAGCATGTAAGGGAGCTGCAATTAAGGAAAAGTTAGAAATGAACTTTCTCCAATATTGTGTTGCTCCTAAGTAGCTCCTAACTTCTGTAGCAGATTTGGGTTTAGGCCAGTTTACAATGACTGCCACCTTAGAGGGATCTATCTTCAATTCACCACCCCCTACTATATGTCCCAAATAATTCAAATATGTTTTGCCAAATTCACATTTTGAGAGTTTAACACAAATTTTTTCCCTTTTCAAAACATCTAGTGTCTGCTTAACATGCTTTAAATGTTCTTCCCATGTTTTGCTAAATATCATAATGTCATCTAGATATACAATAACAAAACCATCAAGAAAAGGTTTGAGTACATCATTCATTATTATCGTGAAAGTAGCAGGAGCATCAGTTAAGCCAAAAGGCATATCTAGCCACTCATACAATCCCTGCATTGTTTGAAAGCAGTCTTCCATGCATCTTGTTCTGGAACTCTGGCCTGATGATATCCACTATGCAAGTCTAACTTGGAAAAATAAACAGCTTCTTTCAATCGATCTAATAGATCATCTATGCAAGGAGGGGGATAACGATTTTTTATTGTTATCTTATTCAGTGCTTGGTAATCAATGCACATTCTCCACGAGCCATCTTTCTTTCTCACCAAAATGATTGGAGATCCACATGGTGATGTGCTAGGTCTGATGAACCCCTTCTCGAGCAACTCCTGCACCTGCTTCTTGATTTCTGCATTCTCTAAAGCGGACAACCTGTACATTCCAATGTTAGGCAATGGAGCATCTTGCTGCAAATTAATTTCATGAACTATTTCCTTTATGGGTGGCAGACCTTGAGGTTCTTGAAACAAGATATCATACTCGGAAACAACTTTTTCTAAATCAGAATTTAGCATCACAGCCCTCAAATACATTGGTTTTATCAGGTTTCTTTTCCTTTACAACCATCAGTAAAAATTGTTTGCATGAATTTATCATTCGTTTCATCTACCCTGAGTTTATGAGAGTGTAATTATTCTTGAGCTTATGAGCTCTTACAAAGTATTCAATTCCATCTTTAACGAGTAGATACTTGTTCTCAGCTCTATAGAAAATAGCTTTTCTGTCATACAAGTAAGGACTTCCTAAAACAATTCCACATATATCCAAAGGAATTATGTCTAACTCAACCTCATCTACAAATGCTGACCCAAAAGAAAACTTGAGTTTGCATTGTCTAGTCATTTGTAGTTGCGCTTTATCACTTAACCATCCTAATGGGTATAGTTTCTTGTGAGGTGTAGTCAGTAATCCAAACTTCTTTACAATTGCTTCAGAAATTAAATTTACTTGTGAGCCACTATCAAACAAAGTATCAATCTTTTGATATTTGGAAATAACTTGAATATGGAAAAGCTCATGTGTTTTTCTCTCATTTTCTTCATCAATAGTAGATTGTGTAGAATTACTAGTAGATGCTTCAAAATTCTTACCTTTTATACCTTTGGCTGCAATGGTTGTTTCATCTCTTGAGTCCAACCCCAAATCTTTCTAAATAGTTGCAGCAGTATTCTTCTTCTTGCCCTCGAACTTCTTAGGTCTCAGCTCCGGATGCAAAAGCCAACAATGCTCATCATCATGCCCATCTTTCTTACAGTGAGTGCATGAAGACTTGCTTTTTTTTGCAGTATTGGCCTTCCTTGCTTTCCATTTCTATTTTATTTTCTCCTTATTCTTGCTTGCAGTGGGTTGGGATGATCCCCCAACTTCTGGGTTTCCATTCTTTCCTCTAGTTTCTAGATGTGTAGCTTGAACAGATACCTCATCTATACTAGTGGGATTAAACATGAGGATAGTGTGCCTCATGTAGCTGTGTAGACCACCGATGTACTTCAACGGAGTCTCAGGTGAGTCTAATGAGATTCCTAGAATCAATGCTCTCTTCCTAAGTTCTTGGGTGTAACCTTGTACACTTTTCCCTTTCAATTGTCGAAGAGTTTGCTAGCTCATCATGGCTTGTTGCATGTAGGCCAGTGGATAGAACTGCTTTTTTATTGCAGAAACAAATTCACTCCAGACAGAAAGAGTCTTACCATGTCTCTTCATGTCATCTTGGGTCCTGCCTTCCCACCAAACCAAGGCAGTGTCTCTGAGGCGTAGGCTGCTTAGCTGAATCTTGCTCTTGTCTGAATCAATACTCTACAATTTGCAATAAACATCAATTTGTCTAATCCACTTGTCCAACTTTTCTGCATTCAACTCTCCATCATATATTGGTAAATCAAATTTAACATTTAGTTTAATCAAAGATGTCTTCTTTTTATGTTCAGGACTAATAGGAGGTGTGAGAAAGCTTTCTTCTTTCCCTTTGCCTTTTGAGTGGTCATAGAGGAGAGACTGTTCTTCTCCTTTATCTTGTTTGGAACCTCATGAATCTTCATCCTTGTGTTTTCTAAAATCCTTGTACATTTCCTCTACCATGGACCTTATGGCCAGGAAACTATCTATAAATTGAGGGTCTGGCCCCACAAAACCTTCCTCTGACATTGTCTTCTGAGGATAGACTCTTCCAATCTCAAGATTAGTTTCGACCAGCTCTCCTTCTCGTAATTTGAGCTCTGATCTAGTTAGCATTCAACAGCTAAATCCAGCGCAAGCTTGTCTAACCTTAACAACCTACAGCTCTGATACCACTTGCTCTAAAAATCACTTGTGTATGATCTCAGTTAATTAATATAGATATTATAGACTCATGTGTTGGTGTGTGTGTCTATTATCTTAGGCAACGAGTCGATAAGATTGCAAAATAAATAGACACTGGAAAATAGTAAGAGAAACACAGTGAGAAAATGCAAAAACACAACAAATTAATAAGGAGTTCACCCAATCCTCCTAGGCTATGTCTCTTGGTCCAACTTTCAGTGGTGACCTTCTTTTTATTGTGTCTTTAAGCAGAGTTTTTACAATGAGGAGCTCAATGTGAGTCTCCTGTAACAGATGATGCTTAGTAGGGTGGTACTTGGATTCCCCAAGCCACTAGAGTACATAGACTCCCCCTTACCAAGTCCGACCTTAACTGGTCTTAATGGGATGAGTCTAATTTGGTACTTAGTTCCCGGCAAATATCCTCATAGGGATTGCTTGAACCTCTCAAGCCTTCTCGGTTCTATCTACTCAATGCTACCTTAGCTCTACAGGTCAGCTCGACTTCTGTTCTTTGCTTCTTGCTTCACTCTCTGTTCTGTCTCTTCTGTCTCCTTCGTTTCGCCTGCCTCTGTTCGCTGTTTGTTCACGGCTTAAATCAAATCCGTCCCTTAACTATTCGCTTCCTCTTCCGTCCCTTTGGCTCGCCTACCTCTGTTCGCTTGGAATTCCTTGCTTCTGGGTCATTGTCACTGTGTAATGTTTCACAGGAGGTGGCCACTTGTCCTCTCATGAACTGAGTGCCAACTCTTCCTGAACGGTTCGTTATTTCAATTAATTTGTGAAATGATTCATCCGCCAGCTCAACGGTCAAATCGGACTTCAAACCTTTATGCGTTGTAGCTTATTTCTCCCTCCAAATCCAGTCTCCCATCGGGTGCAATCTCTGCCATTAGATTTGGGGCCTCCAAATCCTACGGTTATCGCTTTTATCTCACGGTTGACTTTCTCGAACGTTAGCTCGTGATGAGAGCGGTTTTCTCTCTCATCTGCCAAACACGCGTCACTCGGTGTATGGAATTGCTTGGTCCTCTGACAAATCTGCTTGCCGCCCGAAATGCCTCGGATATTCCGCCGGTTTTGGAGCATGGGACCCACCTTCTGTTTAACGATTTTCCCATGGTTTTTTGATTTCCCTTGTGACCAAGCAATTGGGCTTTTCCTTCTCGAGGGGTTTTTCCTCGCGCATCAGAAATAGCCTCTGTTTTCTGATCTGGTCTTCCCAATTTCTAGTTTGCGCCACTGCGCGGTCTCGATGGGCCAATGGTCAGCGCGCTTTGACCGAGGTCCTCATTGTTCTATGCTAGCTACAAACTACCACTGTCCAGAGGTCCTTCCTGTTAGCTCGTTGTTCATAAGATATTGAAGTCTGCCATGATTTGAAACAGTCATAGAACTCTGATAATTTTCATGGATCCAATTCGAATCAAGAAATGTCCCCGTGCTCAGCATTAGACATGTATGTTCCTCTAATAATTTCCTTCTTTGTGATTCTGAAAATGGGTCTGACTAGAGTCTTTAATAAATTGAGCACTTGACTGAGTGGATCCAAAACCATAGCCTTTTCCATTTATTGTATGTATATCCAAAGCCAGAGTGCACTCGCTGTGACTGATAGCTATCACTAGAAAGTGAAAGGGAATTCACTTAGTTAACGAAGTGAAGGGATAACCTTCCTTCTGTCTGTACAATTTTTCCAGTAGCCGAAAATGGTTGGATTCCTCATTTCAGTTAGGAAGGACATTTCAGAAGAAGGCCAGGTCTGGGCCCAACCCAATAAGTAGGTTCGAATAATCTGTAGGAATTTGGTTCGGAACCTCTTGCCAAGCGATCGATATGTAAGTTACTCTAATCATTGCCTTCTTTGTGATTTTGAAAATGGGTCTGACCATAGTCTTTAATAAATTGAGCACTTTTTTTGGGAGAATTATCTTCTGGTTGGGGAGTCTGTGGTTACCTTTTCCATTTCAAGCCTAAAAATTTAATCACACTTTTTGCAAAAATCTACACCACTGATAAAATTAGTAAGCGACCACAACTGAATAGTACAAACCAGTTTCTGCTTGCTGGTATCAATCTTGGGATGGATCAATAATAGAGTCTCTAGTGCATAGGCGATGGCTAAGCTTTGTTCTATGGTGGTTCAAGCTAGCGCACGTTTCAGCATATCATCTCAATTGGTTCCAAAGTCGTAAGAGGCTCCATCCCCAACATATCAAGACCCCGAAACCATAACAAATCCATTTAGAGATCGAGACCCAGTAGTGAGGGGCACAAAGGCAGTTTGAAATTATCCAGTTTCTCCCACGAAAGCAATGGGTTCCGATGTTGGCTTTGTTGCGGGTGAAACTGGCATTAGATTCTCTTTAGAAGAAGAAATTACATACCTATTGTGCAGTCCTTTCTGTCGGCAAACCCGTTAGGTCATGAGCACCAGTATTGCAGCAAGAATGTAGCAACTCCTGGGGATACCAACTTTACTTTATCAACCCAGGGTTCGTACAAACTTGGAGGTGACAGTGTTGTATACACAAGCAAATGTGATGGGCCTGGTCTTTGTCACTACTAATATGGTGATAGACCACTAAGGCTTTTCAAACCAGACTTCTATTGATTCAAAAGAAGCTTGATTACCAATGAGTAAAAGAAAAATCTACAATAAAATCAATCTTGTCTACTGCAGTAAGGGAAAAGACTGAAATCAAATTCTTAAACACACCATTCTTCTAACTAAGTGCTAAGAGGCTTTACTTCAAAATAATGCTAAATTAACATGTATGCAATCCTATTGCCCTAGGCATACAAATTAAATCGTCAAACATTCTACTATTGTGCATGTAAATGAATAAAATAACTATGTTTTTCTTTTTTTGTCTTTTTTGTGTGAATGTGTGAAAGCTAACTTCTTTTGGTGATGTGGTAGGTGGCTTAGGGATGATGGTGAATGGTCAGAAGGCTTGGGAGATAATTAGGGGTCCTTTTCTAGCTTCCTAGGGGATTTTTCCACAATTCGGCCTCAAAACAGGCCACTACAGGCCAACCTACAAGATGTCCTAATGCGTTCTACAGGATGTCCTAAATTCCTACAGGATCCCCTATATTCCTATAGGATACAGCCGAGAGAAAAAGGAGGTATGTTGAAGGTGATGGAATGCTTAGGGAAGGTGGATGGTGGACGGAATGAGGCAAGGGAGTGCCTAGGACTCTTTCAAAGTTCAAAACCAGAGTTGTGAAATGGTTGGATTTGCTCAACAAGATTGGAGAAGTTTTCTTGAAAATGATGAAATTGGTGAGGGTTTTAGTGGAAAAAGGGAATGATCATGGATGGATGAAGTTGGGATGAGGTTATTGATCATGAAATCTCTAGTCCGGAGATGTTATCTGAAGTGTATGAGATTTAGTGGAGATTGAACACCCTTTAAAATATTATAATCTTATGGTACAACCCCTATAATTAGCTTCACCCTTAACTTTTCATAAAATTTAAATCTGATAAGAACTAAATAGGCTTCATAAATTACACACTATTCAATAATGAATAAATTGAGTTACACAAATTTCCAGCAATCAATGATAATAATATTTAAATTTATGATCAACTTTCCACCACTTCTAAAAGTAAAATAAAAATATGTCTTATTCATTTATTAAGACTAATTTTGTTATTGTTAGTAAATAGTAAAGCTTAGTTGTTTTACAATTTTCTATATTTAATATATGGTTAACCAATATAATGTTTTAATTTGTTCTATATTTTTAATAAGTAACATAAACTTATAAAAATTGATTATTTTTATCAGTTAAAATAATTAGTTGAGATCTATCTTAACGCATGATTTATCAAGAGTTAAGAGGGATCAAATCTCTTTTCACTCTAAAAGATGTTTGATACCTCTGGGTAGATCCAGAGTTAAGAAGGATCTAGGCTGGTTTAAATTCCATGTTTAAATAGACTATATTCCACTTGAATACCATGAGTCAATATCATGGGTTCTCAATACCATGGGCCATTTTTATTTATTATTATTATTTTATTTTTTATACGGTGTAATACCCCAGTCATGTAAATATTTGTTATTTACTCTTACAATGCAAGACTTCGTAAATTCTACCTTAGACATTTAAAGTTATTTTTTATTTTATTTTTATTTTTTTTATGGTGGCAATTCAAGGAATTACAGGAAAAGACTCTGAAAAGAGAAATCTTTAGTTTCCAGAGTAGTTATGACAACTATTACCTCCACCTATAGAGATTGGGAAAACATCTTAGTTGGTAGGAAGGAGAGAGAGAAGAGAGGCTAGAGACAAGTAAAGGAGTGAGGAAAATCTTGACAGGAAGTTGCCAAGGTTAAGCAAGACATTGCACAAGGTATTCTTGAGCTGGACAAGAATCACTGAAGCCCTAAAGTTTCAAAGTTTTGGGTTGGACCATGAGTCTTAAGGCCTAGGAACAAACCAAAGTTAGTCAACTACTCTGGAAAATAAAGAGGCTTGGGGGGAGATTTGGACTTAATTTCCAATCTCATTGGTTGGGTGGAAAAGTCTATTTCATGCGGGAGATTTGGACTTAATTTCCAATCTCACTAGTTGGGTGGAGAAGTCTATTTCCTGGTTTAATTCCCTCGTAGTCTAAACTTTTCCAGATAAGTATAAATTGAAAACTTAATCAGTGGTTATGTTATGAAATATATGTGTGTGTGTCCTAATGCGTTCTACAGGATGTCCTGAATTCCTACAGGATCTTGTGTATTCCTACAGGATATAGCCGAGAGAAAAAGGAGGGATGTTGAAGGTGATGGAAGGCTTAGGGAAGGTGGATGGTTAATGGAATGAGGCAAGGGAGTGCCTAGGACTCCTTCAAAGCTCAAAACCAGAGTTGTGAGATGGATGGATTTCCTCAACAAGCTTGGAGAAGTATTCTTGAAAATGATGAAATTGGTGAGGGTTTTAGTGGAAAAATGGAATGATAATGGATGGATGAAGTTGGGATGATGTTGATGATCATGAAACCTCTATGTATTGATGAAACTCCTGCACTACATCAACCATTGATATTTGTCCATAAATCATGTAGACAAGAAGAATTTCAACTATCTAAGGAAAACAAAATTTCATGAGCTAGCTCCCTATTTCATGCATGGGAAAACTTGCAAAATAATATGAAACATTGATGATATCTAAAGTAAGACTGAAGATAGCAAAAATGATAACTAAATCCTATTCTTGAAAACTAGCAAAATGTTGACCTAAGTAACAGAAAACCCTAAATTTCATGAGAAACTAGAATTCTGTCTTTTTGGGGCTGCATAGGAGTTATTTCCTCAAACGATGATCCCTGAAGGGAGAGTGAGGCCAAATCCACGTACTGATATTTTTTTGGATATTCCTTTATCTCTTCTAAGCTACTGCTGAAGTAAGGCACAAATGGAAGCAAACTAACTAAATCCACAACTACTTGCATTGAAATAATGCTAAAGACAATTCAACTATGAAATCAACTAAACATACAAATACAAGAAGAGGAGCCTTGGTTTCTAGGGTTGGTCCCTAACCTAAGAGCTTCAACCCTCTTAGTCAACTCAGTTTTGGATCAAGAAAATGCTCATTCTCATTATCAAATCAGAAAATTACATAATAATGTCTTCCACAAGTCTTGAACTCAAAAATGACTAGTGTTTTTTCTACAACAAAAATTCAAATCCTAATGAGGCTCTAGGCCTCTTTATTTATACAACTAAAGTATCCAATGAAGTCCTTAAATATAGGGAGGCTTGGCTTCAAAACTCGAGATAACTGACTCTTTAACTGTGACTTACTTGGCTACCTTTTGATCTCCATGACTTGGTTGCTTGAACTCCGAGCTAGTGTGATTGATGGAGGAATATTTGAATGAGTGAGGAGTAAATGAGGAGGGTCTACCTCCTACAATCTCTCCTCCTTGTCTCATTCGAGTTTCAACTCTTAATTAGCCAAAATTTCCATGATTTTCTCTCAAAAACCTGCAATCAATGCACATTAGTCCACTAGGCATAATATCTCACTTTGACTCATCTCATTAAGAAAAATACAACCAAAATATGTAATAAATTATGAGAAGAGTTGATTTGAATAATCTATGAGGTGTATTAAGGTCCATATAGTTACCCAATGATGAGGCTCATCATCACCCCCCATTGAAAGTGTTGCTCATCCTCTAAGCAACTCAATCTATATCCATGTCTTTCATTTCTATAGTGGCCTCCCCGACACCCCATGCTTCTGCTGTAGTTTCCTCTTCCCATGCATAGAATCTTTCCTTCCTTTCTATCTCCTCCCACTGCTTTCTTTCTTCCTCTTCCTTCCTTCCTTCCAACATTCCTAGGAGCAGTGGTGGACTGAGTCTCAAGACAATCCAATTGACTTTGAGTCTTTGGAGAGCTTGCTTGTACATGGGTGTCTAGTTCAATTCTTCTCTCATTCTCTGAGGAGAATGGTACTCTCTGATTTTCAAGTTGTAGGGAAAAGTGTTCCATCTCCTTTGGAAATCTTGCATGTTGTCATCCCCTAACAGCCTGAACATATCCTCAAAGTGTGTGATTTCTTGCTCTTGGGTAGCAAGGTACCTAGGTGCAAGTTGAGGGTCATTTGCAATCAAGTTATGGGTGTTGATGACAGCCATTGGATTTGACTACTCAGCTCTTATCATGAGAGGTTATGTTTCTTCCTTTTCCATTATTTTATTCATTTCTACAACCCTTGCTTCCTCATGATTCATCCATGATGCCAAATCCATCAACTGTAAGTCCCCTAGTTTTGAATTAGGGTCCCACACATTCAAATTTGTCAAGGCTAAGTTATGTAGGTAGAACTCAGACATTTTAGCCCTATCCTCCAATGTGCTTTGATCACAAAGATCAATGAATTGTCTATAATCCTAGAATAGTATAGTGCCTCTCTCTGCTAAAGTCTTGATTTGGAACTACAGCTACTATTCCATAAGGTACAATGTATAGGAATTAGCTGGCATCCTGCACTGGATTGCCTCTAAGGATAGACTGGCCATGGATGCCAATTGATTCTCTCTCTCTTGTAGTTGTCCTCTTAACCATGCATTCTCTACCTCCAATTGAGCTTTCATCATTGCCTCTCTGTCCCTCAAGCTGCTCAGTTCTCTGCCCATCTCCTTTACTTTCTCCTCCATGTGACCTATGTCCTCCACTCCTTTAGATTTGGAAATTTTCATCCATCTATGGGTTCTTTCCCTTTCTTTCTCAAGCTCAAAGAATAATGGGATGGAAAATTTCTGTGGAATGACCCTACCCCCTTCAATGAACCTGTAGTAGGAGTCAAGGTTAGGTTGAGGACTAGGTTCCCTCAGCTCTGGATCCTCCTTCTTTGTTTCTTGCTGCATACTCCCTTCTTTGTCCAATTTTTTAGTTTCCTGTAGGTTTAGTAGAGTTTCCTGTAGGATTGCCTCTTCTTCTTGTAGGTCCTTCTGTGTATTCTATAGGAGGCCTTTTCCTTTGGATGAGGTAGATCTAGTGACAGGCCTCTTAACATAAGTGATAGGAGACTTGGGAGAGGCTTGTCCTGATGATCCTTCTCCTTGATTTTTCATAAGAGGAGTTAACTTTTCCTGCTGTTTTGGTGAGTCTTTAATGACAATAGGAAACTTAGTGGGAGTTTGAGGTTTTCCTTGCCTTATTCTTGTACTTTTTCTTGTCCTAAAGTACAATGGAGTTTGTCTCTAACTCTTCCCTTTTTGCTTAATAGGGGTACTAAGGGCAGTGAGGGTAGTTGCTACCTCTTTCTTAGTGGATTCTGGGGATACCCTGGGTGATTCCTCCTTGTCTTTTGTCTTCCCTTTTCCGTTCTCCTTCTCATCCTTGTCTTTGTCCTCTTCTTCTCCCTCTAGTTCTTCACTCTGTTCATCAGTTTCCTCCTTTGCATCCTCTTCTGTCTCTTCACCACTTTCCTTCTCATTTTCTTCCTCTTCTTCCTCCTCTATTTCTTCGTCATCCTTCTCTGTTTCTTCTTCCTCATTTTCAGTTTCTTCTTCATCCCCTTCACTGGCAGTGGGGCTTTTGTCATACTCAAGGGATTTTATGTCTTCCTCTATCTACATATCCCTGAAAGTTACCCATGTGATAGGGAGTCTGAGGTTTTGGAGTGCATATTTTATGATAAGTCTAATTAACCCATGATGGGCTAGCTATTGATGGTTTCCTTCCTACACCTTAATGCTCATATCTATCACTGATTGAAGAAGGAAGTAGGGTATGCTGAGTCTGTTTTGAGGAGGTGTGTCTCCTCTAAACCTCAACTCTTGGAGAAGCCTAAAATGGTATCCATATACCACATTGTACCTACCTTTACATGATATATACTTAATACGGTGGTAGCTAATTTCATTCCAAGGATATGGTAGGCTTGCTCTTCTAACTCCATTTTTGTATTCCATTGCCTCCTCTCCTTCTAAAAAGAATTTTTTCTTTGCAATTTGGACCCTTATCCTCCTTTCTCCAAGGCATCCCTAAAGGAAGGGTGGTGATTATGCCTATGATTTCAGGGGTGAGTTCTATAGAGAGGCCTTTCACCACAATAGTGGCATGGGTCCTAGTCAATGGAATGAGGGGAGAGAAAAATCTCTAGCTACTTGATCATCATATCCCCTCAATTTTTCAAAGAACCCCATCCAATTGTGCCTTGTGAATATCTCTAGTATAGGAGGGTGTTGATGAATCCTCACTATGTTGATGGGTTCCCTCTTATTAAATCCCCCTGTCATTTTTCTCTGATGGATGGAGGTTTATATATGTCTGATACCAAATTTAATGGATGAGGAATTTTAAATGAAAATTATGTGTATACAATTCCCTTAGACTGTAATCTTTTTCAATAAACTAGAAGGCTTTTCTATATTCTTTTCACTTGGAAAATGTGGGAAAGTATAGATCCTACCTCCTTATCATTGCTTGATGAAGCCAACATCTATTTTTCCCTTTTAAAACTGCTCACTACCAATCCTATAGGTGTTGTTCTGTATCCTGTAGGATCTCCTATAAGATCCTGTAGGATCCTATAGGTGCTCCTACGCTGGAAAAAAACGAATTCTACCTTTCTTGTAGACTGCTTGAGGGCCAAGTGAAACTTTGCTAATGTGTAGCCTCGAGAATGCGAATGCCTCCTATGCATGAGGATCAACATTTTATTTCGTCGTATGGGTGATTTGAGTGGGATGGTGTGCTGGTAGCCGAGGTATGAGTACCCATTTTTGGACTGTTGGCCCCATTACCACATCATCATTCTCCTCACCTCGTAATCAACTCCCACTTCAGGCATCTATAGCTTAACCACTTTCAACCTCATCTCTCATTTTCCTTGAGTTGGCTGCTACCACGTGTGTAAGGACTAAATGTCTTCTCTTCGTTGATTAAGCAAAGGTGGCCAAGTTAACTGGCCACCTTTCGCTTCTAAACCAACTCTTTCACAACTTTTACATGTTTTATCATATTGTGCTAACGAGAGAGTGGAAGTGATATACATACATGTGGTAATGATGCCTTGATGTTGTTTGTCGAGGAGTGAAGTCTTTGTTGTGTGTTTGTTGTATGTGCTTTTCTCCTTTTTTTATTGTCCTCTGATGCTCTTATTTGATGTGTAGGTACTTGGTGGTGATGTTGATGATCCTAATGTTGCTGCTAAGCTCTGGAGGAGCTTCTTTGACCTCTGGATCTCCATGATTGAATCTGACTGCACCCTGTAATTATTTGTTTTGTGGGATAGACTGCTATAGGATTTCCTACAGGATGTCCAATGGTTGCCTCTCCCTCAAAAAAATTTAATCATTTTTCACTTCTGGAGCATGAGGATGGTTGGCATGGGTAGAGAAGGGGTTTATGGATTTGTGAATGAGAGATATAGCCTTCAGGTGTTCTACCCTTTTTCTCTGTCTTCATCATCTTTTCTCTGTGTTTTTGTCTTTGAAAATTGTACTTTTTTTGAAACTGACTTTTTTTTGGATGAATGCAGGGGTGATCATGATGGAGAGAGGTATGGCGATGAGATGGTGAAGTAGAAATTTATTTTTTTGACATGGGAAGGTCATCCCCTTTCTCTAGGGTTACTTCCTTTGGGATTCCCAAGCCACTGTAATTCCTACAGGATCATCCTGTAGGTTTCTAGTGAATCTTATAGAAAACACAAAACCCTTGCAAATTGAGCTAAATGAGTGGAAAAATGGAGGGAATGATGGAATGATGAAGGATAATGAATGGAGAAATAAAAACATGAACTGGATATGTCCCTTTTAATCCTCTCTTGCTACTCTGATCCTCCTCCTCCTCCTGACCTGCAAACAAAATTTTAAAATTTTTCTTTTCTCTTTTTTCTTTTATTTATTTTTTTATATATATTTTTCTCTTTTGAAAGAAACTAGTCTCCCTCCAAGAGGTTTTTATCCTAGCTGCTTGCCTTGGGCACCTCAAAATAGGTTTTCACCTAGAGATCTTTTTATTTCTCTCCTTTTTTTTTACACCATTGGGCCACCTCAAGAGGTTTTCAACCCAACAGTGGGACTCGGGTGCCTCATGGAGGTTTTCACATGAGTCTCCTTATTTTTTCTCTTTCTTTTTTCTTTTTCGGTGAATTAATGAGGTAGAAGCTGAAACTTGCTCCACCACCATCATTGTCTTGCTAATTCCTTCAATTAATTCTTGCTTTGACAAGGGCTTCTTGTAAACCTTCAACCTGTGCCCATTAACAAGTAAAGGATTGGCCTCTGTATCAAAGGTTCTAATCTACACTGAACCATTATCATGGAATTTCTCTATGACATAAGGCCCTAACCATCTAGTCCTTAACTTGCCTTTAAAATATTTGTATCTGGAATCATACAAAAAATCCCAATCACCTTCTTGAAATTGTTTGTCCTTCATGTTCTCGTCATGCCAGATATTCCTCTGAATTTGAGTCACCTCTGTGTGTAGGAGGGCCTACATTCTAAACTCATATAACCCATTTAGCTGGAGCAATCTCAGTTTTTGTGCAATGCTGAGATCTAGATCTAGTTGGGCTGCCATCCTCAATGTATTGTACTCAAATTCAATGGAAAACGGGGTCTTCTTCCCATAGACCAACTCATAGGGAGTGAATCCAGTGGTGGCCTTCCAGGTGGTGTTGTAGGCCCAAGTGGCCTCAACTAATCTATCTACCCAATATTTTATGTTGTTGCTAACCACTTTGGTCATAATGCCCTCCAGCACTCAGTTGGTCACCTACACTTGCCCATTAGCTTATGGGTGATAAGGAGTGGATGTTCTATGCTTGATCTTGTGCTGGCTTAACAAGTCTTCAATCATGTTAAATTTAAACTGGTTGCCTTGATTAGTGACCAGTTCTCTAGGGTACCCTATCTTATAAAATACATTTTCCCTTAAGAACTCAACCACCTCCTATGTTGTTGCCTTGATTGCCTTGGTTTCAGCCCACTTTGGTAAATAGTTAGTGCACACAATGATGTACTACTTTTTCTTGGATGGAGGGTCAATAGGTCCAATGAAATCCATGCCCCACTTGTCAAATGGCTCGAAAGTCACTTGAGGTTGCAGAGGCATTTCATCCCTTGGAGTAGGCTTTCCCATCCTTTGGCACCGAACAAATTGACTAGTATACTTTCTCACATCATGATGAAGAGTGGGCCAATAATAACCATCTTGTAACACCATGAATGTTGTCCTCTTAGCTGCAAAGCGACCTCAACAAGGCCCATCATGACAGGTTAGAAGAATTTCAAAGACTTCCTCCTCCCTGACACATCTTCTCATAATTTGATCCGGGCCTAGTTTGAAGAAGTTGCCCCCAATCCAAGTGAATGGGGCGCTCCTCCTCACAATATTGCTTTTCTCTTTAGAGGAAAAATTCTGTGGGAACTGTGCAGACACCAAGAAGTTTTCTATGTCAGCAAACCATGGAGAGAGAACTGAAATGGCGAATAAGTGTTTATCTAATAACTGATCATCAACCATTCCTTCCTCCCTTGCAGGCAAAGTTAACCTAGATAAAAAATCTGCAACAACATTTTCCTTGCGAGGCTTATCAACAATAGTTAGATCAAACTATCGTAATAAAAGTAACCATCTAATAATCCGGGCATTCACATTAGGTTTATTCATCAAATATTTAATTGTGGCATGGTCAATATGTACAAATGTTTGGTAATATGTAATGTAATGCATAAATTTTTTCAATGAATGCACAACATCTAGGAACTCCTTTTCGGTCACTGTGTAGTTCAGTTCGGCCTTTGACAGATTCTTACTGATAAAATAAATGGCATAAGGTAACTTTTCATCTATCTGGCCTAGAGCTTCCCCTATCTCTTTGTGCGAGGAATCAGCATGTATATGAAAAGGAAGGGCCCAGTTCGGGCCTCGGAGAATAGGTGCAATGGTTAACTTGTCCTTTAGGGTGTCCAAGGCCTCTTAAAGCTTTTTGACCATACAAATTCAGAGTCTTTGGCCAACAACCCAAATAAAGGAGAAGCTAACTTGCTGAAGTCTTTTATAAACCTCCGATAGTATCCAGCTAAACCTAGAAAACTTCTGACATCTCTCTGTTTTTGCGGAGGTGGGACCCTTTGGATGATGGCTATTTTGTTTTAGTCCACCTACAGTCCTTGTTGGGATATTGAATGACCTAGAACAGTCCCTGTAGTCATCAATAATTCACATTTTTTGGGACTAAGGGACAGGTTCATTTCAATTCATTTGTTCAACACCTTACCTAAGTTGGATAGATCCTCCTGGAAATCACACCCATAGGTTGTAAAATCATCCATATATATTTCCACTTCATCAAGGACTAGCTCGACAAAGATACTCAAGACTGCTCTCTAGAAAGTGGTAGGGGCATTGCATAGGCCAAAAGGAAGGACCCTATAGGTGAAAGTACCCAAAGGAGAAGTGAAGGTGGTTTTATCTTGGCCTTCCGGGCTGATCTGGATTTCATTGTACCCACTGAACCCATCTAGGAAAGAGAAATTTTTTTTACCTGCTAGGGCATCTAGAACTTGGTCAATGAAAGGTAGAGGGAAATGGTCTTTCTTTGTTGCTTTGTTTAACTCCCTATAATTGACACAAATCCTCCACTTCCCATTTTTCTTTGGAACCAACACTAAAGGATAGACCCACTCACTTTCCGAGATAGGGTAAATGAATCTTACTTCTAGCAGCTTTTGCAGTTCTTCTTTGACTATATCCTTGAGAGCTGGATTCATTCTCCTTTGGGGTTGTCAGATTGGTTTGCAACCTTCTTTGATATAAATGTGGTGAGTACACACCAAGGGGCGCACTCCCTTCTTTTCCTTGTAACTCCAAGAAAAGGCATCCAAATGTCCCTTTAGCATGTTGCACAACTTTTCTTCTTAGTGTACAGAAAGAGATGGGTTGATTTTCAAAGTTCTCTCAGGGTCGAATTCTATGGTTTTGACACGAGTAGGGTTTGAATCAGCTGAGCATAGATCAATCTGATGGTTTTTATGGGTTTCCTTTACTACTTCTTCTAAGAACAAGGTGCTGGTAGTTGGACTTTGGAGTATGTGTTCAATCAAATCATCTTCATCCGGTTGTCCTCCTCCCATGGTTGTTTCTAAGGTATAGAGTTGGGTTGAGTAGACTTCATCTTCTTCCTCCTCTTCCAGCCATAAAGGTAAGTCATTTTCTAGAGATGGCTAAGTAAGAGGGTACAGGACTAACTTCTTGGACATATGCCCATTTTTTATAGTCATATTTCCAACCCTGCAGCTAATGTAGGCATCGGAAATAGCTAAACAGGGCCTCCCAAGGATGAGGGGGTAACCAGAAGCTTGGCCTTAGGCTAGAGAACTAGTAAATCTATAGGGTACTCCCAAGATTCAATGGAGATCATCACATCCTCCACAATCCCCTCAGGGGTCACTGTGGAACGGTCTGCAAGTTGCAAGACTATTGTGGTATTTCTCAATGAACCCTGGAGATTGAGCTTGAGCATGGTGTCCTTAGTCATCACATTAATGGTAACCCCAAGATCAACCAAAGTGTGTAGGACAATGGTTCCATGGATGTGCACATCTACTAGAGGGCTTCTAGGGTCCAATTACTTCGGACAAATTACCTGCCCCAACATTAAGTCAGACAGCTGTCTAATGACATTAATGGTAGGGGTGTCTCTTTTTCGCCTCCCTAGATGTTTGAAGCACTTATCCTTAATCAACTTGTTGTAAATAAGGACATCCTTTATGGCTTGGAGAAGTGGAATTTTGACACATAGATTTTTCAATTCACGTAGAAGTTCATCCTCTTATGGGGTAGGCTGGACTGGATGGGTTAATCTCTCAGGAACGGGTGGAGGATTTACTTTAGGCATGTTTTCCTCTCTTTCTTCCTCACTCTCCCGAGGTGGAGGTAGAGGTTGGTTATCCAGGAGTACTCTCTGAGATCTTAGGTTGATTTCCTGAATCTCCACAGCATAAGCAAGAAAGGATGTCTCTCCACTGTATACTTGTGTTTGTTTGTTTTTCAGGTTCAAATTTGGTTGGGCAGGCATCCGGGGTTGTTTAGGTGGAGTGGGGTGTAAAAGTTGTGCTTGAGTAGGTGGTGAAGGCAATAAAGCTAGATCATTGTTGTATGGGTGCCTCCACCCCTAGGGTAGTGCATTCCACTAAGGCTGTGGCGGAGTATATGGCTGAAATGACTGGTTGGTCGGCTCGGAATGGTATTGAGTTGCAAAGGTCCAAGGAGGAGGTGTAGACCAGGAAGGATGAGTAGGGGGGCCCAAGAGGGAATGGATGTGGTCTAGTTGGGGTTGTAATATGCATGGGATGACCCTTGCATGCCCTATTGGTATGGTCGAGGTCCATGAGGTCTCCTTTGATTTATGTAGCTGAGTTTTTCAGTCACCCCTTCAGCCCCCTGATACACGACTTTTAGTCTAGGTAGAGAAGGGCACTTGTATGTAGAGTGATTTTCTTCACAGATTGAGCAAACTTCAATAAAATTCAATGGAAATGCATTCCTAGGGTGCCTCCTTGTGCATATAGAGTAGAAAATCGCTAAGGTTCTCTATGCTTCCTCCTGCTTTCTCTTGATGTGCATATTGTCCATCTGTAGGGAAAGGGTTTGCAGCATCTCACTCTTGAAATCTTCCAATATATTTCCAATTTCACCTGTAGTAGTCTCAATATTTGTTGTTGAAGACTTTTTGCATCTGAGCCCAAGTTGTGATGTTATCCCCAGGTAAACCCAAGAACCAACGCAAAGCTGCATCCTTGAGAGTGGATGGGAATAGTTTCAACTTCTGCTCATCATTGGTGGAATCATAGGTTCTGCATATGTCAGCAAAATCAAACAAGAAAGTGTCTAGATCTTCTAAGGTCAGGCCATGGAAATGAGGAAGAGAAGAGGGGCTTATATTCTTCATCTTGGTACCCCCATTAGTTTCTCTGATGGGAAAGGCACCCTCATCTCTTTCTCTATTTCCTCTGTCATTTCTATTTTCAGCCATTGGGTCAGTTGGAATGGGTTCTTCTTCCTTTTCTCCCTCTATAGGCTCTTCAAATATCTCTGGTTGTTCACCTAAAGGTTCCTCCAATTCACAACAACCGAAGAAGAAGGAAGGTTGGTTGTTTGAAGTGATGGGGGTATTTGGTAAAAATTTCCCTAAGTTATCCCTATTTCTACTAGGCATGAAAGAAGTGTTTTTATTTTGTTTTGTGTTTTTTTAAGCTTTTAGAATAATTGCAGAATTGAAATTGAAAATCGAATGGAAACTAACTAACTGAATGAAAACCAACTTCTTGAATGAAATCTCACTTGCAGAATGGAAAATAAAGCAAAGAATGTAGAATGGAAAAGAAAGCGAACTAAATTACTTTTGCATAAATGAAGCTAATAGCAGAATATAAGAGATAAGAAATGGAAGAAAGAAAGAAGTAATCACATATTACTTAGACACCTCCCTGGAAATGGCGCCAAAAAGTGATGAGCACCAGTATTGCAACAAGAATGTTGCAAATCCTAGGGCTACCAACTTTACTTTATCAACCCGGGGTTCGTACAAACTTAGAGGTGACAGTGTTGTATACACAAGTAAATGTGATGGGCCTACTCTTTATCAATGCTAAGCTGGAAATAGACCACTAAAGCTTTTCAAACCAGACTTCTATTGATTCAGAAGAAGCTTGATTACCAATGAGGAAAAGAGAAATCTACACTAAAAGAAATCTTGTCTGGTGCAGTAAGGGAACAAATTGAAATCAAATGCTTAAACACATCATTCTTCTAACTAACTGCTAAGAGGCTTTGCTTCAAAAGAATGTTAAATTAACATGTATGCAATCCTATTGTCCTAGGCATGCAAATTAAAACATCAAACATTCTACTATTGTGCATGTAAATGAATAAAATAACTCTATTTTTCTTTTTGTCTTTTTTGTGTGAAAGTGTGAAAGCTAACTTATTTTGGTGATGTGGCAGGTGGCTTAGGAATGATGGTGAATGGTCAGAAGGCTTGGGAGACAAGTAGGGTTCCTTTTCTAGCTTTCTAGGGGATATTTCCACAATTCAGCCTCAAAACAGGTCACTACAGGCCAACCTACAAGATGTCCTAATGCGTTCTACAGGATGTCCTAAATTCCTACAGGATCCCCTATATTCCTATAGGATACAGCCGAGAGAAAAAGGAGGTATGTTGAAGGTGATGGAATGCTTAGGGAAGGTGGATGGTGGACGGAATGAGGAAAGGGAGTGCCTAGGACTCTTTCAAAGTTCAAAACCAGAGTTGTGAAATGGTTGGATTTGCTCAACAAGATTGGAGAAGTTTTCTTGAAAATGATGAAATTGGTGAGGGTTTTAGTGGAAAAAGGGAATGATCATGGATGGATGAAGTTGGGATGAGGTTATTGATCATGAAATCTCTAGTCCGGAGATGTTATCTGAAGTGTATGAGATTTAGTGGAGATTGAACACCCTTTAAAATATTATAATCTTATGGTACAACCCCTATAATTAGCTTCACCCTTAACTTTTCATAAAATTTAAATCTGATAAGAACTAAATAGACTTCATAAATTACACGCTATTCAATAATGAATAAATTGAGTTACACAAATTTCCAGCAATCAATGATAATAATATTTAAATTTATGATCAACTTTCCACCACTTCTAAAAGTAAAATAAAAATATGTCTTATTCATTTATTAAGACTAATTTTGTTATTGTTAGTAAATAGTAAAGCTTAGTTGTTTTACAATTTTCTATATTTAATATATGGTTAACCAATATAATGTTTTAATTTGTTCTATATTTTTAATAAGTAACATAAACTTATAAAAATTGATTATTTTTATCAGTTAAAATAATCAGTTGAGATCTATCTTAACGCATGATTTATCAAGAGTTAAGAGGGATCAAATCTCTTTTCACTCTAAAAGATGTTTGATACCTCTGGGTAGATCCAGAGTTAAGAAGGATCTAGGCTGGTTTAAATTCCATGTTTAAATAGACTATATTCCACTTGAATACCATGAGTCAATATCATGGGTTCTCAATACCATGGGCCATTTTTATTTATTATTATTATTTTATTTTTTATACGGTGTAATACCCCAGTCATGTAAATATTTGTTATTTACTCTTACAATGCAAGACTTCGTAAATTCTACCTTAGACATTTAAAGTTATTTTTTATTTTATTTTTATTTTTTTTATGGTGGCAATTCAAGGAATTACAGGAAAAGACTCCGAAAAGAGAAATCTTTAGTTTCCAGAGTAGTTATGACAACTATTACCTCCACCTATAGAGATTGGGAAAACATCTTAGTTGGTAGGAAGGAGAGAGAGAAGAGAGGCTAGAGACAAGTAAAGGAGTGAGGAAAATCTTGACAGGAAGTTGCCAAGGTTAAGCAAGACATTGCACAAGGTATTCTTGAGCTAGACAAGAATCACTGAAGCCCTAAAGTTTCAAAGCTTTGGGTTGGACCATGAGTCTTAAGGCCTAGGAACAAACCAAAGTTAGTCAACTACTCTGGAAAATAAAGAGGCTTGGGGGGAGATTTGGACTTAATTTCCAATCTCATTGGTTGGGTGGAAAAGCCTATTTCATGCGGGAGATTTGGACTTAATTTCCAATCTCACTAGCTGGGTGGAGAAGTCTATTTCCTGGTTTAATTCCCTCGTAGTCTAAACTTTTCCAGATAAGTATAAATTGAAAACTTAATCAGTGGTTATGTTATGAAATATATGTGTGTGTGTGTGTGTGTGTGTGCCCGTGTGATCTTTTGAGTTAAAAACTCTGAATAAAATAAAGAAACTTTAAAGCAATGATAAAATGTATATATTTTCTTTTCATTATAAGTAGAAATACCAAAAAGACAAATTAAGAAATTAGAGAAGTAATCATTTTCTTTCTTGTTCCATCTTTGCAATTATTTTCAATATAATATACATAAATATATTTTATCCACAATGTAGAATCTAGTTGGACATGACCCTTATGGAAAATGAATAGTACTTATAACAACTATCATTATTGCCCTCTAAGTATCTTACAGCGAAATATTCCAAGAATTTGATGGGTGAACAGTACTCGAAATAATGAGATGGGAGGAATCAGCACACTCCAAAAGGGGGGTTTAGGGAGGTTAGAACCGCTCATAATACTTCAAAAAAATAAAAAAAGAACAATTTTTTGTTGGTAAAATTCTAACTATACTAGAAGAGTATATGGTTGTAGCCACAAACTGGTCTAAGTCAGGTAAAGGGAAAACCTGTAGGGATGGAACCTTGCCTCGGAAACTAAGGAGAAAATGTAAAGCCTAGGTTAGCCGCAGGGCCTAGCCGGGTCAACCCAGCAACCCTGTAAACAGTCCTAGGGTCTTGAGTAATTCCTACAGTGGTGGAAGGATTTTGAAAGATAGGAACCCTATCGTTGACATTGAAATTATTTTACAAAAAAATATATTGCATAAGACACAACTAAGAATAATAACCAAGCAAATTAACAAAGAACTAAAGAGAAATGGTAATCAAAACAACATCCAGTTTTCATTTGACAATAATGACCAAACTCTGCACCAATTGTGGTAATAGCAAAGGAACCCTTGCACTAAGTATTTAACCCAGAATAATAAATTAAAGTTCTGCAAAACACTGTTGTTCGCAATATAGCCATGGTCCAACACTTGTACTAACATTCGAAACATAATACAAAGAAAATGTATGGATATTTTTTATAATTAGTATCCTAGTGCGGCATAGCATTATCATATCTTTGTACAATAAACAAGAGGGTTTCAAAACCCGTAATTAAAAAAAAGGGGTAATTCTCCGAAACCCTAGGCTCTATCGCATGATTTTTGTCTAATAAAGCTAAAGCTTAAATGGGCATATGTTGGATTAAAGAAAGGGTCATGTTCTGAAGAACCCAGAAGCTTGCAGCGCTTCCCATACCCGTGAGGCTTTCTCGTTGTAGGAATCCTTACCTACATCCATAGAAAACCCAAGGGAAACCATAATTTTTTAACAGCAACCCAAAACTTATGAAATTACACCAATAAAGACTCACTTCCATATAATATCCTCATGCAATATTACCAGTGGTTAGTCGTTGCAGAAAAGAGACAATGGGGTTAGTTGTCATCAAAGGTGCACAATAACCCTGGTTTTGTGAATGAAACCTTGTAGTTAGCATCATAAGCAAGCTTGAGAGCTCTACTTATAGAAAAACTAACAATAAAACGTGTAACTTGAAAGTAAAGGTACATGGTGTTGGGGAAACGAAGAGATTGAGCCATTGAAATAGAGAGTAGGGTTGTGTGGTGTTGCAGAGCCGCTCCAGATGAGCAAGTGTTCGAATGAGCCACAGTTCCACCAAGGGTGTGGGGCAGTTACCCCAAAACCAAACATGAGCTTTGTCATCGTGAAAATTAAAATTAATACCCATAGTGCATTATGAACTAAGGGTAATATCCACACCGTATGAAAATCATCATATCGAAACATTATACATTATACCAAACATAAACATTAACAAAGAAAATACAAAAGTAACTGGTATAATGACATGGCCTAACATGTAAGTCAAAGTGTAAATATATCCAGACTCCATTAAATGATGATGGACCTAGTAGATTAATTAATCAAGAGTGAAAGGTTATTTGTTTAAGATTTTTTTTTAAGTGATGGGTGTTACAAGTGGTATCAGAGACATGATGCAATATTGTGGCCTATTTGGGTAACTAAATAACAATATATTTATGTTCACAGAGGAAGCACAATGAGGAGATGAGTTGAAGTATACCACCATTAAGACCATCTATAACATCGGGTCCCACACCAATCATGAGGGATAATCTAGAAATGTAGGTCCAATTGGGAGAAGAACACCAAAATTCCACTATTATGTTGCTAGAAATAGTCCAACAAATAAAGGTTGAGATGGAAGATTTGCGGGATGATAACGAGAGACTGATGTGAGACCAAGAATGTATAAAAATTCTCTCTGACTGGAAAAACCATAGGAACTCCATACCGAGCCCTGGTCATGAAGACAGGGATGAGGAGCAAAGGCAAAGAGGTGAAAATATGTCAGCAAGGAGCCATACCCAAATATTAGAAGGAGATAAAGGTGAAAATGAGGAGGAATCTGGTAGGGAATTAGACCATAGAAAAAACAAGAAACAAAAAATAAGTTGCAAGGTGAATTCAAGAAAATTAAGCCCTCGAAATTTGGTGGTGAAGCAAAAGAAGTCGTTGAAGCATGGCTAATAAATATGAATAAGTTTTTTCAAATTTATGAGTATGAGGATAACTTGAAAGCAAGATTAGCAGGTTATTATCTTCATGGGAAAGCCACCCTATGGTGGGAAGAAGTTAAAGTTGTTCATGTTGTTAATGAGTAAGAAGTGACTTGGGGAGAATTTTATAAACATTTTAAGGAGAAATATTTGACTGAACGTTTCTATGATGATAAGGCAAAGGAATTCCACGACCTAGGATTAGGACAACTTTCTATGGATGAATTTGTGACTAAATTCACATCTTTACTCATATATGTGCCTTACATATGGGAGAAAAAAATCTAAGGTGCGGTGTTTTATGAGCAACTTACCAATGTTTATAATGAAGGAATGCTTGGAATTCGATAATCCTAAGACCATGGATGAGGCCATCTGGAAGCCACGAATCTACTACCAGTAGATGAAGCAGAAAGGAGAAGGCAGTAAGAGTTGGTTAAGTAAGAAGGGACAGAAAAATGCCCAAAGAACTAAAAGTGAAAATATTGGAAACGCTAGGAATTTATACAATAATCAGCAAAATAAACCCCTTGGGAAGAATCAATAGAAGCCCATATCACCAAATGAGCCCAAATAGGTAGAAGTTTCAAGTAAACCAGAGGCCTCCATTACAGTGTTGGGGTTGTGGGAGCCTCATTATTACAAAATTTCTCCCACTGCACCAAAACTGGGTAAACTACTAATATTCAGGAGGCTTCTACCATTGGTGAGGTGGCTAAGAGCATAGCCAAAATCAATGTTGCCCTGGAATATCATCAAGTGAATACCAACCGACTCTTATATAGTTTGAAGGTAAATTATTTAACCGTGTTATATCTATTTTGATTGATCCGGGAGAAAGCTTAAGTTATATCGGTCCTAAGTTAATATAAATATGTCATCTACAGACTCATAAATTTAAAAATCCCTGGTTGGTAGAGTTGGCCACTGGGGCAAAAAGAAGGGTGTCAATGAAAATAGAAAATTGTCCCATCGAGATTGCAGGCCAGCAAATTAATGTAAACTTAAATGTGCTACCCTTAGATCTTATGACATCTTAATTGGTATGGACTAGTTAGAAGGACATTGGTCCTTGGTAAACTACAAGGACAAAACCATAAGCTATATTACTGAGGAGGGCCTCAGACAAGAAATCCAAGGAGTAAGGAAACCTGTAAAGTTCTGACCAATTACAATTTCTCAGCTAAGCAAATGTATTAGAAAAGGCTTCCAAATTTATGATATTCAAGTAGGATATACTAACTCCAAAGTTAAAATGACTACCTTAGAAATTTTGCCAGTAATTCAATATTTTGTTGATGTGTTTCTGGAAGAGATTCTAGGGCTACCGTCGAAGCGAGACATTGATTTTAACATATAGCTAATTCCAGGAGTTGCCCCTATGTCAAAATACCCATATCGAATGAGTATCCCTGAATTAACTGAACTTAAGGTGTAGCTACAATAACTACTTCATAAGGGATACATTCGCCCAAGTATATCACCTTAGGGAGCCCTTGTGTTATTTGTTAAGAAAAAGGATGATACCATGAGACTTTGTAATGACTACATACAGCTAAACAAGTTGACCATTAAGAATGAATACCCGTTGCCGAGAATCGATGATTTATTGGATCAAGTCAAGGGTAATACGGTATTTTCTAAGATTCATTTGTGATCAGGGTATCATAAAATCAGAATAAAAGAAGAAGATATTCCTAAAACATATTTTAGAACTTGTTACAGTCATTACGAGTTTGTGGTGTTTCCCTTTGGGCTTACCAATGCTCCAACAAAGTTTATGAGTCTTATGAATGGTATTTTCCACCCTTATCTTGATAAATTTGTTTTAATTTTTGTTGATGACATACTCATTTATTTTAGGAGTTTAAAGGAGCACAAGAAACATCTGCAAATAGTCTTGTAAACCTTGCGGGGCCATCAATTGTATGCCAAGTACAGTAAGTGTGACTTCTATAAGGACCAGATACAATATTTAGGGCATATAATTTTTGTAGAAGGAATAGTTGTTGACCCTGAGAAAATCAAAACTATTATGGAATGGCTTGTTCCTAATAATGTTGTTGATATTCGATCTTTTATGGGTCTAGTGGGGTATTACTGACGCTTTATTGAAGGATTTTCTAGAATTGATTATGCTATAACTTCTCTGCAAAAGAAAGGCAAAGCTTTCAAATGGACAACAGACTATCAACATAGTTTTGAACAATTAAAGCATTTACTGACTACAACCTCAGTGCTAATAACTGAAGATCCTGGGAAGGAATTCATCGTCTCCATAGACACATTCCAAGAAGGTGTAGGGGGGTGGAAGAGGGAAAACTAATTGTTTATGAATCTCGAAAATTGAAAGAGCATGAGCAGAGGTTTTTTTCCTACAAATTAGATTTAATTGCAGTGGTACACGCCTTAAAGGTGTGGAGAAATTACTTATTTTGTAAAAGGATTGAGTTGATGATTGACCATAGCTGCTTAAATAGTTTCTTTAAGCAGCCTAACCTTAATGCATGACAATCTAGGTGGACAACCTTCTTAAGTGAGTTTGACTTTGATATTAGACATTTAAAAGGAAAAGAAAATCGAGTGGTTGATGCACTAAGTAGGAAATCACATTATATATATATATATATATATATATATATATATATATATATATGTATGTATATATGTATATATGTATATATGTATAGATATGTATATATATATATATATATGTATATGTATATACATATATATACATATACATATATATATATATATATATACATATATATACATATATACATATATATATATATATATATATATATATATATGAAATCTCCTATAGTCAAGTGGAATTTAATTTTTTAAATTAGATTAAGGAAGTTGTGGTTAAAGATCCAAAATATGAGTTTCTATGGCAGCAAGCTAAACAAGCAAACAACTCTGAAAAACAATATGAATATAGCATAAATAAAGATAATTTATTGACTTTTAGGGGAAGGATTTATGTTCCTAATCAAGTGGTTGTTAGGAAATTAATATTGGATGAATTTCATAGAAGTCCTTATGTTTCTCATCCCGAATATCAAAACTTATTTTCTGCCATAAAGAAATACTACTTTTGGCCTGGAATGAGGAGGGATATTACTGAATATCTAGCCAAATGCTTGGAGTGTCAGCAAGGTGTCAGTGAGTTAAAGATGAACATCAGCAGCCCGTTGGTTTTCTCCACCTGTTTCTCATTCCAAAGTGGAAATGGGAAGTAATTACTTTAGATTTTATAAGAGGGTTTCCTAAGACCAAGAAAAAAATTACTCAATCATGGTGGTAGTAGATAAACTGAGTAAAGAAGCCCATTTCATCCATGTTTAATCCACATATAAAATTGTGTAAATTGCAGAAATATTTATGCGGGAAATTTTCAAGTTACATGGTATGGAAAAGGTGATGATTTCAGATAGAGATTTGAAGTTCACATTAGCATTATGGAAAACTCTTTCCACAAGACTAGGTACCCAGGTTCAATTTTGTACCACTTATCACCCACAGATAGGTGAGCGGATTGAGCAAGTAAACTAGGTACTAGAAGATATGTTAAGAATGTATGTAATGTAGCAACCAAATATGTGGGAAGAATACATTCATCTAGTTGAATTCACTTATAATAACAACTATCATGAATCATTAAAAATGAGTCATTTTGAAGTCCCATATGGAAGGAATTGTCGAACATCAGTTAACTAGAACGACCCTAAAAATAAGTTATTGTTAGGATCTGACATGCTAACAGAAATGGAGAAGGTTATGAAGAAGGTTCAACAAAACTTAAAAGCTACCCAAGACAGACAAAAAACATATGCAGACTAGAAAAAGGATTACAGAACAACCCTAAAAATGAGTTATTGTTAGGATCTAACATGCTAAGAGAAATGGAGCAGGTTGTGAAGAAGGTTCAACAAAACTTAAAAGCTACCCAAGACAGACAAAAAACATATGCAGACTAGAAAAAGGATTACAGAGAATTCCATACAGGAGACCATGTATATGTCCAAGTGAAACCCAAAAAAAATCACTCTATGGTTGGGGGCTTGTGCCAAATTAGCTCCTCAGTATTGTGGACCCTTCCAAATCTTAGAAATAATTAGACCTGCTGCATATCATTTTGCATTACCTAGCCATATGAAAGTCCATAATTTGTTTCACGTCTCATTGTTAAAGAAATATCTATATGACCTTAGACATATTATTAACTGACAGGAGGTGTAGGTAAAGATTTAATGATTGGCTTACTCTATTATTTAATAATGCTTGTTAAATATTAGCGTAAACTAATGATAATTTTATGATGTGGAACAGGTCAAACCGAGCATAAAGTTCTTGTTAGAGACTATGTTTTTTCTCGATTGAAGAGAAACAATGTTACGGAGGTGAGCTATCGCGAAGGTTAAAATGCAGTGGAGGAACTTTGGCCTGGAAGAGACCACCTGGGAGGTTGAAAGCTTAATGTGGGAAGGATACCCTGACATGTTCCAAGGGAAAGAATAAACACTGACGACAATGTTTCTCACAAGGGGGGGGAGATGTAACACCCCCTAGTCATGTAAATATTTGTTATTTACATCTAAGATGCAAGACTTGGTAAATTCTAGACTAGGTGAATTCTAGTAAAGAAAACTTAGATATTTAAAGTTATTTTTATTTTATTTTTTTATGGTGGTAAGCCAAGGAATTATGGGAAAAGACTCTAAAGAGAGAAATCTTTAGTTTCCAGAGTAGTTACCAGAGTAGTTATGATAGTTATTACATCCTCCTATAGATATTGGGAAAACATCTTAGTTGGGAGGAAGGAAAGAGAGAGAAGAGAGGATGGAGACAAGTAAAGGAGTGAGGAAAATATTGAGCTAGACGCTGCCAAGGTTAAGCAGGATGTTGTTGCAGGGTATTCTTGAGTTGGAAAGGAGCCACTGGAAGCCTTGAAGTTTCAAAGTTCTGCGTTGGACCATGAGTCTTGAGGCCTAAGAACAAACTATCATTATTCAACTACTCTAGGAAATAAAGAGGCTTGGGGGGAGATTCAGACGTAATTGCCAATCTCACTGGTTGGGTGGAGGTGGAGAAGTCTATTTCTCGGTTTGATTCCCTAGAAGTTTGAGCTTTTCTAGATAAGTATAAATTAAAAACTTAAACTATCAGTGGTTCAGTTCTGAAAGATATGATCTATATATATGTAATCTTTTGAGTTGAAAACGATGAATGAAATAAATAAGCTTTAAAAAATGATAAGATATATATATATATCTATATATATATATATAGATATATATATATATATATATATATATATATATATATATATATATATATATATATATATATATATATATATATATATTCTTTTCTTTGTAAGTAGAAATACTAGAAAGACAAATCAAGAAATTGGAAAAGTAATCATTTTCTTTCATGTTCCATCTTTGTAGTTATTTTCATACTCGGGACTGTTTAAGTATGAATATATATAAATACATTATATCCACAATGTAGAATCTAGTTAGACATCACAGGATCGACTCTTATGGAAAATGAATAGTACATATAACAATTATCATTATTGTCATATGAGTATCTTATAGTGAAATATGCACAGAACTTGACGGGTAAACAATACTCTCGGAATATTGAGATGGAAGGAACTGGCAAACTCCAAAAGGGAGGTTAGAAACACTTAGAATACTTCAAAAAAAAACAAACAAACTTTTGTTGGTAAAACTATTAGAAAATTATATATTACAAAGCAATGGAACACATAAAATATATTGCAGAAATATAAACACATAAAACAAGAGAGACACGGATATATGTGGTTCACTCAATTTGGGCTACGTCCACGAAAAAATAGCCAGTCCTTCCTTTTATATTATCCAACAAAATGAAGAGATACAACCTACAGTAGATCCGTTGTAATTCCCTCTTCGCTCTCAGATTCTCACTCAGAATACCGATCTACATAGACGCAATACAATTCCCTCATATATAGCGAGAGGTTGCCTTCTAGGGAAAAAACCCTAAATTAAACATAACTTCTACCATCAGATCTCTGCCTAATGAACAGCCCAGATTGACTATGAAATTACAACATTTTACAAGGCAATTTTACATCTATTTTTAGCTTCGGGGGTGCTGCCCCCGATCCCCCACTAGGGGGGGTTCCCAAAGATCACAGTCACCGCCGCCTAGACCCCCCTTGCAGCATACATTTTACGAGCGTCGTTGCCACCACATTACGAACTGGGGTCCAACGTGGTGATACCTCTAAATAAAGAAGATAATCAGGGTCCACACCCAACAAAAACTCTAACTATACTATCTCTCTCTCCTTGGATCCTTCGTTTGATTCAAGAAGGACTTGTTGAATGGATGCATAATTCAAATTCACAGACTCTTCAATTTGATGGTGCCTCAAAAATAAATCCTAGGGTGGTAGGAGGGGGAGGGATTCTCATTAATCTCAGTGGAATAATTGTTGATTTGTATGTTTGGGGTTTGGGCAGAAATACAAATAACCAAGTGAAATCCTATGGATTGTATTTTGATCTCATTCTAGCTCAACAAAAAGGAATCAAGTAAATGAATATCTTGGGTGATTATATCTTAGTTATAGAGCACATGACCTCAAACACTGCAACCTAGAATAACAAGCTAAATCAGATACTAAAGAGAGCCCTTGGCTTGATCCCTCTCTTTGGGCATCTGCAATTCTTTCATATTTTAAGAGGTATAAACAAGGATGTGGACATGAAAGCCAATATGGATTACCAAATAAAATAAGGTTGAAACAAGGTTAATGGAATTGATGGTTATCTTCTCATCCCCTAAATCTGAGCATGAAATTCCTAATTTTAATAATAAATATCTCCTCCTACACCAAAGATCAGGCACAAAAGCCACATATCTTGTATTAAAAGTTGTAATAATCCATTTTAACCCTTCCCTCCCTTGGGATGTATTAGTCTTGTCTCCCCTTGTTCCCACCTCCCTTCTTCTCCTCCCCCTCTTCATCCTTCACCCCACCCCCTCTTTCACCCCCCTCTGTTGGCCACCTCCCCAGCCCCCTCATCCCCTCCTTCCTCCCCTCCTCCCACACTCACTGCCCCCATCACATCCTTCATCCCTATTAGCACCCCCTCTTCCCCTCCATTTGGCATCATTTGAACATAGTATTTACCTCACACTTGACTCATGGTGGCATACCTCAACAGGTTAAGACACTTGGAGTGAAACAAAGGATAAGTGTGAGAAATATTCATGTTGATTCTCATATTTAGGTCCATAGTAGGAACAATCAAATAAAATCCATAAGAGATACCTTAGAGTGAGAACCATATTTATATCCTATAGGTTGGATCAGATGACTCGCGCAAGTGATGGTTAATTTTCTTAATGCAAAAGTCATTTCAGGCTTCAAAATAATCATGGTAGATAATTGGGACCCTGGAGGTAAGCATGCAATCTCTCAAAACCATATGAAACTTCAGCTCAGAAATTTCTATAAATTGTGGAATAACGGTCTTAAATTTTGCAAAAGTAAAGACTCTATCTAAAAGGGCTCTGGTGGAAGAACTCTTTGGCAGTGTTGGGATTGTTTGTGGACAATTTTGGTTGTTGAGAGTTGCCCCTTCCCTTAGACTGCTGAGTGTCATTTGTTAGTAAAGTTGATGGATCAGGAAAATATAATTGTTGGTGAGGGTGTTTCTAAGTCTTGCTTTAGTGTGATTCTGAGAGCTTCTATGTTTTTTGGTCCTCCTTGGAAATTGAGTCACTGTCCCTCTAAGTCTTTTCCCTAGGTGCATCTCTTTCTCCTCGATAACATGGACTTTATATTTTGAGGCCACCAATGTTTGTGCTCAGGTAGGTTGGTGGGTCGTTCTAATACAAAATGGGATAAGTTCCCACCTCTGGCTTCATACTCCCCTCAAGCTTATGGATCTTATGAGAGAGAAAATTTTGAATTGTGGGTGGGTTTGGCTGATCTTCAGAAATGTTATCATCAACAACATGAGGAAGCTTGTGAAATGTAAGAGAGGAACATAGAGGAACATAAAGATTAGTCAGCTGGAAGACGAGGTGGATGCCCTGTGCAGTCAAATCAGGGATCTCCAAATTCAACTGGAAATGCAGAACTCTCAAAACATTGAGGAATCAACTGGAATTGACCTGAACTGACCAGCTGAATTGGATGACTAGTCTACCCTTTTTGTCTGTGTTTTATGTCGAATTTTAAATGTATTTTTCTTTTAGGGAAGTACTTCAAGGTTTATCCTAGTATATATGTAAATGCTCAGTCACATTTTGAAATTTTGAAAGGAAAATGGGCTTGTACCACCAGTCTGCAGATAGTGATGCCCTTGGATGAAAATGTAAATCAAATGTAATCTCCCATTTTTTGTTGCGATCGAGCGCAAAATAATATAAATCTACTACTCTTTATTGTTTAAAAAAAAATCTAACTATACTAGAAGAGTATATGACTATAGCCACAAACCAGTCTCGGTTAGATAAAGGGAAAAACCTGTAGCGATGGAACATTACCTCGGAAACTAAAGAGAAAATGTAAAGCCTAGGTTAACCATAGGGCCTAGCCAGGTCAACCCTGCAAGCAGTCCTATGGTCTTGAGTAATTCATGCAACAATGAAAGGGTTTTGAAATACAAGAACCCTATGGTTGACTTTCAAATTATTTTACAAAAAAAATATACCGCAGAAGACACAAATGAGAACAATAACTAAAAAACTTAACGGTCTAGTTTTAATTTGATAATAATGACAAAAATTTTCATCAACTGTAGTAATAGAAAAGGAACCCTTGCACTAATTATTTAACCCAAAATAATAAAATAAAAGTTATGCAAAACACTGATGTTCGCAGTATATCCATTGTCTAGAACTTGTACTGAGGTTCAAAACATAATACAAAGAAAATTTACAGATATTTTATATAATTAGTATCCCAGTGTGGCATAGCATTGTCTTTTAAAACATATCTTTGTACAGTGAACAAGAAGATTTCAAAACCCATAACTTAAAAAAAGGGGTAATTCTCCAAAACCCTAGGCTCTATCGCGTGATTGTTGGCCAATAAAGATAAAACTTAAATGGGCACATGTTGAATTGAAGAAAGAGTCACGTTGTGAAGAACCTAGAAACTTGGAGCGCTTCACATACTAGTGAGGCTTCCTCGCTGTAGGAATCCTCACCTTCGTCCACAAAAAATTGAAGGGAAACCATAAGTTTTCAGCAACAACCCAAAACTTGCGAAATTACACAAATAAAGACTCACTTCCATATAATATCCTCATTCAAACTTACTAGTGGGTAGTCGTTGCAGAAGAGAGTTGATGGGGTTAGTTGTCATCAATGGTGAACAATAACCCTAGTTTTGTGAATAAAACCCTATAATTAGCATCATAAGTAAGCTTGAGAGATATACCTACAAAATATATATATATATAGATAACTTGTAACTTGAAAGTAAAGGTACCTAGCATTGGAGAAACGAAGATATTGAGCCACTGAAACGAAGAGTAGGGTTGTGTGCTATTGCATATCCGCTTCAAACGAGAAAGGGTTCAAATGAGCTAGAGTTCCACCAAAAACGAGCCTCCACACCCCTTTGTCGTTGGATCTTGAGGAGTGAATCCAATAGAGGAGCAGTAGCCATCTGTTGGCGGAATAAGTCGTAACCCACCACGGAACTCTCCAAAACCTCCCTTACGACAAAATTAAGAGTGCTAACTCCAATGTCTAACTTACCATGGTGCGAGCATGAGCTCTGCCATCGTGAAAATTAAAATTAATACCCACAATGTATTATGAACTAAGGGTAAGATCCACACCGTATGAAAATCATTATATCGAAACATTATACATTATACCAAACAAAAACATTGACAAAGAAAATACAAAATTAATTGTTATGATGACATGACCTAACACGTAAGTCAAAGTGTAAATATATCCAGGCTCCATTAAATGACGACGGACTTAGTAGATCAATTAATCAAGAGTGAAAGGTAATTTAACTAAGGTTTTTTTTAAGTGATGTCTGTTATATAAGGTTATTTTTATTTTGCTATTTTTTTTATTTTTTTATTGTAATCAAGATACAATGTTTATATTACATTATGTTAATCTTTTTATTTAATTTAATTTTTATTTTTAAGTAATTTGATTTAGTTCAAATGTTAAACATTACATTATAACATTTCTTCCATATTAGGCTAAAAAGCGCCTCTCACCACAACAAGATGAGACATCAACAATTTTAATTTAAAATTTAAACAAAAAGAATCATTTTAAATTGATAACACTGGCTCACCAAAATATCAAAAATATCAAGTTTGAAAATATCAAAAATATAAAATATTTAATTTTTTTCTTTTCAAATTAATATTTTATTAATTTAACTTATTTTAAATATATTCTAAATTATTAATGTTTTCATTATTATTTCAATAAATACTTTTAAAATAATATATTATTATTTTTCATATATTTTTCACTATTTATTTTTGTTTGCTAAGTTGTGTGAGTCATAAGATGACTTCATGCTTAACCTTTGGCTTGAGAAACTGCGAACTAGGGGCACCTAAGCCATCAAAATCACTCGGGAATGGCCACACCGACCCTTAACATGGCTAGATTTTTCCCACGGAGTTTCAAACCGATGACCTTCACATCACAAAATGCCTTAATAGCACATGTCATCATCGTCTATTCTTTGCCCCATGAGCTATATATTTTTAACTATTAATTTTTACAAATTTATTTAATTTATTCATTAGTTTTTTTTTCCAAAAGCATTACTTAAATCCTTTGATGATTCAAATATACAACCCAAACACAAAACGCTTCTATATCTTAACACATTTAAAATTCAAATTTTGCAGTTTAATAGATGTTGTAAGTTAATATACTTTACGTAATTAGTTTAATTACAATATTTTGTAATAAAGAAAGCTTCATGTACTTATGGGTCAAGCTTGATAGCCTACTAGGAGTTAAATTTGACCCATTCAACCCTCAATCTGAGTTACAAACCAACCCTTCTAAAATCTTCTTCATAGAGCTTACATAGTTAGCCCCTTTTCCATGAGTAATAGGGTTAATGTGGCATCATCTCGAATTATGGTGGTCAATAATAATAGGTTGACTTCCAAAAAGCATAACTTTTGCATCCAAACTATGATTGATGTGATTCTTACATCATTGGAAAGGCATTCAAGTGTAGAGTAGAACTAGTGGTGATGCACTTAATCGACAATGCTTTACCCCCAAAAAATGTTATTTAAGGCCTAAAACTAGACTTGAAAGTTTTATGGCCCCAATTCTCCAAACTAGGTCCCACCGCTAAAACTACTTTCATAGTTTGATAAGGGTGCTACACTTAAGCAGCAATGTTTTACCCCAAAAACCGACATTTTAGCCCTCAAAATAGCCTTAGATTTTTTACCCCAATTCTCTTAACTAGGACTCACTGCTAAAACTACTCATGTAAGCTTACTTCTCTAATTTTTCCACCTTGAAATCACCAAGATGGATGACAAAAAATGTAATGGTCCAATCTAGATTAGTGAATGTCACAACATTCCAAAGCTATGATTTCTAATAGTTAAATTGAAACTTCGACAAAAGGCTCAAGAATAAACATAGTTGCTTTTATATGGATCATGTAAATTACCATATTTAGTTGCCCTTCTATGAAGTGGTAAAGTTAAACGGTATAGGGTACTTGTGCATTCAATTTGCAAATATTTAAATGTCAAGGAAATGAGTTGTGCTCAATAATTGTGTTTATTTGCTATAATTTATGAAAAGATACAAAAGCATGCAAGATGTGTGCACCCACCTGGTAGGCCATCTAAAACAGACCCTCATCAACAATGGAAGTGGTGAAGATTAGAAGAGAAATATGACATTGAATATGTGCTTAACATTATTAGATTGGCAATTCTTAACATTATTATTAGACAATTCTTTTAATGATTTTGACTTGAAAATATGAGAATGAACAACCTTCAAAGAAAAAAAAAAAATTGATACACTTGTGAGTTACATGGCAATGAAGTTGCCATAAAGGTAGTGTTATTAGGGATCCTTTAAGACATTGTGTAGATATTTTAGTATAGAAATGAGTATTGATAGTATTATGATCAAGAATTTTGTAGATATACTATATTGTTTAGCATGAGAATACAGTATAAATGAATAGATTACCAGAGCATGTAACATAAAGATATTTCTATTAAAATATATTTTTATAATTATCATACCTTTACATGTTTTGGTTCAAGTACTTTTTATAGCATCTAAGATTGAAACTTGATGCTCCTTTTTTAGTCTTGCAACAAATTTTCACCACCCAAATATGAAGTTCCTTCCTAATATTGATATGCATTGTCATTCAAGAAAAAAAAATGGCTCATAAGTGAATGAAAATGGAGGAAAAAAAATGGCTCATAAGTGAATGAAAATTGAGGAAAAAAAATTAAGAAAAGAAATAGTTATATGGGTACTAAACTTAGGTTACATCATATGAAACGAGAAATGTTTGCTTCTTCCATGCCACAATAATAAGTGTAATGGAAAAGACTGTGTATGAAGTTGTCTTTGTCAACCCATTACATATGGATTTCATTGCATGTTGATAGCCATTTTGTTGATTTTCAACATTTGAAGTGCCCCTATTAGGGTTTTTTAAACTTCAACCCTATAAAAAGTATTTTGTCGTAGATTTTGACATCTTAATCTCTATACAATAATCTAAAAAATCTTACTTATATTGCATAATATCTTTTGTAACTTGTTAACTATTATCTCTTTACACATACAAGTAAAGATCAAGTTCAAAACATAAATAGTTTGATAAATAAATTGAAATATATAATAATACACATTCAACCAAAAAGCCATATGCTTAGTGGAAATTTGTCTTTTTTTGCCGTGCAAGTTGTCTCAACTAGAAACATGGGGACCTTCACAATATTTCTAGTTGTCTCGCCTCTTGTAATCTTTGCCAGAAAATATTCTATAGATGTGCCTTCAAACATTTTCTTTAATTTTCCTCAGGTTTATCAAGAATCTATTGTATGTCACGTGATATATTAGGTCTCGTCACGCTTTGCATGTGTTGAGCCACTCATGCATTGGCCACAATTTCTCTTTACATACCCTTTATTTTTTCTCCTATTTTTCTTTGCAATAAGAAAAAGCATGCATGGCACACATCATTAAACAAATTATATACTATATGGCTAGAAGTGAAAGTTTAAGTGGAATAACTACGTAACTATTTTCCAAACCACAAAAGCATAAATATTTAACATTCGTTCTCATTTGCACATTATCGTTATTAGTTTTTTAGTTTAATCCCTTCTTCATATCTTGATATCCAAAATTTAACATAAACAATGTCATTAGTTTTCTTTTTCTCTCACACATCTTTCATAATAATAATAATAAAATCATATTCCCAATGATGTTTCCGTTATTAATACCAAAAAACTTAGTTGTTATAGCCTACAAAGTAAGATACCAAGAAAAAACCAGTGTAATATAGTCTAACTATAATATATTCTAACTATATAATAAACCAGTAGCAAACCTTTTTAATGACGAATCTAATACCAGGAGATAGAAGATACATTACAACTAGCTACACCAATTCATTTGATTGGATTCTTGATAGCTTCAAACATGTGACAATTTGACACCAAACAATTTAATGAAATTATATCAATTAATGGTTTCTCTATACATATATATAATATTCATAGTAAATATTTTTATTTTTATGATATGTTATCCATTGTGAAATTATTGTGACAACGGGGCTTGTTTTACATATCACTAGATTTTTTTTATATTTTCTTTATGTGCAAAATCTCAAGAAGACGAATTTCAGAAGGTCATTGAAAGACTTTTCTTGGAGGCACTTCCTTACCTAGACTAATGCAAGTATTGGGATGAAGCTTCAAATTCATAATAAAGACACATATCAAGTTATGCTAAGAGCTTGGCTCATGAAGTATAGATGGATCAAATGAGTCGGAATCACTAAAAGATTCATATAAAAGTGTTAAGTGTTACAGGAGGACTAATAAGAATATTTAAGAGTCACCAATCACTACATAATAACCTTGTGACACCTTTTTGAATACTTGAAATCATTGATCACAAGTTGTCAAAAGGAATTCTTCTCATTAGGCCACCTAGAGTAGATAGAACTATGTTATTTAGGTTCGTTGCTAGTGAAGTTGGAGTTCTTTCATTTTCTTATAGTAGAAGTAAATGTGAAGAAATAAAAAGTGTGGGTTATGAAGTGATTGCATAAAGGTTACAATCCCATGTAAATAATGATGGCATTTTCATCATTATTATCTATGGATAGAAAGAGAGTGTACTACGCTTCTTAAGACAAAAGAAATAAAGAGAACCAAAATGATATGGTGAATTAGAAAACATTCTTTTCAATCTCTTCGAGGGGTAGCCCAATTGGATATTAGAATAATTTGTGATGGAAAAAGATCAACCTCGATAATTTATAAGGAAAACATTGAATGACCTTGGAAATTATATTATAAGGGGTATAAATCAAGGACTAAATGAACTTAAGATTGAATATAGGTATATTACTAAATAAATTGATAGTGAATAGATTAAGTGAAGAGAAGATATACTAGTTGAGAAGTTTGATGCGTAATTTTGTGAGGAAGCTTTAGTGTATCAATTATGGTCAAGTTCGACCTAAAACAAGCAATGGGGGATTTAATTATGTTTGAGCCCAAGAAATTCTACTAATAGTTGTACTATGCATCCACATTGTTATCCATATCATATTACATATATCTATTTGTCCTCTACATTTTCTCACACTTTGATGATTCCACTTCAAAACCTTTGATGAAGGTATAAATTCTTGAGGATTAAGGGATTTTGAAGCTTGGTGGTTGGTGTTGATTTTTCTCCTTTGCATTTGAGGTAGAAATTTGATAAGGGATGAGGGCTCTCAAATGTGATTGAATTTGCTAGGTTTTCCATTATGTGTGCTCTTATTAATGTCTTCATCAGAGATTGTGGAAAATTATCAATCCTAAGAAAGAAAAGTGTGATAATACCATTGGAAAACCATGATAATACATTTAATATCCTATAATTAGGCAATATGGATTTTCTATTGTAGGAATTAGTTCATTATACACCTAGCTTGTTGAGGCTCTTCAAAAAAGAAAACTCGGGCCCTGGAATTTTTGTTTTATGCAAAAGTAGTGATGAAATTAATTGATACTTAGCTATTTTTTTTCCATTTATGATACAAGCTTGGAAGGGTATTATTAATGGATAAATACAAATAATTTTTGGATTGGAAAAGATGTCAACTCTTGTTTGCATGGTTGGTTACAAAGAAATAACTAAAATAGTTGAGGTTGATTCCTTTTTTCATTTTGTGGGATGTTTGGTAGGCTATAAATAACCTGCTAATTGAAGAAATACATATCCCACCTACCAAGTAATGGCACATATTATCTCCATCTTCCTTTGATTTAAGAACAATATATGGACAAAACTAGTAGGAGAACTTGTAATTGACAAGATTCTTCCTTGACATATTTTTATTGTCCTTGTTAGGGGGGAAATCATATTTGTGGATCAAGAGTTGTCTTATATATTTTTAATGAACACTTTATTAAGTTTAAGGAAAATTTGGGAATATGGGCTAACAACAAAGAAGAATTTATTGCTCTAAGGGATCTATTAAAATTAGTTATTTCAAGAAGATTATATAACCTACATGTATTTGGGGATTCTCTCCTAGACATTAAATGAATGAGGAGGGGAAAATACGCAGATAATGTAATTTTTTAGGTATTGGAAACTCATTTGCTATACATTAATTCTTAATCAAATTTCCTTGACTAATATCTTCATATTACTAAAAAATGAGGAAGATACTTTTTGATTTGTCAAAGAAAGGCATTCTTCAGGCTCATATTTTCATATTGATGGAAGAACATAATGTAAGTGTCTCGGTAGAGACACAAAAAATATTATAATTATCTTTTTCTATATATTAATATGTAGTTAATCTCACAGGACAGTTACTTCTTGATGATTGTAATATGTTCACTAAAACTATTTGGATCTATAATTAAGACAAAAAAGCTAGTAATAGAGGTTTCAAAGGAACTAGGAGAAATGGATCTTTGGAGTATTATTTGATGATCCTGTATGGAACTTTTGTTCACATGTAAATCTTGTTGTCTCTTATAGTCATAAGGCATATAAATATTGTATTATTTATTCTCCACCTTTGAATATAAAATATTTAATTTTATTGGAAAAAAAAACCTTTCGACTTCTATGGATGCAAAATTGTTTAATATAGTACCATTCATATGCTTGCTACTAAATTCCATCGTAAGTTTCTATGAAAACATTGACTTCTTATAGATAAAAACTAGCCAATGATTATATTTGGACCATTTGATATGTACTATGTAGTCATGAATCACTCACTTATAATATATATGTAGTATGTATAATTTTCATACTACTTGGAGGATAAGTACAAAGATTGGAAATAAAAACTGAAAATAGTAAACATTGAACAACCATATTCAACAATAACAATCACTCAAAGAATATCATTGGCTTAGTGAACCTTGAAGGCCATGTTTGACTCTTAACAAGTTTAAATGTAAAATTTAAAACTAACATTGTTCAACAAGGTGGATAGTTCAACTAAAACGGAAGTGGTAACTAGTTTAGTGACCACCAAAGTTTGGAGTTAGCACCCAATAAGTGAGAAGAAAGTTAATGTGAAAATTTGTCATAATATTCATCTAAATTTCCATTAGGATTATAATCCAAATCATGACTTGTCTATGCATATACTTCACTTTCTTCCTCATCTTCAATTACAACATGCATTACATTCTCTCTCTCAATATCTTCATTAGGAATAAAAGTCTCCTCTTCAAATTCTCTATCGTCGTCTTAAGTGTCTTCTTTTGCAATGGTTCTTGTAAATTATCATACTAACTAGCAAGCATTATATAAATAATTCCCATGAATTTTTATTTTGAATAAGACTCAATTTGAATGGAAAATGACCATCCCAAACTTGTTATGTCATCAATTAGAAATGATTGGTTAATTTGAAAAGAGGAACATGTAACTCATCAATTTTTTATAAAACTTGGCATGTGTTTACATGTACAATTCAGTTATTATCATGTTTTAATATGGATGGTTTAATCTATTTACATTTTGATAATATAGGACCAATTTTACCATAATTAACTTGAATAATTTCTTGGATGAATCCAACATAAGATTTATTCTCAATTCATGATGAAATTCAACACTAACAGTACAATCACAATTTGCCTATCCTTTGTCCTTTTCTTCCACTATTAAATGACTACCATAGGCCCATATTCCACTAAAATTCCAAGCATATAAATATGAAGATTGTGAAAACTTAATTTCCTTTATTGTTATATATTGACCTTCTTCATCTCCATCATTGTTTACATCAACAATCAATCCCTCAAATTTTAGAAAAGAAACACTTCCAATAAAATCATGACATACCTACACTTGTGATAGTGTTACAAGCTTATTTAATTTTATTATTTGTATTTGCTACATAGAATATGAACATACAAGATAGTAAGAATAATAATATAAATGTGTAAATGAAATTGAAAAAATAAATTATACTATAGAGAATATTTTCACTTGTACCACTTATCAAATGAAGTGGTTTTTTAAACAACATAATTATGTATCATAAGTGTTTCTTTGTGTGACAAATTAAAGTGGTGCCACCTATCTTCTGATACTTCACCTACAATTTTCTCATCTTCATCACCATCCTATATTTATTGGTTGAGGTTTTAAAAATCCTTCATATATTTTATAAAAAATGGCCTCTTGCATTGAACTTTTACCTAGTACAAAAGGGTTTTTAAAGCCTTAAAATATTATTATATATGATAAATCCATCTTGTTCTTACCAGGCCAAAATGTTGTAGTTTATATTCTAGAAGTATCAAAAGATGCATAGAAATATTAAATATTGTTGGCAGAAATCCTTCTTCAAATAAACAAAGGGCTTCAACAACCTCTTCCATCAACCTATCAAAATTCAAGGGATCTAATGCATGTAAATTCTTAAAGTTAATTTGGTCGAATCACCATCTATTAAAAATTGAATTGCTTCAATTTATATTCACAATTCTAATAGTTCATCTTTTAACGACTCTAAATAAACATCAATCATTTCAAGTCACACTTTTCTTTCTTGTATAATAAATGATAGCATTAATAAAATGGTTTAGTTCCTAACCATGGAGGCGTGTTATAATTTATCAAAATCACTGACCAAGTTGACCATTTAGGATTTTAGAATGCGTTCACACCATCTATAGCCAAACCCAACCTTATACTATGAGGATATTAGGAACAACCAACCCATTTTTTTTCAAATTCCATCCACACCTTATAATTAGGCACATGTCATTATTTTTCATCAATTCTCTTGTTTTGGGTGTGCCAATATATAATTCTAGCAATGTCTCAGCACATATATATTCAAAAGATTCATGAGACTAGTGGGAAGGTGTGAAGAAACTTTCTAGGAATTCTAGTTGATTTCACCTTTGTTGTATATCTCCCTTCTTGATATTTTATAAATTTTGCCTCACCTACTAGATTTTTCCATAATAATACACAACCATGTGGACATGTCTCATGTTTTAATTGCCTAATCCTAGCTTAGTTATTTATGTTTTAGATTGATTGTTTTATTGGAAATGTGGAGTTTAATCATAACAATCAATGTAACAATGTTGATAAATCATCTACACTCTTTTGTCCAACCATGAATTGCTTGCAACTTTAAAATTTGCAGGATTGTTATCAAAATGACTTAACTTACAAGTACCATACATAGGTTTTAAAGCACCCTCCATAAAATTGTTCCAAGCACTATTAAGACTCTCTTTTAACACTTTATCAACTCCAAACCCACCATCTAAGATAGATACCTCTTCATCCATGTTTAGTACTATGTATGGTACCTCTTCATCTCTCATGATATGTAATTGTATCATATCTAGACAATTATTTTCTAGCTAAGGGATTATACCATTATGCACATATCTTATCATATGTGAACAAAGCATAGTTATTTTTTTCATCTTTCTAGCGTGACAATCTTTACATGGACATGAGTATCTCTCCAAGCCCTTCTCATTCACTATACTCTCATCATGTACATGGTATTGATCAGTTATCAACATTCAACAATGACTCATATTTGATGTTATACATTCAATTATGAATATTATATGGTAATTAACAAATCTGAAATAATTTAAAATAGTATATAGACACAAAATCTACTTCTATTTGAAGTATCACCAATTGTTGCATATAAATATTAGTTGGTGGGATTAGTTTTTATTATTAAGTCCTAAGCCCAAAATCACCATTTCCCATAAACACTTACCCAAATTCATATTAGCACTTGAACTAGAATAAGATAGTTAGTTGCTACTCTTCAATGAAAAAATGAAACTTAAATAAGCATATTTGTTTACATTAGTCCTCCAAGTTCCTTTTTTATTATGTTTAAATTTTCTCTAGAGGAAAACTACAAGATGTAATTGATTAAGAAAAAAGAAAACATGATAGGAACTCTATAGTCAAGGCTAAAACTTTACTTGGTCTAATACAAAGTTAAGTCAATCTATAACTAGGCCAAAGAGGCAATGATAAAGAATGATAATAGTATTGACATTTAAGTCACCTCTAGAAGTACATAAATAATAATCACCATGTTCAATTTGGAGTTTCTATTCACCTTTATAAATTAAAGAAAGAAGGAGAAAACCTTTGATAAATGCATTAAGTCACAAGTGTAATTATATCCATGATCCTCTGTTAAAAATATATTTTTTTGTAAGTTTGGAAACCATTTTTGTTAGGTCCCTATAATACTAGTGTATTCCCTTAATAGTATTGTCATTGTATCCCTTGTTGTTATTCTTGGGCCCATGTTGTCCCCATATTGTTATTATTGTGCCCCATAGAGTTTGGTTTGAAATATTTGCATGAGTTTGGTTTGAAAAATTAGTTTGAAGTGATTCAAAGGGCATAGTGAGGCATAATTATCATTAATTGATGCCCCGAAGAAAGAAAATGGAAACACCTAGTAAGCAACCTAAAATCTTTGTAGAAATTTTGAATAATAAACACATATTCAACAGAGATTATCCTGATTATACACTATTGCGGAATACATGCATAATACATAACCTCCTCTACGTTGACCATCAATTTAGCAGCATCAAAAACAATGAAACATCAATAGCATGCACACATTAACACAGTATGTAACCCGGGGAAAGCTTACAGCTGAAAACCCCACACTATCTGTATATTAATGATTGAGAACATAGTACAATACTCCTCTCAAGTATCCAACACTATCTCCGCCTGTTACACACAAAACTAGCTTAGATCTGAACAAGTCACAGGTTCAAATCTTCTCCACTTCTTTGCCTGCCTCTATTGCAAAATACCATGTGAAAATCACTCACACTGAAAATCACATGAGCACAGGCTATATCACTGGGCATGTACTGAGCAATTATCATGGGCATACTCAATCCATTGATTGTGCAAGATCTCATGCACAACTATAGTCACAACTGATAACAATCTCAACCTCTAACACCTGTCTCCACTGAACTGTACATGCACTGAGTTAACTGATGTATTCTTCAGTTGCATTATGAGTTAATAATTAGTGAATTAATTAATCAATTAATTCACATCACTCATCACTAGTCTATTTGCAGTTATACTAATTACAACTAGTTTAACCAAGTCAAACTGAACACAACTCCATCAACTCCACATCCAACTCCACAAAACTCACATGCATGAGTTCTAACTGATGTCCTGCATGCAATAGCTCAACTGACTCACAAGAAAAGTGTATTTCCTTCTTATAGATGCATGTGCCACATCTGTAGCTCAAAGTGAAGTGCTCCAAGAGGATAAGATAAAGTTTATAGTCTAAATATTATTATGAGACAATAATATTTGACTTTTCTATTTTTAACCTGGCAGTCTAAAATAAACTTTGACTACTCCTACTATGAACTAGAAATAGAAGTCCATCTATTTTTCCCAACATGACCAATCATCCATAAACAGCATTCTGCAACTCATAGACCATGATCCATCTGTCTAAAAATAGACTTTGCGCCATAATTTGCCTGTGGTCCCACTTAGTGAAGGTGACTCCTTTCCACTAAGCTCCATCATCTTGTTGCATTCTCAACACTCCCTCTCAATAAGATATGGATTATCAACAACCCCTATCCTGCCTCGGTGGTATTCGAATTTTCTCCTGGTGAGTGCCTTCGTCAAGATATCAGCATCCTGATCCTCTGTTGGAATGTATGAAAGTAACATGATTCTCCGCTGCACACAATCTCTGATATGATGGTACCTGATGTCAATGTGTTTAGATCTATCATGAAATATAGGATTATCCGAGAGTTTAATGCAACTCTAGTTATCACAGTAAATCACAGTAGGATCCAAGTGAGAACCGAACAAACCGACCAGGATCTTCCTCATCCATATAGCCTCGCATGCAGCCAAACTTGCTACCATATACTCGGCCTCTGCTGAACTGAGTGCCACGGATCTCTGCTTCCTGTTGTACCAAGGAACTGTTGTCAACCCGATACTGAAGACCCCTCCTGATGTGCTCTTTCTGTCCGTTGGGCTCCCTGCCCAATCTGCATCCGTGAAGCCACATAGCTTCACCTCATCCTCCTGTCTGTACCACAGACCATATCGTGATGTGCCTCTCAAATAATGCAATACATGCTTCCTGCCTTCCAGAAGAGCTTGGTAGGCTTAACCATAGCTTGTGAAAGCTGGTTAACAGCATAGCATATATCGGGTCATGTATTGACCAGATACGTAAGTGACCCCACCAACTGTCGATAAATAGTGGCATCCACATCTTCTGTCAAAGTGGCATCCTCCTTCCTCCAACCTCCAGGAAGAGGAGTATCAACAGGCTTATAGCCATGCATGTTGAACTTCTCCAGTATCTCCCGAGCATACTTACCCTGAGAAACAAATAGTCCATCACTGCGCTGCCAAATTTCCAATCCCAGGAAATAATGAAGGAGGACCAAATCCTTCATCTCAAACTCCTTAGCAAGATCATCCTTGCATGAAAGTATCAACAGCTCATCACCCGTTAGAATCAAATCATCTACATAAAGTACAATGATAAGCGACTTACCCTCCACCACAATCTGGTATAGGTTAGGATCCGCCTCACTCTTGGAGAATCCAAGTCCGGTGAAATAATTGTCTATCCATGTGTACCAAGCACGTGGTGCTTGTTTCAACCCATACAACGCTCTCTTGAACCTGCACACATGCGACTCGCTGCTGAAGATCTCAAAACCTTCGGGCTGTTCTATGTACACCTCCTCCTCAATGACTCTATTGAGGAACACAGTCTTCACATCCATCTGATGAATGTGCCATCCCATCTGCGCTGAGAGAGAAAGAATCGTTCGTATGGAAGAATACCTTGCAACAGGTGCAAAGGTCTCCTCATAATCGATCCCCTCTATCTGTGAAAAGCCTCGGGAAACAAATCTTGCCTTGTACTTCTCCACACTCCCATCAGCTGCCTACTTAACTTTGTAGATCCATCTCGAACCCACCACTGATTTCCCTTCTGGTCTAGGAACAATCTCCCATGCACTGTTTCTGACAATCGAATCATACTCTTCTACCATGGCGTCTACCCATGCGGGATCCTCCATAGCTTCCTTGAAAGAGGATGGCTCAGTCACAACACATTTTCTCATAAGAGCCATGTATCCAGTGTACCAATCACGTGACTGTCTCTGCCTACGTTGGGCTGTAGGTGGTCCTACAACTTTCTCTGCATCTTGAGCCAATCGCTCAGCTTCTGTCAAGTGCTTTCACCCTCTGATGGTTGGCGCTGCTTGAGTGGTCTCTTCCACTCCATGAACTTCGTCCTGTGGCTGATCCACGTCCTGAAGCTCATCCTTAGGAACTAATAGCTCCTCATCTTCATGCAAGTGTAGCTCCCTCTCAAGCGAACACTTCATGGCTTTCTCCTCCTGAAATTTTATATCCCGTTGCACAACAGTCTTTCCACTGTCTGGCAAATACAAATGATAGTTGTGGGGCGTATCAGTGTACCCCACAAATATCCCAACCTCTGCGGTTGGCTCCAACTTCTTCCTGGCATCCTTCGTCACATGCATATAAACGTTAGCACCAAAAATCCTCAAATGAGAAAGATCAGGCTTCTTACCAGAATAAGCCTCCTCGGGTGTACTCATGCCAAGTATCCTGTGAGGACAACGGTTCTGCACATAAACTACTGTATTGCATGCTTCCGCCCACAAGTAAAGGGGTAGGCCCTGATCATGTAACATCACCCGTGCAGCACCCATGATCGTTCTATTCTTCCGCTCAGCAACCCTGTTTTGTTGTGGGTTATGGGGAGCTATGAGCTCTCTTCAAATCCCTTCTACACTGCAAAAGTCCTTGAACTTGCCAAAGATGTATTCAAAACCATTATCACTCCTAAGAGCCTTCACCTTCTTCCCCGACTCCTTCTCAACCAGTGCTTTGAACTCACAGAACTTTGAGTATCTCTCACTCTTCTTCTGCATGAAGAAGATCCAGCACTTACGAGAGAAATCATCAACAAAAATCACATAATACCTATGTTTTGTTGTCGAAGCTGCTAAGAAAGGTCCACACATGTTTGTGTGAATTCTCTCAAGGATTTTCGTGGTGCGACTATCCTTCTCGTGAAAGGTGGCTTTCATAAACTTTCCCAAAGTACACCCCTTGCAATGATCTGACTGCGCAAGAGTGCCTTTAGGAAGCCTTGTAGTGATCTGCTACAGTATCTTCAAGGCTCCATGGTGAAGGTGACCCAATCTCATGTGCCACAACTCGCCATCATCCCAGCTCACTAATCCTTCTTCCTTGCATGCCATTGATGCGCATCCATCTACATGCAACTGATAAAGATTCCTCACTTGAACCCCTATCTTTCGGGTTTCTCCAGTTGTCTTGCTGCGCAGGAAAGCCTTTCCCTCGCTGAAAACAACATCATATCCCTTGTCTTCTAACATCGCCACAGAGATAAGATTCTTCTTCAATCCTGGAACATGCATCACTTCCTTCAATACGAAGGGTTTACCAAACTCCCTCTCAAAGGAAATGGTACCAATACCGATCGTATCTACCATCATCACCCATCTCGATGTGCACTCCAATATCTTTGTCCTCCAAATCAGAAAACAAATCTCGATCTCTTGTCATGTGAAAATACACACCACTATCCAAGAATCACACCAATCCCATCACACTTGAAACCAAGCATGCGATCAATGAAAAATCAAGCTCAAACTGCGAGGCTAGAGCCTCTCCTGCTGCAGATCCAACAGCTTGCTTGTTATTCTTCTTCTGCAGACAATTAGTGGCATAGTGTCCGTGCTGGTGACAGTGAAAGAACTTCACCTTGGACATTTCCTGCTTCTTGCCTTTCACACCAGACTGACAAGCTTTCTTGTTCTTCCCCTTCTTTTTTTTGGCAGCCAAGGCGCAATTTTCTTCATCAGTTCCCTTTGATGAAGATCCATCCCTGGTATTCCGCCTGATCTCCTCCTGCACAAGATCTGACCAAAGTCTCTCCCATCCTGGCAATTTCTCCCAACCATTGACAGAGTCCTGATAGGAATGCAAACTCTTCGGAAGACCAAGGAGAGCCAAGCTCACCAAGTCCTCATCATTGACAGTCACCCCCACACTTCCCAGCTCATCTCTGCACTGAGTGAACTTTGTGAGATACTTGGGCATACTATCTCCCTTCTCACATTTGATGTTTCTGAGTTTATCCTTGAGTGCTAGCTTCCTCTGATCGCTCTTGCTTTGGAATATATCTATCAAAACTTTCCACATCAAGTATGGAGAAGCCTTTCCATGCAAGCTGGACACAATGTGATCCTTCACGCCCTCCAACAGAATCCTTCGACACTTTGATGTCTTCTTTTGCCAAGCATCAACCTGCGCAGCATCAGTAGGCTTTGGGACATCAGTCTCTATGAAATCCTTCAACCCATTATAATCCAACACTGCCTCCATCCTATCCTTCCATGAAATATAGTTCGAGTTGCCCTCAAGAGCATACTCCAATCGCAATCTGTTGAAAGACATTGCCACGTTGATACCAAGAAAAAACTGCTGCAAATTCGAATTCCACCAGCTCCAAACTCAACCGCCTCCGATCTAAGATTCGTGAGAAAAAAGTATTTCTTGTATAGAGATTGACTATATGGGCTTTTACCGGATATCTCACCTTCCAAATGAAGGATGAATCCAGAGGCTACCTGGCCCGATTACAGACTCTGCCTAAAGAAATAGAATGTAAACACTTCCTGAATAGTAGATCTGATGATCAACAGCTCTGATACCATGTAGAAATTTTGAATAATAAACACATATTCAACAGAGATTATTCTGATTATACACTATTTTGGAATACATGCATAATACATAACCTCCTCTACGTTGATCATCAATTTAGCAGCATCAAGAACAATGAAACATCAATAGCATGCACACATTAACACAGTATGTAACCCAGGGAAAGCTTACAGCTGAAAACCCCACACTATCTGTATATTAATGATTGAGAACATGTAACAATACATAGTACAATACTCCTCTCAAGTATCCAGCACTATCTCCACCTGTTACACACAAAACTAGCTCAGATCCGAACAAGTCACAGGTTCAAATCTTCTCTACTGCTTTGCTTGCCTCTATTGCATAATACCATGTGAAAATAACTCACACTGAAAATCACGTGAGCACAGGCTATATCACTGGGCATATACTAAGAAATTCTCATGGGCATACTCAATCCATTGATTGTGTAAGATCTCATGCACAACTATAGTCACAACTGATAGCAATCTCAACCTCTAACACCTGTCTCCACTGAACTGTACATGCACTGAGTTAACTGATGTATTCTTCAGTTGCATTATGAGTTAATAATTAGTGAATTAATTAATCAATTAATTCACATCACTCATCACTAGTCTATTTGCAGTTAGACTAATTACAACTAGTTTAACCAAGTCAAACTGAACACAACTCCATCAACTCCACATCCAACTCCACAAAACTCACATGCATGAGTTCTAACGGATGTCCTGCATGCAATAGCTCAACTGATTCACAAGAAAAGTGTATTTCCTTCTGACAGCTGCATGTGCCACATCTGTAGCTCAAATTGAAGTGCTCCAAGAGGATAAGATAAAGTTTATAGTCTAAATATTATTATGAGACAATAATATTTGACTTTTCTATTTTTAACCTGGCAGTCTAAAAATAGACTTTGATCACTCCTGCTGTGAACCAGAAATAGAAGTCCATATATTTTTCCCAACATGACTAATCATCCATAAACATCATTCTGCAACTCATAAACCATGATCCATATGTCTAAAAATAGACATGGTCTAAAAATAGACTTTGCGCCATAATTTGCCTGCAGGCCCACTTAGTGAAGGCGACTCCTTTCCACTAAGCTCCATCATCTTGTTGCATTCTCAACAATATTTTCCATGACTCATGAAGAAGTGGAAGAAATGCAACATGATATATCAACATTACAAGACTAAGTTCAACAATTTTCACTCTCACAAAAAGTAACAAAAGCTAAGATGGATGGTTTAAAGAAAGGCATGGAAGCTAAGATGAATGGTGTGGAAGCTAAGATGGATGGCATGGAAGCTAAAAGGGATGGCATGGAAACTAATATGGATGGTATAGAAGTGAAACTTAAAGGATACATGGAAGATTTGAAGATAGATTTGACAAAGTTGCTACAAGAAATTCTTACTAATGGCGAAAAGGTAGTAAAGGAAACTCATGATGAGAACAAAGGAAATGGGGCCTTTGTTCCTTGAAGTTCTTGTAGTAGCTCTTATTCATGCTAATAAATTAATGAATATAAGATTGAAATTATTATTTGATTATTTTAACCCAGACCTTTTATTTTAAATATTAACATTTTCTTTCTAACCCTTAAATTACTTTAGTATTTATATATTTAACCAACTTTCATAGATAACTATTTAATTAAAATTAGTTTATTTTTAACTATTTTATCTTAATATATTTTTTAATTTCTTAAAGGTATAAGTTATCTTTTTTAATAAAATTATATAACCCCTATTTATATATTTCCCTAATATTTATAACTTTTATATTTAATAACTTGGATTTCTTACTACTAATTTAGATTAATTTATTTTATTTATAATATCATTAGATTGCTCTATTATCATATCCTTAAGTTACCCTATTATTTATATATATTTGTTGAACTTCTATAAATAATTATTATTTATATTAATTTAGTTCATAATTAATTTAATATTTATTTATATATTAATATATGGAACGCCCCTTTGACTTATGTTTGAATCTAGATATTTAGATATATTTATATATTTAACAATTTTTATAACTAACTTACTTTTATTGTATATTAGTTTGGGTTATAATTTATTTATTTATAAATATTTTTTTCATATATATATATATATAATTATAAATGGACCATTTACCTTTGTTCTAACAAGAATCTAACTAACCCAGGTTAATTTTGAATTAAATAATGGTTATAACCCTAATCCGGTCCTAACTAATCCAGTCAAATCGAGCCGTTGTCAATATAGCCGTTGGCGTTTCTGCTCTATCTATTTAACATGCAAAGCCTGATCTACTCATTTAACTTGTCCTAACGATGAACCACACTAGTTGGTGCGAAACGCATCGACAAATGAAATATCTTGTGATTTACGCCGAAAAATCTCTCATAAAATTAATATGGATCACAGAAGCCTCAATTCAACAATTGAATACTATGATGATGATCAGTTCACAAATGATGAAATACTAGAGGCTTTAGATGGAAATCTTTTTCAGCATTATGAACAAAAAGTAGAAGTATTTCTTGAATTGTCTTCCCCTCAGGAAGAAATAGAGGATGTATGTTGTCTATCTATTCATGAAGATTCCCCATAGGAAATAATTCTTGCAACACCACAACAAACTGATCAGCCAGAGGATAAGGAAGAAATTCAGCAGCTTGAACTCGATCAAGAAGAGGATAGCAATGAAAATCAGCAGGATATTTCAGATGCCACGGATGAACACATTAACACTTAGCAGTCTTGTGATCCGAAAGAAGAACCAGCGGAGCTTAATTCTCTTGATCCACAAGAACAATTTCAACAAGTAATGTTTTCTTTAGTGATTAAATACCAATTAGATTTGCATGATGAAGACCTTGTCTCCAATTCTCTTTCATGTTATATCTTGTCTCAAGTTATAGCTCTTGAAGAAGATAATAAAAGTTCTCAAGCATTAGTTTCTTCCTTGGATATTAATGAAGAAAGGAAAAATATTGATGCAAGTCATATTCCTTCAATTGAAATTAATGAGCGTTTGCAACTACCTTGTAATATTTTGTCTAGCCAAGCAAATGATAAGGATTTGTCTGTTGCATTTGATATTTTTGTCATATTTGAGGAGATTCAAGAGCATTCAGAACACTTGACTACAGTGGATAATAACAAGGAAAAACAGTTTTCTCCCATTCTGTTTGAAGAGAATCAATTTCAACACATAAGCAAAACAACAGTTTGGAATGAGGTTTGTTTTCCTATTTTAAATCATCCTGAAGATCTTATGTTGCATGTTTTCCATGATCCTTTGGTCAGTTTATTGCAGTCATTGGTGAAGGGAGAATTTTCCAAGTTCATCAATGCAGCTATTAGATCTAGTGGAAAAGTTGAGTTTCCATTTTCTGAATTTATTTTTCCACCTAAAGAAGTGGAATGCAAACTTCAGTTAAGTATCCATTTGCTTGAGTGGTTGCATTGGATGTTTGTTATCACTTGATATGGAAATCATTTTATCATATTAGAGTAGGTAGCAGAGTGCAAACAAGCTCAGTGCCTTGAGCATATTTTTTCAAGAATTATTGTCAATTTCAGTTTCAGATAACAGTACAACTTTCAGTTCAGTGTGTATTTCAGATTTCAGTGTGCAGAATGGTTTTGATTCCAATTTGAAGATTTTCAGTCACAGAGATTTTATGGCAGAAAAGGTTGCAGATTTGAGATCGACCCAATGGATCAGGATACTAGTCTACGGCGTTCTTGACACTTCACCAGGAAGTGCCATCCCTAGCTGGAGCCACTGTTAGGGTCCTATAATTTTCATAGGATTTCTTGATTATAGCTGATGATTATTATATTTCAGATGTTGTAAATAATATTCCATGTTGTAAGTTATTTTCAAAAAAGGTCAAAACCTTGAGAAGAACAAAATATATGCTCATTCCATTTTATCCTAACTTTTTATGACATTGTAAAAAGGCAAAACTTGCGCTATAGGATAAAGTGTTTTCACATATATTTCATACTTCATATTTATCCTAAGTTTGAAGGCAAAGCAAAAAGTGCATATGGACAAACCTTTCTTTGTCGTATTTGGTTAAAGGACATCATCGTAAGCATCAAGATCCTTTCCCACTCACGATCCATGGTCCATATTCTTCTTCGACCCCCGCTCTCCATCTTGCCTTTATCGTTGGGGCAAGGATGGGGGGGGTGTCTGAAAAGGTTGTTTTTCTGTCAAGCCCCATCCATATGTGGTGCCTTCCCCACCTTTCACAACACCCCCCGGCCAATACCACTTACTGCCTTATACCCCCTCCGAAATCCACCAAGCTTCTCCCCCTTTCCCACTAGCTCTTCCCACGCACTCCCCTCCAATCCTATCCCAACACCTAGCCATGTCCATTATGAAATTAACATTTGACCTTACTATCACTCCCACACCACTCATTGCCTTCCACTTGGACTTTTGTCCCCACTCACCTCCACGTCCTATCTCCACATCATCTCCACCTCCATGTAACCTCACGCCTCCACATCACATGTTCGTTTCATGGTCAGTTAAAAATATGTTTTTTCATATACAACACAATAATTTCAAACATCTTTTATAGACAAATAAGAATCCATTTTTAAAAACTGAAATAGGTTTTTGTTTCTAACATCCTCATGCACAAAAACCTCTCTCAGTTTTGTAACATCTATTATGGTTTGGGAGATTCAAATGAATATTTGCAGGCATGTTTTCCCAAATTTTCCTGTTTTTAGCCAGTGTTTTCAAATGCGGTTTCTGAGCAGGTGGAAACGAATTTTCAAAAACCTCTCTTGGTTTTCTAACAGCTATTATGGTTTGGGATATACAAAGGTATTATAGGACCCTATTTTTCAGAATTTTGGGAGAAATAAGCTCAAAGACAGTGATTGACTTGGATGCCACATCATCAAATAAGAGTTTCTATCAAATTCAAATTGCTCTTCTTTGTCACCAACAATCCACAAAGATAGTTCCAAGTAGATTCATTAGTTTTGAATATCCTATATTTCAGTTCTATTTGTAACAAATCTTGATATTTTTTCAAGATATTTTAGTTTATAATTTTTATAAATACTTCATCATTTGAAGTAAGAGATGTTGATTTCTGAATGTAATTTCCTCTTCATATTGTATTTTTCCAAGTACTGGAGCATCAATAATACAAGGACATTTCACAGGATTCATGTGGTGTACCAAATGGTGATGTGTCTCTTATGTTTATCTATTTAAACATTATTTTTCTTTCTCTGTTATTCTGAGTATCTGAATTAATTAACAGAAACTGTGATAAATAGGATTTGTTACTTAGAGCGCCCTATTTTGGTTGTTGGTAATTTTAATGTTTTCCGCTGAAGTCGAATCAAGGAATTCTTAATTTCTCCTTGATTTCTACTAAACCTTACACTTCTGTTATTTTACCATCCATTTAATTTATGAAAAGATCCAAATAGTGCAACCTAGCTTGCCTTGTGAGAACTCCTCAAAAAATTGATGCAAAATCCAATTTAATTTATAGACTCCATGGTCAATGGAATTATAACACTTAAATAAACTAAACTAATCAAATCAAAACAAAAAGTACAGTCATAACTATCCTAAAATTCACATAAAACAAAGCTAAATTTTACAGAGAGATCCCTCTCTGAAGCTGGCAGGCATAGATCCCAGCTTCCAAAGTGGTTTTGAGGTTTTCCTATGTGTTTACTCCCTCAACCTCAAAAATACAAAATGACAACATTTCTCCTTCCCATGGCACCCCCTCCAAGTAGTATGGTCACTTCCTTTGATTGGAGTCGACTTACAGGATATCATCTTCCTTCTTATGTGCCCTTCCAAATCATAGTACAGACTTATAATATACCTATACTTGGCACAATCATAGCTGAAGGCACATCAATTAGTATTATGTCCTCAACCACTTGGTAAGCTATAGGTTCTCCACAACTTGTGTCCGTTACCTAGAATCTATTAGCTTTTAACAGAGGAACTAGTCAACTATTAGGGATCCTTCCTAAGTTGCTTACTACTTTGGGAGGAAAAATCATCTATATGATGTGATAGTTGTCCAAGGCCCTTTGGATTTTAATTGATTCCTTGGACGTGACTATTTTTATGTCATGGGAGCTCTTGTCTCTTCTCTCTTTCGTGTCATATGTTTCCCGCATGAAGGAAGAATAGTGACCATTGATCAGCTTTCGTTCGTTGGTCCTAATTTGACTCATAATCAACCATGTTCCCTAAATGTTCCTTGTATGCAAGTGGTATCACCCGCGCCACAGGTTAATTATGTGGCAAATTGTTCCATGCCCGCATCTACTGATGATCTAGTTAGTGATATAGTGCATCATGTACTCGGGGCATTGGAGCCTGAACTTTCCATTAGATCCCTTGAAATGTATCCCTTCCGGAGCATTGTTCTCCCATCTAATGAGAACCTCTTGGAAGTCATGGCCTCTTATGGACCATGAATCAAGGTTTTTGGAGCAGGATTCCTTGTCTTGTGTCAAGCTCCTTAAAAAATGAATCAAGGTTTTCAGAGCAGAGTTCCTTATCTTGTGTCAAGCTCCTTAAAAAATAAATCAAGGTTTTCAGAGCAGAGTTTCTTGCCTTGTGTCAAGCTCCTTAAAAAATGAATCAAGTTTTTTGGAGTAGATTTCCTTTACTTGTTTCAAGTTTGTTCAAAAATTAAACAAGGTTTCATGAGCATGGTTATTTTCCTGTGTCAAGTTCGTTAAAAAACGAAACAAATCCCCTTCCAATTTGATTCGATTAGATCTCGTAAATTCCCAGTCGATTTTTTCACTTGATCTCGTAAATGAACCTTCATTCCATGCACCTTTTAGTACCTAGTAGTCTACTTAGGTGAATGAAATGAAGCTTGGGGGGCATGTACCTCAAATTGAGTCACTATGCTAGGGGCATGCAAACATATCCCAAACATAGTTTTTCTTTATTTCAAGCTTGTGTAAAAATGAAACCAGTGTCAAGCATAGTTTTTCTTTTTTTCAAGCTTGTGTAAAACTGAAACCAAATCCAAGCATATTTTTTTCTCATGTTTCAAGCTTGTGAAAAAATGAAACCATCTTCAAGTATCCTCAAGCATAGCTTCACATGTTTCAAGCTTGTGTAAAAATGAAACCATTCCCACTTTACCTCTCGTGATTTCCATGTTTATCATCTTATTTTTGCTAGATGAGCCTTGGTTTTTTCGTTCCATCGTCACCATCTCTTTGGCCGATCATGTGCTTTCACTTGGTTTTTTTACCCTTAGGCAATGAGTGGTATTATTAGCCAATCTTGACCTTTTCATGTTTTGAGAAGTTTCATCATGTCAGGAACCCATTTCTATCCTTTTATACCACTCATTCCTTTAGGTGGATTCCTCTTTCATCTCTTTTCAAACTCCCAAAATATGAAAATATTATCAAGCACTAGTCTTTTCAAACTCGTAAAAGTAAATGAAAAGACCTCTAATCAGTATAAGTTTAAAGATAGACTAGCCACAAAAAAGGAATACCTTAGTCGAACATGGCTAAAATGTTCTCTTGAGTATTGTTTTCTACCTTTTTGGACTTAAGAGACTATCTACGAAAAGGGACATCTGGAGTTTTCTTTTCGCCTCTTTTTCAAACTCTCTAAACATGAAAAATATGTCGATTTACCCCTCCATAGGACTCGTAAACTTCAAATGACGAAGGATTTGTCACCATGACGAGACCGAGCTACTACCTCCTAGGGCTTGTTATAAATACTAAGATAGATTCATCTGGAGGATGAACTTATACAACAAGCATATGGTATCATCTTCGAGCTTGAGATTAAAAATAGAGAGGTACTTGCTAGAAATAGTGGGGGAAAATGGAAAGAAACATATATCCTGTATTTTGTATGAAAGGTAGTATGTCACTCTTGCACATGACACTTATCTATATCTCATGTCGGGTTTGCGACATCCTCACTTTGTCACTTGTCTTATTGATTTTGGTAAATCCATTTGCCTCTCATTTGATTATATATTGTCACCATGACCTTTGATCCTATTTTGAGTCCAATGCTGCCAAATTTCGGAGTTGTGTCGATGATATTTTCAAGAGAAGTCCCACTTGCCAATTCAAATGACTTATACCTTGTTTGACTTTTATGCAGCAATCTTGAATCACTCTTGCCAACTCTGCAAAATCCTATGTTTCGTGTCGATGATGTGGGGAACATTATGGCCCTCCTTCAATGGGTCACTTCATGTCGACTTTAACTCATTATCTAGGAACATGGTCTAGAAACTCCATTTCAGTACCTTGGAGGTTGCATGCCTCAATGGAAGGTTATTTGCATTCGACAATAGGTTCACATCATTGGCCTTTGATCAAATTATTTTGTGAGTGTTTGAATTCAGCTTCATTGTTCACACTCGTGGATTGTGTTGTTGTACCTTGAGATCCATCATCATCATTGGTGGTTTCTCTTGTGCCTGTTAACGTTTTACAACATTGACCAATAATCAGGTGGTTTCTACCATGTTCGACTCTGACACATTTATTTGCATGGTTAGATTCGTAGTTTGGTTGGATTGGGACAGAGATGAAGACCCTAGGTTTCATCTGATAAATCCAAGTTGTGTGGAGCTATTAAGTATTCATGATTATACACATGATCCCTTCTATTGGGATGGTCGTGTCCATGTTGTGGATCCATAAACATAATCCTTTATATTCGGATGGTTGTGTCCATGTCGTGGATTTATGTATTGTTAGATGCCTACTCCTAGATGTATTATTAGGCATACTTACATCAGAGATGTCAAATATCTTGTATCATGTTTTATTTGTAGGTATCCTAATGTTGTTTCTCTGGGTCCTTGCCTTGGCTTGTAAAGCACTTCAACCATCACTTCTTGTTCAACTTTCATGCTTTTGGGGGCATCGGTTATACATTATTTTGTCACACTCCCCATATTGTATCCTGAAGTGTTGAAATTTGTGCATTTAATGCCACAAACGATGGAAGATTTCAATGTATTCACCATGAAACATCCTGAAGAAAAGAAGAATACTTTCATTGAAATATTTCTAAAGAACTTGTCAAAAACTTTATTTTTCAAGATCAACGTGTTTTGCATGCCTAGTGACCTCTGTTGGTAACTTTTTGCATTATACATTCCTAGCCCTGTCAGCGCGACTTTTATCAGGAAAACCTGCACTGAACCTCTTCAGGAATTTTTTCCCAAAATGGAGGAGAAGCTTCTCTTACTAGAAGTCTCAAGAATGGCAAGCTAGTTACATGTGAATGAGAATTGGAACGAGACCTCCCATTCCTGGCCCTTAATCCTACTTTCATGAACCTTTCCCTTGAGATGTGGAACTTCTCCCTCCTTTCATGGATCCTCAACTCCCTCTCCTTCCACTAATGGTTGCCTTATGATTGGTTAACCTCCTAGTGTTGAACTATGCCCAATTGATGCCCATTTTTCTAAGGAAAAAGGAGTGCTTGAAGGTTAAGGCTAGGACTTGGAAACTCACCTAAAGGAGGCTTCCAACATCAAGGCTTAAGTTGTTGTAACGATCCTTTACCATCTATTAATAATACATTAAGTGTTTTCTTTCCATAAATGTGTTAATTTTTTCTCATTTAGTGTAATACTCCTTGATCTGTTACATGGTTTATATTGGAATGAATTTTTCTATGTATGTGTTTTTTGTCTCCATGTGATCTTCCTTGTAGGTATTCATCCATAACGGTGAATAGGAGATTGAGCTTGGAAACAAAAGAATCAAGGACGACACCAATGGATGTTAGCATCAGAGTGAGGTAGGTCATCTATCTTCCTCAGTGTTTTCTGGTATAGACTAGGAACGTTTACATATATTTGTCTTCGTTTGTTGCTAGATTCAACCATAGGACTAGAGGGATCGTTTCTGTCCATAGAAAGGATTGCTTGCACAACATAGCTAAAACATATCACTTACATGGATTGAAGTTGGGTGGGGAGGATGACAAACGTTTCTCCAAACCATTGAGGCTAGATCCAATTTACTATTTATTCTATGTTTATTTATTTATTTCTATATATAGTTTTATTTTAGTTATTAGTGTAACTTTGTGTGCATGTGTGTGTGTGTGTTAGTTATAAGTGTATATAATATATAAGCATATTATTTGGGTCATTGTGCAATGACAGTAAGCCAGCAAGTAAAATGTGGGCCTGGATCAAGTTGCAATTTAATATAATGTATATAATTATATTGTACATCTTATAATTGGTTGTGGTGTTGTGAAACATAGCCAACACATCCATGGATATTGCAAAAAATAATTCACAAGAAAATCATAAACATGGACATGATAAAGCATACCAAAATGACTATGGTACTAAATTAACTCAATTACATATAAGGCACAAAAAAAACTACTAATTTTATTCACATAGTTGTCATCTAGTCACAAATGTTTGTCCCTAATATATATTAGTAGTTTGGGTTGGTCATTTGTAGCCATGTCACTTAAAATTGCTCAAATTTTTAGTATCTAGCTTATGAAAAATATCGCGATTAACATTTTATGTCATGTAGTAATTTGTCATTTTGTATTATTGATTTTTGTTATTGCTATTATTTTATTCGCATTTCATAATAGTCATAGGAATGAAAATTCATAGGATTAGGAATTAAGAAACCTCTTGCTAAGAAGTGAAATTTCAAATTTGCATTAATTGTTGTTTGTTGATAAAATTTCAATAGGATAATCAACTTTTTTATTGTACAAAGCTAGATTTTTTTCATAGAGATGGGTAGTTTTTATCTGTATATGCAAGAATGGAGTGGGTTCTAGCAAGCAAAATGGATATATTAGGGGAATCGTTATGTTTTTTGCACATGACCTAGGTCGTGATGCTCTCCTCTGCAAGGTGATATTGAGGCATGCATTCTATTAAAAGCATTAGAAGTAGATTTTAGCCATGGACAAGGCTATATCTATAAGCCACTTCTTTTACCACAGGAAAAAGGTTTCTTTCTCTATGGTATTATGTTTCCTTTATAGTTTATTCTAAAGACACTTGTTCTATGAATGTGGAATAGTAGTCAATGATCAAGGTTTGTTTGCTAAGGATTTTGGAGGCTACACCATGATTCTGATGCCACAATCTTAATAATTGCACTACAAAAGTATACAAAGGCCCAAAGTATTAAGGACATGCAATAATTATTTTAAGAAAATTTTCATTCTTTTTCCTTGATGAAGAAACATAAAATACATACCATCCATTTAATGAAACCTATACTAATTAGTGTTTTCATGTGTTTGAAAATAGTTCAAGGGACCTTGAAACACATTGTTATGGACTTTGCAACCCAAGAAGGGGACCTTGAACCTAACCTACATAGGGCAGTGTTGGTAGTCAGAAAGAAGGGATTTTTTTTAGCTTTGAAAGTTGAGTAGAGAGGATTGTAGTAATTTGAGAAACTCGAGCTATGAATTTGAATCCAAGAACCCTTGTAAACTTGTGAACCAAATACCTATAACCCTATTAAATTGTAAATTTTTTATTCAAAACTGGACCAAGGAGTCTAGAATTGAGTAGTGATAGCTCAGGACACTAATGAGAGATCTCTTTGCCTGAGTCAGGTGGACCAAGAATAATTTGACACTTTTCTTTGTGTTTGTGCATGTGAAGCACTGCAAAGAGGGAGGATATTTTAGGGAACCATATGGGGAGGAGAAGGGGTTTCCTTTTGTGTTTTGCAAGCTTTCAGTGGCTATATTTTGTTGTGTATTCATACCCTACTCAATGTTTAAGATATAGCAACCTTTTTTCCTAACCAGTGAAGGATATTGGCCTTCATTCTCTATCCTTGAAATTGGCACATTTTGGTATAACGCCCTAAGTGAAAATCCTTCAAACATAGGACCTAGCCCATGGCTCGTAAGATGCAAGAAATTTTTAGTGTAGTTTTTCCTATGATTAGGTGGAGAGTGGTAGTCACTTCTTCAGTTCCTAGTATAAGTAAGTGGAACAGGTAAGTTTATCTTCCTTCTTTGTATCTGAAATGTTAAAGTCCTTCAATGGTTTATGTTTAAATTTTATGTGGGATCTAATGTGTATGTGTGCATTAGTAAGTTGAGATTTTTTGTATGGTTGAAATGAATATGCATGTTTAGTGTGCTAAGGAAATAAAATATCTGGCCTAACTATTGAAACGTATACCTTTACGAATATGAAATGCTATGTGAAATGTGTATTCATTCTTCTATGTTAAATGAGAATATTATGCGATGTATGTTCATAAAGGGAAAAGCCATCTTTGGTTGTAATGGCTATATATAGATATACATTTGATTCATGTGTATGAATGCCTACATGTTGAATCGTTCTGTAGACTATAACTTTGAAGTAAGACTAGTGTCTTGGTGGGAGTTCAAGGCTCCATAGGGCACTAAAGGTCAACCACGAAGCGGCCTCACTATTGCATAATAATCGAGATGCGAAATTTGGAGTTTTGGGGGGTGTGGTAGACCTAGCCTTTAGTCACATTGATTGACAAGAGCTAGGACATGGGCTAGCTACAAAAAGGGGCTTACTAGAATATCATGCCCTCAAGGTAATTCCTTGATATGGCATAGCCCAAGTGATGAAGCATCAAATGACAACCCTATTAATTTCTATTGGGGTTGTCAATTGATTCCCCCATGATATCAAGTTATTGGAACATTGAGGCCTTAGAGGGATGACATCACGATGATGTCATGATTCATAACATGGCAATTCCATGTGGACAACATGTGTCACCCATATTTGGCACTATTTGGTATGCTATTTGTACACGAATGAGAGATGTGTTGCACATGTCTAGAGTGTTATGTGGCAATGGACACATAATATTTTTCCACATGGAAAATTGTGATTGGATAGAAAAGTAATGAGATGACAAGAAAACTTGGCCTATGGCATGTCATCACATCAGTGTTTTGTGGGTTTTTTTTCCCTTATAAACTTTTTGTTTTGATTCCTTGGTATTATGAATTAAAATAATGTTATATTGACACATTGGTTGTATCAACAATCGGTACTATTAGTATCAGGAGTTCCATGCCATACTGGCTATATTAGGCCCACATGATATCATAACATCAACCATACCAATATATCAGTGTGCAAGAGCCTCACGAGTTTGGATATTGTGGACTTATAGAAATCACCTATGTGGTGAGGCCCGGGTATGACATGTGAGCCAAGGACATGGAACAATGAAGAGGAACATGTGCCCAAGAGCTACCACATGGTATGTATGTATGATGTTGTGGTCCTTAGGGGGGGAATCTTCAAAGTAGCATAACTTTGTGCTTGTAGCTTGAATTGAGATAAAATTTATATTATTGGAAACCTCTTAATGAGTAAAATGCGATGGTGGTATAAACATTGTGATTTGAGGTGATGGATGAAAGAGGGTTTTTAGATAACCCCAAGTTCATAATGTACCTTAAAGGTTGGGTCTAATTACAACATAGAACCCTAATATGACATTATTGGGTTGGTTGTTTTACAAAGTGGTATTATAGCAAAGGTTAACCACTAGAAACTAAATGGGCTCAAGAGAAGTAGAATCTTCAGAAAAGAAATAGGAGCTTAAGGTTAAGCTTTTGGACTGGAAAGGCTTGGAGCTAAGATAATAAAATTTGAATATTTTTTCTACTAACCTTGTTGATTTAAACCTTTTAAATTTATCTAACTTATTCTATATGTGTCAAACAATAACTTAAAACCAGCCTATGCTAGTGTTGGTATATCCAAAGTAACTTAATATGCTTATTGTTGTTTATCATTATTTTCAAACTAATAGTTGTGTGTTATTCCATCACATAAGAATATGCAATCCCAATAGAAAGGAAAAGGAATGTGCAGCATAATGGTCCAATAGAGTTTGGACAAAAAATTTCATAATAGAGAAGTAGTGTCAAACGAGAGGAAGCCAATAGAGACACCTCTTGACTAGATGGAGAGCCTTAGAAGCTTTAGGGTTTAACTAAGGATTTGAAAGGATTATGATGAGAATATTATCAAACCATAAGAGAAACGGGAATGAGTTAATGCTATAATATTGCAAAGTCTATTAGACTTGCAATGAGAAAGATATCATGAGCCAATTACAAATTATTTGGACAAGCATAGGTCCAAACAAGTCCATATCCTATCTGAAATTAAGAAATATGGACCAGGGACCAACAAGGCAAAAGGAAACAGATCAGGAGAGAGGCACAAGAGTGCGAGGACAATTCAATATATGTTATGGAGGATGGGACTTACAATACTGACAAAATGTCTAGCACAAGAATCAATTTAGGGATCCATAAGAAGAATAAGAAGGTTGAGAAGAATATTTTCCCTAAAGAATTTAACAAGGAAAATCCCCCTACTTTTTATGGTGAAGTTAGAAAGAATGAGGAGGCTGACGCATGGATTTTGGGCCTAAGGAAATATTTCATAGTGCATAATTACTCTGAAACTATGAAGGCACAATTGGTTGTATTTAATTTAAGAGAAAAAACTGACATAAGGTGGGAAGACCTCAAGAATGTCAAGGGAATTTTAGAGAAGAAGTTGAATTGGAGTAAGTTTGAGAGATACTTCAAGGAGAAATACATGTCTGAAAGGTATCATGATGGGAAGGTTAAATAATTCCATAAGCATAATTTAGAACTGCTTATCATGGATTCTTATACTAACAGATTCATAAAATTGTTGAGGTATGTGCCTTACATCAAAGATGAAAAAATAAAGATCCAATGCTTCCTCAATGGACTACAAAAATTCTATTAGGATATAATTGATTTTGATGAACCAATGGTGTTGGAGGATAACATATGAAAGAAAAATAATTATTATGAGTAGTCCAAGCATATGAGTAAATTTGAAACAAATTGGAAAAGAAAGAAAATACCATTTTAGAAAGAAGGGATCAAGATCCTCATGCTATAGGCAAGTTGGGACAAGTGTTAATTTTAGTGTGCCTGCCAAATGCAAGTTCAAAAAAACCTTTTTTTCTCCAAGTGGAAGTAAATCAATTTAGCCAATGAAGGAAGATCCCAAGGAACCAAGAAAGAAGTTGATAAAATGTTGGGGTTGTGGGGAAGAGCACTTGTTGAGATATTGTCCACATTGACAACAACATAGAAAGAGGGTGTACAATGTCTAAGAGCTATCACAGTCAACAATGTGGCCCAAAGTGTACCCTATCTATATTCATATCTGGAAAACAAGCAAGCAAACCACCAACACTCAGTGGTGTAAATAGAATATATACTTTCCAACCATATTGTATCAATTTTAATTGACCCTAGTTATAAACATGGTTATTTTACTCCAAAAGTTATGAAATCCTATATTTTACAGCAAAAAAAGCATGCTAAATCATGGTTAGTACAGTTTTCCAATAGAGTAAAAGTGGAAGTGGTTGATTCCATTGAATCATGTTAGTTTGATATGAGTGGCCTTTTTACCAATTACACTTTAAAAATCTTGCCATTGGGGTCATATGACCTAATAATTGGCATGGATTGGTTGTTAGCACATAGAGAAAAGTTGTATTGTTATAAAAAAACATTGGAATGCAAGGACAAGGAACGAGAACAAAGGTTGATGTAAGGATTACAGAAGAATGTCTCTATGAGGAAAATTTCAGCTTTTTAACTAAAGAACTATAATAGAAATGGAAGCCTCCTTTATGTAATTCAAGTGACAAGTTCAACAAAGGATGGAAAATTTTAAATTGAAAATCATCCCATATAGCAGGAATACAATGATGTATTTCTTTAAGAGAGGTTAGGACATCCACTTAAGAGGGACATCGATTTCTCAATGGAGCTCACTCCAAGAGTGGTGCCTATGTCTAGGACACCCTATAAAATGAGCACACCTGATTTAGTAGAGCTCTACAATATAGTTGAAGGAAATGTTTGATAAATGGTACATTAGACTTGGTATGTCACCTTAGGGAGATCTAGCATTATTTTTCAGAAATAATTCCTAGTTTGTAAAGATGCATGTAAGGACTTGGTGGAGTTCTCATGAAGGATGGACATTTGATTAGTTATGAGTCTAGGATATTAAATGAACAAAAGAATTAATTTGTAGCACATGATTTAGAGCTTGTAGTCATTGTGCATGCTTTAAAAATGTGGAGGCACTACGTCGTTGGGATAAAGTTCATACCAATGACAGATCACAGTGAGCTAAAATATTTGTTTGATAAGCTCTCATTGAATGTTGGGAATGCTATATGGATGGCCTTTATTAGTGAGTTTTATTTTTAAATCAAGCACACTAAAGATAAAGAAAATCAAGTGGTTAATGCACTCAGTAGAAGAAACCAAGTGATAAACGTAGTAGCCATAAGCACCTATGAGACAGAAATCAAGAAAAGGATCAAAGAAGCATTACAGGAAGATGAACACTTCCATCATGTAAGTCTGTGCTTGCAGTGAAAGCCCAAGGGCCCGATGAGATAATATTATCAACCAACTAGGGATGGATTATTATTGTGTAGAAGTAGGTCATACATAGCCAACATTGATGAAATAAAGAAACTTATAATGGATGAGTTTCACAATAGACCATATGTAGGTCACTCGGGATATAAAAATATGATAATAGCCACTAGGAAATTGTATCATTGGACATGGATGAATAAAGAAATTATTGAATATATTTCCAAATGTTTAGAATGCCAACAGGTTAAAGTGCAATGCAACAACCAGTAGGATTGTTGCAGCCAATACCAATTCTAGAATGGAAGTGGCAGGACATATCAATGGACTTCAATCATGGTGGTAGTAGATATGTTGAGTAAGACATATCACTTTATACCTATAAATTCTACCTATAAGGTAATTAATATTGCCTTTTATGAAGGGAATTTTCATATTGCACACCATGCCCAAGAAAATCATATCTGATCGATACCGGGTTTACCTATAATTTTTGTAAAGATCCATCTATAGGGTTTGGAACCCAGTTATCTTTCAAAATAGCATATCACCCTTAGAATGATGGATAGACAAAGAGAAAAAAAAAAAAAAAAAAAAATTGGAAGACATGCTCATGATGTATGTCATTCACCATCCCAAGAAGTGGTAATAATTTCTGCCTCTAGTGGAATTTGCATACATTATGGATATAAAGAATCAATAAAGATGAGGCCTTTTGAAGCTTTGTAAGGAAAAAAGTGCAATACCCAATCAGCTAGGATAATCGAGTGGACAAAGTCACACTTTCACCATAAATATTAAAGGAAATGGAACAAGAATTAATCAACATAAGGCATAAATTGAAGGTAGCACAAGACCCGCAGAAGAGTTATGCATACCAAAACATAAAACATAAGGAATTTCAAATAGGATAGCATGTATATCTCCAAACCATGTTAAATATAAATTCCTTAAGAGTGGGATCATGTGCCATTAGCACCAAGATATTGTAGACCCGTCCATATCTTGGATAGAATGGGACCAGTAGCATACAGACTTGCCTTGCCTCACATAGTGAAGACACATAATTTATGTCATATCTCATTGCTTAAAATATATATACATGATTTTAATCATATTATTGATTGGACTTTGGTACAAGTACAAAACAAGGGAGAATTCTAGCTAGTGCCATAATGCATAATAGATGGGAGGAAGATCACGCTCTAGAAACAAGTCATCCAGCATGTCAAGGTGCAACGGAAGCACATTGGACCAAAGGGAGCTAGATGATGCCATGAAAAAGACATGCCCATTTTTTTATTTATAATTCTATAGATAGTAGAACATTGGGGACAATGTTCCTTTATGGTGAGTGGAATATAATATCCATTTTTCTAATCCCGAAGTTTTGTAATGTAATTAAAGGATGATAATGTTAGAGAGCCAACATGGATATGTTTCCACGACAATTTGATGTAAATATTTATTTTGATTTAAATATAAAACTACTAAGATTGAATAAGGAGGGCATGCCTATACAGATCCAAATGTCTAGAAGGATAGCTTGTTTGGGAATATTGTAGGGAGATTGGGAAGTTTCCTATTTTCCGTGACCTTAATGTTCTAACCCAGATGTTCCTGTTGAGCTACAAACTACCATAATCATTTATGAGGAATGGAGGAGGAGGTATTGGAGCCCCCAATAATGGGTTACATACCTCCCGAAAGGCTTGGTTGACTTTGTAGCCAAAGAAAGGGACCCTTAAGCTATCCTGCATAAGGCACAACTCGTAGGGAGAAAGAAGGGAGTTTATTTTAGTTTTGGAAGTCGAGTAGAGAGGATTGCAGTGGTTGGAGAGACCTGAAATATGTATGTGACGTCTAGAGTCCTTTTGAACCTATGAACTAGAGACTTGTAACCCTTTGAAATTGTAAGTTTGTATTTAGAAACTAGATCACAAAGTCCAAACTTGAATTGTGATAGTTGAAGAAACTAGTGAGATAACCCTCTCCCTAAGTCAAATAGACCAAGAAGAACTCGACCCATTTGAATTTTTTTATGCACGTGAAGCATTGGAAAGAGGGAGGATCACTGAGGTAACCATAGGGAGAAATGAAGGAGTCTCCCTTTATGTCGTGTAGTCCCTTAGTCGCCATATTTTACTCTTTATTTAGCCAAGACTCAGTGCTTGAGAGATGGCATCCCTGTTTCCCATTCAGTGAAAGAGATTGGCCTTCATTGTTTATCCCTGAAATTGCCCCTTTTTAGTGTAATACCTTGAGTGAAGCATCCTCCATGCATCAAATCTATCTTAGAGGTGGCTAACTTGCAGTGTAGTTTTTCCTATGGTTAGGTGGAAATTAGAAATCCCTTCTCCAATTTCCAACAAAATTAAGTGGAGCATATAAGTATATCTTCATTATTTGTATATGAAATGTTACTAATGTTAAATGCATTATGGTTAAATGTTATGTTAGATCTATTATGTATATGTGCATTGATATGTTGAGAGTTGTATGGTTTAAATGAATATGCATGTTTGGTGTGGTAAGAAATTAGCATGGCTTGACTAATTGTCAAAATGTATTCCTCTGTGAATATGAAATGTTTTGTGAAATGGGAATACATTCATCTATGTTAATTGAGAATATTATGTGATGTATGTTCATAAAGGATAAAGCTAGTTTTGGTTGTACTAGTTGTATATATACACATACACTTTATTCATGTGTATGAATTCCTCCATAGGCAGCTGGAGGTGGGCCAACAAGTGGCCTCATTCTGGAATAAGTGATGGAGATGAGAAATTTAGAGTTTGGGGGGGGGGGGTGTTGCCAACCTTAAACGCTAATCATGTGAACCGATGAGAGTATGGATCAGGAGCTAGATACAAAAAAGGGATTAATGAAATATTAGGCCCCAAAGGTTTTAGTAATGCATGTAATGTGTTTTGGGGAATTCCTTGATATGACACTACTCGAGCAACAAATCATCAAATGATGGCCCTCTTTCCATTTAGTGGGCATGTAAAATAACACCCTCAGATATCAAATTATCGAAGCATCAGGGCCTTGGAGGGATGACATCATGATAATGTGACAATTGATGACATGGAAATTCCACATGCATGACACATGTCACCTATATTTGGCCCTGATGGGTATGCCAGATGTACAAATATGAGAGACATGTGGCACACATTAGAAATTCTATGTGGTAGTGGAATGGAAGCTTTTTCCAAATGGTGGATTGTGATTTGATAGTAGAGTAATCAAATGGAAGCTAGCTAACCATTGCTTATCAACCCCTCGGTGTTTTATGGGGGTTTTCCCATTAAAAAAAATTGTGTCGAGTCCTTGGTATTTCATGTTAAAACAAAGCTACATCGACATATTAACCATATTGGTTGTATCAACAATTATGACAACTTACATAGTAGGAGGTTCGTTCCACACCAATTATATTGGTATATTGGGCCTGTAGGATATCAAAACCTTGGCCATGCTGATATATCAACCAGAACCTTATGGATTTGGATGATGTGGACCCATATAAATAATCAATATGGAAAGGCCCCCATATGACATGTGGGCGAGTGATGTGGACCAACGTGGAGGTGCAAATGGCCAAGAGTTTCCATGTGGCATCCATCTGGTAGGTGTGGATGATGATGTCGCCCTTAAGTAGAAGAAAAAAAAAAAAAAAAGGGGAATAAATTTGTGCTCGTAGCTCAGATTGAGATAAAATATATGTTGAGTCTCCTTTTTGATGCCTTTCATGCCTCATATTGTCCTCTACGTTTGACCAATTTTACCTCAAAATCTACTCACCATTTGCCTACCTTCTTCAAAAACATGACTTTTAGCGTCCTTGGGTATATATGAGGTAATTTATATTTTAAGCATGTTTTTTATGATTTCTTGTTAGTAGGAATGAAATATTTGAGTCTTTTTACTCTCTAACTATTTGGATTGGCTCACATAGATTTTTAGACCTTGTTCCTACTCGTCAGGTACCAACATTGTTCATTTGGTACCAACATAGCTCATCTGGTACCAGTGTTCCTACTTATCTGATACACATGCACCTACACTCATCCGGTACCTGTGCGCATGCATTCATCTAGTACCTCTTCTCATCCAGTACCTACATGCATGTATGCGTCTGGTACATGCGTTCATCTGACACTGATACCACCCTTCTGCTTGTGTTCATTCAGTACCTACGGTCGTCCTGTACTACCTACATTCATCTGGAACTGCACCCGATTCTTCAGCTCTAACAGTTTGAAGTGAGTTGCCTTTTATGAGACTGAGGGAACTAATGGTCAATGCATTACTTTTTATGGCAAATCAAAGATATGTTTCATCACTCATGCACTGTGTGTCATGAGGATGAAGTCGAACATGTAAAACAAAGCGAACTGTATATTTTTGTAATGATTTGATCACATCTTTTAACATTGTGTGTAACCTCCATTCCTCTATAAGAGAAAACCCATAGATGATAGGAGTTAGCTATCTAGAGACAGAGAGACAGTGAGTAAGACAGTAAGAGAGATTTGCAGTTAGAATTGGAGATAGAGTTTTAACTTTACTGTTATGCTGGAGACTTTATTTTTGTAATCCTTTCTTTTGAAATCAATAATATGACCAGAATTTAATGAATTCAATGTGTTAATGGATTCTTTAGTTCTATAAATTCTTCTAGCTTTCCTTGGTAGCTCGACAAGGGCCCACCGAAGCCATTAAGGCAAGTTTTTATTATAGTTATTATGAATATTGGTTTGGTTTATGTGTGAGAGCGATTTAGTGTTATAATTCAGTTTCAAAGTGTTTGATATGATTATGGTTTTGATTTTATGCAAGTAATCTATTTGAGATTGTGAGACATGAATATGCAGATGTCAGTTTCTAAGTGATAACTCATTGGTTTTATGAATGCAAACTTATTTCTCAAGTTGTAGGTTTAGGTGTTGAATTCTAATTTGAAAGAACAGGAAGAGTTAAGAATAGAGATCTCACCATTCACCTACATGTGTTGTTATGTGAAGACTCTTGTCATACTTAACATTTCCTGTACAAGAATGTATGGCTTCCTTTAGAACTAATTACATTAGGAATGATTATTTGTTTGATGCTTGATTGCAGTAAGTTAATTGAAATCAACTGCTATAGGAAAACAGAGTTGAATCCATATTTTCATTTCATGAGCCTGTAAATGGACAAATTTGTTACCTGAGCAAGAACCTTTTAGATTACATGCTTATTAATATTTCATTTCTTAGTTTTGCCTCCTAATGGTGTGAGATCGAAATTTGTCTTGGTTTTGAATGCTTTCTATCTAGGCTATACTCATCAGACATAGGAACTTATATGTTATCGACACATATAGTGTATCAACTCTATTGATTATGAATCCCTGGTTGATAATTTAATATTGTGGTGATATATCATTCATATAATTGCCCCAACAATATATATCATTTAAAATCTCTTGACAAGTAGAAGATTATGGTGGTATCGAAATTTTGAATTGACGTGATAGACAAAAGAGGGTTTTTTGACCCATCTTCATAATGTACCTTGAAGGTAGGGTTTAATTATGCCCCGCAGCCCTAATATGGAATTAGGGGGTTGGTTTTGTTACAAATTGGTAACAGAGCAAAGAGTCATCACTTAGATTTAATGGGCTTAACAGAATTATAATTATAAGAAAAGAAATGGGAGCTTAAGGTTCAAATTTTGGATTAAAAAGGCTTGGAGCAATGAGAGTCAAATTGGAATATCTATTTAGCTAACCTTGTTGATTTAAACCCTATTTATTTATATAACTTATGTTTGAATGTGTCAAACACCAGTTTCAAACCAACATAAGCTAATGCTAGTATATCTAAGATAACTTAATATGTTTATTGTTATTTATGATTTTTTTAAACTAACAATTGTGTGTGTTATTTCAATGTATAAGAAGATACAGTCCCAACAAAAAGGCAAAGAAATGTTCAGCAAAATTGTCCAATATAGTTTGGACAAAATTTCTCATAATAGAGAAGTAGATTCATATGAGAGGAGGTTAACAGAGACACCTCCTAACTAGATGGAGACCCTTAGAAGCATAAGGATTGAACTAAGGAGTTGAAAGGATGATAATGAGAAGATTATCAAAGCCCAAGAGAAGCAAGAAGAAGTTAATGGTGTAATAATGCAAATTCTGTTAGAGTTGCAATAGAAAAGCATAGGTCCAAATATATCCATAACCCATCTGAAATTCCAAAATATCGTCCAGGGACCTACAAGGTAGAAGCAAGCAGGTTAAGAAAGAGGCGCAAGAGTGCAAGTGAGTAAATTTTAGCATAAACCTCGGAGGATGGGACTAGTAGTATTGAAAAAATATCCAGCAAAACAACCAAGTTATGACTACACAAGAAAAATAAAAATGTTGAGAAGAGTATATTTCTTGAAGAATTCAAGAAGGAAAAGCCCCTACTTTTCACGGGGAAATTAGAAAGAATGAGGAGATTGAAGCATCACTTTCAGGCCTAAGAAAATATTTCAAAGTGCATAATAACTCTGAAACTATGAAGGCACAAGTGGTTGTATTTAATTTAAGAGGAAAAGTTGACATATGGTGGGAAGACATGAAGAATTTCAAGGGAACTTGAGAGAAGAAGATGACAAGGAGTAAGTTTGAGAGATACTTAAATGAGAAATACCTATTTGAAAGTTTTTATGTTGGGAAAATTAATGAATTCCATGAACATGACTTGGGACAACTTACCATGGATTCTTATGCCAACGAATTCATAGAACTGTTGAGTTACGAGACTTACATAAAATATGAAAATATAAAGATCCAATTATTCCTCGGTGGACTACCACACTCCTACCATAATATAATCGAATTATATGAACCAAAGACATTGGAGGATATCATCCAAGAGGAAAAATATTGTTATGATCAATCCAAGTATATGATTGAATTCCAAATAAAATGGAAAAACAAAGAAAATACTAGTTTTAGAAAGAAGGGATCAAGATCCTCACACTACATAGAGGTTGGAAAAAATTTTAAGTTTAGTGTACCTTCCAAAAGCAAGTTCCAGTAAAACTTTCCCATTCCAAGTGGGAATAAACTGATTATGTTAGCAAAGGAATAGGCTGAGGAACTAAGGAAGAAGCCAATAAAGTGTTGGGGCTGTAAGGAAGGGAACCTATTGAGATATTTTCCACATCAACAAAAAGACAACAAGAGGGTGCACAATGTCCAAGAGGCTACGGAATCAATGGTGTTCCCTTGAGTGTACCCTAGATTTATGTAGATGTGGAAAATAAGAAAGTGGACCTCCAAGCCTCAATTGTGAAAATGGAATGTATACTTTCTACTCATCTTGTTTCAATTTTATTGACCCTGGTTCTAAAATCAATTATGTTACTCCACAAGTCATGGAAGGTTATGTTTTACAGAGGGAGAAACATGCTAAATTGTGGCTAGTTTAGTTAGCCACCAGAGTAAAAAGGAAGGTGATTGAATTGTGCTAGTTTGAAATGAGTGGCTTGACTACCAAATCCACTTTAAATATATTTCCATTGGAGTGTTATGACATGCTAATTTGCATGGATTGGTCGGCAGCACATAGAGAAAATTTGGATTGTATTAACAAAACATTAGAATGCAAGGAAGATGAAAGAGAACAAAGGCTATTGCAAGAGTGTGGAAGCATGTCTTTGTGAGGTAGATTTAACCTCTTCAACTAAAGAAATTTATAATGGGACTCCCCCTATACGATATTCAAGTAATAAGTTCAGCAAAGGATGGCAAGTTGAAAATTGAAGAGGATCCCATATTGCAAGAATATATTGATGAATTTCTAAAGATATGTCAGTACTTCCATCTAAAAGGGAAATCAAACTCTTAATAGAGCTCATTCGAAGAGCAATTTTTGTGTCTATGCCACCCTATATAGTGAGCACACTTGAGTTAGTGGAGCTAAAGATACAACTAAAGGATATGTTGGATAAAGGGTACATTAGGCCCACTGTGTCACCCTAGGGAGCTCTAGCATTATTTGAGAAGAAAAAGGATGACACCCTTAGACTATGTATTGATTAAATATAACTAAACAAGGAAACCTTTAAAAACAAGTATCACCTACCCAAAATTTATAATTTATTCAACCATTTGAGAGGAGCCACAATGTTTTTGAAGATAGATTTGAGGTCCATGTATCATCAAGTTTAGATCAAGGATGAGGATATCCACAAGATTGCATTCGGGACTAGATATGTACACAATGAATTTTTTGTGGTTCCATTTGGGTTGACTAATGCACCAATTACCACATATGTGTGCCTCATGAATAATGTTCTCAACAAATATTTGGACAAGTTTTTGTCAGTGTTTATTAATGACATCTTTGTGTGTTTGACGAAACTCAGGATTAAGAATAACACCTCAAGGCGATGCTACAAGTGTTATGGGAGCATCAGTTACATGCCAAGATTAGCAGATGTGATTTCTTTTTATTGAAAATGCACTACTTGGGTCATATTATCTCCAAAGAAGGAGTGATCCTAAAAATAACAAGGCCATACTAGAGTAGCCTGCACCCCATAATGTAACATAAGTTATACATGTTCTAGGTTTGGAAAGATATTACAGAAGATTCATTCAAGGATTATCTAATATTGGGAACCCAATTACACCATTACAAAGGAAGTGTTGGACATCAGAGTCAGTATGAATTTTTGAACAACTGAAGCACCTTCTCACACATGCCCCTTTTCTGAAAATTGTAGACTGAGATAAAGATTTCCTAGTTTTTACAAATGCATTCAAGGAAGGACTTGGTGGAGTTTTGATGGTGGACATGTGACCAATTATGAATCCAGGAAATTAAATGAACATGAGAAGAAATATGTAACACGTGACTTAGAGCTTGTAGTCATTATGCGTTCTTTAAAAAAATTGAGGCACTACTGGCTTAGAAGAAAGTTCATATTAATGAAAAATCACAGTGGGTTGAGATATTTGTTTTATTAACTCCAATTAAATATAAGTCAAGCTAGATAGATGGACCATATTAGTGATTTTGTTTTTTAAATCAAACACATTAAAGGAAATAAAATGGAGTGGATGATCCACTCAGCAAAAGCATGCAAGTAATACACATGGAAATCAAAAGCACCTTTGATACAGACATCAAGGAAAGTATCATAGAAGCATTACAGGAAGATGAACACTTATAGCATGTAAGTAAGTACCTACAAGAAGATCCCAAGGAACTATGGGAGGGAAATATTAGTTAACTACGGATGGATTATTGTCTTTTAGAAGCAAGTTGTACATACCCAACGTGGTTGAATTAAAGAAACTCATAATTGATTAGTTTCATTAAAAACCATATCTAGGTCACTTGGGATATCAAAAGATTATAACAACCTACAGGAAACTATATTATTGTAAAGGGATGAAGAAATAAATTGTTGAATATAATGTCAAATGTTTAGAATGCCAATAAATTAAACTGGAATTCAACCACCCAAGACGATTGTTGTGGCCAATACCAATTCCAAAATGGAAGTGGGAAGTGATATCAATGGAATTCATCACTGGATTACCAAGAACCATGAATAAGCATGATGAAATCATGGTGGTACCAAATAGGTTGAGCAAGATAACTCACTTTATACCTGTAAAGTCTACCTATAAGGACATTGATATTGCCAATATTTTTATGAACATTTCAGATTACATAGCATGCCCAAGAAAATCATATATGAGCGGAATGCTAAGTTTACCTCTAATTTTTAGAAATATTTATTTATAGGGTTTGGAATATTTAGAATTCAACACAAAATATCACCCTCAGACCTATGGATAGGCAGAGAGAATAAACAAAATTTTAGAAGACATGTTCACGATGCATGTCATGCACCAACCCAAGAAGCGGGACAAATTTCTAGCTATAGTGGAATTTTCATACAATAATGACTATCAAGAATCATTAAAGATTATCACTTTTGAATATTTATATGGAAAAATGTGAAATGCCCCAATAAACTAGGATAATCCTAGATAGGGCCACACTTAAGCTAGAAATGTTAAATGAAATGGAACAGGAAATTATCAACATCATGCATAAATTGAAGGTAGCACAAATTTAGCAGAAGATATATGACAAAAATAATAGAACATATAAGTAATTTCAAATAGGATAGAATGTATATATTTGAATCATGTCAAAGAGAGGTTCCTTAAGAGTGGGACCATGTTCCAAGTTAGCACCAATTTATTGTTAACTCTTCAAGGTCTTGGAGAGAGTGGGACTAGCAGCATATATACTTGCCTTGCCGCCCATAGCGAAGGACCATGATGTATTTCATATCCCATTGATTAAAATATATATACATGATTCTAATCATATTATTGATTAGAATTTGATACAAAGGGAACCCAAGGGAGATTTCTAGCCAAAACCATAGTGTGTAGTAGTCAGGAGGAAGACTATGCCCCGGAATCGAGTCTTCGAGCATGTCAAGGAGCCATGGAAGCTCCTTGGACCAAATGAAGCAAAATGAGAGTTAGAGGATGCAATGAAAAAGGATTGTCCATTTTATTTTGTATAAAATTCAGTCTTATGGACAAAAGAACACCAAGGACAACGCTCTTTTAAGGGGGAGGGGTCACTAGTAGAAAATGAGCAACTAGTGACTAGGTGACTAAAAAAGTTAGTCACCACAGCTTTTCCAAGTGAAATACTACCAAAAATGAGCAATCTTAAGTGACAAAACTAAAAATGACTAACATAAATGACTAATTTAGTCGCATGTTAAAATATGTGACTAGCTAATAAGTAATACAACTAAAAATGACTAACATAAATGACTAATTTAGTCTAAGAACAAAAATAAAACTACCTTACAAGTACTACAATAATATGAATCGGTGTTTTATGTTAGTCATCTTAATTGTCTCAAGCAATCCAAACTTCTTCATCCTCACATGGTGTATAGGTGAGCCAAATTTGCATTATTTATCTCTAATAATTCGTAATTTTAAAAATATATTTTTTAATAAAAAAATTATTTTATGTATTTTTAAAAAATCTATTCATTGAATCTAATTGGATCTAGTTCTAATTTGAAATTAATTTGAAGAGAAATTTTCATTTTTAAGACTATAATATCAAATAAAAACTACTTTAATTTCATATTAACTGACCTAGATCCATCCTAACCCTGGATCTATCAAGCGCTAAGATGGGTCCAATCTCTCGAGGTTCAAACTTTTTTTTCTAGTGCAAAACTTGAGGAAATGTTTGCACCTTGAGAGATTGGATTTCTCTCGACACTTAATAGTTATAGGGTTAATATGGATCTAGGTTGTATATATAATACTATATAATATCTATATTTGTATTTGTGTATCTTTGTTATTCTCTCTCTCTATCTCAACCCCCAAAAATACACACACTCTCTCTCCCTCTCTTCCCCTTCTCTGTCTATCTCTCTCTTCCCCTTCTCTCCCTCTCTATCTATATCCTTCTCTCTATTCCCTCCTGCTCTCCTCTCTCCCTCACTCTCTCTCCATGACTCCCTTGTCACCCCCTCTCTCTCTCCACCTTTCTCCCTCTATGTTTTTCTTGTTCCCTCCCTCTCCTACCCTCTCCAATTCCATCTCTCTCTCATCATATCTATCTTTCTTCCTCTCTATCCCTTATCTCCCACCACCCTCTATCTCCCCCCCCCCAAATCTCTCTCTCTCTCTCTCTCTCTTCCATCCAACTCTATCACTATCTCCCCCCCTCCCTGTCCTTCTCCATCTCTATGTCTCCATCTCTCTCCCTTCCCCTTCTCTCCCTATCTCTATCCTCTCCTCTTCTTTCTCTTCCCTCCTCTCCTCTCTCCCTCACTCTCTCTCCATCTCTCCCTTCTCACTCCTCTCTCTCTCCACCTCTATCTCTCTATGTATTTTTTCTTTCCTCCCTCTCTCTCCCACTCCAACTCCATCTCTCTCTCTCTCTCCTCTCTCTTCCTTCCTCTCACTCCCTTTCTCCCACCTCACTCTCCCTCCCCCGCCCCCCCCATTGCTCTCTCTTTTTCTCTCTCTCTCTCTGTCCTCCAACTTTTTCACTATCTCCCTCCCTCTCTCTGCCCCCTCCCAACTCTCTCTTAAATTTCACATTGTATTGTGTTTAAGAAATTATCTAAATTAAAAAAAAAAAAACGAAACAAAACAAAAAACTTAATTGGTTGTAAAATATTAAACCCATATTTTGGATGTCAAAGAAAATAAAATAATGAAAAACTTTAAAAAAAATCATGCACTATATTTAATCTATTATAATTAGTATTGCTCTCATCCCTTGGATCCTTGGATCCTTATCTAAGATGGATTATGTCGGTTCTATATATATATATATATATATATATATATATATATATATATATATATATATATATATATATAAATATAATATATATATATATATATATTAATATTAAAATTAATATATAAATAGAACCGGCATAGATCCATCTTAGCTTAATTTTATTAAAACCTTAATTTAATTTCTATGGGAATATTTTTAGTAGTTGTGAGGATAGAGGGTTTAGATATATCTCAAATCATGGAAAATTTTAGGGGCTAATGTTCGCCCAGTGGGCTAATTTTCCATGATTTTTCCACAAAAAATATTCGCCAATTTCCAATTTTATAAAAGACGATTCGCCCAAATTTTAGAATATAAAATTATTTTACCTTAAAAATCGCCAACATTATAGAGAGACTATATATAAAATAATTATAAATTTGATTAATTTTACAAATATATCAATAAACATTTATAATTTGCATATTAGGGATTAGTGAGATTCGCCAATGTTTTAAACTTCAAGAAAATTTTCCATCCTTAAAATTTTCCTTGTCTCAAATTGTAACATTTTCCCTTTTAGATTCAATTAAAAAAATGTTGTAAAATTAAATTAAAATAAAATATTTTTACTATGAAATAAGTTATGGTTTTTTGGCATGTGGTATTGATAAGCCATGGTATTGGCCCATGGTATTGTAAGAAAGCCGATTTACAAGTTAATATCCATGGTAAAATCAGGGTGAATATCCATGGTTAACAATCTTGTCATATTGTTATAAAATATTTTGATTGTGAAATAAATTATGTTTTTTTAGGCATGTGGTATTTATAATCCATGGTATTGTAACAAATGCTATTTTTTACAAAGTTAATAATATCTACCCTAATGTGGGGGTGAATATCAACGATTAAGAATCTTGTCATATTGTTATAAAATATTTTGTTTGTGAAATAGGTTATGGTTTTTGGACTTGTAGTATTGATAAGTCGTGGTATTGGCCCATGGTATTGTAACAAAACCTATTCACAAGTTAATAAAAAAATCAAAAATATAATAAATTGAATTTTATTATTTTTATTAATTTAACTTGTTATTATTAATTGAGGTCATATTTAAATGTTTACACTCATCCCAATATCATTTTTAACTTCTTCTCCTTCTTTTTAATTTAGCATCTTACGCACAAATAACAAATTCTTATTAAAAATAAATCATTTAACCCAATTGTAATTTATATATTTTATATTATATTATAAATATTTCTTTTATTTTTTCCATTGTCAATTTTATTTTCTTTTTCATTTCCAATTTAGCGTTGGGTTCAAATAAAATATTCATAGAGCATCACATTGTAGCACTTCATTTTTCTTTGCCTTATAAAATATTCATAGAGCATCACATTGTAGCACTTCATTTTTCTTTGCCTTTTCTATATCTCGGTGGAAATACCAGAAGAAGGAAGCCCATCAACGTGATCTATGGATTTCATGGGAGATGGAGTTTGCATGGGAAACACCTTAGGAGATCATCAACGATTAGATGGAGGAAGGGCAAGGTCACTGGGCATTTTGGTAATTCGTACTTGGGTATGAATTTTGACTCTGGAGAGTTCTTCCTTTTTACTAAAAATGATTTTTGTTCTTATGGGTGAAAAATTTCGAGAGTGTATATGATCAAAGCATAAATTTTATTTAGAGTTGAGGATTTAATTATTATCATAGTGTAGATCTTGATTGCCGCCAAAAATTCATCAAAAGACAATGCACAAGTAAGCATTTTGCATGTCCTTATTGTATAAAGGGTTTAATGATTATGATAATGCAGATATTGATTGCGTCCTAGAATTCATCAAAAGACAATAGACAAGTAAACATTTTTCATGTCCTTATTGTACAGATCAGTTCGCTCTTCCCTAATTTTTCTAGGGTCAGAATGCATGAAATTTTATTTTTTCTTTTAACCCTTTTTTAGTGGTTGATTATTTGTGTAATGGACTCTACCATGCCCAAATTCAAAGGGCTCGAGTGATGCAAGTAAATTTTATGGTAGGATGCAAATGCTAGACCTTCCTTAAACTTTGTTACATGAAATTCAAATTTCTTGTAATCATGAACATAAAATATTTCTTGTTTCATCCTTAGATTTTGATCTCAATGCCTACAATATTAAACCATGTTACTATATTTTAAGTAGAATATACTTAGATCCATTAAACCTTACAACTCTCCAAAGATTAGATTAATTTCAGCGAAAAAGAAGGAACCTGAATGGATTTTTCAATTTAGATTCAATGCTTACAGACAATGATTAAAAATGGAAGAACCCAAATGGTATGATAACTTTTACCCACCCATCAATTTCCAAGACCTTTTTTATTATTTTGAACCTAAACAGAGAGAGTAGAAGAAGAAGAGGAGCCTGGATGAGGTGGACCCTGACCTGCTTGATACTTTTCAAAAGTTGGGCATGCCCTTGACTAGAAGAAGAGATTGACCAAAATTGTTGTAGATGTTGTTTTTTACAGTGTTTTCATTGCTACCATGCATAGGTAGACTCTATAGGCAGTTGAGGTTATCTTTTGTTCGTTATAAGAGGTAATTCGAGAGTATATTGATCTAGTTAGGAAGTAGCTTGGCAGGGTTGTTCCTCCTGTTGATAACTATTATGCTGCATTGTATTCTTTTTGTTGTGTGATAGCTCCTTCTATTAAATCCCCAAGCACACTTTGTCACCCATGGAAATATCCACTTATTTCAGGATGAATGAGATGGAGACCAGGCAGTTTGAGAGGACTCTTATTGTTGTATATGAAAGGAGTTTTGTGAGGTGATAGGAGTTCTGTGACATATATCGAAGGATGCACTACACCATTTTATGACACCAATCACCTCCATGCCAAAGTAGTGAATCTCTATTGCACTGAGGGAGAAATGATAAAGTATTCCATTGTAAAGAATTGGTATGTTGGGTACGAGGAATGTAGACGTGAGATTTATAATTTTATTACAAAAATAGGTTTGTGCAATGGAGACAATTCAAGGATTTTGTGGAGATGAGTAGAGACTGGTTCGAAAATCACCTGGAAATACTCAGGCATTGTTTTGAAGGACGATGATGCAATTGGAGAGTTCTATTCTGTTGCCTTGAAAAATAACTATCAATAGGGTAGGAAAAGATGATTCGTATAGGGAAGAATTGCAAGAGTAGGATTGTTTCTAAAAGTATATCTATAGGCAAGTCAAGGACTACTACAGAGGATTAGTTCAGGTGCAATCAAATTCTCATAATGCAAGGAATTTTTCACAGTGTGATTTGATGCTCATCCATGACGAGACAGTTGCAAATACTTATCGTTACATTCAGGTACAATTGAGTTGCATTCTAAAGTCTCTAATTTCATTTATTGATAGTCCTTCTTGTGTCCATATCTCTCTTAATTTCATTGTGGTAGGATTGGAATGGGTTAAAAAATCAAGCATATCATTGAGTAAAATAGACACCTGCATCTCACTACATGTCATTGTGAATACTCTTTTTTTATACAATTAGAAGTGAGCAATATGATGTGTGCACAAATAAAAAAACCTAGCAGGCATGATGAATCCAGTCTTAGCATGGAAATCGAAACCAAGAATCATAAAATATCAATAAATTTGTGACACGGAGTAAAAAACACAATAAAATATTCTATCTCAACGTTGTCTATTTAGTGCAAGGTGCTAGTAATATTTCATAATTTTCAGAGATGGTGGATGTCATGAAGATGCCTTCAAGCAAAGTTACTGACTTGAAGATAGGATGGTCAGTGAAACTATTTACTTTAAATAGATTAAATTTAGGTAATTAAAACAAGTTTGAAAATCACTAGAAACACCACCCCCACATCATTTTATTTAGTTGTACAAGATAATATTGAATAAAATTATGAGCACTTCCATTTAAATTGACCTAAATAAAATAAAAAACAAGTTTAATGCTTTTAAAAGTTATATCCATAATTAAATATAAAATATGCCAAGGATGGCTCATAATTTTAAAGGCTATATCCATCACCAACTATAATATAAGAGTTAATGATATGAGAAAAAGTTTGTCTTGATATAACATGTAAATGTCATATTACTTATAACTCAAGCATATTGTATCTTATTGTGCATATGTTAATTGTATAACTTCAATCTTGGTAATTTTTTACATTTAAATTGTCAAATATGTAGAAGTTACATTACACTAGCTTAAATCCACACACAAATAAAATATCAGAAATATGGCAGGGGAACAAGTAAGAATTTTCACACTGTTTTAAAATTTCCCCTTGGTTGGTGAATAATCAATTCAATGCTATTTTTTGTCAAGTATTAAGCTATTAACCGAAGAAAAAAAAAATGTTAGTCTCTTAAATGACTGAAAAAGGATATTTAGAATGTTATATAGAAGTTAAATTTCACGTAGCTATATCTACCCTTGTAACTATAATATTCCAATTCCATTTTTTAATATAGAAGTAACATTTCATGTAGCTATAGAAGTTACATTTTTTTGAAACTGAGAGAAGACCAAGGCTCGGACGGTTTTGGAGGAACAGATTCGAACTGTAAACCTATCGTTTCATGGCTCTCATGGCGTCGTCGCTCTCTGTAATGCATGTGGGTCACAGAAGGCCCAAAGCTCTTGTGACGGCCTCACCCAGGGCCTCCTCCACCTCCATCACCGCAGGGGAAGAAAATGAACCAGCTGCGAAATCTTCCTGGTGGAATGGGGAAGAAATGTGCGCAGAGAAATTGGGAAAACGCAATATCATGACGGAGCTCTGCAACGGCTTCCGTATCTCTTCAGATCCCCAGCAGCGTTTGATTAACTAGGCGAGCCTGAAGGGAAAATCAGATATGTTAGTGTCGGAAACCCTAACGGATTCAGAGCAAATGACGATGATGATTGAAGGGGTCTTTTATGGTGACGGGGCTCTGAACCACCCGATCCACTGCCCAGTAAAGAACGAACTCAGATCTATCACGCCTGAGACAAACGCTTTCCCCAGCGAGTCGCTGATCACCGTTACAAAACCCAAATTTGAAAATGATGCCCCTGCATGGCGTTTGTATGGAACTGGGCAGACTCTTTCTACTAGGGAAAGGACTTTTCTCTTCAGATCCGCCTTCAATCTGACAGATCAGACATATAGTAGGCCGGAAGGCCCGTTCCAAGCCCAGATCGGGAGGCATGCATGCGTTAAGTCATCCCTCTGGCCACCTGAAAAGGGAAAAATGGAGAGCGCGTGGGAAGTTTCTTTCGACCCAGGGTTTTCTCTGGAACCTCTCTCGGATACGGGTTTGAATGGCTCAGATCCGACAAGAATCGAGCCGCCCCAGAGTGCCACGTCGGGGTTTCAAATTTTTGTTAAGACGCCAAAAGGAACCACAATCGTGATCTGGACATATGACAGCGACAGAGTTTCAGATCTGAAGAACAATATCGCCGATCAAACTGGCTACCCAGCTGAGGAACAACACCTGTTAAACGAGGGCAGATCTTTGCAGGAATGCAAAACCATGCAAGAATACAACATCAAGCCAGGATCTACAATCTTTCTCAATATGAGATTACGAGGAGGAGCCGAAAACGCTGGAACTAGCTCGCAAAGCAAAGGGTGGTTCAAGGAAGCAGTAAAGGGCAAAGGAAAAAACACCACAACTGGCACTGAACCTCCAGGGCAGTACATTGTAGATCAAATGCCGGAGAGCCCATCCATCTCCATCGAAATACCAGAGGTAAAAATCATTTATTCAGATCTACAAAAAAATGCAGTTATTTGTAGATTTAATCGTTTTTGGCCTAGAACTGATGCACTGTATCAATGGATCTACTCGGTTTGGACAAAAAAGTGCCAAATCTACCTATACCCTAAAGGGTTTTTCATAGTATGTTTTGATACAGAGGAAGAAAAGGAAAAAGTTCTCAACCAAGGGCCATGGTTCTGGGGCAGTGCTGGACTGTTTATTACCCCTTGGTTTCCTGAATTTGATGCTAACACCATGGTGGTTTCAAGGATGCCAGTATGGGTTAGGATGCATAATCTTCCATTACATTTTTGGCATTCAAAGGTCCTAATAGCAATTGGAAATACCTTGGGGAAAATATTAAAGATAGATGGAGAGAGACACATAAAAGGAATATTTACTTATGCCAGAATATGTGTCGAGGTAGATCTCAGCCGAGGACTACCTGAGAGCATCATCCTGAATTTCAACAATACACAGTGGAAACAATCTTTGGACTATGAGAATACAGCATTCAGATGTCGGGGATGTCAACAAACAGGTCATCTGTACAATGCATGTCCAAGCCACAACAAGATCAAGCAACAACAAAGGAAGCCGAAAGGATGGCAGAATATAGACACCGCACTTAAGAAGGCATCTACAGCAAAAAATGAAGAACAAAATACAGAAAAGGATAAAAATCAGGACAATAAGGACAAGGAGATTAATGAGGAAAAGGACCAAGACCTTGAGCTAGAAATAAGTGGTAATAAACGAAGTCACAGCCCTGAAGGATCAGATTCAGATAAGGAAAAACCAATGATTACGTTGGAAAACCAACTAGCCGTTATTGACTCCGCCCCCAACATGGATGGTTGGCGTAAAGTGGAGAAGAAGAAGGGCAGGAAAACTTAGGCCAGCTGGTTTTTCCGTTAGGCTGCTCTCCAGAAAATTGGTGCAGCTCTTTCTCCTGCTGCTTTTAGGCAGTAATCTACATTGTGGGTTGTATGATATCTTTTTCACACAGCCAAACTGAATGCTTAATGCATATACTTGTAACTTTTTATTTCTTTTTAATGAAAAGTTCGTTTTTTTCCTTGGAAAAAAGCTATAGAAGTTACATTTACGTGTTTTAGATAGAAGTTACATTTTACATAGCCATATCTATCCTAACATAACTATAATATTCTAACTCCATTTTTTTCACACTTCTCAACATTTTAAATATTTGTCTATTTTAGTGTGATTATGCAATTAAATAGTTGATATTTTTATACATAAGTTACATTTCACGTAGCTACATCTACCCTGACGTAACTATAATATTCCAATACCATTTTTTTATATAGAAGTTACATTTCATGTAGCTATAGGAGTTACATTTTACATAGCTATATCTACCTTGACATAACTATAATATTCCAACTCCATTTTTTTCTCACTTCTCAACATTTTAAAGATTTGTCTATCTTATTGTGATTATGCAATTAAATAGTTGATATTGTTTAAGACATCTCCTATTTCCAATATTTTGAATTCTTAAGTGGGATCTTAGGTAGGTTTTTGTTACTACCGTATATGATGTTTTAAGTAGATGGTGTTTTATAATTCAGCCAAGAGACTTTAGGATCAACTTTGAACTCCATGCTTGTTTCCATTGTACATCTAATATTTGCAACCTTTTCCATGTGAAGAACCCAATAGCCCATGTTGAACATGAAGCAAGTACCTCAAAAATTGGGGAATATCAATTATTCTATTTCCAGAGGGGGATAGATCCAAAGAAGGCAACAACAACTATCATAAATGGCTTTTGTCGAGTTGTATTTAATGAAATCCCACTAGAATTTGCTACTAAAGTAAATCAATTGATGAATTTGAAGCTTGAAGGTAGTGTTGAATAGGTGTTGCAATGTATCTCTATAACACTATCTATCTACATGATTCTAATTCCATGAGATGGTGTCTCAATAATACTATTGTCCAGTGACGGGTGCTAGATGTAGATAACTTTCTCATGTCCTACAGGTAAATCGTATCATTATATTTCTATGAAATCTTGGAATGCGTTCAAATTTTGTCTCAGATAAGGAAATATATATGTACTATTGAATCTATCTATGTTGTAATAAGATCAAGAATAAAGTTTTCATTACAAATAATTGGGATCTATCATGTAAGTTTACTTTACTACATGGAATTCTTGATTTGTTAGATCCCAACTAGTTAGGGTTGAATTTATTTTTTTTGTAATGAGATTGAGAATAAAATTGTCATTTTAATCACTGAAATCTACCATGTAATATTTATTCACTACATGAAATTGTTTATTTGTTAGAGCCCAAGTTATTAGGATTATGAAGAGTCCTCTTTCATGACAATATTTATGAATGCTCTATTCTTGCTCAAAGAATTACATATTATAGAAAGGTGGAAAATAAATGAGATGCACCTGAACGGTTTCTATTTAAAATGTGTGGAGGGAGTATAAAATCATTTTTAGTTGCATTCAAATATTTTGGAGCACCCACTAAAGTGCTTCATTTTCCTCCTTGTTAATTCCACTTCTACTATCCCAATGCTTCTAGAAGTTCTTATCCAAAGTGATCTCTTAACTATCTTGGAGGAAAATTGATTACTTGATTGGAACCCAAGGATTGCAATTTGATTAGGAGCAAGGGATGAGAAAGATTCATATTCTTCAATATACTCCGCAAGTTAAAAGCATATCGAACGATTTCCTTTCTATTTAATTGATATGACAATCACTCGAGCATTTGTTAGGATTTTGAGATCTTTTTCCATGATTTTTTTTTTCTAAAAGTTATGTTTTGAATTAAAGAAATTAAAGAAAAGGTGGGAATGATACAATGGAAGGATTTTCTGTTTTAGTGCCTAAGAATGCTTTGCTATTGTGAAGGGCTTCGTATTTTCTTGACTCAAGATCAGTCGCATTTGACTTCCTAGTATTTCTTTTAATTTCATTTTTGTTGTGTTTATATTGCTATCCTTGAAGTTGGTGATCTACTATGTGTGTAATAGGAAGTATTAACTACTAATCACTCTCAAAGGTGATATTGATGGATAAATGACTTTAAATGTCCCTACTTAACACTTTAGTATTACATGATCATGCAAAGAAATTATTAATCAATATTAAAGGGAAGATGATTAATGTGCAGTGTTTCTTGGCTTGTCATATAATTACTACATTTTGGCCCCCAATAATATATTTGAGGCTACTTTTTGGTTGTTACTTGTGGAGCTTCCCTTTGGCTCAGAAAAACATCGAGGATAAATGTCCACTACATTGGCATTGGACATCATCAAAGAGGAATTCACCAAAAGCAGTAGAGGACATGGGAGAAATTGGTACAATGAGTGGATAACTGCTAGAGAAACACTAAGGCACCATAATTTCTTGTGTATTTAGATTCACTCGAAATTAACTAGTCACAAAAAGTACCTTTCTTTTCTAAATATTTTCATGTATACATAAATACTAAAAACGTAATTTCAGAATAATTATTCAAACTAATAATTATCTAATAGTCATAATTTATAATTAAATAGTATAATATGATTAATAGTATATGACACAACTATAGGGTCTGACTGTGAGGGGCATTGTGAAAATATATGTACACTTCTAATTGTATTAAAAAATCATCTCTCAGAGTGTGATATCCATCCAATGAAATGTACTCCCAAAGGCCATTGTGGGATTGAAAATTTTTCTTTCAGTGGGCAAGTGGTGATATATTTTCTTAGGCCCTAATGTTCTGCTTCCCTAAGGTTTTGACACTACTCACAGCTAGCACCTTCATTCAACCAAGTGAGGTACTCATCTTGGAAAGTTGAATCATTTGTCTCCACAATCCAATATGATGTTGGATCAATCTCATGATCCTGAAAAAATAGGTCATAATAGCCAGGAACTTTTAATGTGGACAAAAGAATATCCAAATTTAAGGAACACGACTCTTTTAGAGCAAGCAATAAGGATATTTTTTACACTGATATTTTTTTTCCGTTTGTTTTCAAAAGTTATCTATTTCCTAATATTTTTAACATGTAACTTAGTTGGTATGATTGTGCCTAAGGTTTTGTTGAAGGTTGAATACTAAGTTCCTAAGGTATTATTTTCTATGGTGACATTTTATTTTCTTTGTTTATACAGGTCATCTAACCGCATAGTGGCCACTATCGAATGTTGAGGTATATGTCGTATAAATATTTTATAGTCTACTTTATTTTATATTCAAGTATTCATTGTCTTTCATGTCTTATACTCTGCATTGTATCTTCTTTCATTTTCAGGAGAGGAACTCAATATTGATAGTAAGAAGCAACAATTGAAGAAAGAGGAGAACAATAACACTGGAGCGACAAATGCAAAATGAGAGAGAGAAGAGAATTTGTCTAGTGATACCCTTAGAGCCAATATCTTGCATAAGACACACTCATAGAGACTAATGGTCAAGCCTTCAGAGTTGGTGAATTCACTTGCAATGCTTTGGCAACATAGTGATAATGTTTTGAAATGATGAAACAATATTTCATGTGTAAATTGTAGTCTAACCGATATTAAGTTGGAAACTCATATTATAATACTTGATATTTTATATAATAAAATTTATATGGTTGAAATTATTTTTATTTGCACTTAATATTATTTAGTCTTGTAATTAACATATGTAACTTTGTGTTATCATATTAGATAAACATGCACATTGTATGACATTTTTTTAAAATTTAGTCGCAAAATCATACTAATTAATTTATGTTGATTAATAATAAACACATAAAATCAATCTAAAACTACTAAATTAGTAGTTTATATTAATTAATGATGAACACGAATAAAATGAATATATGAATAAATTAGTCGTTTATAATGATTATGAATGAAATTAAATTAAATGAATAGAAACTACTAAATCAGTCATTTATATAATGAATATGAAAATACCAAAAAAAGATAAATGACTACTGCAAATGATAATTTTTTTATTAAAATGATGACTAAATTTTGCATATATACGACTATTAGTAGCTAATTTACAGTATCTTATAACATGACTAAAATTTAGTCATATTTATTTGGTCATTAATTGGTTTTAAATGATGACTAAAATTTGCATATATATGACTATTAGTAGCTAATTTATAGTATCTTATAACACGACCAACATTTTGGTGATATTTCTTTGTTCATTAATTGGTTTTCTCGGGGATTCATATAGTAATATATTTGGTTGTATATTTCGTCATTAATTGCGACAATTAATGACTAAACCAATGAAAAATTTATGACCAAATTTATGACTAAATATACTACTAGATGGTAAAATTGAGGAAACCAATTAATGACTAAGCTAAAAATGACTAAAAGTTGGTCGCGTTATAAGATATTTTAAATTAGCTACTATTGGTCACCGACTAAAAAATGGTCACCCTTTTTCCAATCCCCAAGTTTTGTAATGTAATTAAAGGATGATAATCCTGGAGAGCCAACATGGTTATGTTTCCAATAATATTTGAAGTAAATATTTGTTTTGATTTTATTAAAAAACTACTAAAACTAAAGAATAAGGATGTGTTTATACAAATCTTGATGTCTAGAAGGATAGCCTACTTAGTTAGCTTATCAAGGAGATTCAATATTATCCTAGCTTCCTTCAGTTTAATGTTTTGACCCCTGATGTTCCTTTTGAGCTACCAACTACCACAATTAGTTATGAGGAATGGAAGAGGTAATGAAGCCACCAACAATGGGTTTCATACCTCACAGTAGCCTTGGTTCACTCTATGGCTATAGAAGGGGACCTGGACATGTCCTGCATAAGGAAACACTCATGGGGAGAAACAAGGGAGTTTTTTTTAGTTTGGGAAGTCGAATAGAGAGGATTGTAATGATAAGAGAGACCTGAACTATGTATGTGAATCCCAAAAGCCTTGTGAACCTATGAACCAAAGACCTATTACCTTGTGAAACTATAAATCTATGATTATAAACTAGACCATAGTGTCCAAACTTGAACTAGTAAGAGAACTCCTTTCCTAAGACAAGTGGACCAAGAATAACTTAATATATTTGATTGTGTTTGTGCATGTGAAGCACTAGAAAGAGGGAGGATTGATGAGGGAATCGTGGGGAGCAATGAAGGGCCTCTCTTTGTGATATTCTAGCCCCTATTTTCCATATTCTACTATGTATTTGACCCCAAAAATAGTGCTTAAGAGATGACATCTTTGTTCCCCAGTCAATGAATGAGATTTACCTTGATTATATATCCTTGAAATTGAACCTTTTTGGTGTAATACATTGGGTGAAGCATCCTTCATACACTAGATCTGGCTCAGGGGTGGTCATCTACATGAAATGTGAAAGGTGGTTGTGCCTACATTTGGGTGGAGAGTGGCAATTCCTTCTTCAGTTTCTATTAAAATTAAGTGGAACAAACAAGTGTATCTTTCTTCTTTGTATATGAAATGTTAATGATGTTCATTGCCGTATCTTTAAATTTTATGTGCGATATATTTTGTATGTGTACATTGGTAAGTTGAGATGTGTTTTATGGTTGAAATAAATATGGATGTTCAGTGTGGCCCGGAAATTAACATGGCTTTCCTAACTGTTGAAATGTATTCCTTTATGAAAATGAAATTTTGCATGACATGGGAATACATTCATTTATGTTAAGTGATAATATTATGTGTTGTATGTTCATAAAGGGAAAGTTCAGTTTGGTTGTAATGGCTATATATTGATATATGTTTGATTCATGTGTATGAATGCCTACATGCTGAAACATTGTGTAGACTATAACTGTGAAGTAATACGAGTGTCTTGGTGGGAGTTCAAGACTCCATAGGTTGTTGGAGGTTGGCCAATGAGTGACCTCATTGTTTCATAAGTGATGGAGATGAGACATTTTTAGTTTTGGGGGGGACATGGACTTACCCCTAGTCATGGATTGACATGAGTCGGGATCGAGAGTTAGCTACAAAAAGGGGTTTATTGAAACATTGAACCCTATAGGTTTAGTAATGCATGTAATGAATTTTAGGGGAGTTCCCTGATATGGTGTGGCTCAACAGATGAATCATCAATTGATAACCCAATTCCCATATACTAGGGTTATAAACTAATGCCCTTGAGATATCAAAATATCAAAGCATTAAGGCCCTGGAGGAATGACATCACAATGATGTTAGAATTGATCACATGACAATGCCATGTGGACAACACGTACCAAAATTTGGCCTTGTTGGGTATTGCCCAATGATTATTTATTTAGTGTGGTAGACAATTAGAGGACCATGTCCATTTGTTTGTCTAACACGTTGCCAATATTGAACTCTAATTTCATTGTTGTTTTTGCATGGAGAACTAGTAGAAAATGATGAAATTAGTGACTAGGTGACTAAAAAAGTTAGTCACCACAGCTTTTCCAAGTGAAATACTACTAAAAATGAGCAATCTTAAGTGACCCAACTAGAAATGACTAACATAAATGACTAATTTAGTCTTGGGTTAAAATATGTGACTATATAATAAGTAATACAACTAAAAATGACTAACGTAAATGACTAATTTAGTCTAGGAACAAAATTACAACTACCTAACAAGTACTACAATAATATGAATGAGTCGTTTATATTAGTCATTTTAATTGTGCCACTTCAAAACTCTAAACGTACAAGTGATATGTGATTGAATGGTTGTTATAGATTGGTTGAAAGGTTACAATTCCTTAAACAATTCTTTATTAGATCAATGGATGATTAGAGTTATGGATTTAATTACAATCTTCAAGGTTATATCCTTTGATCACATTAATAGGGAATTAAATTCAAAGTATTTTTCAAGTGTGCATGCACATAACATCCATGTGAACCCTCAACTTTAACAACAACCTCACACTTTCAGACATTTTCTAGCAATATTGATGGAAAAATACAACAATTTCAACTTCCAACAAAAGCCCGCATTATGAAGTGGACACGCTAATAATTAGCACACGTAGAATCATCAATCCTTAGTTCTAAAGATTAAGTAGCCCATGCAAATTCCCAAACCAACCAAGAAAAATATAAGCTATGGATTGTTAATGTGGTAATATGAATGAGAAGGGAAAATAAATTAGAAAATCATGGACTCCAACTTCACTCTTACCCTCCCACATAGCACCAAGCATGAAATTTGTTCCAAATCATCTACAATACTAGCGAGTTGGAGGAAAGTTGAGTTATGAAAATAATAGTAGTTATAAATACCAAGAGAGATCCATCCAATTGTGAACCACAATATTGATTATTGAAACATCAACAATAAAATGTAACAAAATAACCCAGATCCATCCACTTGTCAAGAGCGGCCAATGGAGAATCTCCAAAATGTTCATTTCTAGGGAGAAGGATCTTAAGTATTTCACTCCAATCTGGTTAAATTTAAAATACATTTCAATAAAAAATTGATTTTTTGCATTGAAATTCTTTCCAATTAGTCATTCTTATAGATGAATTTGAAGTTGGTACATTCCCCATTAGTTCGTGATTTAGAATAGTAGCACTATTCATTCGCCTTTTGACGATGATGAAGGAGAATATGACCAAGATCATGAAATCAAATGCCATCTAGATATCATCGACATATCATAACTGATCTTGTAACCCTAGGGTTTCCAATGGTAGGGATTGAGCCCAATAACTCAAGTTTTCATAGATCAAAGTGATGAAGATCCACAATGTTGCAATGAAGAGACACTTCCAAGACTCAAGATACTAAAGTGATGCCCCCTGCGAATGATAATCAAACCCCTGCTACTAAATCCCATTATCAAACTTTAGGTTAAGGGATCAAACTCAACAAACCACTGATATATTTCAGTGGTATTGGATATTTTTCCATTGATGACAAGTTTTTCAAAGGTTAGTTGAAATTAACCCTCAAGCAAGAGAAAAATTATGTTTCAACATCTATCAAACTCTACCTTGACCTCTATATCTCCCACCACTAATGAAACCCATAAAAAATAATCATAAAATCCCTGTATAAATAACAAATCCTTGTATAGATAACAATTGTAGAGAGCATAGAATGGAAAGGGATGTAACACATATTTTTCATAATGAGAACTGACATAGAATATATTTTGACTTGAACGTGTATGTTGCTTTATTGCATATTTAGGCAATGAAAATTTTACTAGCTACATGGATTTGGTACATATTATATCCTTACTCTCTTTTCAAGTCAATAATATACTCCAAAAGTTGAATCAACCATTTTGTAGACTTTAATTCTGCTTTAGATGACTTAGTTCTGGTTGTTGCTGTGAACCAATCATGATTTTGGTTTTCAGGTTTTTATGTTGTTCATTATTTCTAAGTTTTGGTTGATGATCACATAAGTGAGGTGGGGTAAACCTTGATGTGGAGTGACACAAGTTACACATTTGATGCATTGCTCCACATGGACAGTTCAATGGAGGAGGACTTCTCCATTGCATGGACAGAGAGATGAATGGAGCACATGAATCATGTGATGTTCAAACTTGGATGTGGGGGATTATTTAGTTGGAGTTGAGATGTCAAGGTAGATGAGGGTTTCAAAATATTTTACAATGGGATCGAGTCTAAAATTTTCTTTGCACTTTGTTTAATTTCAATGTTTGAAACATTTTTTTCCAGCCTAAATTTTTAACACCCCTCATAAATGAAGGAAATGCCAACCATAAATATGTGTAATTGTGATATTATCCAAGATAAATTTACTTGTTTTACTTGCAGATTCATTCACAGTTTTCAACAAACACATTTCCTAGCTGGGATCATGCTCATCCCATGCACATATTAGGGCACAATGGGGAGATAAATACTATGCGAGGAAATGTCAACTGGTGAGTTTTTTTCCCTCTTTTGCATTCTCTCAAGAGAGAAATCAATGTCCTTGTGAATGTAAAATTATTTATGGATTTTATATTGACTATTTTTTGTTTATATGCATTGTTTCTGATAATTTTGTTGCAGGATGAAAGCATGAGAAGGAATATTAAAGTGCCAAAACCTTTCTCTTTCAAAGGATGAGATGCATAAAATTCTCTCTATTGTGGATGCAAGCTCTTCAGATTCAGGCAATCCCTTGAATGCTTCTAGAGTTTGGCCCTTTTCTTCATCGTCAAGGATTTTGTCTCCTCAAATTGTCAATGTATTTTGGGGGCTTTTGATGGTGTATTAGAGTTTCTTGTTCGAGGCAGGGGGATTCTTCCTGAAGCAATAATGATAATGATTTCGGAGGCATGGTAGAATGACAAAAACATGGACCCTGATCATAGATATTTATATGAATATTTCTCAGCTTTAATGGAACCATGGGATGGGCCAACCCTTGTAGCATGTAAATATTTGTTTCTCTCTCTAGAGGATTAGCATTTATTTTCTGCATTTTCTTTTATATGAAAAAAAATTTGAAAGTGTTTGAGACTTATCCCATGGACCATTTCCTCACCAAATACATATGTTTCCAGCCTTTCTAGATGAAGAATATCTGTATTTTGAGAAATTATTATTGTGAAAGATGACTTTTACTGGCATGCTCTGACACTAAACAAAAGTAGTTCGAATTATCGTGGTTATTTTTATCTCAAAAGCATGGACTATAGAGTTATATTTCATTCAAATGGAATATAATTGCTTCGAAAGGATATCTAGATGAAATTAATGGAAATATGACTTTTACTCACATGCTTTGACACTAATAAATAAACAAATTATTTTAACGGGCACATGCTTTTCAAGTTTCAATTACATAGATAATAACCCCATAAGTCTCGCTATTATGTTCAAACATTGCAGTCATTGATGGTTGCTATCTTGGAGCAACTCTAGACCATAATGCACTATGTTCTAGTTGTTTCTATGTAACCTATAGTGGGTTAGTTATCATGGCAAGTGAAGTAGGTGTTGTAGACATTCCACCTGAGGATATTTTCCAAAAGGGAAGGTTTAATCCTGGCATGATGCTACTTATAGATTTTGAAAAACATGGTATTGTAGATGATGAGGCCTTAAAAAAACATTATTCCATGTCACGGCCCTATTCAGAATGGATAAAGAGAGAATATTTCCCTCAAAGTTATTGTCTATTATGTTCCAAAAGCAAAAAGAGTGCCTGAGCTAGTTATTGGATCAGCAAAGATGATTTTTGAACTCTCAATATAACTTGGGTACCCTGGATGTCAACTATAAATTTTCCATATCTTGTTGATTGTATTAGTTTACAGGTTGACGATTTGGATGATACAATGGAAAACATGGGAATATATGGCTTGTTGTCACTATTGAAGGCTTATGGGTAAGTGATTTGTATGTAAAGATGCTATTAGGTATTTTTGAATGTATGTTTGCATGTTTTATGAGCCATTTGTTTAAATATGCATTTCATTATTCAGGTATACAGTTAAGGCTTTGGAAATGTTGTTGCTTCCTATGGAAAAATATGGAACATAATCTCTTGGTTCCATGGGGAATGATACACCTTTAGTTGTGATGTCAAATAGACTAAAAATAATATTTGAGTGCTTAAATCATATGTTTCCTCAAGTGACAAACCATGTTATTGATCCAATTCGTGAAGCATTTGTCACCTCAATGGAATGCATGATTGGTCCAGAAGGGGATCTTATAAAAACTAGTGAGAAGCAATGCCATTGACTTTCTCTTAAAGGTCCTATTCTTTCCACTGAGGAAACAAAAGCAATTAAAAAAATGAATTACTGAGATTGGTATAGCAAAGTGCTTGATATCACATTTCCAAAAGAACATGGCTCTAGAGGATTGGAAGAGACCTTGGATAGGATATGCTTGGAGGCTCGTCTTGCAATTCATGAAGGTTACAAATTACTAGTACTATCAGATAGAGGTGGGTAATATAAATTCCTTTACTTCCTCAAATTGTCTGTTATGGTTATTCTAATAGCCAAAACAGACTTTGATCATTGTTATTTGTATACAGTATTTCCTTTATACAGATAGTGGTTAAATTTTCCTAACCCCAATAAGGATGAAAGTGTCACTAAACAAATCTTGACTTTTGCAGCTACATCATCCAAGAGGGTCCCTATTAGCTCTCTGTTAGCTGTTGGTGTTGTGCATTACCATCTTGTCTCAAAGTTAGAGCAAACTCGAATTGGATTGATTGTAGAGTCATGGAATCCACGCGAAGTGCATAATTTATTCACACTAGTAGGGTTTGGAGCAAATGTTATATGCCCCTACATAGAAATTGAAGCTATATGGAGACTATAGATTGATGGTAAAATTCCACCAAAGAAGAATGGAACCTTACATACTAAAGAAGAGTTGGTTCAGAAATACATCAAAGCAAGTAAATCTGGCATGTTGAAGGTTTTAGGAAAGATGGGAATTTCTACTTTGGCATCTTACAAAGGTGCTCAAATTTTTCGAGGCACTTGGACTTTCATTAGAAGTGGTTCTAAGGTGTTTTTTTGGAACATCAAGTCAGGTGGAGGGGGGGAATTTTTAGATGCTTGCTCAAGATACACTTTATTTGCATAATTTATCATTTCCCAAATGTCTTTTACCCAAAGGAAGTGTTGATGCGCATACTTTACCCAATCCTACTGACTATCACTGGCGTAAAGATGGTGAAGTGCATATAAATGACCCACAGGTTGTTGCAAAGCATAAAGAATCATCTCACACAAATAGTGTTACAGTGTATAAGAAATACTCTAAAATAATTCAAAATTTAAACAAACACTGCAAATTTGTGAGGGATGCTTAAATTTAAGGAAGTACCAGATAGGAAGATTCCTTTGGAGGAAGTTGAACCTGCTAGTGAGATTGTGAAGTGATTCTGCATAGGTGCTATGAGTTATGGTTCAATTTCACTTTAGGCTCATACAACTCTGGCTATTGCAATGGATAAAATTGGAGGAAAATCTAATACAGGTCTGCATCTTCTTCTATCTTTTGGAACAATATTAGGATAGAAAAAAAATTCTAACACTAATAAGAATCAACAATCCCACATGTGTTTTTACTTACGAAAACAAGATACTGAAAGATAACTTAGACTGATTTCTTTCATGCACCATCAGTATTAATATTTCTTTTTTCCTTGGTTTATGTGCCTCGGGTGAAGGAGGAAAGAATCCATCGTGGTTAGGACCACTCCCTAATGGCTCAGTGAATCCTAAAAGAAGTGCAATCAAACAAGTTGCAAGTGGGTGGTTTGGTGTTTCTAGCATCTATCTTACTAATGTAGATGAAATTCAGATTAAGATGGCTTAGGTATGGAATTTTCTTTTCAAGGAGTCTATAGAAGGTAATTTATTGATGATACTGGTGGAATTTGGGGAGAGTACATCTTCTGAGCTAGCATCATGATTTGCACTTATTTCAAAGACATGTTGTTAGGATTATTATGTTTTGTGCATGGTAGACTTGTAGGCATGCGTGTGAAGGCTCCTTCCTACATTAGATTGTATATTTTCTATTATCATTTATTTTAAATGTTCCTCTATAGGGTGCAAATCTTGTCTAGTGTGGTGGACTTCCTAGCCATAAATTCATTGGTGATATTGTTGTTACAAGAAATTCAATTGTCGGTGTGGGGTTTATTAGCCCTCCTCCACATCATGATATTTATTCCATTGAAGATCTTACACAACTTATTTATGATCTTAAGGTAATTATAGAGTAACGACTTAAAGGAAAAATTTTTATTTTACTTCTTAAAGAATATGTACACATTGTTTTGTTATGTGTTATTTTATTTTTATTCAGTTCTTACAGTGGTTAGAGAATGTGACATGCCTTGGGATATCCTAGTAAGGAGATGGACTGGGCATTCCAGTTGAAGATTAGAAGGCTTTGTTCCTGAAATTTATATGTAGTTCTATCAACTAATCTGTGCAAAATGCATTTCATAATTTATGCTTAGATACTAATAGGGCCATTTTTCTTCCTAACATGAAATGCATAGGCACAAATTTCATCTAAAATGTAGACTATAATTAGATGTGCCTTTTCTAGATGGTCTAGACTCTGGAGTCTAGAGGCTTCATTGAGTATTATCTTTCTTCCCAATCCCTATTTTATTAGACTTCACACAATTTCCAATGTTTCTTTGCCTGAAATGTACATCTCCTAAAAGGAATATCAACCAAAGTTGCTCAAAACCATTTTCCTTCCTCTGAACCAAATGTTGGGAATTTTGCATGTTGTAAGTTTTCATGTTCAAGATATGATGTTTGCAGTGTTGGAAGGTAAGAAATATGTATCTAACTATTTGATGTATTTTGTTGTAGAATTCTAATCTAGGAGCTAGAATCGGCATAAATTTGGTCTCGGAAGTTGGAGTTGGAGTGATAGCAAGTGGTGTAGTAAAGGGCCATGCAGATCGTGTATTAAGCTTAGGAGATGATTGTGGTATTGGAACATCTTATTGGACAGGAATAAAAAATGTTAAGTTGCCTTGGGAACTTGGGCTATTAGCGACTCATCAGACATTGGTGGCTAATGACTTGCATGGTCGAATAATTCGACAAACAAATGGTCAATTGAAAATAGGAGGAGATGTTGTCATAACTGCTCTCCTTGGTGCATAAGGGTTTGGTTTCAATACAACACCCCTTATCAGTTTGGGTTGCATCATGATGTGCAAAGGTCACAAAAACACATGTATGTTTGGTATTACTACTCAGGATCCTATTTTAGGGGAAAATATTACAGGAGAACCAGAACATGTCATTAATTTCTTCTTCATGCTTACCGAAGAGGTTCGTGAACTTTATCTAAGATGGGTTTCAGAATTGTGAAGGATATGGTCGGTCATGTAGATATACTAGAGATGGATAAATAGGTTATACACAGTAATGAGAAGCTTGAAAATATTGATATTTCTTTGTTACTTTGCCTTGCAGCAGAGATTCATCCAAAAGTTACTCAATATTGTGTTCAGGCACAAGATCATGGTCTAGATATGGCCCTAGACCAAGAGATGATCAAGATTTCAAAGGTAGCTCTAGAGAAAGGTGCAACTACTTACATGGAGACGCTCATACAGAATTTTAATAGATTTATTGGTACAATTCTTAGCCATGAAGTTACAAAAAGATACAATATGACGGGTTTGTCCACAATCACGATTCATGTAAAACTAATAAGCATTGCAGGTCAGAGCCTTGGGGCATTCCTTTGTTTAGGTTTTACCTTGGAGTTGGAAGGGGACAACAATTATTATGTTGGTAAGGATTTATCAGGAGGCAAGATCATGGTTTACCCTCCTAGAAGAAGCTAGTTTGATCCTAAAGAAAGCATTATCATTGGGAATGTTGCTCTATATGGGGAAATAATTGGAGAAGCATACTTCAATGGTATGGAAGCATAGAGGTTTTGTGTGAGGAATTCATGTGAAAAATTAGTGGTTGAAGGAGTATGAGATCATGGATGTGAATACATGACTGGTGGAATTGTGGTCATCTTGGGAAAAATCGTAAGGAATTTTGCAGCTAGAATGAGTGGAGCTATTGCCTATGTTCTTAATGTTGATGGAAAATTTGATTCAAGGTGCAATCTCAAGTTCGTAGACCTGAAAATGTTGAAGAGGAAGATGATTTCATGACACTAAATATGATGGTACAATAGCACCAACGTCACTCTAACAATCAATTGGAAAGAGAAGTCCTTGCTGATTTTGAATCTTTCCTCCCAAATTTTGTGAAAGTATTCCCATGAGACTATAAAAGAGTGTTGTAAGAAATGAAAGCTAGGAATATTGCAAAGGAAGCAGAGGAGGATGACTTGACGAAGAAAGATTCCTTTGAGGAGCTGAAGAGGATGGAAAAAGTTGCTTCAAATCAACATAAAAAAAGTGACACAGGGTTTACAAGGTATATTTTCATGTAGTCCAACTCATGTTTTCTTTCTTTTTAATTCAATTGTATAACATGTATATAATCATCAAATATGAACTCGACTATATAATATCATTGATTATTTCAAATGATTTGACAACGCCATCAAATATTAAGTTGCAAAAATGTTGACTGTGATGGCTTGGTCATGGGGCTAACATTTCTATCTAATTTGTAGCAAAGTGAACACAAAGTGCTGGTGCAGAGGCCTAAGAAAATAGATAATGTAGCTAAGCATCGTGTTTTTCTGATGTATGTGTGTGAGAGACTTTCATATAAATATGTTGCAGCACTATAAAAATTATTGGAAAGAAGTGGTTGAGGAAAACAAGCCAGGGCCACTATTGAAGACACAATCAACTAGGTGTATGGATTGTGGAACCCCCTTTTGTTATCAAGTTATAGTCCAAACATCATTTATTTTCCCCTAATTATTTATTAAAATAGAAAGTGAAACATGATGTAGTTATATAGTTCAAACTCCATATGTTATATTCACTTTATGAGTGTTTTCATTGGTGTATAATGCAAAGCTTATTAATTGCATTCCTTGTCACGATATCTTTTTAGTTTTTCTAGATTGTACACTTGTTTGTATTCTGAAAGTGTGAAACTTTTTCTCCATGCAGGATAACGGTGGATCTCCTCTTGGGAATAGAATACCTGAGTGGAACGAATTAGTGCACCAAGGGAATTGGCAAGAAGCATTGGTCCGACTATTGGAAACAAATAATTTTTCAGAACTCACTAGATGTGTATGCCCTACCCCTTGTGAAGGTGCATGTGTACTAGGAATAATTGAAAATCTAGTATCTATTAAAAGTATTTAATGTGCCATCATTGATAAAGATTTCGAAGAAGGTTGGATGGTTCAATGGTATTATGAGTGGTTGTAAGAGATCAGATTGTAGGTTTTCATGTTTTTTTTTTGAAAGAATATCTTTTGAGTAATTTCTATATTGGAACAGATAGATCTATGTAGAAATGGGATCCTCGGAAGAATTGACCTTAAATTTTGGGCCTTCTGTAACCTCGGCTTCTAATGTTTTTAATTCCATCTCCCTCGTGGGCGATCATCTTGAGAAAATGAGAAGGCATGAAGAATATATCAAGGGATTGGAAGAGGAACGAAGAAAAATTGAAGCATTTAAATGAGATCTTCCTTTCTGTATGCAAATTCTCAACGATGGTATATGTGTCTTAACTTTATCCATTTTTTTTTCTAGTTGAAGCAAAATCCTACTCATTTTTTCCCTTTCATAATGAACTACCTTGTATTTTATTCTTTCCAACCATTGACGCTAGTAAGAGTGACTATGAATGAAGTTCTCTCTGTGAGGATGATAAAAATGCTCATAATACGAATGACAGACCTATGCTTGAGGAATTCATTCCTATTAATAAATATTCTCAAGCGGTTAAAAACAAACCTGAGGAAAATCATGTTTCCAAGAAGGTGAGATTCCACAATGGTGATAAACCTAATTAGATTATCTCAGATAATTTATGGTAACCAAATCATAAAATTATTAATAGCAGAAAAGGTGTAGGTAATTATGGATATTATTCATTTGTATTATGTTTTCTTCACTTATACGTTTTTAAAAGTTTCTTTAAAAAGGTTATTGTGACCAGGGGCTCTTCAATTTATTGTCCAACCTTGTTTGACTTTTGGTGCTTTTGGAATTCATTCAGTTAATGATGATCTCTGAGATTGGACTTATTTTCATCTTAGGAGGGGGGATATCTATGGAAGAATCCTTAAAGAAGCAGGATTCTCAGCATCAAGTACACTCTCTTCCTTCAAATCACAAACTGTTTTTAGATTCAAAACACAGAACGAGAGGAGCATTCCAGCCTTTTTCGAAAGAAAGCTAGGTGATTGCTCCCCGGCCTGTAAGGTCTACTGTTGAAAGAAAATTACCTAATATTTATTTGTCATCTGTTGAGCGTGAAGTAGATTCATCATTATTGGCCAATGAAATAATCTGCTTGAATGTCACTACCGCCACTACTACCATAATTAGTAGATCCAAAGAAACAAAAGAGGTACATACACCAGTGCATGCAAAGGAAACAATTTCAGTTATTGATGAGGTTAACACATATCCCACTACACCTAATACATATGAAGCTCAAAAACAGAGGAAGGGTAGAAGATATTTGTTATAGAAATTTTTGTGCCTTACAGCATGAAGCATGAAATGTCCATAATCTAAGGGATCCAAAGTCCCTAAACATGTTGTTCCTACCCCTAGAGGAACAAGGTCAGCAAACCACAGCACTGAATAAAAGTTCTCCACCTGAAAACACTCAAAAACAAGGCAATTCTGGATCATGTCAACTGCTCCACTGAGCATCTGCGTTGAATGTCAACTGCTCCACTGTCTACCTGCGCTGAATGTCAACTGCAAAGAAGGCTACCTACGCTAGGCGAGTTGGGACATGTGGCAGAGTCATTCCTCAAGGTGTCAATGCCCAGGAAGCTTCCAAAATGACACTTGGATCAGGGAATTCGACTGGTGATGAGTAAGAGGGTCTAGATCTCCAAGTGGAAGCAAGAACCTCCAAGAGGACTCAAGAACTGAAGAATAATTGAAGTGAGAGAGGACACTAGTCAGCTTCATGCCAGCCTCAAGCTGATTCATCCTTTCTCCAAAACTCCTATATATAGAGCTCTCTCATGAGGTCTAAGGAGGCTAGAATCTTGTGAATGTAAGGAAGTGTTGTTGGTTTGAGTTTAGAACTATTGGGTGATTTGCTTTGAAGGAGGTGAAGAGGAGATTTCTTTCTGCTGGGAAGGTGATGCTGGATTGGGCCTTTTATGGTTGTATCACTTCCTGAACTTTACTTCTTCCATTAATAAAGCATTTGAGGTTATTCTATATGCATGTGTCTCAATGATGTATTGTTATACTTGTGTATTTGGTTTATTCTAATCCTTGAATCAATTATGAATATATGCTTCTTGTAGTTTCCCTCTCTTGCCATTTTGCAGGATCTTGGTGTAGTTGGGCCAGTGAAAGAGCAAGGAGCTGGGAGCAAGCAGCAAGGAGAGAAGATTGGATCAACCATTAGCGAAAGACATCGGTTAGTGGATCTCTTTCTCCCCTATTTTACTTTCATAAAGAAGAAATCTTAGATAGCTTAGCTTCGATTGTTGCTGAGGTACTATCACCCTTAGAGTGGGATAGGGTCATTCCGTATTGGATACTTTTCCCAACAACAAATTGGCGACTCCGCTAGGGATCGTATCTTGTTGGTTGTTTGTGTTTTTGCTATTCATTTCCTAAACACAGGGAGTACCGAATCGAACTGCATTTGGATCTTCCAAATGCAAAGTAGAGGGCAGCTACTCTAGCTCAGTTTCTGGGCATGTTTATGATTTGAAGAGCTGATCCACAAGGACTCTGAACAGCTCTCAGTGATAGCTTTTCATCCTTTAGTGTGTACTTGATTGATAGCTTTTGATTTGGCCAAAAACTATTGATTTTTGAGCAATCTGTAACCCGAAAACCAAGAGAAACAAGAGTTTCTCTCTTCATTGCAGGCACTGTGAAGGCAGTCTGCATTTCATCGCAGGTCCCGAAGGGGCTACCTATGCTGAATGTCAAACTGACAGTGTACTACCTGCGCTGAACCAGTTTTGCCTTGTGCAACTGGGGTTCCCTGTTGTTTGTTGCCCTGTTTTCATCCCTGTTTTTGCAGCCTGTTATCAGTCAATGTACCTATCTGAAACCACCTTTCCTTGCCACTATTCCACCTCGGTTGTATAAAGAAACTGTATTTGTTCTTTGTGTATTTCTTATGTCATTTGCAGTTTCCCATAACGAAAGTGAACTAGTCTTGCTGTGGCCTCTTAGATCTAGACCTGTGATAAGTGTCGTTTTGATCTTAAGAGTTAGTTTGTTTACTGTTCATAGTTGATTGAGCTTTTGCTTTCGTCATATGGTTTGAATTTATGTATTTCTAGTGTCGAAACAAGTAAATCTTAAGGTGTATTTTGATTTTGGACAAAGCTTGTTTGCTTTCACTTGAAATTGAATTCAAAGTTATACAACAGCTTTCTTTTTGTAGTACATCAACATTAAGAAAGAGAAAAGAAATACATGCATTGTGCATGTACATTTTGAAAGCTTGTATGTTGATTTAGGGAAAAGTGCATTAGTGTGTGCTCTATGATCTGTATGAAAAGATGATGTCTTTCTTTTCCCTCGGTAGTTAAGATTTTCAAAGTTGAAAGATTGAAAAGCTTGCTTATCATCTTAGACTGCATTTAGGAAGTTGTATTATACATCTCGTGGTGATCCATAAAGGCAAACTGCTAAACAAGATCAACTTAAAATGAATTGAATTTACATAAAAACGCATTGAAACATAACGCAAACACATAGAGGTCTAAGCTAGAGACGTGTTCCGGCGTTGTTAAACGTGATATCTTAGCGTTGAGTGGTTGGATGATTCCTCCACGGTGAAGCGATAAGTATCAATACAGACTTGTGCTCCCACGTACCGTCGCATATATATTGGGAAACCCCTATAGGAACAAATCCTTTATCCATAGGAAGCCGTGTCAGCCGCCATACTGATCGCAATGCAGTGAACACAGCATTCACGAAGATCGACCACCCGTACCGTAAAACGTATTCTGTGGTTTTGCGAAAAGTTTGGCACACCCTCTGCCTAGATCTCCAGAGTAGTTTCTTTTGGCCTTTTTCAAACTCTATAACTGAAAAATTCCATCCGAGCATTTGTCACTTCGGGCTCGTTAAAACATCGAAGGAGACTAGAGTCATCTTTATCTTTTTCTCGACTCTTAAAAATTGAAAAAGCAAGTTGTGTCTAAAGCGTCGTTATAAACTTTATTTTAAACGGAACATAATCACCTCCTATTCCTGCGTTGATCTGTAGGTTGAGAACATGGAACGCCCCAACCAAGGAATTCCTCATGATAGAAATCCTAGTCCTTTCTCCTCTTGGGGAGAAGTTGGTGCGCCCCACATGGCCACATTGTCGCTTCCAGGACTGACAATTGGCCTGCCAATTTGGCTATTTTCAACCAATGTAGTTCAGAACACCATGGTTCCTGAACAGTCGAGTCAACAGTTAGATCAGTCTAGAGCTGCCCACCAGCCTTCTACTTCCTATAACTCTTCATCCAATCCTTCATCTTCACAAGGTAGAGCCGGCAAAAGCCAAGCTCCCATGGAGAAGAAGGAGAAGAAGAAGAGAGAGTCAGAAATGAAATTTGAGAAACAGATCCTCATTATCAATCATTGATGAACATTTCCCCAAAAATTTTAGGCTCATATTTTCAAGGACACTTATATACACTTGTATTTCTTGTAATTATTGGTGTATATTGTTTGTGTTATTTTGGTTGTAAAAGATTGTTTCCAGTTGACTAATGAAATCAAATTTTAAGGACATTGGATTATATAACAGTCTTTCGATCTAATCTTCTTTGAGTAATTTAACAGTTCTTGTATCTTATAATAGGGGTTTTTACTACAAATATCTCTTTTGTATAACGTATAAAAACTATAGAATATAAAAATTAATAGGTAAAAATGTGAACCAACTATGTCTAAGTTACTTGATTCTCTATTATAGGTGAGTTTTCGTGAAATTAATTATTATGATTATTTGATGTGCATAAGAAGTTAAACATGTTAATCATGGTAGTGTCAATTCCATACAACATAACAATAAGTTTTCCTAGGATTTCATAACAAAAATTCCTTTGTTCCTATCAACTTGGAAAAGTTAATTTATTTTTCACAAATGTAGGCACTGCAATTTTGTGTGTTCAAGTAAAATCAACGAAAAATCTCTAGTTAGATGTTTGATTCTCATGTGAATGGTAATCCATATGAAATCAAAGTACCTTTACCTCTCAAAAACATGCATCAAAGAGAGGGCGAGAATAAACATGTTAATCAAGTTCTTGTTTTCCAGATTCATTCAGATAGAATTTTTGTGATAAAGGTTAATGATAAAGTTCAAGTTGTTTTTCTAGTGTGTGTGAAAATGGGATCTAAATCAATTACAAAACCAATGGCATTGGCATTGTTGATGTTGAGGTATATGGCATATAAATCCTTTATAGTCTACTTTAGTTTATATTCCATTGATCATATTTCATGTCTTATACTCTACATTGTATCTTCTTCCATTTTCAAAAGAGGAACTCAGTATTGATGATAAGAAGCAGGAAATGAAAAAAGAAGAGAACAATAAAACTAGTAGAGTGACAAAGTCAAAAAGAGTGGAAGAAGAGAATCAGTCTAGTGATACCCTTAAAGCCAATATATAACATGAGACACACACATACAAACTGATGGTCAAGTATTTAGAGTTGGTGAATTCACTTGCAATGCCTTGACAACACAATGATAATATTTTGAAGTGATGAAATCATAATTCATGTGTAAATTGTCTTCCAACTAATATTAAGTTGGAAACTCATATTTTAATACTTGACATTTCATATAATATAATTTATGTGGTTAAAAAAAATTCTAAAGGAAAAATCAGAATTTTTATTAAGATAATAAAAAGTTACATCTGCAAATGCAAAGGCATTATTGTTTCTGTGTAATCTGAGGGACATAAAGATAAAAATTTATGACAAGTCCACAAAAAACAATACAGGACATAATTTGGGCCTTTCAAAAGAGAAAACGGCCCACATATACAGTTAGAACCATATGTATCACTAAGGGAAAAAAACTCAGACATCTATATAGATATATATCTGACACATGAAGTCTATCAAAAATGAAGCATAGAGAGCACTGAAACAAAAACCAGATCCCATCTGTAAATGAGTAGAAATGATAATATCCATGGGTGAGCTCTCAGGTGATGAATGTGGTTAAAATTGCTTATAGTTGTACTTGATATTATTTAGTATTGTCATTAACATATATATGTAACTTTGTGTTTTCATATTAGATGAACATGCACATTGTATGGCATTTTTTTTAAAATTAGTTACAAAATCATACTAATTAATTTATGTTAATTAATAATGAACACATAAAATAAATCAAAAAATACTAAATTAGTAGTTTATATTGATTAATGATGAACACAAATAAAATGAATATAATATGACTAAATTTGTTGTTTATAATGATTATTAATGAAAATAAATTAAATGAATATAAATTACCAAATCATTCGTTTATATAATGAATATGAAACTACTAAAAAAAGATAAATGACTACTATAAATGATGAATTTGTGATTACAAATGATGACTCAATTTTTCAATAGACTATTAGTAGCTAATTTACAGTGTCTTATAGCATGATCGAAATTTATTCATATTTCATTGGTCATTAATTGGTTTCAAACGATGACTAAAATTTGCATATATATAACTATTAGTAGCTAATTTAGAGTATCTTATAACCCAGCCAACATTTTGGTCATATTTCTTTGGTCATTAATTAGTTTTCTTGGGTGATCATGTAGTAATATATTTTGTTGTGTATTTGGTCATTAATTGTGGCAATTAATGACTAAATAAATAACTAAATTAATGAAAAAATTTATGACTAAATATACTACTAGATGATAAAATTGAAACAAATAACTAAGTTAAATACAACTAAAAGTTGGTCACGTTATAACGTACTGTAAATTAGCCACTATTGGTAAGCGACTGAAAATGATCATTTATGTGTAAATTTTAGTCCTTTTTTTAGTAACTAATTAGTCATTTTGTACTAGTGGAGCGATGGATAGATTAGGGGTGCCTTCATCCTCCAGACCTTTATCTTTTAAGGATGAGGTAGAAAACAACTTTATCAATCGAAATGCTCCCAAACCTTCTCCTATTCATAGTGCTTATATAGTGGAGCACGACGAGAGGTGTTGTTGGTGGACATCACAATGACATAGGTAACTCATTTACATTCCTTATATGAAAAATATTTGATTATTTGTAGATTTAATTGGTATTTACCTACTGCATTGGCATTGCTTTAGTGGATTCATTTTACGTGAGCAAAGAAATATGAGATATATTTTTTCTCTAAAGCATATTTTTATTGTTTAGTTCTATGATACACTAATTATTAGAAAGTGTTTAAGGAGGGTTTCTAATTTAGGGGAAGCATAAAAAAAATTATAACTCCTTGTTTCCCTACATTTTATCATAACTCTGTGTCAATTACTAAAATGCCAATTTGGGTTCATGTTTCCAGTTTGCCATTAAATTTCTAGTATTTGTCATTTTTTTAGGAGATTGAGAATACTTTGTGCACTAATATCAAATAAAATATTAAGAGAGATATAGAAATTTTATGCACATATGCATGTATATGTGTTGAGATATACTTTGTAAAGGGTCTTCCAAATTTCAAAATAATTCTCATCAAAAAGAAACTTAAACAAAGAGAGGTCTTGGATTATGAGAATAAAACATTTGAGTACATGAGATGTCATGGTCTAAGGAATTTACAAGCTACATGTGCATATGTTTGAGTTCATCCTATAGGATAAAATGAACCAAATTAAAACCAAAAAGACACAATTTTCTACAGGAACTAAGTTTAGTTACTAACCTTGATTAGAATGAGGCAAATTAAAATGCACAAGTACCAATTGGGAAATCCAATCCTTCCTTAGGGTACAAATTACAAGCAATGGATATGGGATTTCACTCCTTTAGGGAGGTCATGGTAGGTGGAACAAAAATGCATCATGAAACTAATACTTTTAATTCAAATAAGGAATTGCTTGCTTTTAAAATTCCTAGTCTCTCACCTTTTGACTAATTGTTAGTTATTGTGGCTCCTACTTCAAAGGGTTGGCAAGAAGTTAAAAATAAAAAAGAAAAGAGGAAATATGAACAATTAATTTATAAAGGACAAGAATTGAAATGTATATAGGGTTTTTAGTTTGTCACGCTCTATGGCGACCAACCTGATATCAAGATATCGAGAGAAATTTTCAGACATAATGTTGTGTTGTGTATGCTTTAGTTTTGATTGCAAGTATTTGGTAGATTTTTTTAATAGTACCCACCATCGGCTCCTTTCAGCCCCCCTCTACTTAGTGATTCCATAGTGTTGTGGTAAAAACACAACCCCCCATTTTTGACTTGCTCAACTCAAATAATGGGGACCCTTTCTATAAAAAATTTGGCTAAACACCTTTTTGGATTTTTATTTAGTTGATTGCCCTACACTTTTGTTAATTTTACATTTTCTTTGGATTCTTGTTTTGATTGCTTTGTTAGAATCGATTTTTTACAAGCTTCCCATTGACGCTTGTTTCGCCTCATTTGGTCAACTGGTTTGAAAATGGCACTCCTTTGAAGTCTCATCATTTATCTAGCCTGGGTTAAAAATGCATAAAATGTACAATATTGCATTTTGTAAATAAATTAGTTCAATAAGGCATTCATTTTAAGTATTAACCTGTAGCGAGTTTTTACTAACATTTTTCATTTTTAGTTATGCGGCCAAATCATTAAGTATCGAGATTTAAGAAACTTACTCCAATTTCTAAATCAATTATTAATCTCGAAAACCCAAAATTTTCAAAGTGGTTGTAGTTATTTTTATTTTTACTTTTATTAAGAGTGGTTGTAGTTTATAAAATAACCCTCCTAAAATAAAATCAAAATCAAAATTGATTGTTAATATTAAATCTCAGATAATTAATTTAATTAAACCAAAATTTAATATATATAAAAAAATATATCACACCATAACCCCCGATGCGATATCGAGTCGGAAGTTTTGTTCGCAACACATTTTACAAACCCCCGATACACACCATAACCCCCGATGCGATATTGGATCGGGGAAGTTCACTTGACACATTTTTAACGAGCCCCTCCATCCTCCGATTTGCCGATGTGAAAGGCATAAGGTACTTACCATAACTCCATTCATGGTTTTAAAGAGGCTTATGTAATAACGTAGGGTGATAATAGCTTTAGTTTAAAAGGTTTAAATATTTAATGGTGAGAATAAGTGGGGTTAGTTTATATTTATTTAATTTTTTTTATATTAATTTAAATAATTAATTTTAAATTAATTAATATATGTAATATAATTAATTTAAATAAATAAAATTGTAATTATTATTTAGATTAATATTATATAGTTTGTAATTAGTTAATTATAATAGTTAGTTATATATCAATTAATAAATAGTTTATTAATAATTAGTTTAGTTTATAATTAGCAATTAAATTAGAATTAATTAGAGACTAATTTAGCATTAGTTTTTAATTACAATATTTTTAGCCCAGCAACAGAGTTTTCAGATTTATGCTAGATTTGACTCACCAACTTTGGAAGCTCATAGAATGAGTTATACTTGGCCAAATGAGGCTCAGGACAGCTCATTGAAAAGATAAAATCAAGGAGAATATTTCTGAGGAGATTTCATTAACAGATTTGGTCATTTGTTGGGTCAAAAATCAGGCAGAAGATCAAGCTCCGAATTTTGAAAACAAAATCATTTTTCTGAGTTTTATTTTCATTGGTCCAGGTCTCTTCTAATTGCAGATTCACTCGTCAATGATATTCTTGGCCAATTAAATCATCCCAGGCATCAATAGAGAACTTATATTTTATAGAATTTGATTGGATTTGATTTAAGTGTCAGCAATGCCATTTTGATTTTATTGTTGCATTTTAATTCATTTTGATTTCTTCTTGCAGGAAAACAGTAAAAGAGATATGGAGAAAATGATCTCAATCAATGAGAATGCTCCAGCAATTGAAGATCAGAATTTTGAGCAAGTAAAATTGGATTTATCAGCTTTCTCTTCAACAAACTCTTCTCTCAAGAATTCCTTTGCAAATAGTATAAGTAATAGATTGCAGAATGTAATAAGGGGCTGCTCTCCTCTGCAATACTAGACTTCTAAAAGCACTACTGTAATAGGAATTTAGAGTTGTAGGAGAGAGGAGAGAAAATCTCAAATCTGGGGATTATTGATGATTTTTCCTTTATATCTTGAATTATGTATGAGGGGCAAAGTTTTCACTATTGTGGCTTTAGATTTGAAGGCAGAAGTTCAAGCAATGTAAAGGACTGTTGGAGACCAAGATCAGAGAAATGGATGCAATAAATTGGTATTTTTAATACTACTGTTTCAAATATCAGTTTCATTTTTATAGTAACAGGAATGTCTCATTTTATTCATGTTTGTGCACTATTGTCAATATGGGTAATTTGTCTCAATCTTGTTATTAGGTATCTCTGTTCTTATGAATTAAAATCTGATTTCTGAGTAACTATTTACTCAGAAATCTGTCTTATAAAACTGATTTATTGAATGGTAATGTGTTGTGAACTATTTCCACATATCATTATTCAATTATTGGATTTACTTATTTGATAATTAATATCATTTTTATGAACTACTTCTTGAATGTTGTTGGTTTATTATTTCAGTTAAGAGGTCTCAATGAGATGTGTTTTGGTAACTATAATATCAGTTAATTGAACTACTTCATTAACTTGATATTCATTATAAACAAGACATATTTAAATCTCAATACTTTAATTATCTTGCTCTTAGTTGGGTTAGATCTATATTTGCCTAATTAAGATAGGATTTAGATTAGTTTCTTTTGCTTGCATCATAGGATAAGCTTGCATTTAGAGTAAATTCTACATTCTTTTAAGTCCTCTCCTCAAAGAGGCAAAACTTTAGTTGTGGCTGTGGCTGAACCCAAATCAGCTTAAGGGTCATTCTCTTGCCTGAACAGCAAGAAGAAGTGATCTGATATCCCTGTCTATTGGTATGTAAAGATACATCATAAACTAATAGCAATAGGAAGAAGGTAACTGGACCTAGTTAAACCAGTCGGAGCCACCACACCAAACGGAAAAGGAGCTGCTTTAAGGTCCGGACCGGGTGGTTATCCCCCAATGTTGTTGCAGCGATTTTCGAGGCATAAACATTTTTGGCGCTAGAAGGAGGGCCTGAGAAATTTGTCTATTGGAGTATTTTCAATTTTAATTCTTTATTTATTGTTATGGCTCCTCTTAAGCTTTCAATTTGGAGTTGTATCCATGGACGTGCATCCTCCAATACCCCACCCGAAGTGGTAAGACTCTTGTCTCAAGTAAAGTTCAATGGTAAGAGAAATTCTTCTGCTTTTAACCATGTCTTTCAATTTATTCAAAATGTTTCAAATTACGATTTTCAAGGAATTGATGAAGGCATTTTATGCAGAATTTTTATTCTCACATTTGCGGCAAAAGCCAGAAGCTGGTGTAGAACTCTTCCAGTTGCTTCAATCCACAGCTGGGATCAATTTGTTACAATTTTCATTTGTAAATTTGACGGCTATAATTATGAACAGGTATGTGAAGAAATTGAATATCTACGAAGATTTGAAAATGAGTCTGTTAATGATTTTAATATTCGATTTCATTTGAATTGCTTAAGATTTAAAGATGAAGATAAACCTACGGAATAAAAATCATTAGATTGGTTTGAATATATTTGTTCTCTTCCATCCATTCCCAATCCATATGAAATTAATTCAAGTTTTGTTTCATCCCCTTCTAATATAAATGAGAATCCCAATATGGATGTGCAAATAAATTGTGATGAAGTGGTGTCACAAAGCTTGGAAAATATTTCCATTCAAATACAAGAAGACAACAACAACAATTTTGGAGAAAAAGCCGCCTTGAAATCTGAAAGCTACTTTGAAGTAAATTCGGAAAATCAAATCGCAAATCAGCAAGTACAACCAGCAATCAAAGTAAATAATAAAATGCAAACTGCTGTACAAATTTCTGAATTTTTCTATGATGAACAATTGCCGAAATCAAAGCAGCAAAGCAGCCTTCTTCAAGAAAGCATGAGTATGCAAAGGAATGATCTGCAATCTGAAATTTACAATGAGCATAATGCACAAGAGCTCTCAAACAGAGACAGTTTTAAATGCATTGTTTCAGGTTCACATTTTTCCCTTTATCCTGATATTTTTAATGATAGTAATTTTTCTCCTCTTGGTATCAATGATATTTCAGAAATTAAAGAGGATGATTTAAATGAATTACCATTAAATTTTTATCAAGATAAAGAAATAATAATTGATCATTCTTTTGCCACTAATGAACATGAGATTTTTGTTCCTCCTTGTTTTGGTATATTGGATGAAATCGAAGGGAATTCCAGACAATCTTGTGAGGTCATTTATGATGATTACTCTGACATTGAGGATGTTGATTTCTATTATTCTCAAGAGAATCCTCATGATAAAATTCAAATAACATCTGAGGATGAGGAACGCTTCAATTTAGGAATTATCCCAACTAATCCTCATTTTAGAGCAGCAAATTATCTTCATGATTTCACCATTCAAGAAATCATTCCAATTTATGATTCATATAAGGATCAAACTCCCATTCCTATTCATAATCATAATTCGTTTTCTATTTCACAAGTTGGAATTCAAAATTACCTAAATTTCATAATTCTAGCCAATCATTGTGAAAGAGAAATTATTTCAAAACAATCCCAATTGTGTTGTAACATTAGTTGTACAAATAGTGATTTCATTTTAGTTTTTCTTTCACAACTATTTTGTTTAAACTTAGATTTATTTTCTGATTTTATTTTGCAAAATTTTCACATTTTTCGTTGGCATATTGAACACCTTACTATCAAACACTCAATTGATGCATTGCCCGATTGGGAAATTGAAGTTTCATATTATAATCATGAGCATCAAAAGATATTAATATTTCAATTTCAATCAATGCTAATGTTTCATCAAAAGCTTCTATTTTTTCAAAGGCAATGTCAACAAGAGAATGTATTTTTGCAATCTGGCCAGCAATTCAATTCAATTAATAATTTTCCATTTCATTTGAAAGATTTCCATCCATTTTTCATTAATTCATTTGAAAAATATTTGGAATTTTTTCTCTCAAAGGAGATTGTTAATAGCTTAACATTTGTACATAACACTAACAATTTTTTCCAGGCCTTTGAATTTGAAAACTCATATCCACAATTCGGCCTGTCATCTCCTCTTTTGAACGTTTCCCAATCATTAATGAAAATCCATCCAGATTTTTGTGATCCAATTGGTATTGAATTGGAAAGGAAATTTCATGAGAAAGAGATTTTAAATCAGTTACTAACAATAACTGTACATTCTGATTTCATATTTAATTTTCTTAGTTTAATTAGATTTATATTTTTATTACTAACATTTGAACTGTACATAAACGCAGCAATTAAAATGAGAAAATGGCTACACTGGAAATATGACTATACCTAGTCATTTTCATGTATACGATTTAAATAGGAGTAGAATTAATTTAGTTAGCTTGTTTTATGTAGTTAATTTATTTGCAATAGTTCTGTAGATTAAAAAATAAAACAAAGCAATCAGCCTTCTCGTACATGTTCAGTGGAAACATTTTTCCTTATCAGAAAATTTTAATTCTTACTTTCCTTTTTGAAATTTTTTATAGCGATATCTCTACTCTGCGTATTCTGAATAACGTCTTGATTAAATTCAATTAAAGTTGCACTTGATATCAATTCCCTCAAAGCTACTTTTCTTCATTTCGGGATTTCCTTCTAAGATTTTCCTTTGGAATTTATATGATAAAGGTTGAGGATATAAGAACTTCATGATCTCATTATCCCATGAAATGTATGACTGTCCATGATAAGCTTAATTCTAATTCAATCATTATTAGTCATTCTAACCTTTCAAGGTAATCATATGAAGTTCATATTATCTTCCTCGGAATTTGCCAAAAGCTGATCTTAAGGATGTCCATTTTGCCAAGTGCACACATTCAAATCTATTTTGATATTTTTCTACAATTAGTGGCTTAATTTCATTTTAATCTTTAGTTTATTATCTGATGCTGTAAAATGCATCATCTTTATTTACTAAAGGCATTATTGAACAGTCACTATATCAATACAGATTTTTCTCAAGATTAATTCAGAATGAGCAGAGGTAATAAATTGTTGTTTCACTTCAAAAGGGAAGCATAGTTTCATATTTATTTCTGGTAAATTTTATATTCCATGGACATCAATAAACAAATTTTATTTTCCCGGATGCGGGTGCTACGTCGCATCATAAGGAAGCGCCACTTGCCACGGAGGAGAGGACACGCGACGGACGGAGCTCTTTAAGGCCCCTCGCCGCCAACTCCTCAAGCCGGGCAATGCAGTTCATCAGCCTTAATGAAGACGCAGGGATCACAGCAGGATTAGATGGCCGCATTCAATGCGGGAGAATTTCGAAGGAATGAGGAGGGCAATAAGAATTGCAGATTGGGGGCAGTCGCTGCTCAGTGCGATGGTGTTCATGCTCAGAATTCTGAGAATAGCGGTGTTATTGTCGACTTGGGGGAGGCTGGCAAACTGCTGGTCCTCCCTGGTTCTTGCCTGCGTGCATTTGTGTGTTGCCTGGAGCCGAAGTGGAGGGGAATTCTGCCTAAGAAGGAAGCTGCTGGAAGTATGGTGCGAGAAAGGATGCCATGTCGAAGAGGCAGGGGTTTAGGGCGTGCCAGCTCCTCTCGCTCGCCTGCAGCAGACACTCATCACCACTGCTGCTGTTGTTACTGTCATCGACGTGTGGGAGCTTCCCCTGTGCAGGCAAGCCAATTTGTGGAGGCTGGAGGGTCCAACAATGGCGAGCCAAGGCTACCTGCGTTTGGCTCGGTTATTTTCACACTGGGCAATTCCAGAGATAATGCGGGTATCAACGCCCACATATCCGTGCTATTCACCAGGGTCCCTGAGGAAAATGTGGAAGGTCTGCCGCGGCCCCCTGCAGTGGAAAATCCCTTGGAAAACGAGGGAGGAATTCCATTGGAGCATGGAGGAAGACGGCAACAGTCTCTGGCGGAAGAAATTCGGGTGGTTGATAAAGGAAAGCGCCCACAGGGTGAGGCTTCAAGCTCGGGGGGCACTTCACTGCTGGAGCACCGCCACATATCTAGCCATGCGCGTGAACCTGAATTGCCAGCCTTCATGGATGGCTTACCCGAGGGAAAAGGATGGGCGTGGATTCGGGAGGCTGAGCCAGAGGAAGATGAGCCTAAGGAAGCTGCGACCGAGGACTAGGCACAGGTGGCACTCCCGCGTTCTTCCAGGAAGCATTTGGGATCGTGGACGGTTCAGTTATCTTTCATGTTGTCTTGTGTCTTACTTGGCTGGTTTCCTGTTCAATGTTGTTACTTGGTTTCATGTGTCTACTGTTGTTACTTGTTTTCTTTTCTGATATGGATAGTAGCTTCTCTGTTTTGGGACATAAGCGCATTCCCTGTAGAAGTCTGAGTAATCTAGTTTTCGAACTCTGCCCCTGCGTGGGTTCTTCAAAGATGTTTAGGATCTTTTTGTTAGTGGATGCACTGGTAAAAACTGGAAACATCACCAGGTGCAAGTGGTTTTTGGAATCTGTTACAGCTGCCCATGGAGCCACAGATGGACATGGGCAGCCAGTTATCTCGAATGTAAGTTTCAGCTGTACATATTAATACAAAAGTAGGTAGTGTTGCTTAGAAGAAAAAAAAAAAAACAGATTTTATTTAGGCTGATTGCACACTTAGATTTAGAATAAAAAATGAGATGATTTTAATCAAAGGAAGAATTTGAAGATTTATAAGGTAAAATTTACAGACAAATTCTTTTCAGGTACGCATTTACAAGTTCATCCTCATCTCTTATTAGTTTCTTTTCTTTAGTTTATTTTTTATTCATGTTATGTTTTATTTACAGGTTTTCATTTGTTTTCAAAACTTGAAGTAAGCAGTAAACCCATTTCAAATTTGTAATAGGCTCAGGGAAATTTTATTTGTGATGCATTAGAATTTAAGCATTTTTTAATTTTGCTTTTATTCACTTAGAAAACCAAATTGAAATTTCAAGGAATATCATAAGACCATTTGCATCAAAAGATTTCATCAGAAGTAATTCTTAACATTTCGCATACCTCCGATGTATTATCTTACTCATATGCCATATCGCATTTCGCATATTGGAGCTATGCAGTTGACATATACTTCCATTATCGTGAATCGCCGATCTCTGATAATCGACTTTACCGATATTGCGATAAACACATAATTCTGGACCCGATATGAAATTCAAATCAAAGTCATAAAATTATCACGTCCGTTTAATCGCAATAATGGTAAGAGCATAACTTTTAAAGGGTCGATGTCTCGAATCCGATATGTTATCAAATTTTCATCATAAAGTTATCGGGTCCACTCTTCATCGCATATCGGCATATCAAATATTGTTACACCATGTGCTTAAAATTGCCGATCGCCGACTAGCCACGTCATTCATCGCATATCGGCATCGCAAGAATCATATCGTGTTATATCGGGTACCAAAAGTTTGCCAATTGCCGATATCGAAATCGCTTCGTCGCATTGTTATTTATGCTTACATCAAATCTCTGATTCTGCGATGTGCGATGCGCGATGTGGGAAGCACAGTGTAAATATGCCCCGACCCCCGATATAATATTTCTTTAATGATGCGATCGCTCCATCTCATAGCACAACTTCTCATCGCATATTTTCATATCGGCGATTCACCGTTGCAACCTTTGATGCGAGAACTTCCAATGCATGCCTCTAAGCTGTTAACATTTAATCAATATATGGCATAGCAATAAAAGTGAAGTTTTGCAAATTAAAATTCAAGCATGGTGAAGAAACATGTTGTGTGGATCATCCGATGAGGCGATGTGTTAAAACGAGCTTGGGTAACCACTATGGGAAAAAGGCAATTGATGACAAATTTGCAGCATACAAAAAATCATTTCAATTTCTCATACATTTTAGTTTTAAATATATAATTCCATAATTAAAAATGGAATTCAAGACTTCTATCTTCATATTTAAATTTTATTATCTTTGATTTGGTCTTGATTCTGAACAATTTATCAAATCATGGAGTTTATATGAAACGTATAATATTCTGAGGAATAGTCATTACTGCAAATTCTCATTCTCATCTCTGATGCATTTCTTATAATTTCAATTTCCTTGAATACTAAGCATTCCATTTTTATATTTTACTGTTTGCTTTAGTTTAAATAAAATAAACAATGATTTTGGGTTATAGGATTTTGGTTAGTTTGACTTCTTTATGTTTTTAATGTTAATTAAAATAAGGAGTCAGCTAGTTTGGAGAAAATGATACCTTTCAAGTAAGATCAAAAGAAATTATCCAATGGTAAGATTCATATACCCACTTTCATTAATTCGCTACTTTTAGTTTCAGTTTTGTTTTTGCTGATATAAAAAATCTGTTTTGCAGTTCTTCATAAAAGGCTTTCAATCCTCTACCTGATCATATTTTCGAAGTCCATACTCTTCTCCTAGCTTAATTTCATGAAACAGCAATGATCTTCGATGAAACAGCTACACCAGGAAGTTTCTGAACCTTTAGTTTGTTTCTTTAAGCATTCCTTTCATTGGAAAACAATTAAGATGATGCTTTGAAACAAGAAAATTAATATCAGACAGAAAGTTTTCATGGTGGCTGAATTTTATCGTCACTGCTATCCAAAAAGCCTAAAACACTTACAACCCTGCAAGGTATGATTTTTCTAAGATCTCGACATCAGAAGGAATGATTACATGGTTATTTTCTTTTTCTTCATATTGTTGAGACATTGGTATAAACATTCTTGTTTGAGTTTATCTTTCGAAACTTGGATTTTCTTTTCCACTTTTAAAATTTCATCATTTTTAGTTTTGTTTGTTGATTCCTTTCTCATTTTAGCATAAGAATTCTTTTCCTTTGGTTTTCAGTTTTGATTTTGGTGACTTTGCCATAATTTATATGGAAAGCCTATTTGTTACCTAGCAATGGTTAGGATATGTGGAGAAAAATTGTTAATAGTCACCTATTAGTTTTTTCTTAGTGAAGTTTGATTTTCTTATTATAAAGGTAGACATACTTAAGGGAGAGATTACCAATCAAGAGAAGTTGGCAAAGTATCATAAAATCTGAAAAATTTCTTTTGCATCAAATTGTAATCATTTTGAGATTTCAAAATTTTATTAAGATATTTCAAAGTTTTATTACGAGTCAAGAAAAGTTATTTATAACCAAGTAAAGACACTTTACAGCAAAGCACCTTTAACTCTGAAATTGTCATTCTTAACTCCTAAGGAGTCAATGATTCTCCCTGTCCCAAAAAGTCTTATTTTTCTAGAGTATAATCCAGAAATATATTTAAACTTAAAAGATAAGAGGTCTCATCAGGAGCCTGCTTACCATGATCATAGGGCAAAAATAGGCTGACATTACCAACACTGCTAAACAAACCAGGGTAATGGCTTATGATTGCAAACAATTATAAGACAAGGGGTCTCATCACGAGCCAGCTTGTTCAGTCCGATTATAACCAGTGGATGGCATTGTCAACTATCTGGCCACCAAACCAGGACAATGGCTTTTAAAAAAAAAAAAAAAACATAAATAAATGGATTTATCTCTAGATCAATAATTCTTAAACAGATGGGATTCTGAATCATTTATGATTAAAAGGTAACCCTGTTGAAACTATAGATGTTTGTTGGCAGCAGTGACTCTACCTATGACAAAGGAGTATATTTTAAAAGCTAAGTTGTAAAGTGACCCCTGCTTTATCTCTACAACTAATTAAGGACTGATGTAGAGTTTTGAAATATTTTAATGTATGAGGAATTTTAAGAAAAATTACAATTAGATGATTCTTGCTTTTATTCAGACTAATGAACTTAGTCAAGCATTTCAAGCATAATTTTATCTTCTTTAATTATTTTTATTTTAATCTTATTCATATCAAACAGAGATAATTGGTTCTTCTCCCGCGTGTCGCCATTGTTGTGGTAAAAACACAACCCCCCATTTTTGACTTGCTCAACTCAAATAATGGAGACCCTTTCTATAAAAAATTTGGCTAAACACCTTTTTGGATTTTTATTTAGTTGATTGCCTACACTTTTGTTAATTTACATTTTCTTTGGATTCTTGTTTTGATTGCTTTTTTAGAATCGATTTTTTACAAGCTTCCCATTGACGCTTGTTTCGCCGCATTTGGTCAACTGGTTTGAAAATGGCACTCCTTTGAAGTCTCATCATTTATTTAGTCTGGGTTAAAAATGCATAAAATGTACAATATTGCATTTTGTAAATAAATTAGTTCAATAAGGCATTCATTTTAAATATTAACCTGTAGCGAGTTTTTACTAACATTTTTCATTTTTAGTTATGCAGCCAAATCATTAAGTATCGAGATTTAAGAAATTTACTCAAATTTCTAAATCAATTATTAATCTCGAAAACCCAAAATTTTCGAAGTAGCTGTAGTTATTTTTATTTTTACTTTTATTAAGAGTGGTTGTAGTTTATAAAATAACCCTCCTAAAATAAAATCAAAATCAAAATTGATTGTTAATATTAAATCTCAGATTAATTAAATTAATTATTATTTAAAATATAATTAATTTAATTAAACTAAAATTTAATATATAAAAAAATATATCACACCATAACCCCCGATGTGATATCGGATCGGGGAAGTTCACTTGACACATTTTAACGAGCCCCTCCATCCTCCGATTTGCCGATGCGAAAGGCATAAGGTACTTACCATAACTCCATTCATGGTTTTAAAGAGGTTTATGTAATAACGTAGAGTGATAATAGCTTTAGTTTAAAAGGTTTAAATATTTAATGGTGAGAATAAGTGGGGATAGTTTATATTTATTTATTTATTTTATATTAATTTAAATAATTAATTTTAAATTAATTAATATATGTAATATAATTAATTTAAATAAATAAAATTGTAATTATTATTTAGATTAATATTATATAGTTTGTAATTAGTTAATTATAATAGTTAGTTATATATTAATTAATAATTAGTTTAGTTTATAATTAGCAATTAAATTAGAATTAATTAGAGACTAATTTAGCATTAGTTTTTAATTACAATATTTTTAGCCCAGCAACAGAGTTTTTAGATTTATGCTAGATTTGACTCATCAACTTTGGAAGCTCATAGAATGAGTTATACTTGGCCAAATGAGGTTCAGGACGGCTCATTGAAAAGATAAAATCAAGGAGAATATTTCTGAGTAAATTTCATTAATAGATTTGGTCATTTATTGGGTCAAAAATCAGGCAGAAGATCGAGCTCCGAATTTTGAAAACAAAATCATTTTTCTGAGTTTTATTTTCATTGGTCCAGGCCTCTTCTAATTGCAGATTCACTCGTCAATGATATTCTTGGCCAACTAAATCATCCCAGGCATCAATAGAGAACTTATATTTTATAGAATTTGATTGGATTTGATTTAAATGCCAGCAATGCCATTTTGATTTTATTGTTGCATTTTAATTCATTTTGATTTCTTCTTGCAGGAAAACAGTAAAAGAGATATGGAGAAAATGATCTCAATCAATGATAATGCTCCAGCAATTGAAGATCATAATTTTGAACAAGTAAAATTGGATTTAGCAGATTTCTCTTCAACAAACTCTTCTCTCAAGAATTCCTTTGCAAATAGTATAAGTAATAGATTGCAGAATGTAATAAGGGGTTGCTCTCTCCTGCAATACTAGACTTCTAAAAGCACTACTGTAATAGGAATTTAGAGTTGTAGAAGAGAGGAGAGAAAATCTCAGATCTGGGGATTATTGATGATTTTTCCTTTGTATCTTGAATTATGTATGAGGGGCAGAGTTTTCACTATTGTGGCTTTAGCTTTGAAGGCAGAAGTTCAAGCAATGTAAAGGACTGTTGGAGACCAAGATCAGAGAAATGGATGCAATAAATTGGTATTTTTAATACTACTGTTTCAAATATCAGTTTCATTTTTATAGTAACAGGAATGTCCCATTTTATTCATGTTTGTGCACTATTGTCAATATGGGTAATTTGTCTCAATCTTGTTATTAGGTATCTCTGTTCTTATGAATTAAAATCTGATTTCTGAGTAACTATTTACTCTAAAATCTGTCTTATAAAACTGATTTATTGAATGGTAATGTGTTGTGAACTATTTCCACATATCATTATTCAATTATTGGATTTACTTATTTGATAATTAATATCATTTTTATGAACTACTTCTTGAATGTTGTTGGTTTATTATTTCAGTTAAGAGGTCTCAATGAGATGTGTTTTGGTAACTATAATATCAGTTAATTGAACTACTTCATTAACTTGATATTCATTATAAACAAGACATATTTAAATCTCAATACTTTAATTATCTTGCTCTTAGTTGGGTTAGATCTATATCTGCCTAATTAAGATAGGATTTAGATTAGTTTCTTTTGCTTGCATCATAGAATAAGCTTGCATTTAGAGTAAATTCTACATTCTTTTAAGTCCTCTCCTCAAAGAGGCAAAACTTTAGTTGTGGCTTGGCTGAACCCAAATCAGCTTAAGGGTCATTCTCTTGCCTGATCAGCAAGAAGAAGTGATCTGATATCCCTGTCTATTGGTATGTAAAGATACATCATAAACCAATAGCAATAGGGAGAAGGTAACTGGACCTAGTTAAACCAGTCGGAGCCACCACACCAAACGGAAAAGGAGCTGCTTTAAGGTCCGGACCGGGTGGTTATCCCCCAATGTTGTTGCAGCGATTTTCGAGGCATCAACACATAGCCACAACCATTGGGTTTCCCATGAGCATCCAACCTTTCCACGGGATTGAATTCAACCCTCATTCAACTTACATGGAACACATTCAAATTTCAGGGGATTTTTCTATCCCTTGGGTTATTAGGGCTTACTACCTGATCAGTATTTAGCTCAAAAATCAAAGTTCTCAAATTGGCTCGAAAATTGTACGAATGTTTACGTCTCGTCAAGATAATCGCAACGTAATTCGTTTTGTCGAAAACGGAGTCAGGGTGAAGGGGAAAAGGCCTATTGTTCATTTTCCTAAACAGCGAAAAAATTTGCAGAATGGGACAAAATTATGACATGGCAGTCCAGTCAGCGGTCCAGTGTGCAAGGGGAATCTTCTTCAATTTTTTCCCAATGGGGTTGTGACAAGTGTCGCCTCTGGATTTGCTAGTGTGGTTGTGTGAAAGGGAAATTGCCTAATTGGCTCCAGGGTGGAATTCAAATTTGTTTTTATTTAAATATTATTATATATTATATATAGTTATTATTTATATTATATAGTTTTTTAACTATATATATATATATATATATATATATATAATATTAAACATAAATTCCAAATCCACATAATATTAAACCACAATGCATTTAAATTTTTATGGTATAAATCAAATTCAATACAAATCCGCATACATTACAATGGCACATATTTTAATATGGAAAAAGCATATATATGGGTTGGGCGGAGGCAAGTTTGAACCTGTGACCTCCCCCACCCAAATTCCAAGCCTTTGTCGCTGGACCATCGACAGAATATTTGAAAATCCTTGCCGCAAATTTATATTTAAACATTGTTATATGTCTGATGGTGGGGAAAGGAGGGGAGCCAGCCCTGCAGGCTAGCCCCCTCCCCATGCGACCACAAGGGCGTGACCAAGGGTCGGCAGATGGATAAGCGCTTAGCGCTAATCACGCTTAGCATTATGTTTAGCCTTAATTAAACACGCTTAAATTCTGGATTAAGTTGGCAGCATGCCAAATTAGGTGGAAACTGTCAATTTTGGCGGACTTAACTGAAGTCTCTCCAGATTTAGTAGAGGTTTCCTAGGAAAAAATGAATGAAGCATAACTTACTCAATTTTCGACCAAATTGAGATCAAAAAGAAGTGTTTTGGCTAATTTGGACCTTCTGAATACATTGGTGTAAGTATAAGGAGCCATAGAGCTTTGTAAACAACATTGTTGCCACATTGAGCTAATATAGAGGCCTAAGCCATGGAAGCTGGACCAAGGAGATGTAGCCCAGGAGGGATGAACTCCTTCATCAAAACATTTTGCTAATGTGTCTCTTTGATGGTTTGCTGCATTGTACATGTTTGTTGTTCATTGTTCATTTTTCAAGCTATTTTTCTCATGAATGTCTTGTTTAACTTAAGGAGAAGGAAGCTCAGAGGACAAAAAATATGAGAAGAATGATTCCAAAGGGAATGGTGGAAAGCCACTTCCATCTCCACCATCCTCATAATCTTCCTCATCATCTTCACCATCATCTTCACCATCTCACACAGCATCATCTTCCACTACCACCATTGAAACTACCCATACTCATTCCAAAACCCCAAAGGAAAAACTCCATTACTGAAATTGGACATAAAATTCGAAATTCCCATGTACAATGGAGAGGTGAATGCAAAAAAGTTGGACAATTGGATTCGACAGTTGGAGGTATACTACAGAATTCAGAACCTTTAAGAAGACGACATAAAGATCCAGTTGGCTTCACTGAGACTGGAAGGAGCTGCACTAGTTTGGTGGGAAGTAAAGACTCAAGAGGAAATGAGAATCCATGGAAAGATATCCATCACTTGGGTTGAATTTGTTTTTGCAATTAAAAGACAGTTTTATCCTTAGCCTTTATGAGTTGGCAGAATTTTAGGCAGCTTAAAGGCCAAATAGTCCAAGATTATATACAGGAGTTTAGGAAAAGGGCTTTGTTATTAGGAGTGAATTTTAAATCCCAAGACACACTGTTGAAATATATTAGGGGTTTACTTTCCTATTTGAAACGTGTTTGAAACATACTATCCTTATGTTTAATCCAAACAATTTAGATGAGGTATGTGTGCAAGCCACGCAACTTGAATCTAGAGGAAAGAACATTCAGGAATAGGGTAGTAAGAGGAAGACATTCAAGGGTAAGGATAAAGAAAAGGGTGGAAGATGGAAGGGAAAGAAGAATGCAAGTGTGAAGAAATAAGGGGAGAAAATCACATGAAAACATTTTTCCAAAGAGGAGCGTCATGAAGCCCACTGTTAGAAACTACATCCTGAATTAAGGCCTAAGAAATAAAACAATAAGGGAAAACAAAAGATGACAGCTACCACACAACATGACCTTGGTTCAGATTCTGTTGATGAGACCAAGATTTTAGCCATGGTTACAAAGTGAAAAGAAACTGTTGCAAGCACTAGTTCATCACATAGTCAAAACAACACTCCAAATGAAGAGTCAAGAATAGAGTTGGTTCATGTTAGAGTGATTTCAAATCATACTGTAAAGATTGATGCATTATTTTATAGTGGGTCACAATCAAACTTGATTGCAGAAGACTTGGTTAAAAGACTAAACCATGAATTTGTACCTCATCACAAGCCATATCCATTAGGTTGGGTAGTAAACAATGCAAACTTACAGGTTACAAGAAAGTTTTTATTCAAGTTTACCATTATTGAAAAGTTCATTGATGAAGTTGAGTTAGATGTAGTTCCACTTGACATCTCAAGAATCATTTTGGGTAGTCCTTATTTGTATGATAGAAAAGCATTGTTTTATTGTCATGACAACAAATACATATTGCTCAAGAATGGGGTGGAGTACATAGTGAGAGCCCATCGCAAAAAGCTGAACATTTCTTTGGTTAATGTAGGGTAGATGAAGAGACTAGTAAATGCAAGTAAAATTTTTTTGCTTCTCATGATCAAGAAAAAGAATGATATTGATTATGAATCTTTTGAAGGTTGTGATGATAAATTGAAATCTGATTTGTCTGACGTGGTAAGAAAGCATGGCGAGATGTTTCAAGAACCAAAGGGGTTACCTCCCAAGAGGGGAATTCAGCATGAGATTCAGTTGCAACAAGATGTTCACAGGGGCTCCACTGGAGGAGCAATACCATACCAAGTGGGTTCATATTGGGGGATATATATTGAGGAAAAAATGGCATAATATATTGGGGGATATATTGGATGTAAAGGGTTTTTATATTGGAAGGTATAAAAAATGGAGTTCAAAGTTAATGAAAAAATGTAAAGGGTATAAAAAATATTAATGGAAAAATAGATACCTACAATATCTAGTGAAAGTAAGGGTTTTTAAATTGGGAAGGTGTATTGGGTTCATATTGGTAGGGGGTTAAATAATGTGATTTTTAAGGGTATTTTCCAATATGTAGTCAAATTAAGGGTATCGTTTAATATGTTGTGAACGCACGTGATAGGACAAAGGTTCATTAAGTGAAGCCCCCGTGACGATGTTCCACTTCCGAACATTGGCATGTATCGCATGTCTATTATGTAGAGTTTTGAAATCATAAAACAAATCCAAGAATTGTTGAGCAAAGGTATCATGCGCCCATCTACCTCGCCATGTGGTTCACCCATTATCTTGGTGCCAAAGAAGGATGGTACTTGGCACATGTTTGTGGATTTCCGTGCATTTAATAAAATCACAATAAAGAATCGTTATCCACTCCCAAGGATTGATGATTTGCTTTATCAGTTGAGGTATGCAAAGTATTTCACTAAGTTAGATTTACGAAGTGGTTATCATCAAGTTAGGATAGTTGAAGAAGACATTTGGAAAACTGCATTTAAAACTAAACAAGGGTTGTTTGAGTGGCTTGTTATGCCTTTCGGTCTTACAAATGCTCCAGCTACTTTCATGAGAGTAATGAATGATGTATTGACACCATTTCTAGATGTCTTTGTCATTGTCTACTTAGATTATATCCTCATATTCAATAAGTCAAGAGAAGAACATGTCATGCATGTAAATAAAGTACTTGATATCTTGAGAAAAGAACAGTTGTTTTTAAAGATGTCGAAGTGTGAATTTGGTAAGACTTTTGTATTTGGGACATATTGTTGGAGGAGGTGAACTAAAGATAGATCCCTCTAAGGTTGAGGTCATTTTGAATTGGCCCAAGTCCAATACAGTTACAGAGGTAAGAATCTTTTTGGGGGGCAGCACAATATTGGAGAAAGTTTATTGCTAATTTTTCTTCTATTGCAGCTCCATTACATGCGTTGACAAATGTCAAGAAAGTCTTCCATTGGGGAGGAGTATAGCAGAAAGCATTTGATGCTTTGAAGCAAAAGATAAGTTCAGCACCGGTATTAGCACTTCCGGATCTTAGACAACCATTCGAGATTCAAACAGATGCAAGCGATTATGCCATGGGAGCAGTTCTATTGCAACATGGTAAGCCCATTTCATTTAATTCTGAAATTTTTAATGGAGAACAACGTAAACATTGAAACAGGAACTGATACTGTTACCCGTTTTGTAAAGATAGCAAAAAAGTGACCCGATTTTGAAAGGGGTGATGCAGAACACACATGTTTTTTTAGAGCATAGTTTTTAGCACTATAATTTTTTTTTTATGTACATTGCATTTTAGAATGGTAGTGATTTTGATGTTGATTTAAAAAAGTGGTAATCCTACACTATACCCTTTTTTTAAAAGTTTTTTTTTTTTACTTTTAATTTTATAATGTATGAAATGTAAATAATTATTTTGTAAATTTAATAATTTTGGAAGTGGTCTTCTTCTTCATATTTTCTTGTTTTTATTTTTATTTTTATTTTTTTTGTAGTGAGGTTTTTATCGTTTTGCATATTTAAATAAGAAGGTCGATATTTTGCATTTTCGATATTCTACATATTTATACATTGTTAATTAAATTTTCAATCCACATAAAATAATTTGTAGGAATTTACAAGGTAAGTTCCTCAGACAGAACACCAAAGGACACCGCTCACAAACAGATCGTAGATCAATACACCAGTACTTTTGACGTGGTTAAAACCCTCAAAGAGGGAAACAGTCCACGGCCTAAGCCAACGCGGCCACTTCAGGCAATTTATTAATAAAAGAATGAAAATTTACATAAGCTTCTCTCATAAACGGTTAACCTACAAATGATCTTCCATGCTCTTTAAATAGATATCATGGACCAATCGGGTGTTAAGCCACGGATCAAGTGTCGGTAATACCGAGGAGGGAATGAACCGTCGGATCACTACATATCGTGACCGTCGGATTGTAAGTTACAAAATGTACATAGTAAAGAAACACGCTTTACCTAACTCTATACTAGACCAAGTTGTACTTAACTATTTCCTATGTGTCGAAATATCCTAACATCCCCCCTTAAGAACAACTTGGGATAGGATTGAAGGATTTACAAATATGACACAATAGGAGAAGGAAGGAGGAACTAGAGCCTATCCCCCCTTAGTGACAACTTCCTGAACTCCAACCATAAATCGAAGTTTAGTGAACTTCGCCTCTGTGAGAGTCTTTGTAAAGATGTCTACAACTTGATCATCTGTTGAACAATATTGCACTTCAAGAACATGGTCATGAATGAGCTTTCTGATGAAGTGCATGTGCAGTTCAATGTGTTTGCTGTGCTGATGTTGCACTGGATCTTTACATAGTTGAATGGCACTTTGATTATCACACCAAAGTGTAGTCGGATGCGGAAGGACACCACTCACAAACAGATCACAGATCAATACACCAGTACTTTTGACGTGGTTAAAACCCTCAAAGAGGGAAACAGTCCACGGCCTGAGCCAACGCGGCCACTTCAGGCAATTTATTAATAAAAGAATGAAAATTTACATAAGCTTCTCTCATGAACGGTTAACCTACAAATGACCCTCCATGCTCTTTAAATAGATATCATGGACCAATCGGGTGTTAAGCCACGGATCAAGTGTCGGTAATACCGAGGAGAGAATGAACCGTCGGATCACTACATATCGTAACCGTCGGATTGTAAGTTACAAAATGTACATAGTAAAGAAACACACTTTACCTAACTCTATACTAGACCAAGTTGTACTTAACTATTTCCTATGTGTCGGAATATCCTAACATAATTGTCTCTAAAAAACATATATAAAAATATATATATAAAATAAAAAATGTTAAAAAAAAATTATCTCATAAACCATAAACGAATTTGGAAAAAAAATTAAAAAATAAAATAAAATAAAATATATATATATAAGTAAAAATAGAGAAATTAAAAAAAAATATTAGCAAAAACTAGGAAAAAAAAATAAAAACAAACTAGTTTAAAAATAATAATAATGATAATAATAAAATAAAATTAACGAAAAAAATTTAAAAAACTAGTAAAAATAATATTAAAAAAAACAAAAATAGACTCAAATTAAAATTATATCTATATATATATATATATATATATATATAACCCAAAAAATATTAAAATATTAAAAAAACCAAAAAAAAAAATTATAACAACCTTTTTTAATTAAAAAAAGATTACTATTATTTTTTTAAACGAATTACATTTTTAAATTTAAAATTTAAAAATTTTTAAAAATTATTTAAAAAATAAAAATAAGAAGTTCTAAACGTTATATATATATATATATATATATATATATATATATATATGGCATGGCCGCCCGCTCCCCCGCCGCTCGTGGTGGCGCGGCCATGGGCAAAGGGGCCTACGTGGAATCGGTGATGTGGGCCCCTCCGCCCACGGCCGCGCCACCATGGGCGGTAGGGGGGTGGGCGGCCGATTCACGGAATCGGCCTCCCACCCCCCGGTCGACCGTGGTGGCGCGACCGTGGGCGGAGGACTTGCGTGCAGGCCCCTCCACCCATGGCCGCGCCACGACGGGCAGCGAGGGAGCGAGGGGCCATGCCAATTTTTTTTTATTTAAAAAAAAAAAACATTTAAAAAATTTTATATTTTTTTTTAAATAAATTTTTAAATTTTAAATTAAAAAATGAAATTCGTTTAATATATATATATATATATATATATAGTTTTAAAATAATAATAATAATTAAAAAAAAAAAAATTAATTAATTAAATTTTATTTTATTTTTTTTAACATTTTTTTTTTGTTTTTTTTAATAATTTTCATATATATATATATATATTTGAGTCTATTTTTGTTTTTTAAATATTAATTTTACTAGTTTTTTAATTTTTTTCGTTAATTTGTTTTTAACTAGTTTGTTTTTAATTTTTTTTCCTAGTTTTTGCTAATGTTTTTTTCTTAATTTCTCTATTTTTACTTGCATATATTAATTTTGTTTTTTTGGCCAAATTCTTTTATGGTTTATGAGATAATTTCTTTTTAACATATTTTATTTTTTATTTTTGTCTTTTTTATATATATATCTTTATTTATTTTTAAGTAATCAACATTGTAATCTTAATTTTAGTAGCTTTTAATTTTTTTTTTTGTTAATTTTCTATTTTTTTTAAATCTAGTTGGTTTTTAATTTTTAAATTTTTTCTTAATTTTTTTTTAATTCTTCTATTTACCTACTTAATTTTTAGTTTATTTTAAATGCTTTTTTTTTCTTTTCCATATTTTTCTTTTTTTTCTTTTTTCTTTTGTCAAATTTTTTTTATGATTTACAAGAATTTTTTTTTTTTTCCTTCCATTTTTTTGAAATATTTTTTTTTACTATTTATTTGTTTATAATGTTTTTTTTTTTTGTTAGTTTTTTTTAATTCTTATCATTAATTTTTTTCTATTTTTTTCATTTTTTATTTTTATTTTATGTTTTGTTTTTAGTATATATTTTAATTTATGTTTTGTTATTTTTTCCCAGCGTTAACACTTTTCGTTTTGAAGGTGTTTTCTGGACAATTTTTGTGCAAAAAATTGGTTTTCACTGCCATTTTTAAAACATGTTGAAAATTTACTCAAGAAAAAAGAGGTGTTATTCCAGTATCAACACTTTTCGCCTTTAGCACTGTTTTTGATGTTTTTTCAAGGTTTTTTTGCGAGAGTTCCCGTTTTGAGTTTATATTTCTCGTTTCAAAGTTTACATTGTTGGAATTATAACTAATTATCCCACATATGACAAAGAACTTTATGCATTGGTACAAAGTGTTATGAAATAGAAGAATTATTTGATGGGGAAGGAAACCATCATCCATACCGACCATCAACCATTGCAGTATTTACAGTCACAGTCAAAGTTGCGGCAGTCACACCATTTCAGATAGATGGGTTTTCTACAACAATTTCATTTGGTTATCAGGTATAAAAAGGGAATCTACAATAAGTTAGTTGATATGCTTTCAAGGCCTACTGTAAATTCATTTGCTATACTCAAGCATAATTCTGTTTTGCATGAAAGTTGCATAGAACAATATGCAAATGACAGTGACTTTCAAGAAGTATATGCAAGCTTGAGTCAAGGAAACCAAATAGAAGAGTTGGATTATCATGTACATAACAGTTTGTTGTATCACTTGGGCAAGTTGTGTATTCCACAGGGAGAAAGAAATGGTATCATAAGAGAGGCACACACTTCATCGATTGCTGGACACTTTGGTGTAGGCAACATGGTAGCGAATCTTCAAAGGTACTGTTATTGGCCACGCATGTTGGATAATGTTTCTTTTTTCATAAGAGGATGTTCTTTATGTGCTACAAGTAACACTAGTAAGAGGAAACTAGGTTTATACACTCCACTTCCATTACCTTCACGTCCATGGGAGAGTATCTCAATGGATTTTGTAGGAGGTCTTCCATTGTCAAGGAAAGGTCATGATTACTTATATGTAGTTGTAGACAGGTTCAGCAAGATGTGCATACTAACACCATGTAAAAAGAAAATTACAGCTGAACAAACAGCTCACCTTTTCTTTCAAAACATTTGGGTTCATTTTGGTCTTCCTACTTCTATTGTAAGTGATCGAGATTCTCGATTTGTTGGGAATTTTTGGTCAAATTTATGGGACATGATGGACACAAAGTTGAAGAAGAGTACAACCTTTCATCCACAAATAGATGGACAAACCGAGGTGGTCAATAGAACAGTTATTCATCTTCTTAGAGGATATTACAGCAAACATCCCAAGTTGTGGGATGAACAGTTGCATTACATACATCATGCATACAACAAGGCAAAGCATTCTTCCACAAACACATCGCCATTTGAAGCATGTTATGGATACTTGCCAAGATTGCCATTGGAATTCATCTTTGAGAAAGATGTTGTTATCGAAGGTCATAGTGACATCGATAAGGCAGGGAAGTTCATAGAGAAAATTCATTTGATACATCATATAGTGCAAGAACAGCTTGAGAAAAGTCAAAGGAGTTACAAGGCAAGGCATGAAAAACATCGGATTGATCACAAATTTCAAGTTGGCGAGGAAGTTTGGTTATATATTAGAAAAGAGAGACTTCAAGGGGAAGGTAAAAAGTTGAAACCAATCCATTATGGTCCTTTTAAAATTCTGGAAAATATTGTTAATAATGCATTCAAGCTTGATTTGACTCCTTACATGCAAATATACTCTATTGTTAATGTTGAAAATTTGAGATTGTTTGAGCCTCCTTTGATTGATGATCAAGGAGAGCATGTTCAGCTGCCATCAATAGATGATTTCTCGCTATAATATCTAGATGAGCTTCAACAAGATCTAATACTTGACAAAAGAATCAGAACTTCAAAGAGAGGGGATGTCGAATGCCTTAGAGTGGGGCTCAAGGGACAAAACCCTTCTCAAGTCAAATGGTTGCAGACCGAAAAGGTGAGGGAGTTGTACCCTCACTTGCTGAATAGTTGATAGTATCTTTTGGGGTCCAAAAGGCTTCTACTGAGGAGGAATGATCAGGTGCTCAGTATTTAGCTCAAAAAGAAAAGTTCTCATATTGGCTTGAAAACTATACGACTGTGTTCGTCTCGTCAAGACGATCGCAACGCAATTCGTTTCGTCAAAAACGGAGTCTGAATGAAGGAGAAAATGCCTATTGTTCATTTTCCTAAATAGCTAAAAAATTTGCAGAATGGGACAAAATGATGACATGGAAATCCAGTCAGCAGTCCAACCAGCAAGGGGAATCTTCTTCAGTTTTTGCCCAATGGGGTTGTGACAAGTGTCACCTCCGGATTCGCCAGTGTGGTTGTGTGAAAGGGAAATCGCCTAGTTGGCTCCAAGATAGAATTCGAATTTGTTTTTATCTAAATATTATTATATATTATATATAGTTATTATTTATATTATATAGTTTTTTAACTATATATATAATATTAAACATAAATTCCAAATCCACATAATATTAAACCACAGTGCATTTAAATTTTTATGGTATAAATCAAATTCAATACAAATTTGCATACATTACGGTGGCGCATATTTTAAATGGCGCATATATTTTAATATGGAAAAACTATATATATAATATTAAGCATAAATTCCAAATCCACATAATATTAAACCACAGTGCATTTAAATTTTTATGGTATAAATCAAATTCAATACAAATTTGCATACATTAAGGTGGCGCATACTTTAAATGGCGCATATATTTTAATATGGAAAAAACATATATGGGTTGGGCGGAGGCGAGTTTGAACTTGTGACCTTCCCCACCCGAATTCCAAGCCTTTGTCGTTGGACCACTGGCGGAACATCTGAAAGTCATTGCCGTGAATTTATATTTAAACATTGTTGTCTGTTTGACAGTGGGGAAAGGAGGGGAGTCAGCCCTGCGGGCCAGCTCCCTCCCCATGCGACCACAAGAGCGTGACCAAGGGTCGGCGAATGGATAAGTGCTTAGCACTAATCACGCTTAGCATTCTGTTTAGCCTTAATTAAACCCGCTTAAATTCCGGATTAAGTTGGCGGCAGATTTGGTGGTGCGCCAAATTAGGTGAAAACTGCCAGTTTTGGCATACTTAACTGGAGTCTCTCCAAATTTAGTGAAGGTTTCCTAGGAAAAATTGAATGAAGCATAACTTACTCAATTTTCGACCAAATTGAGATCACAAAGAAGTGTTTTTGGCTAATTTGGACCTTATGAACACATTGGTGCAAGTATCAGGAGACATGGAGCTTTGTAAATAGTAGTTTTTCCACATTGAGATAATACAGAGGCCCAAGCCATGGAAGTTGGACCAAGGAGATGTAGCCCAGGAGGGGTGAACTCCTTCATCAAAACACTATGTTAATGTGTCTCTTTGATAGTTTGCTGCACTGTACATGTTTGTTGTTCGTTGTTCATTTTTGAAGCTATTTTGCTCATGAATGTCTTGTTTCACTTAAGGAAATTTACATGTTTGTAAGCACCAACAACTAAGGAAACCTCAGCACAAAATGCAAGAAGCAAGCACATGTTTATAAATCTGTAATTGTTATTAGCACAGCAAAACTAATCTTACAAAAACAGACCACTACCACCTAGGGAGAAGTTATTTGGACATTACATACCTCATGTCTCATTGGATTAGGTTGGTTAGGAGGTCTATAGGAATTTTAACTTATTTGTCTTTGTTATGCTTTTGGTGGCCTTACAACTAGGATTCTAGTGACAGTGACCTTCTCATGAATCTGACCACCTTAAAAATTGAGTGGGCCTTTTTTAGTTAACGGGAAGATTGTGTTTGCATATCACAGTGAGTTCATAGCCCCATCTAGTTCTGTTATGAGTCATTTCTTGACTGATTCACGCCATTGGTTTTTAGATTTGATTTGTGGATGTGTTTGGTAGTATTTTAAAGTATTAGCATCAGGTTATTCCCTAATTCACCTTTCAAATGGATTTCTCAATAGAAGTTATAGGAACGAGAAATTCCTAGTGGATTTTTTTAAATTACTTATGGTTTTTCCTAGACACTGGTGGGGGTTGATCACATTTATGATTCATTTTTCCTCTGTTGCATTCATTCTCCATATTTGGTTAAGGATGGCTAGTATCAACTCTATTGAACGGAGGCTTGTGGGAAAGGTCGGTGACATTTACTCCACTTATTTATTTTGATTGGAGGCGGGTATTAGGTATGTGCATGGAGGTACATGTATACCTTGCAAAGTAATTTTGTGGCAAGCCTATATCTTCCCTACGATTAATGGGTCTACTAGGATAGAATTATTGGAATTCAAGTACAATGGATCTTAGACAATTGGTTAGCACTTCCACTTGTTACCGTTAGATCTCTTCCCCAATGAGGATAATTGATCTTGGGAACCAACATGGGTATCCATGACATGTGGCAGTTGTTGAAGTTATTGAAGAAGACCTTGTAGATAGAAATAATTTACTATTCTCACAATATGGTAATGTGTCTCCACAAATCTTTAACGATAATCCTTTCTACAAGCTATCACAACACCAATATGGTGCCCCTAAGTCTTCATTGGAACTTGTTGCAGACATTCAATAGCCAAAATTCAAGAAGATCAAAATTGTTAAAGCCTCCAAAGACCAAGAAGATTTGAACTTTGGTAAGGATGTAATGTTTTACATGGTTGTTAACCTCAGTAAGAAATCCATGGTTGGTCATGTAACACCCCCTCCTAGGTCTACCAAAATTAACCATGAAGGGGTAAACATGAGACGAGAGGCTACTATGATCAGATTCAACCTCCTATGTGACCTTAAGGAAGTGGAATCGATGGAACGTCACACACAGTCATCCAACATCATCAACAGAACCCTCAAGAGACAAGTCAGCCACTCAGACAGCCTGTCCTTGGGTCCCACTGCTATTTTGGATCTCTTAGGCCATAGTCTCTCTCATGCTATGGGTAACCAGCAACCTAAAGTCGCTCTCATAGGCCTATCTGCCAGCAACTATGGACCAAAATTTCCAGTTATGTGCCAATGATCCTGAGATTTGAGCCACTTTTCTAGCCCAGAATCTCAGCCTCTTCCCAGAACTTGCTACAACCTTCAGAATTCATTAAAGACATGATAACAATGTTGATCAATCAAAACAAACCTTAGGACTCGGCCTGAGCATCCCCAACCAGGACTGAAATTTTGTCAAACACTTGGCATCAATGCAACCTACAGGTCTAGGATACAAGATAGAGCATATATGACTGAAACATCTTATGAAACATAATCAGAAGGACCACCTCCTTCTCCATTGAACTTCTACATCATCAATTAGGTGTTGCATCCATCCATTTAATGGTTACAAGTAAATACATGAAATAACCATGAAATGAACTAGTCATTTAACCGTGCTTATAACCATCATAAAACCATGTAAATATCAGAGATAAGACATCCATTAAATCCACATATAAATCAATACAAAATTAAGAGAACTTAGCTTTTATTAATCATAGGAAAATCCAACCAAGTTCGGGACTTCCACGTACCACCCAACCATAGACATGGTTGAACCAAATATCTCTTTCAGCTAGTCACCCCCATGCCATATGCCAAGCATGAATGTAGGATCTCATAGAAAAAACAATCTAAGCACAACCAAGGGAATCCAGAGGTTAAACCACCTCCACCCTCACCAAACCGTGATCACACCAAAACCGGTGCTCCAATCACAACCAAACAGAACTTGGAATGCCATCTAGAATCCATCAATATCCTTGAGGAATTTTTCGTCTCCTTGTTTCTTGGGCTTTATTGCAATCCAAACCTAGATCACTAAACCCTAAACTGAGACATCTCCCTCAGTATTTACCTTGTATCTCGCCAAAACTGGTCAAGGGATTCCTAGGCCTTTGGGAAGGGAAATTGAGACCACCTCCACCCCGGATTCTGAAATCCATCCAGCAAACCAAAGCTCAAAAACCAAAATAAACATCCCAACATACCATGGCATCTGGAAACGGGAAAGGCTAGGCTGAAAATCACTATCATAACCCGGAAAAACCATGCCACTGACAACAAGAGAACCATACACCAACATACAAAGCCATGCATGTCCAAACCAGCTAGGAAATTACACATGCAAAAGGTTACCTACAAGTACTCCTATTGAAGCTGATTGATCCTGCTCTTCTTCCTTGATCCTTTCTTTCCTTCCAAGTTTCCCTTTGCTTGCTTTTCCTTCCTTGATCCAAAGTTAGAGTGCTCCAAGAAAACTCTAAGTGACCAAGAGAGTGAGAGAGAAAGAATAATGAGAGAGATCCAAACTTGAACTTGACAAAATCCACGAACTAATCCTTAGAAACCTATTTATGCATGAGGCCTCTAATTTCTTCATTTACCATTATTTTCCTTCAATTTCCTCCTCACATGCAACCTGTGACCTTTCACCTTACTTTTCACCTAATTTCCTTTATTTTGATAAATAAATGTGCCAAAATGCCTTTTTTCATTTTAATTCCTTTGCCTTAGCCTTTTCCAATTTTCCTTTGCCATAACACACATCCAGTGATGCCCACTAGGATATATTTGCCCAAGATTCAGCTTGGAATAAGTGTCCCTTAACCATGGTCTTATTTTGCCTTTATTAACCTTTATTAAATGAAATTTTTCACCATGGTTGTTACAAAACCCTCCCCCTTAGGGGAACATCATCCTCGGTGTTAAACCAGACCATGACCTCAGCAAAATTGTTGAAAAGAAAACATACTGCCCATGGAGCTTTATAACTTAGCTCGTTGCAATATTTACAATGAAAGATCTGCTCAAAAGAAAAACATCATGAGAACGTGACAAGATAAAAACCATAATAATATGACACCCATACCGCTTATTGGAGCTTTATAACTTAGCTCATGATGATATTTACATCCATATACATATACCAAAACATCAGCAAAACATATGCCAAACATCAAACCAAAATTGTTTTGCCTCAACTGGTAAACAATGAAGGATGTAGGGCCCGCATCTGATCTAACATCTGTCATGTAGTTTCTTCAGGCCCAGAGTGCCTCCACTACACTTTAACTTGCTATATGGCTATGTTCCTGAGCATGAGATGTTTCCACTGTAATATGCACTAAAGCTCTGACTAGGACTCTCCTTCTTGCTCCACCTACAATACAGACCAATCAATAACATGATCAACATCCTTTATATACTTATTAAGCAATGAAATATGGAAAACATCATGGAATTTCATTGTTGGAGGCAGTTGGTGGGCTCCAGTATTGTAGCAATAATGCTACAACTCCTGGAGCTTCCTTCTCTAATTTTATCAACCCGGTAGTTCGTAACAAACTTGGAAGCGACGGTGCTATATGCACAAGTACTAGCTCTTGTCGCAGCTGTCACTTGGTCAGCTGGCACAAGTCCGCTAGGGCTCAAGCCAACTTCTATATGTTCTCAGAAGAAGCTTTTTAAGTGATGAACGAAAGCTATCTCAAAGGAAATTAACCTACTTTGCAAGAATGAACTGAAAGCCAACAAAACATGGAAACCCTAGTAAACCCTAATTTGACCAGCTTAATCCTTATGATGTAATGGTGGGAATGCAACTTCTAAAAGTGATGCAATTACTTCTATTGAGATGAGATGCATGGGTCTAAACTACTTTCATTTGAAGAGAACATGTTTTTGTACTTTTGCTCAAGTGGTTGGAGTTATTATGACTGTGCTTCTTACTGGGTCTTGACTGTGCAGGGGTAGTTCAAGGGGAGGAAGGCTTGGAAAAGGTCAGGAGGACTCTGAGAGGGTCCAAGGGATCCCTAACATCATTCCACTGAAGTTCAAAAAGCTCAGATGGCTGGCAACCGTGTTTGCAAGCTTCTACAGGATGTCTGCAGGGGATTCTACAGGAAGTCTGCTAATTTCTACAGGATGTTCTGCAATCGAAGTTTTGGGTGATGGATGAGTGAATGAGTTGTATGGGTGGATAGGGAGGATGAGATGGGAGCTTGTGATGGCTTATGGACAGAGAGATGAGATGGAGAGGGGGTGTGTAAAGCTAGTTGGTTGATAGGAGGGTAGAGGCAATGGAAGGCCGAAAAGATAAAACAACGTGGATAATAGAAGAGTTGGTGGGCAAATGATCTAGCTGGGAGATAAGTAGATGGCCTAGGAACGGCTGAGAAGGATAAGGAAATGATAGAGTGGTGCTGCACAGTGTAAATGAAACAAATCACCTCTGTCTTGCGTATAACCGAAATGTCATCAACCTACTCTAACTGTTTTATTAGAAACCGAAGAACAACAATGTACTTTAAGGGAAAATCGTGCATGGTGCTGAAACAAAGAGTTCTTCCACAAGATCTAAATGCATGGACACTTCTACAACTGAAAATATTACGTTAAAGCTTGCATGAACATGTAAAACTGTGTTTTTGGTGGGTGGCACGGGCTGCACTTCCGGTCGCCAAACAGAGGTGAAAGTGAGTGTGCATTCAACCTTTTTTGGAACTCTGATTAACTCCAATCCTTACTCTAATCTAAACTACTGAAAGCAACTTTGTTCATAACACTAACCTATGTAACCACACCAAGAAATCTGAATCAGCAAACTGTGTTTCCAAGTGCATGTAAAGGAAAAGAAATATAATGTTGAAAGAAAGACAAGTAACAATACAAAGAAAGGAGGCTTATTGCTCTCAGGTTGGGCCCAACCCTGAGAGCTATAGCTCCTCTAAGAACTCAGAACTGAACTCGAATTTGCCTGCCTTTTATTAAAAGATCATAGTCATAAGTCTAAAAACATGCCAAAAATGGCTTACAACAAGCAAAACAGAGCTATAACTCGTAATTCAGAATCTGCAACAAAGGTTCAAAAGTCCCCATCGAAGGCTACAACCTCAATATTTATACATTATGAGGGCCAAGCTGGCCTCCTAAATTAGTGGGGCTTTGCTGACCAACTAAAATTAAATTGTTGTTCCCTTAGAATCCGTTGGTTGCCTTCTAGCTCGGTATTGATAGCTGTTGGAGCTCGGAGTTGGGGTGGAGATCACGAGGAAGGTCATTCAAGGCTGTGGACAACCTTCCTACAAAACCGCAATGCCACCTTGGATGTCTCCTTGCCTTCATCTGCGTGGTTTTGCTCCTTTTAATGTCAAAAAACCTGAAATAAACATGTATTAGCCACCTAAGCATAGTGACTGCCCTCCTTCCTACAAATAACATGAATATACTAAGAAATGATGCATAAGTGATGAAAAATGAAGGGTTGAGCAAGGTAAGTAGGCCAAATGAGCCCAAAATGTTACCAAAATTTGGGGCTCATCATCACCCCCCAGCTAAAATATTTGCTCATCCTTGAGCAACTAGTCCAACTCCTCATCCTTCATTTCCTTTACTGCCACCCTTACATCCCAAGCCTCTGTAGTAGTGTCCTCCTTGCTGATATGAAACCCAGCCTTTCTGTTCACCTCTTCCCACTGTTCATTATCATCCTTCTCTGTGTTGCCTTCCATTAATCCTAGCAGCAGTGGTGGGCTTAGTTTGAGGCCAATCCAGCTGGCCTGGAGGTTTTGCATGGATTTCTTATAGAGGGCCACCCGTACTAGAGCTTCCCTCATCCGAGTTGGGGTATGATACTCTCTGATTTTCAGACTGTGGGCCAATGTATTCCATCGGCGGGTGCAAGCTTGGACAGCGTTGTCTCCTAACAGTCTCTCCATGTCCTCAAAATGCGCTATGGCTTGGGCCTGCTGATCCATATATCTCAATGAAGCTTGAGGGTCAGTGGACAAGTGTTGGTGTGCCGAGATTAGTGCAACTGGATCCCCTGGTTCTGCTCGAATTAGCAATGGCTCATTCAACTCTTGGTTCATGACCGCTTTGGCTTCTGCTGCTCTTTTGTCCTCATGGTTCAACCATGAGGCAAATGCCATTATTTGCATATCTCCTAAGGCCGTATTGGGATCCCATGAAATTACATTAGGCAGGGCCAAATTATGGAGGTAGAACTCCGCTAATTTGGCCTTATCCTCTGATGAACTAGTACTGCATACTTCAGTGAATTGCTGTGGGTCTTGGAGCTGAGAGATACCTCTTTGCGCCAAGGTATTGATTTGAAATTGCAGCCATTGGTCTTTCAAGTACAGGCCATAGGATTTGGCTGGCTGTCTGCATTGTATAGCATCCATGGCCCAACTGGCCATGCAAGCCAATTGTGCCTCTTTCTGCTGCAGCTGTTGTCTGAGAGCTTGCACCTCAATTTGTGCTTGTTGTTCTGCTTCCTATAGATGTGTGGTTGGCTCCCCAAGACCGGTGTGCAGTTCCTTTTTGCCTTGTTGTTCTGTCGTGTTGTCATTGGAGGGTGTACCTGTTCCTGTCCTCAGCTCCTGTAGCTACAATCTAAGCTTTTCGTTTTCTTCCTGTAGGAACACTCTTTGGCAATTTGCCACGTGTTTAGCCATGGCTAATTCACATCTGGCATCCTTAAGTTGCTCTTGCAAGGGGCCTATGTCCGCCACACCCTTTGACTTGGCTATTTTCATCCACGTGTGTGTACGTACTCTCTCTTCCTCGAATGCAAAGAACAGTGGCACAGTGAATTTCTGAGGTATAATTTTGCCAGCCTCTAAGAAGTTGTAATATGAACTCAGACTTGGCTGAGTGTTGTTGGGAATTATATCCAATACAGAATGACCCTATCCCACTCTAAGGGTGATAGTACCTCAGCAACAATCGAAGCAAAGCTATCTAAGATTTCTTCTTTATGAAAGTAAAATATGGGAGAAAGAGATCCACTAACCGATGTCTTTCGCTAATGGTTGATCCAATCTTCTCTCCTTGCTGCTTGCTCCCAGCTCCTTGCTCTTTCACTGGCCCAGCTACACCAAGATCCTGCAAAATGGCAAGAGAGGGAAACTACAAGAAGCATACATTCATAATTGATTCAAGGATTAGAATAAATCAAATACACAAGTATAACAATACATCATTGAGACACATGCATATAGAAGAACCTCAAATGATTTATTAATGGAAGAAGTAAAGTTCAGGAAGTGATACAACCATAAAAGGCCCAATCCAGCATCACCTTCCCAGCAGAAAGAAATCTCCTCTTCACCTCCTTCAAAGCAAATCACCTCAAACCAACAGCACTTCCTTACATTCACAAGATTCCAGCCTCCCTAGACCTCATGAGAGAGCTCTATATATAGGAGTTTTGGAGAAAGGATGAGTCAGCTTGAGGCTGGCATGAAGCTGACTAGTGTCCTCTCTCACTTCAGTTATTCTTCAGTTCTTGAGTCCACTTGGAGGTACTTGCTTCCACTTGGAGATCTAGACCCTCTTACTCATCACCAGTCGAATTCCCTGATCCAAGTGTCATTTTGGAAGCTTCATGGGCATTGACACCTTGAGGAATGACTGTGCCACATGTCCCAACTCGTCCAGCGCAGGTAGCCTTCTTTGCAGTTGACATTCAGCGCAGGTAGACAGTGGAGCAGTTGACATTCAGCGCAGATGCTCAGTGGAGCAGTTGACATGATCCAGAATTGCCTTGTTTTTGAGTGTTTTCAGGTGGAGAACTTTTATTCAGTGCTGTGGTTTGCTGACCTTGTTCCTCTAGGGGTAGGAACAACATGTTTAGGGACTTTGGATCCCTTAGATTATGGACATTTCATGCTTCATGATGTAAGGCACAAAAATTTCTATAACACTGAGGGCTAGGCTCTGGAATGTGCTCTTTTTCTACTTCTCTTGGTGGCTCTACTTCGCCCTCCCTCGGTGGTGATGAGGGTGCTTCTCCTTCCATTCTCTCTATTTCTTTAAGCCTGGCTAAGGTTTCCTGTAGAGCATCCTCAGCATCCTGTAGCCGAGCTTTTGAAGCCAATTGGTCTAACCTTTCTTTCCAAGTATTTTTCTTCGGGCTCCCCCTCTCATAGGTGACTGATATCCTTGAGGGGGACCTCTCCTTGGGCGAAGTAGGGGCATCATCTATAGTGATGGGGCTGCTGGACAGAGGCTGTGGCTTGCCCGTCTTTATTCTCACACTTCTCCTAGCTTTAAAATATAGAGGGGTCTCCCTCTTTCTCTTCTCCTTTGGCTTAGGAGGTGTGCTGAGGGCGGCCAGCACAGCTGCTGCCTCCCTCGCAAGAATGTCAGCTTTCTTCTCCTTGGGTTTCGCTTTCTCAGGGCTTCTTGTAGAAGACCCTTTTTTGGTTGATTTCGGGCTTCCTGTAGAAGCCGGTTTCGGTTTTCCTGTAGAGACAGGTGGCACCACTTTAGATTGCTTTGAGGAGGGTGTTTTACTTTTTGACTTGGTCGATGCTGCTGTCGAGGTGCCTTTGCTGACGTGGACCTGCTCAGCCTTGTCCACTCTGCTTTGTAACCTTTTCTCTCTTGTCGTCAAAATGGGTGTGTCATCCTTCTCTTTGGAACCCTTTTTCTCTTGTTTCTTCTCTTGCTTTTTCTTCTGCTCCATGGTCGTGGTCTTCTAGCCTTTTTCTTTCTTCCCTACAAGCACTGACTCCTTCTCCTCACTGCTAGATGAACCGAGCTCTTCGGTCAACATCTTTATATCACCATCCTTGGTCAAATTTCTGAAGGCTTCCCATGAGAGAGGAACCTTGTACGTGTGGAGCGCATCCTCCACGAGGAGTTTAATGAGTCCATGGTGGGCTACCTGGTCTGGTGTGCCTTCTATTAACTTGGTGGCACATTCAATCATAGACTGTAGTAGAAAGTAAGGGATACTCAGTTTGTTTTCTACAGGTAGGTCCATATGATGCCTTATTTCCGTGAGTAACCGAAAATAGTACCCATATACAATGCTAAACCGACCTTCACAGGTGATGTACTTCATAATCTGAAAGCTAACTTCACTCCACAGTGGCAGTAAGCTGGTTCTACGAACCCCGTTTTTATCTTCTGAGAATTCCTCCTCTGGGGGAAAGAATTATTTCTTAGCCTTCTGGCCCAATTTCCTTTCTTCTTTATCCCATGGTAATCCCATTGGGAGCTCAGTAACTCGGCTGATGAATTGTGGGGTGAGTCTGAGACTCAAACCCTTGAAGTTAACAGTGGCCAATGTTTTGGATTTCGGCTTCAAAGCTTGCAAAAACTCCTCTGCCACCTCATCGTCATAGCCCTGCAACTTGTCGCAGAATGACATCCATTGCGCTTGCATGAACAACTCCACCACCTCAGGATTTTCTCTTAGCTTGGTTGAGTCGGTTGGTTCCCTTCTGATGAACCCACCCGGCATGGTGAAAAATTGCTGCGTCAGCTGGAGGTGGCGAGTGCAGAAGAAAATTGGCCTACTGGATAGAGCGTAGAATTACACCTCTATCACGCATACAATTCACGAAAACTTATCTCCCGAGGACCTTAACACAGCTTAATTATACTGACATCCTGTAGGACGACAATTCATGCAACGGCAGACAATACTTGCAAATTTTTTTACGACCAGACTGTAGAACGTCGACTCTGCCACCCTCGAAACCAATTGCATGGAAGGTTCAGGCTTACCTTTTTAATCCGCTACCTTTTGACGTGAGGAACCCAATTTCCTGTAGAAGCAGCTTTCCTGTAGAAGCAGCGCACGAATTCTGGAGGATACTGCAGTGGGTCTGCGCTCTCTGTGCTGCTTAACAGGCGTTCGAACAGCCGAAGACTTGGAGTGTCGAGCTTCAGAGGAATCCAGATGCTCACTCAACTTTCAAACGGCGAATGATAAATGCGTGGGGTGGCAATCTGGCCGATTAGATTTGAATCCGGCGAAATCCGTGGCGCGGGGGTGAGCTGTCCCTGCCGGACCGTTGGACAACGTCACTCCATCATTCTTCTGCAAGTTCCCTTACTGTCGCATCATTCCCCGCAGATCCGCCGCCATCATTTCTGTTACAACTCATTTCTCCCCGACTGGATGGCTCTCACGTGTGCACTGCCCGTTCCTTTTGCCACGACCACCACTTACCATTCGACTAGACCATCTGACTGGTCGACGTGGCCAGTCGATTGGACATACAGCCGCTCAACCCATTCACTTCACACTTGCAAACTTTTTCAAAGTAAAATTCATGCAATTCGACGGAAGAAAGGGTGGAGGCACTTACCTGTGCGGCCGCGACATGATTCTTCAGGCTTTTGGACGATGATGAGTAGATCTGTCTACTGCTGGTGGATTGCATAGGCCCGAAGGTTCCTCTTCACAGGCCGCTGACGATGACTCTTATGATTCGGCTACATGTGCCTGCGTTTTCATTGCATGTTGCAAGCGCTTGAATGGTGTACACTCTAGCTGGCTTAACTGCTACGGGACTCCTGCAGGATGTCCTGTAGCAGTTTTTCCTCCTCGGGTGCATGCTGCACGACGAAGACAGTGGCCTCACGATCACGCTCACAGAGCTCTTGGATAGCTGGGATGGGTATGGCATGGCATCTCAGCGTCTTTTTCATTTAAAAAATTGCTTTCTCTTGATAACTCAATGATCTGCTTTGATGGTGCAGGTATCTTCATTGCATGTCGACAGGGGTGGTAGAAAGAGGTGATAGCAATGTGTGAGGGAGAAAATGGTAGCTTGCATGCGTCCATACCGGACCTTGGTCGTTAGATCTCCTCATATAATCAGTTCTGGGCCGTCCCAAACTTCTACAGGAAGTTTCCTGTAGAAATACAGAACTTCCTGTAGAAAGTCTGTAACTTCCTGTAGAATACTAAGCTGTGATGAAATCGTGCTCATACCTTGGAGAAGATGAGTATTCTTGGAGGAGGTGCTGGTGAGTTCTCCTGGCAGCATGATAAGGATCCTTGACTTTGAGTTGAGAGACCTCCTCTCCTTCATAGAACACCTGCAACCTGCATGCATTTCCACATTATAAACTTGCTGTCCCTGTCTTTTTTGCTTATTGTTTTTTCTTTCTTTGCTCTTTTTTTTTTTTTTTGAAAGATAGCAGGGGCGCCTCAATGAGGTTTTCACCCTTGCCATCTGCCTTAAGCGCCTCAGAGAGGTTTTCACTCAAGGATCTTTTTTCAAATCTTTTTTTTTTTTTTTTTTTTAAAGACAATAGGGGCGCCTCAATGAGGTTTTCACTCCTACCACCTGCCTTGGGAGCCTCAGAAAGGTTTTCACCCAAGGATCTTTATTTTATATATATATATATATATATATATATATATATATATATATATATATATATATATATCTTTCAGGGTATGCCCAAAGCAGAGGCAGAACCCTTCTCTATGACCAGCACTGACTTCTCCACAGTTTTGATGAATTCTTGTCTTGAGAGAGGTTTCCGGTAGATCTTCAGTCGATGCCCATTGACAAGCATGGGGATGGCCTCCTCATCAATGGTCCGAATAAGAACAGATCCATTGTCATGACATTTTTCCACTGCATATGGTCCCAGCCATCTGGTTCTCAGCTTCCCCTTGAAATCTTTGTGCCTGGAGTCATGCAACAGTGCCCAATCTCCTGGTTGGAATTGTTTGTCATTGAGGTGTTGGTCATGCCACACCTTTCTCTGAAGTTGAACCACTTCTGAGTGAAGGAGGGCCTGCATTCGGTGCTCGTCCAGTCCATTCAGCTGCAATAACCTCTCTTGTTGTGCATGGTTGAGATCTAGGTCCATCTGAGCTGACATCCTCAAAGTGTTGTATTCAAATTCAATGGACAGCAAAGCTTTCTTCCCATAGACCAGCTCATAAGGTGTGAAGCCGGTTGTGGTCTTCCAGGTGGTTTTGTAAGCCCATGTGGCCTCAACCAGGCGATCTGCCCAATCTTTCCTACTGCTGCTCACCACCTTAGTCAAAATCCCTTCCAATGCTCTGTTGGTGACTTCCACTTGCCCATTTGCCTGTGGATGATAGGGGGTGGAAGTCCTATGCTTGATTTTGTGATGAGCTAGTAGGTCTTCAATTAAGTTGGATGTGAACTGGCTTCCTTGATCGGTGACTAGCTCTCTTGGGTAGCCAAATTTGTAGAAGATGTTCTCTCTTAAGAACTCAGCCACCTTTTCTTCTGTTGTTGCTTTGATTGCCATAGTTTCTGCCCACTTTGTCAGGTAGTCAGTGCACACAATGATGTAAGACCTTTGCCTCGAAGGAGGGTTGATTGGACCCACAAAGTCCATACCCCACTTCTCAAATGGCTCAAGAGTCACTTGAGGTTGGAGAGGCATCTCATCCCTTTGAGTCGGTTTCCCCATTCTTTGGCATCGGTCACATTGGCTGATATACCTTCTGACATCTTGATGAAGTGTGGGCCAATAGTAGCCTGCCTGCAGGATTTTGAAGGCAGTCCTCTTTGCTGCAAAATGTCCTCCACAAGGCCCATCATGACAGGTGAGGAGGATATCAAAGACTTCCTCCTCCCTTACACAACGCCTTAAGATCTTATCAGGGCCAAGCTTGAACAGGTTTCCCCCAATCCAAGTAAATGAGGCACTTTTTCTGATGATTCTGCTCTTCTCTCTTGAAGATAGGTGCGGAGGGAACTGTGTTGAAACAAGGTAGTTCGCTATATCAGCAAACCATTGAGAGAGTACTGAGATAGCAAACAGATGTTCATCAGGCATCTGGTCATCCACTGTTCCATCCTCATCTGCAGACAAGTCCAATCTAGATAAAAAGTCAGCAACAACATTTTCTTTACCTGGTTTGTCAACAATGGTCAAATCAAACTGCTGCAACAAAAGTAACCATCTAATAATACGAGCATTTACATCTGGTTTATTCATTAAATATCTAATTGCAGCATGATCAGTATGTACAAATGTTTGATAGCCAGCGATATAATTTCGGAACTTGTTCAGTGCATGGACCACAGCCAAGAATTCTTTCTCGGTTACAGTGTAATTCAGTTCAGCTTTGGATAAGTTTTTGCTAACAAAGTAAATGGCATATGAAATTTTTTGTTCAACTTGTCCCAAGGCTGCCCCTATGGCTTTGTTCGAGGCATCAGTGTGGATGTGGAAAGGTAGGGCCCAGTTTGGACCTCTCAAAATTGGGGCAGACACCAACTTGTCCTTTAATTCATTCAAAGCCCTCTGACAATCATCAGTCCATTTAAACTCCACATCTTTTGCCAACAAGCCAAACAATGGCGAGGCTAGCATGCTGAAGTCTTTAATGAATCTCCTGTAATACCCTGTTAATCCTAAGAAACTCCGAACATCCCTTACCTTTTGGGGAGGTGGAACCTTCTTGATGAGAGCAATTTTGTTAGGATCCACTTGTAACCCTTGGCAAGAAATGGTATGGCCTAGCACGGCCCCTTTAGTCATCAAGAATTCACATTTTTCAGGACTAAGGGACAGGTTCATCTCAATGCATTTGGTTAGGACTTTTCCCAGGTTGGACAATGCTTCCTGGAAGTTGGACCCATAAGGAGTGAAGTCATACATATAGATTTCCACTGCATCATGGACCAGCTCCGAGAAGATGCTCAAGACAGCTCTCTGGAAGGTAGCAGGAGCATTGCATAGCCCAAAGGGAAGAACTCGGTAGGCAAAGGTACCCCAAGGACAAGTGAAGGTGGTCTTATCTTGGTCTTCCGAGCTGATTTGGATTTGGTTGTACCCGCTAAACCCATCTAGGAAAGAGAAGAACTTCTTTCCTGCCAATCCATCCAACACTTGATCTATGAAAGGTAGAGGGAAATGGTCTTTCTTGGTAGCTTTGTTCAGTTCTCGGTAGTCCACACAGATTCTCCACTTCCCATTTTTCTTGGGAACCAACACCAGAGGGGACACCCGTTCGCTATCTGAGATGGGGTAAATGAATCCGGCATCCAACAGTTTTTGCAGCTCTTCCTTGACAATGTCCTTAAGGGCTGGATTCATTCTCCTCTGGGGTTGCCTAACCGGTTTACAGTCCTCTTTGATGTATATGTGATGGGTACAGACCGAAGGATGGACTCCTTTCATCTCCTTATAGCTCCAAGCAAAAGCATCTAGATGACTGGCCAACAGACTACACAACTCCTTTTCCTGAGAAGGAGATAGGGAGGAGCTGATCTTTAACGTCCTCTCAGGGCCGAACTCCACATTCTTGACTCTGGGAGTGACAAGGTTGGTTGCACAAAGGTCCACTAAGGTGCTGGCTTGGGCATCCTCCACCAATTTCTCTAAGGATAGTGCACTGGGAGGTGGATTCTGGATCAAGGTCTCAATCAAGTCATCCTCGGTTGGGGGGTCTCTTCTAGTGGTGTCTAGGGTGCACAAAGGTGCTGAGTACACCTCATCCTCTTCTCCTTCCTCCAACCAAAGTGGTAAGTCATGCTCTAAGGAGCGTTGGGCAGGAGGGTATAGGACTAGCTGCTTGGACATAGGACCATTTTTGATGGTCATGTTTCCTGCACGGCAACTTATGTAAGCATCTGCAGTGGCTAACCAAGAACTTCCCAAAATAAGAGGATATCCAATAAGCTTTGCCTTTGGTTGGAGAACCAAGAAATCTGCAGGGTATTCCCAAGAGTCGACAGAGACCAAGACATCCTCCACAATCCCTTCGGGAGTCACGGTGGAGCGATCTACTAGTTGTAGGACTGTCGAGGTCTTCCTCAAGGAACCCTGAAGGTTGAGTTTGAGCATGGTGTCCCTGGTCATCACATTAATGGCAGCCCCCAGATCAATCAAGGTGTTAGGTATGATGGTGCCATTGATGTGGACATCTACTACAGGACTCCCAGGATCTAGATACTTTGGGCAGATGACTTGTCCTAACATAAGGTCATAAAGTTGTCCTAAGACATTGATGGTTGAAGCATCTCTCTTTCGCCTGCCTGGGTGTCTGAAACACTTTTCCTTAACCAATTTGTTGTATATTGGCACATCCTTGATGGCTTGGAGAAGTGGTATTTTCACACACAACTACTTGAGCTCTCCCAGAAGCTCATCCTCCTCTGGGTTGGGTTGTGTGGTGGATGTTAGTCTCTCAGGAAAGGGTGGAATAGCCTTTGGTTCACTTTCCTGTTTGTCTTCCTCGTCCTCTGGGGGAGGAGGTTGGCGATCCGGAAGAGTCTTTCTAGATCGAAGATTGATCTCCTGGATCTCCACAGCATAGGTAGGGCATGATGTTTCCCCAGTGTATACCTGTTGGGCCTGTCTGTTGTTGGGGTTCGGGTTCGGTTGAGCAGGCCTTTGAGGTTGCCTTGGAGGAGCAGGAGGTAATGGTTGAGGTTGAACTGGTGGTGGAGGCAAAATGGCGGGAGGAGTGTTGTACTGGGGCCTCCACCCCGACTGAGGTTTATTCCACTGAGGCTGTGGCTGGGGATGTGAGTGATATGAATGAGTAGTGGGTTGAGGATCGTACTGAGGTGGATAAGACCATGGAGGAGGCACAGACCAGGAAGGATGAGCAGGGGGACCCCAGGAAGGCATAGGAGTAGATTGGTTGGGGCTGTAATAAGCTTGGGGTGCCCCTTGCATCCCCTGCTGGTAAGGTCTAGGTCCTTGTGGCCTCCTTTGGTTGAGGAAATAGAGAGGTTCAGTGGGGGCTTCTGTCCCTTGGTACATGGCTTTAAGCCCAGGTAAGGTTGGACATTAATGTGTGGGATGGGCCTCCTCACAAATGAAACATACCTCAACCGAATGTAATGGGCATTCATTCTTAGGGTGTCTCCTTGTACATCTAGGGCAGAAGATAGCCAAGGCCCTCTCAGCTTCTTCCTTCTTCTGCTGGATCCTGAATGTATCAAGTTGCATGGAAATGGTCTGTCTCACCTCACTTTTGAGATCCTCTAATTGATTTGCAAACTCATGTTTGGAGAAAGGAATACCAGCTGAGAGGAGGTTTCCTCTACCTTGTTTCCGGGCTGCCCTAGAGTGGTTTCTAAACACAGTATTTATGTCTTCATAAGGCAGTTGGTAAATATCTCCTCCAGCTAACATGTGAAGGGTATCTAAGAGGTCTTCAGGGACTCCTCGGAGCAGGACCAACTTGAGGGATTCAGGGTCAAGTGTGCACCTGGCCCGTTTATAGCTAAGTTGGAACCTTTCCTCATAATCCTCTAAGGACTCATCATTTCCCATGGTCATCCGGAAGATTTCTCCCTTGGTTTCCTTGGACCTACAGTAGTCCCGGTACTTGGTATTGAAATCTTGTTGCATCTGAGCCCAAGTGGTGATACTATTCCCAGGTAAGCCCATGAACCAACGCAATGTTGCATCCTTAAGAGTTGAAGGGAAGAGTTTCAGCTTCTGCTCATCTTCAGTATAGTCATAGGTTCGACAAAGGACATCAAACTCAAACAGGAAGGTATCAGGATCTTCAGTAGTCAGTCCATGGAAGTGAGGTAAAGCTGAGGGGCTAATGTTCTTCATTTTCATGTCTCCATTGGTCTCTCGGATGGGGAAGGCACCTTCTATTCTCTCATCTTCTCCTCTATTGTCAGCCATAGCTTCAAATGGGATGGTCTCTAATTCTTCTCTGCTATAGGATCTTCGTATATCTCAGGAGGTTCACCTATAGGTTCTTCTGGATCACTGTCACCGAAGAAGAGAGAAGGGTGACTCAGTGATGTGGTGGGGGTGTTGGGTAAGAATTTGCCTGTTTTATCTTGATTCCTACGAGGCATGAAATGGAAAGACTTTTTTGATTGCTTTTGTTTTTTTCTGGTACATGCAAAAACTGAAACAGATTGATCTACAACTAACTATCTTGCTGAAATGAAAATGCAGAATTGAAATGAAAGCAAGAAAGAACTAATCTACTTTGCTCAAATGGAATTGCAGGAATGGAAATGCTAGTCTATGCTTGCAGAATTGAAATGCTAATCTATGCTTGCAGAATTGAAATGGCGGAATTGAAATGCTAATCTATGAAAGCAGGAAATGTCTATGCTACTTTTGCAGAATGGAAATGAAATAAACTACTTGGCAGAAGGCGAGAGTATGAAAATAGAAGAAAAGCAACAATTACTAATACTCTGACGCTTCCCCGGCAACGGCGCCAAAAAGATGGTGGGCTCCAGTATTGTAGCAATAATGCTACAACTCCTGGAGCTTCCTTCTCTAATTTTATCAACCCGGTAGTTCGTAACAAACTTTGAAGCGACAGTGTTGTATGCACAAGTACTAGCTCTTGTCGCAGCTGTCACTTGGTCAGCTGGCACAAGTCCACTAGGGCTCAAGCCAACTTCTATATGTTCTCAAAAGAAGCTTTTTAAGTGATGAACGAAAGCTATCTCAAAGGAAATTAACCTACTTTGCAAGAATGAACTGAAAGCCAACAAAACATGGAAACCCTAGTAAACCCTAATTTGACCAGCTTAATCCTTATGATGCAATGGTGGGAATGCAACTTCTAAAAGTGATGCCATTACTTCTATTGAGATGAGATGCATGGGTCTAAACTACTTTCATTTGAAGAGAACATGTTTTTGTACTTTTGCTCAAGTGGTTGGAGTTATTATGACTGTGCTTCTTACTGGGTCTTGACTGTGCAGGGGTAGTTCAAGGGGAGGAAGGCTTGGAAAAGGTCAAGAGGACTCTGAGAGGGTCCAGGGGATCCCTAACATCATTCCACAGAAGTTCACAAAGCTCAGATGCCTAGCAACTGTGTTTGCAAGCTTCTACAGGATGTCTGCAGGGGATTCTATAGGAAGTTCAGGATTTCTACAGGAAGTCTGCTAATTTCTACAGGATGTTCTGCAATCGGAGTTTTGGGTGATGGATGAGTGAATGAGCTGTATGGGTGGATAGGGAGGATGAGAGGGGAGCTTTTGATGGCTTATGGACAGAGAGATGAGATGGAGAGGGGGTGTGTAAAGCTGGTTGGTTGATAGGAGGGTAGAGGCAATGGAAGGTCGAAAAGATAAAACAACGTGGATAATAGAAGAGTTGGTGGGCAAATGATCTAGCTGGGAGATAAGTAGATGGCCTAGGCACGGCTGAGAAGGATAAGGAAATGATAGAGTGGTGCTGCACAGTGTAAATGAAACAAATCACCTCTGTCTTGCGTATAACCGAAATGTCATCAACCTACTCTAACTGTTTTATTAGAAACCGAAGAACAGCAATGTACTTTAAGGGAAAATCATGCATGGTGCTGAAACAAAGAGTTCTTCCACAAGATCTAAATGCATGGACACTTCTACAACTGAAAATATTACGTTAAAGCTTGCATGAACATGTAAAACTGTGTTTTTGGTGGGTGGCACGGGCTGCACTTCCGGTCCCCAAACAAAGGTGAAAGTGAGTGTGCATTCAACCTTTTTTGGAACTCTGATTAACTCCAATCCTTACTCTAATCTAAACTACTGAAAGCAACTTTGTTCATAACACTAACCTATGTAACCACACCAAGAAATCTGAATCAGCAAACTGTGTTTCCAAGTGCATGTAAAGGAAAAGAAATATAATGCTGAAAGAAAGACAAGTAACAATACAAAGAAAGGAGGCCTATTGCTCTCAAGTTGGGCCCAACCCTGAGAGCTATAGCTCCTCTAAGAACTCAGAACTGAACTCGAATCTGCCTGCCTTTTATTAAAAGATCATAGTCATAAGTCTAACAACATGCCAAAAATGGCTTACAACAAGCAAAACATAGCTATAGCTCGTAATTCAGAATCTGCAACAAAGGTTCAAAAGTTCCCATCGAAGGCTATAGCCTCAATATTTATACATTATGAGGGCCAAGCTGGCCTCCTAAATTAGTGGGGCTTGGCTGACCAACTAAAAGTAAACTATTGTTCCCTTAGAATCTGTTGGTTGCCTTCTAGCTCGGTGGTGATAGCTGTTGGAGCTCAGAGTTGGGGTGGAGATCACGAGGAAGGCCATTCAAGGTTGTGGACAACCTTCCTACAAAACCACAATTCCACCTTGGCTGTCTCCTTGCCTTCATCTGCGTGGTTTTTCTCCTTTTAATGTCAAAAAACCTGAAATAAACATGTATTAGCCACCTAGGCATAGTGACTGCCCTCCTTCCTACAAATAACATGAATATACTAAGAAATGATGCATAAGTGATGAAAAATGAAGGGTTGAGCACGGTAAGTAGGCCAAATGAGCCCAAAATGTTACCAAAATTTGGGGCTCATCAGCAGTGCAATTCGATATTCCATCGGTCCAATCCTCTTAAGGATCTCAAAAGGCCCGCAATACCACGATGCCAACTTGGAACATGAACCAATCCTCAAAGAGTTGTTCTTGGGCTTGATACGTAAATACACATGCTCACTAACCTGAAACTCCTTGATTACCCTGCGTTTTTCCGCATAAGTCTTCTACCTATCCTGAGTTGCCTTTAGATTCCTCTTTATAAGATGTATTTCCTGCTCCATGTCTGCAAGCATATACAGTCCAATAAGTACCTTATTCACTAGATCACTCCAGCTAATGGGAGTATTACAAGTCCACCCATACAATGCCTCGAAAGGATTCATCCTTAATGACTCCTGATAACCATTCTTGTATACGAACTCAACCAAAGGAAGATACTCCTCCCATTTCCTCTATTGGTGCATCACATACATCCTCAGCATATCCTCTAAAATCCTATTGACCCTCTCTATCTGACCATATGTGCATGGATGATAAGTTTTATTGAAGGCCAAATTTGTACCCAAGCCTGCAAATAGCTCCTTCCAAAACTTGGAAGTGAACTTTGCATCCATGTCTGACACAATTTTCTTTCGAACACCATGCAGAATCAATATATCTCTAATGAACACCTGTGCTGCCTCACTAGCTAAATATGTTGTCTTCATTGGAATGAAGTGAGCTACCTCGCTCAGCCTGTCAACCATGACCATAATAGAATCATATTGCTTCACTGTCCTCGAAAGGCCTATAATGAAATCCATGGAAATGACCTCCCATTTCCATTTCAAAATCACAATAGGTTGTAGTATACTTCCTAGATGCTTGCATGCTGCCTTTACCTGCTAACAATCTAAACATCTAGCCACGAACTCTTCCACTTCCTTCTTCAGATTTGGCCAATAGCAGAACTTCTTTTCCATTGTCAATGTCTTCTGATATCCTGGGTGACCTGAGTATGGCTTGACATGTAACTCTCTCAAGATAAGCTTCTTGAGCTCAGTGCAATTTGGAACATAAATCTTGTCTCGAAACCTCACCAAGCCATCTGTCGTGAGACAATAGTATACATCTTGATCACCTATACTTGTACATGCACCTGTACTTGTACCCTGTTGTAACCTATTCATGATCTCCATGTATTTGTCATCCTGTTGTCCTGCCTACAAGAACCTATCTTGTAACTCTGACCCATAAGAGCTCATAGCTGCTATGTGATTTACCTATACCTTCCTGCTAAGAGCATCTACAACCCGGTTCTCCTTTCCTTTGATATATCTTATCTCGAAGTCGAAGTCGCTAAGGGTAGCCAACCATCTAGATTGCCTAGAATTTATATTTGGCTAGTCAAATAAATTCCTCAACCCATTTGGATCTCTCATCAGCACAAATTGGCTATCCAGGAGATAGTGTCTCCACATCTTCCATGCATGTATGACCACTACAAACTCAATATCATGTGTTGGGTAGTTATGCTCGTGCTCATTCAGTTTCTGTGACTCATAGCACACTACCTGCCCTTCTTGCGTGAGAACTCCATCAAGTCCTCTCTTGCAAGCATATGTACACACTACAAACTCCTTGTCCGGATCCGCAATCTTTAGCATTGGTGCATGTGTCAACAACTGCTTAAGTTGCTCAAAACTAGCCTCACATTCTTCTGTCCATTTGAACTTCTTACCTTTCCGCTGCAATGATGTGATAGGATATGCAATGCGTGGGAAGTTCCTGATGAACCTTCGGTAGTAACCTGCCAATCCCATAAATGATCTCACCTCATCCACATTCTTAGGAGCTTCCCACTCCATGATAGACCTTATCTTTTCTGGATCTACTACAATGCCTTCCTTGGAGACAACATGTCCAAGTAGTGTACCTCAGTCTGAAATAAGTTTCACTTGCTAATATTAGAATACAACCGATGCTCTCTTAGCAACCTCAACACTGCTGCTAAATGTTTGACATGCTCTTCCTCATTTTTAGAATATACCAATATGTCATCAATGAATACAATAACAAACTTGTTGAGATAAGGATGCAACACACTATTCATAAAACACATGAATGTAGTTGGAGCATTAGTCTAACCGAATGGAACAACAACAAACTCATAATGCCCATACCTGGTCCTAAACACGATCTTGAAGATATCCTCTTCCTTGATGTGTACCTGATGGTATCCCGATCTCAGGTTGATCTCAGAGAATGTTGTTGCTCCCTTTAGATGATCAAACAAATCATCAAGCCTTGGCAAAGGGTATCTATTCTTGATAATTACTTTGTTCAACTTCTTCTAATCAATTCACAATCTAAGAGTACCATCTTTCTTCTTCACGAACAACATTGGTGCACCCCAAGGTGATACACTCTGCCTAATGTATCCCTTATCTAACATTTCCTTCAGCTGCAACTTTAACTCAACCAACTCAGGTGTGCTAATCCTATAAGGTGCTTTTGATGCTGGAGCCGCCCCTGGAACTAACTTAATAGAAAATTCTACCTCCTTGTGATGTGGCAAATTTGTAATGTCCTCAGGAAATACATCCTGAAACTGCTACAAAATTGGGTACCTACTCAACACCTTCACATCCTCAACCTCCTTACCCTTGCCACTAGAAATGTGCACTGTAAACATCACACAACCTTTTTTGTGGCTACGCTTAGCCTGCATAGCAGTAACCATCCAACTGATGTAGGCTTATTTTTTCCCTGCAAAGTCCACTTTTCCCCATTATCATCCACACACTCAATGGACTTGTCGAAGCAATTCACTTTGGTTCTGTGAAGGTATAGCCAATCCATACCCAAAATTATGTTATACGATCCTAATGGTAACTCATTCAAGTGTGTTGTTGTAAGCATACCATTTAACTCAAATGCACAATTTGTTACCCAATGGTGAACTCACTTCTTTGTACCTATAGCCAACTCTACCAACAAATATTATGCATGCACTTCTTTTCTCAAACCAAACTTATCCACTAGGTCAAGATTAATATAACTATAGTTAGATCCGAGATCAATCAAAATAGAAACAACTTGATCAAAAAGCTTACCGTCCATCTCAATGGTCGATGCTTGATGATCCACTTGCCTGTTGTCCTCAACTGCATAGACCCAAGGAATGCTATGACCAACATCACCAACTATATGCACCTCCTGAGAACTATATATTTGGGGTCTACCACCACTCTGATACTACGGACAATCCTTCTTATGATGATCCTTACCACATATCCAACATTGCAATGGTTCTCTACCATCGCCTTTAGCATGTTGCTCTCCATGTCATTTCTCGGGTGTATTAAATATCTTGTAAGGAACTACATTTTCTTTCTTTCTTGCATCTTGAGGTATTCCTCAATTTGGTGGCCATTTTCCTTTAGCTTTCTCATTTCCTTTCAAGTCACGCTTCGGCTCAACTTTGCGCTTCAACTGCTCATAACAATTCTTCAACTTTCAGATGGCCGCCTCCAACAATCTAGGCTCATCGAACTCAATCTGGTACCTGTATGCTATTGGAAATCCACTGATTAATCTCTAAACCTTGGCTTTCTCCTCCTTGAGGTAAGGCACATATCTCAACAACTCTAAAAACCTGCTATTATATTCCTCATATGTCATAGAACCCATCCACAACTCATAAAAATCCTTAGCTCTATCATCATAGTACCTCTCCCACAAGTACTTCTTCTTGAAGAGCCTTTCAAATGCATGTTGAGTCAAATCATCTTCATGAATACCTTTAACATTCTTCAAATATTCCCACCAAATATCTGCTTTACCTTTAAGACTAAAAAGGGCTATCCTTGCTTTCATGTTTTCTGAATAATCATGCAATCTAAATAATTTCCTCATACCAAGCAGTCATGCCTCTGCATCCTGCGATTTCTTCATCTCTCCATCAAAGGTAGGTGGCTACGTATTCTCAAACTCATCTGGAAAGTATCCCCTATCACTCCTCCTGTAAGGGTGATAACGATGACGATGATGATTCCTGTCAAAACCATAACTAGAATAATACTTTTGTCCAGTACCTCTCCTATCCAGACTTTCCAACAACCTACCATATTTGATCATGTCAGATTTATTTGACCTTTGACCACCATAAAACCTATGTCTACTAGGAGACCTACTGCCCCATTATTTCTATCCACATGCCCATGGTTGATCCTAAGTGGCCCCTATCACTGCAATTCTGATATAACTTTGAAGCAGTATTGCATTCACCTCTGCTTGTTTCTCTTGTGCCTGCATGATTTTATCATTGTCCACTTTGCAACTCCTTATTTCTTCCTGTAAGCTTCTCAATGTGTCTACCAAGTTAGAAGATTTCCCCACACCATGTTGCTCATCTGATGTATAGGGAGATTCTATGTAGTCTACCACCTTGCTAGCCTTTTGGTCTCTTTCCCACAAGTCATACTATGTTAGCTAAACCAGTTACAATAAACCAACGTACCTTAGCATAATTTAGGGAGGATACCTTGTCTGCAATATCATCAAATCAGTGTGATACATATATAACATAATCATAATAGCATATAGACATCTATCGAATAAATGCATCAACACATAAACATCCTTCTAGGTAGGGTCCAGTCATCAATGCAAGGCCATATCAACAATGCATGCTATGACCTTATGCATGACAACAACTATTATTCCATCGTACACATTGCCACATGCAACCATAAACATGTATAAGCAATGCCTAATCAACTACACATACGCATAATCGCATGTAGTCGAGCATAATCAATCAATTCTTGTAACCAACCTACAAGATTGATACATGTAATCAAACAATCAAGAGTGCAACCCAACATACAAGGATGTAAGCAAGCTACATATAATCAAGCTACTTATAACCTGCATATAATCAAGTGACCAGTCATATACTTTTCACGTTACATTTCACAAAATCACATCAAGTTCCTCATGATAACCTTACTACAACCATGATCAACATGATGCAATGCAACAAGCACATGGAACACAAGTGTAAGAGACACACATGCAATTGACATGCATGCATGACCAACACACATTGCACATCCAATCCGAGGGGTGAACCATGCTTTGATACCAATCTGTGGTATCAGATATGACCCAAAGAGAGTGCATCCATGCTCTATACCAATTTGTAACACCCCCTCCCAGGTCTACCTAAATTAACCATGAAAATCGGGGTAAACATGAGACGAGAGGCTACTATGATCAGATTCGACCTCGTATGTGACCTTAAGGAAGTGGAATCGACGAAACATCACACACAGTCATCTAACGTCATCAACAGAACCCTCAAGAGATAAGTCAGCCAATCGGACAATCTATCCCTGGGCCCCACTACTATTCTGGATCTCTTAGGCCATATTTGCTCTCATTCTATGGGCAAGGGAGCGACCAGCAACCTAAAGTCGCTCTCACAAGCTTGCCTTCCAGCGACTACGGACCAAAATTTCCAATTCTATGCTAGCGGCCCCAAGATTTGAACTACTTTTCTAGCCTAGAATCCCGACCTCTGCCCAGAATTTGAAAAAACCTTTAGAATTTATTAAAGACATGATAACAATTTTGATCAATCAAAACCAACCTCAGGACTAGGCCTGAGTATCTCCAACCGGGATTGACATTCTGTCAAACACTTGGCATCAATGCAACCTACAGGTCTAGGATATAAGACAGAGCATAAATGACCTAAACAACTTATGAAACATAACCAGAAGGATCACCTCCTTCTCCATTGAACTTTACATAATCAATTAGATCTTGCATCCATCCATTTAACGGTTACAAGTAAATACATGAAATAACCATGACATGAATCAGTCATTTCACCGTGCTTATAACCAGCATAAAACCATGTAAATATCATAAATAATATAGCCATTAAATCCACATATAAATCAGTGCAAAAGTAAGAGAACTTAGCTTTTATTAATCATAGGAAAATTTGACCACGTTTGGGACTTCCACGTACCACCTGACCATAGACATGGTTGAACCAAATCTCTCTTTCAGCCAGTCACCCATGTGCCATATTCCAAGCATGAATGTGTTATCTCATAGAACAACCAATCCAAGAACAACCAAGGGAATCCAGAGGTTAAACCACCTCCACCCTCACCAAACCGTGATCACACCAAAACCGATGCTCTGATCACAACCAAACAGAACTTGGAATTCCATCCGGATTCCACCACTATCTTTGAGGAATTTTCTATCTCCTTGTCTCTCAGGATTTACCGCAATCCAAACCCATATCACTAGGCCCTAAACCGAGACATATCCATCAGGCTTTACCATGTATCCCGCCAAAACCAGTCAAAGGGATTCCTAGGCCTTTAGGTATGGAACTTAAGACCACCTTTGCCCCGGATTCTAAAATCCATCTGGCACTCCAAAGCTCAAAAACCAAAATAAACATCCCAACATACCATGGCATCCGGAAAAGGGAAAGGCTAGGTTGAAAATCACTATCATAACTTGGCAAAACCATGCCACCGACAGCAAGAGAACCATACACCAACATGCAAAGCCATGCATGTCTAAACTAGCTAGGAAATCACACATGCAAAAGGTCACGTACAAGTATTCCTGTTGAAGTTGCTTGATCCTTATCTTCTTCCTTGATCCTTGATTTCCTTCTTTTCCCTTTTCTCACTTTTCCTTCCTTGATCCAAAGTTAGAGTGCTCCAAGAAAACTATAAGTGACCAAGAGAGTGAGAGACATAGATAATAATGAGAGAGCTCCAAACTTGAACTTGACAAAAGCCATGAATTGTTCCTCATAAGCCTTTTTATGCATGAGGCCTCTAATTTCTTCATTTCCCATTATTTTCCTTCAATTTCCTCCTCACATGCAACCTATGACCTTTCACATTACTTTTCTCCTAATTTCCTGTATTTTCATAAATAAATGTGCCAAAATGCCTTTGTCTTAGCCTTTGCGAATTTTCCTTAGCCAAAGCACACATCCAACGATGCCCGCTAGGATATATTTTGCCCAACATTCAGCTTGGAATAATTGTCCCTTAACTATGGTCTTATTTTGTCTTTATTAACCTTTATTACATGAAATTTTTCACCATGGTTGTTACAAGTCAATGGGAATTTCAATCCATTAACATATATATATAATGGAACAATGGGTTCTACAACACTAGAAACCTCTGCTAGATTATAATCCTACGGTGAGCCTACTTCTCAACAACAATTTTTGTATCCACTTCTTGGACCCCAAAGATGTTGATAAGATAATTTATAATACTTGGACATTGGGTAGAGCATTTCTTAGTCTGAAGTGATGGATTGTTTATTTCAACCCTCTCAGAGTCTCTCAGGTCAGAAGGTATTCTTAGTTAAACTTCCTATACTCTCGATTGAAATTTGGACTAGGAAGGCCCTGGTCCTAATCAGAAATGTGATAGGTCACTTAATTTATATTAAGGAGCAAATCCTTTCAAAGGTTGATAAACGTGTGGCCTGAATCCTAGTGGAGGTTGACTTCTCAGGAGGTTTAAAATAAGAATTGGACCTAAAATGGACGGAAAACTCACGTTGCCATCAGATTAATTATTTGCTAGTCATGTTTCGATGTTTGGGATGTGCACAAATAAGACATTTGATTAAACATTGTCTCGGTATTCAACTTAAATGTCACAAGAAGGAGGCTTCATTGGAGCAGATTATACAATTAATTGAGGAGGTGCACTCGATCTATGCATCCCTGCCAAATTAGGATGACCTTGAATGTCTCAGGTTTATTATCTCCATCCTTTTCTTTCTCCCATGTACTCTTGGATAATTATGCCATTATGGAAAATAACAACACATTTCCTTCTTGGATTCTTGTTAATGATATTTCATATGTATTCACCAACCCTCCTATTAGTAAGATGGGATGCTCTGCATTATTCCAATCAATTTCTACCCTGAATCCTTGTCCTCCCATCATACATGGTTCCATAAATTCTGAGGATTTGAATGGTGTAGCTCATAACCTTTTCAAATCGAGGGGTTCTCCTATTAATGTAGCCTCTTTGAAGTTTGATGTTACATTCCCACATTATATCGATGCCTTGAATTTCTTACCGACCCCTATTAAATTTGGGTATTTTCCAACCTTGCATCCCTGGGATTCCAACATTAATGACTGAATTTAAGATACACCTCCACTATCCTCCTCCTCAAATTATATATCCACTTTAAACCATCTTCCTGAATATAACACAACATATTCTCCCTACTTGACCCTTCCGGTTTCGACCATGAATGTTACCATTGGAAAAGCCAAAAGACTAGCACACAAGGGAAAGATTTATGTGGAAGACCAAGATTCCATGAATCCTAGGAGCATACAGGACTTGACTATGTCCCCATTAGACGATTTGGATGAAGCACCTAGGGCCTTTAGAGCACTACCCTCCATTATGGTTTCACCATGATCCTTAGGTCTATGAATATCAGGGGGTTGAGAGGAGCCTCCAAGAAGTCCTCCCTTCAACATCTGATATAATCCAAGAAACCATTGGTGGTCGTATTATAAGAAACATTTGCTAAGGCTGACCGGGTGTGGCCTTATTTACATAGCATTTTCCTTGGCTGGCACCTTAGTGTGGTGGACGCATGGGGTCACTCCTAGGGATTAGTTACTCTATGGGACCTATATGTAGCAAACTTTTCCACATATAAATTAGATGTTAGTATTATGATCTTTGGACATGTTAGAGGCTTATATACTCCACTTCACATTGTAAATTGCTATGGCCCTTGTGGAGCAAGGAAGAACTTTTTGGATTTTATAAATAATTGCGTTATCCTTAAGGTAAATGCTCTTATTTTTGCAGGAGATTTGAATCTATCTTTGTCTGCAGATGAAATTTAGGGCGATTCTTGTCATATTGACCCACTTGCTAATTATCTCAGTTCTCTTTTTGACAAAAACAAATTGGTATATGTTACATTCGTGCCATCACAACCTACATCGCGTAACAAGAGGTCTGGTTCAAAAGGGTTCACGAAAACATTGGAAAGGTTCTTGGTCAAGGAAGATCTTTTGGGTGGTTTAGGTGTCAATTCATAAAGTGGAATAAATGATTTAACATTTATTTTTTCAACCCAGATAGGTAAAATATGAGGGGAAACACAATGTGTGTAAACCAGCTATTTAATTACTTCCCTATGTAGGATCAAACAAAAAACCAAATATAGGTGGATCCCAAAGTTGATTTCAACCTACAATGGTATTCATACTCCTAAATTCAATTCTGACTTGTTGACACAAGATTTGCAGATTTAGATAGATATATCTCAATTCCTCACCATATACTCTTTCTAAAATAATTGTTGGTCAAAATTGGTTTAAGGTTGTAATAGAAAAGCATCTTAAGTAAAACGAGTGGTCTGAGTTTATAAACAAGCTTACTTAAGTGCAGTAACAATTATTTTTAAGTTAAAATGCAAAGTGCCTCAATTTCCTAATCATTGTTCATGAATGATAAATTTGATTATTCTAATGAATCAAAGTTTTAAGACATAGTAAATACTAATTAAAGAGACTAATATAATCAAACTCTGTTCACTAGTTATGTTTTATTAAACTAAATTTCTTCAAGAAAATAGACCACATGTTTACAGGAATTCTATAGAATTTTGTGTGATTACAAGGTCACTGCAACAAATACAACAAGCATTACGGGAATTCCTATGTGATTACAGGCTCAATACAGGGCATTTACAACAAATAATTACAGCAAATATAGAGTAATTATAGGAAAATCTGGGTAATTACAGGAAAACAGAGGATGAACATTTTTGAGATATATAACAAAAATAATAAACATAAATCACTTAAATTGTAATATAATTGATAAAATACATAACAAAAGATATGCAAGACATACCAAAGGGCCCTCCTCGTTTATGTTGCCAGTATATCACTCAAAAACTACATGAAATTATTCACCATATCATAGAAATCCTCTTTCTATTAATGAATATAAGAAACTTAATACAAAAGTGTTGCTTTGTTCATGTATAATAACTTTATTAAAAGTATATATCTAACATATATCCTCCTTATGCATCAATTTTTATACAAAAAAATCATTGTTAAATTGATTATCCCAAAAACAGGGTCATTCTAGTATTTTAAAGTAAAAAGAAAGCGATACAAAACAAAGATAATGATTCCTACATAATATCCTCAATATTTTTTTACTTGTATATTGATTTCTAGGCATAGCTGATCGATTTCAAATAGAAGAAGAGAATTCTAACAACTTTTCCAAAACCGCCTGTAGGAATCGTTGAGTAGATACACCTTGTTGACCAACCTTTGGCCCATAGTTTGCAAGTAGCTACGAAAAGGTTGAATATGTATTTCTCCACTAGATGAATATGCCAATCATCCTCCATGCATTAGGATTGGATTTTCTAATGTGGACCTTCATAGAACTTGGACAAATTACAAGAATTATGTATTGGTTAAATTCATGTGATTACAGGCATTCTTGTAATTGACTGTTTTATGCATTAATAAATGAAATAATTGCATTTTATAAACATTTATAGATTTAAAAAAAATGATTTTCATAAAATATTTTTACCTTTAATTCTCTCCTTCTATGCCATCATCTTCATCAAAACTGGTAAAAGGATAGGAAATTAAGGTTCAAAAGGAAGATAATAACATAAAAAATGAAGTGACGAAGGATATCAATGTTTAGACCCAACATCTCCTCGAGAATTATATTTTTGCAAGATCCTTATGAAACAAAAATTAAAGTCTTCTTTTCATTGTCTCATTAATTCTGGCAAAATTTTATTTCACTGCTTTACAAAAACCTGGTCAAAATTTCACTTCACTGCTACCTTATACTGCTCTAGTTGCTAGAATGAGAAGATTTAAATGGGTATTTGAAGATTCAAAATTGTCTCTCAAATTTTCCTTTAAGCATTTGATCCTTACCATTAAACCCTTCTTGATTTTAATGTTCTTCATGTTCTCATCATACATTTCTATGTATTTTTGTTTGAGATCTCTGTGGTTTTCCTTGTTCTTATGATATCATTCTTTCAATCTTTCGTTCTCCAACTTTACCACTTCATTCACTATTTCCTTCTCATGTAATTATTGTTTCAACTTTTTAATCTTCCTATTCTTTTTCCTCAATTTGGTCAACAAAGTGTTGATTTGTTGATCCTTAGTGTCCATTTCTTCTTAAGTTTCTTTTTGTGGTGAATTTTCTTCATAGGGTTCCCATTATCGTTGGAATGGTTGACTATGTTCAGTATATAACTCCTCAATATAACCTTCTTCAATATAAATCCTCTATTATTTTGTGTTTCCTGAGCTTATTCATCATGCACTTCTTCTAATGCCTCCTCATAGAATATATGGGCTTTAGGTTTAGGTTCCTTAAGAGGTTTTTGTGATTCAATAGGACTGTAACTCTCTCCATAGACTTCTTTTAATAATTGTGCCATTCCTCTTGTTAATCTACTACTAGTTGTGGATGCTACCCTAGAATTGGTTTTCCTTTTCTTTCCCAAAGAAGTTGAGCCAACAACTTCTATGGAAGGTGGTGATTCATGTTAGGCTTCTTTCCTTCTTGTTTGTTTTGTTCTTCTCCTTTTCTTTCTTCAAATTGTTGTTGGGTCTAATGATTTTGCTCAGGTTCAATGTTTTCTTATATATCTGGAATAGGGTTTACTAGTGCTTCTGGGTTGTTTTCTTGAGCATGTTCTTCTTCATTGCCTAAATTTCCTTCATTAGGGTTTTTAGATATTGTTTCTTCAACTTTGAACCTATTTCTTTGTAGGAAATTGCTCCATGTTTGGTTCAATTTGTTCAATTCATCCAAAACGAGTAGTTGTACTAAACCATGATGATAAAGAAATATTTCTTTGTTTCCTCAACATTTCTGAACCATACTTGACATTTTCATCAAACTTTTATATAGGAAAAATGAAAATTAATTCTTCTGGCATTATTTTTAACATGCTCGAGAAACTAGATATGATAAAGGAACACTATGTTGTACCTACCCTCGTAGGTAGCATATTTTTTAGGAAAATAAACCATATCTACCCAGAGATCCTTGAACCATTGCCTCGACATGCCTTTTTTCTAGTTTACATTTTTTTATTTGACCTCTTTACGAACTTTTTCCATGGTCTATTCTTTATTTGTTGTCCCTTGAACTATTTTTTACCACTCCATTCCAATATTATAACCCTAGCTAAGGTTTCCTCTGAAACTATAAGTGCTAGGTCACTAACTTTTGCAATTTCCCCATTAAATGTGTTGGAAAATGCCTCAATGCCTGCAACATTATGTCCCTGGAATTTTTCAAAGAAAGGGAGTAAATGTAACAGCCCTGGTCAAAAATCCATGTAATAAAGATAATAAAGGAAAAATAATAACCAAGGTCATGGAACAAATATTCCAAGTTAAGTTTTGGGAAAAACATCCTAGTGTGGATGTTCATTTGGTTTATTATGGCTAAAGGAAAGTGGAAAAGGCAATGACAAAGGATTTGGAAAGGCATGAGGCATTAATTCACATTTTATTTATGAAAATAATGGAAATAAGGAAAAAAGGAAAGTGAAAGGTCACAGGTTGCATGTGAGGAGGAAAATGAATGAAAATTGAAGAAAATAGAGACCTCATTAATAAAAAAGGATTTTGAGGCTCAGTGGGTACCTTTTTGTTAGTTCAGTTTTGGAGCTATCTCTCTCTCTCTCTCTCTCTCTCTCTCTCTCTCTCTCTCTCTCTCTCTCTCTCTTGGACACTTAGAGTTTTCTTAGAGAACTCTAGCATTGGATCAAGAAAGCAAAGGAAGGACCAAGAAGGCAAAGATCAAGCAAGAAAGAGTAGCATCTAGCAGCTATAGCGGGATTATTTGCAGGTATCAATTTGCATGTGTGATTTCCTTGCTAGTTTTGGCATGCATGGTACATGCATGTGTGTATTTGGTTCTCTTGTTGTCATTGGCATGGGTTTTTCTAGGTGTGATAATGTTCTTCAGCCTTGACTTTCCATTTCCGGATAGCCATGGTGTGATGGGTTCTCTGTTATTTGGTTAAGCTAGATTATAGGATCGTTTCGAAACTGTGTGAGGTGGTCTCTGAAAGAAAGAACACAAGGCCTAAGAATCCCTGAACTGGACTTGGATTGCGCTAAAGCCAAATTTTGTGTGCCTCGGTGGGCCTAGAAATCCTCGATCATTGAATGGAAGGATATATAGTAAATCCTATAGGTGTGCTCCCTTAATCAGGCCTAGGAATCCTTGACCGGTGAATGGCGGGATATACGGTAAAGCCTAGAGGGTGGAGTCTTGATTAGGCCTAGGAATCCTCAATCATTGTATGGCAAGATATACGGTAAATCCTAGAGAGTAGGAGACATTAAAATTCCTCAAAGTGTAGGTGGAGAAATCCGGTGGAATCCATGCTTTTTTAGGGCCTAGTGATCTGGTGGGGATTGCAGTAAATCCTGAGGAAACCTAGTTTGGTTTGGTTCTGAGTCCCACATTCAAGCTTGGAATATGGCATGGGGGTGATTGGATGAAAGAAATATTTGTTCATCCAATCTATGGATGGGTGGTTCGTGGAAGTCCCATACCTCATTAGCTTTTACATTCATTAATAAGAGCTCTTTCTCCTTGGTATTTCATGTGCAAATGTACTGGATTATATGTGGATTGTATGGTTGTTATATCCTTGTTATTTATGTTGGTTATATGTTGGTTATGAGTATGTTTTATGACAAACTTGATGTATGGCTCTCATCATGTTTTGATTTGCAAATGAATGTACAATGAATATATGACCTAATAGATGATAATGTAGCTATTGTGATATGGAAACAATGCTTCTTTACGAATCTCAGATAAGTATGAGACCCCTATGCTCAAATATGTTGTTATGACCTGTAGAATGCATATTTGTGACATGTTTGATGAAATGCCTGTCATGGCTAGTAGGGGTCCAGTCAATTCATTTATTAAGTGTTTACATCAGTACCTCTATTCCAATGTTATTTATCATTTCTGAAACTTTAATGAAGTTTTTGGCAATGGCCTGAGTCCTGGCCCTGAAAAAGTGGCACAGAATCTAGGGTTTTTGGCTTAAAACTAGCTCAAAAATTCTACAATCGCTAGCATGCCCTTGTTGTGGGAGTGACTAGAAGGCCTCAGTGGCATGCATCGCCTGTCATGGGAGTGATCGGGGGTCCAAATCAGTGAAATGTCAAGTTTCCTCAGGGTTTGGTCACCTGGAAGGGTTGGTTGGCTCTTGAAGGTCACATGTGGAAGGTCTTGTAGCATGTGTGGAAGTTCAGATTGGTTTGGTTTTGTTGGTTCCATTTCCTTAACTGTGCAGACCAGTTAACTTAGGTAAATGTGGGAGGAGGGAGTTACAAAGTGGTATTAGAGCATTGTTCACCCCTTCAACTAGATGGGCGATGTGTTGGTTATGCATTCATGTTGGTTACATGTATGTGTTCTCTATGCTTGTGCCATATGTACTTGTTGTGTATGCATGGTGGTGGTCGTGGTTGCAGTGGTGTCACCATGTGAAAGTGGATGGTGTTGTTGTTGGATGTGGTCGTCATGAATGTATGTCGGTTATGCATCGGCTATGCATGTCATTGCTTATATATTGTTATGCATGCATTGATATGGTTATATTTTTCATGCATGAGGTCATGGTATGTGGTCGATATGGTCATGCATTGATAACTAGATAGTGGTTAAACTAATGTTATATGTTGATGTGATTATTATTATACATGTATTGTGCTAATCTAGTTGATCTTGCAGATGAGATATCCTCCCCTAAACTATACTGAGTTATGTTGATTATGTTATGTTTTGGTTTAAGATGACATGGTATGATTGCAGGAAAGAGATCAAAGATGACTAGCAATATTGTAGACTACAGTTCACGAGATTCTCCCTATGGGTTAGATGAGCAGCGTGGTGTTGGGAACCCTTCTAACTTAGAAGACACATTGAGAAGTTTGAAGGAAGAAAAAAGAAGTTGCAAGGCAGATAATGACGGGATCATTTTGACACAGAAGAAACAAGCAGAAATCAATGTGGAAATCCTTCAAAGTTTGTCAGAATTGTAGAGACATGGACCACTTCGGATCAGCCATGGGCAGGAGGATAGGACAAATGGGGCATATGGAAGTAGATCTCATGGTGGGCACAGGTTGAATATAGATGGCAAGCTCTTGGATACTCCAAATAGGAGAGGTGATGGACACATGTTCTATTCTAGTTGTGGTTTTGATAGGCGTTATGATCATCATCATTATCATCCTTATAGGAGGACTAAAAGGGGATATTTTCTATATGAGTTTAAGAAAGTGAAGCCACCTACCTTTTATGGGGATTTGAATAAGCTGGAGGATGAAGAAGCATGACTACTTGGGATGAATAAATTCTTTGAGTTGCATGAGTACATAGAGAATATGAAGGCCATAATAGCTACCTTCAGCCTCAAATGGAAATCAGACACATGGTGGGAATATGTAAAGTGGGTTAGAGACATCAGGGTAGAGGAGTTGAGTTGGCATGAGTTCAAGAGACTTCTCAAGAAGAAGTAATTGTCAGAGAGGTATTATGACAACAAATCTGAGTTCTATGAGATAAATATGGGTTTGATGACAGATGAGGAGTACCGACCAAGTTCCTGGAGTTATTGAGGTATGTACCATATCTTAAATATGAGAAGGCCATGGTTAAAATATTTGTCAGTGGATTTCCATTAGAATTTAGAGATCTGATTGAGTATGATGAAACTCAGTCACTTGAGGAAGTTATTGGGAAATTGAAACACTATTATGAGCAGTCAAAGCGCAAGACAAAATTTCAGCAAGGTTGGAAATGGAAATAAAAAGCTAAAGGTGAATGGCAGCTGAAAAGAGAAATGCCTCAGGATGCAGGTGATAAAGAAAATTTTGCACCTTACATGAAGTTTAATGGGTCACAACATGGAGGGCAGCAAAATAAAGGTGATGGTATAGGACGGTTGCAGTGTTGGACATGTGGTAAGGAGCACCTTAAGAGGGATTATCCGTAGAATAACGGTGGTAGGCCTTAGATTTATAGTGCACAGGAAGTGAAGACAGTTGGGGATGTTGGGCAGATCATTATAAAAATATATGCAGTGTTGGATAACAAGTAGGCAAATCACCAAGAAATTGTTATCGAGATGGACGGTAAGCTTCGTGATCAAGTTGTTTCCATTTTGATTGACCCTAGATCTAATTATACTTATGTTAGTCCTAACCTGCTTGATAAGTGTGGTTTGAATAAATAAATGGATGCAAAATACTGGTTAGTGCAGTTGGCTATAGGTACAAATAAGAGAGTGTATCACTGGGTAAGATCTTGTGCATTCGAGTTGAATGGTATGCCTACCTTAGCACATTTGAATGTATTATCATTGGGATCATATAGTATGCTTTTGGGTATGGATTGGTTGTATCTTCATAGGACCAAAGTGGATTGTTATGACAAGGCCATTGAATGCTTGGATGACAATGGAGAACATAGAATCTTGTAGGGTAAAAAGAAGGCAACATCAATTAGAATGGTGAAAACTATGCAGGAAAAGCATAGTCGCAGAAAAGGATGTGTGTTATTTGTAGTGCATATTTCTAGTGATAAAATTAAGGATGTTGAGGATACTGAGGTATTGAGTAGGTACCCTATCTTGCAGAAGTTTCAGGGTGTGTTTCCAACAGAAATTCCAGAGTTTCTGCCTCACAGGGAAGTGGACTTTTCCATTGAGTTGGTACCAAGGGAAGCACAAGCATCAAAGTCACCGTACAGGATGAGCACTCCAAAGTTAGTAGAGTTGAAGTTACAATTGAATGAAATGCTTGAAAAAGGATACATTATGCCAATTGTATCACCTTGGGGTGCATCGATATTGTTTGTGAAGAAGAAGGATGGTACTCTTAGGTTATGCATTGATTATGGGCAATTGAACAAGGTGACCATCAAGAACAAGTATTTGTTGCCGACGATTGATGACTTGTTTGGTTAGTTGAAGGGAGCAACAATGTTCTAAAAGATCGATCTAAGATTAGGATACCATTAGGTATGCATTAAAGAAGAGGACATCTACAAGACTACTTTTCGGACCAGGTATGGGAATTATGAGTTTGTTGTAGTTCCATTTGGTTTGACTAATTCTCCAGCTAATTTCATGTGCTTGATGAATAATGTGTTGCATCCTTATCTGGACAAGTTTTTTATTGTATTCATTGATGACATCTTGATATATTCTAAAAGTGAGGAAGAGCATGTCGATCACTTAGCAATAGTGTTGAGATTACTGAGAGAGTATCAGTTGTATGCCAATATTAGAAAATGTTGTTTTTTTAGATAGAGGTACATTACTTGGGGCATGTTGTTTCCAAGGAAGGCATAGCAGTGGATCTAGAGAAGATAAGAGTTATCATGTAGTGGGAAGCTCCTAGAAATGTGGATAAGGTAAGATCATTTATCGGGCTAGCAGGTTATTATAGGAAGTTCATCAGGAACTTCTCTCACATTACATATCCTATTATGTCATTGCAGAGGCAAGGTAAGAAATTTGAATGGATAGAGGAATTCCCAGCAAGTTTTGAACAATTGAAGTAGTTTTTGATAAATGCTCCAGTGTTAAAGATTGTAAATATGGACAAAGAGTTCGCGGTGTGTATAGATTCTTGCAAGAGAGGACTTGGTGGAGTCCTTATGCAGGAAGGATAGGTAGTATGCTATGAGTCACGGAAACTGAATGAGCATGAGTATAATTATTTGACATGTGATCTTGAGTTGGCAGTAATTACCCATCCTTTGAAGATGTGGAGAAATTATCTTCTTTGCAGGTGGTTCATATTGATAAGCGATCATAGTGGATTGAGATACGTGTTTGACCAACCGAATATGAATGCTAAGAAGGCTAGATGGTTGGCCACAATCAATGACTTCAATTTTGATATCAAGTACATCAAGGGTAAGGAGAACAAAGTTGCATATGCTCTTAGCAGGAAAGTATAGGTGAATCACATAGTAGCTATGAGTTCTTATGGGATAGACTCGCAGGATCAAATCTTCTAGGTAGGACAATGAGATTGTACGTACATGGAGTCTATGTATTCATCTAGTGATGTGGCATATGTATTCATCAGAGATGTAGTGAGGTTGCATGGTGTACGAAAGAAGATTGTGTTAAACAGGGATGCCAAGTTCACTTCTAGATTCTGGAAAGAGTTATATGCAGGTTTGGGTACTGATTTGGCCTTCAGCACAACTTATCATCCGCAGATAGATGGAAAGATAGAGAGAGTCAACAAGATATTGGAGAACATGTTGATGTATGTGATGCATTAGCAGTAGAAGTGGGAAGATTATCTTCCACTGGTTGAGTTTTCTTACAAAAATGGGTACCAGTCTTAGAGGATGAGTCTGTTTGAAGCATGGTATGGGTGAAGTTGTAATACTCCCATCAGTTGGAGTGATCCAGTGAACAAGGTGTTGATTGGACTGGATATGTTGATAGAGATGGAATAGGAAATGCATGTAATCAAGAAGAATTTGAAAGTAGCATAGGACAGGTAGAAAATCTATGTAGATCGGAACATGTTGTTTAAGGATTTTTAGGTTGGGGAAGAGGTGTATTTGCACATCAAGCCCAAGAAGAGCACCTTCAGGATTAAATCATGTGCCAAGATGGCACCTCGGTTTTGTGGACCTTTCAAGATTATTGAAAGGATTGGACCAGTAGCCTATCGACTTGCACTGCCTCCAACAATGAAAGTCCATGATGTTTTTTGTTTCATTGATTAAGAAGTATGTTAAAGATGTTGAGCATGTGATACACTGGTCTGTATTGCAGGTGGAGCCAGATGGATAATTCCAGTCGGAACCTCAGTGTATATTGCAGAGAAAGATACTCATGCTCTAGAAGAAATTGAGTAGGTTAAAGTGCAGTGGAAGCACTCTCGGCCCGATGAAGTTACATGGGCGATGGTGGATCAGAGGTGGGTTATGTATCCTTCTATATTCGTTGGTTGAGAGAATGTTTTTGGTATATGTTTTGGTGTGATGTTTTGGTATATGTACATATGTATATGGATGTAAATACCACAATGAGTTTTATTATAAAGACCCAATAAGCGGTATGGGTGTTATGTTGTTATGGTTGTTATGTTGTTATGTGTCATGTCGGTTTGCTTCTCAGCAGGTTGATAATTGTAAATATTTCATCGAGATAAGTTATAAAGATCCATGGGAAATATGGTTTGCTTCTCAAAAGTTTTGTTGGTTGTAGGTGTCATTGAACACCAAGGATGGTGTTCCCCCAAGGGGGGATTCTGTAACAACCCTGGTCAAAATTCCATGTAAAAAAATTAATAAAGGAAAAATAATAACCAAGGTCATGGGATACTTATTCCAAGATGAGTTTTAGGCAAAACATCCTAGTGTGGGTGTTCATTTGATTTATTATGGCTAAAGGAAATTGGCAAAGGCTTTGGAAAGGCATGAAGCATTAATTGACATTTTATTTACGAAAATAATGCAAATTAGGAGAAAAGGAAGGTGAAAAATCACAAGTTGAATGTGAGGAGGAAAATGAAGGAAAATAATGGAAAACTGAAGAAAATAGAGGCCTCATTAATAAAAAGGCTTATGAGGATCAGTTGGTACCTTTTTGTGAGTTCAGTTTTGGAGCTCTCTCTCTCCCACTCTTGTACACCTAGAGTTTTCTTGGAGCACTCTAGCATTGGATCAAGAAAGCAAAGGAAGGACCAACAAGGAAAATATCAAGCAAAGGAAGAGTAGCATCTAGCAGCTATAGCGAGATTATTTGCAGTTATCGATTTGTATGTGTCATTTCCTGGCTAGTTTTGGCATGCATGGTACATGCATGTGTGTATTTGGTTCTCTTGCTGTCATTGGCATGGGTTTTTCCAAGTGTGATAGTGTTCTTTAGCCTTTCTTTCCATTTCCGAATAGCCATGGTGTGATGGGTTCTCTGTTATTTGGTTAAGCTTGATTGTTGAATAATTTCGAAACTGAGTGAGGTGATCTCTGAAAGAAAGAACACAAGGCATAGGAATCCATGAACCAGACTGGGATTGCGCTAAATCCATATTTTGTGTACCTCAGTGGCCTAGGAATCCTTGACCAGTGAATGGCGGGATATACGGTAAATCATAGAGGTGTGTGCCCTTGATCAGACCTAGGAATCCCTTACTGGTGAATGGAAGGATATACGATAAAGCCTAAAGGGTGGAGTATTGATTAGGTCTAGGAATACTCAACCGTTGTATGGATGGATATACGACAAAGCCTAGAGACTAGGAGATAGGGAAATTCGTCATGGTGTAGGTGGAGAAATCCAGTAGCATCCATGCTTGTTTAGGGCCTAGTGATCCAATGGGGATTGTGGTAAATCCTAAGGAAACCCGGTTTGGTTTGGTTTTGATTCCCACATTCATGCTTGGAATATGGCACGGGGGTGATTAACTGAAAGAAATATTTGGTTCACCCAATCTATGGTCGGGTGATTTGTGGAAGTCCCATACTTGGTTGCATTTTGCATTCATTAATAAGATCTCTTTCTCCTTGGTATTTCATGTGTAAATGTATTGGATTATATCTGGATTTTATGGTTGTTATATCCTTGATATTTTTGTTGGTTATGAGCATGTTTTGTGACAAACTTGATGTATGGCTCTCATCATGCTTTGATTTGAAAATGAATGTACAATGAATATATGACCTCATAGATGATAATGAAACTATTGTGATATGGCAACAATGTTTATTTACGAATCTCAGATAAGTATGAGACCCCTATGCTCAGATCTATTGTTATGACCTGTAGAATGCATATTTGTGACATGTTTGATGAAATTCATGTCATGGCTAGTAGGCGTCAAGTCAAGTCATTGATCAAGTGTTTACACAAGTACCTTTATTCTAATGTTATTTATCATTTCTGAAAGTTTCATGAAGTTATAGGTTGTGGTCTGAGTCTTGGCCCTAAAAAGTTAGCACAGAATCTGGGGTCACTGACTCAGAACTAGCTGAAAATGTCCATAGTCTTTGGCATGCCCTTTCTGTGGGAGCAACTGGAAGGCCTCAATTGCATGTTGTAGAAATTCCTTGTATATTCAAACTACTAATCATAGTTTACTAAAACAATAGACTTGAATCTACTCTACTCATGAGCGGAAACAATTAAATGATCGCGAAATCACGAAGCATACAAGAGAAAGAATTCAATCAACACATTACACAATGATTTCTTGGGGAAAGCCACAACTAAAAACCCCTGCTATCTGTATATTCCATTAGTCACAAAATATGAGAATATTACAATGCTTTGCTCAAGCTCGAGCAACCTCTGCATTATCTCTATATATCTCACAGCTTCCTAGATAGGCACAGGCCAATACTTAACCAATTTTTTCCTTTCCCAAGCCCCTATTTCCTTATGTTGTTTCCTTGGAAATTAGCCCCTATTAATTACGGAAAATCCTTGATTGGAATTGTGTAATCCTCATAGGCCTTCCTCGAACTGCATGCACCACATGTACAATTCTGATGATTGTACAACTAATAGTACATTCTCCCTGAACTCCAATCTCAATTGGGTAACTCTAAGATCTAACATGCATGATTTATTTATGAGTGAATCATCACTTAACTGGTTTATCACTGCAGGCACACCGCACTACTAGACCTCCCACTAGTTCTACCAACATTTGGAACTAGTTTCAATGACTTTAACTTAGTTAAAATGAAAAAAAATATTACAACTCAAAATAAACTCAATCAGGGCTCCTATAAAGTAGGAGACACTCTACATGACTCAAGTTAGACCCTCAACTCGAATTAACTGATCCAACTAAGTCAAATTAACTTAGTTAACTAATACAAGTTTTCATGTGATGTGGAATTACAATTTTATTCCTAATTTAATTCAAGGACAAAATTAAATTAGGATTTTCTTGTTGCATTATCAACACATGCATGGCTTGTCATGTGAGCAGTTGGGGCTCCAGATCAGTGAAATGTCAATTTTCCTCAAGGGTTGGTCACTTGGAAGGGTTCGTTGGCTCCTCAAGATTCTTTAGCATGTGTGGAAGGTCAGATTGGTTTGGTTTTGTCATTTCCACCTCCTTAATTATACATGGGGAGTTGAATCACATCATAGTAGCCTCTCTTCACATGTTTACCCTAGCGGACCAGTTAACTTGGGTAAATGTGGGAGGAGGGTGTTACAATAAACTTGCCTTGTGAAAATTGAATTATGCATGTGGGAAACCTCTTTAGGATTTTTATGTCATAAGCTTTGGTTCGCACTACTCCCGTGGTAGCTATACTTAACTTTCTCTACCAAGAGTCTGAAGGAAAACTCAATTCGAATTCTAGCCTTCGATGTGGGAACAAAGTAGAAAAACTTTGGTTTACATGATTTTGGGTGACAATGAGATATAAAACAAAACAATTTGAAATGGTTTTGGTTTAAATTATGGGGATATTTTTAACAATAGTACAAATATCACCTCATTCTTTTAAACAATCATCGAATTGTATGGTGAGTTTTCAAAATAATGAGAAACAGTCAGGTCAGGAATCATGATTTTGAAATGCCCAATTCAGCTTTGTTTGATATTGAAAAGTAATGATTGAGCAGACGGATAGGTGATATTTTGAGGTATGTAAGATAATTATAAAAGAGATAGCATATGATTTTTTGAGGTAAAATCAAGCATGTCTAAAATCTTTTCAATTTAATAAATAATTATAAATAAATTACTTTACTTCACTACCTTTGCTAAAGAGAATTTAATATAATCTTGTTTGGTACCTTCATCTTTGGCATGCAATAATGGAGTAAAATACTTATTGTTGAAGTTCCCTTTTCTGTTGAAGCTTGTATTAAGGGAAATTACTCCTCAATTTGCAAGAATTTAGAGAACGACATTTTCTTTGTTGATGTTGATTGAAATTTCTATAGCTTATGTTGATGTAACATTTATTTGATGTAGTTACTTGACATGAGTGACCAATTATTAAAAACAACCTTATCAAGAGAAATACTTGAGGATATTCAGTTTCAGAAAATCCTGTAATTGAATAAATTTTACAGGAAACATTTTTCTAAATTTTGAAATTGCGGGAATTGAAAATTTCATGTTCAGAAATCCCTGTAATTACAGGAATTTACAAAAAGTTATGTTCTTAGTTTTGGAATTACAGGAAACAGTGCACACACTTTTATTGTAGAAGAAATAGACCTCTACTGAATGGATCACTCCCTTGTTGGTACTTATTAGCAAGCCATATTATTTACACTTTTATGAATCCATCTTGTGGATTTTTATCGAGCCCAGGACAAATAATGCTCGCTAGTATTTTCAATTTTAATGAGTCTTAAAAAATTAAAGAAAATTCAACTACCATCCTGTGGATTTTTCTGGAGCCCATGAGGGTTAATGCTCGCTGGTATTTTCAATTTTAGAGAGTCTAAAAACTTAAAAGAAAACTCTAAGGGGGTTCTTTTTATGTTATTAATCTATCAAGACCAGATAAATGGATAAACTTGTAATTGATAGATGTCCTTCTCATACTTCAATGAGCATAAGAAGGAACAAAATTAGCTCATTATTTTTCAAAATCTGAATTCAGGATGAAAGTGAATGAGGGGCATTACCCCCTTTATCCATAATGTCCATCTATGCTTTCTTAAATAAATTTGAAATAAAATCATCTCTAGAAACCATTTGATGATACAAATTTAGCCTATGACCATTGACAATAAATTAAATATCTGATCCATCAATTATTTTTACTTCTACAACACCATTATCAAACACAATTTGAATTTCATAGTGACCCAACCAATTATTTGTAAAGTTACTCTTGAAGTTTTTAAACCTTGATTAAAAGAACAAGGCCCAATCTCCAGCTTTGAACTCTTTCTTCTTTATAAATATGTCATGTCATTCAGCTCTCTGTTGTTGTACAAGAGTGGTTTTATGTAGAGTATCTAAACGCATCTCATCTAATTCATTTAATTGTAAAATTATTTTTTATTGAGCTTTTGACAGGTTTAATCCCTATTTTGCTGCAATTTTGAAAGTTTTGACTTGAAATTCAATGGTAAAAACTACATGTTTTCCATAAACCAGTTCATATGGGGTATGACCAGTTGTACTTCTCCATGTTGTTTTGTGTGCCCATAAGGCCTCAGGAAGTCTTTCTACCCAATTTGTTCAGTGAAGCTAAATAATCTTTGTCAAGATGCCTTCCAAAACCTTATTTGTAGATTCCACTTGGTCATTGGCCTGTGGATGGTAAGAATTTGACTTCCGGTGTTTGATTTTGTATTCCTTCACAATTGAATCAACTAACTTTGATGTAAATTGATCCCCCTGATCATTAACTATCTCTCTAGGTACCCCAAAATGAACAAAAATGTACTCAAAAAGAAAATCCACTATCGATTGCTCATTAGCTCCTACCAAAGATTTTGCCTCTGCCCTTTGTCACATAGTCTGTGCAAACCAATATGTACCTCTTATTTCTTGATGCCAGATTAATGGATCCCACAAAATCTAAGGCCTATTTCTCAAAAGGTTCCACGAGGACTTGTAGATGAAGAGGAATTTCATCAGTTGCAACTAGACGACCCATTCTTTGACAACTATCATAGCTTCTCACATACTTCTTGGCATCTTTAAATATGCTTGGCCAATAGTATCCTAGCTAGAGAATTGTATAGGTTGTCCTCTTATCTGAAAAAAATATTAACCACATGGATCATCGTGACATGCTTTTAGGATATCTGGCATCTCATCTTCTTTAACACACCTAGAGATGGCCATGTATACTCCCATATAGAAAATATCTCCTTGAATCTAGGAGTATCTAGCACTTTGCCCGATCACCTTTTGATTTCATTTTGATAAAAATTGCGGTGGAAAATTTCCAATAGACATATAATTGGCAATGTCAGCAAACCAAGGTGTTATAACGGAAATTGCAAATAACTTTTTATTAGGAAAACTATCTATTACAGGAATGGTCTCACCGAGATTGTTGATTTGAGAAAGGAAATATGTTATCTGATTTTCTCTCCTGGGCCTGTCTAACACCGTGATGCTAAATTCCTACAGTAGTAGCAGTCATCTTGTAATTTTGCTATTTTTTATTGGTTTTTTCATTAAGTGTCGAATGGAAAAAAGGTCAGTATGCACAAAGACTTCATATCCTGTAATGTAATGACAAGACCTATTAATTGCATAAACAACTACCAAAAATTCATTTTCTAAAACAGTGTAATTAATTTGAGTCAGAGTCAAGTTTTTACTGATATAGTAAATAACATATGTTCTTTGTTGTTCTCTTTTCCCTAAAATTGCTCCTATGGTTGAATCAGAAGCATCTGTAGATATATGAAAAGGTAATGTCCAATCAGGTCCTCTTAACACAGGAGTTGTAGAAAGTTTTTCTTTAAGTACATCAAAAGAAATTTGACAATCATTATCCCAATAGAACTCAATATCCTTTGCAAGAAGTTTAAACAATGGCAAGGAAATTTTTGAAAAATTCTTAATGAAGCGCTTATAATACCTCGCATGTCCTAAAAATATTCTTACATCCCTTTGAGAGGATGGAGTTGGCAAGTTAAAAATCACTTCAACCTTATGTGGATCCACCTTAATACCCAAGAAAGATACATGATGTCCAAGGAAAATTCCTTGATTAAACATTAAAAAGCATTTTTCATTGCTTAAAGAAATATTTGACTCTTGACATAGTTTTAAGACTTTTTCTAGGTTATCAATGGCTTCCTCAAAAGTGTTTCCATAAACAGTGAAGTCATCCATGTACACTTCTACACAATCATGAATTAAATTAGCAAAAATAGCCAAGGTTGCCCTTTGAAATGTGGCAGGTGCATTATAGAGTCCAAAAGGTAATGCTTTATAAGCATAGGATCCCATGTGTAAGTAAAGGTAATTTTGTCTTGGTCTTCCAGAGCTATTCTTATCTAATTATAGCCATTGAAACCATCGAGGAAAGAAAATTATTTCTTTCTAGCCAATTTATTCAGGACTTGATCTATGAAAGATAGAGGGAAATGGTCATTTAGAGTAGATTTGTTAAATTCCCTGTAGTTTATGCATACCCTCCATTTATCGTTCTTTTTCGAAACAATAACTAAGGGTGAAACCCATTGGCTATCAGATATAGGGTAAATGAAATCTACATCTAATAGTTTCTGGAGTTCCTTTTTGACTATTTCTTTCAATGTAGGATTCATTCTTCTTTGGGGTTGTCTGACAAGTTTAACATTTTCTTGAATGTAGATGTGATGTGTGCATGTATCAGGATGTATTCATGGAATATTAGTATAATCCCAAGCAAAGGATTTGGAATATTTATGCAATAATGTAATTAATTGATCTTGCTGGAAATTTTCTAATTTAAAATTAATATTTAAAGTTTTTCCAAGAGAAACTTCAATGACTGTGCACAAAAAATGATAAATAAACAAATATTAAGCTATCCTCAGTACATGTTTCTCGAAAAAGTTGTCCTAAAAGAAAATTCAAAGAAAAATGTTGACTACTTAATAAGGCTTGTTCATAAATTACAAGAAAATTCCCTGATTGTTCAAAAGTTGCAGGAATTTCAGACTATTCAGAATTTAAAGGAATTTAAATTTTTTCAGAATTTACAGGAAGTACATATTTTTCAAAATATACAGGAATTGCAGAATTTTCACATTACTCGTGTTTCAAATATAACAAAATTTGTTGTTGTGGAGTATGTTCCAGATGATTGCCCCCTAAAATACTATAGAAAATCAGGATGAGAAATGAAATGATTGATTTGATTTTCATCAGTATTTTCCTTTAGATTAAATGTTTGTTCAATGGTTAATAAATGTTGAATTATTTCATCATTTGATTCATTTTCATCAAACCAATGAACTTTCTTTAATTAACCTTTTGTTTTAGCAGGGGATATCAAGTAATGTTGTTAATTTTGTCAATATTTGTTATTGTCATGTTTTCAAAACAACAAATAATGTATGCGTCAACATTTTCCGACCATGGTCTTCCAAAGATTAATAGATTTCCTCCTAATGTGGACTTGAGCTGGAGGATCATAAAGTCTACTGGATATGCCCAAGAGTCCGTAGAAACAATAATGTCTTCTACAATTCCTCAAGTTTAATTTTTGATCTATCATCCAATTCTAACAATGTTGGAGTTGGTGTAATACTATCTATTTCTAGGCTTTCCTTGGTTTATTTTTTCATAACGTTTATGGAAACACCTAAGTCAATAAGTGTATTAGAAATAGAAAAATTGTTGACTTCTATTATTACAATAGGTATTTCTGGGTCAACATATTTGTTTGCAATGATTTATGTAGTCATTAGGTTGTCAAATCTACTTATAACTTGTATTGTTGATGCATCTTATTTTCTCTTTCCAGATCTCTTAATATACAATTCCCTTTTTTTTTTTAATAAATTGGTATATCTTGTATTGCTCTAAGTAAGGGAATATTTATAGAAATATTCTTCAATTCATCAATAATATCAAATTCATGTATAGTTTTTGGTAGATATTGTTTTTTAGCAACCAATCTCTCAGGAAAAGGAGTTGTCCCAGAGATTTGAGGTTGTTCTCGTAAAGGGATAACTTGTTTCATTGTTGTTTCTAGTTTCTCTTGTAAAGGGGTTGTTTTTGGTTTTTCTGTTTTATCTATAGTTTCTTTAGTTTGTTCTTCAATTAATACTATAGTTTTTGGGTTCACAACTCTACCAGATCACAAATTGATCTCCTATAACTCTACAGGACTATATGTTTGTTTTACAAAGAATTCCTGTAATTTTATTGGATTTTCCTGTAATTGTACAGAAATTTCCTGTAATTTCAATAGATTTTCTTGTAATTGTACAGAAAATTGCAATAATTTTAATGGGTCTATGCGATATCTAGGAAATTATTCATATTTTGCATTATAAATAGGATTTTTCCTTTTATTATTCGGGTTTGCAACTGGTTGAGAAGGAAGTTGAGTAGGTCGTGGAGGTGGTTGATTAGATGGAAGTTGTAATTGTTGGGGTTGAGTTAATTGCGGTTGTTGAGGAGGATGTGGTTGTTGAGGAAGGGGTGGATATGGTTGTTTCATTTGTGGGTATTGATGATATGGGGCATGAGGTTGTTGATACGATTGTTGTTGGTATGGGGCTTGAAATTGTGGAGGATAAGGATGGGCAGATACATTTCCATCAGTAAATCCTCTCCAACCCTATTGGTAGGGTTGATTTTGGACTTATTGTGGAGGCCATGCTTGTCATGGCATTAGAGCATCCCATGTACTCTGGGGAATCTTATAATAAGGAAGATTTAGCTAATTGGGATCTTGATACATGCTTGTTCTTCATGGTTGCCAAGGTCTCTAGGGTGCAATGTTTTAAAGTGATTTTGCATTTCCAGAGTCTCCTTGGTAAGTTTCTTTCAACTCAGGTAATGTGGGGAATTCCTCAGTTTTATGTTGATCTATACAAATATAAAAAAGTTCAATATTATCCAAAGGGCACTCTCTTAATGGATGCTTCTTTGGACATTTAGTGCAAAAAATAGACAAAATTGATTCACATTCTTCCTTATTTTTCCTAATATTTAATCATCTATTTAAGAAGCAAGAATATTTAAAAGATCATTTTTGAAACCCTCTAATTGGTTTCCTAATTCTTCTCTGTAAACACCTCCAGTAGTTGATTTAGTAACTTTAGAAAGAGGATTTCGTATTCCTGCACTAGTTTTAGCTTTCCCTCTTGAGTATTTCCTACACAAGTCACTAATTCTATCAAATGTAGGATGAGAAATATCATCGAAACTCGTTAAATTGAGTATATATATATATATATATATATATATATATATATATATATATATATATATATATCATGGATGCCTTTTAAGAATATTGTGCAAATTGTGTCAAGACTCAACACATGTTGCTTTAATTTCTGCAAATTATATAACAATATTTCTAGATAATCTTCTAGGCTCTCGTTTTCTTGTTGCATCATTTGAAAGATATCCTCCTAAGAATATCTAGGTCTACAATAGGTTCGATATTTCTTAAGGTAAGCTTTCTTCATATCATCCCTATATGCAATAGTACCTTCACCTAGCCTCATGAACCAACGTAATGCAGATCATTTCAATGTTGCTGGAAATAGATGTAATTTCTACGCATCAATATTGTAAGCATAACTATGACATAGAATATCAAATTCAAATAGAATGAGTCAGGGTCTTCAATTACCCTACCATATGTTGCAAGCACAGATTATGGAATTTTCTTCATTCAGATTTCAGTTCCTGGAATGTCCAAAATAGGAAAGCCAAATATTGCTTCCCTTTCATAGTCATCTTCGAGTGGTTGTCCAATTCTTCCTCCATTTCCATTTCCTCAGCCTCCTCCACCATATCTATGTTCATCACCTTCTCCACCAAATCTACATCCAATACCTTCACCTCCTACTATATTAGATCATTTTTCTTCATCTGCCATATCGTCGCTCCAAAATACAATGTAGATTGCATTCCACCTTGTAGGAGGAGAACCAGGATGTAGTTTCAATTGGATCCATGGTGTATCACTTGTTGAAATTGATCCTTTTTATGATTTTATTGAACTATCATACGTTGTTTCTTCTCTGGTATCAAGTTAGTATATGGGGGTATTGTATCTAAATTTCTATGAATTCTACCTCTACCTAATGATGCTCTAACAAATCTTCCCCTACTATCCTTTAATCTATACATATAGTATTAAACACAATTGGATTTGTAGGACACAATGGTGGTGGTGCAGGTTCTTACCTCCCATATTATATTCCTTTATTCATAATATATTTACATTCTGAAATTTTACACTATTACAATTTTATTAAACTTCTAGATCTATAAATTTAATTGTAATTAGTGAATGCATGTGAATGAAAATTATGCAAAAAAGTAGAGAACTACAAAATAAGCTCAAACGCACAAATAGGACACAAGATATGCTCTAGGAAACCCTTTCAGGGGAAAACCCCATTGGAAGATGAGGCCTGTTGAAAATGCAACTGGAAAATCCTAATTTAATTTTGTCATTGAATTAAATTAGGAATAAAATTGTAATTCCACACCACATAACAACTTGTATTAGTTAACTAAGTTAAATTGACTGAGTTGGCTCAGTTAATTCGAGTTGAGGGTCTAACTTGAGTCATGTAGAGTGTCTCCTACTTTATAGGAGCCCTCGTTGAGTTTATTTTGAGTTCTAATTAATTAATTCAGTTTAACTAAGTTAAAGTCAATTAAACTAGTTCCAATTGTTGGAGGAACTAGTAGGAGGTCTAACAGTGGGGTGTTTCTTCATGTGTTCAACCAATTAACTCATATTTCAACCATAATTAACTCATGCATGTGAGATCTGAGAGTTTCCTAGTTGAGATTGGATTTCAAGGGCAGTGTATTATCAATTATATAATTGTCTGAATTGTACAGATGGTACATGCAGTCAGAGGAAGAGCCTAAAGGAACTCCGCAATCCAATGGAGGAAAATTCATATTAAATAGGTTCCTAATTCCTCATTGAATAGCGCAAGGAAGTAGGGACTTGGGAAAGCAGAAAATTGGTTAAATATTAGTCAAGGCTTGTCTAGGAAGTAGTGAGACAGATAGAGATAGTGCAGAGGTTGCTCAAGCTTAAGGAAAGCATTGTAATCTTCTCATATTTTTTGACTAATGCAATATACAGATAGAAGGGATTTTTAGTGTGTGGCTTTCCCCAGGAAATAATTGTGTAATGTGTTGATTGAATTCTTTCTCTTGTATACTTCGTGATTCCATGGTCGTTTAATTGTTTTCGCTGATGAGTAGAGTAGATTCAAGTCTATTGTTTTAGTAATTAAACTTAGCAGTTTGAATCTACAAGGAATTTCTACATGGTATCAAAGCAGAAATCACTCTAGAAGAGAAGAATACAAATTTTTATTTTTCAGGTGAAATTGAATTTGCAATATCATTCTACAGAGCCGGTAGGATGTTGTTCTACAGATTGAGACTCGAATATTCCCTTGAGGGTAGTTCAAACTATATTTCTTGGAAGGATAGGATGGAGGTAGTGTTGGAAGACAACGAGCTTAAGGAATTCATAGACAAAGATATTCCTAAGCCTCCAGCAACTGATGCTCAAGATCTGGTAAAGTGGAAAAAATGTGTTGCAAAGGCGAGAAGGATTATCCTAGAAGGAGTTTGAGATCATATTTTATTGAACCTCCATAATAAGGAGACTCCATATGCAATGTGGAAGGCCTTGACAAACTTGTTTCAAAACAACAGTGACCACAGGAAGCTGGCACTGAAGGATAAGCTTAGAAAATCAAGATGGAAAAGGGCGACACAACACAAAAGTACTTGACCAACCTCACCCAATGTTGGGATGAGCTTGGAACTATTGGTGTTACAATTGTTGAAGATGATCTGGTCATACTAGAACTTCTAGACCTTCCCAAGAGTTGCCACAACTACTAGTATTCGGTAAATGGGATGGAGAAGCTATCAGAGTGGGAGTATTTGTGGTCTGACTTGGTGCAAGAAGAGATTTGGCGAAATACTAGAGATGGATCCTCTTCCAAGCATGATGAGGAGGAGAACTATGCCTTAGCTAGAAAGGAAAAGAAAGAGAAAGGGAATTTATCCCATTCCAAATCAGATTCTAGTTAGGGCGGCAAGAACAAGAACTTGTCGAAGATTAAATGTTTTCATTGTCATAAGCTAGGACATTATGCCACGAAGTGCCTGCACAAGAATGTCGACAAGAATCCCTTAAGAGGAGCAGCAAGTGAAGCTCTTGCTTCACAATTCGAGTTCGATTTCACCCTCATCTCTTGCGTGGTGACATCGATGATGGGCAGTGTGTGGTATCTGGATAGTGGAGCCTTATTCCATATGAGAAGTAACAAATAATTGTTCACTGACTTGGAGGAGAAGAACCTCCAGATGCACATAGAAATGGGAGATGATGGAAGATATAGTGCGACCAACATTAGTACTGTTACTTTTTAGAGGGAGTGTGGTTCACCTCTCACATTAAAAGATGTCATGTATGTTTTGGGTTTGAAGAAGAATTTGGTTTCAGTTGCTATGTTGGAGAATTATGGCTACAATATGATATTTAGCAAAGGAAATCCTTTCCTTCGTCACATAGCCTCAGGACAAGTGAAGTGGATCGGGGTTCGGGTGAAGAACCTATACAAATTGGATGTAGAAGATTGTGCTACTTTGAGCGCAAAAATAGAAAAGGTGCAAAGCCAAGACATCAATGAATTGTGGCATAGAAGTTTGGGCCACTTGCACCATGGAGCCTTGAAGATCATGCAACAGATTTCTACAAGTCTTCCCAAGGGTTCACTAGAGAAAAGAGATACATGCAAAGGGTGTACATTGGGGAAGTACACCAAAACCACCTTTCATGATAAGGATATTCAAGTGCAAGAGATCCTTGAAAGAGTTCACTTAGATCTGTGTGGGCTATTCTCGACAGCCTTGACAACCAAGCACAGGTATTATGTAATATTTGTATATGATTTCTCAGGTAAGTGCTGGATTTTTTTCATGCAAAAGAAAGATCATACGTTCTCTAAATTTTGTGAATTTAAATAACTTGTTGAGAAAGAAATTAGCAGGAAAGTGAAGGCTCTCAGGAGCGATAACGATGGAGAATATGTGTCAAATGAATTCAAGAACTTTTGTGCATCATAAGGCATTCGACGAGAGTTAATAGAACCCCATAATGCACAACAGAATGGGGTGGATGAAAGGAAGAATAGAAGTATTGTGGGAGAAACACTGGCAATGTTACATGATCAGGGCCTACCATTTCACTTGTGGGATGAAGAATGCAACACATTTGTATATGTGAAGAACAAAAGTCCTCATAGGATTCTCAAGATGAGTACACCAAAAGAAGCTTTTCCAAGTAAGAAACCAGATGTGGAACACATTAAGATCTTTGGTTCATCTGTTTATTATCATGTTACCAGGGATGCAAGGAAAAATATAGAACCAAGGACGGAGTTGGGCATATTTATGGGGTACATTGATAGACCTCACAACTATCGTGTGTGCCTGCCATCTCACAAGATGGCAGTGGTTCGTAAAGGTGTATTTTGATGAAGGGAAGGCTATGAGATGTTCCCTTGAGAGGGAGCTTTAGTTACATGTAGATGAGGAGATTTTAGCTCCAAAGGAAGAACCTCAAGATGATGTGGAGCAGCCACATGCAGAGGAGCAGAGAGTGGAAGAATCCACTCATGCAGATACTTCCAGAGATGGAAGGAAGTGCGCTAGAGAAGTTGATAGATTGATGCATGATGCTAGAGAGAATGTGGGAGCACTCACATCACAATGTAGGCAGAGGAGGTCAACGGATCGGTACATTGGTTACATGGCTCTGATGAGCAAGAGTGTAGAGATTGAGCCATCCTCATTCGAGGAAGCAATGAAAAAACTAGTATGGGTTGATACCATGGTAGAGGAGTATGAATCCATTATCAGAAACAGTGTTTGGGAAGTGGTCCCAAGACCAGCAGACAAGTCAGTGGTGAGTTCCATATGTATTTACAAGGTAAATAAAGTAGTAGATGGGAACGTGGTGAAACACAAGGCCATATTTGTGGTAAGAGGGTTCTCTCAAGTGGAGGGAATTTATTACGAGGAGACCTTTACTCCAATAGCAAGGTACTTTCAATCAAATCTATTCTAGCACTTTCAGCGTAGATGCGATGGAAGATACATCAGATGGATGTGATTACAACATTCCTCAATGGAGTGATTGAGGAAGAGGTGTACATTGAGCATCCAGAAGGATTTGAGACCTTTAATAGAGAGTTGCATGTGTGCATACTCAAGTGAGCGTTGTATGGATTGAAACAATCACCTTGTGCTTGGTACACCATGCTTCACAATTATTTAACTAGGTTGGGATTCACCAAAAGTGAAGTAGATGCAAACTTTTACCATATTGTGGTTGAAGGTAAATTGTTTATTATAGTATTATATGTCAATGATTTAATTCTAACAAGTGATGAGAAGCTGGTAAAATCTTGTAAAGAGGATCTTGGAAGAGAATTTGAGATGAAGGACATGGGGCTCATGCATTATTTCTTTGGTATGGAAGTATGGAAAGGAGATGAGGAAATGTTTGTCTCTGAGGGAAAGTATGCCAACGAGATACTTAAGAAGTTACACATGGAGAGCAGAAAACCCATGGAGACTCCTCTAGCAGGGAATTGGAGGAAGGAAGCTGCTAATTCTGGTGAAGTAGTGGAGGCTATTATTTACTAGTAGCTTGTGGGTCCACTTATGTATTTGGTGAACACACAACCAAACATATGTTTTGCATTTAACCAACTTAGTAAAGTAATGGTTAAGCCAACCAAACTCTATTGGAAGGCAACCAAACATGTGTTGAGATACCTCAGAGGCACCACTCAGTTTGGTCTTTGGTGTAGATGGACAGAGAGAGTGAAGCTGAAAGGATTCACAAATGCATATTGGGTAGGGAGTCCATCCGATAGGAAGAGAACATCAGGGGGAATCTTCGATATTAGGTCAGCAATAGTTTCTTGGTACAACAGGAAGTAGAGATCTATTGCACCAGTTTGACAGAAGTAGAGTACATGGCTACTAGTCAAGCAGCTTGTGAAGCTATATGGATATGAAAGATCCTTGTTGGGTTATTTGGTCAGCAAATGGATCCTACAGTGATTTACTATGACAATTAGAGTTGTATCAAACTCTCTGAGAATCTAGTTTTTCATGATCGGCCCGAGCATATCGACATCTGATATCACCATCTACAAGATTGTGTGTAGAGGAGAATCATGTTGCTAGAGTACATTCCAATAGAGGAACAGGATGCAGACATCTTGACTAAGGCATTGTCAAGAGGTAAATTCAAGTTTCATAGAGGTTGGATCGAGGTAGCAAATAATCCCTTTCTTGTTGAGAGGGAGTATTGAAAATGCAACAAGAAAATCCTAATTTAATTTTGTCCTTGAATTAAATTAGGAATAAAATTGTAATTCCACATCACATGACAACTTGTATTAGTTAACTAAGTTAAATTGACTTAGTTGGCTCAGTTAATTCGAGTTGAGGGTCTAACTTGAGTCATGTAGAGTGTCTCCTACTTTATAGGAGCCCTAGTTGAGTTTATATTGAGTTATAATTAATTAATTCAGTTTAACTCAGTTAAAGTCAGTTAAACTAGTTCCAACTATTGGAGGAACTAGTAAGAGGTCTAATAGTGGGGTGTTTCTTCATGTGTTCAACCAGTTAACTGATAATTCAACCATAAATAACTCATGCATGTGAGATCTAAGAGTTACCCAATTAAGATTGGAGTCCAATGGAAGTGTACTATCATTTGTATAATTATTTGAATTGTACATATGGTGCATGCAGTCAGAGGAAGAGCCTAAAGGAACTACGCAATCCAATGGAGGAAAATTCCTATTAAATAGGGGCCTAACTCCTCATTCAACAACGCGAGGAAGGAAGGACTTGGGCAAGTAGAAAATTGGTTAAGTATTGGCCAAGGCTTGTCTAGGAAGTAGTGAGATAGATAGAGATAGTGAAAAGGTTGCTCAGGCTTGAACGAAGTATTGTAATCTTCTCATATTTTTTGACTAATGCAATATATAGATATCAATGATTTTTAGTTGTGGCTTTCCCCAGGAAATCATTGTGTAATGTGTTGATTGAATTCTTTCTCTTTTATGCTTCATGATTTCACAATTGTTTAATTGTTTCAGCTGACGAGTAGACTAGATTCAAGTCTATTGTTTTAGTAAATTACAATTAGCAGTTTGAATCTAAAAGGAATTTCTACAAGGCTGCTTCGTTCTCTTACTCTGTATGGAAATATGGCTACAAGTACAAAGAATTAATGCTTGTGGCCCATGAGCTGCTATAGTGCACATATCCTCTGTGTGTGCTCTACCTCCTATCTCTCCTAGCTATCTTTGCTTAGCTATGGAGCAAAATTCTCTCAAAATATTGGAATGCCTCTTCCTCCTAGTGGCTCGGCTATAACACGGCCAGATAGCCTACTAGTGGTTAAGTTTGACTACATCAACTCTTAGCTAAAGTTACAATATAAACTTTTATAGATTCTTTTACACCACAAATGCGTGGCTAGCCCATTTTCCATGAATAATGGGAGCTGACACGGCATCCTCCCAAATTATACATGTGAAAACAGGAAGGTCAAATACTTAGTGGCATAATTTTTGCATACGAACTCTGATTGACGCACTTCTTGCATTGTTGGATAGATATTTGTGTGTAGAATGGAATGGAAAAATGAATTATTAAATTGACAAATTTTTACCCCAAAAAATTCCATTTGATGCCTCAAATCACTCCCTGAAGGCTTCAGACCACGTTTCACCAAACTGGGTCTCGCAGATAAAAATGGTCCCATTAGTTGATTCCTCCACTTTTTCCATTCCAAATTCATTGAGATGAATAACAAACAATATAATGATCCAATCCATCTCATTCCTACTCCCCCATATTAATTTTTTTATACTGTAATGCAAAGTAAAGAGAACTACTAAATATTTTAGTATTTTTTCCCCTTTTTAACAAAACAAAATAAATTCTTAAGCACCAGTTAATTTACACCTCCCCTACAATGACACCAAAAATGTCAAGTCATAAAATGGAATAAATGATTTAACATTTATTTTGTCAACCCAAGTAGGTAAATTGTCAGGTGAAATACAACGTGTGTAAACTAGTTATTTAAACCCTATGCATAATCAAGCACAAACCCAAATACAGGTGGATCCCAGAGTTGATTTCAACCTACAACGGTTTTCGTGCTCCTAAATTCAATTTTGACTTGTTGACACAATATTTGCAGCTTCATATAGATATATCACACTTCCTCACCATATACTCTTTTTGAAATAATTTTTGGTCAAATTTGGTTTAAGACTATAATAGAAAAGCATCCTAAGTAAAATCAGTGGTCTAAGTTTATAAACAAGCTTACTTAAGTGCAGTAACAATTCTTTTTAAGCTAAAATACAAACTGCCTCAATTTCCTAATCATTGTTCGAGCATGATAAATTTGATTATTCTAATGAATTAAAGTTTTAAACAATGTAAATATTAATCAAAAAGACTAATCTAATCCAACTATGTTCACTAGCTAGGTTTGTATTAAACTAAATTACTTCAAGAAAACAAAGCACCTGTTTACATGAATTCTATAGAATTTGTGTGGTTACAGGATCATTAGTCTCATTGTTAAAAATGGAGGCCTTATGTAATTCATTACATCCATATTTTTCAAAGCGTAGACAAAAAATACTCTTATTGATTTGAAAAAACAAAAGAGACACATCTTAAGAATACAAGATGATAATTGGGGATTGAAAAGTAGAGCAATATGGATAAATTCTAGGGACAATAATACAAAATTATTTCATAATTTTGCAAATTATAGAAGAAGAAGTAACACCATATTGTAGCTACAGGATGAAAGAGGTAACATAATTAGCACTTGGCATCAATTACAGTTGGAGGCAGTCAAGTACTTCAAGGGTCTATATTGCACAAGGAAATATATTGACATAGAACATCAATTGAAGGTTCTGGATAATTATGCCCATTTTTTCTCCATTGAAGAAGTTGAATATATTAGATGGGTTGTTACTTTAGGGGAGGTGGAACAAGTCCTTAAATCTTTTACTAAGGACATGAGTCCAAACCCAAATGGCTAGATTGTAGAACTTGTTCTACACTTCTTTGACCTTATGGTTCAAGACCTTTTAAATTTGGTTGAGGAATCACGATGTTCCAAGATTATTTCAAGAGCACTCAACTCCACATTTATTGCTCTTATTCTGAAATCATCCAAACCATGCTCATTCAATTATTACAAACCAATTTTTTTGTGCAATTTGGTCTATAAGTTGATCTCTAAAATCAACGCTTTCAAATTGAGATATAATCTTTATGTTTCAATTTCTAGAAAGCAATTTGGTTTCCTAAGGACTAGATAGATACATTATGCTATCATTGTTGCATAGGAATGTCTTCATACATTGAACACTAAAAATCAAAGTGGCCTAATTCTTAAATTAATCCTCATTAAGGCATATAATTTTGTGGATTGGGTTTTCCTCCAATTGGTTTTATACATAATTGGACTCATACATGAGATTGTCCAATGGATCATGGCTTGCATAACCACAATACCATTTGTTGTCTTAGTAAATGGCATCCTGAATTTTTTCTTCAAATCATCTTGGGGGCTAAGACAAGGATGCTCTCTATCTCCTTGGCTCTTTATTATTTTCATAGAGGGTTTGAGATGACTTATCCAGATGGAGAAGAGTCGAGATCAAATTGTTGGCATTCAAGTATCAAAAACATTTCCTTGACACATTTTCTCTTTGTTGATGATGTTTTTCTTATGGGAAGGGGTGCTCTATATAAATGGTGCATATACTTCAGTATTACTCATTCTTTTAGCAAGGCTACCGTTCTTCTTATTAATAAAGACAAATCCATTTTTATTCAGTTAAATGTGGACGGAGAAGTCTTAAGAGAGATATATGATCTTTATGACATACAAGTTAATACTTTATCTAAATGCTTCACTTACTTGGGTTTTTTTCTTAAATCCAATATGTATTTAATGCAAAACTGGAGATGGCTAGTAGATAAATTTACAAAGAAATTGAATAATTGGACATCATGATGGCTCACTATTGGTGGTAGATTATCCTTGTTAACTCAATCTTAAAAATATGTATGTTTATTGGATGCATATTGCTATAATGCCAAAGTCTATCTTAAAACAAATAAACTCTATTATTCCTAATTTCATTTGGTCTAGGAAAGGTGACAGTAAAAAATTTCACCTGGCAAGCTTACAGCTTATCACTAGACCCAAAAAGGAAGGTGGTTTGGGACTTAAGAGTATGGGATATTTGGAAAGGCACTAGCATTGAAATCTTTATACAGATCCCTATTTGGATGGGGATTGTGGCAAGATGTCATCAAAGATAAGTATATAAAGGAGGCTCAGATTCTAGTCTGACTAACGGATAATTACAAACCCACTATGTATATGTCTTTTATTTGGAAATAACTTTCTAAGACAAGACATTAATTTGCAGATAATGTTGTCTAGAGAATTGGAGATGGCGCTTTAGTAAAATTGGTATAGAGGCATTTGCAGGGTCCTCTATATCTTATATGTGTCTTCTTGCTCAACTTATAAATCTCTTACATAAAAAAGGAGTTATTTTTCTGAATCAAATTCAGAAGCATCTTCCTAGGACTGGTGGGGATAGATGGTTGAATGTGGTGGATTTGGGTCTGACAGGTATCTGGACATTGTTATGGAAACATTATTTATTGAATTTGAAATAGGAAGGGCTTAGGCTTTCATTTTCAGAAAATAGCCTTATATGGAACGATATCTCGGTATAATGTAATGTGACTGTCGGGGAAGCATACCTTCACATTACCAAAGCACACAACATAGGAAGGATTATGGTGGTTTCCAAAAATATGCAAGTGGAAACTCCCAACTGAACTTAAAATTTTTCAGGTGGTTGTGATTGATGAACAAAATTCTCACTTAGGAGAATTTATGCAAAAGAGGATTTTGTGGACCAAGAAGATGTCCTTTATTCCGAGTGGTGGATGAATCCATTACTCATCTATTTCTACAATGCCCTTTTGTTGTAAGTGTGTGGATTCATGTTATGAATTTTCTGCAACTTGACTTTGATTGGAACAAGACATGTTTGCAGGGTTGTCTAAAGGACTGGTATGATAACTACAAGGCATACGTTACACTTCCTATATATATCTTTTTGGGCATCTAGAGAAACAAAAATTCTATTGTCTTTGACGATATGGATAGAGGTATTAAAATGACATGTCAAAAGATTATAGGATTTTATAATGAGATTGGTCCTATGAAACTTTCTTCATCTACCAAATTTATTTCTATGCCTAAAAATTTCACACAATATCTGATTTGTACCTTTGACGGAGCGACTCAATAAAATATGGCTAGATGTGGAGGCACCTTACACTTGGATAGTAGCCACTATTACAAAATTTTCTTGGGAGGAGGTAATGGTACAAACACAAAAGCGGAGATTTGTGCATTATGGAGTATTCTAGATTTTTCAAGGTCTTTGGACATTTATTCGATGCACATATTTGGGGATTCCAAAACTATTGTTCCATGGGAAAACAACACTTGTACTATTAATGCTTCACATATTGATCATTGGAAAGAAAGGATTTATGGACTCAAGGATTCATTCAGACATCTTACCTTCACACGCATATTCCGAGAGATCAATCATGAAGTGAATACATGTGAAAATTTCTAAACAGAAATTCTATTACTGCAGCAACTGATTTATTTTACCTACTTATTTTCGAATAAGTTATTTACGAAATCCCTTCAGTAAATATTAAAATAAATTCTACTACAGATATCACACCATTATACAGAAACAAATACATGCACAAGAATCAAACACATCAACACAGTTATTTTTAGACAATTGTCCCCGGAAAAACCCAATGCGGTAAAATCGGTGCAGCAGAGGAGGTTTTTATTAATCATCTTTCATGAGTACAACTAGGGTGCCAAATTGGCTTACCCAACGGAGATAACCACATGACAGTAATACCACAAAAATCCTTTGACGCTTCCCCTAGGCTTAGCGTCAACCCAGCTAGCCTCCGCGCAACTCCCAGACCCTCTGCATCAACACTTTGCCTCACTGCGTCAGCACTTGGCCTCTCTGCGTCACCCACGTAGGCCCTCCATTCACTGCACAATCTTGTTGCCTCTGTGTCTTTCTAATTGGCTCTATGTTTGCCTCTCTGATCTTTGTGCTGGTCCTCGGGCATTATCCCTGCCTCTCTGCTATGTACTCGTTGCCTCTCACTACAACCCAGACCACTAGTTCGAATTTCTCAGCAAACCCCGCTCTAGAAATTGAACTAACTGGTCTCCCTTGGTGTATCTCCAACTGACCCTCAAGCCTCCTCTTATACTTCTTCAACGGCCGAGATTAAATCTCTAATCAACGACTAATATTAGATTTGGCTTGATCCATGTCATTTAGAACCTTCTTACCCAATTTTATATTAATACCCATTAATATTTTTATTTTCCTAAGTTTAGACTTAGGAACCCATTAAAAATATTAATTATTTTAATATCTCTCTAACTGGGTGGAATTTCCCCAAACCATTTCTAGGTCTTGGAAATCTCATGTGCTTTATCCTCTCCACCAATTTTCATGGCTAGAGAACATCTGATGCTACCCCAAATCAACACTCCCTCTTAGCGAGGAATGTGCTCTAATAATGCTCCACCACTGAACATTGCCCTGATCATCCGGCACTGGTACCTGTGTTGATGCTTGGTCAACTGCCCAAAATCCTCTACACTGCTACCTCCGATACTGTTTCCCATGGCTCTGCCACTGCCACTACTACATATGTACTGCAACTCCCTCTGCATCATACTGTTGTTGGTCCTTCCTCCCAACGCTACATCTTCACTATAACTCTCTCTCAAATGTTGCATCATGCTTCCCATAGCACTGCTAACTGTTGCATTGCAACACCTGATCCATTTCTGCTATTGAAATGGATTCTTTACCTACCCCATCTTCTCCCTGAAATAACCAAACTTTTTTCTTCCAAGGGCCTTGGTAAGGATGTCTACCACTTGTTCTCCTGTAGGGGTGTAACTCAACTATATAGCTCCTCGTTGGAAACAGTCTCTGACAAAGTGACACCAAATATCAATGTGCTTTGACCGATCATGAAATACTAGATTCTCAGAGAGCTTGATGCAACTTTGATTATCACACATGATTATGGTCGCCTCCATCCTTCTTCTGAATAGGTTTACAAGCAATTTTCTAAGCCATATGGCTTCACACAAAGTTGTGCTAACAGCCATGTATTCTGCTTCAGCTGAGCTTAGAGCTACGGATTTTTGTTTCCTACTGCACCAGGAGGTCATTTCTAATCCAATGTTGAAACAGTACCCAGTGGTACCTTTGCGATCTACAAAACTTTGAGCCCAATCTGCATCAGTAAACCCACTCAATCTAATAACATTACTTCTGGTGTAAAAAATTTCATACTTAACTGTTCCATGTATATATCTGAGAACATGTTTGGTTGCTTCCTAATGAGCCCTCTTCGGTTCCACCATGAACTGACTGAGGGTGTTGACAACATAAAAAATGTCTGGTCTGGTATTGACTAGATACATCAAGGACCCTATGAGCTTCCTATATAGGGTGGGATCAACATCTTTGTCTTTTGATACATCAATTTTCTTCCAGTTGATGATCATTGGAGTATCCATCAGCCTATAGTCCTGCATCCTGAATCTCTTCGGGATCTTTGTAGCATATCTCCCTTGTCCAAGGAAGATTTTACCCTTCTGTTGCCAAACTTCCAACCCCAGGAAATAATGCATCTGTCCCAAATCCTTCATGTCAAACTCTGTGGCTAGATTATTCTTGCAGTCCTCGATGAGGCTGGATGATCCTGTCAGGAAGAGATCATCCACATATAATACTAGGACTATAGGCTCATTCTCTACAACCAAATAGTAGAGATTGAGATCTGCATCACTCTTGACAAACCCCATATTCTGCAAGTAGCCATCAATTCGACCATACCATGCTCTAGGTGCCTGTTTGAGCCCATACAAGGCTTTCTTCAATCTGCATACATGAGACTTCTTCTCATGTGTCTTAAAGCCTTCTGGTTGTTCAATGTATACTTCCTCTTCTATCACACCATTCAAGAATGTCATTTTGACATCCATTTAATGAATCTCCCATCCCATCTGTGCTGCAAGAGGTATCACGGTTCTAATAGATGTATACCTGGCTATTGGGGTGAAGGTCTCTTCGTAGTCTATTCCTTGCTTCTAAGCATACCTCTTAGCCACAAACCTGGCTTTGTATTTTTTCATATTGTCGTCTGCAACATATTTAATCTTGTAGATCCATCTCGAACCTACCACTGATCTGTCTTGAGGCCTAGGAACTACTTCCCAAACATCATTCACCATTATAGAGTTGTATTCCTCTACCATCGCATCCATCCAAACCTGATGTTGAGCGGAGTCCTGAAAACTTGAAGGTTCCCCATCTTGACCTACTAAGGCCTGATATCTATATGGCTATCTTCGCTCCATTTTATTGTTCCTGGGTGCACTGATGCAATGTTTTGCATCCTGTAGAATCTGTCGGAGTTCCCAGCTCATTCTTCCCCTAGTAGTAGGTGCATCTGTTAACTCCTCCTCTTCCTATGATCCATCTTGTTCTAAAGTAGAATTCCTGGTACTGGCTTCCGCTGGTTGAAGTGGTTTGACTAACATATCATCTTTTGATTGCTCCTTGGAAGGCATCTCTCGAGATTTTCTGAAGGCACTATCTTCCATGAACTTCACATCTCGTCGAACTACTACCTTCCTATTCCCTGGAAGATAGATTCTATATGCCTTAGCTTTCTCGTTATATCCCACTAGATATCCTTTCTCTGCAATTTGATCTAACTTCTTCCTCTTCTCCTCGGGTATACGGCAATATGCTAAACTCCCAAATATCCTCAAATGACTAACTTCAAGTGTCTTCCCATTGAAGACTTTCTCTGGAGTAATCTTTCCCAATGCCCTATGAGGAGTTCTATTTTGGACATAGAATCTTGTGCTGCATGCTTCTGCCCACAAGAATTTTGGCATATCCTAGTCATACATCATAGCCCTAGCTGCTTCCATGATAGTCCTATTCTTCCTTTTTGCTACTCCGGATTGTAAGGAGTTGTCCACTCTCTTTTGATACCCTCCCTAGCGCAAAAAACAGTGAAGTCCTTGTTGACATAATTTCCACCATTGTTTGAGAACAATACTTTTATTTTCTTTCCTGTCATATTCTCCACTAGAGCCTTGAACTCTTTGAATTGACAGAGAACCTCGTTCTTGGTTTTCAAAAAATAAATCCAAGTTTTCCTGAAATGGTCATCGATGAAGGTGACGAAGTATTCGACAGCACTAAGATATTTTTTGGACATCGATTCACAGATATCTGAGTGTATCAATCCTAGTACACTATTGGCCCTATTTTTACTTCTAGGAAACATTGCTTTGGCATACTTTCCCAGAGCACATCCTCTGCATACATCATCTTGTTTTGTACTAAGATATGGAACTCCTGTTACAGTTTCCATGAGAATTCTCATAGCCCCATGGTGAAAATGTCCCATCCTTTTGTGCCATATTTCATTCAAATCCTTGTCTCTATTATTGCCTATCAGTGCCATTGGTGATTCTAGCTGCTGTAGAAATTTTGAATAATATAACACTTATTCACAGAGATTATCCTGATTATACACTATTTGCGGAATGCATGGATAATACATAACCTCCTCTACGTTGATCATCAATTTTGCTGAATTAAGAAACAATCGCATGCGCACATTGAAACATCAATCACACATATCAACACAGTATGTACTGGGGAAAGCATACAGCTGAAAACCCCCAACTATCTGTATATTATAATGATAGAGAACATGTAACAATACATAGTACAATACTCCTCACAAGTACTCAGTACTATCTCCACCTGTTACACACAAACTAGCTCAGATCTGAATCAAGTCATAGGTTCAAATATCCTCCACTGTTTTCCTGCCTCTACTGCGCAATCCAAGATGAGAATTAGGAATGATCCAATCTCATTTTCCTTGGCTTGTACTGCGCAATCCTCATTGGCAATCTCCATCATTGATTGTGCAAATCTCATGCACAGCTATAGTCACAACTAATAGTTGTCTCCACCTCTAACACCTATCTCCACTGAACTGTCCATGCACTGAGTTAACTGATGTATTCTTTAGTTTCTTTATGAGTTAATAATTAGTGAATTAATTAATAATTAATTCACATCACTCATCACTAGTGTATTTGCAGTTAGACTAAATACAACTAGTTCAACCAAGACAAACTGAACACAACTCCATCAACTCCTCAATCAACTCCACCAAACTCAATCACTTGAGTTCTAACTGAATTCCATCATGCAATAGCTCAACTGACCCACAAGAAAAGTGTATTTCCTTCTGGCAGTTGCATGTGCCACATCAATAGCTCGAACTGAAGTGCTCCAAGAGGATAAAATAATGTTTATAGTCCAAATATTATTAAGAGCTAATAATATTCGACTGTTCTATTTTTAGCCTGGCAGTCTAAAAATAGACTCCACCCATATGTCTAAAAATAGAAGTCCATATGTTTTTACCAACATGACCAATCATCCACAAATAGCATCCTGCAACTCATAGACCATGATCCATATGTCTAAAAATAGACTTTGCGCCAAAAATAGCTTGCGGGCCCACTTAGTGAAGGCGACTTCTTTTCACTAAGCTTCATCATCTTGTTGCATTTTCAACACTCCCTCTCAACAAGATATGGATTATCTGCAACCCCTATCCTGCCTCTGTGGTATTCGAATTTTCTCCTGGTGAGCGCCTTCATCAAGATATCAGCATCCTGATCCTCCGTGGGAATGTATGAAAGTAACATGATTCTCCGCTGCACACAATCTCTGATATGATGGTACCTGATGTCGATGTGCTTGGATCTATCATGAAATACTGGATTAGTCGAGAGTTTAATGCAACTCTAGTTATCACAATAAATCACCGTAGGCTCCAAGTGTGACCCCAACAACCCGACCAGGATCTTCCTCATCCATATAGCCTCGCATGCAACCAAACTTGCTGCCATATACTCGACCTCTGCTGAACTAAGTGCCACAGATATCTGCTTCCTACTGTACCAAGAAACTGTTGTCGACCCGATACTGAATATCCCTCCAGATGTGTTATTTCTGTCCGTTGGGCTCCTTGCCCAATCTGCATCCGTGAAGCCACATAGCTTCACCTCATCCTCCTGTTTGTACCACAATCCATATCCCAATGTGTCTCTGAGATAACGCAATACATGCTTGCCTGCCTTCCAGAAGAGCTTGGTTGGCTTAACCATAGCTTGTGAAAGATGGTTAACAACATAGCATATATCGGGTCATGTATTGACCAGATACATAAGCGACCCCACCAACTGTCGATAAACAGTGGCATCCACTACCTCTGTTGAAGTAGCATCCTCCTTCCTCCAACCTCCAGGAAGAGGAGTATCAACAGGCTTGCAGCCATGCATGTTGAACTTCTCCAGTATCTCTCGAGCATACTTACCCTGAGAAACAAATAGTCCATCACTGCACTGCCAAATTTCCAATCCCAAGAAATAATGAAGGAGGCCCAAGTCCTTCATCTCAAACTCCCTAGCAAGATCCTCCTTGCATGAAAGTATCAACAGCTCATCTCCCGTCAAAATCAAATAATCTACATAAAGTACAATGATAAGCAACTTACCCTCCACCACAATCTGGTATAGGTTAGCATCCACCTCACTCTTGGAGAATCCAAGTCCGGTGAAATAACTGTCTATCCGTGTGTACCAAGCACGAGGTGCCTGTTTCAACCCATACAGCGCTCTCTTGAACCTACACACATGTGACTTGCTGCTGAAGATCTCGAAACCTTCGGGCTGCTCTATGTACACCTCCTCCTCAATGACTCTGTTGAGGCACGCAGTCTTCACATCCATCTGATGAATGTGCCACCCCATCTGCGCTGAGAGAGCAAGAATCGTCCGTATGGAAGAATACCTTGCGACAGGTGCAAAGGTCTCCTCATAATCAATCCCCTCTATCTGTGAGAAACCTCAGGAAACAAATCTTGCCTTGTACTTCTCCACACTCACGTCATCTGCCTACTTCACTTTGTAGATCCATCTCGAACCCACCACTGATATCCCCTCCGGTCTTGCGACAATCTCCCATGCACTGTTTCTGACAATCGAATCATACTCTTCCACCATGGCATCTACCCATGCGGGATCCTCCACAGCTTCCTCGAAAGAGGATGGCTCCATCACGACAAATTTGCTCACAAGATCCATATATCCAGTGTACCGATCAGGTGACTGTCTCTGTCTGCGCTGAGCTGTAGGTGGTCCTACAACCTTCTATGCATCTTGAGCCAGTCGCTCAGCTTCTGTAGTGCGCTTTCGCCCTCTGATGGTTGGCACTGCATGAGTGGTCTCTTCCACTCCATGAACTTCATCTTGTGGTTGATCCACGTCCTGAAGCTCATTCTTAGGAACTAATAGCTCCTCATCTGCATGCAAGTGTGGCTCCCTCTCAAACGAACACTTCATGGCTTTCTCCTCCTGAAATTTGATATCCCGTCGCACAACAGTCTTGTGACTATCTGTAAAATACACACGACAGTTGTGGGGCATATCAGTTGTACCCCACAAATATCCGAACCTTTGTGGTCGGCTCCAACTTCTTCCTGGCATCCTCCGTCACATGCATGTAAACATTAGTACCAAAAATCCTCAAATGGGAAATATCAGGCCTCTTACCAGAATAAGCCTCCTTGGGTGTACTCATGCCAAGTATCTTGTGAGGACAACGGTTCTACACATATACTGCAGTATTGCATGCCTCTGCCCACAAGTGAAGGGGTAGGCCCTGATCATGCAACATCGCCCGTGCAGCACCCATGATCGTTCTGTTCTTCCGCTCAGCAACCCCATTCTGTTGTGGGTTAAGGGGAGCTATGAGCTCTCTTTGAATCCCTTCTGCGCTGCAGAAGTCCTTGAACTCGCTAGAGATGAATTCACCACCATTGTCGCTCCTAAGAGCCTTCACCTTCTTCCCCGATTCCTTCTCGACCAGTGCTTTGAACTCATATAACTTTGAGTATTTCTCGCTCTTCTTCTGCATGAAGAAGATCCAGCACTTCTGAGAGAAATCATCAACAAAGATCGCATAGTACCTGTGCTTTGCTGTCGAAGCTACTGAGAAAGGTCCACACACGTCTGTGTGAATTCTCTCAAGGATCATCGTGGCGCGACTATCCTTCTCGTGAAAGGTGGCTTTCACAAATTTTCCCAAAGTACACCCCTTGCACTGATCTGACTGCACAAGAGTGCCTTTAGGAAGCCCAATAGAACTTTGTTGCAGTATCTTCAAGGCTCCATGGTGAAGGTGGCCCAATCTCCTGTGCCACAGCTCGCCATCATCCCGGCTCACCAATCCTTCTGCCTTGCATGCCATTGTTGCACAGCCATCTACATGCAATTGATAAAGGTTCCTGACTTGAACCCCTATCTTCCGGGTTTCTCCAGTTGTCTTACTGCGCGGGAAAGCCTTTCCCTTACTGGAAACAACATCATATCCCTTGTCTTCTAACATCGCCACAAAGATAAGATTCTTCTTCCATCCTGGAACATGCATCACTTCCTTCAATATGAAGGGTTTACCAGACTCCCTCTCAAAGGAAATGGAACCGATACTGGTCGCACTGTATCTACCATCATCGCCCATCTCGATGTGCACTCCAAGATCTTTCTCATCCAAATCAGAAAACAAATCTCGATCTCCTGTCATGTGAAAAGACGCACCAGTGTCCAAGAACCATACCAATCCCATCACACTTGATACCAAGCATGCGAACAGTGAAAAATCCAGCTCAAATTGCGAGGCTAAGGCCTCTCCCACTACAGATTCAGCAGCTAGCTTATTTTTCTTCTTCTGCGGACAATTTCTGGCATAATGTCCGTGCTGGTGACAGTGAAAGCACTTCACCTTGGACATGTCCTGCTTCTTGCCTTTCGCACCAGAATGAGAAGCTTTCTTGTTCTTCCCCTTCTTTGCTTTGGCAGCTAGAGCGCAATTTTCTTCACCAGATGCCTTTGATGAAGATTTGTCCCTGGTATTCCACCTGATGTCCTCTTGCACAAGATCTGACCAAAGTCTCTCCCATCCTGGCAATTTCTCCCGACCATTGACAGAGTTCTGATAGGAATGCCAACTCTTCGGAAGACCAAGGAGATCCAAGCTCACCAAGTCCTCATCATCAACAATCACCCCCACACTTCCCATCTCATCCCGGCACTGGGTGAACTTCGTGAGATACTTGGGCATACTGTCTCCTTTCTCACACTTAATGTTTCTGAGTTTATCCTTGAGCGCCAACTTCCTCTGGTCGCTCTTGCTTTGGAATAAATCTGTCAACCCTTTCCACATCAATTATGGAGAAGCCTTTCCATGCAGGTTGGATACAATGTGATCCTTCACGCCCTCAAACAGAATCCTTCAACACTTTGTTGTCTTCTTTTGCCAAGCCTCAACGTGAACAGCATCAGTAGGCTTTGGGACCTCAGCCTCTATGAACTCCTTCAACCCATTGTCATCTAACACCACCTCCATCATGTCTTTCCATGCAATATAATTCGAGCTGCCTTCAAGGGCGTACTCCAATCGTAATCCGTTGAAAGACATTTCAACTTCGACACCAAGAAAACACTGCTGCAAATTCGAATTCCACCAGCTCAAAACTCAACCGCTTCTGATCTATGGGCTTTTACCGGATATCTCACCTTCCAAAAGAAGGATGAATCCAGAGGCTACCTGGCCTGATTACAGGCTCTGCCTAAAGAAATAAAATGTAATCACTTTCTGAATAATAGATCTGATGATCAACTTCTGCTCTGATACCATGTAGAAATTTTGAATAATATAACACTTATTCACAGAGATTATCCTGATTATACACTATTTGTGGAATGCATGCGTAATACATAACCTCCTCTACATTGATCATCAATTTTGCAGAATTAAGAAACAATCGCATGCGCACATTGAAACCTCAATCGCACATATCAACACAGTATGTACTGGGGAAAGCATACAGCTGAAAACCCCCAACTATCTGTATATTATAATGATAGAGAACATGTAACAATACATAGTACAATACTCCTCACAAGTACTCAGTACTATCTCCACCTGTTACACACAAACTAGCTCAGATCTGAATCAAGTCACAGGTTCAAATCTCCTCCACTGTTTGCCTGCCTCTAATGCGCAATCCAAGATGAGAATTAGGAATGATCCAAGCTCGTTTTCCTTGGCTTGTACTGCGCAATCCCCATTGGCAATCTCCATCATTGATTGTGCAAATATCATGCACAGTTATAGTCACAACTGATAGTAGTCTCCACCTCTAACACCTGTCTCCATTGAACTGTCCATGCACTGAGTTAACTGTTGTATTCTTTATTTGCTTTATGAGTTAATAATTAGTGAATTAATTAATAATTAATTCACATCACTCATCACTAGTGTATTTGCAGTTAGACTAAATACAACTAGTTCAACCAAGTCAAACTGAACACAACTCCATCAACTCCTCAATCAACTCCACCAAACTCAATCACTTGAGTTCTAACTGAAGTCCATCATGCAATAGCTCAACTGACCCATAAGAAAAGTGTATTTCCTTCTGGCAGTTGCATGTGCCACATCTGTAGCTCGAACTGGAGTGCTCCAAGAGGATAAGATATTGTTTATAGTCCAAATATTATTAAGAGCTAATAATATTCGATTGTTCTATTTTTAGCCTAGCAGCCTAAAAATAGACTCCACCCATATGTCTAAAAATAGAAGTCCATCTATTTTTACCAACATGACCAATCATCCACAAATAGCATCCTGCAACTCATAGACCATGATCCATATGTCTAAAAATAGACATAGTCTAAAAATAGACTTTGCGCCAAAAATAGCCTGCGGGCCCACTTAGTGAAGGCAACTTCTTTTCACTAAGCTCCATCATCTTGTTGCATTTTCAACAGCTGCAACCTGTACAACCTATTACTTCTGATTCTGATCTGTACTTTCTTTTTCCAACTCGGGTGTTTAACGTATACTTTCTCCTTAATGAAGAAAACATCATAGCCCTTGCTTTGAAGTTGTGATACGGAAAGTAAGTTCATCCCCAGTCCTGGCACATGCAGCGCATTGGTAGCTCAGAACCTCTCTCAAGTTTCTGTTTGAAAAACTATGGTACCCTTCCCTATTGGAGTACACTTTGCCTTATTCCCCATGGTGATCTGAAAATTCATTCTTTCCTCCTGATAATCTGAGAAACATTCCCGGATTCCTGTCATATGCCAGGAGGCTCCACTGTCTATATACCATACCCCTGATGATGCAGAGCTTGCTACGCAAGCAACTTCTTCTTCCAATATGGAAGCCAGCATAGAGAAATCGAAATTTCTATCTCTTGTGCAATTTTCTGAAAATCTGCACGAGTCTCCTAACGTGGATGCCTCTGCATCATGATCTTGACCCATAATTGATTTTCCCTTCCTGTCTCTGATTATTTCCTCTGATACCATGTGAAAATTTCTAAACAAAAATTCTATTACTGTAGCAACTGATTTATTTTACCTACTTATTTTCCAATAAGTTATTTACGAAATCCCTTCAGTAAATATTAAAATAAATTCTACTACATATATCACACCATTATACCGAAACAAATACATGCACAAGAATTTAACACATCAACACAGTTATTTTTGGACAATTGTCCCTAGAAAAACCCAATGCGGGAAAACCAGTGCAGCAGAGGAGGGTTTTATTAATTAACTTTCTTAAGTACAACTAGGGTGCCAAACCGGCTTACCCAACAAACATAACCACATGGCAGTAATACCACAAAAATTCTTCAGCACTTCCCCTAGGCTCAGCGTCAGCCCAGCTAGCCTCTGCACAGCTCCCAGACCCTCTACGTCAGCACTCTACCTCACTGCGTCAACACTTGGCCCCTCTACGTCACCCACGCGGCCCTCCAACCACTGCATAATCCAGTTGCCTCTGTGTCTTTTTAATTGGCTCTGCATCTGCCTCTTTGATCTCTGCACTGGTCCTCAGGCACTATCCCTACCTCTCTACTATGTACTTGATCCCTCTCACTGCAACCCAGATCAATAATTCGAATTTCTCAGCAAACCCCGCTCCAAAATTCAAACTGACTGGTCTCTCTACATGTATCTCCAACTGACCCTCAAGTCTCCTCAAATACTTTTTATGTTGAGTCTTCAACGGACGAGATTAAATCTCTAATCAATGGCTAAGATCAGATTTGGCTTGATCCATGTCATTTAGAACCTTCTCACCAGGTTTTATATTAATACCCATTAATATTTTTATTTTCCTATGTTTAGACTTAGGAACCCATTAAAAATATTAATTATTTTAATATCCCTCTATACGTGTGGAATTTCCCAAAACCATTTCTGGGTCTTGGAGATCTCATGTGCTTTAGCCTCTCCACCAATTTTCATGGCTATATAACATCCGATGCTACCCAAAATCAAAAATACACTCTCTAAAAAAGGAATTAGAGTTGAACTTGGACACATTTGTTGGGAATCACGATTATTGTTAGACCAAAACCCACGGGTGTTAGTCAAGGATCGCATCGCAAGAGATAAGGATCCATGAGAGGCGGTTAGTCCATGTCGCGAAATACACAGGGAGCGTTGGTTTATCCAATGTCCAACAATCTCCCCCCCAAAGCGAGTCGGGTGTGTATCGAACTCGTGACTTACGCTCTATACGACTTGTTGGGAATCACAATTGTCATTAGACCAAAACCTGCAAGTGTTAGTCAATGATTGCATCGCTAGAGATAAGGATCCACGAGAGGCGGTTAGTCCATGTCGCGAAACACACACGGAGCGTTGGTTTATCCAATTTCCAACAACATTTAGTGGATGATATCTTTAATGCCAAAAGAATTGGCTTCATTACTTTTCCTTTTTTCTAATTTGATCTTAGAATTTTTCTCTTGTTGATATTTTTTTTCTACTATGTTATGGTTTTCTAAAGTTTTTATGTGGGATGAGATCCATTTGCTATCTACTGGTAGATATTGTTCCTAAAATTTGATATGAAGAAATCTGAAATATGTGCATAATATAGATGTAGAACACTTATATTTATATAAGTGCTTTAGTTTGTTTTCTCTCTTTAAAAAAAAAGAATTGAAATGTATATTACAAATGTAATTTTAACTTGTACTAAGTGTAGTGTGTATTTGTGGTCTTATAAGTATAGTAGGCACCTTCCTTACTTTTTTTTGCATTGTTCTTTCAGCACTTGAATGTGATTTTATTTCGCTAATCAAATAGAAATTATGATTATTTTGCTTGGAAAATAAATTTCCATAACATGGAGCAAGTCAAAATTATCGCTTACTTAAAATGTTTTTGGTAGTCGATACTCGCGCGACTACACCAGTGCGCTCCTGGCCTCTGTGCCCATCCATTCGTCCAGCTTCAGTCAATGGAGGCCAGCGGGGACCCTGATCCCCCTCCTTCGCCACCTCCGGAGGTGCTAGCATTCATATCAATGGTAGCCGCTGGACCAAAGCGCCCTCCCTCAGCTATTCAGCAGAAGTTTGTTAAGAAATTGGACACAATTCCATCTGTGGCCCTTCCAGAAGAAGAAACCTGCAAAGCAGCTTTGAACCTTGCGGAGAGAGGCCTCATAGGTCAGTTCACGGGCCTCTGGCCTTCTCCCAAGTCGGTTGATGAATGGACTCAAAGGAACTGGAAGCCCTTGATCAAAGAGGGAGTCAAAAATTATTTTGTAGGTAAGGGTTTCTTTGTGTTTGTCTTCGAAAACCCGGATGACAGAGGCTTAATTTTTAGAAATGGACCGTATTTCATGGGACCCCAGGGTCTTTATCTAAATAAATGGTCTCCCAATTTCAATCCCACCCAAGACATCCCCTCTGTTGTCCCGGTCCGGGTTAGGCTCCCCCATTTGCCTCTACACTGCTGGAATCAAAAATCCCTCCAAATCATAGGTAATGCATTGGGAAAATACATAGATCAAGCTATGAGAAAAGACTAGTATTCATGCGCCCGCATCTGCGTAGAAGTGGATCTAGAAGAGGGGTTACCGGAAGCTATCAAGCTCACTGTTGTTGGGTGGACGCATGTCTAGGAGTTGGAATATGAACAACTACCCTTTAAATGTATACATTGCCACGGTCATGGACACTTTGCAAAGAACTGTAGAAAGAAAGATGAGGAACAAGTAGACAAACAAAATGGGGAACAATGGACCCTAGTCCAGAAAAATGCAACCTCAAAAAAAGGCACGGGCAAAGGAAATACGGACGGAGGCCCTAGCAGTGCCAAATCCAACTAGGAAATGGAAGCAACTCCAAATGGGACAGAAAGTGCTCAGATCAATCAAGTAACTCTACCCCAAGAGAATGTAGAACAGGCAGACACTCCACCTTCAAATAAAGAGGTAGGGGAAGCAATATAGAACGAGGTCATCCAAGGCAGTCCCTCCAATCCCTCATATGCAGAAATAGCAAGGAAAAAACCAGTGGAAAGCTCCGGTTCTTCGGAGGATGAAACCTACGAGCGACTAATGAAAAAAGTAGGAAGGAAATCCCGCAAAGAAAAGAGGGAGGAGGAAGCATAAAGATTCAAAATACAAGGAAGTCAAGCTACAATAGAAATGTCTATTGGGCGAAACATCAGACCAAGGCCTTCCAAAGGAGGCCTCAACTCCCCCATCTCGTCTCTTGGAACTATAGAGGACTAGGTAATCCCTCCAAAATTGAAGCAGTTAAGGATCTTATGAAAGCAGAACCCTCAGATATCCGCATGCTCCAAGAGACCAAAATAGAAGGCCAAGCCCTTCTAGAGATTAGCAGTTCAAAGTGGAATAAAAGAACAGGCAAAGCAGTCAGCTCAAGGGGAACTTCTGGAGGGTTGGCAACTCTCTGGAATGAAGACCTTTTCCATCTGAAAAATCACCATGAAACACAGCACTGGATTTTCACGGAACTGATGCACAAAGCAAGTTGTCTATCTCCCTCTTCAATCTTTACGTCCCAATTTCTTACTATGAAAAATGAGAATGTTGGAATTCCCTCTCCGCCTTTTTAGAGTAGTCATCTCCCAGCAATATAATCATAGCCGGGGATCTTAATATCATTATGAAAGAAAAAGAGAAGAGGGGGGGTCAAGAACCAGAGACCCCATGCTAGAAGTGGTGGAGGAGCTCTTTCAGCACTGGGACCTTTTAGACTTCAATCCTGTCCGTGGCACTTACACTTGGTCCAATAAAAAAGTTGGAACAGATTACATTTCAACACGTTTAGACCGATTCCTGGTGCAAAGCTCCATATTGATGAACAAAAAGATAATCATCACAAAAATTCTGCCTAAACTTGCTTCTGATCATAAGCCTATTCAACTCCTCTTGGAAGATGAAGAAGACCTAGGACCTATTCCGTTTCGGTTCAGCCCTCTTTGGATCGAGAGAGAAGTTTTTCTAGAGATAGTGAAGGCATCATGGGCCAAAAATTTCATGGGATCCCCAAGCTATGTCTGGGAGTAAAAGTTGAAAGCCACAAAACAGGCTCTGAAGGACTGGATAAAGAGACCAGCCCCTTCTCCTACCGATCAAAGAAAGGAGTCAGTCCAATCATTGCAGACTCTGCAAATAGAGATGGAAAGCAAAGACATCACAACAGAGTTGCTGGAAAAAGAAATAAAAGCCCAACGATCCACATACCAATCTTTCAGAAAGGAAGAAGAATATTCGAGACTCAAATCCAGAAGTTTGTGGCTGAAGGCTGGAGACCGGAACACCTCCTTCTTCCACCGGCAATATAGAGTGAGATTGTCAAGGAACCATATAGAAAAAAACAAAATAGTTGAGGGCAATGTCTGCAAAGGGTTTAATCAAGTAAAAGTTGTCGCCGAAACCCATTTCAGGAATCTATACAGAGAAGGAACTCAAAGCAACAATGAGGAAGTTGTTGACTTCCTTGCTAACATCCCTTCACTCATCAGCCCTGAAGATAACGCAACTCTCTGCAAGCCAATCACTGAGGAGGAAATCATAAACGTTATCTGGTCCATGGATGCAGACAAGGCTCCCGGGCCTGATGGATTTACAATCCATTTCTACAAAGCTTGTTGGCACCTTATCAAGGCTGATTTCTACAAAATGATAGGTTGGTTTATGAAAAAAGCCAAGATAGGTGGAGGAACCAACTCCACTTACCTCGCTTTAATCCCCAAAGACACCAATCCTGAGTCATTTGCAAGATTCAGGCCCATTTCGTTGTGTAATGCTTCATATAAAATTCTGGCTAAACTGTTAGCAAATCAGATCAAGCCACTGTTACAAAGACTGATCTCCTCTCCTCAAGGTGGTTTCGTGGAAGGCGGGCATATTCTGGACAATGTAATCCAAGTTCAGGAGACTATACACTCAAGCAAGCAGTGAAATCAAAAAGGTATGTTGATTAAATTAGATATGGAAAACGCCTTCAATAGAGTTGATCGCTCTTTCCTTAGCAAAGTCCTTCTCTCATTTGGCTTCTCGACCCAATTTATTTATCTTATTAAAGCTTGCATCGACAAACCATGGATTGCCCCTTTAGTCAATGGCCACCCCACAAATTTCTTCCAAGCTCAGAGAGGTATGAGGCAGGGATGCCCCCTCTCCCCATTCATGTACATCATAATGGCAGACTCCCTTAGTCGTAAACTCACTGCTGAAAGAATTAATGGCAACATTCCAGGTCTCAAACCATACACTCAAGCAAGCAGCGGAATGAAAAAGGTATGTTGATTAAATTAGATATGGCAAACGCCTTCAATAGAGTTGATCGCTCTTTCCTTAGCAAAGTTCTTCTCTCCTTTGGCTTCTTGACCCAATTTGTTTATCTTATTAAAGCTTGCATCGACAAACCATGGATTGCCCCTTTAGTCAATGGCCACCCCACAAATTTCTTCCAAGCTCAGAGAGGTATCAGGCAGGGATGCCCCCTCTCCCCATTCCTATACATCATAATGGCAGACTCCCTTAGTCGTAAACTCACTACTGAAAGACTTAATGGCAACATTCCGGGTCTCAAACCTTCCCATGGAGCAGATGCCCTGAACCACTCCCTATTTGCTGACGAATCCCTTCTCCTTGGCGGAGCTTCCATCAGAATAGCCAAAGCTATTGACACTGTACTCATAAGTTATTGCAGAGCCTCTGGGGCTTTAATCAACGAGAGCAAAAGCGAAGTCTTCAGCTGGAATATAGATCAACGGGAACTCACTGGCATAACCACTCTCCTCGGATTCAAAGGTCAAGCAACATGGGACAGATTCAAGTACCTGGGCCTTCCCATCATATCTGGAGCTAATAAAAGATCGCTATGGAGCGAAATAATCTCGAAAATTAAAACAAAAATTGCAGCGTGGGGAGGCTATTGGCTGACGAAGGGAGGCAAGGTAATTTTAATTAAATCCATGCTATCGGCGCTACCAATCTTCCAGGCAGCGTTTCTCCTAGCACCAATAAATGTGATGGAGCAGATCTCCAAACTGCTCAGAGATTTCTTGTGGCAGGGAGGTAAGGGAAACAAAAATAAAATGCATCTGGTGAACTGGGAAGTGGTGAAAAAAACAATGACAGAAGGTGGGATGCAAATTAGAGACCCCGCTCTCGTCAATCTAGCGTTGGGAGGAAAGATTTTGTGGAAGCTGATCCACGAGCCCTCTCATCCGGTTAGCATCACGCTGCGTACAAAGTATGGACCCAACAAATCCCTTAGTAACCTGCACAACGCTAATACAGTAAACTGCACGCAGGTGTGGAAATTATGTTGCAGAAGTAGCAACTTCTTCAACAAACAGGTCTACAAGATTCCTGGCAACGGTAAACGCACCCACCTATGGCTCGACAGTATTATGGGGAAAGAACCTCTGAACAAAAATGACGACATAACTGATCATAGGGACTGGCTGACGCAAGCAGGATTCAACAGCATATACGACCTTTCAAATTGGGATCAGTGTGGAGATTGGGCAGGATGGGATTTTCATGGAGTCCCTACCCGGTTATCCCTTCAACAAACCCTGCTTGAAGATCTGTTGGAGGACACAGCCCCTGTCAACAGATCCATGAAAGATAGCTGGGGCCAATCCGGAGTCTACACCACAGCTGCAGGTTACAGAGCATTGCAGGCCTCAAGAAACAGCAGACAAACTCTGGCCTTTTGGAAGAATGTCTAGGATTCCCTAGCCTTACCAAAAGTGAATTTCTTCTTCTAGACTCTGGTCCATAATAAACTCCTAATTGGTGATAACCTGAAAAAAAGGAATAAGCAGGGTCGCATAGATGTGTGTTATGCAGCAACAATTTCGAAACAGCCCAACACCTTTTCTTGGAGTGCATTTTTGATAAAGAGGTTTGGGGAATCATTTTACAGGAATTTTAGATTTCATTGCCTACCCAAATCTCTATTTCAGACCTCTTTGCCTCATGGAGCCTATTCTATTCCCAATGCATCCCTCCCAAATCATTCTGGCACAAAATTTGGACAGAACTCCCCAAATATGTTTGTTGGCAGCTTTGGCTGGCCCGCAATCAGCTGATTTTCAGAGAGATGAGGCACTCATCGTTGCAAGTAGCTGCAAAAGCTAAATCCTTTCTCCTGGAAGCAGCCCAACAGCAGTACTTCAAAGATGACCCTTTGTTACTGCCCGAAGAAAAAAGGTGGCTAGGCCCGCTAGTGCCTTTTCCGCGTAAGCATCTCCTCTCTCCTCAAAAGGTCAATCAGGATTGGTGCATAAGAGACGATGATGACAATTTTCAATCTTGGTGGTAGACTAAAAAATTATCCACAATTTTCTTTGACAGAGCGTCCAAAGGTAATCTCGGTGCCGCTGGTGCGGGGGGGTCATCTACTCTCCGGATGGGGTTTCAAAAGACTATTTCAACTAGGGATTAGGCCAGAAATCCAACAATCAAGTAGAGATTCTCGGGATCCTCAAAGCTTGCCTTATTGCAAGAGACAAAGGCGCCAAAGACCTTCAAGTTTTCGGAGATTCAGAGATAATAATAAAAAAGCTAAATTTGGGGACACTGTTTAGCAATGCCAGCCTCAACAAAATACTAGACAGATTGAAGAGAGTTCTCCTAGACTTTGACACGTGCAAGTTTTATCATATTCTTAGAAAGTCAAATAGTGAAGCTGATCAGATGGCAAACAAAGGAAACTCTCTTATGAAAGGACTGCTAATTGTAAACAATGAAAGTTTTGTACAAATGCCCTGAAAATCTAGTAGATCAAAATCAGCAGCAGATAGAACTCTGCAATGTAATAGGGGTCGCTCCAGAAAAGACCCAAGATCTTTTCAAATAAATAAAACCTATAACGGTTACAGTTAAAAAAAAAAATTATCGCTTACTTTACATGGATATATATGTGTGTGTGTCTGTTGATTTTGGAATAGGACTTTTAGAATTTTAATTTTATTATCAATAATTATTAGGTGGATGGTAAGGATTTAACATCCTAAGTAGTATTTACAAAACTGACGCAGGAAAAACCTGCGATACCCACAATATGCATATAAAATGCATAATCTCGTCTATCCCAAGAATTTCAATGACCTACCTGGTCAAACCTTCATTACTTAAGCTTCAAGGCCCCTTAGTAGGTCTCATGCGAAACAAGTTAATAACTAACTCCAGTCTGACCCTTTGGTAATCCTTTGTTGTGGAACCCTATAACTCGACCCTTCATCCTTTATGATAACTTTGGTTAATTCTATAACCGCGCATGTTAACCAAACCCCACTCTACGTGCCAGCTCCTCCTTTATCGCAATCGTGGAGTTCAAAGGACTCAATAGAATGTGCATTCACAACTCCCGTCTTGCAATATGCGATTGCCCTTTCCACCGTTGATTTCGTCCACCAGATCAAAGACTATTGCAATATCGCATCACACCATCATGTGAATTCATCACCTCTTGCATGCGATATGCGATAACACAACCAGACTTCAAATCGAATGAAACTACGCCTATAACCTTCTCGGGTCCGCTCCTTTCCAATTCGTCAATTGAACAGCAACTGAACAGCAATTGAACAACACTCGGGATTGAACAGAAATCCGTAATTGAATAGCATTCGAGATTGAACAGTAATCTGTAATTGAAAAACACTCGGGATTGAACAACAATCCGTAATTGAACAACACTTCGCCGATTGAACAACAATTCGCCAATTGAATAACAGTTCCATCCCACATTCACTATCACTCTCCGTCGTTGATATTCTCTCTCCAGATCTAACGGTCATCACTTGTCCCAATCACCAAAACAATCTGATCACCATCCTCCACCGATTGATCAAAGCACGCTTGATCTAATCATTCGATCCGACGATTTGAAGGTCTTCAACAAGCACGCAGATTACCAAATAGCTCAACCCCCGTAGTTAACTATGACATCAACACTTCGAAAATGAGATCGACAGCTAGGGTTTAGTATGGGCCTTCAACCATGATCAAGAACTTCCATTCTCTCTTACCCCCGCTATTCTTCTTCCATCGTTAATACCCGTTGATCTAAATGATTTGATGTTTCTCGTTCTTTTCTACCTACTTCACGTTTAGGTCCTTTCCTTTACTTCATTTTTATGTTGTTCCTTCAATGTTCTTCTATGGTTTCGGCTTCCTTCAAGGTTCTAGTCCTTCATTGTTCTGAATCATGACTTCCTCCTGAGATTAGCTCTGCTCGCGCCTTTAGGCTTCCTTCACCTTCACTAATACATTAAAGGCTTCCTCCTGTACTGTAGATGTGTACAAAGTCGTAACACCACTCTGTTACTCTTCTCTGTATTTCGCCTCTGGTTCTACACCTATAACCTATGTTACACAAAATAACTCAAGATCATACACAATCAATATCTCAATTACTCGGCACACATGAACTCAAAATCGAGTTGTTTGTATTCATAAACAGGTATTTACATAGTTTCTTCTCTCATGCCTGATTTCCAACATCAATGGCCTCTATTTCACAATCTGCTCATAGGCTTACAATCAAACCTCTAACTACTAACTTGACTTGCCTAACTAGCTAACCAACCCCTGACTATGCCTTTTAGGCTTACATTTATACAAAAGGGATTCTACAACCAATTCTTGGTTTAGATCCATAATCTTCTCAACAAAATCCTAAAATCTCTTCCTTATCTCTAAGGATCCTCTCTAATCCACAAAATCATGAATTAGCTCCTAATCTAAGATTTACAATTAATTCTCAAATCTCTCAATCTCTCAACTATCCTGATTCTCTCATGTTCTCCTACATTCGAGAATATTTACTAATATGCCTCACTATACTTAATTAAATCCCTATTCTAGCTTTTCTCATTAAAATCACTCAAAACCTTAATAATTACATTAATTCAAAACATAGGAAACCAACTTCCTTGAAAACACAAGACCCCCTATGTCTACTAAGATACAATGATATTATTGAGCTGAATGCTCCTACATCAGACTCTCAAGGTTGAAAATAATCATGATCTCCTGATCATGTGCTTTTGATCTGTGTCCTCCTGGATCCCATACTTTGTTCTGTAGTTTGTCCTTGGTTGTTGCTGTTGTTTGTTGTTGTTCTCCAGGTCTCCGACTTTATGTCGCATTTCCCCACTAGCTATGCTCTCACAGTTTGTTGTTGTCTTTTTCTTGTTGCTGCTTTGCTTTCTTTCTGTTGTCTTCTCCCTTTGAGACCCTTTTCTCATCAAATCCATCATCAATTTGATTTCTATGTCCAACTCACTTATTTGTTGGACTCTTTCCTCTACCTCTCTTGCATTTCCTTTGCAACCTTCTTCAGGTTCTTTCTTCCCTACTGGTGCTTTCAGCCATTTCTCTAGTAGCTCCAATTCTATCTCCCATTCACTGATCCTTTGATAAGAGTTTATTCCTTCTTCTTTATTGACTGCCTCAACAGCTTCCCTGGTTATCTCCACTATGCCTATCATCATGATGGAATGATGATCCTTTACTATGTTTTCAGCTAACGTCATCTCTTCTTTAAATTTTCCTTTAATCTTCTACTGGTTACCTTCACTTTCTAGTTGTTGGTTCCTTACGGCCACCCTTACATCCTTACCCTCTAGTTTCTTCTGAACTTCCATTTCATCTCCAAATAACTTATGTTCAATTTCTTCGATCACAACATCACACTCATTCATTCTATGCATTGTTCCTGCAAACAAACTATTGGTTTGTGAACCAAAACACTCTTCTATCTCCATGTCTTTTAAAGACCCTCTGCTACTGTTAAGTACTGTTGTAACCACTTCTTTTCTATTTCCATTTCCTCCTAGCAACCTCTCCAACAATTCAATTTCCTCCTTACATTTAGCAAGTGTCTTATCACAATGCTCTTCATTTCCAGCTTTATCCTTTACGCAGTCACTATTGCCCAACGATTCAATCGGACTGCCTTCCATAGACAATTTTGTCTCATTCATCTCCACAGAAATAAGTTCCTGTTCAACACTTATAATCCCTGTATTCACACAACAATTGTCAGTTTGAAAAATGTACGGCTCAATAGCCTCAACTAACGTTTCACATATCAGCTTTTCAGACTGATCTTCATCTCCTTCTTCCACAAGGAATTGTCCTTGTTTTGTAACAGTCCCAAATATCAATTCATCAATAATTTCTTTCTGTTGCAACAATTCAATATTTTCCTCATTCAAGAGGCATTCTTCATCATACTTTGCTCCAGAATACTTATCCTCTGAAAGGTACTCTTCATCCTCTGTCAGTACATCAGTATGCTGATCCAAGTTCTCCTCTGAACTCTGGTAATTTTTATCAAGTTTTGTGACAGCTTCATAAGGCTGCCAATCCTCTGCAAAACCTGCACTCACAAAACAATCATTATAATTAAAAACATAAGACCTCAGTGTCTCTTCTTCCTTTGGCAACACTTCAGTATGTTGCTCTGAACTATCCCAATAGTTCACTGATCTCCATTCTTCACTTTCACCCATAACTTCACCCTATTTTGGTTCACAAATGGAAACTTCCATTTCCAACTCAGCTTCTCTGAGTTTTCCCATCAGCCACTTTACTTGCCTCTGTTGTATCCTTCTCTGTAGCTTATGCCACTTTACTGGCTTCTTCTTTAATACCCAACCTAATCTTTGGCTTTCCTCAAGTATCATCATTAACACATTGAGTTGTTCTTTCATCTCGGCAATTTCCTTTTCAATTCCCTCTTGACTCATCCTCTTGCCATTTTCCATGGCATCCTCCTTCTTCACTTTTTTTCCGCTGTGGTCTTCCTAAGAACCTCTGTTATGACTATCAGTAGTCATTTTATCCTCCATCTTTATGAGTTCCTCACTCACTCACTATGAGTTGCATTAAAGCCTCTGCAACAGCAAGTCCTCCCTGTTGCCACTTACCTCACCAAGATTTCCTCGGTACTTGGTCTTTTGGCAAGCCCTTGGTTCTCTATCTCTGGAACCTCTTTTGAGCACTTCTCTCTACTCCTTCTAGGCTTCAACTCATCTGCATCTTCTAAGAACACAATTGTCCTCTTGTATTTCCATCACAATGAAATACTTGGTTCTAACCACCTCTTCTTTCACTTAGAAAGTCTTATCAGCTTCCTTCATTACTTAGCAATTCTACCCACATCCTCTGTGGAATTGCCCTTATGATCTTCTTGTGAGTTGCAACAATACCTTTGTAGTAACAAGTCTCCTTCTTGCTACATATGCCTCACTAATCTTCTCTTCCCTGAGCTCAATCTTTTAGCATCTCTCTGCTTCTTTCCTCTGGAACCAATTGAGCATTCCTTGCTCTAGGTTGCTGAAATCTTCTCACCTTCTTTTTTTGTTACCTGTGTATCAATATAAAGACCACACACTCTCCAATATTCAAATCAAATTAAAATAAAAACATACCATCTCACCTTCAAGACTTCTGCACGATCTTGTTCTACCATTCACCTGTACTTTGAATGGATTGTCCTCTATTCCCTTGCATCTGCAATTCTCCCAATATTTTGTTGTACTTTATCTCTATTTGCTTACTGTTTGTCAGATTAGAATACGATCTCCTCTTTCCTGCTTTCATCACCATTCACATGTATACACACCTTCAAAACATAACTTTGTTCTAAATTCTTTTCAAAGGAATTTTCACATAGAATTTCTTTGTGCTTTAATATCAAATGTTTCAGTCACAATTCTGCTCTGATACCAAATGACACAAGAAAAACCTGCGATACCCACAGTATGCATATAAAATGCATAATCTCATCTATCCCAGGAATTTCAATGACCTGCCTGGTCAAACCTTCATTACTTAAGGTTCAAGGCCCCTTAATTGGTCTCATGCAGAACGAGTTAATAACTAACTCCAATTTGACCCTTTGGTAATCCTTTGTTGTGGAACCCTATAACTCGACCCTTCATCCTTTATGATAAATTTGGTTAATTCTATAACCGCGCATGTTAACCAAACCCCACTCTACGTGCCAACTCCTCCTTTATCGCAATCGCAGAGTTCAAAGGACTCAATAGAATGTGCATTCAGAACTCCCGTCTTGCGATATGTGATTTCCCTTTCCACCGTTGATTTCGTCCACCAGATCAACGACTGTCGCAATATCGCATCACACCATCATGTGACTTCATCGCCTCTCACATGCGATATGCGATAACACAACCAGACTTCAAATAGAATGAAACCGCGCCTATAACCTTCTCGGGTCCGCTCCTTTCCAATTCGTCAATTGAACAACAACTGAACAACAACTGAACATCAATTGAATAGCAACTGAACAACACTTGGGATTGAACAGCAATCCGTAATTGAACAGCACTCGGGATTGAACAACAATCCGTAATTGAACAGCACTTCACCGATTGAACAACAATTCGCCAATTGAACAGCAGTTTCATCCCACGTTGACTTTCACTCTCCATCGTTGATCTTCTCTCTCCAGATCTAATGGTCATCACTTGTCCCGATCACCAAAACAATATGATCGCCATCCTCCACCGATTGATCAAGGCACGCTTGATCTAATCATTCGATCTGATGGTCTGCAGGTCTTCAACAAGCATGCGAATTACCAAACAGCTCAACCCCCGTAGTTAATTGTGACGTCAACACTTGGAAAATGAGATTGACGGCTAGGGTTTAGTACGGGCCTTCGACCATGATCAAGAACTTTCGCGCTCTCCTACCCCCGCTATTCTTCTTCCGCCATTAATACCATTGATCTAAATGATCTGATGGTTCTCGTTCTTTTCTACCTACTTCGCCTTTAGGCCCTTTCCTTCACTTCGTTTTTATGTTGTTCCTTCAATGTTCTTCTATGGTTTTGGCTTCCTTCAGGGTTCTGGTCCTTCGCTGTTCTGAATCACGAATTCCTCCTGAGCTTAGCTCCGCTCGCGCCTTTAGGCTTCCTTCACCTTCACTAATACATTAAAGGCTTCCTCCTGTACTATCGATGTGTACAAAGCCGTAACACCACTCTGTTACTCTTCTCTGTATTTCACCTCTGGTTCTGCACCTGTAACCTATGTTACGCAGAATAACTCAAGATCATACACAATCAATATCTCAATTACTCAACACACACACACATGAACTCAAAATCAAGTTGTTTGTATTCATAAACAAGTATTTACATAGTTTCCTCTCTCAGGCCTGATTTCCAACATCAGTGACCTTTGTTTCACAATCTGCCCATAGGCTTACAATCAAACCTCTAACTACTAACTTGACTTGCTTAACTAGCTAACCAACCTCTGACTATGCCTTTTAAGCTTACATTTATACAAAAGGGATTCTACAACCAATTCCTGGTTTAGATCCATAATCTTCTCAACAAAATCCTAAAATCTCTTCCTTATCTCTAAGGATCCTCTCTAATCCACAAAATCATGAATTAGCTCCTAATCTAAGATTTACAATTAATTCTCAAATCTCTTAATCTCTCAATTATCATGATTCTCTCATGTTCTCTACATTCGAGAATATTTACTAATATGCCTCACTATACTTAATTAAATCCATATTCTAGCTTTTCTCATTAAAATCACTCAAAACCTTAATAATTACATTAATTCAAAACATAGGAAACCAACTTCCTTGAAAACACAAGACCCCCCATGTCTACTAAAATACAATGATATTATTGAGCTAAATGCTCCTGCATCAAAAACAAAATTTGAGATTTATCTTCAAAGTAATTATGCATTTTGTTGTGATTTTAATTAAATTGATTAACTAAAAAAATGTCATATGAACAAGGGTCATATGAAATTAGTTATGGGTTTTTGGACATAAGGTATCGATAAGACATGGTATTGGCCCATGGTATTGTAACAAATCTTATCTACAAATTAAGAATCTCTATGATAAAATTGGGGTGAATATGCATAGTTAAGAATCTTGTTACATGTTTTTTTTTAAATGAGTATAGTCTAATTTATAGACGAAATAACCTTTTTCACTGAAATCCACCTTACAATTTCAAGCAAGATTAAGATTTTTTGTTGTTTAAAATACATTTTTGAATTCATAAATAGGTTCATCACCTTGAAAAACACTAGGGCATTGGAATTCTACATATTAAACAACTTAAACTCAATTAAGCAAAGTCTTCCGGTAGAAATCACATAAGAGAAATTTTTGGCCGAAGTCTTTCGAACCAACAAGTGTGGTTCATCATCTAGTTCTGATGATGAACCACACTTGTTGGTTTGAAACGCTTCGACCAACAAAGACTTTGCTTATTTTCTTAATTCATTATGGATCACAAAAGCTTGAATACAAAATTTAAACTCAAGTTTTAAAATCTCTACCCTAATTTGGTTAATAACCAAAAAAAAAAAAAAAATAAAATAAAAAATAAAATAAAATAAAATAAAAATAAATAAATAAAAAATAAAAATAACAAAATAAAATAAAAATAAATAAATAAAAATTAATTAATTAAAAATTAAAAATTAAAAAAATAAAAAAATAAATAAAAATAAAAATTGCCTTGAAAAAGGCCATCATCTATTAGTTAGACTAGGCATTTTAAATGTATATGTGTTTAACTTATATATTAGTTCTCTTTAATTAACAATAATAATAATTTAAAATAAAGTTATAATTTAGTTAAATTTTATGATTTTTTTCAATTATAGTAATGTGAGATGTATCATAGAGAAAGTGAGATTGGTACCTATAAGGGTTTACCAACTATTTAATTTATATGGTTGTGCTAGTTATTATGTGGATGGTAGAGGGATTCAGATTTCATGGAATATTTTAGAATATTCTTAATAGTAGTCACATATTAAAGGTTGAGATTTATCTCAAAAGTAGTTATGCCCTTTCTACTATTTTAATTGACTTCATTAATTAAGAAAAAAATCATATTAACAAGTGTCATATGAGATGAGTTATGGTTTTTTGGGCATGTGGTATTGATAAGCCATGTTATTAGCCCATGATATTGTAACAAAGCCTATTTATAAGTAAAAAATATCAACTGTAAAAAGTGGGGGTGAATCTCCATGGTTAAAAATCTTACTATATTTTTTTAAATATATATGTGTAACTCATATATTAATTCTTTTTATATTTTTTAATTTTTTTTAATTTTTTTAAATGTTTACGATGTACTATGTATTGTGAAACAAGTGTTGTAAGGCACTTTAGTCCTTGCCACTCAAGTTAGAAATTATGCTCTAGGGAAAATTACATAAAAAATTATAATCTACATTGGTCAATGTTAAATTAATAATGGTCAATAGCCAAATCAAGTAAATTGAGATGTGAAGTGGACTTGCATACATTTTGGTGAGTTGTAACCATTAGTAAGTCTACACATTTACAATTTTACTGTTAGGTAAGTGTTGAAGAAATAATGGTCAATAGCCAAATCAAGTAAATTGAGATGTGAAGTGCACTTGCATACATTTTGGTGAGTTATAACCACTAGTAAGTTTAAACATTTACAATTTTACGTCTACCTAAGTGTTGAGGAAAACATAAATAAGGCTTACTCTAACTTATAGATGAAATAACCTTTTTCATGTGAATTCACCAAAATCCGACAATATGATTTCAAGATTTTTTTGTTGTTTAAAATACATTTTTGAATGCATAAATGGATTCAACACCCTTGAAAACCCTTGGGGCGCACTCAAATTATGCAGTTTAAACAATTAAACAGTTTAAACTCAAGTTTTAAAAATCTCTTTGGATTTTGATCAAAATTAACCAAAAAAATGGTCATGAAAAAGGTCATTTCGTCTATAAGTTAGACTATGCCCATAAATAGTGGTGGGTAGTTACTCCTAGTGAGTAATATCTTTTACATTTTATTTCTGTCTATTTTTATGCAAAGATTTGTTTAAATTATGATGGGAAGTAACAAATGGTAAATAGTAACTAAAAATCATGAATGAATATTTCAACCATATTCATAAATTATGACATAAAATATGTGAGACACTTATCTACATGCAATATATTGTGCAAAAGTTACAATAAGACTTTTAAGTTATGGTCCAATCAAATGTTTGAAAAATAGTTTTTTAAATAATATTGAAAAATAAATATTTATTTTCCAAAATTAAACATTATAAGTTGCATTGGTCAATGCTCAATTAACATTAGTCAACAATATTCATTGCTAAAGTCTTGCTTTAGTAAAGACTAATAAATATCTAGATGCTTATCAACGTTTACAAATTATTTAATTTAATTCTCTCCACCCAAATTTAATTTCCACATCATAAATATTAATAATATATATAAAAATCAACATTCTTATCGATTCAATTATCATTCATTGTCGAGAGGAGGAAAAAAATCAACTCGCTACTTTGACTTGCAGGTAGCATGAAAAAATTAATAGGATAATATCTCTCTAACATGTTAATATGAGCGTGTAAAGTCATGTCATATGAATATAATCAATTTGAGTTAAATAATTTTGACTTAAGAATTATTAAAGCTTTTCTTTACTATATTTTAAATTAAATAGTATAATATTTTTAATTATATAAAAAAATAATTTATTAAGGAATAATAAAATAGAAATTAGATAAGTTATATTATTAAAATAATTATAATATAGTTGAATAACACTAATTATATTATAAATTTTTAAGAGGAACTTTTTAAGGATTTATGTTCTACCATGGGTATGATTGTTAACACTGACAAAACAAAAGTTATGATTATCAAATCCAAAAAGGATACTTACGTTAATTTTATGTATGACAATAGTAACTTGGAGGAAGTGTCTTCCTACAAGTACCTAGGAATTGATATTCATCACAAGCTCAACTGGAACTATAGCATTGAGAAAAGGATTAATGGGGGATGGAAAGCTTATTTTGGTCTTAAAAATAATTGTAAAACGACAAACCTCATAATGTGGGATAGAAAGAAGTTCATCTTTGAAACTTTAGTCACTCCGGTTATCTTATATGGATGTGAGGTTTGGGTTTGTAGCATTTCTAGAGAATCCTGGAGAAAGATTGAGCAAATCCAGAAGCGTTTTATAACGTATAACCTCAAAATTAAAAGCAACACACCCTATCCTATTCTCCTTATAGAAGTGGGTCTTTCCCCTATCGAGAGCCTAGCTATGACTAGGCTTCTGTTGTACAAGCACAAACTCCATAACATAGGAGACCATAGACTTCCTAAGCTAGCTTTAAATTCCAGCCAAAACCACCTAAGGCTCAAACGAGGTTGATATAAAGACACCAGGGCTTGGTTAAACCATTGGGAGATCGACGAGAATGTTACATTGCAAAACATTAATAACATTAAAAATATTGTTACTTCTAAGTTCAAAGAAAAAATGTGGTGTGAGAAAGATTTAGCAGCTAAAAGAAAATTGAGATATTATAAGGAGGTCATCAACCCCACCCTAGAAGATCAAAAGTATCTATTTGTTTTAACTATCTCAAAGAAGAAAATTAATATAGCCAAGATTAGAACGAACTCTCATGAGCTCCATAGTGAAACGGATCATTGGGCAGTTCCTAAAACACCATGGATGGAAAGGTTCTGCCATCTCTATGAGAATATGAACATCGAGGATGAAAATCACTTCCTCTTAGAGTGCCCCGCGTACAAACACATTAGATCTCAGTTTCAAAATCTTTGTTGCAACACTGACCTTCCTAGCCTTTTACGTTGTCAAAATTACAGTAAGCTCAAGAGGCTTCTCTCCAAGCTTTTTGAGCATAGGAATAAAATCTTAAATCAAACTAAATAATTTGTTTCTTTAGGTCCGATAGACCAAAGTTTGGTCTCAGTGGACGTTAACCACCATCATCATCATCATCATCAATAAATTAAGATATATATTATTTTAAGTAAAATATCTCTATTTTATTATTATTATATATTTTATAAAATATGTTTAAAATATTGATAACTCTTAAAAACATAAATTAGTGAAAATTGTGATGGTTTGTGGTTTTTTCTAAACTTATGTTGATAGTCATTGATTCTTATTCTCCAATTTCCATGTCTTCAATGAGGTGGTGGCGCATAATACTTTATTTTCTGTGATACCCTTAACCTAAGTGTATAGATAGTCATTGATTGGATTCTCTGGGATTAGTATTTTTGTGCAAATTCACTACCAAGTTCTTTATCATCTTGCATTTTTCTTCAAGAATTGTAAGATAATGTTTAACCTAAACTAGAGTGCTCATAATAGCAACAATTTGAGAAATACATTGTGATTCATATTCATGAATTTTAGAAGTGAAAGAAAAAATGAATGTTCTGATTCTTTAGATTATTTATTCATGTGCCCTAATAATCCTCCCAAATTCTTGCAAATCAAGGTGGCCCATGATATACAAACCAAAACCATAAGACATAAAACATGTATAAGTTTTAAAAAATCCTATATCTTAAACAAATTATTCAGTAGTATATAACTAGAGCTAAAGTTCAAGAGTATATCGAGTTGTGTGCCCATCCTAGGGTATGGATATAATCTAGTCTCAATCTAGTGCTAATCTATATTTTGATAGTCAATCCACTATCCTATTCCTCACCCTTTATATGTAAGACAGAGATATGTGAAAAAGTTGTTGATAGAGGTTGCACAATATCATACTATGAGTATCAACTAAACTTTCTTAGTGTTGTTTCTTGCACAACCATTGGACAACTAAGAGAGAGTCATTGCATATTTGAATTTGTGATATACCACACTCTTGGGCTAGCCTCAAAATTAATTTGAGAGCAAAAAATTCACAACAATTATTAGTTTCTTGACCTATCCTAGTTTTGGAAGATGTGGATGGTAAACCGGCTAAATCGTCGACCTTGATTACAGGGCCTCCCCCCAAGGGAATCGAAGAGAGTCGAACCTATGATCAACAATAACTAACAACAATATCAAAGAACTCCACATTTGGCTCTAGACCGCTTGAGTTAACCCTTGGGGCTATCTAGCTTTGGAAGAAATGCAATGATTTGAAGATTAAAATAAAATACCCCACAATCCTCCTTTGAGGGAGCTTCCATGTGAGGCAACATCAAAGTATGCCCATGGGATATCCTTGGTGATTACCCCTTCTTTTAACTCATGACTATTTTGCTTATCTTGAAACCGTGGATACACATTTGATATGTTTAGTGCTTGGAAAACACATTTAACAGGTGAAGTCTTGTTTCCTTCAAACAACTTTAGAGTCCTTCAAACAAATCTCTCCAAGTTATGTTAGGAGGAAGGTCTCTAATATTAATTGCTTCTTTTTTTGCATAACGTTATCTAAATGCTTCTTCTATTTCTTCACCTTCCTAGGCATTTCTTAATCCAATCATTCTTTTCAACTCTTACCATAGCTCTTTGTATAATAACAAGCTCTAATTAAATGTACAATGGTTTCTTCAACTTCTTGACATAACCTACACCAAACTAGTCCATTGAAGTTGTTCTCTTGTAGCACCTCTAGGTGGGATCCCAATTGTTTAAAATCAACCACATGAAAAATTTGTTTTTTAAAGAATATATTAATTTCCATATGGTTCTCCACTATCATACTTATTGTCACTCTCTTCCTTCCTTCGTAAGAACTTTGTAACCTATTTGGGCACATAATTTCCAATTGGATGAAGTGACCATACTAGTTAGTCATCATATTCTTTAGTTTGACATTATTATCTTTTAATGTGTATATGGATATCTTCCATGCCTCAATATACTCTTCCCAACCCAATCTCCTCCCAAGCCATCCAATGTTTTTGCCAATTTGTAGACCTCTCCTAGTTCACAACTCATTTGAGAATATATTATCCTTTACTTCTTATCACCTTAATCATCCAAGGAATAATATATGCATTCCATTGCTACCTACTCACGAACCAAGAAAAATGTATACTTTGTCTCCTTTTCCAACTTTCCAAATTAGCATGTTTCCAACCAATGAAAAGTTGAGTTAATGACTTTCCAAATTATTGAGGCACTGTGAACTTATTTTACTAGATTCCTTACCCAATTCTCTACAGAAGTAGTAGCAATGTACTTGGATCTTATTACTTGAACCCACATCCCTTTACTAGAATTAATCTACAAATATTTTTTGTTGCAAGTGTCATAGAGAAGCGAAAGAGATTTATTAGACCCTAATTTCCATTTACTTTTGGTAAAGCTAGTTTTTTCCATTAAGCCAAAAATATCCCTTTCTGCTTTTGATCACTTGATCATATAAAAGTGTAGCATAGTATTTTGATGACTTCTCACACACCTTTTCATACTAGGTAAGTGATCCAATATACTAGAATTACTTATAGTATTGCTTTTATTAGTACCATATGTCTCACTTTGGAGAGCCACAAATTACATCATGTATTTATCTTATTTTCTACTCTAGAAATCAACCATATTGGTCTAGGTTTTGCTTCAAATAGAAATAAAAATTCTTCAATTTTTTATCTAGGTATATTAGCTAGTAGAGAAATAATTGAGTAAAAGAGTCATTTTCCTACTCATTTATACCCCATAAGGATAATATAGTGTTTTCAATGTTTATACCCATACTTGTTACTTTACAAAATAAATTCAATATACCTTTGAACTTCTCAATTTCCCTTCTTGTCCCCTCACAAAAAATGAGGATTTCATCCACACACACAAAAAGATATGTGATGTTACAGGTTGTTCCAATGTCTACCCCTTTGAAACTAACAAAGCCTCTTTTATTAACCTACTCAACCTCTTAGCAATTTAGAGGAAAAGGAGAGGGGATAAGGGGTACCCTTGTCTAAAACTAGTTCCTAGTCTAAATAAGGGATATTGCCCTATTGATTAAGATAGCAAAAGTGTGACACCCCCTAGCTTGATGTTTTTATGTAATTAATTGTGCATATGTGTGTTTCCTTTTGGAATATTTTAAGACTAAAAGACATTTGAAGAATTTAATTATCAGTGATTCATTACTGATAATGATTGATTGTAAATTTGTAATTGTGATGTTTTGTTTTATAAATAACTAAATCTAGAAAAATAGTTTTTGAGTACAAATGACTGAAAGAGATAACGCTGCAAAAAAAAAACTGTTGAATATTTATTACCCGTCAATAAGTCCTAGGCATCTAATTTGGATGGTTAGATTTATTGAGAAATTATGAAATTGGTCAATTAATTGTTTCTATAAAAGATAAGAGGTTGTCTTTGGGAGTAGGAAACATAAGCTCATTAATGAGTTGGTAACTACTAGCCACCTATTGGTGAGGTGGAGGTAGTTGCCAACCACCAAAAGAGAGGTAGATGGGTAATTCATAAAAATCTTTTTGTTTTTTTGTTTTTGTCTCATTTTGATAAAATAAAAGTTATTGAAGAGAAGCAAGTGTGGAAAAAAGTCAAGAAGGAAAAATTGCAGACCTGTTATGCACGGGGGGATACTAACTAGATGCAGTATCAAGGTTGGGAGGAGCCAAGTACTTAATGATTAATTTTCTAGATATATTCTCCAAGTCGGTATTTTGAACTATAAACTATGCATGAATTTGATGGAATTTGAGAAAATACATGTTAAAAGGTTTTAGTTCATTTCCTTGTATTTTTGAATTATGTTTTGTGAGTATTGAATGACTTTTATAATAATGTTCAGAAATTATGTCTTTGTACATAAAATTGTCTATACAAATAGTTATATATATATATATATATATATATATATATATATATATATATATATATATAGATATATATATATATGACGTGAAATTAGAAAAGGACAGATTAGCGAATAATGCTTTTCTATTAAAAGAAAAAGTATTTGTATGTTTAGATACATATACACTTATATGTATATAGAGTTACTATGTATATATGTATATTCTTTTTATACCTAATTTGAGTTGCAAACAAATATCAATGAACATTTATGTAAACAAGGAAGCTTATCTAGTTGACAAACAAGTATGCTACGAATTCAAGGAAAATTTAAGGACGTATACCAATATTCATCAATGTATATTCGTAAAGAGTGTAACAGTTGAATATACAAATATACATATACATAAAATCATAAACTATAAAAAGAACATTATGGAAAATACATATGCCTTCAAACAAGATTCACGAGTAAAGGAAAACATATAGAACCTAAAGGTTATGTTTATAATGACTTAAGAGTTAATATTACGAGAGAGGCTTACAACCTTTTTATAGTTCACTTCTGCTCAGGAAGAATAATATGCAACAGAGAAATTAAAAAATATATGTATACTAATGATTAAGCATTTCAGAGTTAAAAGTCTAGTGATGAGTCTTCGAACATAGCATATACGTCGGGTAGAACGAGAGAGACCAAAGGTTTGGAATGCCCAACCTATGTAGGCACGACCGAATGCGCAATAAGTTGCAGAAATTGTTCCATCAATATTCGGAAACATCAAGGAAAAATTGAGAACATGCTTGCTTTATACAATTAATGGGTACTGTGTAAATAAAAATAAAAGTAAAAATTAGGATAGATTACTCAAATTGTGATAAAGACTTTAAGGGACAAGAACAAGAACAATTCTTCTTATAACTACCTTGAAGAGATTAGAACTTTGGAGAGATTCCAGAATATATGCACAGGAGAACACATAAATTAATTAAATAAAAAGTGTTTGAATGAACAAAGCACATACATTACATAGATAGCTAAGTTAAATGGATGAACATTGTGGATTATAAAACAAAGACCTTTTGGTTATGTCTCTAGTAGTTATTGTAACTTCCAAAAGGGATATTAGGTTATGGAGAGAGTAATACTACCCTCTCTATTGCCATATCAACAGAAAAGAAAAATAATGAGAGTACTCTTGTGTAGCAAGCAAACCAACAAATAAATAACCTACGAAGGCAAACAAGAAGATTAATTAGAAAAAAATTACAAGAAATTCCATGGTTATAACCCATGTAAAAACCCATAAGGAGGTATTGCATATTAAAAAATGGATATAATTATGTATAGATTTACTACAAAACATGTAGTAGTTTATGACTGAGAGAATTGAAACTCTGGTCGATATCAATAGATAAAGTTATGATTTTATAAATAAATTCATATAAGTCTAATAAACAAAGGCCATAATTAAAACCCTAAAAAATAATCAATAACTTGTAAATAGTCATAATAAACTTAGAATTAAAAGAAAAGATGCAAATTCCAGAAAGAAATAAACCCAATAACAAAATGGGAGAAAAACCTAATAACATTATGCGGAAAATCAAATAAAAGAACAACAAACTACTCAGAGTCCTAATGGGTACAAACCCTAGAGTAAACTTGTGCTAGGAATAATTAGTAACAGAGAAAAGCCCAAGCCCATGGAATGGAACTAAACCCATTGTAATTCATGTGTAGAAATAAGTTTCAATACATTCACTTGAAACATTTGAAGGAGCCGCATGTTGAAGCTTGGATATATGAAACCCTAAGTTCATTAAAGTTATTCCAATGACCAAATAACATAGGGAGAAGACTGCAAATCAACGCAAAGGTTCCCAACATTAATAATGGAAATTTATGCTTAATAAACTATAATGAGAATAAAAAATAATCAAAGATTCACTCTAAAATATTACTCGAAAAAAGTTGTAGAACGAAAAATGTCGCATTGAGTTCGTTCCAATATCCATCAACATTGGCAAACTTTTAGGGCCGATGGCCAAGGGTTTTTATGGGAAAGCCTTGACATAAAATCTTTGCAAATATAAAAAATACCACCAATAAATATTACAGCACGAGAAAATATTTTTTGTAATATAAAAACGATAAACCACATACTATCCCAACTGCAATATCGAAAGCAAAAATTAATAATTAATTTCACATAAAATCACTGGTAAATTAACTAGTAATTGACTGCTTGTACCAGTTAACGAACATTATACCACATTGTTTTCGGAACCAATGTGATAAAAGTCAATGCATCAAACTCGTCGCGTAAATGAATAACAAAGTAGGGATAGACATATATGTATATGTACTTAGTGTTGCAAGGTATGTAATATATATGTACGCCTATAGGAAAAGGTTTCAGGGTATGGTATGAATTTACCATGCAACCATTATAGTCAATTCTAGGGTATTATGGCTAAGTGGTAGATATTCAATAGAATGAAACCATATGTATATAGTTATGTAAGGGTATTAAAACTTTAATGGTAGCCACAAGTGTAAAATGTGTTACAAATGTATTCAATAATTATCAAAATTCATTTAGTCAAGAAAAAAAGAGAAGATTCAAATGAAGAAACAAATCCATATTCGTAAGGATGGATTATGTTCATTTAGTCAAGAAAAAAGAGTTCAAATGAAGAAACAAATGAATACAGTTATCAAAATTCATTTAGTCAAGAAAAAAGAGTAGATTCAAATGAAGAAACAAATCCATACTCATAAGGATGGATTATATCATAGTAGCTCTAAAAAGACTTTAATAAGTTAAATTGTATTAAAGAGATGGGAGTGGTAAATTACCAAAGTAATCAGTAGTAGTTAGAATAAGAGCAGATTCAAATGAAAAAACAAATCCATACTCGTAAGGATGGATTATATTAAATATCATAGTAGCTCTAAAAAGACTTTAATAAGTTAAATTGTATTGAAGAGATGGGAGTGGTAAATTATCAAAGTAATCAGTAGTAGTTAGAACAAGAACAAGGAAACCATATTTAGAATATGATAACTTGTTTTAAAAAATGTTTAAGAAATAATGAGTTCATTATATACTATATTTATACTATTGTAGTTTGATCAAAAGAGTATCATGGTGACAATAAGGGTTGACGTAGAAAAAAAATGTGTTAGGAAAAGTCCATCACAAAAAGATATTGAAGTATTGTATCCCATCACCTAAACAACAAACTGATGGAACAAACCAATGCGTATAAGAGTAAATATAAGGCAAAGCCATCTTACCCTATCATATGCTTTGGAAAGATCCACTTTAATCATCAATAATCCCCGTCCCTAATTTTGAATGAATGAAGGCTTTCCTGAGATATCCTAACTACCTTATGGACTTGTCTTCCTTCTAAAAACCTAAACTATTCTCCAAATATTTGTTTTGATAAAGCACTTTTCAATCTTCTAGCTATAACCTTTGAGATTGAATTATTGATATTATTGCATAAAGAGATTGGTTTGAATTTTTTAAAGGTTGTTGTATTATCCTATTCAGGAATCTACTATAAAGGTTGTGTTGTAAACACCAAGGATTTTTACTATGGTTCTTGTAGCCTTCACCATTGTTCTCAAGTCTTCTTATGTGGATTCATAACAGCCTAAAAATAATTCCATGGGAAATCGATCTAGCCCTAGACTTTTTCCCTCTTGAAAGCCTTATGAAATTTGTCACAATTGTTCTTTTCCAACTTCCTTCATCAACTCTTAATTAACAAATCTAGGAAATGAGTTTGATATACTTATTACTCCAAAAATTCTAGCTAAGGAGACCTCGTTGAAAACAGTTGATAGGTAATTGACTTCCTAAACAACAATATCATTGAAATTTGTTTCCTACCTATCATCTCCTTCATCATTTTTCCAAACTAAGTTTATGCTTTTCCCAAAAGTTACATATCTATGAAAAAGCTTGTATTCTCATCACATGTTTGTAACCATAAGGTCGTACTCTTGAGCCTTCATTCTTTCTCTTTTACCAATAGTGTGTTCCTCTTTCTATCAAATAGGATCTTTACCTTTAGTTTATGGTCATCATTTAAATGATCAAACCTACCACTATTGCAAAGTACTTCTAGTGTTTCCTCCACTAATTTAAGGGTCCTATCATCTTTTTATTTTTTTAATCTTATGCCCATTGAGTAATTATATTTTTTGCTTCTTTTAGATTTTGGTGAAATTGAAAAGATGTCGATTATTTTAAATTTTCATCATAGGGTTTCTGATGCAAGAGCATCTAACCTAGGGTAACATGTTTACTATAGGAGTTAGTTCCCTAAGTTAGGATTTAATTATTTAATGTATTTTCCTATAGCTTTAAGAGAAAATGAGAATTATTGTAATTAGGAGAAAATTCAAGAGTATTTTGGAAAAATTGAGAGATTTGAGGCTTAGTTAGACCTCATATAGAGATAAGGGATTAGGTGAGAGTTTTGATGGATTATGAGAGATATTTTGGGAGTTTGTTTAGGATATATAACCTTCCTTGCGTTCAAATCCACTTGTATAAATCTAGGTGAGCCCATGAGGCATGTAAGTAAGTGAAGGAGAGTGAGGAATGAGAGGCCAATATTTCTCTTGTAAATATTTAATTTATTAATGAATTATTTCTGAGATTTTATATGCATATGTATTGTGTGAATTTCAATTTTATGGGTTTTTTGTGTGTTAATAATTAATTTGCAGGCCCCCTAGCTTGTGCCATCATTTTGGTATTATAGTTGGATGAAAGTTGTTGTGTGTAGAGAATATATTCGTAAGCCTATGTGACGGTATAATATGTAAGAGTTTTTTTTCAAGTATGAATGTGGTTAGCAGTTTGGCAACGTCGTAATAGAAGGTGTTTTCGTGTTAAAGGCTCGGTAGAGTATGTACACAAAGCTTGTGAAGACAGCCTGAAGCGCTTTGATGTGGATTATATAAATCTTTACTATCAACACCGTGTGGATACTACAGTTCCAATAGAATAAAGTGTGGGAGAACTCAAGAAGCTTGTGCAAGAAGGAGAAGTCAAATATATTGGGTTCCCTGAAGTTAGTGTGGACACCATTAGACAATCTAATGTTGTACATCCCATTACAGTTGTTTAGTTAGAATGGCCTTTGTGGACCCGTAATGTGGAGGATGATATCATTTCTACTTGCATGGATTCGGGAATATGCATTGTATCTTATAGTCCTCTTGGACGTGGATTTTTTGTTGGAAAAGCAATTGTTGAAAACTTACATGAGGGTGACAGCTGCTAGAGCGTTAAAGAGGAGTTGCATTGCAGATTCACGAAGAGCCTTGATACGAAGTATGCAAGGATTGGATCACATCGTGGATAACCAAGGGCTGGCTACGATGGTAATGAAACACATCCACGACGAAGAAAAAAATACGATGACTAAAAATTAAGGACTCTCATGATAAATGTCTGAGAAGGAATTGGCAACTGTCATAAGTTATAAGGTGATCTATCCACTGAGCTCAAATCCGGGTGCATAGTAGTCAACTGGCGTTAAAGGACAAGTAGAAGGAGGCTCTGTAGGGATAAAGTGAAAATCGAATTCAAGTTGGAATTCGTGAAGGAGTCGCCTGAGTTCATTAAATGAGCTATGCAGGGTTTGAAATCACCTTTGAGAATGCGTGGAGAAATAGAGTATGGCTTGCGTGGATGGAATGTGCCATGGTCAAATTGTGGAAATCATTGAAGGGAATCAATTTAGAAAGAGAATCACTCCAGTGTGACAAAGTATTGGATTGAATTGAATTTTAGAGTTGAGTATTGGTAACAAACACAACAACAAAGGCTTGGATGCCAAATTGAACTTGTATTTGAACATAGTTCATGCATGTGTTTGAAAACTAGTGTGCAACAGTAGAATTGGTGGAGATTGTGCAATCATTGTGAAGATTCTATATTGCAGAGATCGTGGAATTGGTGAATTTGAGTGTTGTTAGAATAATTAACAAGTGCCTAGCTGAGAACAAAGGAAGGATTTGATTTGTTAAAGTTTGCTACAAACCTGCGTGGGAGGAATTGGACCAATCTTATGGATATAGTGATTTTACATATTGTTGTAGATTCTAATAGTTATTGGTATCTGAGTGCATATTAGACACTGAAAATGTCATCGATTAATTGTTGAATGTAGAGAAGTAAGACTGGTTGTTCATGTGAAGACTTGTGGAAACTTATAGTTGTAGCAACGAGTTGTAAAGCTAGCAGAGTTGTGAAGTCCGTCAAATGTAGAAAATTATGGAGCTGTGTATATTGATGTATGATACATGTGGTAGATGTTGTGGATTGGCACATGAAATCGCATAAATGGGATCAAGAGAAAATCGTGTAAAATTCGTGGATCAAGGGTTTCTAGGGATCCTAAATATGAATTGACTTGTACCAGAATTTGTGCACCAAAATTTAGGAGTTGTGTTGACTGAGATTGACACTCTAAGAGTAAGAGTTTGAAATTGGTAGTTTTGTAAAAAGATATGTGTTTGGGTGTGCCTGTGGTAAGTGAGCGCATTTGCGTTGGAGGAGATTTATTGATGGCCAGACAACTAGCTATGTGGAAACCATCCATCTTGTTCAACATCGAATATTGATTGTGAAATAAAGTTTGTAGCTTTGTGAAGCAACGATCCAACGTGTAGGCTTTGGCACATTGAAAGCATCTATAAATCCATTCTAGGTACGTTAAATTTTGTGTATAACAGAACCTACGCTGAACAATGATCAAGTCACTGGGAGTTATTTTAGCGCATGCATCCAAGCATGTGCTAGAGTGTATAGAAACTATTGAATTAAGGAGAGAGTGTTGGAGTAATTGTTAGTGAAAAGCAACCTGTAGCAGGAACGCAACAAACATTAATGTATGGACCTGTAACGTGAAGAGATTGTTGGAGTATTATGTAAGCTTGGAGCATTCCTGTGGCCTGTAGCAGCATACAGAGCTAGCCAAAGAATACAACAACGCTGAAGAATTTTGATTCATATCTATGACACATTACTAATTTGCACTACAAAAGTTTAATTTGGAATATGGACGGAGAAGTATGGTAATATCGGTGAGTTTGGCATATGAACGAAGAAGTATGGTAATATCGATGAGATTTGTGACATTTTGCAATTTCATATTCATGATTTTGTATGCAGTCCAATAACTGTAGAAGAATATGGTGAAATTCCACTCTTGAAAGGTTTCTTACGAGTTGTTTGGGCTCAGGTTTCCAATATTTATTCCATACTTCCTGAGCTTCCTTTGCTAGTGACATTTTTATCATCGGCTTGAATAGAACTCATAATGATTGTAATTACTAGGAGAAATATTAAGGAGGAGTGACTTAAAACAAAAAATTAAATTAAAAAACAAAATTATGAGGAGAATGATAGAGTTATGGAGAGACTTAGTGGAAGCGATAATTTTAAAGTTAAGTTGATGGTTTGAGAAGTTTGTTTCAGTCAAATTAAAGTCATGTTCAAAAGTGCCTACATTTATGTCAATAAGGAACAAATAAGTGACTTAAAATCTTTAAAGAAAAATTGCGAAAGTAAATATGGAATCCTAGCTTGCAGATGGAAGAAAGAATGTACATAGTTTCACATGTAGAAATTGTGTAACGATGGAGTAATGAAGTCCAAATTCATTTAAACCAAAGGAGGAAGTAGTGTGGTGTTTCTTGTCAAAGGTAATGTTGACCATGCATGGCATAATATGCATTGATTAGAAATTAAAGAATTAATTTCTAAATGTAACAAGGAAGAACATGTATGAATACTTGAGAGTCATGTATAGTTGAATCATGAAGAAGATTTATATATTGTATAAAAGGGTGCATTTTCGGTTGTACTAGACACCCAAGGTCCACTAATATAAAGAGTTGACACCAAATTAGAAGTCTTGAGTTAAAGAGTCATAAGCCAAATCAAAAGTGCATTTAAGTTTGAGTCGTTGAATGTAATGGGTGCATGATTGGTAGAGCCCGACACCCAAAGTCTGGTCAATGTATTGTAAGGACGAGGGATATTGTAGCTATATGCAACAAAGGAAGCATAGTACATAGGAGCTTATACAAGGGAAGAAGGAGATGAAGATGACTATGGATAGTCATTTGCAAAATCCAAGAAAAAGCCATAACGATGAAATAACAATTGGCGTACATGATGAAGAGTTTGAGAAAGAGATGGCTGATTTGAAGGCACGATTTGACGTGTTGATGGAGTTGTTACAAAATTAGAAACATGGATGTATAATGAAGAATATAGTTAGACGACCTATCAAGCAGTTGATTGCAAGGAGACAGAAACACAAGTTGAAAATTTTGTTAAGGGAAGCAGAAAAACTCTAGATAATCGAGATGAATGTATGCATTTGTGAACCAGAACAAGGATCGATGCTTAGTGGGGACGATGATGATGCTAAAATGAAGTCTATTGATGTGAACATGGGTTTGATTCCCATAGATGGAACCACAAGCTGTTTAGAAGATGCGCATAGGATGACTGAATTGTCGATGGAAGATAACAATTATGTTGGTTTTAAATCTGACAATTGGTGTGTGGATGCATAATGTATTACAAATGATGGTTTTTTTTCATGCAGGGATGAAGACCAATCTTTTGAAATGATTTCTAAAGGTGATCGTAAAATGTTGATGAAATGTGAAAAAGAACTACAATTGCTAGAAAAGAGGCTGGTGGAACCTAAATCCAATCAAGTTGCAGATAAAGAAGAGAAATGTTCAAGCAAAAAAATGTGGAACCTGAGATAAAATATAATTTTCAATTTAATGTTGGAGATGGTGAATTGATGTTCCAAACTAATAACACTAAAATTCAATTAGAAACTAAATTGGATGATGAGATTGAAGAATTAAGGAAACTAATGGAAAAAGTACACAAACCAAGATATTGTGAGCTGAAGCAGAAAGACAACAACATGATACATTTGACTGCTCGAGTATACAACAACAAAGAAGGAGGAGAATTGCATCATAAATTTTGGAAGCCTGGGAGACAGGAAAAGACAACCACAGAACATCAACAACATGACAGAGACACTGATTTATTGCAAATGAAAGTTTAGGATCTAGGAGGAGTTTTATCAACTTATAAAGACATATGGTCGAGATACCATGATTTTCTTTTACCTTGGGAGTCTGATGCAGGAGCATCTAACCTAGAGTTAGTCCCCTAAGTTAGGATTTAATTATTTAACGTATTTTCCTATAATTTTAAGAGAAAGTGAGAATTATTGTAATTAGGATAAAGTTCGAGAGTATTTTGGAAGAATTGATAGATTTGAGGGTTAGTTAGACCTCATTTAGAGATAAGGGATTAGGTAAGAGTTTTTATGGATCATGAGAGATATTTTGGGAGTTTGTTTAGGATTTAGAACCTACTTTGGGTTCAGATCCACTCTTATAAATCTAGGCGAGCCTATGATGCATGTAAGTAAGTGAAGGAGAGTGAGGAATGAGAGGCCAATGATTAGGCCAATATTTCTCTTGTAAATATTTTATTTATTAATGAATTATTTATAAGATTTTATATGCATACGTATTGTGTGGATTTCAGTTTTATGGGTTTTGTTTGTGTTAATTATTAATTTGCAGCCCCCCTAACCTGCTCCATCAATTTCCAACCAACTTTAAGCTTGCTCACAAACTCCTCCAACTTTAACGAATATGAGTTCAGTTTGAAGGGCTAGTATGTTTCTCTTGTGTAGGTGCTTCTTATAAAAGTAATGGATTGTGGTTAGACTTCCCTCCCAAGATGACTCATCTTTTTATTTGAATGATTTCATCAAGGAATCCTTCAAAGACTTAGAACTAATCAAGACCCATATAAATTCTAGCTTCTTTGGTTCCCTTATTTCTCCACGTGGGAGTTAGCTTAGCTAGTTCAATATCCACTGAACTTACTTCTTCCATTTTTCTTATAAAGTAACCTAGAAGACAATCCACTTTGATTGTTGATCCCCCATACTTTTGAGGGTCCTAGTGAAAAGAGTAAGTCTCTCCTCACCACAACTAATCCATTCTAAATGCATTCCATATTGAAGAACTTGTCCTAGTACTCCACCGTATCTAAGTAAGGTCCATGTACATTCAATATAGAGGTCACTTTCCCCATATTTAAAGAGAAATGGGTGATCTAGAGAACTATAGGAAAAAACCATGAATTAGTAAGGGTATACGAGCATTTCTTCCATCTAGTAATGTTCCCTCCTAATCTCCGAATGACATCTATACAACTAAATTCCCACCCACATAACACCTTTGAAAAATCATGAGTGATTTTTCCCCATTAATCAAAATTTATTGTAGTAAAGTAATAAATGGTTTTCTCTTTATGGCCAATTTTTTTGAGGAATTAGATATCCCTCAATAATTTGGGGTTAGGAAAATCATTTTAGAACCACACAAGGGAAATGTGATCTAGGAACCTCTTTTAAGGATAATTATTTGCCACATATGATATCTGAAGATGGGTGTTTTTTAGCCAAGGACATGTTGTACTTCCTTCCTCCTTGATTTTCTTTTACCTTTCTCTTTAAGGATTCCTAACCCCTATACAACCTTCCTAGGGAAGTCAAGAGTAACTTTACTCCTAGGTTTGTGATTATATTTTTTGGATTCCAAGGGAATTGTATCTCATGTTGTCTCATGAGCTTCTATATTGAAGCTTGGATTTGTAGAGTTCCATACTTCGGAATTTTTATCTACTAATGGATTTTCAATCCCAAGAATAGGTATGAGGATTAAGGTTTTTGATCCTAAAGAAACTAGGAATAATTTCACTCATCGATTCCAAGCCTTCGAATTCTACCTCTAAACCCTAAGTTCCCGAATTTTAATTTTTAGACGATTTTCATTTAGTCAGAGGAGACTATAAGGACTTACACAACTATGGTAAGAAATCCTATGATCACTAACTACATCCAAACTCAATTCCTTCTATTGGCCTATGACCTAAGGTTGATCTTCTTCCTCCATAGGTATACCCCATGGACAATTAGTGGACACCTTATGCCCCATTTCCTCCTTTTAGCTTGGATTATGGGAAGTTCCCATATGTTTCCTTCACAAACATTTTATTTGCTTCCTTTGAGACTAAATATTCCTTTAACTTGGAAAGTTATAGTTGGTTTTCATGTGTCCATAACTATGACAATGCCCTAAACCTGAAGGGTATAACTTCATAATCTAGGCTTAGATGAAAAACGTTTTCTCCTCTTTTTATGACCATAGTGTTTGTCGTTCCTTTCGTAGTCTCCAAACCCACATGAATTAGGGAATTCCAAAATACTGTGTGTCATGGATATAAAACCTAACTTCATAGTTTATGCCAAGAAAATTACCTATTTCCTCAAACACTTCCTCTAACCATAGAACTAGTGAGAGTCTTAGAATTCTAACACATATTGAGAGGATATCCACTCAAGCATTCTAGACATTGAAGTCAATAGGCCATTTTTCCAAAAAAAGAGTTTGAGAACCCCACTTCCAATTTTTATGAAGGATTTTATCAACCTCTACACCATTTTGAAGACCCATACCAACCAACCATTTTCAAGAGCCATTATATGTGGAATGTATCTAACCATGAGCTTGAAGTTAGAGTTGGCCAAGTCCTTTAAACATTCTTTACTCGTCCTTCTACTTGGAAACCAATGTACAAGCACTAATTCGTCTGATTCCATAATGTCATTAAGCCTAGTCTTTTCACTTAAACTCAGGTTGACAGGGTCTTATAATTTTTTAATACACTAGCATCTTTTGTGTTTCCTCTCACCTTCCAGAAGTTATGACCTTAAATCGATGCATTAATGGCTGAGAAGCCACTTAGATGTTTAAGTTCCATAAACTCTCCAATAAAACCCACCTCTAATTGAGCTTCTTTCCTTCTGAATTGGTTATAGTAAGCGAGTTCAAAGTCTCTATAAGAATAAAAAAAAAATAAAAGTGCTACCAAGGTCATCATGAGGTCGAGTTAAAACCATGTCTTTTTTCATCCTAGGGTTTAACTGTTGAGATCCACATGGTCCTTTTTGAAGTACTTTGCAAATGGTGTGCCTAACTTGAGTTGAAGAGCAATAAGAGAGTCATCAACTAGGCCCATCAACCATTCCTTTATTTGATCCTCCACCCTAATAACCTAGTTAGAGAGTTCCTAAGCTGACTCACCCATGATGACCATTGTTTCTTCCTCCAACAAGTAAGACCCCAAGTGAAACGTACTCCCCAAATCGAATGAATTGGCATGTGGCTTGAAATGTGAGTTTGGCCAAATCTATTGATCCTTTAACAAGTCATTTGAATAATCCAAACATTTCCCCCCCGTGTTCAACAAAAATTCCATGTTTATAGCTAATGGATTCCTTCTCATCACTGGTCTGCATCTTTTGTAGACCATAATATATGCTTGCATGAAGAACATAATGGTTGTTGACTGGTCTCCACCATGCTAAGGTTGAAAGTAGTTTTTCTAAGAAATGACAAGTTTGTCTTTGGCCTTACAACCGTGCAATACCTAAATTTCTCTAGATACTAGCCACACCATCAATGATTATATTCCCATCCATGACACAGATGCATTCTTCCAAATACATAAATAAATTTCTTATATAATAAATGTTCATGACAACCTTAATCACTTTTAACTTTATTTTTGCAACATGTATATAAACCACAATAAACTTAAACTTGTAATCATCTATCTTTTAAATTATATATATATATATATATATATATATATATATATATATATATATATATATATATATAGCAATGGGAAAACCTATCATAACTCAATTGTCAAACTAGCATTGAGAACATGCATCACTGGTTACTATCCATGAATGCAGGTTGACTCATCACCATTATTTAAGGAAAATCATGCCACCTGGAATTAATCGTTGGTGGTTCGTAAGAGGCTAGGCTTTCACTATTATTAAATGCCTTTGGGCCTTGGGTTGTTAACCTGTTTCTTTATGTTTGAGAAAGATGAGCTCTTAACCAAGCAAAAACAGATTTAAATAATACTCCAAACCCATTACATAAACCATATATATTCTCTTATTTATTTAATAAAAATAATATAATAAAAATTAATTTAAAAAATATCATAAATAAAATACTATCATTTAATATAAACTAGTATGACTAAATTATATTGACTCAAATGTTAACAATTCCCCTGGAGTATGCCCTAAAATTGCTTTTGCTTGGCTAAGAGCTCGTCTTCCTCAGACGTAAGGAAACAGGTTAACGACCCAAGACTCAAAGGCATTTGACATGAGTGAAAATCTGCTCCCTTACGGATCACCAACATGTTATTTCGGGTGACATGGTTTTCCTTGAATAACGGTGATGAGCCAACCTGCATTCACGATTAGCAGCTAGAGATGGTTGTCCTCATTGCTAGTTTGACAATTCAATTATGATAGATTTTCCCACTTGTGAAAAAAAAATCCCCTACGAACACATATAATCCTACATCAAAAATAATTTTAAAGATGTGTAGAATTTCATTTGTCTTCGTAAAAATAATATAATCTTTTTATAATTTTTTATATGTATTTTAAAAAAATGTAGTGTATTAAAGTTCAAACTAATATAATATTCTAAACCATTGACTCTTATAGAAGATGTATTTTGGTCTCAAGTTATCAAATAATGCGTGAGGTAAAGTATATGTATATTTTTTAACCAAAAATAATATAATAGTTCATTAAATTCAAACCATTGACTCTCCTATCGAAGATGTTTTTTGGTCTCAAGTTATCAACCAAAGTGTTGTGTATATCCAAACAAATCCCACTATGCTTTTTTTAAATGCCAATCATGAATCCCCAGTTTTCAACTAATATATACTGCAAATTACACCATGTTTTTGCAATACACCTCACATAATTATCAAGTATAAAGATGATACAAACTATAAATAATATAATAAGAACGATGTCAAACTTATTATAGACTTGGTTGCATATATTTTTTATTTTTTATTTTTTTATTATTTTATTTTTTTTAATAATTTGGGGAGCTGCAAATCATATTACTGGTAATAGACATCATGAATACAAAGGCTAGTATTTATAATAAAGACAATTTAATAACTAAACAATAATTTTTGTGGGTTAGGTTTTATATTTAAATTTAATATATTTTTTCATATATATTTATATTTAAATTTAATAAATTTAATAAAATAATATATATATAAATATTAAGGATGTGTATAAATTAGGTTTTATATTTAAATTTAATATATTTTTTCATATATATTTATATTTAAATTTAATAAAATAATATATATATAAATATTAAGGATGTGTATTTGTTTTAATATTGTATTTAGATTTTTAGTTATTACATAGAAGTCATTTACTAGTGAGATGTTGTTAGGTTTTATATTTAAATTTAATATATTTTTTCATATATATTTATATTTAAATTTAATAAATTTAATAAAATAATATATATATAAATATTAAGGATGTGTATTTGTTTTAATATTGTATTTAGATTTTTAGTTATTATATAGAAGTCATTTACTAGTGAGATGTTGTTATCTTAATTAAGTTGATTGTGACAAAAATTATGAATACAAAAGCTAATGTCTATATACCATCATGAATACAAAGGCTAGTATTTATAATAAAGACAATTTAATAACTAAACAATAATAAACCATTTAATAACTAAACAATAATGTTTATGGGTTAGGTTTTATATTTAAATTTAATATATTTTTTCATATATATTTATATTTAAATTTAATAAAATAATATATATATATATATATATATATATATATAGGATGTGTATTTGTTTTAATATTGTATTTAGATTTTTAGTTATTATATAGAAGTCATTTACTAGTGAGATGTTGTTATCTTAATTAAGTTGATTGTGACAAAATTATAAATACAAAAGCTAATCTCTATAATAAAGTCAATTCAACAAATAAGTAATAAAATTCTTATTTTCATTTGGCTATGTTTTATATTTAATTTTAATTTTAATATTATATATAGTAAATTATATAAATTAATTTTTAATTTTTTAAAAAATATCAAGTTTATATATGTTTTTTTTTTATTACTAAATTGTATTTAGGTTTTTACATGTTATATAAAAGTAATTTAATAGTTATAGATTGTCATTTGTGTGAGATTTAGTGGAGTCTGAACACACTTTAAAAAAATGTAACCTTATTATGTAACCCCCACCAATTAGTTCCCACTTCAACTCTTCTTCATAAGATTTAAACCTAATAAGAACTAAATAGACTTCATAAATTATACAATATTTAATAATCAATAAATTTTGAGTTACCAAATTTTTCAATGATGAATAATAATAATATTTATATTAATGGTCAATTTTCTATAACTTCTAAAAACAAAATAAAAATATATTGTACTTTTTTATTATATTGACTAATTTTGTTATTGGTACTAAGTAATAAAGTTGAGTTGCTTTACAATTTTCCATATTCAATTTACAATTCACCCATTTAATGTTTTAATTTACTCTATATTTTAAATAAGTAGTATAAACTTTTCACCCATTTAATGTTTTAATTTACTCTATATTTTAAATAAGTAGTGTAAACTTATAAGAATTGGTCTTTTTCTAATCACTTAAAATAATAAGAAAGATATCAACATTTTTTCTAATCACTTAAAATAATAAGAAATATATCAACATTTTATAAACTTAGACCCAAAAAAATCATTTTAAATTGATAAGATTGTTTCAACAAATTTTATGCTGACAACTTTGAAAAAATAAAAAATATTTATTTTTTAAAATAAGTATTTTATTAATTTAACTTAGTTTAAATATATTTTAAATTATTATTTATTTATTATTTTGTTAAATACTTTCTAAATAATATTTATTAATATTATTTTGTATATATATTTTAATTATTTTTTATATAGTAGAAAATTTTATTATAATTCAATTACCAAACTAATAAAAAAACAACCATCACTCATTACTATTTTTACAAATTTATTTATTAAATTATTTTCTAATGATTACCATTTTTATAAATTTATTTATTATTTTTTTTTTCAAAAATTTTAGTTGAATCTTTTAAAGATTGAAATATACAACCCAATTCCCCGCAGATGTTTGGTGATGTGGCTAGCTGACGATCTGTTAAGTTATCCGTGCCATTGTGCAGGTCACGAGTTTGAGTCTCCTCTTAACCGAGGGTCGTTCTTGCGGACTAGGTGATTCCTCCTAAAAATTATAGTGGCAATCAGTGAGATTCGACGCTGTATAACATGAGTACGATACCACAGTTATTGTCTATTCTACTAGTCAACAAAAAAAATATTAACATATTTAAAATTCAAAATTTGTAGTTTAATAGATTTAATTTGTAGTTTAATAGATTTTGTAAGTTAATATATTTTATGCAATTACTTTACTTATAACATTTTGTAATAAAGAAAACTTCATGTACTTGTTCGTCAAAGTCTTTAACGCGTTTTGAGAGTCGTGTAAGTGAGTAGATAGGGTTAAGTGGGCCATCTTAACCCGTGATCAGGGATTCCCACTCATTGATTATGTTGCTCATGTTTTGTACTTTTCGATAGATATATATATATTTAATTGGAAGAGTAATACAATCCGGAGACTGCCTTTTTCAAAATTGTCTAATTTCCAACCCCACTCTAATGTACTTCTCATAACCCATTTATCCTTTCCCATGCAATAACATGACTTGTTAAAACACAGGTGGACCTTATTATAAAATAATCAAGTAGAGTGCATTTAGTTTATTCCCAACTTTTGGGTAAAAACCGTTTCTCTATAGATGGGAATTTATTGTATCATAGATTTGCATTCATTTAATTCATATGTGGGCTAGGATTTATAGAATTTTATTTTGGTATAAAATAATTAAGTAGAGTGCACTTAGTTTATTCTCAAACTTTTGGGTAAAAACTTTTTTTTTCACTCACTGGTTTACGGATACCCGGGTCAGTGGGTAGCCGCTACGTCCAGGGTTTTAAACACTGTCGGGTCAGTGGGTAGCCGCTACGTCCAGGGTTTTAAACACTGAGTGGACGCCACCCGAAGGGCATCAACACCCCTCGGCCTATTTACCGACCTAACCCCAAGAGTTTTCGGGATTCGACCCTGTGACCTCCCATTGGCGAGGCACTTGATTTGACCGATTGAGCTAACTCTTGGGGCTCACTTTTGGGTAAAAACTATTTCTGTATAGATGGGAATTTATTGTATCATAGATTTGCATTCATTTAATTCATATGTGTGCTAGGATTTATAGAATTTTACTAGTTAGCATATACATTTTTAGAGAGGGGTAAAACAAAGTTTACAAGTGGAGTAAATATTAAATATTGATGAGATCAACTTTAGTGTCGTGTTTGACTTATTGTTATTATTTTATGTTTGCATTCATATGTGATAGTTTTTTTTTTTTTTTGCAAAATTAATGATACTATCCAAAATCAAATTGTATACTTCAAATTGTATACTTTATCACATTTTACCAACCTAGTATTTGTATACTTTTTAAAATATTGTATTGTAGAAATTAAATAAAAGCATAATTTAAATATGTTGCAGCTTAGTTTTTGTTGTTATGTTTTCTTATTAATTTAATTTGAAGTTTAATTTTGTATATTTAAGTTGTTGAGTTAGTATAATTCGAATGTTTCAATTTTTTTAAAGTTAAATTTATTTATGTTTTTAAAAATATAAATAAGTAATAGAAAATTTTCATCTCACAACAAAATATATTAAATTTTGATGAAAATGATCAAAACATAAAATATTTAAACAATGTCTTACATGAGACATAACTTTAATTTGGACCTTATGTTTTTTATTATTTTCAAAAAATTGTGAAGTTTAGATAGGTTGTTAATTTGTTGAGGATAACATTATCTTGACAAAAGTTATTGTTTTCTTTGTATAGTGTAGAAGAGTAATATTTATATAACTTCTTATTACAACTGAGAAATGAATAATCTCATTAAAATGCATTGTTACTTCTTTACATGGTGAAGGAAAGTAAGATTTATATAACCTCTTGTACAACAATGGAGAATGATTTGTTGTGAGTAACATTATCCCCACAAAGGTTATCACTTTCTTTACATAATGAAAAAGGGCCATATCTATATAACCTCTTATCACAGTTGAGAAATGAATAATCTCATTAGAATGTGTTCTAACTTTCTTTAAAAAGGTGAAGTATGGAAGTACAATTTATACTACCTTTTATATAGTGACGGAGAATAAAATGTATTATAACAAACAAGATAATTGTGAATGCTTTGTTGAGGGTAACATTATCTTCACAAAAGTTTAGTTTAGTCTAGTTCATTTTTTTTTACCATGGTGAATCGATAACTTTTTGGAATAATTTGGGCAAGTTTTAGGATCAAACGTTTTGACTGCCATTATAACATCACAAATATATCTAATAACCAGTAAGCCAAATATACAATAACTTATGACTTAGCAAGAGCTGAGATGTCTCAACCCCGATGAAGTGGAATCTATCCCAGGGGTTGCCTACTCTTCAAGCCTTATCACAACAAGTCAACATATCCCTTGAAAATGAACCTAGATGGATGGGAGAACATTATCTCCACAAAAAGTACCACTTTCTTTACAAAGTAAAGAAGACTAAGATCTATATTACATGTAATCTCATTGGAATGGGTTGTCACTTTCTTTAAAAAATTAAAAAATAAGATTTATTATAACAAATCATATAATAATAGAAATAAAATATATTATAACACATACTAAAACCAAAGATAAAATATATTATATAATATTCAAAGTATATAACTAAATAAAATAAACTTTAATTATTATATTTATATATATATAACTTTTATTATTTCAAAAATAATATTTAATATAAAAATAATTAACTTAAATTTAATACATTTAACATCGTGAAACTTAAAAAACAATATACAATAACTAAATTATTAACAATTTATATATATATACACGGAAATCCATTTGACCATATATACTGGAAAAACATTGTTCAATGATACTCCTTTAAACTTCAAAACTAGTTGAATTAAAAAAAGTTTGAAACAATTATTTATTTTGCTTTTCTCTATGTTCTAAATTTTATGAAAACACAAAACAAAAACAAAAACACAATATTTTTTTAAAAACCAACCAAAAAATAAGTTGGTGAAAAACAATTGAAATAACTATTTTTTGTTGTTGTCTTCTCTATGTTCATAATTTTACAAAAAAACCATTCACAAAGTAATCATTACTCTCTAGCCTTAGACACCCCCCTCTCCACACACACACATATTCTCTCTCTCACACACATATAGGTAAATAAATGAGAACATATTATTTAAATTCATGAATCAAGAAGATATTATCAAGACAGGGTTTGGTTTTTTCTTGGAAGGGTTTGGTTTTTTCTTGGAATTTTCCATGCTCGAGGGTTTGGTTTTTTCTGGAATTTTCCATACTCCTTTGTCCATCTCCATCTCCAACTCAATTTTAGATAGAGTATTTGCTTTCTCATTCTTGTTAGTATAGACATGATGAAATGACATGTAAAGAAATCTAATGAGTTGATTGAATCTCTTCAAATAATGTCATTTGAATCCATGAATCATGAATATGTTAAGAGGAGAGGGATTGGTTTTTCTTGGAAATTTCCATATTCCTTTGTCCATATCCATCTCTAGTTCAATTTTAGATAGCCTATTTACTTCCTTTTTCTTGTTAGTACAAGCACGATCAAAGGACATGTATAATGAGCAGATTGAAACTCTTGAAATAATATGATTTGAATCCATGAATCATGAAAATATTATGAAGGGAAGGATTGGTTTTTTCTAGAATTTTCCATACTCCTTTGTCCATATTCATCTCTATTTCAATTTTTGATAGCCTATTTGCTTTCTCATTCTTGTTAATGTAAGCATGATCAAAGAACATGTAAGAAAAACTTTATGAGTTGATTGAATCTCGTGAAATAATGAGAGTAAGATGAAATTTTAAATGTTGAAAGCTTCTTTCCTCCATTAAAAGACCAACATAAAATCACCATAAATGTGAAATTAAAGATGCCTTTTTCACTTACCAAGCACACACTTTTTTTTTTAAACAACAACATTTTATATTCAACAGCAAAAAGAAATTACATAGCAATCACATCAAGGTTTAGATCTTACATACTTAGCAAACAAAACCTTACAACCCTGGCAATAGAAAATACAAAGACAAAACAATAAACTTCTCCTCTCAATATTCAGATACAATAAACTATTTTCCAATAAACCGAAGCAACACCAGAATGAACATGATAGTTCATACGATATCCCCAAAAACCAATAATCGGAACCATCTCCAATACAACATTGCATTCATTGTTCACCACATATTTTTCAACATATAGAAATATTACAAAAACACACAACCAAAGTACCCTGTTTGGTCAAACTTCTTTTATTACACAAGAGATATAACACACATAGAGGCAGACCAAAACCATAGGCAACTTAGCCATTCCATATACGACATGTGCACACAAAGCTTCATTTGTTGAAACATACCCATTATAATACTCGTCACTGACGAAATTGAAAACTAGCCCATGATACATATCACAAAGAAAACACAAACATAAAACAAAGCGCTGTTGTAGCAGACATGCACCAAACAAATTTGGGCTAGAAAAGCAACCTGCATTACATCACCAACTGGGAGACAAAGAGCATATATGAGATTCAAATTCCTGTTCGCACCAAAACTACTGAAAATCCAGGAAGGCCAAAAAAATCACCTCAAACCTAGTAAGCTCATCTTTTGAGAAACAAGAAAATCAACTACAACACTAGAATATGATTACCAAAATAGTGACAAAAGACTTAAGACCAACCATCTCTAATCCTAATTAGAAGAAATTTACACTGAAATCTTGAACACAAAATTACCTAACCATTATCTCATAAAAATAGTTAATTTCATTTCCAATATATATTAATTTTTTTAATAAATTTGATATTTGTAACCATATATTTTTTAAAATAAAAGAAATAAAAAAATTATAAACCATATTTGGTTTTTTATATTTTATTAAAACTAAAGTGAAAATTTAATTCAAAAAATCAACCTAATTATAACTATAATTTATTATATTTTATATTTTAAATGTAAATAGGCTTAGCTTACCTAAATAAAAAATAAAAAATAAAAAATATAAATAAATAGTCTTCTATGTATGATAGGATGGTGATGGTAGTTATGGAGCGACTCGCAATATTCAAATGTATTTTGGCATCAATTGTAAACAGGGAAACAGATAGCGCACCTAATGATGTTGTGAGTGTTAGGTAGTAATAAGACAAAATTATGATTTTCCATCCTTATTTATTTACTTACTTTTTAGATCATGCGAGGAAACAATAGGATTGGTTTTAATATTTAAAGTAAGAGTAGTAAGCATTAAGTTAAGAATAAGAATAAAGGTTTAAGCCAACAAGAACATAGCATTGGGCATATGAGGTTGCTTGGATTGGACCCCACAAATATATTTATATTTTTGTTTAAGGAATATATAATTGAAAAAGAAATGAAGATAAATTGTTGCTGCATGAGCTGTTGAGATCATGACATGAGGAGGTAGAATGTGGTATGTGTTAGGATGGGAATGAAGAAAGTCAATCTTACTTTAGGAATTAATTTTTTATTTTTGGGTTAAGTTGTACGAGTTTTGAGATGATTGTACATTTAATTTTTAGGTTGTGAGATTTGATTATCTTTTTGTTTTGGGTTAAGTTGAGTGAGTTTTGAGATGATTGTATATTTAATTTTTGGGTTGTGAAATTCGATTTAGGGATATAGTATTTAAATAGTTAAAATAACTTTCAAAAATTACATTTTGTTTAGGCTATATCGACTTTTAACATGATTAGATTTTTGTACACAGTTTTAAATCAATAACCTAATATCATAAAGTGTCTTAACAATACATCTCATCATAATCTATTTTACACACGATAAGCCAAAAATTAAGCCAAAAATTAATTAATTATAAATTAATAATGAAATTAATTAATTTAAGGTAATAGTTGGCAATGTGGAGTGGTAATACAGAAAACATTCGTTGGAGTGGATGGGAAGGTTCACATGAGCAACCTTTGTAGTTAGGGCAGGTATTTATTTGTATTTGATTGATTCTTTTACTAAGGAAGCACTGCGACTCTTCTTTGCCTTTGCTTTTTGATTTGGTACTTTGGCTTTAAACACACCGCCCAACGACCAAAATAATGTCAATATCTTTACTGGAAAGGGAGTTGAAATGGGGAATGTGAATGGATGGGAGGGCCGAATCTGAGAGAAATGATACCCTGCCCTGCCCTGTTCTGCTCAGGACCATGAACATATATGTGACAGTCCGGCCGGGTGGAAAGTGGTTGAGTGGATTGTGAGTAAACGAGATACTGAGGGAGGAGTTTTATATGTTGCCGCGTGTGTCAAGTTTATTTTTTCTCAGATTGGATTAGTTTATTGAGTATATTTGGGAATAATTTTATAAGCTGGGTTGCATTTTTGGGTTTAGATCGAGCTATCTACTATGACATTAACTAAATGTTAGTTAATTTTTTATAATGTTGCTTCAGATCGACTGACCTGCTACATTATTTAACATTTAGAGCTGACTTCGATCCTGAGACTGAAAATTGGAGAAGACCCAAAACCCAACTAACCAACTTTGCTTACAGGACTAAGCCCCTTCTGTTCTGGTTGAGATGTCTTCTCACCTCCGCCTGCTCCCAGTTCATCACCACTCACCGTGACCGCGACCGTTGTGGCGCCGTGCCCGTGCCCTTGTCCGTGCCCGTTTTCTTCTGTTGCGTTGTCCATGTTTCTGTTGTGATGCATGCGAGCTAGCGGGCGATTGATAATGAATGCATGTGGGATGTGGTATCGAATTGCTCATATTGGCAATACAGGTAGTGAGTCTGTGAAATATTTGTGTATATAAATCAGTGGAGGGGGAGGTGGAGCAGGAGCAGGCGCAAAATGCAGATGAAATGAGAATAAGTGGAGCAGGTGAGGTGGGAGACAATGGAAGGGGAGGAGGGGTCGTGGGAGAAACGGGTGGGTGAGGAAGAGGAGAAGATATTTGTGAGTATTCGAGTGAGACCATTGAGTGAGAAGGAGATCGCCAGAAGGGATGTTTCAGACTGGGAATGCATTAATGATAAAACACTAGTCTATAAATACACCATTCCGGAACGATCTCTGTTTCCAACTGCATATTCATTTGGTAAAATTTCTTTTCTTATTCTGTTTCTGTTTCTGATTCTGGTTCATTTTTGTAATTGACAAGAATTCGTTTGTATGTATAAATGAAATTGCTGGGAATGCACATTGCAGATAGAGTATTTGGGAGTGAAGCCTCAACAGATGAGGTGTATGAGGATGGGGCAAAGGAGGTGGCTCTTTCCGCTCTCAGCGGTCTCAATGGTGAGTTAATCTAAACTCTCACTTCTTAGCTCATTCTCCCTATCTGAACCCAAATCCCAAAATCTGGCAATGGTGGCATTGATACATGTGGTTGTTGCAGCAACAATATTTGCATATGGGCAGACCAGCAGTGGAAAGACGTATACGATGAGGGGCATCACAGATCGTGCTGTGATGGATATTTACAAGTATATTGACAAGGTATTGGGGCTAGATTTATTTTTTGTTGTTGCTTCCTCACTGTGTTTTATTCTCCACATTGTAATGGCGAGGACAATTGATGTGATGTTGCAGCACTCGGAACGAGTATTTGTCTTGAAGTTTTCTGCAATGGAAATTTATAACGAAGTGGTGAAGGATCTCCTCGCTTCTTCTGAGAACAGTGGCCCTCTTCGGATTCTGGACGATCCAGAGGTGGGCATTTGCCAGTTTCCTCATATTTTTGGTTTTCTTTCTCAGCATTGCAATTTTCTTTGCCCCTGCCTCATGTTTATTGTATTATTAACAGAGGGGGACAGTTGTGGAGAAATTGGTTGAAGAAAGGGTGCAGGACAAAGATCATCTGCAAAAGCTTTTGAGTATATGTGAAGGTAGATCCTTCTCTTTGCTTCCCTAGATTTTTAAGGCTTATTATTATAATCATTGTTTATTCAATCAATTGGCTTAGTTTTTCTGCAGCTCACAGACAGGTCGGGGAGACTTCGCTGAACGAAGCAAGTTCCAGATCTCATCAAATTGTTAGACTGGTCCGTATTCTCTTTTTCTCACATTAAATGTTAAATTAGTTTCTGCAGATATGTGTTGACTGTTGGATTCTCTTCTCTTCTATAGACAATTGAAAGCTCTGTTCGAGAAACACGACCAGAAGACAACACCTCGAGCTCTTTAGTCGCGAGTTTGGTATGCTTACTATTCCTCTATTCGTATGAATCTTCATGTATGTCTTAGTTTAGTAAATGAAGCTGACAATTTTGTACAGAACCTTGTTGATCTTGCAGGGAGTGAGCGCGCATCTCAATCTCTTTCAGCAGGAGTTAGATTGAAGGAAGGTTGCCATATTAATCGCAGCTTGCTTACCCTGGGCACTGTGATCAGGAAGCTCAGGTCTGTTTCTACCCTTTCCTCTTCTGTTTTCAGTGTTGACGTTCGACATCATTCTGTATAATATTAGGTTCCAATTTCTGTCAAAAAAAAAAATTTCAGACATCAAGGATGAAGAACACTGGCATTATCTATGTTTCTGAAAATATTATGAATTGTTGACACTATTTATGGCTTCAAAGTCAGACGTTCTTCTGGTTTGTATTGATCAAATTTGTCAACTACTTTTGTTACAGTGGAAACAATAAAACTAGGAATGGTCACATTCCATACCGAGATTCTAAACTCACCCGAATTCTTCAACATGCATTGGGAGGCAATGCAAGGACAGCAATGATATGTACGTTGAGTCCTGCACGGAGCCATGTTGAACAGTCACGGAATACTCTCTTCTTTGCTAGCTGTGCAAAGGAAGTTGCGACTAGTGCACATGTCAATATAGTTATGTCAGACAAGGCATTATTGAAGCACTTGCAAAAAGAAGTGGCCAGGCTTGAAAATGAATTACGAGCCCCTGGGCACTCCGCTCCTGGGAACTCCGCTCCCTCTCAGTACACTGAGGCTTTGTTGAAGGAGAAAGATCTCCAGATTCAGAAGGTCTTCTTACATTGTTCATTAATTATTCTGTGATGTTCACCATGTTTACTGTAAACCTAGCTAATCTACACTCTTTATTTGAACTAGTCAACTCTGTATCCGTGTGGATAAAATTCAGTGATTCTTGCTCTGATGAGGGGTTTGATGTCACCTAATATTCTAGATGGCCCAAGAGATCAAGAAGCTGACTCAACAAAGAGATGCTGCACAAAGCCAATTTGAGGACCTGCTTCGGAGCATTGCTAGCAGTCAAGGGTCAAGAAGATGGGTAACTAGTTTTTTTCATCTCTTGAGCTAGATGTAAGCTGTTCTCAGCCATTTTCAGGGATGCAAAACTTATTTCTATTTCTCTTTTTTGCAGTACTCAATTAATCCCAGTCACACTCTTGCTCGGAAAATAAACTCTTATGAAGATGAATGTGCAGTGTCGGATGTATCCAGCACAGGGCATGATATGGATTCAGATGACTTGCAATTTCCTAAACTGCATAACTCTGACAACGGAACAGTGAGTCAGACAAGCAGTGAAATTTTTTATCAGCAAAGCATTCAAAAACATCAAGAAGAAGCTCTTTTACAGTCAGAAGAATTTCAACAATCCTCAGCCTCCACACCCGAGAAGCATCCTGTTAGGGAGTCCACCTCAAATCCCCTACTGTTGGTTCAAGAAATTAGAAAGTTGGAGTATCTGCAGGAGGAGCTTGGTAAGGATGCTAGTAGAGCTTTGGCAGCCCTTCAGAAAGAAGTCCAGTGCCTTGATATCGCTCAATCAGGTAAACCCAAGAATGATACAGCATCGTCTGTGACAGAGTTTAGAGGAGAAATTCGAGCGTTGTGTTCAAAGGAAGAAAATTCAAGCCCAGAAGAAACTGCTTCGAGAAGCCTAGTAGATACAACGCTCAAGGAAGAGATTTCAAGACTGAATGGCTCAGGGGATCTCCACAAATTAACTGATACTGATGCAACAATTGCTGCATTGGAAGAGCAACTTCAGAATGTGCAACAGTCCATTGAAAATCTTGTACTTCCTCTTCCCAATGAGGTTAGATTATCGGATTTCAGTAGAGCTCCACAACTAACAAGGAGTAGAAGTTGTATAGCTGAAATAATGACTAGCCCTCCATCCTCTCCCTCTTCTTGGGTGACAGATAGTTTTGGGCATAACGAAAACACTCCACCAGAAACAGCTGGTTGGAAGAGACCTGGGAGCTTGAGGAAGAATCTTTTTCATAAAAATGAGGGTAAAGAAGGCAATGTGTTATCCACAGACAGCACTGAAATGCTTGAACGAAGTGCTTCTTTTGACATAAAAAATGTTAAGAATATGTTCAAGGTTGCTGCTGAAGAGAATATTAATAATATTCGCTCTTATGTTACTGAGCTCAAAGAGCGCGTGGCCAAGCTTCAATACCAGAAGCAGCTTCTTGCTTGCCAGGTAAGACTCCAAACTGTTTGCTCTTTAGTACTTTCGAAAAAGAAATCTCTGTTTGATTGGTTAAAACTTAAAAGGTTTCTTTATATCTTTTTCTATCCTTAATTTCAGCACAAGATTCTTTTGAAGTACAATCCTATTATATACAGTTTCAGGTCTTAGGTCTTTCTGCATCTTGCTTGATGTACATTGTACTGGCTGGGGGATTTCATAAGTTATATCATATTCTCTCAGTCTCTCTGAAAGCTTTAGGATGTGTTCACATTGAATGCTCACGTGAAATTTACCACAACCATCCTTTGCTAGAGTATTGTGTTTCATTTGTGGCGTTGTGAGACAACTCTGGAAGAGATCTCACATATATCTAATTTACTTAACATGTAAATGTTCTAGGTTTGGCTTGTTTTTTTTCCAAGAAATGGAGTGGAAAGATTACAAAAGTTTGTTTTTGATTTTTTCGTTTGTTCCAGAGTCCTTTTTAATTTGTTTGAAAGGAGGGGCCATGACAACATAATCTATATTTTATGCAGGTGATGGAACTGGAGACAAATGGAAATGTTCAGGATGACAGAAATGTCGATGATGTGACTCTCGATCAGTCATCCAAACTTGTACAATCACCTTCCTCCTGGCCTTTGGAATTTGAGAAACAGAGAATGCAAATAATTGAACTCTGGGACAACTGCTACGTCTCCTTAGTTCACAGAACTCATTTTTTCCTACTATTCAAAGGTGATCCTTCAGATGCAATATACATGGAGGTAGAACTAAAGAGGCTGTCATTCCTTCATAAACATTTCTCTCACAGGGCTGGTAATAGCCCTGCTCACAATGATGATCAGACCACTTCTCTGGCTTCTAGGTAAATGCCTTTCCTTTTCTCAGCAGCTGTATATTTGATTATAACAGCCTCTGCCACGCATTTTATTGTATTGTGTATAGATAACATAATATGCATGATCTTCTAATAATTCTGCCAACTGTTTGCACCAATCCGTATGAACAATAAGTTGTGGATTTTGCAGTATTCGAGCTTTGAGGCGTGAAAGAGAAATACTGGCTAGGCAGATGCAAAGGAAATTAACGGCGGCTGAGAGAGAGACCTTATTTGAGAAATGGGGTGTTGTCCTAGACACAAAGCAGAGGAAATTGCAGTTGGCTCAGAGATTATGGACAGATACCCAAGATATGGCCCACATCCAAGAGAGTGCTAATATTGTTGCTAAGCTTGTCGGATTTTGTGAACCGGGACGAGTATCAAAAGAGATGTTTGAGCTCAGCTTTACACCTGCGAAGAACAACCAGAGGTTATCATCCTCTGGGTGGAATCTTATCTCAACTCTCTTGAGCTTTTAAACTGTATCTTGGGTCTTGTACTTTAAACTAAGAGCATTGTGCATTTATTCCTCTCTCTTTATTCTATTGCTTGTTTTGATAAAGAGAATTGTTTTATTCCTGCAGTTGTAATAACACGCTTCCACAGAGAATTGTTTGAATATGTATATGTGCAGTTTAGCATATATGATTGATTAACTTCTGTCTTGGTACTGAGTCAAGGGTACCAATGACTTGTAAACAGAATGTATATGCAAAAATATAAAGTGGTCATGTAAAATGATTCCTAACGAGGGCCCAAGGCCAAGATCCCGCTAGTGAATATGTATCATTTAGACCATGAAATATGATGTTAATAAGGCCTGGGTGAGGCCTGTGATATTGATGTGAACATATCAATGTCCCTGATAAATTAACATACGCAACATAGAATAGCCAAGGGGAACATGGGGAGGGACCATGGGCTGACAGATGGCAAATGGCTAGAGTGAAGATGAGGGGCACATGACTTTCCCCTGCTGACTCAAACATTATATACCGCCTTTACGAAGTAATTCAGTATTAGAGAAAGGATACCTAGCTATCTATGCAAAGTAGGTTTTTATGTGGTGACAACTAGCCTACCATGCAAAGGGTATATAAAATGGTAAATTTGAACTGGAGATGGAATTGTTTGTCATTGTTCTTCTCCATCACTTGGTACTCATTTCCCTCATGGACTCTTCTACACATCATGGGTATCTTGTGTTACTGTGAGTGCAATGTCATTATGCTAGAGTGCTGTGTTTCGGAGAGTGGAAATTGAAGAAGACTCTTTGCCTGTGTCATCCCATGGCCCCAACTCGGGGGGGCTATCCTAATGGATTGCGTATATCTGGGAGGAAAATTGTTCCTTAACATCCATTCAATGTGGTTCAGCTCTGGTGACAGACAAGTTTAATTTTTGCAACTGCTATGTTATACCGTTGTTGTAATTAGTATATTTACACTATGGACTAAAGCCACGACATAATTCTTTACTGAAGTTCGTGAGTTAGCATGAAACTGCAATAGAAGGATGAAGTAGAAATTGGTTGAAATTATGGGCCCATGCTTTGTATGTTCTTAGTCCATAGTTCTGTAGGATTGAAAGTAAAAATTTCAATTATTAAGCAGCCCCATCTTGTTGATGGAGCTATAGTGGAGGTCAGGCACACCACAAAGTGGTATCAGAGCTTCCAGGTTTAATTCATTGGACCTCCAGAATACTGGTAAATGGTTTGACAAAAATTGTGGAATGAGCATCTAGCACAAACTGCTTACCAATTGGTTGTTAAGTTAAAACACATGAACTGAATTGGTCTCTAAACCAGCATGTTGTGGAGAATCATAAATAATGGCGTTAGATTGAAACCTTTTACTGCTACATATGGTTCCTTACTCCCCAATTATAAAACTGTCTATTTGGAATAACTTACAAGGAGATACTGTTGAATAGCATAATTGTAAATAGACTGAACAAATGTTGTATTCGTGTTATGAATATAAGACTCCGTTACCAAAGAACAGAAAAAGGATGATCTATTATGTCACCATTTTCAGTCATGGATAGAAGCTTTGATTGAGTTCACTTGGTGGTAAATTAGGATATCTCATTAACATGTATGCCTATTGCCAAAACCTGGTTGATACACACACCCTACTTTACAAAATGTGTGAAGGAGAAATGTTACGTAGTGGGTTTTGAATGCACACACAACAGAGCAGAGTGCACGTGAGTGTTCTTGCTGTGTTTCTGCACATAAATATAGCTCAGTAGCGGCATCAATGCTGTCTTATCCTGAACACACAATGGCTTCATATCCTGTTAGCTGGTTTTTATCAAAACTTCTCCTTGTGAGTTTTGGATATTTGTAGCTTGAGAAAATAATTGCACTAAAAAAACAATGTAAATGAATTGACAGTCTATAGTTGTGATTTTAGCATATACAAACACGCTGTCTAAGAACAAATGTAGTGAACATAAACCATCGTAATAAAACTTGTCTCTCCTTAAGGTAACGAGATGGATGGCATGCCGATGAAGGGAGTTATGCATGTGCTTGGCTATATGCCAAATCCTCAACCTAGCAGGTGGCAAAACTGGCACTGCAAGTAAGCTCTTCTGTTCTATTGCCAAATGCAGGGACACAAGGCAAGCCTGACAGTCTCTTCTTCAGCTCCATAGTAAAGGCATGCATGAAATAATCAGCTCTTTATGATTGCATGGAGAGCTGGACTTGAGTTGGGTATTGTAGGGAGTATTGTCCTTGTGGCCATAAATTCAAAGTGTGGAGTTTTAGACGTTGCCTGTGAAGTGTTTGACAAAATGTCTCAAAGAGATCTGGTTTCCTAGACTGCGATGATTACTTGTTACATGCAGTTAGGGTATTGGAATGAAGCGTTGGATCTCTGAACTGAAATACAGTTTCACGATGTGAAGCCTAACAGCGTGCTGCCAACAAGTGCCCATCTAGCAAATATTCAACATGGAAGACAGATACACAATTACATATTCAGAAGACGGGGGTGTTTGGAGTTGAGAATGGATATCAAAGGATATGAGATGTGTATAATCATTATGATTGGTTAGTTTTAGTTGTGCTCCGACGAAATGTGCATAAAACCTTACCTTTACATTTTCGGAGCATTTTTGTCTTAAGCCTTTGAATGAATTTTGGTGGAATTCCGTCTTGGATGTCAATCTATCCTGATTGCATTTCGAATTTACTTATTATTACATGCCACTAAATATCCACGTCTGCCCAAGTTTTTTTCTTCAGAAATACAATTCCATGTGTGTTTTTGGTTGCCTTGTTCCTGGGTGGACAACTTTTTTTCCGAGGAATAGCATAATTTTTGGAATTCAGCATATGTTCTACGAGACATTGATGAGGGAAAGACTAGTTACTGTCGTTTTCTTTCCTGGTTTGTTTATGGACTTTATGAATGCTTCCTGACACATGGTCGCCATGACAGAATTTTGAAATCAGCTATAGCTTCCAGCCTATGACTGGATAACTATTCTTTTGGAACAATTGGCTTTCTTTGAATTTACATCGTTGCTTCCCAAAGTAAGAAACTGCCTTCTGGCAGCTAAATCAGAGGCTTCATTTACTCTATTATCTGCAGCATAAGATGAGCAGAATAAAGCAGTATATTGAAAAGTCTTTGACTTGTGTAACCTTGATCATAAATAGTAGAACATTTATTGCATATTTGAATCAGAGTTTGTAAACAATTATATTGAAGCATAAATTATGCCCACAGCTGCATATTATATATATGTCGTGCACATATATTTAAATTATGACCTTCACTGCCCAAAAAGACTCCAATTACTACCTTAGAGATAAAATGTTGCAATTCATATCATATCTTTAAACGGCAAAGTTCCCAGCTTGTGAATTCAGAGCTTTCTCGGCAGTTGGATTTTATTTGTCGCTGAGATTCTTCTGTAAAATTAGCAAAATCTTGATTGTCAGAACAAATAAATAGTAGCTATTGTGTGCAAATCAATCTTAGATGCCTTAATGGCATGTAATGCGTAGATTCTTGTCGATTTAGTGGCATTGAGACTCATAAGCAGATAATTTTCCTTTCTCCTCCACTTGCAAGATCGAGAAAGATTAAGAAATTATCTGCAAACTCCAAGAGCATAAAGGACTCCACTGAAACAGGTTACCAGCTAAAGAAGCTAGAGAAAATATGAGCAGGATCCATCTAGTTGGGGGATTTTCCAATCTTTCGATGCAAGACAAATATGAATTTGTCGACTCTTTCAGAATCAGAGATGATGCTAGATATTCAAGATGTAAAAACAAAATATATTGGATCTGGAAAAGTCTTGGGAGCAGTGGCAATTATTTCAATTATATAAATCAGTCAACTGTTTATGTGTATTTATAAATACAGGATTATATTCAGTGCATCCCAAGCAAATGAAGATTTGAGCTGTAATGAAGTGAATAAAGGAACATTACAGTAAACATTCTGTTCTTATATAGTATATGGGGCATCATACAGTCATTGGAAGATCAGCAGAATTCATACATTCAGCTGGAACATTTGGAATGAATTAATGCAGAGGCCATTTCAATGAGTATGAAGCTAATTTTCCAACTGGAAGATTACAGCATCACCATTGCTACATGTTGAACACTTTCTCGACTGCTTTATTTTTCTGGTTGCAATATAAGCCCATGAAAATGCCAGATCTAATGCAGAAGGATGAGGAATGCTCTGTTTGTGGTGTTGTATTACATTGAGCTGCAAAAGACTAGGATTTGTTTGTGAAGAAGGGGGAAATTCAACAATGCAGGTTCATCCATAAATCATCTAGCATGAGAACTATGATTACATCTACCAGCAATAGGTTCCTGGACTATATGAAGGTCAAGGTTGCTGTTCACCATCTTTCATATTGGACAATCTATTATACAATGCTGATGCTCATTGTCTATGGCCCTTTATCTTTATCTAGTGGGGTTTGTGAAGCAGAGCGTTGATAAATATTTATCGCTAGATTGTCTCGCAGGAGATCAGGACCATGGCTTCTAGGAAGGGCAGATCCCTTAACAAGACTAGCAAAAGATACACACGGTCCTTTTGCAATTAAGCAATGAAGAACTTCAAGAAGGTTTAATGAAGAAATTCGGGAAGGATTAACAGTCCTTGAATCATTCAATCACCTCGTTGCTGATATGAAGATGAACTATTATGATGCCAAGATGTTTCCTTCAGTGAAGGTAGAATTGATGCTGCAGCAAGATAATCTCTGGAGCTTGAGCTTTATAGCAAAGATACAGCTCAGCTCACCAAAAACCATCCCATCAGCATGATTCCTGCAATACTTTATCCCACTGAGACTATCCAGTACCTGCTAACTTTAAGCATCAGTAGGGAATGGAGTGACATTGCAGGAATCTAATGTTGAGACTGCCCTTTATCTTCATTCTAATGGGGCTTGGGAAGCTGCAGAACGTTGATAGATTTTTATCACTAGATTGTCTCAGCAGGAGATCAGGGATACGGCTTCTGGGAAGCACAGATCCATCATCAAGACGAGCAAAAGACATATACGAGGTCCTTTCTCAAATAAGCAATGAATGAATGAATGATTTTAATGACGTCCACGAGGCTGAACAGCTTAAGGGACCAAGAGAATAACAACCTTAACTCATCTTCGTATTCCTTTTGATGTTGGATCTTCTGCCATGAGCCTTGACAAGAAGGCTAGCAATCTGATTGATCTTATCTTCGTCAAATAAATGGTGCATGTTGTCAACCTTTAGATTGTTTTCATACTGAATGCGGATATCCTCATAGGCTGCACACTCCATGACAAAGTGCCATTCCGTCTCCACCACACCCTTATCGTAGAAAATGCAAGTTCTCTCTTCCCAAACCTCCTTGGGAATCTTCCACCTACCAGTCTCACATCTAAGGTGATGTGACCCTGCCCTCAATTGTTCCACTAGCACCCTTGCTTTTCCTTTAATAGCTGCCCCTAAATATATGAAGAACTTCATGAAGGATTGACAGTGCTTGAATCATTCAATGGTTGTCGCTGATTGTGCTGAGAGACGCTCTCTAGCCCAGTATGGAAGAGATGTTGTAATGTCTTGTCCTGTTATGTTACTTAAACATTTTGACTTGGTCAAATTACATAAACATAAAAATAAAAATAAAATAAAACAAAATAAAAAAATAACATTAATAATTAAAATAAAATTATGGTAAAATAATCAATTTACCATTGGTTGTCTTTGGGTTTGACGTTCTTGAGATCCCACGGTTTTGCGATATATATATATATATATATATATATATATAAACCAACCTAGATGCATCTTAACTCTGGATCTACCAAATGCTGAGAGGGATCAAATCTCTTTTCACCCTAAAAAAAATTTGCACCTCAACGGAATTGATCCCTCTTGGCGCTTGGTAGATCCAGAGGTAAGATGAATCTCAGCTAGTATGAAGACAAACTAGCGAGATGCCAAGATGTTGCCTTCAAAATGAAGGCCTTGGTCGAAGTGACGAAATCATTCCTTAAGATGGAACTCGGCTAGTATGAAGACAAACTAGCGAGATGACAAGATGTTGCCTTCAAGATGAAGGCCTTGGTCGAAGTGACGAAATCATTCCTTCCACCCAGCAAGTGGAATTGATGCTGCAGCAAGATAATCTCATGGGCTTGAGCTTTCCAGCTGAGATGCAGCTCAGCGAGCCAAAAGCCCTCATTCAACCTTGCTTCCTGTGATACTTTTTGTCTGCCAACTATGAGCATCAGTAGGGAATGAAAGGGCACTGCAGGAATCTAATGTTGAGACTCCCCTTCATCATCATTCTAATGGGGGTTTTGAAGCTGGAGCCTTTTGATAAATGTTTATCCTTAGATTGTCTCAGGAGGAGATCAGGATTGAGGCTTCTGGAATGGCCGATATATGCAAAGTCCTTTTGCAAATAAGCAATAAACAACTCCGAGAAGGATTAACAATCATCGGATCATTCAATGACCACATTGCTGATATGAAGACGAACTAGTGTGATGCCAAGATATTGCCTTCAATACGAAGGCCTTGGATAAAGTAAGGAAATCCTTCCACTAAGTGAGTAGAATTGATGCTGCAGCAAGATTATCTCATGAGCTTGAGCTTTATGGACAATATACATCTCACCTCACCAAAAGTGCTCACTTCAGTATGGTTCTTGCAATACTTTGTCTCGCTGGGGCTATCGAGTGTCGGCCAACTTTTAGCATAGGTAGGGAGTCAAGTGGCACTGCAGGAATCTAATGTTGAGACTGCTCTTTGGCTTCATTCTAACGGGGCTTTTGAAGCTGGAGAATGTTGATAAATGTTTATCACTAGATTGTCTCAGCAGGAGATCAGGACCAAGGCTTCTGGGAATGGCAGATCCCTCATCAAGACTAGCAAAGATATATACGAAGTCCTTTGGCAAGTGATGAAGAACTCCGAGAAGGATTAAAGTCCTTGAATCATTCAATGACTTTGTTGCTGATATGAAGACGAATTAGTATAATGTCAAGACGTTTCCTTCAAGATGAAGGCATTGGACAAAGTAACGAAGTCATTCCACTCAACGAGTAGAATTGATGCTGCAGCTAGTTACTATCAGGAGCTTGAGCTTTATAGCCAAGATACAGCTCAGCTCACCGAAATTCCTCCCACTTCAGGATGGTTCCTGCATTGTTTTGTGCGGCTGAGACTATACAACACCTGCCAACTTTTAGCATCGTTAGGGAATGAAGTGGCATTGCAGGAACCTAATGTTGAGACTGGCCAGGTGACTGGAGAAGGGAGTTCTGGCGATACATTTGAAGGTGGCAAGTCTTTAGAAATTGATGAATTATTAGAAGGTGAACCTATAAAATCCCAGTGGTCTAACTAGGCGGAGGAATTGCTCGGAAAGTTATGGAAATTCCGAGAAAATCTGACAAGGATTTTTGTAAATCCAAGTTATAGCTGTTAAACTTTTTGATGGTGCTGAATCCATTTCCACCATCAAAAACACGATTCAAACGCTGTATTTACAAGATCTTTTGAAATTTTTTTTGCCCAGATTCCAGCCACTTTTAGCCGTCCGGGCAATTCCTCTGCCTCGTTAGACGACTCCAAAATCTTCTCAAAGAATCGGGCAATGAATTTCCTTGTCAATGGTCGCATCCTGTTTGTCGAAACCAAATATCTGCTTCAGTCTTGAAGAGTGTAATGCTATCGTTTCTGTGCAGAATCTACCACTACGCAGACATTTTAATTCCTAAACCATTTGGATAGCAAGAAAGAACAAATTTAGATTATGTCTCGGAGAACCTCGGGTTCGAATCTGTCTTGAAACTCGGTCTGCCTCAGAAACCTCAGATCAGAAGCTCAGATCTGCCTTAGAAAAATTCGGACCAGCCTCAGAAGGACTGTCTCTTTGACAGTGAAGGATGTGCCTTTAATTCGTCCTCTGGTCAGCAAGCTTTTTTCTTTCACAAATTCGTCCTTGGAAAAGTCTCAAGCTTTGCTCTTCCTTTTGAGTCTCGGTCTGATCCAAATTTTTTCTTATGCTCCGAGTTTATGGGTGAGTGTCCAGGTGAGGAGGTTGAATGCCTATATATATATATATAGTGTTCATGAGGTGCCCAAGGGGCAAGTCTCCTTGTTTGGGCCCATTTCAGCAATTCAAATTTAATTTTTCTTTCTTTTAATTTTTCCTTTCATAAATCCGATTTCAGCAATTCAAATTTGATTTTTCTTTCTTTTAATTTTTCTTTTCATGAGTCATCAATGTGTAGCTAGGGAATACCTTTCGCAGCTACCCAAAAATCAACACGCCCTCTTAGCTAGGGAGATATTCACCTTGACTTCCTTAGATGTCCACTTTACTGAAAATTCTCCATCCCAAGAAAAGATTGAATGCCCATGCTATGTTAATGCATTTGTCCACTTCATGTTCTATGTGGAAAGCACCCTGCATCAACATCATCCAAATGATTTAGTCACCCACTAGCCAAATACCCTTTGGCGATATGGTTAGGTACCCCATGACCAGAGTAAAAACAAAAACTAGTCCTAGGTCACCAACTAACCAAGTTGTCACTTGGAACTAGGTCAATTCTCCTTGGCCAATGGTGAATCCCTAGGCCCATTTATCATGCCCCCAAGTCGTCACATGGCAGTTGAATGGTAAAAATACTTGTGTGATGCTTTGAGGCACTCACTCTATCTACTAGCCAAGTAACCCTTGGCAATATGGTTAGAACTTTCTGACCGAGGGAGCACTTTGGGCCTTAATGCTATCTAGGCCATTCTCCCCAGCCACATTACATGGCACTAGGTCAATACCCTTGACCTAGGGAGAATGTCGGCCCTAATGCTACAACATCAACACTCCCTCTCAATGAGAGAGGCATTCTCAACCACTCCAAGCTTGTACCTGAAGTATACAAACTTCATCCAGGATAGGGGCTTTGTGAAAATGTTTGCAATTTGCTCATCCATAGAAACGTATTGGAGCCTTCTTGCCCCTTTCTGTACCATGTCTTGTATGTAGTGTTACTGTTGGAATTTCAAGGAAGATGTTGAAATTCCTTAACTCGATAATCACTTGTGAATATTACATTCTTCTTTTATTATCCTCAATCTTTCCTCATCAAGCAATTATCATATCAACTATAGTACACGAAAAAGAGACAAAGATTTATCCTGGGAAAACACTTTGTAAGGAAAAACCAAACAACCTTCTTCTTAGAGAAATCTTCAAATCAACAGTGAAATCAAAGTCAGTGTAGCCCTCCCAAGTCAGTGTTCCCAAGTCAGTGTAGCCCTCCACAAATGTTGAGCTCCTCTTCACAAAGTTGTTCAACAAGGTCACAAATGAGAGGTTGATCCTCTCATCACACCGTAGAAGACAAGATTTGAAATACACCCTCCTTATATTCAGACTTCAAAATGGGTGTAGGTTTGTAATCAATTTAGATTTCAGACAAGGTGTGGACCTGTGGGGTCTCGAGTCCTTGATTTAATTAAAGCTCTGAATTGAGATTATAATCTTGGACTTCTTTACTAGTATTTAGCCTAGATAGTACTAATATGATATATGAAAACCTCAGATCCTTCAATAGAAACTTTAGAACCCAAACTTCAGATGTCAGGACATCTTCCTTCAATATTCAGCCTAGTGTAGACTTCAGATGGTGTGTAATCCTTTTCCAAGCTCGGCTTGATGTAGACTTCGGATGAAAAAATATTTTCCTTTAATCTTTGACCTGGTGTAGACTTCAAATGGGGTGTAATCCATTTCTAAGCTCGACCTAATGTAGGCTTCAAATGACAAAATATCATCCTTCAATTTGTAGACTTCAGATGACATGTAATTCTTTTCTAAGCTTGGCTTGATGTAGACTTCAGATGACAAAATCAAAGTGGACTTCCTAACCTCTTTCACAGTTTATAGATATCTTCCACAAGATTCAAATGTGTTCCATAGATCTTGATGTAACAAGGATGAAAATATCAGAACAAATCTTTATTTCTTTTCAAGAGTGTCTCCTTTAACATTTTGTCTTCCACAACTTCAATAATATTTGTCTTCCATAGAGAAAATCCAACTCGTCTTGTTGTAGATTGAGTCTATGCTTTAGGAGGATGAAAGGAACTTTATTTATGCTTATCTGAGGTCTGAATATGTGTCACAAAAAGAGCAAGCCGACCTGAACATGGAAGGAGACCAACAACACTTGTGGAGGCTTCTTTTATAACAATTTTTTTTCTTTCTTTCTTTAATGTCATGATAATCATGACTCACAAATAAAAATTGTAATCAATATAAGTAGGATAAACATGTCAGAAATAAACATAATGTTTTGTTTTTCTAAATAGTGATAACAAAGGCATTATGAAGACCGACCGAAGCTACATTCTCCAATAGATACTTGATCTCAATGTGCTTCAACTTGTTAGGGAAAACTAGAATTTTCGAAAGCTTCACATAGCTTTGATTGTCACAATGTATCATGGTTGTCTCCAACACTTGATCAAACAATCTTGCGAGCAACATCTGAAGCCACACTACTTCACAACTTGCAAGACTAGTTGCAATATACTTAGCGTCTACAAGAGTGTGATAGATGTCTACTTGCTACTCATCTAGGATATCATGACATAACCCAAACTGAAGCAACATGTTGATGTCCTCTTCTTGTCTTCGACACTTCTTGCCCAATCAAAATCTGTGAATCCATGCAATTGTACTTCACCATTTGAGACACATCTCGAAGCAAATTGACTGTACCACGCATATATCTCAACACATGCTTTGACACAATCCAATGTACATGCTTAAGTTCCACCATCAACTGGTTTAGAGTGTTCATTGCTAAGAAAATATTAGGTCGGGTATTAATTAGATACATCAAGGATCCAATCAATTGTTGATACATAGAGGGATCCACCAAATTTGAGTCATAGCCTCTCAACTTCTTTAGATTGGTCACCATGGGAGTGGCCATGGATTTGCAGCACATCATTCCAAATCTCTGAAGGATTGTAATAATATACTTCCCTTGACCAAGGAAGATATCACTCGACTACTACCACACTTCTAATCCCAAGAAGTAATGCATCAAACCTAGATCCTTCATCTCAAATTTAGAGGTCAACTCCTTACATTGATCAATGAGATTTTCTGCTCCTGTCAAAAACAAGTCATCAACATATAACATCAAGATCACAAGCTCACTTGTAACAACCTTGTAGTAAAGATTGGGATTGTCATCACTCTTGGTGAAACCTCATCAAGTATCCATTAATTTGAGAATACCAAGCCCGAGGCGCCTGCTTGAGTCCCTACAAAGCCTTCTTCGGTCTGGCGACTGGAGCAAATGTCTCTTCATAGTCCTCTCCCTCTTTTTAGGAGAACCCTCTTGCCATGAATCTCACTTTGTACTTCTCTATGCTGCCATCTACTACATCTTTGATCTTGTAGATCATCTTGGAAGTCACCACTGAATTACCTTCAGGTCTCAGCACAATTTCCCACACATCATTCTTCATTATGGATTGATATTCCTCCATTATCGTGGCATTATTCCAAACTTGCTGGCCTACTACCTCCTCATAGTTGGGTGGCTTATAATCAATGATGTGACTGATAAGTGTTGCATATCTCGAGTACTTCTTAGGACGTTGCTTTCCCTGAAAGTGCCACGAGGAGCTACATGCCCCTTTGCATCCCGTAATGTACTTCAAAGCCATGCCACCTCTTCTTGGATTTTGGAAAACCGACCTTAGGTGGGTCCACTGGCTCAATGGACCCTTCTAGCTCTTCTCGATGTTCAAAAGGATGTTCTGTAGGTACAAAAGGACATGAACCCACATCCTTGTTAGCCTCTTGCTCCTCATCATCATGAGAGACCCTTTGGATCTCCAATACATTGCTTCCTTCCACTCTACCGGAATGTCTGCTCCCTTTGAACTAGAAGCTATTTCAATTATCTGACACAGTTCTAGATGTTTGTATAATTTCTCCCTCTTGAACACAAATCACTCGTGCTGAGTTTATGCCCGGTCCTGGGAGAATCCTCTTGCCATAAAATTTGCTTTGTTCTCCCGATGCTTGCATCTATTGCCAAAATAATTTCCTTGGCAACCTTCACAATGTACCAACAAACCTCATTAAGAGCCCATGGAAGAACCAGTTATAACCAAACAAAAGATACAAAGACAAGAGGCTGACCAAAAATAAAGTAATAATAATAAAGGAAGAAAGATATGAAGTACTTATCTTTTGATCCGAGGATTGTAGGGTATTGTCAACTCCCTCTTGATCCTTTCCTTCTGGCGGAAATCATTGAAATCCATTTTCTATCTCATCATGTTAGAAATGCTCATCCTCATCCTCATCATCAGATACTAATGTATGTTGCTTTTCTTTCCATCCTTGCATGAGTTGTATGAGCTAGGGTTTCTTCATCCTTGAGTTATCCAACCACACCAAAATCTCAACTGCAAGCTAAGACATCTTCATGCTAAAAGGAAGATGAACCAAGTACAAACTCCATTGGCATTCGACACTCCAGGGCTCGTTCTAGGGTTTCACAAACCCTTAGGACCAAGACTTCAATACAAGTTATATCCTTCTGGACTTCTAGTGTTTACAAACCCTAAGACTTTCAAATTTCATTGACACCTTTTGCAAGTCCAGCAAACATGTCATTGTGCAAATTATCCTAATATAGTCATGGAACCAATCAGTGTCCCTTGAAAATAATTTGGCATAGATCCATTACAAGATGCCATCATATCATCTTGAACCTTTGAAGATCATTAACCACCTGTGAATCTCATTACTGGAATTTATTGCTTTATACACAAAGCATGTGAGGGAGGTTGTCTCCTTAGCTCCCTCTGGCTCTGGAGTAACTTCCTTCTGCTGTCAGAAGATGCCCACTTCTTATACTTGGCTTCTCCCTTCTCATCCTAATATTCAACTATCTTGCATTCTAGTCAAAGGATCTAGTCACAGATCAAATCGCAGAATAGGTGCTTTCAAGGGGGTGAACTTAATGGCCTTTCTTCACCAAAGCTCTGATTCCATGTTAAATTTTTAGTGCTAATTAGAAAAGCACATTTTTTGGCAACTGATAATTACTTCAAATGATATATGATATTAATTTAACACACCATGGGAAATCATTAAGAAATTATAAAAAAAATTCAACTATAAATGCAATGGAAACGATAAAGATAATAGTAGAATAGCCATGCATAGTAGGCAACATAATTTTTCCTTAGGAAACCCAAACTCGAGAGAAAACCTAGTAATATTTTCTAGGAGGAATTGTTTAGTGCAACAAAAGTACAATCCAATATTTACAAGTTAACCTTGGTAGTAAAAACTTCTCCAAGGTTTTCTCAAAACTTTGTCAAAGATTTTCATAACGTCATCAAATTGCTACTTCAAAGATTTTGCTTCAAGACTTCTACAGGTATCAAAGAAAGACACCAATGTCCGCTCTAAACTTCTTCTGGCATCAAGGTTTGTTCAAGGAACACACTTTAGTCTAGTCTTGGTCACAAATGCTTCATTAAACCTTACTAATTTTTAGCATATTGTAAGCAAATTCAACCAACCTTGATCACCTTTGAAACTACCTTAGAGTTGACCTTATACTTAGCATTAGTCAACCTGAATTGTCCCTCAGGATTTCAGATAGTTGCCTCAGGGATCAGTGTTGAAAGGAGGCCGAAACATGCTTTAGATAGCCTCAGAAATCATAGATTCATACCTTTGCCACAAAGAACCTTAGGTTCAGACCTGTCTCAACGAACCTTAGGTTTGAACCTGTTTTAAAACTCGGTCTCTGCCTTAGAAACCTCAGATCTGCCCATAGAAAATTTGGACCAGCCTTACAAGAACTGCCTGAGACAGCGAAGGAAGATACAAATGTGCCTCTAATTTGTCCTTTGGTCAGCAGGATTTTTTCTTTCACAAATCCGTCCTTAGAAAAATCTCAAACTTTTCTCCTCTTTTTGAGTCTTCGTTTGCTTCAGATTTCTTCTTATCTTAGATGCTCTGAGTTGATGAGTGAATGTCCAAGTGAGGAGGTCGAATGCCCATATAGAGTGTTCATGAGGTGCCCAAGGGGCATGTCTCCTTGTTGCGCTGACTTGAGCAATCAAACTTAATTTTTCTTTCTTTTAATTTTACCTTTCATGAGCTGACTTTGTGTAGTTTAGGAATACCTCGCGCAACTACCCAAAAATCAATATAAGGAAGGAAGCATTCGAGCCTCTCCCCCCTTAATGACAATTTCTTGAATTCATAATAGATTGAAGTTCAGAAAAAAAACTATTGTAAGAGACTTTGTGAAAATGCTGCAACTTGGTAATTTGTAAGACAAAAGAGCACTTTAAAAACGCGATCATGAATGGGATTTATGATGAAGTGTATTTGTAGCTTAGTGTGTTTGTTGCATTGATGTTGAATGGGATCTTTGATAAGCTTTGATGGCACACTGATTGTTGCACAAGAGAACATTCATATGCTCTTGCTCTAATTCAAACTCTAAAGGGATTTGTCAAAGCCACAAAACTTCTTGACTTGCTTTAACCACTACTCAATACTTTGCTTCTGCTAAAGAAAAGAGCCATGACCTGCAACTTTACAAGTCCAAGCGACAAGTTCTGAACCAAGATTGAAAACATAACTTGTTGTATAGTTCTAATCATTAGGCTTGACAACCTAAGCTAAATTAGTGAAACCAATCAACAAAAGAGTCCCCCCCTAAATTGTAATGTGTCCCAAGCTACATTGTACCCTGGATATAACGAAGTATCCTTTGTGTTGTTTTCCAATGGATTTCATGGGTTTTATTTCATATACCGAGTAAAAAGAGCAACAACAAAAGAAATATCATGATGATTATGTTTCCAATGGATTTCATGGGTTTTATTTCATATGCCGGGTAAAAGGAGCAACAACAAAATAAATACCATGATGATTATGAGCCAAATATAAGAGGCTACCAACTAAGTGATGCTGTAAAGAGGCATCAACTTAAGGTGTAGTGCAAGTGGTAGCAAGTTTAACTCTAGACTTGAAGGGGGAAGGAGTTGGTTTACAATCTTGCATGTGAAAGAAACGAAGGTCACATGCATACTTAGATTGGGAAAGAGAAATTTCTTCCTTGGTTTGCAATAAGTGGAGGTCAAGGAAATAATGCAAATGTACTAAGTCTGTCATTTCAAACTTCTTCTTAAAGGCTTGATTCTACATGTGCTAAAAGTTTAGGGTCATGACCAATGAAGATAAGATCATCAATATAAAGAACAAGAATTATGAGATGGCTTCCTACTTTCTTAGTGTAGACATTGGAGTCAAAATGACATCTAGAGAAGTTGATGTTAAGAAGAAAGCTATCCATTTTTCATACCAAGCTTGAGGAGGTTGTGTAAGACCATATAGAGATTTCTTAAGGTGACAAATAAAGCTGGAATCACTCTTAACATATCTAGGAGGTTGTTCCATATGGATTTATTCTTGTAGATCCCCATGTAAGAAGACATATTTAACATCCATTTGATTGACCATCCACCCATGAGGTAGCTAGGAACAAAATAAGACAAATGGAATTCATTTTGGTGATAGGGGAAAAAGTTTCATTATTATCAATTACTTCAACTTGAGAGAATCCTTTAGCAACTAATCAAGTCTTATGTGTTTCAACATTTCCATTTGATGCATAGTTAGTTCTATATACCCATTTACATTGTACAAGTTTTCTTCTTTTTGGAGGGGGGGTACAAATTCCCAAGTATCATTTCCCATTGAGGAACAATATTCTTATTCACTGTTGTATACCAATTTGGATGGATTGAAGCTTTTGCAAATATTTCCAGATTATGAGTCTCTGAAACTTGAACTAAGAGAGAGGAGGCTAACTGACACTATAAACAAGTACAACATTGATTTGTAGGATCACTAAAAAGATCACCAATTGCTTTTTTCATTGAATGGACTCATATGGGAATATGTGGCGCTGGTGCAAGATCATGTTCAATGGACTCATCTAGAGGAAGGTGAGGATGTGGAGTTGATTTCCATCCTCACTATCATCATCTGAAGAAGAAACCAAAATAGGAAAAAAAGGTAGTATAAACATTGAAGATGGCTCCTATTGAACTAGGTTCACAGGCAAAGAGATTTTCATCAATTTAATATTACTTCTAATGCTTATTTCATTGGAAAGAGGTCAAAGAAGTCTATAACTTTTACATTTTCATAATATCCAACAACATCACAATTCATTTTTTTAGGCTACCGCATGACCAAATACACAAAAATGACTTACGTCTGGTTTACTTTTAGTCTATGCTTCTTTCAATGTTATATTTTTTAAAGCCTTTGTAGGAATGCAATTTACTATGTAATTTGCACAATTGATTGCTTATGCCTAATAATAAAGAATTAATCCCTCAGACTGAATTATATAAATAAATATATTCTTTAATGTATAATTCTTTCTTTTACAACACCATTTTGTTGTAGTGTATATGGAATACTATGTTGCATTTAAATTCCTAGTGCATGTAGTGAGTTGTGAATTTGTTGGCATATTCATCTCCATTCTTTGTTCTTGACCTTTGTAGTTGATGTCTAGGTTGTTTTTATACAATGGCCTTATAGGTTAGGAACAAGTCACATACCATATTTTTAAGTTTTAAGAAGTAAATCTAAATATGTGTAGAGAAGTCATCAATGAAAGTTAAAATGTACTTGTTCCTAGAGAAAGGAGAAAAAGGTGGACCACACAAATCATTGCGAATAAACTACAAGGGGGCCAAGGAGAAAAATGTGAGATTTTTTGAAAGCTTGGCCAAGTATGGAGAAACCATGTGGTAAGGAGGAAAAAGAGAATACCACATGCAACATAGAAGCAAACATACATACTGCACAAATGTGTGTCGAAAGCAGTGAAGACCACAACGTAATGCAACTGTCAGCATAACACTCTTCAGTGGTATGGGTCAGTTAGTTATGTTCAAGCAATTAGTTCGATCCAACATGTTATGGTCAAGAAGTTGGTTGTGATTCGACACAAGAGTGGACAATTCATCGGGGTGAGCTGGATGAAGATTCTTAGTAGTGCAATGTTGGATATCAAGTTATATAAAGAGTTGTTGTCGCTTCTATTTTGCTTCTTGACGCTTTTCTGAATACTTCTTGGTTTTGTTCTCATTCTGTTGTATTGAGGTTTGGTTGTAAATTATGAAATGAACAGTGATGGCCTGTCGTGACAATATGATTTTTCCGATCTAAGCATATGACACCCCTTGTAATATGTATCACTGATCTTTGTTGCTAATATTAAGTATTTAGGGATTTTGTGTCGACTTGTCATGGTTTTACACTATATGCATATTGTATAAAGAGTTGGATAAATGAATGAAATACAAAGTCATTGCAGAGCTTTTGGTGAATGTCTTGTGTTGATATTTTGTAGTTGAGGTGTAATACCAATAATGGTATCGATGTATGAATGAAATTATGTTCCCTTGTTTTGTGTTATAGTTATTTTTGCACTTATATATTGAACTCATGTTGAATGGTTGCTTCACTGATTATACAATGTTTTTACACTTAACCGATGTGTGTTGTAGTTCACGGGGAATATTATAACATGCTCTGTGAAGGATTTTGAGTGTAATTTTTTAAAAATGGTTATATTTGCAGTGTATGGCGAATACCATAGGTTGAGGTGGATTGTTTGGAACTAAAGTCATCTCTGCTTCCCCTTTACCCTACAAAACCTTCAAAATTTCTTGCGAATCCATCATCATACCTCGGGTGAGATCTCACCTATTCATATGTGTTGAAAAATTCCTGTGTCTAAGGGGGTTTTAATGGCTTAACTCTGAACCCTGGTTCACCCCTATGCGCCAACCAATGGTTCCGTTGCTAGGACCTTGAGGTCTGTGTTGAAGAGTGGATGTGGAGACTGACGAAAGAAGAGATATAGTGGTGGTTGGAAAAAAACGACATGAGTTTGTAGCAAAACAGTGAAGGAACCTATGTCTTAGTCCGGATGAATGGTTATTGTTATAGAAATTTTTGGGCCCTGCAACCCCAAGCATGAAATGTCCATAAATCAAGGGCTCCTAAGTCCCTAAAAGTGTTGTTCTAACCCCTAAAGGAACAAGGTCAACAGATTACAGCTTCTCCTAGAAGTTCTCCATGAGAAACTGCTCAGAATTGGTCAAAACATGATCATTGCAGCTGCTCCACTGGATAAGTGCGTTGCATCGCACCTAAATACATTGTGAGGGTGCGTTGCATTTCAAAAGTCCCTTCCGTGGGGTGCGATGGGCGAGAAATGACAAATGGCAGTGTCATTCCGCGAGGTGGAGAGGTAATGGAAGCTTCCAGAATCTTCTCCTGTGACACTTGCCTCACTGAATTCGACCAAGGATGAGTAAGAGGCCTTCAGTCTCCAAGTGGAAGCAAGAACTATCAGAGAGAAGACACTAATCAAATCACAAGCTGACTCATCCCCCTTACAGATATCTATATATGGATCCCTCATCCCAGAGATCCAGAGGCTGGAATTTTGCATATTGTAAGGAATTGCTGTTGGTTTCTAGAGACAAATATCAGATTGTTGGGTGATCTAAGCTTTGTTTGAGGTGAAGAGGGGCTTCTTTGCTGGGAGGTTGATGCTGGGTCGGAACAACTGGTTGTAACTCCTCCTGGATCTTTTCTTGTTTATCAATAAAAACTATTTGAGTTTTCCTCCATGCTTTTGTATCATTGATGCTTGTTACATTTGTATGGTCAATTTACATCTGATCCTAGATTGTTTATGATTATAGATCCATGTCTTTGTATAGTGCTATGCTTCTGTGATCTTACAGGTACTTTGTGAAGCTGAGCGTGCAAGGGAGCAGGTAGCTGAGGACTATCAAAGAAGAGAGGGATCGAATCGAAGGATTAGCGCAAGACAGAGGTTGGTCTTTCTGTTCCTCTCTATCTATAATTCATAAAGGAAAAACAAAAGTAGTTTTCTTTGTTTGTTTCTAAGGCAACTGTCACACCTTAGTGGGATAGAGCAGTTCTAAATAGACACTTTTCCCTGTAACAGTTATAGAGGTATATTTTTACTAACTTTCATGAGATTTTCTTTGTTGAGTTTCTTGTTATTCTGTGGGAGCGGTTGAAGATACAGAAAAAGCGATGAAGACTCTGGATTTTTCCAGAGCCATATGACTGGACACCAGATCTGCTGCAAAGGGTGAATACAATGAGTAATATGATATCCAGAGTTGTTGATTTCTGGCTAGCTAGTGTTTTGGAAATTTATGTAGTTAAGTTTGTAGTGGAATCCACTTAGTCTTTAGTGCAACTAAAAGAGATTTCTTTCAGGGGCTGTGTGGTCATTATTTGAAAATAGTATCTACATGGATCAATATGTTGCTTTGCTACAAAGGTGTGATGTTGTAAGAGTTTAATGAAATGAACGATTAAATTTTTGTGTAGCACGGGGAACTAGAGAGATGATCAGAAGATGGCCTAAATTTTTGGAGAAGGGACAAGGGATGTAAGGAGAGGTGGAAACAAAGAGTTGTGCGTTGGGAAAGAGTTGAAGTTTCAGAGGAAATATGTCAAGAAAAAGATAGGTGACAGGAGATGCAACTAATTCAGTACAAGAACGAGATCTACGGAGGGGGTAGATATCTCCCAAGAGGCATCGAGGGTACTGGTGGTGTAGTTAGTGCAGAAACGATGGAGATGAGCATGTTTTCGCTGAGAGGGTGCAAAGTGAGCAATGCTGTTAGCACCCTGTTCCATGGGAGGAGATGTGTATGTAGGTTTGGTAGAGGAAAAATAACTGCAACAGAGCCTGTTTCTAATAAAAGACCGACCCAAAAAGAAGTATGTCACACATGATCAAAGTGTGTGTGATAGGGAATACCCAGATCACTGGGAGGAACAAGGAGAGAGAATAGAGAGTTGTGTAGAGGAGAGAGAAGAGGAGTGCCTGCATCAAGAGTGGAGCATTGTGCCATGGAGAGGGCTCTCTACCCAAGACAAAGGACAGAGTTACAACGACAAAGGAGATAGTAAGGAAGCATGTAATCAATGTATTAATAGAGAGGAGATAGAGGAGGAAGAGTACCATCTCAGTGTAGAATATCCATTGCATCCCATTTTCCAAGCCTTTGCCATCTCATGGATTGAACCCATGACCCTGTGTGCGCCTTAAAGATTAGATGGAAATTCTTCACTATTTATAATATTTTTTCAGTCACTAGAGTAAGTTCATCGAAAGCGGTTAGATAGTGGGAGTGAAAGTAGTGAAGAAGAAGAAGAGACTGTAAGAGGAAAACATAGATTACCTTTAAGAGAAGGACCAAAACTTTTCCCATCTTTGACAAAGAATTTGATTGTGAGCAGGAAAAAACAAGATGATAAACAATGGCTGATGTTGATACTGCATTGAGGTTTCCAGTGTTCCATGGGAACAAGGCAGAGGATCTCGAGCAACACTAGTTTGTATGCGAGGTAGTCTGGACAATTAAGCAAACCTTAGGCGAGCAAACAAAGAATGCAGAGTTAGAGACAACTTTTTGAGACCGCACACTAACATGGTATATAAAATATAAGGCTATAACGCCTTGAAGACAATCAAGGACTTTGATAGATATTAAGTAGGTGCTGCTGAAGGAGTTTTAGAAGCCAAAATCCAAATCTCAATGCATAATAAAGATTAAGGAGATAAAGCGAAATGCTGGTGAATCTGTCTGGGACTATGATTAGTGATTCAAGCTATTGATGGATAGATTGACATTGCAGATTCTTGACGCACAACACTGGGAATGTTTATAATAACATTGTTTTCACACATTAAAATTCCACTGACATAACAGAATGTAAATTTTCTAACCCGAGTCATTAGAAATAACAATGAGATTGGAATCTACACCAACATGTGGAAAAGTACCATAGGTATGACATAGGTGTAGCCACAACTGGATACTCTAACTTTGTAGTTGTAGGATTTGGCGAAGGGAAAGGAGAAACGCAAGGGGGTGTGTTGCACCATATGCAGAAAAGAAGGTCACCATCAAAGTGATTTCCCAACAACGACATACTACATGGCTACAGGAACAACAAATCTGTTAGCCCAAGGGAGAGGACTATAGTATGAAATTTTTCGAGTAGGGGGTCACTTTCTTGTCGCATGCCCCATGATGCAGAACTATCAAAGTTTGATGTGAACCCTATTCTATGACTTTTGTAAGTTTGTTGGCCATGACATTCACTCATGCTGTGCACTAGAGTTAATGTGTGAAAAAATGTCTAACACTTATTGTGTGCAAGAAACAAGAGGAGGTGATGGTGGTGCACAAACTTATCAAATAAAAGACTACAATGCACTAGCCAGACAAGGTCCACTTGGAACAAGACAAGGACCATTTGCAAGAGGATAAAGAGGTTATTGGCATGACAAAGGACTCGTTATTCGTTACAATTGTGGAAAAATGGGACATATGGCTTGAGAGTGTCCGAACCTCTATATTACTTTCACATATTGCAGATAGTTAGACAATGCCACATAAGATTTCCCACAAATGTTAGCGAAGTGGCATGAGAAACGAGGGCCAAACATGCATATGGTCACAACTAAAGCTCGACGTGATCGCCCTCAAATCTGTGTAGTAAGGAGAGGAGGGAAAATAACATTTATGGATGTTGTGAATTGACCAAGGAAATATCATCATTTTGTTTAGAAGAATGCAAAATTTCCTTCAAGTTTTGATCCTGTTAGAGATAAGAAAACATATTAGGAGGAAAGGAAGGATTTTTTGGCAACTAAATGGGGTATGTCGAGTTTGACAATGTCGCTGTTGAGGGAACTGGTTTATGATCAACATCTACCCATATATGACGAGATTTCACCAAGATTGACTCTAAGGGAGGTGATCCCTATTCACAATTTTCTTAAGAGTTGTTTAGATTTGATGAAAGATGAGTGCACATTGGAAAAAGGCATAGAATGATTGACCACTACACATAGGTAAGAGTTGACCACTTCACGTAGGAAAAGGAAGAACTTCTCGTGCAAGTTCCTCAGAGAACTGTGGAGTAGGTGTCATGCAGGAAGCACATGAATACATAATTTTAGTTTTATGCGCATGTTGCAAATTATGACATGGATAACATCATATTGGATTTGGTATCTTACGTGAATATATTTATGAAGAATACATGAGAATTGATGGGTAAGATGAAACTAGTATGGTCGCCAATTCAACTACGGTTTCCACTCAGTACATGATATTCCCTATCAAGAGATTGGAAGATGTCGAAGTCAATGTCGATGGAGTCAGGAGCTTGGTTGAATTTGAAGTAATTGGGATCATGGATAATACAGATCCTTATCTGATGTTTCCTGGCATCGATTGAGCCTTTGATAATTAGGATGTTATCAATTTGGAGAAAAGATAAACGATATTTGAATCTAGATATTTGCAAGTACTCGTGCCCCTGGATCCTAAATAATGGGAACTCTATGTCGAGCCTATGAGAGGGGAGCTCAAAAATATCTATAATGTAATGGCTTGGCATGATGACTATGTCAATCCTAAGTGAATGAAACTCTAAGTTGGTGTAGTACCAATTGTTTTTCATTGGACTTGGATGAGGCGTTGGAGAATTGGCAACAACACCTTCATGAGGTTTCCACCTGGAGATGTGTGCATGTAACCCACATAGTACGATATATTGGCACATAGATTTGGGAATCTCCCAAGTTCGACATACTGATTGATGTATTTACTTTTGTTAAAGAGTTTGAGACATAAGTTCCATACCATCTCAGACTGTCAACACTAGACATTTCTCTAAAATCCACTCTAGTGTGTTGGTGGGAAACACACAAGGAGCAAACATAGTCTTTATAGAAGTACACATACTTGTTGCAAATTAGATTTGGATTGGATGTAGGGGACTGTGAGGAAATATATACTTGTAAGAAATATTTGACCACTCACCTAGATGATTGCATTGCAGTATGGAGAGAAGAGAATATTCCAAAGATTGACTGGGTGCATCATTTTGTACATACTTTAGATATTGTGCCCCAAAACTGGTATATCTAAGTTGGAGTTGTATGAGGTATAACACATCGTAAAAAAATGTAAAAAAAACTTCCTACTAACATTTTTGTTTGAGTCTGATGAACCGTCAATAGGTGAAGCATTTCACAACATGAAAGAAAATATATTTGCACATGGACCAAAGGTTGTGCAAAAAGAGGTACCGCTTTGCACGTGTAACTGACATTGTCAAACTACAAAGAAACTGACAATGTTATACTATAGAAGGAGAATTTGATGATGATGAGGATCCTAGGGATTTGTATATTCCAGAGTTTGAGGGAGAATGCGAGGTAGTTGGACTCCTCTGCGTTGGATTATACTAAGAAACTGGTAGAGTTTTATACTATGGCAGGAGAATTTGATGACAATGAGGATCTACATATTCTGGAGTCCGAGGGAGAACACGAGGTAGTTGGACCATATTTGGACTCCATTGCGGTGGATTTTACTAATCCAATTAGGACGCGCAAGGTGAACATTAGCACGCAGGACAAGCTAAAGTTCATAGTGTTTGGTGATTATTGGGATGAGGAAACTACCAAATATATCTCTGACTTATTGTGAGATTATCATGATCTATTTTCCAATACTTTATAAAAAATGAAAGGCATAGTTTTGAAGCTAGGGGAAATGAAGATTCCGTTGAAACTGGATGCCAAAATGGTGTCACAGAGATCATATCGACTAAAGATGATATATAAGCATAAGGTCAGGGAAGAGCTCGACATAATGTTGGCGGTTAAGATAATGGAACTTATCGAGGAGTGTGAGTGGATGTAATATCCCTTACTAGGAATATTCCTCAAACACAAGCAAAACTCCAACCAGAGATGGACTAGGAGGGCATTTACCAGATATGTTGCCTCTGAAAAGAGGATGAGATCCGGAGGCCACCTGGCCCTTTACAGACTCTGTCTAAGAGTATAAAAAAAACACAAAAGTGGTATAATAGCCGAGAATGCTCAAAGATATACAAATAACAATATAACCATAAGCAGATACTTAAGAAATGCAGAGAGAACACTGAGCCATTTTATTATACTGAGTAATAGAATGAGTAGAGGAGGTGATCAGGAAGATGGCACCTCGACTTGCACCATGCAAGTGAAGAAATACACTCAAAATAGCAAAGGAATGGCCCCTCTCTGAACTGCATCCAAGCTGCTGGAGAAATGCCGTGCTATTGCTGCTGCTAGAAATCAAATGAGGATTTGGGGCTGCTCCCCTCCTCAGAAAAGGCTGAAACTATGGAATCAGACTCTACTCAAGAAACCCAGAAAAACCCAGAAAGATTTTCTGAAATGGCCGACCCCCGAAAATCACCCTCTTGGGGTTTTGCGCAGTCCCTCAATGCTTTGCATTGCCACTAAATGAAACCCTCCAGAAAACTTCCTGAAACCCCTGCCCAAACTTCCCCATATGCAAGAGCTGATCCCCTGCTCTACCTCTCAGCACAAATCCTCCTGCAAACCCTCAACCCAGACTCCTTCTAGACAGAACTATGTCCTCCTCTCAGTGCTGCGTAGTCCTCCAAAACGCTGATGAGACTGCTACTGAAATGCTGATGAAACTACTGCTGGAATGCCAATGGAAATACTTTTCCCGAGAAGGCACTCAAAGTCCCCCGGGGCTAAGGGCGAGATCTCCGAATGGAGACACTCAATGCACTAAACAGTGCTGTAGACTAGCTAAACAGCCAACGTGCTCTAAGTTTAAATGACTATCACAAATTCTCATAACAGGAATGATCCAAAATGAGGGGGATCCTCTCTCTTTTATAGCCTTTGCCTCTCTCAATCCCAAGGCTCACCTCCTCCTGCGTGATTCCCCTCTTGCCACGTGTTTCTTCCCTCCTGCGCAGTTCCTCCATGTGTCTGCGTGGGCTCCATTTCTGCGTCCCCCTTTGGCACCCTTGGCTCCCCTTTAAGTCACAACGTTTTGCTACTAGGAAGTGACTTTTTATTCTAAAAGTGAGTTATGTTCCCCTTCCTCACCTTTTTATTTACAAATAACTATAGAAGGAAAAAATTGAACAAAATCGAATATTCCAATTAGCCATGGCTAATTAGGAATATTACAGTCTCCCCCGGCAAAATGTTGCTTGTCCTCAAGCAACTGAAGTGATGGATGCTGTAATATCTTCTCACTCTCCCAAGTGGCATCCTCATCCGGAAAATTCTTCCACCTCACCAAGAATTCCCGGACCGTCTTGCTCTGCAGCTGCCTCTCCCTGGTATCAATGATAGCCTCCGGTTGTAATACCAAATGCCCCTCATCATCCATGGGTGGTAGCTCATCTGTCACTATCACTTGCTGCCCCAATTCCTTCTTTAGGCATGATACATGAAAAATGTTATGAATCTTGCTGCCTTGGGGTAGCTCCAACTCATATGCAACCTATCCAATCCTGCGTATCACCCCGTATGGCCCATAAAAGCGGGGCTTGAGCTTCTCAACCCCTTCTGCTTCAGTGACGACTATCAGTATGGCTGTAATCGTAGGTAGACCATGTCCCCTACCTCAAACTGTCTCTCCACCCGACCCCTATCGGCATACAACTTCTGTTGGTTCTGCGCTATAGCCATGTTATCCTTGAGAGCTCGGAGGATATCTTGACTCTTTTGGATCCAAATCTTGGCTCTAGGAGCCCTGCTATCACCAAACATCACGTCAACAAAAGATAAAGGATGATACCCATATAAGGCATAGAATGGTGACATACCAATGGACATGTGATGTGAAGTATTGTAGCAGTACTCCCCCAGATGCAGCCACTTTAGCCATGCTCGATGCTGCCCACTGACATAGTTACGCAAGTAGCCCTCCAGCCACTTGTTAACTATCTGCCCATCCATATGTAGGTGATAACTGGTACTCGGTGTCAACTCCATCCCCACCAACCGGAAAAGCTCCTGCCAAAACTGCCCATGAAATGGTTGTCCCTATCACTGACGATGATCTTAGGAAGACCATGTAGCCTGAAGAACAACTCGGCCACTTGTGCTGCTATATAGTGTGCAGATATGGAAAAAAAATGTGTGTACTTCATCATTCGATCAACGACAACAAAGATACAATCCTTGCCCTATACCATGGGCAACCCTATGATGAAGTCCATCGAAATACTCTCCCATTTCCCCTCCGGAATGGGAATAGGCTGCAATAAACCCGCAGGATGGCTCATCTCTCCCTTGTTCCTCTGGCAAACATCGCACTCCTGGATGTGCTGGAGTACGTACTCCTTGAGGTCCTTCCATGAGAACCTCTCTCTGATGGCCCTATAGGTTTTGGTAAACCCCTGATGTCCTGCCAAAGGTGAATCATGTGATGCCTGGAGTATCTTCTTCTTGAGCTGAGACCCCTCAGTCAAGAATATCTGGTCCCTGTAATAGATGATCTCATCGACCACCCTGTACCTGTCATCTGCCACCTGCCCATCCAAAACCTCACATGCAAACCTGTCCTTGGAGTACTTTACTAAGAGTCAAGCCCTCCAATCTGCATCCAAGCTCATACGAGACAACGTGGCTGGTCTACATGAAGGGGCATCTACTACCACGTTGTTCTTACCCTTGACATACTCAATGTCAAATTCATATGCTTGGATCTTACTGATCCACTTCTGCTGCCTCTCCTATAGCTGCTTCTGCGCCAAAAAGAACTTGAGGCTGTTGTGATCAGTCCTCACCCTGAACCTGTTACCCACCAAATACTGCTGGTACTTAGCCAATGCATGCATGATGGCCAACATCTCCTTGTCGTATATGGAATACAACCTCTCGTGCGGAAGGAGCTTCCGGTTCTCAAAGGCTATAGGGTGACCTCCCTGCATCAATACTGCGCCGATCCCCTCTCCCGATGCATCACATTCCAAAACAAATGGCTACGTAAAATCTGGCAACGCAAGCACTGGGCAGCTGCTCATAACCTCCTTGAGCCTGTCAAGGGCTCACTGTGCTGTATCCGACCAACTGAATGCCCCCTTCCTCATCAAATCTGTCAGGGGTGCAGCAAGCTGTGAGAAACCTTTGACGAACTTCCGGTAGTAAGTGCAAATGCCAATGAATCCTCGAAGTTCCGTCACGTTTCTCGGCTTCGGCCATTCTTTGATGGCCCTAATCTTCTCCTCATGGACCCTCACTCCATCCACCCCTATGATGTGTCCCAGATACAACATCTTCATCAACCCAAACTCACACTTGGAGAGTTTGCCATAGAACTGCTGCTCCTGTAAGATACGCAATACTGTCTCAATGTGCTGGAGATGCTTCTCGCAAGTCCTGCTGTAAATGAGAATATCATCGAAGAATACCAATGCAAACTTCCTCAAGTGACTACAGAAGATGTTATTCATGCAGAACTGAAATGTAGCTGGGGCATTGGTTAGCCCAAAAGGCATCACCAAGAACTCAAAGTGCCCATAGTGACACCTGAAGGCGGTCTTGGGAATGTCCTGCTCCCTCACGCGAATTTGATGGTACCCAGATCTCAAATCAATCTTTGAGAAGAAACGTGCCCCTCTCAACTCATCCATCAACTCATCGATCTTGGGTATGGGGTACCTGTTCTTCAAGGTATTCTTGTTCAGGGCCCTGTAGTCAATGCACATCCTCAATGTACCGTCCTTCTTCTTCACCAACACCATAGAAGAAGCAAAAGGACTCGTGCTCGGTCGGATGTGCCCAAGAGCCAACAACTCCTGGATAGCCTGCTCAATCTCATCCTGATAGGCCTTGGGGTGCCTATAGGGGGTGGTAATCACGACCTGTATGCCCTGCTCAAGTTGGATGGTGTGCTCAAACCCCCGATCCGGTGGCTGTCCTGGTGGAATCTCCCCAAACACTATGGCATACTGATCAAGGATAGACTATATCTCTGGATGTACGGTCTACCCTGTAGTCCCTGCCTCTGATGCACGTAGCTCCACTGCCCACTCTATGTCTCCCTTTCGGAAGACTGCCTCCATTCGGTGAGCCGAAACAGTCTGAGGTGGATATGTGTGCTGTCCCCGTATCTTCTCATGCCTCCGTGTCTTCTCATCATCCCACTCCATCTCTAGGGTCTTCCAATCTGTCGTGACCTTCCCTAGAGTGATAAGCCACTGAACACCCAGTATGATGTTGGTGTCTGGAATATCGACCACGAAAAAGTGGTCAGTCAATGTGTAGGTGCCCATCGTCATTGAAAGCTCTGGAACATAACGAGCACACGTCATGGTCTGATCTCCTGGGACCAAGACTGAAAACCCATCGAAGCTCTCTGTCTGTATACCTCTCCGCTCAACCATTTGTGCATCAATGAAGTTGTGGGTCACCCCACTGTCAACCAAAACTGATACTCGCTGGCCACATACTGTCCCTCGTACACGTAGCGTCAGATACTTGGGAACTCCTTGCAATGCTGCAAGGGCCACTTCGGTGGGTACAAAAGATGCACCACCTACTGCTGGCGGTGGAGGTGGCAAAGGTCCCTGTATGGCATGGCTATCTCATGCCTCCACATCATCCTCGTCATCCTCTTCTCCACTGCTCTTGGAGAAGACCTCAATAAAATGTGCTTTAACAATAACACATCTATGTCCCGGTGCCCACGACTCCTGACATGTGAAGCACAATCACTTCTTCTTCAGCTCCCTCCTGACATCGTCATCAATTTGTACTCCTCCTGGATTCCCCTTTGGAGGTGGAATCCTCACATCCTTCCCCTTAGACTGGAAAGTCTGTCTCTGGGGGTAAGGTGTTTGGGTCCTGGGTAAGACATCCTGTAAGTCCCGGGTCCTGCTGATAGCGTCCTGGAGTGTGGCTGGTCTAGTGGATCGGACTAGACCTCGAAGTGGCTCTACTAATCCCTCAAGATACATATAGACCCTCCATGCCATGGATAGGTCTGGCACCATCACGGAGACTCTCAAGAAATCTGCAATGTAGGTCTCTGGGCTCCCTGTTTGTTTGAGCTTTGTCAACTCAACAAAATGCTGTGCTGGATCCCTCCGATCAAATCGCTCCATCAATCTCCTGGTAAACTCAGCATATGTCGTCATTGTCGAGTGCCCGAGTGTAACCATACCATGAAACCACCAATATTGGGCTTCACCATCCAAGTGCAATGTTTCCACCTTGATGGCCTCTGTCTCAGACATCTGGTTAAGCTGAAAATAAGTGTCCAGCTTCTCCACCCAAGACTTTGCTGAACTGTTTGATGACCCATCAAACGTAGGCAAGTGGAATCTACTCGCTGCATGGTGGGTGTCACCATCATGGTAATGCCGGTACCCTCTGTGATGGTCGCGGGGTCTACTATCCCGCTGGCGCTGAACAAAATCTCTGAATGAGAGGGCTTCTCTGAACTCCTGCCCATAGGCCTGGTACTGCAAAATAGTTTCCCATATGTCCGGGCTCTGCCTCCTGCTGGGCTACGGCCCCCATGTCTGCTCCTAAGAAAGTGGGCATGGTAGAGCGTGTAGGGGCATGTGAGGCCACCTGCTGCGCAACATCACGCTGCTCTGGCAAATGGTGGGATGCACCTGATCCCTCACCAACCTGGAAAACCCTCGGGCTCCCGCGTTTTCTGGCCTCTACTGCCGTTAATCTCTGCCCCATCACCTCAATCTACCTCGACAGATCCTGTACTAATTTGAGGAGCATGTCCGCAAATCCCTTCTCGTCATCATCTGCCATCGGAGCCTCCCGCTCTGCATCCACCATAGGCTCCCTCTGTTCTGTGTCTACCACAGGCTCCTCCTGTTCTGCGTCCACCACCGGAACACAATCTCCCTCTCTGTAAGTGTTCTCCAACCTACGTCCAGTGTCTTTGTACCTCCGACCTCTATAAAAGATATAGGGCTCTTCCCCTGGTGTCATAGATTGCTAGCTCCACAGGCTGAGCCAGATCTATGGTCTGATACCACTGTAATATCCCTTACTAGGGATATTCCTCAAACACAAGCAAAACTCCAAGCAGAGATGAACTGGGAGGGCATTTACCAAATATGTCGCCTCTAAAAAGGGGACGAGATCCAAAGGCTACCTGGCCCTTTCCAGACTCTGTCTAAGAGTATACGAGAAACACACAAGTGGTATAATAGCCAAGAATGCTCAAAGAGATACAAATAACAATATAACCATAAGCAGATACTCAAGAAATGCAGAGAGAATGCTGAGCCATTTTATTATACTGAGTAATAAAATGAGTACAGGAGGTGATAAGGAAGATGGCACCTCGACTTGCACCATGCAAGTGAAGAAATACACTCAAAATAGCAAAGGAATGGCCCCTCTCTGAAATGCATCCAAGCTCCTGGAGAACTGCCGTGCTGCTGCTACTGCTAGAAATCAATGAGGATTTGGGGCTTCTCCCCTCCTCAGAAAAGGTTGAAACTCTGGAATCAGACTCTGCTCAAGAAACCCAGAAAAACCCAGAAAGCTTCTCTGAAATGGCCGACCCCCGAAAATCACCCCCTTGGGGTTCTGTGCAGTCCCTCAATGCTCTCCGCTGCCACTGAATGAAACCTTCCAGAAAACTTCCTGAAACCCCTACCTAAACTCTCCCACATGTAAGAGCTGATCCCCTGCTCTACCTCTCAGCACAAATCCTCCTGCAAACCCTCAACCCAGACTCCTGCTAGAAAGAACTGCATCCTCCTCTCAGTGCTGCGCAATCCTCCAAAACGCTGATGAGATTGCTACTGAAATGCTGATGAAACTACTGCTGGAATTCCAATGGAAATACCTTGCCCGAGCAGGCATTCAAAGTCCCCTGGGGCTAAGGGTGAGATCTCCGAACGAAGACACTCAATGCACTAAACAGTGCTGTAGACTAGCTAAACAACCAGCGTGCTCTAAGTTGAAATGACTATCACAAATGCTCATAACAGGAATGATCCAAAATGAGGGGGATCCTCTCTCTTTTATAGCCTTTGGCTCTCTCAATCCCAAGGCTCACCTCCTCCTGCGTGATTCCCCTCTTGCTACGTGTTTCTTCCCTCTGGCGCAGTTCCTCCATGTGTCTGCATGGGCTCCATTTCTGCGTCCCCCTTTGGCCCCCCTTGGCTCCCCTTTAAGTCACAATATTGTGCTACTAGGAAGTGACTTTTTAATCTAAAAGTGAGTTATGTCCCCCTTCCTCACCTTTTTATTTACAAATAACTATAGAAGGCAAAAATTGAACAAAATCGAATATTCCAATTAGCCATGGCTAATTAGGAATATTACAGTGGATTAGTCCAATGGTCATACAACAAAAGAAAACATGTAAGATTCAGATTTGCATTGGATTTTAGAAAGTTGAATGATGTCTGTGTTCATGAAACTTTCCCTATGCCTTTCATAGATGAGGTTTTGGTAAATGTTAATGGACAAGAGGCTTACTCCTTTACAAATGGTTTCTCAAGGTATCACCAAATTAAAATGACCAAAGAGGACTACCATAAGATGACATTTTCCACTGAGTGGGGATCATTTCGATACACTTTCATACCTTTTAGGTTGGAGAATGCTATTTCAATATTCTCTCATGTGGTTTTCAAAACATTTAAGGACTTCATACACAAATTTTTGGAGGTTTATTTAGATGATTGGACTGTTTTCAGTTTACTAAAGAAACACATTGAGGTGTTGTGAATTATGTTAGACAAGTGCAGACAACTTCAAATTTCCTTGAATTTATAGAAGTGCATTTTTTGTTCACCAATTGGGATCCTGCTAGGATATATGCAAAGATGGATTGTTGGTGGATCCAAAAAAGATCATAGTTATTTTAAATCTTCCATCGCCTACTTCAATTTGACAATAGTGTGCTATATTAGGGTGTACTATGTACTAAATGAAGTTTATGCATGGTTATGCACAAATTACCATGTCGTTGGAAAACTCGCTGAAGAAGGATGCCAAGTTCTAGTGGATTGAAGAATTTCAGTAGGCATTAGACACATTAAAGGAGAAATTGGTAATTGTGCCAATTCCAGTATTCCTTAACTGGAACAAAGAATTTCATTTACATGTGGATGCATCATTGATTGCATTGGGAGTAGTATTGGCACAACCAACAGAGGTCGAGATGGATAATCCAATAAATTTTTCTAATAGGAAGTTATCCTCGACGGAGCGAAATTACACCACGATGAAGAATGAATGACTAGCAATGGTGTATGCTCTGCAAAAGTTTAGACACTATCTACTGGGATCACATTTCAAGTTACACTAATCATTCTGCATTGTGCTACCTTGTCAACAAGCCAATGTTTGGGGGGGAAATATCCAAATGGATTTTTCTCTTCCAGGAATATGACTTTGAGGTAATAATGAAGCTGGGTAGGTTGAATATAGGGCTAAACCAATTATATAGGATACTTTTTGGCGAATATGCAAGGAATGTGGGCAATAAATTACCTGATGCACAAATATTCCATGTTGAGATGGTAAATGATCACCTTCCAGAGATCATTCAATACCTTAGAATGGGAACAACATAACAAGATCATACACAATCACATAAAATAAACAACTCGTAGTTAAGGTAGTGGATTATTAGTTGATTGCAGGTTGTTTGTATAAGTTGGTTGCAGATGGTATACTCCATCGTTGTGTATTAGAAGATGAAATGCCAACTATCTTGAGAGGGGCACATGAAGGGGTGGATGAAAGCCACTGTGTAGGGAAAGATACAACATAGAAGATCTTACATGTAGGTCTTTGGTGGTCAAGAATTCATCGTGACATGAAAGAGTTCTATCGTAGTTGTGATGGTTTCCAGAGAGTGGGAAAACCATCATGTTAGGATGAAACGCCATTACATCCGTTGATAACACTACAAACATTTGATAACTGGGAAGTGGATTTCATTGGGTCGATTAACCCTATGACGAAAATGAGTGAAGCATGCTATATTATAACCATGATGAATTATCTGACCCGATGGGTTGAGGCAGTGCTAATCAAAGACTATAATGCATATACTATAGTGTGGTTCATATTTGAAAATGTTTTCACTTGTTTTCGTTGTCCTAAGATTTTGATGAGTGATTAGGGAACTCACTTTCTAAATAGAACCATTGAAGCACTCACGGAGGAGTTCCAGGTGCACCATTAGAAAAACACTCCATACCATCCACAAGCAAATGGTACAATAGAGGACTTCAATAAAATTTTGGAAAAGCATTGGCAAAGGTCTGTAATGCGAACATGGATGATTGGGACTTGAGAATTCTTGTAGTACTCTGGGCATACTGAACTATGTTGAAGAAACTTACATGGTAGACACCATTTAGGTTAATATATGGGTAGGAGGAAATGATTCCCATGGAATTCATAGTCCCTAGTATTTGTATTGTTTCCACGACAAAATTGACATATTTCAGCGCAGTAGAACAAAGACTAACAAAAATATTACAACTGGAAGAAGATAGGTTCATATCAAGTTTCCACCAGAATGTGTAGAAAACCAGGGAAAAGATGTGGCATGATTTTTATATTAAGCATAAATAGTTCCAAACTGGAAATCTCATGCTATTGTATGACAATAAATTTCTAAAGCACCTTGGTAAATTTCAAATGCATTGGTTGGGACCATATAGTATTAAGTATATTGTAGATGTAGGGGATGTCCAATGAGAGAAACTAAATGGGGAGCCCCTCAAGGGACTTATCAATGGGAGTCATCTGCAATTGTAAAGATAGAGCTGACCCATCTCTCAAAGCTAATTTTTTTATTGGTGAAAAAAATATACTTTTATTGTGTTTGCAAGTAGAAGTTGAGAAGGAGAAAACCATGAAGACTTTGTGACTACAAAGAACAACATGCTAGGTTTGAATGAATAGAGCTTCCACGTCACGATGAACAGTTGACACACCGCGTATTGAGAATGTTGTGTGGTCACATGAATAAACAACCAAATGGAGTGTGCAATACCATACATGACTAGGAAGGTGGAATACAATTGACAATCAATGTCGACAATGCGAACTAGAACAATATAGAAAAAGGCGCTAGAAAAAACATGTGATACGCACATGGACTGGGAAACATGGACCTTTATTGAAAACAACATTAAATCTATTAAAGGTAAAATCTATTCCAGATTGGAAGCTCCGACTGAAAGGCCATTGACATGACCTCCAACATGGATAGGTGCACAAAATAAAGTTATTGCCTATAAAACCCTCCCATCCGAGATATGCAATGTGATTACAAGATTATGACAGGATCCAAAAAGTTATTTCATTTGGAAAGGAAAGTAAGACACATAAATAACTACTTCTTCATCCAATTCAACATTATTTGCTTTTGTAATTGCATTGATTGAGTTGAAGTTTGAGAGCATACTAGAGACCATAAGAGTATGTGTTGTAGGAGCATATCCAACTACTAGATAAAAACACCATGCATTCTTCCTCAACACTGAAGAAAACCTAGAAAACAGGGCACTGGTGCTATGCCACCCTCATTATCATCTGCAAGACCTATATCCCATCTACCAAAGGATCCGAAGTACAAATTATGAACAACCCAATTCCACCAAGGGTCGTTAAGGAAGGTAAAATGCTTGACATGGTGGACAAATTAAAATATAATGAACATGATGTCATCGAACTCACCAAGTTCCATTCATTTGCACAAAATAAATACTTGAACGTTACAATGCAACCAGAGCATCCACAAGTTTGTGAGCCACAACAATGGGTCACAGGTTTGGATAAATTTGGTATTTTAAACTTACTAGACCTCCCACACTTTGGTCAATGTCATGAAGTCAATATTTGTGTCAAACTCTTGTTAAGCTGTGTACATGGTGGAATTTTGTGTTTGGATGAGCCCATGAAAATTGATTCCCACCTTATATCTAGAATTACAGGGCTACCCACAAATGGAAAGGATCCAAAGCCTCTCTTTCACAAGAAAAGTGAAAAGGCACTCATCAAGGATATGGTGGAGAAGTATGACACGAGTCACATACAATGGGTAGTCTTAATCTCCTTCATAAATGATGAACATGTCCATTTTGCCATGTGGATAATGACATGCAAACCGTTTAGAAAATGAAGAAAATATTAGTGCCTTGTAGAAGCGGTAGTTGCAACATTGAAGTGTGTCGAGGGTGTACAAATGAAATGGATGGTCTTACTCCTGAACCAATTTTTGTAGGACCGTCTGGAAGCCCAAAACAGAAACACATAGTTCCACAATGCATGGTTATTGATCATCATAGTGTTGAAAACATGATAGTTTCCTAAGTAACCCACTTTCCATCACCAGATAAGCAAGAGTTCGTCGCACCAAGATTTGGGTCACTCTAGAATACCTCAAAGAAGAAATGCTAGACAAATACAAATGCTAAGTTTTACATTTGGAAAGAGGACGTCAATCAATCTATACTGAAGGTTCTGTGAATTTTGATACAAGTTGTAGATTCTTATAGGGTAGTGGCAAATTTATGTACCACACTGTATCATATGTATATACAAGCCCGTGTAGACCTGACAAAACAACGATTGAAGTGCACATACAAGATTGACAAACAAATTGTGTCACAAATTGTTAACAATTGGCTAGAAGAATGAAATATACCGCCTACTGAACAACAATTGGAGGTACAAAACAATGACAGTGGCAAGGAGGAGGAGTGCAAAGATCCACAAACAGAAAAGCAACTCACCCTACAACTGGAGGAACATCCTGAGTAGCAACAACAAGAGAAAGAAGAAGTGCATCTCGACACATTGTAGTGGGACTCTAAAGAAGGAGAAACAACACCATTGGGAAAAAAGAGATCATTAAAAGATCAACAATAAGAGGCAAGGAAGAAGCGAAAGGCTAAGAAGTTGATTGTCTTAGAGGCACCTCCTTTGTTAGAGGAGGATTAAAAAATTTTTGTTGCAAAGATAAAAGAGCTGATTGAACAGGGAAATTCCCCTCTCGTCACTACTATTAAAAAAATGACATAGGAACATAAATACTTGTAGGATCAGATGCCACAACAATTAGAACAACTCTGTCTCTTGTTTGAATCATCCAGGATGATAACTCCTTCACTGAGTGCCACAATGCACACTACTACGACGAAGGTGAATAATGCACCACTTGCACCATAATTTCATCCAAAATAGTTGCAACCATATACAACCTTAGTAGAAATTTTCATCTTGTCTATTCCACCCATCGTAATGTACTTTCTAGATACCGACATTCAATAATAAGCCCAAGATTTTCCACAAGTAACATTATTTTGTCACAACTTCCTTTGAATATTTTACGTCGGTTGTAACAAAGTATTATGCAAGAGGTGCAATTTTGCGCATAGGAGACATCGAAAAAACCGATTTAGCTCACCAACAAGCACATGGATTTGCAAGTTGAACACACATAATTGTTGGAATCGTGACAACAAGCTGAAGGAAGAGAAGAGACACTGAGACGGGCAGTTGAGGAGGTGTACACCAAACTTCAAGGTGTTCCCATGGAGATCGACACTCTTGTAGAGGAGAAGTTGTTGAATATTGAAGAAATAATAGGGCCTAAAGACAAAAGTTAAGGAACTGCAACTATAGATAAAGTGTTCTACCCTATTGGAGGAAGTGCGAGACAAAAAAAGGTACAAGAATGCACGAGATCTTGAACACGAATGAACATGATCTTGAGCATGAATGAACTAAGTTATATGAGGCAAACTTAGATGTTTGGAATACACTGCAAGATAGTGCCGAACTTAAGGAGATAGACACCAAAATTTAGACTACAAAGCATCAAAGTGAGTTTATACGCGGTAGTCTGATCATCCTACTAGCATCATAAATCTAGGTCGTGATGGTAGAAAGTGTGATGCTAGGAAAAAAATCAATTAGTGGAGAGAATAATGACAACAATTTGCCAAGAAATTTGTGTAGCTGCAGGACAAAGCAATGCAAATCACTGAAGACATTGCTGCAACAAAAGCCATAACACATCAGGTAGTTGTAGAAAACCTACCTTTTTTCTTGGATGTTCCTATGCATGTCGAGGTAGCAAAATTGATTATTAGCCAGCTAGAGGAAGAAAATATTATAGTGTTGAAAAAAAACAAACATTGAGCAATTTCTAAATAAAATTGCAGAGGTACTCCCTTTGGTTTGTGCAAAAATAGACCAACATGGCTCTAGGGTGAGCCAGAAATAATGGACAAGGCATGTTGTTGGGATTTTTTTTCAAATTTTGGCCAAGTATGGAGAAACCACGTAGTAAGGAGGAAAAATGGAATACCACATGCCGCAGAGGTTGTTGGACACCACACGCAGCACAAAATTAGATAGACATACGACACATATGTTCCAAACACTATGTAGGTGCGTGTCAGATGCAAAAAAGAACGTGGCATAATAGAATGATGTGGCTATCAACATTGTACTATCCAACAATACAAGTCAGTTAGGTATGTTCAAGCAATTGGTTGCGATTCAACATGTTATGGTCAAGCCATTTGTTGCGATTCCACATGAGAGTGGACAACTCATCAAGGTGAGCTAGCCGAAGATTCCTAAGAGCAAGATGCTAGAGATTGGGTTATATAAAGAGTTGCTACCACTTCTATTATGCTTCTTGATGCTTTTCTAAATAATTCTTGGTTCTATTCTCATTATGCTAATTTTATTGGGGTTTTGGCTAGATATTATGAAATGGAGTGTGATGGTCTATCATGATAGTTTGATTTTTCCCATCTGGGCATATGTTACCCCTTGTAATATGTATCATTGATCTTTGCTTTTTCCCATCTGGGCATATGTTACCCCTTGTAATATGTATCATTGATCTTTGCTACTATTATGAAATATTTGAGGATTTTGATTTTTCATGGTTCTAATGTATATGCATCTTAAATAAAGAGTTGGATAAATGAATAAAATACAGTCATTGCAAAGATTTTGGTGAATGTATTGTGTTGATATTTTGTAGTTGAGTCATAATACCAATAACAATATTAGCGTATGAATGGAATTATGTTCCCATATTTTGTGTCATAGCTATTTTTGTGCTTGTGTATTGAACTCATGTTGAATGGTTACTTTGTTGATTATGCAATGTTTTTACACTTAAATGATGTGCATTGTAGTTCATTGGGAATATTATGACATGCACTATGAAGGATTTTGAGTGTAATTCCTTTTAAATGGTTATATTTGTGATATATGGCGAATACCATAGGTTGAGGTGGATAATTTGAAACCAAATTCATCTTTGTTTCCCCTTTCCCTTGTAAAACCTTCAAAGGTTAAATTGAAAACCAATCAACATACCTCGGGTGAGACCTCACCTGCTCACATGTGTTGAAAAATGCCAGTGTTTGAGGTGGTTTTGTTGGGTTAAATATGAACCCTAGGTCACCATTGTGTGGCAACACATGCCAAGAGGCCCATTTTTCAAAATTTTCTCGATGAACTTTGTTGATAACACAACTAGCAGAAACACCACATTTGCAATAAACGAGAGAAAGACTAATCACCATATTTTGATTACATTTTTGCTGCAAGTGATAGTTTAGATGACCATATTACTCATGCCAAATTTTTCTCAAGTCATTTCTATGAGTAATAAAAAATAAGGGAAAATATGATGACTCGAAATTGTCAAACTTGTACAACCTAGTCATATGATTAATAATTCTAGTGGCAAGGAGATACTTAGAATATTTTAAGTCCTTAAGTACAACTTGGTGAGATGAATTATCTACTGTTTTAACTTCTCCTAAGTGAGTGATTTGATATACTAATGGAAGGTTGTAGTAAATAATTTTAACACACAATACATCATTGAAATGACCATTATCTACTTGAACTATCCTAGACCTGACAACACTAAGATATATATTATCATAAAAAATACTTGATTGGCATTATAATCATTAAAAGTAGAAAATGGCTTTATCTTTAGCCATACCATAAGATGCTCCAGAATCAATAAGCCACTCATAAGAAGAAGTAGATGTTGTCTTGAAGGAGAAAGCAAAGTAGAAATTGCATGTCCATAAGAAAAAGTACTAGAAGAAGAAGAAGAAGAATCAATAATATTGTCACACTTATTTATTGCCACTTCCAAGGAATCCATATTTTCAGAACATTTAGCCTCCAAATAACCATTTTCCCACAACAATTGCAATGTCTATTAATGTTCTTACTCTTTGATTTTGGTCCTTTGTCACCATTAGGAGTAGAAACTAGAGGAGAGGGTTTGTGACCTTTGTTTTGATTCTTGTTGTAACAATGTTGCTATTTTGGATGCTTGGTTTTATCTTTCTATTTGGTGACTAAGGCCTTGTTAAAGGTATTTGCATTGTTGATCACTCCAATATGGAAGAGTTTGTCTTATTCTCTAATCAAAGTCACAAAAAATATCAAGTGTGGGATCTTTATATGCAACCCCTAGAGTTTCTCCAGTGACATAAAAAATAGATACAACATTAAATATGCAAGACTAATCTTGGAAAGAATAACATACATGCATTGATGATACTTGAAAGTAATTTTTAGGTAAATGTATGTGTGTTTTGAACTTAGATATATAATCTTCAATGCAAGAGAAATAATTAGGATGTAAATTCATGACATGATTTTCACCTTGACGAGATTTAATCACATTAGGTTCGCTAAAAATCTTTTTCAACCTTTCCTAGGCTAAATCTCAGTTATCAATTCCATGAATATGAAATCATAAATCAAAAGAAATAGAAATTTTGATTAATCCACGTGATTTGTCATTTTTATTCTCATTTGTATTTTTTTATTAGTATCAATGGGAATATTTTCTTTTGCTAAGGTATTCCGATATAATCCTTTACTTCTTGGCACATATTCCAGGTGAGAGTTCTATAAGAAATAGTTGGTACTAGTGAGAAAATTTTCATTTACAATGACTATATTAAAATACACAGATAATATGAATTCAAAAGTTGAAACTGACTATCTTGATGGAAATCTCTCAAAAAAATAGATTCTTTAAAAACAAAAAGCACTAAAAGAGAGCATTGGATGCGAACATTATTCCCTTCACATTAACGACAACAAAAAACCTCATGGCAAGTAGAAGTTGGCCCATGTGATAGATGTTTTCAAGAAATAAAAAGTTTATTTTACTTCACTAGCGTTGTATATAAGTTCATTTTAAATAAATTACTTTATAAAGTAACCCACTTTTATAAAACAAGTGAGAATTAATTTTTAAAAGGAAATTACTTCATAAATGAGGGTTGCATGAAAAAGTAACTAAAAAGGGAATATTAAAGATAATCTATAATGATTCTCTTTTATAATACAAGTGAAATACACTTCACCAAAAAATATGAAATAACTCAAGTTTGCATGATTTTTTTTTTTTAATTTTTAGTTTTAATTTTATTTATTTTTTATTTTTTCTTCAGAAACTAACTTAAAAAAAGTAGACTTGAACTTAAAACCTCTTACTAAATGAAGTAACTTTCAACCAAGTGAACTAGTGCAAAACGAATAACAATACCAATGGGGGAGGATGTGGATGTTGTTTGTGATTTGTCTCAAAGTGCATGCTTACAAAAATAATCATGCTCATCATGCTTACATCTTAGTTAGCTTACCCATAAAATGCATTTTTCTCTCTATATTTCTAATTTTTCAAAGATTGAGTAGTGTGTGATAAAGAACATACATAATAAGGAAAACACTTTATGCTTCGTTTGTGATTTGCTGAGATATCATAAAGCACATGGAAAAAAACATATGTAGATTAGAAAAAGTAGCAAGCCAAGAATAAAAATAGAAAACTGAAATATGACTGTGTAAAAATAATAATTTAAAAGAGCATACTCAGAATGTATACCTTCGAATTTTATAAAAAAATCATACCTTGGGAAAATAGATACCTATTTGGACGAAAAAAATGACATAATTAATTGTAAAATATACAACAATAGTAGATCTAAGAAATGTGGCAACAAAGGCTCAAGATCTCAATCAACAATTGGAAAAATTCTTTAAATGGGTCGATAACATGCTTAGGAAAACATGGTATTTTGTATAGGATGAACACCATCAATAACTACTCACACAATGAAATCAATGATCATAACACCGATATTTTTCTGGTTTAAACCCTCTAGGAGGGAAACACTCCATGCCCCCAACTAATGTGGCAACTTGAGACAATTTTATTAATGCAAAAACAAATTTGTACATAAGAGAGGTTCTCACAATTGATATTCAACAATGACCCTCCATGATATTTAAATAGATATCATCGACTAATAGAGTGTTAAGACACAAATTAATAACATTTAGTATCAAGGAGAATATGAGTTTTCATATTACTTTATGTCCGTTGAAAATGGTTTTTATTGATGTCCAAAATGAAAGAGAAAGTTATATATTCAAATAGAATATTTTAGTACCTTTCTAATGATATATGGCACACCTTCTGGAAATATTCTTTCTGGATTTTTGATGCCCCATTTAGATACCATATCTTTGAATGCATTTTTACTCCAATTACCTAGCTCAAATGGGACCATAATATATATGGTTGGAAATCTTATTCTGAGACCTTTCCAAAGGTAAATGGAACTCCCTCTAACTCCTCATAGTTGAAGATAAATGATTTTTTGAATATTCATATACATTTTTCCAAATCATCCCAGCCAATGCACAAATTGGCCCAACTAGTTCACAAGTCGGCCTAGCCAATGGGCAAGTTGGCCCTGCTTTTGGCATCAAACACACTATTTATAGGCATTATGTGGATGAACCTAGGAATCACTCACTCAAACCAATTTGGGTCTATATAAGAAAATGAAGGAGTAGTTCTAAGGTTCAAACCTCATGAATTAAGTGAAGTGAAGCCAAGTTGGAGAGGTTGTCTGTGGGAAGGGTTTTTGACACATTTTTGGAAGAGTTTTTGGCAATTTTTGAAAAGTTTTTTGGTCATAGTTAGAAGGAAAGTTGTAGATCTTGTTCTAGAGGCCAAATTTTATTCTATCGAGGTTGAGTTTCACATTTTTTTTGGGGGTCAATTATTGATGTTTTGAAGGTTGATTTTAATTCTAGCTTGTGGCCAAAGTCAGAGTCCTGTTATAAACTAAGTTTTGGTCTAATCTTTGGAGGCCAAGTCTAGTTGGCTAAGGTAGCATTAAGGGAGTTGTTAGTTGAAGTAGTTGTGATGTTAAGGTGATGATAGGGTTGAGCCATATTTTGGACAAAGGTGGAATAAGAACAGGGTTATAATGGACAATTTTTGTGATTTTCCTGTGGGTTGCATAAATTGAGTGTTTAGTGCAAAGGTTGATAGGATTCAGGAAGTAGACCTTCAAGATTATAAAGGTTTGTTTGGTTCCAAGTGTTTTCAAAACCCCTATGTAGTAGAAAGAAATTTATAGTGCTGAGTACAAGATCTCAAGTGGGTAGACTTTCTTTTTGAACATATAATAATCACAAATAGTGATGGTTGAACAATGAACAACAAGAGTTGAGGAAGTTGAAGTGTTAGGTGAGCATACCTATTTTTGATCAAATAAAAAGAACTAATATGTAGCAAATTAAGTCTAAGATCAAAGTCAAGAAGCCTAGTTAAAGAGAAAATATTTAATGTGTATAGGTCAAGTGGATATGATCAATCTTTAAGGTGAAAACCTGAAGGTTGTATGGTTATACATGCAACTTATTGAAAAATTTGTTGAGGACCAGAAGTTATTGGTGACAGATCCAAGGAACAAATTGAAGAAGTAGGTTGGTGCCTATAGTTTTCTGAGTTGGTGCTTAGTTGCGGGATTGGTGTCTCCTGTAGGTTAGTGCATACATTCACTAAATTCATGCTTAGATAGGGGAATGGAACCTCCTATAGGTTGGTGCCTACAAACGTTGTAAGTTGGTGCTTACTTTGTACAATGAAGTTTAGAAAATATTTACACAGAAAAATTGTATAAGCATTTCTTATGAGTATCTATGTTTCATGAGTTACGTGCTTTAAATATTTTAAAAGATAAAAATAGTCAAAAATTATGAAATAATGATTCACCCCCCTCCCTTAGTATTTCCAACAATTGGTATTAGAGTAGGTTCCTTCAGAAACAACTTAACAGATGGAAGGTAGACCTCATAAACACAAATGGCAAAGTCAAGAAGGCATGAATCCCAACCCCTAAAAGAAGTCTCCTCCATAATCATGAATACATATCCTTTTAAAGAAGATGAAGACAATTAGAAGATACAATTATATCTAGAAGAAGGGCACACCATTGATTTTGAATTAGAATATGGCGATGTACTAGAACAAATAGTTAAGCTCAGAAAATAAAATATAAGGCTTGAAGAGAAATTGAAAAATATCGAGGAGAAGAATCATAACATTGATGAAACTAGAGTTTTTATTTTGAGACTTCAAGAAGTAGAAAAGAGAGATGAAATGTTCCTAAGTTAGTTGAAGGAAAATATTGAGGATTATGAGAAGCTAGAAGTAGAAGTTGATCAAAAAAGGAAAGAGCGAGATTGGAAATTTGAAGAAGTAATTTTCTTGAAAACTCAGCTAGAAGAATCTAAGAGAAAAAAATAAATGATAAAAATACAACTGAAGGAAAAAGAATAAATTTGTGAGAAGCTTGATGTAGAAGTTATGTCATTAAGGAATGAAGTAGACAAGCTCAAGAATAATTTTGAAAAGTTCTCAAATGTTGGATGATATTCTCAACAATAAAGATCAACATACGATAAAACAGGTCTTGGTTATGTGGGTGAGATTTAATACAAAGAAGATGAAAGCCTTAGGTCACCAAAAAATAAGATTGAGGAAAATCCTGAAATTCATGCCAATATTCTTCAAAGCTGCAACCATAGTGGAAGCAAGGTAATAAATTAGGATGAGCTTGGAAGAACTACTACAATTAGAAGCTATACAAGTACAAGTGAAATAAGAGACTAGGATCAACAAAGAATTGGATCTTCTCCAATGAAGAACAACTTCAGAAGAGCTGTTTCATTAAGACAATCCTTCTGAACTAGGTATCAAAATATATCTCTTGGTAATTGTTTTCCATTCCCAAACTTTGGACATAAAGAAAGGAATTGTAGAGCCTATTCCAGGGATGATTATAAAGGCCCTTATCATACCTCTAGAAGCAAACTTATATGAAATCAAATTAAAGGTTCCAATGGTTACAATAAAAGAAATCATAATTAATTTTCCCTCTTAATCAAATACAATACACAAATGATACAAATGCCACAATTATGGGCATATAACACGTGATTGCAGAAGAGACATGTGATGGTATCTTAAATAAACCAAGGAAGAAGATATCTCTATCAAACATAAAGAAAAGTCCACCAAGGTCCTATGAAGAAAACAAGAAGTTGTTAACGGGAAAAGTGTCTATTCAGAATGACCCTATCCCACTAAGGTGTGACAGTGACCTTAGAAACAAACAGAGAAAACTATTTTTGTATTCTTCTTTATGAACGATAAACAAAGAGGAATAGGATGAACCAACCTGTGTCTTGCGGTAGTCCTTTGATCCAATCCCTCTCCTCTTTGGCAAATTCCATCTACCTGCTCCCTTACTTGCCCAGCTTCACCAAGTTCCTGTAAGATCACAGAAGAAGAAAACTACACAAAGACATGGATTTATATTCATAAATAGCTTAGGATCAGATTTAAGCTAAACATACAAATGTAACAAACATCAATGATACAGAAGCATGTAGGAGAAACTCAAATAGTTTTATTGATATAACAAGAAGATCCAGGAGGAGTTACAACCGATGATTCCTGATCCAGCATCAACCTCCCAGCATAGAATCCCCTCTTCACCTCCAACAAAGCATAAATCACCCAATACTCTGATATCTATCTCTAAACCAACATCAATTCTCTGCAATGTACAAAATTTCAGCCCCTGGATCTCTGGGATGAGGGATCCATATATAGATGTATGCAAGGAATATGAGTCAGCTTATGATTTGACTAGTGGCTTCTCTCTTTCAGTTCTTGCTTCCACTTGGAGACTGAGAGCCTCTTACTCATCCTTGGTCGAACTCAGTGAGGCAAGTGTCATTAGGGAAGATTCTGGAAGCTTCCATTGTCTGTCCACCTCGCGGAATGACACTGCCATTTGTCATTTCCCGCTCAACGCACCCTGGTAGTGCATTTAGGTGCGTTGCAACGCACCTAGCTAGTGTACTTGGGTGCTATGCAACGCAGCTAGCTAGTGGAGCAGCTGAAATGATCCTGATTTGCTGATTCTGAGCAGTTTCTGGTGGAGAACTTCTGGGAGAAGCTGTAATTTGTTGACCTTGTTCCTTTAGGGGCCGGAACAACACTTTTAGGGACTTAGGATCCCTTGGTTTATGGACATTTCATGCTTAGAGCTGTAAGGCACAAAAATGTCTATAACAGTTGCCCCCTAAAGTACGAGGCCATTTATCGGGTGAAATGCTTTATTAGGAGGATCCGAAGTTCTTTCAATGCTGGGAGGAGACCTGTAATAAGATACAATACAATACATTATCTTCATACTGTTTTCATGATCTAGCTGAGGCGGGCATTCCCATGCTCAGCTTTATAAATTCATTTTCATGTACATAGGACAGACAATCGTCTGATGGTAGACTGATGATTCTGATAGAGCCATCATCCTTTTCGTAGGATGATTATCTGCGCTGTAGTGCTGTACATTTCAATGTCTTTATTTTCCCGAATATATATCACAGCCCGGATGGATGCGACTAGATCCGGGGTCTTCAATCTCGTTCGATCTTCACTCGAAGTACAAGTCGATCCATGTGAGAAATGTTTTGAAGTCGAACATGGAAAGACATCGCTTGATTACCAGTCAATGATGTAAACTGTTAACAAGCGCGAGAGGAATCACCGATAATGATGATGACCCTCAAGGTACTGCAGTACAATTCACGTGGTGTGAATAAAGGACTTGGCGTCGAACACCACGCAAAATCTTTCGGTCGAAGGTCATTGATGTATACCTGTCACCGGAAGTGAGAAACTTGCCATTGAGGCATGCAAGCTTCAAAGTACTGAAGGGGTTGTTCCTAGATCAACTTCTTGGATAATGAGCTGATGTCGACAAGAAGCGATCCGTCAAAGGAGGGCCTTAATGAATCCCACACCAATGACACGGAACGGAGCAAATGATTTTGATGGAGGTGAAAACGATCTGATGATATATGGTTCAGGATGGCGGTCATGAAAGAACGAAGTATAATGTATGGTAGTGGATGGGACACAGGTGACTTCTCTGGATGACTTCTCTTGAACATGTCGGCGACACTTATGTGATGGATTGGTAAAAATTACCCCAAATGTGGATGGTATGGCGTGACCATGGTAATGTGACCGGTGAATGAAACAACCCAACCCGACTCAGGCACGGAGTGGAAGTGTCATGTTCAAGAGCGACTTGCTACCAATAAAGATTCTTTGAGTTTTCTTCCCAATTTTTCCCCAGTCATTGCTGACCAGTACCTCTTTATTTTTGTCAAGCTTGAGGAGGATAACATATGCTTGTTCTATAATTTTCCCTTCGGGCAAACCCATCGCTATGTTTTAACGAGCCTAGCGATAGTGAAACTCGTTCTCGTCTAAAGACAAGTTTGTCGCTATTAATCTTTTTAACGAGTTTAACGACAAAGATAACTCGGTCCTTTTCATTTTTAGAGAGTCTGAAAAGGTACGTAAAGGTAACTCCAAAATTCCTTTTTCGTCATCTAATCCCTTAAGTCCAAAAAAGTATAAAACAATACAGAAGGGATGAATTTTCGATAGTTTTAACGAGCCGAACAAAACAAGCGCTTGATCTTTTTGTGCAATAATACCTCAGGTCCAAAAAGATTAAAATCTAGAGGAGGGATAGCACTTCCGGTCGCTTTAACGAGCTGGAAGGCCAAAAATCGGCAATCTTTTCATATTTTACGAGTCAGTTGAAAAGAGCTTAAAGAAGACTCGTCTTTTGAGGAACGAGTGATAAAATGGGTAGCAGCTGATTCCAGGTAAGGTTTGGAATTTTCCAATCACGACAGTGTCACAAGGATGGCTAGTGAAATCACTCTTCGCAGCTGTTCCTCAAAATGGGTAAACAATCAAATGGAGGTGAATGATCGGCCAATGGAAAAGTGGAGGTGACGGTGCAAACACGACCAAGGCTTTAATGGCTGAAATGTTACATTCACGGTGGTTATTTACCGGGGAATAGTTCATTTTTTAACGAGCTTAAACGCGGGTGGAAACATTTGCTCATGTCTTATGTTTATTTTTTAACGAGCTTGAACTATGTGCTAAAACTGCTCGATTAATCCAGTCATATGTTAAGAGTGTCTCATATAAAATTGGCAATTTTTAGAGTTTTGCCCCACATCCTTTCTTTATGCAAGTTAGGTGACGACTAATCCTACGAGTTTAAAGGGTTAGAGGTCCTAAAAATTTAAAAAATAAATAGCCGCCCCTCGCTTGCACTCCAAAAGGTTTGCATGCCCCCAGGTATAAAATATGGTTTCAAAGTTACCCCTCAATTTGCAAACAAAACATTTGTTCTATCAGGAAAGGCCTACCTCTTACAGGTTACCCAAAGATTGTTCTATTCGCGGTGCAAACAAAACACTTCTTCGGCGATGCCTACCAAGATAAACAAAGGTGAGTGACGACGTTCGCCAACTCACATAACTTTGACAAGAGAATCTTATTCTAGAATAACCCCTCTTCCACCGACGGACGGGGTACAGACTAGTCATATTCTCCCACGGAAACCTACCCTATACCCGAAGTTTTCCTGCCGAAGCAGACCAGGACGCATGCCCCCTGGGTTTCAGTCATATCCCTCTGAATTACTCGCGCTCATCGGGAGGACGGACTGGGGATTGAGACATTTCTTGCGTGAAGAGACCATTTAGGGATGGTATATGACTATTTGCTATGCGTGATCCGGGAAATGAAAGCTGGTCCACGAGCTTGACCACTCTTCCTTCGCGCGGAAAACACATTACTCTAAAGAGTGAGGAGACGATGGCTCCCATGCAGTAAATATAGTCTCATCCAAGGAGTAGGTTATAATCCAAGGGTCCTTGAACTACCATTACATTCATGCGAACTGTTTTCCCTCTCAATGTTATGGGCACATCGAGAAGGATCCCTAAAGGTCGACTGGCTCCTTTATCAAAGCCTGTCAGATTTCTCATCTCAGGAAACAGCGATGGCGAACCAAGCGCTTTCCAAGCAATAGAGGAAAGGATACTCACAGAAGCCCCCTCATCTATGATGGTACCAGCCATGACCATTCTATATATTTGAACAATAATTCGGAATGGTATGCTTGCTGGTAAATGGGGTCTGCCTAGTTGATTCCAGTCGAAGGATACAACTAGGTTGCTTGGAGGTGGGACCGAGTAGACGGCCGGGTATGGCTCTGACGAACTTCCCTCCTGCGGTAAGGGAATGGGTAGATTGCCCCCATGTTCGTCGGAGTCTGTGTTGATGAAGAGAATTTGGACAGTGTCATCCTTGTTCTCTTCAGTGACTGTATCATCTGAAGATAAAAGCTCTGAAGGCAAGACCGGGTCAACTGCCGCCTTGACCTTTTGACTTTCGTCTGGTATGGATTCAGATGGTTTATCTTCAATGATAGGCACTTCAGCCGACCACTTGAGCGGGCCAGCTGGATTCTCAACTAGCGACGGACTCGGCAAGAGTTTTTTATATCCAGGAGGAAGTCATAATGGTGAAACCGGACGATCATCCAAAACTCTTTTCGCTTCGTCTAAGAAGGGACAACGGTGGACGGCATGATTGCCTTCGCACAGTTTACAAGGAAATCTAGCTTTCCCTTTTTGTCTTAGGGCTTCACTTTCGCTAGTTGACGGTGTGCTTTCAACATGATCATCAGAGGTTGATTACACCAGATTGTGCAAACGAGGAGACCAGTCCCTTAGTATCCGAGGGATGCAAGGACAATCTCTGTGAAAGTGGTCTCCTTTGCAAATGACACATGGCGATTTAGGCCTGGTCGGTGCAGTGTGTGGATTTTCGTTAGACGACACTCGTTTTCCCCCATTCACCTTTGGCTCCTTCTTCTTCTTCTCTTTCTTCTTCTTCTCCTTCTTCTCCTTAGGAACTTGACTTTTGGCTTTGCCAGCCCCATCAAGCGAAGAGGAAGGAGGAGAGGAAGAATTAGAGGAAGTAGAAGGTTGGTGGGCAACTCTGGACTCGTCTAATTGCTAATTCGATTGTTCAGGAATGGTGGTGTTCTGAACGACATTGGTTGAGAAGAGCCTTACTGGCAAGCCAATTGTCAGTCCTGGAAGCAACAATGTGGCCATATGGGGTGCACCAACATCTCCCCAAGAGGAGAAGGGACTAGGATTTCCACCAAGGGGAATTCCTTGGTTGGTAGACTCCATTTTCTCAACCTAAGATCAACGTAGGAAAAGGGTATGAATATTCCGTTTAAAATAATTTTTTAGACGCTTTGACACAACTTGTTTTTTCAATTTTTAAGAGTTGAGAAAAAACAAAAGATGACTCTAGTCTCCTTCGATTTTTAATGAGCCTGAAGTGACAAGTGCTCAGATGGACCTTTTCCGTTAAGGAGTCTGAAAAGGAACGAAAGGGACTGCTCTGGAGATCTAGGTAGAGGGAGTACCAAACCAATCGCAAAACTGCAGAATACTTTTTACGGTGCGGCAGTCAATCTTCCCAAATGCTGTGTTCGGTGCATTGCGATCAGTAGGGCGGCCGACACGGCTTCCTATGGATAAAAGGTTTTAAGCCTATAGGGGTCTCCCAATATATACTTGACGGTACGTGGGAGCACAAGTCCGTACTGGCACTTATCGTCTCAAAGTGGAGGAATCACCCAACCATCAGTGAGGACAACAGTTACCAGGCTTTACGACGCCGGAATACGTCTCTAGCCTAGACCTCTAAATGTTGTGCGTTAAGTTCCAAAGCGTTGTTAGATTCATTCAATTTATTTTAAGTTGATCTTTCTTATGAAGTTTGCCTTTTGGGTTCACCACGAGATGTAGATGTAATTCATAAAATGCAATCTAAAGATGATAAGAAAACTTTTATCTCTTTTCAGCAATGAAAATCCTAGCTACAAGGGGAAAAGAAAGACACAATCTTTTCACAAAGAGCAAAGAGCACACTGTAAATGCACTTTCCTAAATCAAGCCAAACAGACTGTCAATGTGCAAATGCACATGTGCATGTATTTGTTTTTCACTTTCTTAATATTGATGCCCAAAAAGAAAGTTGATGTACAAATCTGAATTTGCTTTCAAGTGACAAACACAAACAAGCTTCTTTTCAAAATCAAAAGGTAGAGATGATTACGACACTTTATGATTTTGAAATAAATACTCGTTTCGACACTAGAAAGTCACAAATTCAAACCAAAGGCAAAAGTAAAAGCGTAATCGACTGTCAACAGCAAATAAACTTTCTCCTAAGATCAAAATCGACAGTTACGACAGATCTAAATCAAAGGACGACAGTATGACTATTCTACTTTTTCAATGGAAAACTGTAAATGATGCCACAAACACACAAAAACATCTAAAGTCTTTTTGTACAAAGGAGGCGGAATTAAGGCAAAGAAAAGGGGTTTTTAAACAGACACACACACTGATCACTGGCTGCAAAAATCAGAGACAAAACTGAAAAAATGAAGCAAAGAACCTCAGCTGCACAAGGCTAGGCTGATCAGCCCACCTGTTACACAGAGAAACTGGATTGTAGCGCAAGTAGCCCTCTCGGGAACTGTGTTGAAATGCAGAATCTCTCCACAGAGCCTGCGCTGGGGCAGAAACGAGAATTCTATCCGGGTTTTGGGTCACGGTTTGCAGTTTAATCTATGGTTTTTGGCCGAGTAAAAGCAATCAGTAATGCACAATCAGAGGGTAGATTTAAAGGAGGTCTAAGAGCTATCACAAAGGGCAATCAGATCATTTGTGAATCAACTGTTCAGATCATAAACAGATCCAGTGAATGGATTGAAGTAGCAGATGTCTACTTTGCATTTGTTAATGGCAAATGCAGTTCGATTGCTACTTCTAAGTTTATGAAACAAACAACAAGAGAAACACAAACAAACTAACTAGACACGATCCCCAACGGAGTCGCCATTTTGTTAACGGGAAAAGTGTCTATTCAGAACGACCCTATCCCACTAAGGTGTGACAGTGACCTTAGAAACAAACAGAGAAAACTATTTTTGTATTCTTCTTTATGAACAATAAACGAAGAGGAATAGGATGAACCAACCTGTGTCTTGTGCTAGTCCTTTGATCCAATCCCTCTCCTCTTTGGCAAATTCCAGCTACCTGCTCCCTTACTTGCCCAGCTTCACTAAGTTCCTGTAAGATCACATAAGAAGAAAACTACACAAAGACATGGATTTATATTCATAAATAGCTTAGGATCAGATTTAAGCTAAACATACAAATGTAACAAACATCAATGATACAGAAGCATGTAGGAGAAACTCAAATAGTTTTATTGATATAACAAGAAGATCCAGGAGGAGTTACAACCGATGATTCCTGATCCAGCATCAACCTCCCAGCATAGAATCCCCTCTTCACCTCCAACAAAGCATAAATCACCCAATACTCTGATATCTATCTCTAAACCAACAACAATTCTCTGCAATGTACAAAATTCCAGCCCCTGAATCTCTGGGATGAGGGATCCATATATAGATGTATGCAAGGAATATGAGTCAGCTTATGATTTGACTAGTGGCTTCTCTCTGTCAGTTCTTGCTTCCACTTGGAGACTGAGAGCCTCTTACTCATCCTTGGTCGAACTCAGTGAGGCAAGTGTCATTAGGGAAGATTCTGGAAGCTTCCATTGTCTGTCCACCTCGCGGAATGACACTGCCATTTGTCATTTCCCGCTCAACGCACCCTGGTAGTGCATTTAGGTGCATTGCAACGCACCTAGATATTGTACTTGGGTGCTATGCAACGCAGCTAGCTAGTGGAGCAGCTGAAATGATCCTGATTTGACTGATTCTGAGCAGTTTCTGGTGGAGAACTTCTGGGAGAAGCTGTAATTTGTTGACCTTGTTCCTTTAGGGGCCGGAACAACACTTTTAGGGACTTAGGATCCCTTGGTTTATGGACATTTCATGCTTAGAGCTGTAAGGCACAAAAATGTCTATAACAGAAGTGACTAAGATGAATATGTTTTCTTAAGACACAGGTCTTTGTGGATGGAAACTTATAATAGATGCATTTGATCAATGCAATGCATAAGATATAGCTTCTACTTCCCTGAAATAATTAGGGTCCACCTCATCAATGGAACAAAGAAATGGAAACTTTCTATGTGCAAAGGATTACTGAAGAACAAGAGAGCCTAGGATCCTCCCCGAGAAGGAGAAGAAGAGAGGAAACATATGGCTAGAGAAGAGGAGGAGTATCAAAGGATACTTGTCGATTGAAGCCCTCTCTAAACACAAGGGAAGCATTGGACAAGTATCAGGTTGTGTCTCAAAATTTGGAGGCTACAATCTCAAAAGTTTCTAATGATCATGAAATTGAGGGACTTGTCTTAGATATTCCAAAGATTATCTTACAATGTATTAGTAGATGAGGCAACTTTGGTAATAACGTAATATTTTTAAGAGATTGTATATGAATACATCAAGAAAATTGCATGTGTCGACCCATATTTGTATATTGGTGACCATCCATTATGTTTGCAAACGATTTTTGAAGAAACTAACAAGCCGGGCTGTTTATTCAGATGAGAAACACAAATTCAACAAGGATATAACTGTTGCACTTATTCAATCTGAACTACTTAAACTTATAGAATATACGATGCATCTTTCTAAAATTTTGGATGGAGGACGTATTGCTGTGGCAATAAAATCTACCATCTTTCTTGTTCAAACACGTGTTGTCAAGAACCCCGGATTTATACATCTGAGCCCTACAATCTTACTAAATCTATGGGAAAGGTGACAAAAAAATCAGACTCTCCCGAGTCCTTGTAACAATTAACTAAAGATGTAATAAATGTTTCACCAAATATAGCTGGTAAAAATGCATCTTTAGTTGGGAAAGAAGATAAGTCTAGACAATCTAGAGATAAGAAGGCTATTCCTTGTTGGCTTGGGGCAAATATAAATAACAAACCAACCAAGACGGTGGATCAATTTATCCTGCAAGTTTCCATGAACATGTTAGAAGTATTTTTAAATACTGGGCTTGTATTTATAATCCTCCTTGAGTGAATGATAAAGCATAATCTATTTACATATCATAGTTACAACAACATGGAATGTTAAAGGGAGATGATATTTTTGACCATTTCTTCTATGTCTAGAAAGAACTGTCCATCCAACACTATTTAGCCTCTAAAATCTTAGTACCAATTTCTTTTCTGCTCCCATGCCAACAAATGACACAAGGCATTTCATTTACATAATTGACATGTATTCAAAACTTGTGGTTTTGTTAGTTAAGTATTGCACAATGAACCCAAGAATGAGTAAAGTCAATCTTATAAACAAAGTTCTTGCAGTTACTGTGCATTTCATTCAACAAAATGGAGAAGAAAGAAAAGTGCATTCCATCCTAGACCTTATTTCTAGCTAATTGTGAATTGGCTCATGGATTCTAACTCCTCTGATCCTTCTCTTGATGCCAACAATTTTCAAGTACTCAATACATTTTCAAATGCTTTCCATTTTTTACAATATTTGAGAGTACCTAGTTGGAATTTTTCTTGGATGGAATAAAGAGGAAGAGTATGAGGATTGTATGAAGAATAACCTTGCACTCATGATTTTGAAGAACTAATTGAGCCAGATGGAAATGAGGATGAGCTACAAGGAAAACATGATAAAGATGTGCATAAATCATTTCCCTTTGAGGGTGAACTTTTGGCGGTTACAAATCATAGTGAACATGAAGTACATGAGAATGAGGCTTTATAGACCCAAAAGGAGGGATTCATCAATGTGGAAGAAGGTTCAGATAAAGTACACAAATCATGATCCAACAACTTATATTTCAGTAGGCCTCTATGGAGACACCTAACTTGGCTTTAGTGGAGTTAGACATGTTCAGTCTTGTAGATAAATATTGGAGCATAAAATCAGAGGGAGCAGTCTTCAGTGGTAGAAAAAGAGGAACATCTATCAGGAAGTGTTGATAAATGTATAGAGGGAGCACCCTTTGCTATTGATGTCAAAGGTGGAGAAAATGCAAACAGGGTAGCAACTGAAAATAAGCATGAAGAGAATGCAAACAAGGGGAGTAACTATCGAAATAAGTAGATATTAAAGTATTGCCATCAATAAAAAAGGGGGAGATTGTAAAAAATGGTCATTATTGATGTAAAAGGGTCTCCAAATGAAATATAAATTTATATAGTCAAATAAAATATTTCAAGACCTTTCCAATGATATATGACATGCCTTTTGGAAATATTGTTTTTGAAATTCTGATGCCCCATTTAGATACCCTACCTTTGAATACATTTTTATTCCAATTACCTAGCTCTAATGGGAGAATAATATCTATGGTTGGAAACCATATTTCAATACCTTTCCAATGTTATATGTCATGCCTTATAACTCCTCACGGTTGATGATAAATGATTTTTGTAATATTCGTATACAATCTACAAAGTTAGCTCAAATAGTGCACAAGTTAGCCTGGCCAGAGGGCAAGTCAACCTTTCTTTTGGGGGTCAAACACATTATATACAAGAATTATGTGGAGGAACCTAGGAATTATTCACTCAAGCTAATTCAAGTATGTCTAAGCAAGTGAAGGAGTACTTCTAAGGTTCATACCTCATGAACCAAGTGAAGTGAATCTGAGTTGAATAGGTTTTCTATGGGAATGGTTTTTGGAAAAATTTGGAGAGTTTTTTGGTCCTTATTAGAAGGCACATTGTAGAGATGTTCTAGAGGCCAAGTTTCAACCCTATTAAAGGTGAGTTTTAGACTTGTTGAAGGGAAAAATTCAGTCTCATTGAGGGTGAGTTTTAGTTCTATTATAGGGAACAATTTTTGATGATTTGAAGGTCAAGTTAAAGTATGGTTTGTCGCTGAAGTTACAGTCTTGTTATAGACCAAGTTATGGTTTGATATTCAGAAGTCGTGTTGGGTTGTGTTATATTCTTTCCACGACTAGCCCACGTAGTTAACCGGGGGTTAGAGGGGGGGAGGTCACAGGGGGTTTGAGGGGTACTCGTAACCCAACTTTATGGGGTTCGGGCAGATCCACCAATGGTTTTGTGCATGATTTTTGCACATGTTTTTGGACGCGATGGTTTTCAGTCCATGGTTTTGGACGTGATGGTTTTTTCGGTCCATGGTATTGCATGCTTCGACATGTATAAATATGTATTATAACATTGAAAGGAATATAATGAACAATCAAGCTGGTAGTCCCGGTTTTGGGATCCAAGGGAAAATCTATATGTATATGTATTTTATGTGTTATGCTTTCGCATTGTTTATTTTCTATGTTTTAAAATTCGTATGCAGGTAATTTTTGTATGGGGTTAAAACCTACAAGTCGACTCTGGTTTGCTAAGGTAATGCTAAGGGATTTTTTATCTGAAGTAGTTGTGGTGTTAAGGTGATAATAGGGACGAGCCCTATTGTGGACATAGGTGTAGTAAGAATGGAGCTATCATGAACAATTTTTGTGATAGACGTGAGGGTTGCATAAGGTGAGTGTTTAGTGAAAATGTTGATAGGTTGCAAGAAGCATGCCTTCAAGGTTTCAAAGGCCTATTTAGTTCCAAGAGTTTTGAAAATCCCTATGTAGAAGAAATATATTTACAATGATGAGTACTCTCTAGGTGGGTATACCTTCTATTTGAACATATAATAAGGCTAAGTAGTGACAATTGAACAACGAAAAACAAGAGTTGAGGAAGTTGAAGTGCTAGCTAGGCAGACCTATTTTTAATAAAATACAAAGAAATACATGTAGTAGATAAAATTTAAAGAGATAAGTCAAGAAGCCTAGCTGAAGAGAAGAAATTTAAAGTGTACAGGTCAAGTGGCTGTGATCAAGCTTGAAGGCACAAACCCGAGGGTTGCATGTTTATATGAAAAATATCTAAATAATTTGTTGATGACTAGAAGTTATTGGTGACAGATCCAAGGAACAACTTGAAGACGTAGGTGGGTTCTTACAGTCTTCTAGGATGGTGCTCAGCTTGGGGATTGGTATCTCCTATAGGTTAGTGCCAATGAAAGTTGTAAGTTGGTGCTTACTTTGTATAAGGAAATTTAGAAAACATTTACAAAGAAAAAAATTATAAGTGTTTCTTATGAAGATCTATGTTTCATGAGTTATTTGCATTAAATGTTTTAAAAGATAAAAATATTTAAAAATAATCAAATATTGATTCAACCCCCCTCTCAATATTTCCAACAATGTCTAGAACATATCATAATAATCACATTACAATGAAACTAATGCATTCTAAAGAAACACACTTTTAGCTAATAGACACATTATACCAATTTGAACTTAGCTAAATCCTAAGTGTATATATATCCTAATAGTTTTCTTGTTATTCCAATTAAATAAAAGTTATAAACTTCCAATAAATTGGTTCTTTGACAATTTTAGTGGGAATTATAGTATGCAAATATCGACTTTCTCAACTTATTCTTAAAGTTGAATTAGGTTTTCAAAAGGTTGTCGCAACTTATTGACTCACGAGACCTAGATGGAGACATTCAACTAGGGGGGATGACCATTGTCACCTCACCATTATTCCTCTACACTTTATGAAAATTATGAACTTGATTCAAGAGGGTTTCCTTATGGTTTCTAGGCCCACTTTCTATGGTATGTGGTGGGATTAAAGGGAACCTATCAATATGGACACATGGAAATAGAAAGTTTCACAAATAGATGGGCTTGGAGATGCTAAATAAAAGAGGAAATATAGTGCTTTATTGTGTGGGTTATACAATTATGGATGCAATCTAAGAGGTTAATTCTAACAAATATTTTTAGCAAACAAATCCTTACAATGAAGGAAAGGGACTCATGATAGGAGCTCCTTAACCAATCATCTAGTTTATGATATGGTTAAGCTTTTACAAATAAAGTGTATGGATTTAAGCCCTCATTTTTAAGAAAATTGACAAGATTTTCACTCACAAGGGATATTTATAGCTTTACCTTCTCCTCTTCAATACAAGTTACTTCCATATTTTGCCTTAATACTTGTCGACCTTCATAATAAATTTTCCAATGGTGCTCCTAGAATATATCTACCACACATAATAATATTTTACATAAATAACAAATTTACACAAGTTTGCCTTCATTCCACAAGTTTGGAGCAAGTTCTCACATTGATCCTCCAATCCAAATCCACCACAAAATGAGGAGAGAAAATTTTTATATAGATACTTAACATTCTCCCACATACCCCACTTTCTCCCACTTGTTGTATTATTTGCATACAAGCGGGCACAAGAGTACATTATCAAAAATATAGCATGGTAATTCCCATTGTTTCTCTACACTAAGTGCTCATAGATTTTGTCAATGAGTCTACAACATTCTTTAAAATGTCTACCTTTACCAGTAGCACCTTCATGCCTTGAATCATGTCTCTCCCTATGTAATACTAAACATCAATATGCTATGTATTAGAAAGATAAACTAGGTTCTTTACCATGAAGATTGTACACTAACTATCATAATATCTCTTTATAGTTTACTGTACCAACCCCATACTTGAACGCAACCTGCATAACCATACTACCTTTCTTGCATCAATGGTTTCCATGTATTCAACTTCTATAGTTGAGATTATCATTACATAATATCTACTTTTTAAACCAAATAATTGTTTCTCCAAATATATTAAACACATACCCACTTGTAGATATTATATAATCGAAATATCAGGCTAAGTTTGTATTGAAAAATCCATATTGTGGTTCAATCTTGGTCTTCCTTGGCAGCACAATCCATAATCAATAGTGCCACACAAATTCCTGAAAACCATATTTACTATTATTTAGTGATCCTTCCCTAGTTTTGACATATACCTACTCAATAATCCCATTGCATGTGCAATGTTTGGTCTAGTACAAACCGTTACATACATCAAACTACCAAATTCACTAACATACAAAACATGGGACATGTCCTCATCCTCTTCCTCTGTCTTGGGACACTAATATGCAAATAAATTTACACCTAAAGGAATAGGCACCTTTACCACCTTGCATTCCTACATATTAATCCTTTGCAATATTGTCTCAACATGCCTTGATATAGCCAAAGTTTCTTGTTTACCCGATATATTTTAATTTCCATGCCCTAAATGAAATATGTAGCACTAATATCCTTCATATAAAATTTATAAGACAACTAATATTTCACTTCTTGAATGATTTCATTATCATTTCCAATCAAAAAATATCATCCACTAAATAAAGAATACAATACATGACTAAATAAATAATACAATCATCAACTAATTTGAAATACATAAAATGATTTTCTTTGCTCCTTGTGAAGCCAAGTCCCAATATATAAGTATCAAATTTTTGATACCACATCCTTGGTGATTTTATTTATTTATTTTATTTGTGGGGTAAATACCATGGGGGGATTTGAACCTTGAATCTCACAATTTACATAATACTTCATAACATAGCGACTACCAATTGAGCTACTCCTGGCGGGATATATCACATCCTTGGTGATTTATTTGACCCATATAGGGAATTTTTAAACCTGCATATTAGCTATTTCTTTCCCTTTATTGTAAATCCTTCTAGTTGCCTCATGTAGATTTATTCTTCCATATCTCCATGTGGGAATTTTGTCTTCCCATCCATTTATTCTATACTTCAAAATCAAAGCAACAACAAAAAATAAAGTAAATCTAATAGAAGATAACCTTGAAATAGGGGAAACAATCTCACCAAATTCAATTCCCTCTACTTGGGAATAACCTTTTGCTACTAGCCAAAATTTTTATTTTTCCACTTTTCCTTTTACATTAAAGGTAGTTTGAAACAACAATTTTCTACCAATGGGATTTCTTCTAGCCGAAAATACCACTAAATCCCAAGTCTCATTTTTGTCCAAGGCTACCATTTCTTCAACCATGACCTTTTTCCATATTTTTCCATCCTCTGAATCCACTGCCTCCCTAACAATTGTAGGATTATCATCATTAATAAATAAAGCAAAATTTTAATGGAAATGAGGTGAAGTATACCTCTTTTACCACCTTCATTCCAAAATCGTTCTCCTCAATACTAGAGTATGAGGTTCTTCTTATTCTTATTCTCATTCTTATATAGAGTCTGATTCATCATCCTTCAATTCAAACTACGTATTATTTGGTCCATTCTCCCTTGGATGGACCTCCTATTTGACAACATATTTGATTTCTCTAAATTCCAGATCTCGATTATACACAACCTTCTTAGTTTATGGGTTCCAAATCTCGTAGCTTTGAAAACGGTCTTTATATCCAATAAAAATACACTTTTCTTCTTTCTTATCTAACTTACTCTTATTCTCCGTTGGAATTTATATGTAAACATCATAGCCAAATACCCCAACGTGTTTAGGAGAGGGTTTCTTACCATTCCATACTTCATGTGGAGTCTTGTCATCCAACATTGATGATGCTTATCTATTTACTAGATAACACACAATGTGCATTGCTTCTGCTAGAATTCTTGTCCAAGCCTATCACCACTGAGCATGCTCCTTTATTTTTCCATCAACACCTTGTTCATCCTTTCCGAAACTCCATTCTTCTGAGGCGTGTATAGAGTAGTATTCTTCCTTTCTATAACACACTTCTTATAGAATTCCATGAATTTATTCCCACATAATTCTCCACCACTATCTATCCTTAACAACTTAATTTTCTTCTATGTATGATTTTGCATAAGAGCCTTAAACATCACTTCCATCATACCATTGATACTCACAAAACCACTCCTTGTGATGAGATATGAAAATATGCACATAAATTGACCAACCATGTCTCATGATCTACATGTGGGCTTGAAGAATCCAAGTACACATCCACTTGATGCAAGAGCATTTCTTCAAGTCAACATGACCCGGGAGGTCTTTCCACATTTACTAAAGGGAATGGGTATCCTTAATTTAATTTAAGTTAATTTATTGTAATTAAAGTTAATAATTTTATTTTATTTTTTCCCCTTGGAAAAATCGTAATTTTCATTAATAAAGGAAAATCACATATTGTAGATGCATTTCGCATATGCTGTATGTGAGGCTATTCCCTATCAAGAAAGAGAGTATCAAAAATAGATCTATGTTCTCCACGCAGGGAGGATATATCTTCTGTATTGTTCATAATAGAGATTAAAAAAGGCTCCACGCAGGGAGTACTTATGTCTGTCATGTATGTACAACTAATAACTTAAAGAAAAAAACTATAAACATGTAAAAAACAGGGTCCTTTTGAGCCAATTATGCTATATAATCCATGTATGGACAATGATAGTACTAGTAGCGTACACCGTCTCGCTGCTCCAGGATCAACCATGTACCACGAGGCTGGTTCACAGCTTCCTTGGAAAGCTGATTGGTAGTTTGGTTGCCTTCCCTGTAGATATGGTGACAAACAAAGTGGTCAAATTGTGCAATGAGTCTATGCGCCTCTTCCAGAATAGGTCTTAGAGAGTAAGAAGAGAAGTTAGTTGTATTTTTTATCCAGTTGCATACAATTTTTGAATCCCCAAAAATTTGAATATTCCTGCAATGTTTTTCCAAAACAAAATGTATGAGATGTTTTAAAGTGAGAAACTCTGCATAATTGTTGGTACCCCTTCCCATGCCCATTTGTATTTTATAATAATGAGAGTCTGTAAGGTAAAGTATAGCACCCCCCACACCGAGCTTCCTATGTTGAGCCATCAAAGTATGCCTAGGGCTATTCTTGGTTAATGTCCTCGAGGGCAATGTTCCTAGGGGGTGGAATATTATCTTCTTTAGGGATGGATTTATAGTTAGCTAAAATGCGGGCGATAATGGATGTCCAGTAGGGAATGATATACTGAAAGATGCAGCGGTTACGAGTGATCCAGATCGCCCAACAAATGAGAAGGGGAAGGTTCCTAGCTTTGATCGGGGTGGCTGTGGTCCACCATGCAATTCAGACATCTAGCACAGTCATGCCCTGCCATATGCAGTGGGAGTTGATGGCCAAAAGGGTGGTGTTCTAGAGGCCCACAATGATTAGACATGTAAGGAATATATGATCTATAGTTTCGGAACTGTTTTTGCAAATGCAGCACCGGGATGGTACATGTAGGGCTCTCTTGTTTATACTGTCTTCTGTGGGTGCCTTATTTCTTAGAACTGTCCACATGAATAATCTGGTCTGGGAGGCGCCTTTAATTTCCACAGGTGTTTCCACCATTTTTCAACAGCCAGGGATTGATGGGCAGCAACATTACATAGGTATCCCTCCTTAGGGGAATATAAGCCATTTTTTTCATGTGCCCAGATAATCTCATCTTCCCCTTCAGTAATTTTGGTGTGCGTTTCTATGAGAGAAGCTATATACTCCTCCCATTGTTGGTGCCAAATCTGAGGGATATGTAAGCTCCAAGCAGATTTCCATGCCTGATGGAATATAGTGGTGTTCTCCGCGTGTGCTATGTGATTGATATGAGAGATGCCTGTATTGGTGAGATGTAACAAAAGGTCCTGTGGAAGTCTATGAGTGTTACCACAACCAATCCAGGGATCTAATCCAATGCGGACTAATGTGCCTGATTGGATTTTCCACGTGATCCCATTGCGGATAACCGGCATGGAGTTTATCACTGCTTTCCATATGATCGAGATCCCAGTCTTATTCCAATTTGGTCGGCAGATCCATTCCATCAGATTGAGGGGAGATATATATTTCGAATAAGTCACTCTTTTCCATAAGCTGTTGGTGGTAATCAGTTTCCATCCTAATTTGGCTGCCAAAGCAGCTAAGAAATCGTCCAGCCTTTTGATTCCCCATCCACCCCATTTCTTTAGTAGAGTGAGTGATTCCCATTTGGCCCAGGTGAAGATTCTCTCGACTTGTTTGCATTTCCAAATGAATCTGCAGTAGAGATTCTGTATTCTTGACAATATACCCCAGGGGATCCATGCTAGTGACATCCAGTATACATGGGTAGCTTCAAGAACATCTTTTATGAGAACTAGTCAACCTGCTCTGGAGAGGTACTTATGGTGCCAGATATTGAGTCTTCTCTCTAGCTTGGATATTAACCATGTCTAATCTACTATCTTGTATCCAAGTGGTTTCAGTTTGTACCCTAGGTACCTGAGTCCATCCTCCATTTGCAAAAGGGTGAATGGGAATCTATGTAGTGAAAACTGTATCTCATGTGGTGTGCACCCTGAAGCTGTTAGTCTGGATTTTGTGTTATTTATTTCCATACCTATAGCAGTTCAAAATAATGCCATGGTGTTCTGTAGGTTGGTCAAATCCCCAATGCCACCATTGAGAAAAATCAACACATCATCTACAAAGAGTAAATGTGTTAGTATGCAACTGTCAGTGATCCTAATTCCCTGTAGCCTTCTCATACTGTGTTCTTCCCTTATAAGTCTGCTGAGCCCCTCCATAATAAGCAAAAACAATAAGGGGGATAGAGGGCATCCCTGCCTGAGACCTCTTTCTGAGTGAAAGAAGGGTGATGACGATCCATTAATAAGTACACTGAAAGATATGTTTGTTATGCAACACATGATCCATTGTATAAATTCTATGGGAAATCCAAAGTGTGTTAAGAGCATTCTGACGTATAACCAACTTGCACGTCCAAAAGCTTTGGAGAGGTCTACCTTGAGGATCATACCTTTCAATTTCTTCGTCTGTATAGAGTGCATCACTTCTTGTGCAGTTCCAATAGCTTCATGTCTCTGTCGATCTTAGAGGAATGCGAACTGTTCTGAGGAAATGTGGGAGGATAAGATGGAGCAAAGACGATTAGCTATGATCTTGGTAATGATTTTATATATGTAGTTGCAGAGGGAGATGGGGCGGAAGTCATCATATGAGGCGGGATTATCAGATTTAGGGATAAGTGCAATGTGGAGTTAAAGGCCTCATACATCCTCCCAGTGATTCGACAATATTCAATGACCTTAAGCAGATCAGCCCCCAGAAGTTCAAAGAAAGCAATATAGAATTCCACCGACCATCCATCTCGTCTTGGGCTCTTGTCTCACTTGAACCATTTCAAAGTAGCCTCGAGCTCACCATAGTGACCTCCTTGTTGAGATCCATTATAGCCTCAGGATCCATGAACCGGGGAAACAGTTGTGCTACTCTGATGATTTCGGCCAACGTAGCATTGGGAGGAGCTTTGTATAGCTGCTTGTAGTGAGATGTGACCAGGGTTGCTAATTGCTAGAAAGTATTTACTCTAATCCCCTGTTCATTTTTCAGATGCCAAATGGTGTTGATGGATTTTCGCCCATTTGCATATTTGTGGAAGAATTTTGTGTTATCATCTCCCTCGAGCAGCCATATGGCTTTGCTTCTTAGCCTCCAAGTTTCTTCTCTGTCCTTTAAATTTTTGCTTCTTTGTGCTACTAAGGATGTGAGCTTCTCCTCCCGATTAGGACTTGTGTGTCCCCGCCCTTTCTCATTTTCCATTGCAGCTATCTCAGCTTTAGTTTCTCTTAGGGTTTTTTCATCCAATAGTCTCTTGTTATGTGCCCAACTTTTTGATAATCTTTTCAGCTCCCTTAGATTATGAGTGAAACCTTCAGCTATATTCCCACCAGCAGCAGGAGGGTGTGTCTTCCAATAATCTGTTACCATATTTATGTAGGCTGCATCTTTCAACCATGTTGAGTTGAAATTGAATGGAGCTTTGGGATTTTCATACCACCTCTGATTTCAAGGTATATCGGGGAGTGGTCAGATATACCCCCTGATCCAACCCACTGTCTATAGTTATAGCCCATGCTCAACGGTCGCTCTTTGATGAGAAAGCGATCTAGTCTTCTAGCAGCCTATCCTCCCCAGATCTTATGTTCCTCCAAGTAGGTTGTATTCTCGCAAATGGAATATGAATGAGACTGTGGTCCTCCAAGATGTTCTCAAAGAAAGTAGATAGAGAGTCAATATGGGCATGATGACCCCAAGATTTGGAGTATCCAATTGAGAAATTTAGATCTCCTCCAAGGATTAGATTGTCCACTTGCAATAGATTAGAATTCAGTAAATGCTCCCAGAAATATCCATGATTTTGACATGGCCCATAAACATTGAGGAATCCGATGTCAGAGCCAAGTTCAGATGAGTAGATGTCCGCCCCGATGTGTCCAATACCACCCCAAATATTACAAAGTTAAAAAGTTCTAGTATTGAACCCCAATGCAATACCACCAGAGCGTCCATTAACATAAAGGGCGTGGAACATCCAACCAATTAACATGGACTCTAGTAGGTGTGTATAACCTCTGCTAGACCTAGGGTTTCCTGAAGGAGTATGACATCTACCAGCTCAATACTTAGAAGCCTACAAAAAGCTAGTTTTTTCTCAGGGTTAGCTAACCCTCAACAATTAAAGGAGAGCAGATTCATGGAGGAGATGGTTCCAGGGTATTTTGCGCTCTAAGAACCTGGTCAATAGAAAGATGACGGCTCGAGGCAACCTCCTCCCCTCCTTGTTGCTTGGCTTTGGATAGGGAGGAGGGTCTGCCTCTAGGAGGTTTCAAAGGGATGGAGGGGGTTATCAAACCAATTCCAATAGAATCGAGGGGCTGGGATCGTGAGAGTGAGCATAGCGGGTAGCTATGAGTGAGAGATCCTTGATCAGAGTCAATGGATCAGGTAGAAGGGGTCTATTTTAAGAAAGATGGGGGGGTGCAAGAGAAAGTGGGGGGGGGGGGTTGTAGGGAGCAGGCCAATGATTTAAGGAGAGGGGATGAAAATGTGATGCCCTGATGTTCAACAGTGGATGATGCAATAAAACATGAAGATTTACAGAAATTCAAAGTACAAGGATTAGAAATGGGCATAATCGAAGTAAGTGCAACTGCTGCAATCGTCCTGGACCTAGTCAATGGAGGAGAGGGAGGCCGATAGGGAGATTTGCCATGCTTCTTTGGTGTTTCCTTGAATGCTGCTGTCGCTGTTGCTTCAGAGGAGGTATGGTGCTCATAATCCATGGTAACCTTGGTAGGGATTGTTTTTCCCTTGTCCTCTTCCCTTGCTTTTCCATTTAGGGGACAATCCTTGAATAAGTGACCCACCTTGTGGCATCGCCTGCATCTAAATGGGAACCCCTCATAATCGAGGATCTGAACCTGTGAGAAATGTCTCCATAGTAGAGTGATTTTCCCCTGCAACCCATCCCTGGTATCAAGGTGGACTAGAATCCTTTCATATGCCATGATGCTTGTGGTTAGATATGATTTATCGTGCTCCAGATAGGTGCCCAGGGTGTTTCTGATGCACCTGAAGATATCCTCAGACCAAAAATGGAGGGATAGGCTCGATAATCTAACCCACAATGATCCAGTGCCCAATTGTTCTCACTTGGGGTCAAAAAGAGGGTTCCATCGACGGAGTAGAATGGGGGCGTGTTCAATGTGCCAGAAGGTAGATAAGACCCAATTGGTGTGTTTAGATTTGGAAAAGCGTAGAGCAAACCATCCTCGGATGAAGGTTTGTACGAAGGGTAGTTCTGCCATATGATGCCCCAAGATTTTAGCTGTCCAATGTCTAAGCCTTGCCATGGTATAGATCCTCCCATGAACCCTACCTACCAAGACTCTGTCAGCAGTATCCATGGTTTTTCCCCACTGGATATCTTCGCCCAGTCGAAGAGAAATGTCCTGGGATCTGGGCTTAACACACTTTTTCTTCTTCCCCGACCTATGGCCCTTGTCATTGATGTATGCTTGTGTGCTGTTGTGGTGAGGGTTCTGATGAGGGTTTGGTGGATTCAGTCCAGACCCAGAAGGGTTTTCTCCCATATTTGAGAGGATGCCTATATAGCAGCCAAAGAGGGGAGTTGTATGAAATGTAGCGAGGGGAGTGTCATGAGGAAGAACCAAGGGTTCACCAGAAGGGGAAGGTGTAGGGAAGTGTGAATCGACAGACGAAGGATGTGGTGGGTAACCTAAGGTGAGGTCAGGGCCTATGCAACGAGCCAGAAACTATAGGGATGCTGGTGAAAGGGGAGGGGTGGTGGTAATCGGCTAGGGGGGGGGGGTTCTTGAGGTAGGGTAATGACCGGGCATAAGGGACCCGAAATTGATGGCAGAGGTGGAATGACATCTGACAATTCACTATTGAGAGGGAACATTCCGTCCGAGATTGAGGGGTGGGTTGTCTAGATGGATACATCAGTGATAGGGTCATCTGTGTAGTCAACTGCATCCAACACCATAACTGTCTACCGAAAATGACGCGCCAACTACCACCGAGAGTAGTAGACCTTTGTTGTTGATGTGGAACCGAGCTGTGGAGTAAGGAAACGGGCAAAGTCATGATGAGGTCACAGGATAGAGTATGAGGGCTGCAATGGATGGAGAACAGAATCTAGTGACGAGCATCAGGAGAAAAACGACAGCAGGGTCCATTCAAGGCGGTACAAGAAAAAAGGGAAGATTCCGTCAGTGCAGGTTCTGTAGGTAACCCTAGCCCATATCAAGCATCATCTGTAGAGGGTTTCGTATCTCCATCGTCCCCCCTTAGAAGCAATTGTTTTACCTAATCCGGATAATAATTTTATTTCCTAAACGAAATAGGGATTTATTGAATAAATGTGGGATTATTTCCTCATTGACATGTAATGCACTATTTGAGGTGATTCATTTAAGGAGTTAGAGGTTTAAGGACATATTTTATATTTTCTATGTATGGATGATTAGATCCATATTTAGTGGATCTCAACAAACCATCCTTGTTGTATATAGTTGATCTTTGTAAATGGAATATAGAAGAATATAGAGGAGAGAGAAGGGGGAGTTGAGAGAGGCTAAGGATTGAGAGAGGTCCAAGGGCCTGAAGAAAAAGGGACACTCAATTGTGTAATTGGGCCGATTTGTATAAATTGTAAGGTTTTTGAGCAATTTTGAGTGTGTGCAAGAGAATTATGAGCTTTTGGTGTCAAAGAGGAAGACTATACAATTCCTATGACTTTGTAATATTTCTTTTTGTATTGAATTAATACATCTATATTGTACGAATTGAATGCATAGAGGATCAATTTCATGTTGTTCTGAAAGGATCATATCTCAAAGTTAAAATAATTTGTGTAGAAATTTCTACAAATCTAGCTCCGATACCATGTCGAATTCCTTGTAGAAAACTGCTTATGTAATATGCTAAAACAAAATACTTGAATCTAATCTACTCATCAGTGGAAACAATTAATCGATCGCAAAACCACGAAGCATAGAATATAAATAATTAAATCAACACATTACACAATGATTTCCCGAGGAAATCCACAACTAAAAATCCCTGCTATATGTATATTGCATTAGTAAGAAAATATGAGAAGATTACAATTCTTTGCTCAAGCCTGAGAAACCTCTGCACTATCTCTCTCTATCTCATTGCTTTCTAGGTTGCCTCTAGCTAACACTTAGCCAATTTCTTAGCCTTCCAAGCTCCTACTTCCTTGCGTTGTTCAATGAAGAATTAGGCCCCTATTTAATTGGAACTTTCCTCCATTGGGTTGCACAGTTCATTTAGGCTCTTCCTATGAATGCATGCACTGCCTGTACAATTCATATGATTATACAACTAATAGTACACTGTCCCTGAACTCCAATCTCAACTAGGTATTTCTTAGATCTGACATGCATGAGTTATTTATGAGTGAATCATTAGTTTAATGGTTGATAACTATAGATAAAACCACATTGCACTTTAGGAAGCACCACATTGTACTTCAGACAACACCACACTGCACTTCAAACAACACCACACTACACTTTTGGCAACACGACATTGCACTTCAAGAAGCACCACGGTGTACTTTAGGCAACACCACACTGTACTTTAAGCAACACTACACTACACTTTAGGCAACACCACATGACACTTTAGGCAACACCACACTGTACTTCAGGTAGCACCACACTTGACTAAAGGCAACACCACACTACTGGACCTCCCACTAGTTCCTCCATCAATTGGAACTAGTTTAGCTAGATTTAACTTAGTTATACTGAATTAATTAATTACAACTCAAAATAAACTCAACCAAGGCTCCTATAATGTAGTAGACACTCTACATGACTCTAGTTAGACCATCAACTTGAATTATCTGAGCCAACTAAGTCAAATTAAATTAGTTAACTAATACAAGTTGTCATCAGATGTGGAATTACAATTTTATGCCCAATTTAATTCAAGGAAAAAATTAAATCAAGACTCTCTTGATGCCATTTTTAACATTTCTTGTTACAATTTTCAACACTCCCTCTCAACAAGAAATGAATTCACGTCTATCCTGATCCAGTACCTTTGGAATGTTCTGCATGCAACTCTTTTCACTATTGTTGTTGCTACCGCAACATCTGTAGCCAAAAAAAGGCATCCAAACAAAATAAACTGAATCAAATGTGTTTAGAACTGTCTACTAGGAAAACTGTGCTGTTGTTGACTCTTCTACTGAGCCTCCTGCTCTGTTGTCAACATTGTTCTACACCCCTCAGTATCTGACTGACACTGATCATCCTTCTACTGAATAGGGTGGGCCCCCGTAGCTAGGTAATGATCCATGAGAAAGAAAACACCTCAATGGACCCTGCCCAAATTTATGCAATTATGAGACTAAGGATCTACATCGCCCCACCTCACTCCTAGAGGTATGGTTGCATGCATGGCGAAATCTGATCTACTCATACTATTACTGCTACTTGTTTCACACTTCTGCTGTAGCTACTACAATAATGAGTCTGATCATCAGATCCTAAAGTACTAGCTTCCATAGGGCTACTCCCTCTGAGTCTTGATCTACCTGTTGGAAATATCTCTACTCCTCAATCTGCCAATATCAATGATCACAACTCCTTTTTGTGTCACTAAACATTGGCTCACTAATCTGCCCACTAGTAGCCTTCTAGATCCATTAATAAGTCTACACATAGGGTCTTTTGGATCTGCCCTGAACTAGAGCTCCTTCAATATACAATTCAAAATTTTTGATCTAATGTGAATCCTACTCTTATAGTGATTCCAGATCTGATACAATTTAGAAATTTATACAAATCTAGCTCTGATACCATGTAGAAATTCCTTGTAGATTCAAACTTCTTATGTAGTATGCTAAAACAAAAGACTTGAATTGACTCTACTCATCAGCAAAAATAATTAATTGATCACAAAAAAACGAAGCATATAAGAGAAAGAATTCAATCAAGGCATTACAAAATGATTTCTTGGGGAAAGACACAACAAAAATCCCTTGCCATCTGTATATTGCATTAGTCAGAAAATATGAGAAATTACAATGCTTTGCTCAAGCCTGAGCAACCTCTGCACTATCTTTATCTGTCTCACTACTTTCTAGGCTGGCTCTTGCCAAAACTTAGCCAATTTCCTAGCCTTCCAAGCTCCTACTTCCTTGTGTTTTTCAATGAGGAATTAGGCCCCTATTTAATGGGAAATTTCCTCCATTGGATTGCACAGTTCATTTAGGTTCTTCCTCTGACTGCATGCACCACCTGTACAATTTAGATCATAATACAAATGATAATACATTGTCCATGAAATCCAATCTCAACTAGATCTTTCTCAGATATGACATGCATAAGTTATTTATGAGTGATTCATCAGTTTACTGGTTGATCACTTCAGGCAACACCACACTGCACTTTAGGCAACACCACACTGCACTTTAGGCAACACCACATTGTACTTCAGGCAACACCAGATTGTACTTCACGCAACACCACATTGCACTTCAAGCAACACCACACTGTACTTCAAGCAACACCACACTCGACTGCAGGCAGCACCACACTACTATACCTCTCAATAGTTCCTCCATATGTTGGAACTAGTTTAACTAACTTTAACTTAGTTAGAATAAATTAATTAATTACAACTCAAAACAAACTCAACCAGGGCTTCTATAATGTAGGAGACACTCTACATGAATCTAGTTAGACCCTCAACTCGAATTAACTGAGCCAGCTAAGTCAAATTCTATGGGATGTGGAATTACAATTTTTTTCCCAATTTAATCCAAGGAAAAAATTAAATCAAGAATTTCTTGATGCTATTTTAAACATTTCTTGTTGCAATCTTCAATAGTTTGGTCCCAGATCTTAGAGTCTGTAGTTAGAAGACAAAGGTTCTAAGTTATCTTGATCTACAACGTGGAGTATAAGTTTATAAAGGTTACATCTAGATTGAATCCATTTATATATTGGATCTATTAATATATGGATATGAGAATAGTTCTATCAAAAAATTCTATCAGAGTGTTCCTATAATATATCTGATTGATAGTGTATCTAGTTAAACACTAATACAAGTGATGGAATTATAATCAAATCCCTGAATATAAGACTTAGTTCAAATTTTGAGGAGAATGAACTTTGGAAATTGTGCTAAAATGTTATTTGAGCCAAAGACATCCAGATTGAAACCTGTGAGTGGAAATTATCTAGATATAAGTGAGGTAACCTAGATCAAGGAGGCATGGACCCCAAAATACGACTCAAGTGTTACTGGACTTGAGAAACATTTGGTAGTTCAAATAAGTATGAAGTAAAGTGAGGGGAAGATCACCCAGATCCCCGAATTAAGTGAAGGGATATCCAAATGCAAAAAATATCTGGATGAAAGTGAATGTATATGAATCAACCCTACAAACTTTGGGAAGTGCGAAAATAAATTTATATCTAGGTTGAGAAGCATATGGATTTGTAAGTGTTTGAATTGTCGTTTAACCTAGATCCATATTAAAATTACAAATAGCCAAAGTGGACCCCATAGAAATACCTTGAGATTTGCACCATAAAAAATATCTAGGTCAAGTTGAGTCTGAGCCTTTTTGAAGTGCAACACATACAAGTTAATTAGATTCCAGGATTTCCCATATCAAGAAGTTATATCCAAATTGAAGTAATTTATCTGGTATGAGGAGATATATCTGGGCCAAGACAAGGGTATCCATATTAAAACATATCCAGGTATAAAAGATATCTAGCCCGCTAACAAATAGGTTATCACTAAAGCGTTCGGATCCTAGATATGAGAAAATATGTGGTTAAGGACTTGATCATAATTCTAGTGATATGTGTTAAAGTAGATTAATCCTGGGAAGTGGGAAATTCAGAGGATTGCATAATGTGCTACTTACATTTGATAGAAGTTTAAACCCTTATCCGCAGTTGATTTGAAAAAAATATCTGTGGGATTTTCTCGGAAAAAATGAAGTGTGATCCAGGATAATTGATCAAAAATTTATGAATTGGGCCACCATGGTTATGGAGAAGTGGGTGCATACGGCATCACCATTAGAGGAATTTTGAGCTCTAAAATGAGCCTCCTAAGAAAAATGCATAACCAAAATAAACTTGATAAGAACCAATAGGATTCAAGATGATGATGTCAATCATGGGGGATGACTCACCATTTTTGGAGTAAAAAAGTAAAAAGATTAAAAAATAATAAAATAATAAAATAATAAAATAACTTTTTCAACTCATATTTTAACTTATCTCCTTAATTTTTTACTCAAATTTCAAGCAGGAGTACTCGTTGGATGCAAAATTTAATTCCTCATCCAAATAGTACCCATGTTGCATACTTTCGATGGACCCTGCTACATGAAAATGAGAAATACATGTAAAACATGATTATAATCACAATTTTTTCATGTATTTCTCATTTTTCGTGTAGAAGGGTCCTTCAAAAGTATGCAACATGGGTACTTCTTAGATGGGGAATCAAATTCTGCATCCAACGAGTGTTCCCTCTTGAAATTTGAGTAAACATGTAGGGAGATAAGTTGAAAATACGAGTTTAAAAATCAGTTTTTTTCCCTCTAAAATTTGATGATGTGATCTAATCTTATTTTATTATTTCCACTATCATTTTATAATTTCCTTAGCAGGCCCATTTTAGACCTCAAAATTCCTCTAATGCCCCTCCTTTATCGAAAGAGGCTTTTTCTTCTCTAGAAAGAACATCATCATAGCCCTTCCTTTCTCAACACTTTTGGATATATAGTATTTCTTGCAATGATATTATTTTCCACATCTCAAACATACCTTTATAATTTTTCTTGGATATTTACATCTTCCTTTAGATTTATATCTCACACTTGATGATTTTTTATATTTATATTCTAGGTGTGTCCTCTTATAGAAAAGGAATTCATAATTTGACTTTCCATGTTTTTCTGTCTCTTCTCCTCCAATAACAAGGACAAGAGTATTTCATCAAAATTTAAAGTAGTTGCATTACTACTTATGGAAATAATTAGACTATCCCATGAGTTTCGTAAATAACACAAAAAAATAATACACTTTTCTTCATTTGAAATCATAATATCAATAGATAATAGTTGACTGACCACATTATTGAAGTTGTTTAAATGATTTGTCACCAAGTCTCCATCCTTCAACATTAGGTTATACAAATTCTTCTATATGAACAATTTATTCACCAAGGAGTTATATTGATACAAAGCCCCTAAATTGTTCCATAATGCATTCATTGCAGCTTATCCTAAAACATTCAGTAATACTAACTCTTAGGGCACAATCATATTGAGCTCTTTGCATTTTGATCCAACATGGTCTAGTCATTTTTGATATCCCCATTGGTGCAATACTTGGACCACAACAATCTGCTAATATTTTTCCACCAACAGATCTTCCATTTTGAGCTTCCACAACTCAAAAAATTTCCCATTGAATTTATCAATTTTTAATCTTTATTTTCTCACCATTTTGTTTCACTAGAAGAATCGGAACTGCATATCTGCCAATGTAACAAGGTTTTCCACAAGGACGAGACAAACCCCTTAGTCATAAAGGCGTCTTCTTGAAGCCAAATTGATCTGAAACCACATGTAGGTTTTAACCTCTTACAATTAAGTAGCGGAAAATAAATTCTTAATAAAAATAGAAAATATGTAATGACACACACACACAAACATTAACACATACATTTTACCCTATAAACCCAAATCAGGAAAACCATTTTTTTTTGACTATATTCTCTCTTTACAATGTTATAATACAATATTTATATGTTGTAGCATACATAAATCCCAAATCCATTAACATTGGATTATAATACAACCATAGTTCCTAAACCAAAATTACAAAACCATGGTCTGAACCTCCATGCACCTAAAAACCATAAAAATGAAAACTTATGTAAAAAATCACCGTAAAATAGATGAAAAAATGCCCAATTTCTTTTCCAGGGTTTCTACCCTATAAACCCCATAAAAGTGGGATTCCACCACCTATGAACCCCATGCTACACCCAACAAAATAGATTATGCATGGGGATAGTTGTGTAAAGAATATAACACATACCCAACATTAAGTCTATTATTAATAACTTTGGAAATAACTTTGTATATCATATTACAGAGGGAAATTTGCCAAATTTGCGAGGTTCTCATCTCATTCCACCTTGGGGATGAAGGCGTGGATTTTTGCATCAAGCATAGAGAGGATGTAAGAATTTTTAAGGGATTTCTCAACTAACTCCTAGAAATTCTTCTTTATGATTAACCAACAAACCTGCAAGAAATTAGTAGTTAAACCATCTAGTGATCCAAATTTATGCAGGAACAAAATGAAATACAAATTCAATCCAAAAAAGAGAGATGCAACAAAGCATAATTTCAATTAATAAAATAACAAACTACTGGAAACTGCTTACATACATAAGAGAAATAAACTAGCTTAGGTAATGGGAACTTATCTCTGGGAAGAGATGTGACAACCACATGCCTTCTGAATTGTCCTACAATAAGGCTTGGAGGCATTTTTATTATTTAGAAATAATGGAAAACCATAAACATCTAAAAATATAACCATAGGAGACGAAAATCCAAAAGTTTGTGGGCCCTATTGGGGTTAGTTGGTACATCAACTTCTTGGGGTTGTAATTTTGGCATACAATATCTGTTTGATTCATACGATACCTCGTTAGAAATTTATATTCCAGGAAAAAAAAACTTTCGACTAAAAACCATTATTTAAAGTTAAGGGTTTTCTTGTTTTCCAAAAAAACATAGTTTAGGGGCTCAAAATGGTTCTAGAAGTTTAGGACCTGAAAAACTGCCTAAAATAGTAAATTTTGCAAGAAATTAGGAAACTGAAAGGAAATAATGTTGGGGATCTTAGTGCAATAGGTGGGTGGCCACCAATATCCACCTGGATCATCTGTTCTAGGGGATTTACCTCAAGACATCCCTATAATTAATTTCTCCACTTACGCTAGACTTATTTCTTTGAGGAGGGATGCATTTTTTTCTTGATATATAAAAGAAAGAATATGTTGGGAGATTTTGCAGATAGCAGGTCATTGGTCTCTCTGGGGTTTAGTAAGGAGTTCTTAATTAAAAAATGAGTCCTTCTTGATGTCACTATGGGCCTCTAGTTTGTTTCCCTGGTTATAGTTAATGCATGAGATGTGATCGTAATGGAAATGTTGGATCATCGAACGATGAATTTTTTTTTTTTTTTTTTTTTTTCACCCTCCACTAGCATTACACTGTATTTTTGTTTGTAGAGGATTTATTCTTGGTTGTATTGTTCTTAAATAAATTCTTTAGTTTAAGTTTCCTATAGAATGAGATCCTATTTATGCCCCTCTAGTATAATCCATTGTTCAATTTTTTCCATCTACAAAGTAATATCTTTTTGAGATTTTAAATTATGCTTGAATTCCTACTTATTCCATTGTTTCTAAAAAGCCCTAAGATATTTTAGGTATTGGTGAAAGTGATGCATGATAGATCCATTTTATATTGGGGATTCCTTCCACCATTTTCCAACATCGCCACAAGATTATGAACAATTAAGCGAGAATGTTTCAAATATGTAGGGACAATTCTTTGGAATTCATTGCTAATCTAGAGTTAGGCATAGGGGCTAGTGGTTTGAGCCATAACTCGATACTATAAAAGATTCAATAGAAATACCTAAAATCATTAAGGATTGGAATAATAGAAAATTATTTAGGTGTGATGCAACTTGGAATGATCTGATCCTCTTATCGTTCTAGGTATATAGTCCATTAGTAATCTCTATATCCACCAACTAAAGAGAGGGGGTTGTTTTCTTGAAGAGTTATGAGTCAACATCCAATCTCCTCAAACCTCCTTTCTTTTCACAAGATGTTTTATGATTATCTCCACGTATAATCTAGTAATTGTCCATATTAGCTAATGTATGGCTTGGAGACTTCATAAAAGGTTGATTTATCTCAATTGAGGTTGGGCCCATACACGATGGTGATATATCCATATTTAACTAAACCAATCAATTAAAATTGAGTTGTAAAGGTTCTCTGATTTGAAAAGAAACCAGATAAAGTTAGTTCTAAAGGATTCCAAAGGACTACAATTTCCCTTAAGGATCCTTGGGTGTCAATTGTAGTTGTAAGGTAGCCTTTCCAGATATAAGTTTCAATTTTTGATAGTTGATCATAAAAACACATAGTTTCTTGAATAATGTCAAGAATATGTTATTCTCAGAGAAATTTGTTTTTGAAAATCCTGTGTGTGTGTGTTTTGTTTTTTTGTTTTGTTTTGTTTTTGTTTTTTGTTTTTGTTGTTTTTTTTCCATTCAAGCCTATTAAATTCCATGATATTACTTTCATTGAGTATTGGAGAGGGTAGGTTGAAAGGATTCTACCATTAAGGTGATCCTTTTTGAGTTCACCAACATTTCACCTCATTATTGTAATAGTTGTTTGTTTCTTTTGCGCCTTCCTTTTTATCCTCTTTGGTAGATTCATGATTCTCCTTAATTTTTTAATACCCAAAGAAGAATAAGGCAGGTGAGACTTACCATTAATTTTGTATTAATGGTACTACAAGGATTTGATATGGGATTTAGTTAAGTTTTGGATTTTTTAACCCATCATAGAGTTCAGGTCTTGATTTTCCCATGCTGCCATGATGGAGTGTATGCTGATTTCTTCTAAATCCATTTATTATACTTTCTTGGGTTTTGATGTACCCCCTTGTTAAAATATCATTTCTACATCCTTTTCCCCCTTGGATTTATTGTCATTGTCCATTTTTATTCTCTTGATTTGATCTCAACCACATCTAGTGGTTTTTGGGATAGACTCATTGGTTTTCTTATTGCTTGATCTCTTAATTATGGAAGTCATGTTTGGAAGGGATCGACTTGCATATCTCTTATGACATCTATTTCCCTCTATGGATACGTCCCCATTGATATATTCTTGGATAATTTTATATTCATAACCCTTTCAAAGCCATTTTTATCCTTTTTGACTGTGGATTGGATGGAGGTGGAGGCACATTTAAATGGAATTCTATGAAGAGATGCCATGTTCATGGAAATTTCTACATTGAAAGGGGTATGCTCATAATCTATGGGTTTGTTGTAGAAATTAAGTTGATAGTTGAAGAAAATGGTGGCTGGAAAGGGCTTGGAGACATTCATATAGACACAAATTCTTACATAGGAGATATATAAACCTTGTTTATTGGCTTCTAAAATCATTGTATATGAACCCAAAGAATTTTTAATACCCTCTAAAACCTCTTGATCCATAAATTCTTGAAGGGGGGAATATGATCTAATCCACACACGAGTGTTCCGTGAAATATTCTTTGCTCGGGATGAGTCCGTCTATCCAAAAATGCATGTATATTCCAAGGGAGTTAAAAAGTAGAGGTTGTTATGGAAAACCATATCTTGATCTTCCAGATTATTGAAAATGGTTGTGAAGAAGCCTTTGGAACCATGTTTTAGATTCAAATTTCCTTTGGGCTTCCAATAATTTTTAATCCACAAGATTAAGGCTCTTTTGGTAGGCCAAATCCCCATGAAATTTCCAATGAGCACATGATCCTGCATAAAATTTATTTTCTCTCACTTATAGATGAGGTAACCTCATATTTTGGGACCATCTCTTTGTGAAGAATGCAAGATACCGATTTTTGTGTTGGTAATACTTCTCGATCAGGTGAATGTGGGGTTTTTGTCATAGATGTTGATGGCACAAACTTATCCTAAAGTTTGGATCCATTGCCTTGGATTCTGCCTCTACAGGTGTGGGCAGATCTACATGGATTATTAGATGTACCACTTCCTATAATGACATTTTCAAAGGAGGGGGTGGAACCTCATCCTCCTTGAGCTGCTATGATGATGAACAATAAACCCTAAAGTAGCTTTCATAAACCCCAAATTTGATCTCTTTGAGTGTCGTCAATGTGACCATTGTGAAATCACTATGTTGTTAAAAAGACTGCATTAACATTATTCCGATGGATTATTGAACCCAATTTTTTTTAATTTTTTAAACACAACATATTCTTCATGTCTATAGAACATGAGCATATTTTTACAATTGTGATGATGTTACAGAAATATGTGAAATGTAATGTTGGGATATTGTTTCAATTGATTTTTATTTTTATTTTTTATAAAATAAAATAAAATCACATGTATGTGAAGTACATTGAAGTTTCGAAATAATTTAGTAAATGTTAAATTAACATTTTATTTTTTAAAAAAGATAAAAAAGAATGGGGATAACAATTTAATTTTGGAAGTGGAGATTATCTAATAATCAATTGGTAAAGTTATTATTTTTTCTTAGGAGAGGTCTAATGTTTAAATATGTTTATGAAAAATAAATATCTTTTTGTTACTATGGAGTTAAGATTCATAATTTCCCATATATAAAATAAAATCATTTGCACATAAAAAATTCGACCTTGAAAATGCAAAAAACTTTGGTAATGTTCAATAATATTTAATAGTAGAATAACTTAGAATAAATTAAATATTGGAAACATATATTGTAACTCCTCCCATGACATATGAAGATGTTGTAGATCGATGCATAATAAGGGCATATGTTATGTAGAGGAGGTGGAATCATTTCTTCAAGCCAATGTAGATCCCCCCAAAAAAAATTCATAAGGGAAAGCATTTCCATCGATTGCTTTATCTTGTTTGCATACTAAGATCCCATTCAACTTTGATAAATCAATGATAACTATCCTATATACAATGGACCCAATAGTGGTCCAAATAATAATTGAAAGTAAGGAAATCCATGAAGTCAATTCTACTAGGGAATATTTGGTCAACTTAGATACAATTATCCAAGTTTTGAAATAATATTTCTCTTGACTCAAGTTTGGTTAACACCCAAACTTTAATTTTGATGGAAAATATTATTGTTAATACCTAGATACTTGTGTATCTTTAACTAAAATAATTGTTTTTTCTTACAAATCTACACCATCCTCCTTTCGTAGAAGTTGGATCCCCTTCCTCCTTTTGTGGAAGTTGGGATCCTCGATAAAATTATGCTTAGGGAACTATTCTTGTGGGACCTTAGAGGAAATATAAGACACATTAGCACCAATGCAATAACCATAGGGATCATCCAAGGATCTGACACCAATTTTGAAGGACCACTTGAATACTCAAAGATGATCAAAATCATGATCCAAATCTTGATGAGATGGTCAACATTTTGTAGTAATGACACTGGTGGTCTAACTATTTAAGGATTTTCAAATAAGTTTGTTAACCTATGAGTGGAAGTATAATATAAGGGTTTCAATCTAGTTTAAAGTTGTTGATGATATTAATCTTATCAATAGTTATAAATTTTGTCTTAGAGTTTGTAGGTTGTTAGAATTATCGTTGTTGTTTAAAGTTGCAACCTGAGGCTTGTAAGATGGAATATCATGAGAATATGGTGATTAATATTAATATCATAAAACCTCCCTTAAATTTTTTCTAGTGAAATTTGTGTATGGAGGTGACTTATCTTATTTGTGTTATGTGGCATATGTTCCACATGGTTTGATGATCATTGATTAATTGGAATTTTATGAATGAGCAAAGTACTTTAGGGTTGTCAAACTTATACGAAATCAATGGTATGTTGAGTATATGGTTAACATCAAGAGTGGAATATGTTGTTGCGATTGTCATATTGCTTAAGCTATAGCAAGAAATTTGGGTGAGAAATTCCTTGTAACAATGGGATGAAAATGATAGTGTAGACTAAGATTATCATTAGCTATAATTATTGTCCAGGAGGTTGTAGGCTGTTAGAATTTATTGCTGTTGTTTATGGGTGCAATTCAAGGCTTGTAAGATGGAATATCATGGGAATATAATGATTAATATTAATATATTCAGTGCCCCTTTTACCTTTTTTCTAGCGTAATGTGTGTATGGAGGTGATTTAACTTATGTTATGTTGCACATTTTCCACATGGTTTGATAATCAATGATTAATTGGAATTTTATGAATGAGTGGAGTAGTTTAGGGTTTCCAAATTGATATGAGATGAATGGTATGTTAAGTATATGGTTAACATGGAGAATGGAATATGTAATTGTTGTGATTATCATATTGATTGAGCTTTGCATGCTTCTTATATATTGGCAAGAACTTTGGGTGGGAACTTCCTTGTAAATAGAGAATGAAAATGCTAGTGTAAATTACAATAAGCCCCTCTATTGGATTCTCTTGTATATATTGGTCTTAAATTGAGCCAATAAATGGTTCTAACATTAGGACACCATAATGCTGAGTGTGGAATTAAAGTGATATGATGACTAAATTGATGAAGGAATATGTGGAACATTTATGATTTAAGAAAATATATATATTTGTTGGCTAATGTTTTTGGATTAATTCAGAAAAATTTGTTGGCCAAAATTCAAAAGATCTATATGAATAGGTTCATATGTTAGGAGAACGTTGACGAGCCATTTGGAAATAAATGAAGGAGGTAAATTGATCCATATTGGATCATTTCATTATTTTTCATCCATCTCAATGATTTTAAAGTGGAAAAAGTGGAGGAATCAACTAACAAGACCATTTTTATTGCAAGGACCTAGTTTGGCAAATTGGTGTCTGAAACCTTTTAGGAGCATTTTGAGGATAAAATGACATTATTTTGGGGTAAAACCTTTTCAATTTAAAATAGAACATTATTTTAATACTCTACACATAGAGACCTTTCCAAAAGTGAAAGAACCACCTCAATTAGAGTATGTATGAAAAAATTATGCCACTTGGAAGTTGACCTTCCTGTTTTGTCCACTATAATTAAAAAGGATGCCACGTTAGCCCCATTTCTCATGGAAAAAGTGTTTAGACACATTATCATGATGAAGGATACTCTATAAGATTCCATATTGTAGCTGTATTTAAGAGTTGAAGGAATAAAACCTAACCACTAGTAGGCGATCGAGATGTGTTGTAATTGGGCCACTAGGAGGAAAAGGGGTTCCATTCTTTTTGAGTGTATATTATTCCATAGATGAGCAGAGTAGTTGAGAGGGATAGGGAGAGAGAAAAAAGAGAGTATTTGTACACTATAGTAGCCCATGATCCACAAAAATTACTTCTTTGTACTTGTAGTCATTTTATATTTAAAGAAAGAGAACAAAGCAACCTCACCTTCCAACTGGGTTTTTCTCATGAAAGGGCTTCCTAGGTTATATCTAGTGTCAAATCGTGGAATCTGAATTTTTATTTTGTTGTTATTTTTTTTCATAATTATAATTCAAATTCATATGCAATAAACACTAATTTATAGATCCATAAATCTAAAGAGAAATAAACCCTCATAGCGTAGATTTCATATTTCAAAATATAATCTATTAGATCCATTGTGAAGAAATTTCTAGTGGAATACCCATGGCAATTGTTATGGAACCAACTCACAAATAGATAGATAAACGACTTAAATCTTATCCTTTTTGAGGGGAAAACATCCTTTACATTACATAAATGAAAAATTCTTGGATGATACAAATGAATAGACCTCCTTGCTATATATAGGATTATAAGGGGTCACAATATAATTAGAGCCTACATAACAATAATAATGTAAGGACACAATAATAACAACAATGGGTTTCTATGGGGAATAACAATAACAATATGGGGGCTACATGGGAAGGCAAATAAAAATATGGGGCGACACTAACAATAACAATAAAGGGGTTACACTATTATTATAGGGACCTAACATGCCCCTCTCCTTCAAAAAAGTATTAGCCTCAATGCTTGAGTAGTTATGGATGCTTTTGTATAAAATTCTCATCCTCCCACGTGGAACCTTTAGTAGGTAAGTTCTTCCACTTAATGAGATGCTATCAAATTGATCAATTTCGTAGTTGTCGGGCTCTTGCTTCTATGACTACTTTAGGTTCCAATATGATTTTTCCTTCGTAAAGTTTTGGCAATATTGTTTGAACTAGGAGCTTGTCACCGATAACCTTCTTTAAGCTTGAAACATGGAATTCAGGGTGTACTTGGGAAGATGCAGGAAAATCCAATTTGTATGCCATAATACCAATATTTTGCAACACCTTGTAAGGACCATATTACTTGGGTGATATTTTATTATCCTTCTTAGCTTTCTTAAGGGACATTTGTTTTTATGGTTGTAGCCATAAAAATACACAGTCGCCTACATAAAAAATTCTTTCACTATGATGTTGTTCGACCTGTTGTTTCATTCGATTCTGTGCCATAGTGAGGTTATCCTTTAAGATTTATAAAACTTGTTGATGCTCGATGTGATCTTCCACTTATTGAACCTCATAATTTTCCCTTAAAGATGATGTGATGGATGGTGGATGATATCAATAAATTTCCATAAATGGGGTTATTTTTGCTGTAGTATGGATGGAAGTTGATCCAGGAGGATCCTGGAGGATTGATCCAGGTGGATCTTCATAAAAGTACCAGTAGCATGGTAAAAGGCTCAAAAATCAAAGTGGTAGAATCTAGATAAACTTAGCATCAGATTGAAGTGCTCTTCATCCTGATTCCAATGGTGCGAATGACACTCAAATCCGAGTCCAGATGAAGAAGTTAGAGCAAGTCAAAGTTCAAGTTTGACTTGTCTAGGTGGCAGAAGGAGATGACAAGGCAAAGGTCCCAACAAATGGGGAAGCGCCAAGTGGCAGGTTGCCACTGGGTCCCGCATATCGCATATCGGGGAAAAACAGAGGTCGCAGGTTAAGGATCGGCCCCCAACGGTGCTGATTTACAATTGTGATATCACATATCACAAATCAGAGGTGGATGAGTATTACAGAACAAGCCCTGGAGGAGATAGGTTGTGATGCGATCTAATCGCAATCACATATCGCAAGTGGGTAAGAATCGACCCCCGATGAAGCCTAGTTGCGATGAGATTTATCGCATATCACAATCACAAACAATGGTTGGTATTTACAATACAGTTTCGATGGTAATCACTGATTGCGATTTGTGATAGACTGCCCGTACGAGATATTTTATTATGCTGTATTTTATAGCCCATCACGTTCACTGATACCGTAGTGTATGAGTTGCTGCGCCAATGGTTCAAGTGGCAATTGCGATTTGCGATGGGGACCATCGGATGCGATATGTTATATGTTGTGTCTTATAAGTCCGGTGGGTCCATGTATCACAGAAGTGTCTATTGTATTGGCTTTGGATTGTTCACCGATAGTGGGAAGTGTCGATAGACATGCCGCTGAGCCTTATGCGAAGTTAATGGGTTTTTCTATATTTAACTGGGACTTCACCATTATTATAGGGTTATTGCCACATGTCCTTCCCGCCCGATTTTCCTGCCTAACTTGGTTAGTATGTTAAAACTGCTCAGGTTTTGAGGGAGGCCGCCATGCTTATATATATAGCTGTTGTGTCGGAGAAGGAAAGGGGGAGTCAGCAGAATAGTTCAAAAGCACACACATGCAGTAGACCTTGACCCTCACAACAGGCTGAACCTCGCGTTGAGTAGCAGGGAGGTTCTAGGAGGTTATAGAAGGCCCGATTATCCAAATTGGGAGTTTGGATAGGCGATTTTGCACTATTTTTTGCCAGGAGTTTAGTGGTACTGTCTATTTCAAAAGTTGGGCTCTCTGTTCTCTGCCCATATTTCAGCTTGGAGGTGTAAGGGTTGTAATTTATTGTTGCTTGTACTTTTATCTCTTTTATGCCACTAATTGAATGAAGGCCTCCCCACTATTGAGTAAGGCTCGAAGACGTAGTCCAACTTGAGCGAACTCCGTAATCAAATCACTATGTCATGGGCACCAATTCTACTTTCGTACTCAATGCTGCACAATCATCTACCTCTAGTTTATAGAGATTCTTCACCCGAATCCCTATCCTCTTGGTCTGACCCGTGGCTATGTGTGTTAGAAATGCCTTTCCTTTACTGAAGACGACATCGTAGCCTTTTTTCTCCAACATCGCGACCGATACCAAGTTCTTCTTTAGTCGAGGCACATACATCACATCTGTCAAGGTGAGAGGAGCTCCATGCTCCCTCTAAAAAACCACCGTGCCCACTCCTGAAACACTATACCTTCCGTCGTCACCCATATCTATGTGCATCTTGATGTCTTTCTCCTCCAAGGAACTGAATAAATTTTATCACCAGTCATGTGGAATGAGGCTCCACTGTCAAGATACCAGACATAACCCATCATCGGTGACACCATGCATGCGATGAGGGTAAAGTCCATTTCGAACTGAGAGGCTAATGCCTCACCTTCCGATCCTTCCAAGGATCCCTTATTGGACTTCTTCGATGGGAAATTAGTCGCATAATGTCCCATCTTGTGACAATTAAAGCATCTTACTTTAGACATGTCACCCTTCTTCCCTCCATTAGAAGAATTCGATTTGAAATGGGAAGCCTTCCTCTTCCCTTTCCTTGCCTTACTTGCTAAGGCCATATTTTCTTCATCACCATTCTCGGATGAAGAACCATCTCGTGTGCTCCTCCTGATCTCCTCCTGCATAAGATCTGACCATAGTCATTCCCAATCTGACAATTTCTCCCTTCCACTCACAGAGTCCTGGTAGCTATTCCAACTCTTTGGAAGGCCAAGGAGAGCGAGGCTCACCATATCATCATCGGTAATAGTTATTCCCACACTGCCAAGCTCATCTCTGTAGGTGGAGAGCTTGTTCAAATATGTGGAAATAGTATCACCCTTCTCCATCTTGATTCTTCGAAGCTTATCCTTGAGCGCTAATTTCCTCTGGTCGCTACTGTTCTGGTAGAGGTCCTTCAATTTCTTCCACATTGAAAATGGAGTATCCTTCCCATGGAGACTTGAGACAATATGGTCTTGAACTCCCTCAAGGCTGATCCTTCTCACCTTCACCACACACTTCTTCCACTCAGCCAATTCTTGTGCATTAGTTGAAGCTGGCTTTAGGATTTCTTGATCAATGAATCCCTTCAAGCCATTGTCTTCGAATACAGTCTCCATTCTATATTTCCATGCTATGTAATTCGAGCTACCTTCCAAGGCATACTTGAGTCTCAAGCCATAAAATGCCATTGGCCAACCTTGAAGTATGATATGAATTCGATTTGCACCTGCAACCCCGAACTTCAAACTTTGAATTCTCTTCTCAGTATACTGTTCACAACTCCAATACCATGTAGAAAATCTGTGATAGGTTAACCCAATAATGCAATATAAATCAAAGAAGAATACTGTAACCTACTTCTGTTATCAATTTGTGGAAACTTAAAGATCGAGCTGAACAATATAACTAGAAGAAGAAGAATTGTTATAGACATATTTGGGCACTGCAACCCCAATCTTATATGTCGATAAACCAAGGGTTCTTTAACCCCTAAAAGTGTTGTTTCATACCCTAAAGGATCATAGTCAACTGATTACATCATTCCCCAGAAGTTCCACCTGAAAAACCACTCAGAACTAGCCAAAACATGACCATACTGAATGCTCCACTGTCAGGGTGCAATGCATACTGACTGATACACTAGCCAGGTGTGATGCATACTGAAGAAGCCTTCTGTGGGGTGTGATGAGCTAGAATGGACAAATGTCTGAAATAGTTTGCTAAGTGGATGCTCATGGAATCTTCTAGAAACTTCCTTTATGACACTTGCCTCTCTGAATTCGCCCAGGGATGAATAAGAGATCCAAGAAATCTCCAAGTGGAACCAAGACCTACAAGTGGAATGACACTAATAAAAAATCTAGAGATGAATCACACCTTTGCAAACATCTATAAATGGATCCCTCATCTGAGAGATCTGAAGGCTGGAATTTTGTAATTTGTAAGGAAGTGATGATAGTTCGTCTTTGAGAAGAAGCATTGTATTGTTGGGTGATCTTGCTTTTCATGAGGTGAAGAGGGCTTTGATGCTAGGAGGATGATGCTGGATCAGACAGCTGGGTTGTAATTCTCCCTTCTATTTTAATAAAGTTCTTTGAGTTTTCCTCCATACAATCGTGTATTTGTGAATCTTGTTATTTGTGAATGCAATTGTATGTTCAATGTATTTATGATTCTGCATTGTTTATGATATAATAGATCGAGATGCTTTGATGGTGTTTTGTTACTTTGTCTCTACAGGTATTCTCTAAGCGGGACAAGTAGGAGAGGAGTTGCAAGCTCTATCAAGGGGGAGAGAAATCAAGCAAGGAGTGAAGTGGAAGATCCAGGTTGATCCCTTTGTTTCTCTCTTATCTATCATACATAAAGGAAATCGCAAATTGCTTTGATTGTTTGTTTCTAAGATAGCTACCAATATTAGTGGGACTAGTAGATCAAAAAGACACTAGTTTTCCTGGAAACAAGAATCAATGGCACAATACACATGAAAATACTTTGGGGAAAGTCTCAGATAAAAACCCCACACTATTGTATTATCATACATGGTGGAAATACATTGGAATTATACAAAGCCTTAGCTCTCACAGCTAGCCAACTCTTAGTACAATCCTCACAGATTCTCACAGGAAATCTTGGCTTCTCTCCAGTCTTCCTCTCTGCCCTCCAAGCTCCTATTTCCTTGCGCTGTTCCTTGTGGATGATTAGCCTATTACCAAGTGGAGAAACAAACCTTCAAAACTGTGCAATCCTCAAGGATGAATCCTTGACTGCATGCATGAGTTTTCTCCATGAGAAAACACATGCAACTGATAGTACACTTTCCTTCAACATTAATCTCAACTAGGTATTTCTCAGAATAGACATGCATGAGTTTCTGATGAGGGAATATTCAGTTAACTGGAGTAGCACTAGTTGAGTGCATTAATGCATCAACTGACTGTTAACTCACTATTAGTTCCTCAAACAGTTTGGAATTAAATTAACTGGACTTAACTTAGTAAATTGAGTTAACTAATTACAACTCAAATATAACTCAATCTTATCTCCTTAATTTAAGGGACAACTCTTGCATGACTTTAGAAAGACTTCTAACTTGAATTTATCCAACTAATTACTTTAAAATAAATAAATAAATTATTTCCAAGTAGCTGTTAAGACTAAATTCATTTTTAATTCACAATTTAATTCAAGGAAAAATTAAATTGGAATATTCTTATTGCCATATTTCAACAAAAAAGTTGTAGAAGGGCAGCACGAAATCATGTAATCTTCTGTCCTCTTGGTCTAGTTTTATTTCTGCATTGAAAGACCAATTCTACCCTCTATGTTATAGGCAAAAGGAACTTATGGAATGGAAATATCTAAGGCAAGGTAAGGGTCAGAATGTGAAAAGCTTCACTAAAGAATTTCAGAAACAAGCACTGAATCTGGACATCTCATTAGATGTGCCCAAGACTGTAACTAAGTATGTAGGTGCACTACATAGTTACATCAGACACTCATTATTACTGTTTGAGCCTACTAAAATTGACGCGGCTAGCGTAAAGGCTGTTCATATTGAAAGCCGAGGCAAGAATGATCAAGCTGATCAAGCCAAGAAGACACCATTCAAACTGCAGCATGACAAATTCTAAAAGAAAGGAAAATGGAAGATAAGAAGACCATCGCAACCATGAGAGGGGATGGAGCAACATCGTCTTGCACTCATTGCAAGAAAGATGGTCATAATGAGGACCATTGCTGGAAGCAGCATCCGGAGTTGAGACTGAAGAGATTTGGGGGAAAGGGGATGAAAAAGGTAGTGGCAACAATGCATGACCTTGGATCAGATTCCGACGATGAGACATTGATCATAATTGTGGGCACAACAGGTACTCTTTCTATTAATGATAGTTTTGATTTGGTGGCAAGTACTAGTTATTTGAATGAGCTTGTAATTAATGAGTGAAAGAGAATTGAGTTATTTCACATTAAAGTTGTCATAAAACATACAAAGGTGGAAACTCTATTTGATTCAGGTTCCCAAGCAAACCTAATCTCGGAGTCCTTAGCGAAAAAGTTAGACCTTGAAACTAAGCATCATTCGAGTCCATACCAGCTTGGTGGGGTAAGAGATAAAGCCAAATTGCAGGTCACTAAGCAGTGTAGGTCCAGATTTGTTATTGCTTCTAAATTAGTTGATGAGGTAGAGTTAGATGTAGTGCCTTTGGACATCCATGGAATCATGTTGGGAAGCCCATATCTATATGACAAAAAGGTCATTTTCTTTTGACATGAAAACAAATACCACCTCAAAGGATGCAATAGAGTATATAGTCAGAGCTCATCATACAAAAGTTAATGCTAGCCTTGTAAGTGCTGGACAAATTAAACGACTGGTTAATTCCAACAAAGGGTGAATTCTCATGGTAGTGAGAGTGAAAGAGGCCGAGATGGTTGGTGCTTTCAAAGGCTGTAATCCTGATCATAAGAGAGAATTATTTGAAATTGTTTCTGATTATGATGGATTGTTTAGGAACCAAGAGGATTACCCCCTAAATGGGAAATCCAACATGAGATCCATTTACAACAGGATGCTCCTTTGCCGAATGTTGGCATGTATAGGATGGATTCTATCAAGATGGATGAGATCAAGAAATAGGTGCAGGAAATCTTAAATCAGGGAATCATCGGACTAAGTTCTTCTCCTTGTGGCTCACCAATCGTGTTGGTGCCCAAGAAAGATGACACATGGATAATGTGCATAGATTACAGGGAATTGAACAAGATCACAGTGAAGAATCGATACCCTCTCCCTCGCATTGATGAATTGTTAGATCAGTTAAAAAATTCTGTTTATTTTACAAAGCTGGATTTGCGTAGTGGTTATCACCAGGTTAGAATTGTAGAGCATGACATTTGTAAGAGTTTGTTCAAAACCAAACAGTGGCTGTTTGAATGGATGGTGATGCCATTCAGACCGTGCAACGATCCAACCACGTTTATGAGGGTGATAATTATTTATTTAGTGATTTTCTTGATCATTTTGTCCTTGTATATCTGGATGATATTCTTGTGTATAGTAGGACATGGGATGAATATGTGTGTCATATAAAGAAAGTGCTAGATGTTCTAAAAAATGAAAAACTGTATTTTAAATTGTCAAAGTGTGAGTTTGGGAAGACTTCTCTGATTTATTTAGGCCACATTATCAGTAACGGACAATTAAGGATAGATCCCTCTAAAGTTTGGGAAATTATGAATTGGCTTGAGCCCACAAATGTTATAGAGATCCAAATTTTTCTAGGCGCGGTACAGTATTGGAGAAGGTTCATTGTGAACTTCTACGTTATCATAGCCCCCTTGGAAGCCTTGACTAGTGTGAAGCACGCATTTCAGTGGGGAGGAAACAAACATAAATCCTTCGACACATTGAAAGAGAAGATGAGCACAACACCCGTGCTAGCCTTACCAGACCTTCAATAGCCTTTTGAAATTGAAATAGTTGCCAGTGGATATGCCATGGGAGCTGTATTGATACCATTTGGAGACTTAATCCCAGGTTGTTGTGAATTATCCCACGTATGATAGGGAGTTGTACGCCTTGGTCAAGAGTGTAAAGAAGTGGAAACACTATCTGATCAACAAGGAGACCATCATCGATACAGATCATCAGCCCTTGCAATATCTTCAGTCATAGACCAAGCTTCAACAAGCGTGTCTCTTCAGATGGATGGGGTTCCTCCAACAATTTCATTTGGTAATAAGATACAAGAAGGGCACCAAAAACAAAGTAGAAAATATGCTTTCTTTCCCTCCTATTTCTGCATCTGTTGTTTTACAAAAATGTTTGTTTATTGTTAGAAAGTTATGCAGAACATTATGCTAACGATAATGATTTTAAAGAGATATATGCAAAACTGACTCGTGGATCGCAGGTGGACAGCTATTACTTGCAGGGAAATATATTGTACCACCTTGGCAAACTGTGCCTATCTAGTGATGAAAGGGTTCATGTAATCCGAGAGGCTCATGCCTCTATAGTGTTTGATCATTTTGGAACGAGAAAAATTTATGTCATTTACAAAGGTTTTGTTTTGGTCTCATATGAAAAACATTGTGACTCTCTTTGTAAAGGGTTGTGTGTTGTGTTCCGTTTCAAAGCCCTCTAATAAAAAACTTGGGCTCTACACACCACTCCCTATTCTAAGTCGACCATGGGAAAGTGTATCCATGGACTTTGTAGGAGGTTTTCCTATGTCTAGGAAAGGTCACGACTATTTGTATGTCATTGTGGATAGGTTTAGTAAAATGTTTATTTTAATGTCTTGTAAAAAGCAGGTCACTGATGATCATACTGCTTATCTTTTCTTTCAACATGTTTGGGTACATTTTGGGTTGTCCACATCTATTGTGTCAGATTGAGACTCTTGCTTTCTTGGGGAGTTTTGGACCAACTTGTGGAGAATGATGGACACTAAGCTGAAAATAAGTACGACATTTCATCCATAGAACGATGGGAAGACATAGGTTTTCAGCTGTACCGTGATAAACTTGTTGCGAGGCTATTGTGGAAAACATCTCAAGTTGTGGGATGAACAGATTCCTTATGTGCAACATGCATACAATCGAGAAGCACATTCATCTACATAGAGCTCACCATTTGAGACATGTTTTTGCTATCTACCTAGAGATCCCTTGGACATGGTCTTTGGGAAAGAGGAGGATAGAAATGGAGGAGATGATAGGGACAATGCACAAAAGTTCATTCAGTAGATATAGGTGATTCATCAGGCAGTATAGAAGAAGTTGGAAAAGAGTCAAGCTCGATATAAAGCTTGACATGATAAGCACCGAGTTGACCATCAATTTCAAGTCGGGGACAAGGTATGGCTCCACATCAGCAAGGATATGATGAAGGGAGAATGGAAGAAGTTGAGACCCATCCGATATGGTACCTTCACCATATTGGAAACTATTGGAGACAATGCTTTTCATCTTGACTTTCCTTCTTATATGAAAATGTAGTCCATAGTAAAATTTGAAAACCTGAAGCTTTAAGAACCTCCATTGATTATGGATACCAAGGAGGTTGCACAAATTCCTACAGTGGATGATTTTGCACTAGAGCATCTAGATAAGTTTCCTGAAGATATCATACTTGACCAGAAAACTAGACCTTCACTACAAGGATATGTGGAGTATATCCGTGTTGGCTTCAAAGGAATGCATCTAAGAATTGAGACCATTGAGACCATTGATACCACAGTGTATGGGTCACTACGTCAATGGTTCAATCGTCGATTGCGATTTTCAATGGGGACCACCAGACACGATATGTTATATGTTGTGTCCTATCAGTCCGATGGGTCCGTGTATCACATAAGTTCCTCTTGTATTGGCTTTGGACTATCCGCCGATAGTTGGAAGCGCCAATAGACATGTTGCCGAGCCTTATGCATAGTTATTTGGTTTTTATATGTTTTAACGAGACTTAACCATTATTATAAGGTTGTTTCCACATATCCTTTCGACCCAATTCCCCCTTCCTAACTTGGTTAATATGTTAAAACTTCCTGGGTTTTGAGGGATACCACCATGCTTGTATATATAGCAGTTGTGTCAGAAAAGGAAGGAGGGAGTCAGAAAAATAGTTCATAAGCACATGCATGCAACATACCCTAACCTTGGCATTAGGTCAGACCTTGCCTTGAGCAGCACGAAGGTTCTGAGAGGTTGCAGAAGGCCCGATTATCCAAATTGGGAGTTTGGATAGGCGTTTTTGCACTATTTTCGCTAGGAGTTCAGTGGTACTGTCTGTTTCTGAAGCTGGGATCTCCATTATCTTCCCATATTTCAGCTTGGAGGTATAAGGGTTGTAATTTCTTGTTGCTTGTACTTTTATCTCTTTTATGCCACTAATTGAATGAAGGCCTCCCCACTATTGAGCAGGGCCCAGAGACGTAGTCCAACTTGGACGAACTCCGTAATCAAATCATTGTGTCATGGTTTTTGTGTTCTTCTGTTTATTTCCGTATTTTTCATGTGATTTTAAGTTCCATGATTAATTAGATTTGTTATATGTAATTCCGTTGCAGTTGTAAGTAAAAGATCGTGGATCAAGCTTAGTATCAGAGTAGGTATTTGTAAATGCGAATTGCATATGTTTATGCTAACCTGAAACAAGTTGTGAAAAGGAGAAGGAATGCTTAAGTCCTTTGATCTTGAAGTAGGATGTGCACAACGGAGAAGAAACATGGCCAATGAAGAAGCTCATTGGGAAGAGGAACCAAATTTCCATAAGGTATTCTATAATATGGCAGGAAAAGTGGACAAGCTGTTCATAGAGTATGAGAAGGAACTTGGGCATGAGAAGAACGATACCAACGATCATGGATCAACAAATCAGGAAGGTGGTGGAGAAGATCCTCATCCCTATCCTTCTTCCAGTGATAGTTCTCATCACTCTTAGTGAAATTCCAAGCATACCTCTAAGAAACTATTCTTTAAGTTAGATGTAAAGTTTGACTTGCCGATGTACAATGGAGAGTGCAGTGTAGAAAAAATCAATAATTGGATCAGACAGATAGAGGTTTACTTCTGAATCCAACAGATTGAAGAGGATGAGGTGAAAGTCTAGTAAGCATCTCTTCGACCAAGTGACATTGCTCTCGTTTTGTGGGAGAGCAAGTTGCAAAAGGACAACACAAAATCAGGTAACCTTCTTTCCTCTTGGTCTAGTTTTATTTCTGCATTGAAAGACCAATTCTACCCTCTGGGTTATAAGAAAAAGGCACTTATTGAATGGCAATATCTAAGGCAAGGTAAGGGCCAGAATGTGCAAAGGTTCATTGAATAATTTTGGAAACAAGCACTGAATCTGGATATCTCATTAGATGCACTCAAGACTGTAACTTAGTATGTAGGTGTGCTACATAGTTACATTAGACACTCATTATTACTATTTGAGCCTACTACAATTGATGCAACCAATGTAAAGGCTATTCATATTGAAATCCGACGCAAGAATGATCGAGATGATCAAGCCAAGAATACACCATTCAAACCACAACATGGAAAATTCTAGAAGAAAGGAAAAGGGAAGGATAAGAAGACCATCACAACCAAGAAAGGGGATAGAGCGACACTGTCTTGCACTCATTGCAAGGAAGATGGTCATGATGAGGATCACTGCTGGAAGCTGCATCTAGAATAAAGACCAAAGAGATTTGGGGGAAAGTGGGAGTAGAAGACAGTGGCCGCATCGCAAGACCTTGGATCGGATTTCGGTGATGAGACATTGATCACAACCATGTGCGCAAGAGGTACTCTTTCTATTAATGATAGTTCTGATTCAGTGGCAAGTACTTGTTATTTGAATGAGCCTGTAAGTAATGAGTGAAAGAGAATTGAGTTATTCCACATTAGGGTTGTCATAAAACATACAAAGGTGGAAAATATGTTTGATTCAAGTTCCCAAGAAAACCTAATCTCAGAGTCCATAGTGAAAATGTTAGGCCTTGAAACTAAGCCTCATCCAAGTCCATACTAGCTTGGTTGGGTAAGCGATAAAGCCAAATTGCAGGCCACCAAGCAGTGTAGGGCCAGATTTGTTGTTGCTTCTAAATTAGTTGATGATGTAGAGTTAGATGTAGTTCCTTTGGACATCTGTGGAATCATCTTGGGAAGCCCATATCTATAAGACAGAAAGGCCGTTTTATTTCGGCATGAAAACAAACACCACCTCACAAAGGATGGGGTAGAGTATATAGTCAGAGGTCATCATACAAAAGTTAACGCTAGCCTTTTAAGTGCAAGACAAATTAAATGACTGGTTAATTCTAGCAAAGGGTGCATGCTCATGATAGTGAGAGCGAAAGAAGCCAAGATGGCTGACGATTTCAAAGACTGTAATCCTGATCATAAGAGAGAATTGTTTGAAATTGTTTCTGATTATGATGGATTGTTTCAGGAACCGAGAGGATTGCCCCCTAAACAGGAAATCCAACATGAGATCCATTTACAATAGGATGCTCCTTTGCCGAATGTTGGCATGTACATGATGGCTTCTATCGAGATGGAGGAGATCAAGAAACAGGTGCAGGAACTATTAAATTAGGGAGTCATCAGATCGAGTTCTTCTCCTTGTGGCTCATCGATCGTGTTGGTGCCCAAGAAAGACAACACATGGAGAATGTGCATAGATTACAGGGCGCTGAACAAGATCACGGTGAAGAATCGATACCCTCTCCCTTGCATTGATGAATTGTTAGATCAGTTGAAAAATGTTGTTTATTTTACAAAGATGGATTTGCATAGTGGTTATCACCAGGTTAGAATTGCAGAGAAGGACGTTTGGAAGACTTTATTCAAAACCAAATAGTGGTTGTTCGAATGGATGGTGATGCCATTCAGACTATGCAACGCTCCAACCACGTTTATGTCTGACGATTTCAAAGGCTATAATCCTGATCATAAGAGATAATTATTTGAAATTCTTTTTGATTATGATGGATTATTTCAGGAATCAAGAGGATTGCCCCTTAAACAGGAAATCCAACATGAGATCCATTTACAATAGGATGCTTCTTTGTCGAATGTTAGCATGTACATGATGGCTTCTATCGGGATGGAGGAGATCAATAAACAGGTGTAGGAAATGTTAAATCAGGGAGTCATCAGATCGATTTCTTCTCCTTGTGGCTCATTGATCATGTTGGTGCCCAAGAAAAATGACACATGGAGAATGTGCATATATTACAGGGTGTTGAACAAGATCATGGTGAAGAATCGATACGCTCTCCCTCGCATTGATGAATTGTTAGATCACTTGAAAAATGTTGTTTATTTTACAATGCTGGATTTTTTGTAGTGGTTATTACCAGGTTATAATTGCGGAGTAGGACATTTGGAAGACTTCATTCAAAACCAAACAGTGGCTGTTTGAATGGATGGTGATGCCATTCAGACTATGCAAGGCTCCAACCATGTTTATGAGGGTAATAATGATTTATTTAGTAATTTTCTTGATCATTTTGTCCTTGTATATATGGATGATATTCTTGTGTACAGTAGGACATGGGATGAATATGTGTGTCATATAAAGAAAGTTCTTGATGTTCTTGAAAATGAAAAACTATATTTGAAACTGTCAAAGTGTGAGTTTGGGAATACTTCTCTGATTTATTTAGGCCACATTGTCAGTAATGGACAATTAAGGATAGATCCCTCTAAAGTTGAGGCAATTATGAATTGGCCTGAGTCCCCAAATGTTATAGAGGTTCAAAGTTTTCTGGGCACGGTACAGTATTGGAGAAGGTTCATTGCGAACTTCTCTGTTATCGTAGCCCCCTTGCACGCCTTGAATAGTGTGAAGCAGGGCTTTTAGTGGGGAGGAAAATAGCAAAAATCCTTCGACACACTAAAAGAGAATATGAGAACAACACTAGTGCTAGCCTTACCAGACCTTCAACAACCTTTTGAAATTGAAACAGATGCTAGCAGATATGCCATGGGTATTGTATTGATGCAACATAGAAAGCTTGTACGTTACCATTCAGAGACTTTCTCCCAGGATGTTGTGAATTATCCCACGTATGACAGGGAGTTGTATGCCTTTGTCTAGAGTGTAAATAAGTGGAAACACTATTTGATCGTCATGGAGACCATCATCCATATGAATCATCAAGCCTTACAATATCTTTAGTCACAGACCAAGGTTCAACAAGCCCATCACTTCATATGGATGGGGTTCATCCAACAGTTTCATTTGGTAATAAGATACAAGAAGGGCGCCAACAACAAAGTAACACATATGCTTTCTCGCCCTCCTATTTATGCATCTGTAGTTTTGTAAAATGTTTCTTTATCACGAGAAAGTTATGCAGAACAATATGCTAATGATAGTGATTTTAAAGAGATATATACAAAACTGGCTCGTGGATCACAGATGGACAATTATTACTTACAGGGAAATCTATTGTACCACCTTGGCAAACTGTGCATACCCAGTGATGAAAGGGTTCATGTAATCCGAGAGGCTGATACCTCTATGGTGTCTGGTCATTTTTGAATTGAGAAAAATTTATGTCATTTGCAAAGGTTTTGTTTTTGGCCTCATATGCAAAACATTGTGACTCACTTTGTAAACGGTTGTGTGTTGTGTTCTGTTTCAAAGCCATTTAATAGAAAACTTGGGCTCTACACACCACTCCCTATTCTGAGTCAACCATGGAAAAGTGTGTCCATGGACTTTGTAGGAGGTTTGCCTATGTCTAGGAAAGGTCATGACTATTTGTACGTCGTTGTGGATAGGTTTAATAAAATGTGTATTTTAATGCCTTGTAAAAAGTAGGTCACTACTGAGAAAACTGATTATCTTTTCTTTCAACATGTTTGGGTCCATTTTGGGTTGCCCACATCTATTGTGTCAGATCGAGACTCTCGCTTTCTTGGGGATTTTTGGACCAGATTTTGGAGAATGATGGACACTAAGCTGAAAAGAAGTACGACATTTCATCCACAGACCAATGGGCAGATAGAAGTTGTCAACCATACCATGGTACACTTTTTGTGAGGCTATTGTGGAAAACATCCCAAGTTGTGGGATAAACAACTTCCTTATGTGCAACATGCATACAATCGAGCAAAACATTCATCTACACAGAACTCACCGTTTGAGACATGTTTTGGTTATCTACCTAGAGATCCCTTGGACATGGTCTTTGGGAAAGAGGAGGATAAAAATGGATGAGATGATAGAGACAAAGCAAGGAAGTTCATTCATTGGATACATGTGATTCATTAGGAAGTACATGAGTAGTTGGAGAAGAGTCAAGCTTGCTATAAAGCTCAACATGATGAGCACCGAGTTGACCACCAGTTTCAAGTTGGGGACAAGGTATGGCTCCAAATCAGCAAGGATAGGATGAAGGGAGAAGGGAAGAAGTTGAGACCCATCCAATATGGTCCCTTCACCATATTGGAAAAGATTGGAGACAATGATTTTTGTCTTGACTTTCCTGCTTATATGCAAATTTACTCCATAGTAAATGTTGGAAACCTGAAGCTTTATGAACGTCCATTGATTATGGATACCAAGGAGGTTCCACAGATTCCTACAATGGATGATTTTTCACCAGATTATCTAGATAAGTTTCCCGAAGATATCATACTTGACTAAAAAACCAGAACTTCACAACGAGGAGATGTGGGGTATATCCATGTTGGCTTAAAAGGAATGCATGCAAGCAAATCTTGATGGATGGAGAAGGAAAAAATGAGGGAGGAATTTCCTCACTTACCAATTGACTAAAAAGGATTTTGGTAGTCCAAAATATCTTAGTGGGGAGGATTGATCCATGTGGATCTTTAGAAAAGTACCAATGGCATGTTAAAAGGCTCAAAACTCAAAGTGGTAGAATCTGGACAAACTTAGCATCAGATTGAAGTGCTTTTCATCCTAATTTCAACGGTGCAAACGACACTCAAATCCGAGTCCAGATGAAGAATTTAGAGCAAGCCAAAGTTCAAGTTTGACTTGTCCTGGTGGCAGAAGGAGATGACATGGCAAAGGTCCCAGTGAATGGGGAAGCGTCAAGTGGCAGGATGCCACTAGGTCCGACATATCACATATCCAGAAAAAGCAAAGGTCGCAAGTTAAGAATAGGCCCCCAAGAGTGCCGATTTGTGATTGCGATATCGCGTATCGCAAATCAGAGGTGGATGAGTATTACAAAATCAGCCCTGACGCTGACAGGTTGTGATGCAATCTAATCACAATCGCATATCGTAAGTGGGTAAGAATCAACCCTCGACGAAGCCCGGTTGTGATGCGATTTATCACATATCACAATCATAGAAAATGGGTGGTGTTTGCAATATGGTTTCGGCAGTAATCGCTGATTCCGATTTGTGATAGACTACCTGGACTTGATATTTTATTATGCTGTATTTTATAGTCCATCGGGTCTACTGATACTGTAGTGTATGGGTCATTGCACTAATGGTTCAAGCGCCGATTGTGATTTGTGATGGGGACCACCAGACATGATATGTTATATGTTGTGTCCTATAAGTCCCGCTGGTCCGTGTATCGTAGAAGTTTCTGTTGTATTGGCTTTGGACTATCCACCGATAGTTGGAAGTGCCGATAGACATGCCGCTGAGTCTTATGCGTAGTTAATGGGTTTTTCTACGTTTGAACTAAACTTCACCATTACTATAAGGTTCTTTCCACATATCCTTCCAACTTGATTCCACCTGCCTAAATTGGTTAGTATGTTAAAACTGCCCAGGTTTTGAGGGATGCCACCATGCTTATATATATATATATATATATATAGATGTTGTGTTGGAAAAGGAAGGGGGGAGTCAGCAAAATATTTCAGAAGCACATGCACGCAATAGACCCTGACCTTGGTAGCAGGTCAGACCTCGCCTTGAGCAGTAGGGAGGTTCTAAGAGGTTGCAGAAGGCCTGATTATCCAAATTGGGAGTTTGGATATGCTTTTTTGCGTTATTTTTCACCAGGAGGTCAGTGGTACTGTCTTTTTATGAAGTTGGGCTCTCCATTCTCTGCCCATCTTTCAACTTGGAGGTATAAGAGTTGTAATTTCTTGTTTCTTTTACTTTTATCTCTTTTATGCCATTAATTGAATGAAGGCCTCCCCACTATTGAGTAGGGCCTAGAGACGTAGTCCAATTTGGACAAACTCTGTAATCAAATCATCGTGTCATGGTTTTTGTGTTCTTTTGTTTATTTCTACATTGTTCATGTGCTTTTAAGTTCCATGGTTAATTAGCTCTATTATATGTAATTCTGATGCATCTGTAAGTAAAAGATCATGGATCAGAAGTGTTATACCACCATTTAACCAGAGGTAACCACTTGAACTATTGTCTTTGTTTACCAGATACAAAGAAACAAAGATATCCTTCCAAACATTTGTTTAATATCTTAGTTTTCCCACATATTGAGGATTGTAAGATGAGCTATGAGCTAATTGAGTACCCAAATAAGAAAACAATTCTGTCCAAAAGTTTCTAGTGAAAGTGGAATCTTTGTCTCTTACAATAATCTTTGGGTTTCCATGTAGATTTTGAATTGTTTCCATAAATGCAGTAGAAACTGTACTGGATTTAAATGGATGATATAATGCACAAAAGTGTGCATACTTGGTAAGTCTATTAACTACCACCACGATGACACTATTTCCTTCAGACTTGGGTAAACCTGTGATAAAATTCATTGAGACCTCCTCCCAACGTTTACTTGGAATGACAAAAGGTTGTAATAGACCCGGGTCTTAATTGTCTCAACTTTATTTTGTAGTTAAACCAAACATTTCACCACAAACTTCTGAATATTAGATTTAAGGCCATCCTAAAAAAATTCATTCTTGACCCGATGGTAAGTTTTTAAATATCCTTAGTGCCCTCCTAGGGGGGAGGTGTGCAATTTTGAAAGAATATTTTGTTTGAGTTGGGAATTCTTACAGAGATACAAGCGATATTTGTCCCATAATGAGTCATTTTTTGCAGATAAATGTATCATATATATAGGGATATTTCTACAAATTTTGAATGAGTGTCCACACCTCTTCATCATTCTTCCATTCATCCCTTGCTTTAGCTATCCAATCAGGTTGGATATTAGAAATGGAACAGAGAAATGCTTCCACATCCTCATCCTTTCTTGAGAGTGCATCTTGAAGAAAAAATTGCTTCCTTTTTTTGTATTTGATTTCAAAGTCATAACCCAACATCTTGGTGACCTATTATTACTGCTCTTCTAAAGATAATATTTGTTCCAAAAAGTATTTAAGACTATCTTAATATGTTTTTAGCTTGAAGTGCCTTCCCATTAGGTAAGGTCGCAATTTATTTAGTGCATGTAGTATTGCCAACATTTTCTTCTCATAAATAGGCTTGTATAAATACTTTCCCTTGATTGTATGAATTTAAAAATCAACAGGTCTTTCTTCTTGCATTAAAACATCACCAATTCTATTTCTTGAGGCATCACATTCCACAATAAAGGTTTTTGTGAAATATGGTGTAGTTAATACCGGTGCTTGGCACATTTCCTCTTTAAGATGTTCAAAGGCCTTAGTTGCTTCTACAGTCCAATAAAATGCATCTTTCTTTAGTAATGTTGTTAGAGGCATTGCTATTCTCCCATAACTTTTAAAAAAATTTCGATAATACCATGTCAACTTGAGAAATCCTTGAAGATGTTTTAGGGTTGTGGGGATTTTCCATTCCTTAATGGATTTAATTTTGTTAGGGTCTACCTTAACACCTTCATGAGATACAATATTACCCATATATTCCACCTTTTGTGCTCCAAAGAAGCATTTGGAGGTTTTTGCATAATTTTTTTTCTCTTCCAATAGTTTGATTACCCCATCAAAATGTTGACCATGATCCTTCCAAGACTTTTTGTAGATTAGTATATCATAAAAAATTACTAACAAAATTTTCCTAATAAAGGGTTTGAAAATGGAATTCATCAAACCTTGAAATGTGGAAGGTGCATTAGTAAGGCCAAAAGGCATGACCAAAAATTCATAATGATCTTCATGAGTTTTGAATGTTATTTTCAAAATGTCTTCCATCTTCATTCTAATTTGATGATATATCGAATGAAGATCCAACTTGGTGAAGTAAATTGCTCCATGTAATTCATCCAAAAATTCGTCAATGACAAGAATAAGAAATTTATCTTTAATAGTACTCATCTTGTGTAGCTCCCTATAATCTAGACACATACGCCATGATCAATCCTTCTTTTGGACCAATACTACTGGAGCATATAAAAACTTTGACTAGGTTGAATTATACTGTCCTCTAGCATTTATGCAACCATATGTTCAATTTCACTCTTTTGGGAATACAAATATGTGTAAGGCCTTATGTTTTGAGAAACACTTCACGGAATCAAGTGAATAACATGATGATAATAATGAATAGGAGGGAGGCCTTTGGGAGTCTCAAATACCATGGAATGATTTTCCAAGTATTTTTGGAGATCCAGAGAAATAAATGGTCTCGATGTTTTAACCTATAGTGAGCATAATTGTGAAATTATGCCTCGTTGCTCTTTCTTAAAAATATTTTTCAGGCCATTAGAGCCAATTATATTCCCTGGTTTCCCTGCATTACCCCTTAATTCAATTTCATTTCCTTCCCAAAAAATATTCATGAAAAGTTCTTGAAAATTAAAAGTTGTCGCCTCGAAATATTGCAACCATTGGAACCCTAGTACAACATCAACACCATCCATTGGAATGGAAATAATTGAAATATTAAATATATATTACCCCATGGTTAGCTTGATATTATGGCACTTTCCAGAGAAATTTATAGTTCCTCCATCTGCAACCATCACTTGATACTCTGGTGCTAGACATAGAAAGCAATTTAATTATTTGGCTATTTTACAATGAACAAAATTATGGGTACTACCCGAATCAATCAACACTATTACCTTTTGCTTCTTGATATATCAATCTATATTGAGAGTTTGGGGAGTGGTAATTCTTGTAAATTCATTACAAGATATGGTCAGATTCATTTCTTGTTTCTCTGGGGTTGGTTCCTGGTGTATATCTTCTTCTTTTGATGTTTCTTGTTCCATTTCTTCTTCATTTTTACAATCTATGTAAAATAATTTCTTCTCAGCACACTTATGGCCTTTAGTGTATTTTCTGTCACAACTATAACAAATTCCTTTTGCTCTCTTTTCCTCCAACTGTTGTGGTTTCAACCTTGTAGGTTGTGTAAGGCTAGAAGCAACAACACTTCACTATTTATAGTTGTGAGTGGTTGAATTCCTTAATTTCATAATTTTGCTTTCAACTTTTCTTGCCACCTTGAATGCCTTCTCCATTGAATCAGGTTCCCGAAGGAAAACCTCATGTTGGATGTTCCTTTAAGGTTACTATGAAGACATCAATCCTATGCTCATCTGGAATATAATTTACCTTGATATTAAATATTTTCAAGTCCTCAATGTGCTCCACCATTGAACCATTTTGCTTTAGATTTATCAATTGGATAAAGAAGGTATTTCTCTTCGTATCCTCATAATGTGCTACCAATTATTCCGCATAAATTGTCCAAGTGACAATTGATTTATGAGAAAAAAATCCATAGATACCACACAAATTGATTTTGTTCTAAATATAAAGATGCAATGCATATATTTTGTGTGTTCGAAACATTATTTAGAACAAAGAATTGCTCCATTTGTATTATCCATGTTACCGGGTCCTTGCCATCAAACTTCCTCATATCAATCTTCAGAATGTGGCTAGTCTTCAACCCAATATTGGAGTCTCTAAAATTAAAATTCATATTCCTTTTATCCTCATCATGCTTTTCATGGAGTACGTTGTCACCACTAGGAATCATTTCTTCAAGCAAATTTGTCAAACCTTCCTTCAAATCTTCCAATTCCCTTTTCATTTCTATTTCTAATCCATTCTTCAAACCTTCCATATTAACATTTCTGCCATCCTTCAAATCTTCCATGTTTTCTTTTAAACCATTCTTCAAGCCATCCATCTAAGCTTCCATTTCATTTTTGGTAACTCTTTGAGAGCAGAATTTTTGCACTTGGTCTCGTAATTTTGATATATCATGTTGCATTTCTTCCTATTTTTCATGCATTATAGAAGAGATTTCTGGTTGTTTACTAGGTGTGTACATTTTTTTGTTTCAAGACATTTTATAACCAAACAATGATATCTATGCTTCTCTATGCCCTTTGAATCACTTCAAACTGATTTTTCAAACAAAAGTTATGCAAAATTTAAAAAAATTACACACCTTTTTCTTGTTTTGTAGGAGCTTGATATTGAAACTCTTGTATCTCTGTAATTTCGTATATCTAAGGTCTGAAATTTTTGCCTCTGGTATCCCCATAAGTATTCTTTCCAAACCCACAAGTCAGACTGAGATTGGATTCTTCAAGAAAGAGTTATTTCCAATCTCCCACGATGATCGAATTATCAACTGGTTCAGTAAAGCGAACTTGTACAGAGTGCCACATGTCACTTTTTTGACATTCTACCCTGAAATGATACACGGAAAAATGAAGTCTATAAAATTTCAACCACTTTTTACTAAATTCAAGTCCGATGCTCGGAGAGAAAGTTATGAAAATTTTCCCTAGGTCACCTGTTTGAGATTGAATGGATCCTTAAAAAACCCTAACTTCCTTGGATCATATCTCCAAAAATGTAGTGAAACAAGATCTGAAAATCATACGTGAAGTTCATCAATATTTTAGCTCCATGTGGTTTAAATTTCATCTTCTGAATACTCGTATAAAAAAAATTATAGCTAAAATTCCTGAACTGTTTGAAGAAGAGAAACCCTAGAATCCAAAGCTTTGATACCAAATGTTATGCAACCAACTCACAAATAGATAAATCAACGACTTAAAAATTATGCTCTTCGAGGGGGAAATCTCCTTTACATTACATAAATTAACAATTCTTGAATGATACAAATGACTAGACCTCCTTGATATATAGAGGAGTCTAAAGGGTCACAATATAATTATAGCTCACATAACAATAATAATGTAAGGACATAACAATAACAACAATGGGCTTCTATGGGGCATAACAATAACAATATGGGGGCTACATGGGCACAACAATAACAATAACAATAACAATAACAATAACAATAACAATAACAATAACAATAACAATAACAATAACAATAACAATAACAATAACAATAACAATAACAATAACAATAACAATAACAATAACAATAACAATAACAATAAAGGAGCTACACTACTATTATAGGGACCTAACAACAATTTACAGATCAAATTAGTCTTAGAGCAGGTTTCTCTGGGTATATTATGGAGATTTGTAGGGAATCTAGATCGACTAAGCCAAAATTCATAAAACCTTAGTCATGGCCAATGAATTTGTGAGTATGCGTCATGATTTTGCAGAGGAGAGGTTTTTGTGACTAAAATCACAAGTTGTAGATATAATTTGTAATATACATCTCCCCGTGGAGGCCTTGGCCAATAATCCTAAGCTATTAAGGGAATATGGGGGTTTTAATGTAGAGCTCTGATTAGAGGGGATATTAGGAGATAGAGAATAAATAGAGAATGATCCAAAGAAAGGACTCGAAAAATATCATCCTAGTTTGAGTGTCACAAATCATTCACAATCCATGTTAAATATGGAAGTGGAGGTCAATATAAAGTTATAACAAGGTGAGATTGAAACTTTGAAGCTAAAAAATTAGTTGCAACAATAAGAAGTTTATTTCAGTGTTCATTATATAGAGGAAGAAAAAAATATTTCATTTGCGTGACTAAAATTACAGGGCCATTCCTTCACCTACTGGGAAAGCCACATGAATAACTTGAGGTTGGAGGGAGATCCTCTAGTGACCAAGTGGGAGGAATTTAAAACCATCACAAAGTCACAATTTAACCCTATTGGGTATGTAGAGTACCGGTGGATCCGGTAGAACTACTTCAAGAAGTAGTAGGGGAATAGTGTACAAGGGTACGCCATAGAGTTAAAAAAGATGGCCATAATGCTGGGTATCTCCCCAAAGAACCCATTTGTACTCTTCAAGTATCTGGGGGGCCTACACATCAATATGCAAAATAAAGTGATGTTCTTTAAGCCCATATTAGTGGATAAGGCTTGTGTACATGCATAATACCTAGAGAACATATGCTAGAAAAAAATGAAATCAAGTGGATCAAAGAAGAATGAACACCGGGATGCTTCTGAGGAGGGGAAGAAGAAGTGAAAAGGGGAAAAAATAAAAATATTTAGCCAAAAGACACTAATTCAAGGGTCCAAAAAACCACTGCAACCACTGTAACATTAGTGGTCATATAGAGGAGAAGTGTTGGAAGTTGCATCCAGAGCTTAAACCGAAGAATAAAAGGAAAGATAATAATGAGAAGAATATCATGACCACTGATTCAAGCAGGTAGGTTGAAATCAACTCAGACATGGATGAGAAGATCATTTGTACATTAATGTAGAAGGAGGTGAATCTCAGTAGCCTTCAAAAACAAGAAAAGAAAAAAAATGACCAAACCCTTCCACAAAAAGATACAGGTCAAGAAGACAAAGATTTATAATTTGTTTGACTCAATATTGTAGGTGAATCTCATTGCAACAATGTTGGTAAAAAAATTAGGATTGCAATTTCACTAGAATGGGTAAATAAGGATTTAAAGTTAACAAAACAATGTAAAATTAGATTTGCTAACAATGCGTATTTTATTGATGAAGTAGAACTATATGTAGTTCCCCTTGATGTATGTGTTGTGGTGTTTGGAAGTCCCTAAATGTCAATGTGGGATGTAATATTCATGCAAAGAACCAACCAATAATGGTATGTCAAGGATGGATAATCGTCCACCGCCATCATGCATAGAGGCAAGTCACAAATTTAGCCGGTAAATGCCAACCAAGCCAAGAAACTGATCAATTCTATCAAGAAGTTTGTTCTATTGTTTTGAAGAAAGAATTGGTTTGTAGAGGAGTCAATAAGAGAAAAGGTATCCTTGGAGGGGTGTACTAAGAAACAAAAACAAGAACTGAAAGAGTTCCTATATACATACAAGGATGTGTTTGGGATCCTAAAGGGTTACCACCCAAGAGGGAAGTGGAGCATGAGATCTAGCTATTGCCAGACTACCCATTACCAAACATTAAGCTATACAGGTAGTCTGTTATAGAAACAAGTGAGGAGAAGAAGCAGTTGCAACAACTACTGGAACATGGTGTCATTCGACTAAATATATAACCATATGGGTCACCCATTATCATTATGCCAAAGAAGGATGGGATTTGGTGGATGTGTACTAATTACAGGGCACTGAAAATAATCATGCTTAAGGATAGGTACCACTTGGCCATAATATATGATCTGCTGGATCAGTTACAATAAGCAAAATAATTCACCAAGGTAAACTTAAAGTTTGGATATCACCAAGTTTAAGTCAGAGAAGAAGATACCTGGAAAACTGCCTTCAAAACTAGGAAGGGTTGCATGAGTGGTTAGTCATGCCATTTAGCGTATGAAATGCACCAACTATGTTTATGAGGTTAATGAATGATATACTATGCCCTTTTGTAGATTCATTTTTTATTGTCTATTTGGATGATATACTGGTATATAGTGCTACATGGGAGGATAACATATCACATTTGAAGTAGGTACTGGAGACATTAAAGAACCACTAGTTGCTAGAAAATCTTAAAAAGTGTGAGTTTGCACAACAACCTTTGGTGTATATGGGGTATGTGATAGGTAGAGGAGAGTTGAAAATATATCCTTCCAAGATGGATGGAATCATGAAATTATTGGTGCTTACTAATTTTTTTGAGGTTAGGAGTTTCATTGGGGAAACTCAATACATGATAAAATTCATAACCTTGTTTTTGATGATATCACCACCACATCGCACAGTAACAATGAGTGTTAAGATTTTACAATGGGGAAAGGGTCAACACAGGGCCTTTGAGTAGCTAAAGAGGAAGATCATTCAAGAACCAATTTTGACATTACCAAACTTGCAACAACCCTTCAAAGTGGTGACATATGAAAGTAGGTATGTTATTCGAGCAGTCTTAATGAAGGGAGGAATTCCTATATGATGCCATTCTGAAGTATTTCATGGGACAATTATTGACTACCCTACCTACGACAAGGAGATCTATTCCCTTGTGCAAGTTGTGAAGAATTGGGAGCACTATCTGATGGTGAAGGAGACAATAATCTAAAAAGATCACCAAACACCACAATAATTGCAATCCTAGATTAAGCTACGATAAACCATACATTACAAGTGGATGGGGTTTTTTCAACAATTTCATTTAGTGATCAAGTACAAGAATGGAAACACAAAAAAGTTGGCTGACATTCTTTCAAGGCCACCCACATAAAATATCATAGATTTGGGAACTTTTATGCACATGGAGCCATTCACCCATGCTACATAAAAAGAGTTATATTCAGAGATTACTTCAAGGAGGTGTTTTAGTAGTTGCAAAGCTAGATTCATGTGAACAATGGTGACAACAATGTTGACTATCATATCCAAGACAAGTTACTCCACATGATGGATGAGTTATGTGTTCCTAAAGGTGAACACTTGTAGTTGATCAGAAAGTCTCACACCTCCAAGGTTGTAGGGCACTTTGGTGTAGGGAAGATAATGACCAAATTGCAAAGGTATGTGTATTAGCCCAAGAGGAAAGAATGGGTAGCTAGGCTCACAAGAGGATGCATGCATTGTTTTACCATCAAGCCTTGTAATAGAAAATAGGGTCTATATCATCCCTTACATGTGCCCAATTGTACTTGGGAAAGAATTTCCATGGACTTTGTGGGAGGTTTACCAAAAACTAGGAAGGGACATGACTACTTGTTTGTGGTAGTTAACAGATTCAACAAGATGTGTGTTCTAATGCCTTGTAAAAATACCATTATGGGGCCTAAAGCAAAAAAATTGTTCTTTGGACAAGTCTTTGGGATATCGAGGAGCGCCATTTCAAACAAGGGACACAATATTTCCTAGTGCATTTTGGACTACATTATGGGAGAAGATAGAAAGGAAGTTGAAGAGGTCTACAATATTCCATTCTCAGACAAATGGGAAAATAGAATTAGTCAACAAGAATTTGGTGCAACTTTTGAGGGGTTACAATAAGAATCATTCAAATACCTGGGATGAAAATCTGGTATCTATACAACACTCTTATAATAGAGTAGTCCACACTTCTACTGGTAATTCCCCATTTGAAACTTGTTTTAGATATTTTCCACCTTCACCTTTGGATATTGCATATGGGAAGCAAGGAAGATTAAGGGAGGATCTTACAGGGGATGTATCGAGGGCTGAAAAATTGTAGAAAATATCAAGCAAATCTGTATATTGGTATAAGAGAAACTACAAAAGTCACAGGAAAAATATAAGGCTAGACATGATCAACCTAGAATAGAGAAGTAGTTCAAGGTGGAAGACAAAGTATGGTTAAAACTAAACAAGGAGAGGCTATAAGGTCCTGATAAGAAAATCAAGGCTCTATGATATGGGCCCTTTGAGATACTGGAAAAGGTTGGAGATAATTCCTATAGATTTAATATACCCCCATATGTGCACATTTACTCAGTTGTTGATGTAGAGAATCTGAAACTCGATGAGCCTTCTATGCTAGATCAAGAAGAGGAATGGGTCCTACCTTCTATAGAGTATTTGACACCAGATGTTCAAGCAAAATTCACAAAATGAATAGTTTTGTAGAAGAGGCCCAAAATTACAAGAAAAGGGAAACATGGCCTTTGGCAGATTGGGTTGAAAGGACAACTTTCAGGGAAGGCTAAATGGTGCACCTAAGAGAAGGTGAAGGAAAAATTACCTTATCTCATTTGGTAGAATATTTTAGGGACCAAAAGCCTTCCAAAATGGGGAGGTGTGATTAAGATTGGATAACAATTTTTTTTTTCATCCATCTCAAAGCTTTTAGAGTGGAAAAAGTGGAGGTATAAACTCATAGGACCATTTTTTACTTGCGAGACCTAGTTTGGCAAATTGGGGTATGAAATATTCCTGGAGAATTTTGAGGCATCAAATGATTTTTATAACATACAAATTTTTCACTTTAGTGCAAAAATTTGTTTTTCCTATTCTACACACATAGACCTTTCCAACAACTCAAGAATCACCTCAATCATAGTCTGTATGCAAAAGTTATGCCACTTGAAAGTTGACAATCTTGTTTTGTCGACCATAATTCTAGAGGATGCCACATCAATCCCATTACTCATGGAAAAATTAGCTAGCCACATGATAATGATGAAGGAGACTTCGGAAGTGTCCATATTGTAACTCTAGTTAAGAGTTGAAGGAGTCAAACATAACCACTAGTAGGCTATGAGGTTGTGTTATAACCAAACCACTAGGAGGAAAAGGGGCTCCATAGGCTTTTTGAGTGTATTTTGTTCCATAGATGAGTATAGTAGTTTGAGGGATAGGGAGAGAGAACATAAAGATGATTTGTGCATTTTAGTAGCCCGTGAGCCACAAACATTACTTCTTTGTACTCCCAACCATTTTATATTCAGAGAAAGAGAGCAAAGTGGCATCACTTTCTCACTAGGTTTTTCTCATGAAATGATTTCCCAAGTTATATCTTGTGTCAAATCGTGGTTTGTGTGATTTTATTTTGTTGTTCTCTATTTTCTACATAATTATAATTTGCATGCATACACAATAAACAATGATTTATAGATCCAAAAATCTAAAGAGAAATAAACCCTCATAGCGTAGATTTCAGATTTATAAGTATAATTTATCATATCTATTGTGACAAACTATCCAATTGAATATCCACGACAATTTATGGATAATTGTTTGAAGCATTAAATTGAATCACTTTATATAGGGTAAATGACAAAGTTATCAGACTTGTATATTTTTAGGTAAAAACTACGATGAAGGGTCATCTTTCGATATTCATGACTAAAACTCATCAATCATTCTCGAGAGTTGAGCAACAGATTTTGAAAGGACCCCATAGAAGCTAGTCAAGGAGTTCCTTAGTTGGTTGAACATGTTTATGGTGAAGGAAGGTTAAATCCATTTTATCCCACCTGTAATGGTAACATAAACACTTACACCTAAGGGCTAGATGACTTTGGCTATGAAGGCATGTTTAAAGGCTGAAGGTACCATGGAGGATGTGAAAGCTGGTAGTATAAAGGAGAGAACCCTAAAAAGATAAGTAGTGACTAATGAGTGACTCATTAGTGGTGGGTAGTATTTGATCTCGACTAGCCCCAAGTTGATAAGTTTAGGCCATCCTTATATTTTTAAATGTATGTATTAAGATTCAACTTTGAAGATGCTTTCTTGATTCATCTTACCTTAATGATTTTCTTAAGTTGCATTAAAATGATTGAGTATAATGGCTTATCTCCTTTGCCTTGTAATCATATGCAAGCTTATGTTTTTGAGCTACACTTCAAGGTTTATTGATTTCATAGAGAATATTCTTGTTTGCTCATTAGTGGTTATTTTACAAAGTTTAGTTCATGTTATTTGCATTTTTGTAGCTTTTCTTATGTATGAATATGCTTTGGTTCATGTGCGCTCAATAATCAATTGAGTGTTTATGCTATTTTAAGATTAAATTGATGTTCCTTAATGTTCTTGTGCATTGATAACATGCTTCACGATTACATGTGAAATTGTAATGCCAATTTAGAACATAGTCATGTATCGACCAATGCAATATTGTATATAAGGCCAAGCAACGAGTTAATGAGTGGAAAATAGTTTAGTTGAATTTGCATATGGAAATGACATGAAGTGATGATGAGTGTGGATTTAAAACATTTGCAAGTTGTATTAGGTCATGCGTAAAATTGAAATATCACAGTAAATCATCTTCTATAATTTCTTGACATGACTATTGGATATATGTTATATTCTTCGCATGACTATTCCTATGTGTTTTATGTTGTTCCGGGTGCACTGGGGATGAAGCCCCCTTGCTCTAGGGGTTTGGGGTTAGCACTTCTATTTTTTTTTTTGGGTAGTTTTGGCATTATTTTTGGGTGGTTTTTAACACATGGTTTTCACCTTTAGCGTTTTATGTTGCATGGTAGTTTTCCCATGCTTTTGTAGTTTTAGCGAAGGAACTACAATTGTATTCTAATTTATGGTAAATGGATTGACATGATATATATGTATTGTAATATTGTACAAAATAATATATTATAAAACCTTGCTAGTTTTCCTAATTTGAGTTACCGAGATAAAATATCTATGTTAATGTGTGTTTGCCATTACATATTTTCTGTTTTATTAAGAATCTATTTGCAACAATTAATTATACAAGATTGAAATCTACAATGGCCCAAATTTTTGGCACTATAAACACACCATCTAACATGCCTTGAATAACATGTTAAACGACAAAATCAAAGAAATGACTAAACCCACGTGTAAATTTAATGTTTAGCCTTATTAGTCCCTGCTTGGGACTATTAGCCATCGATAGAGCATTGACGGCGTATTAATCTTTTGTTTGACCAAAAATATTTATGCGCATCACAATTTTAACCAAAGTTTTAATATTACAAAATAATATAAAATTTATTGTGTAATTTTTGATTGGACAACAAATTTGAGGGTCTTATTGCGGGCTTCGCAGCTTTCAAGACATTCATGTTCAGGTAAAAGTAAGATATCCAAAGTTTTCATATATGGAAAGTTTTTGTTATCCAAAGTTTGGTCATATTGCCGACCTAAACATTTTATCGAAAGGTTTATGCAAACGTTTGGTCTACTTTTTATCCAAAATATTTTAGTTGATAGCACATCGCTTCGTGGTGGCAAGCTAACAGCCCATCGCTTCGTGGCAAGATGCATGCACCTACGTTTGCTGAGCCCGTGCCTCTTTTAAAATACAGATCTCCCTGCGCCTCTGCTCCATTACCTTCCGGAAAAGCTCTTCTAATTTTTTGGTGGAGAAGCTAGCAGCAGTGTTTTCAGTACCTCTAGCCACATGCTTAAATTGCATTAGAAATACTTCCCTGACATTAGCCATGTCTTTCGGCGCCAGATCCTTGTATTAATGGTCATAAACTTCATGGCACCTTTGATCGTCCTACAGGGTGGTTCATTCTGTGCCACCAACAGTTGATCGTCCTACAGGGTGGTTCATTCTATGCCGCAATTTTGCAGAAAACAATGGCTACATGAAGCTGCCACAAAAAATATGGACAAGGTTGTAATCTTGCAGAAAACAATAGCTACATGAAGCTGCCACAAAAAATGGATTTCTTACCAGTTCGGTGGTTTAATGCAGTCGCTATAAATTTCATTGTCCCATATTCAGCTATAAGCATGCAGGTTATAATCCCAGGTGATGTTATTCAGTGAGATGTCCTACATAAACAACAATGGAGTGCATTACCTTTCTGGCCAGGTATTGTTTTATTTTCGTTTGATTCTTTTCAAATCATAAGTCTGTTAAAAATTTTAACATGCAATTAGAATTTGCCAGGTTTATATTGACAGGGTTTTTGTTGTTGACTCGCATTGCAGAGAGGAGTAAACCCCCTTTAAATATTTGGCGGTGGCGCTCGTTCATGCTCCAAATTCTTATTGAGATTTCCCTGAGTAATATTAAGAGATTTTCATGGTTGAATCCCAATGCACGGAGTAGTTGAAAAGGTAGCTGAGGAAACCCTTTTTATAAAATATTTGTATGTTCCAATTCTTCTGCTCAGTAAGATTCACTTATGAGTGTCGGGTTTTTATTGTGTATTGAGGACTCCTGTGAAAATGAAAATAAAACCAGTTTTAACCAGTTTATTGTGGTATGCTGTTAATGTGTGATTTTTAACCAGTTTTACCAGATTGATTTTCGTATGTGTTTACTTATTTTATCTGTGCTTGTTGGAGGCATTTACCGCATTGTTGGTTTACTGCGTTGTTCGTTGAGTAAGTGCACAACCTGTAAATCATGAATTTGGAACACAAATAGACTTAAATTAAAGTACCGTTAATTTAAATTAAAATGTATATTATTTTTAATTTAGATTGAAATTACAGTGCCATTGATTCATTTAGTTGTGTTTTAATTTTTAATTTATTAAAATAGATTTAAGTGTATAAAAATAGAATATTATAATTTTTTTAAGTGTATAAAATTACAAAACCTGTAATTTTACACAAAAAAAGGGCTAGAATAACATTCTTTTTTGCATCCATGTTACTGAATTATAAATATTTATATAAATTCACTGTCAATCTTCTTTGTTATTCGGAATTTATCCTTCTCCCTACTAACATGGATTAATTTGTTGTCGTAGATTATTCTGGGGAGGACACACTTCATTTCTTCTTAGGTATGGTTTGAACAGTGCAAACCATGTTTTTGTTTGAGATATATCAATATCCATTTACGATTTCTTATTCTATACTTCAGAGTATTAATTTTTATGCTCAAGTTGGGGTTTACAGGTATGGATTGTAGATGGGTCATTTAAGTCTTCAGGGTTTATTCTTCTCTCAAAGTTTGACTTCAGTTTTCCGCTAGCCTACAGGTTGGCTCTTCAGAATTACTCATCCTCTACTTGAATCTCTTATAGCGTACAACTATACTTGTTGTAAAATGTAAATTTCACAACCATAATTCAAGGTTCCATTTTCTATATGGTTTCTTTCAAACCCAACAGGGTTTCTAACTTGTATTTTTTATAATAATATTGAATTTTCATGAAAATTTGATCTAGAGATTTTTAGATTTGAGATTAGATATTTTGCTCATATTTGCAGTTTGATAAACTTTCCAGGAATCCAATAACATTAAAAGCAACCCTAGTTTTAGATGTCTTCACTTCATATTTGCATAAAAAAGTTGAAACTTGTAGAAAACAATCACAAAATTAATGATGGGGAGATAGATTTTGGAGATTCTGAGAAAAAAAATGAGGGTAGATGGAATTGCATTTAGTTCTGGTTTTAAAATTTTTCCTTACATGGGAGGTGTCCTTTCTAGTAGCTGTAGCACTTCAAGGGATTGGAGCATCTCGAATTTCCTAGGTCTCTGGGATCTTCCGCAATCTTCAGGTTTAATTTGGCTCAAAGCCTTGCAATGTCTAATTTGTCTCAAAACCATATTAATTGATTATATCAAACATATCTTCAGTGTCATGTAGAACACGATAGCACACAATGGCTAGAATGGCATACCATAGTCATTTTCATATTCCCACATCCCATTTACAGGGATGGTAGCTCACTAAATAAACACGTGGTTTCTTTTTCTAATTTTCACTAAATGCGTGGTTTCTTTTTCTATTTTCACTGAACGCGTGGTTATATTTTCAGAGTTTGATGAACACGTGGTTTCCTTTTCTATTTTCACTAAACCGGGGTATATCTGAAAATACATCTCATTTCCCGCATTTAACCAAAATTTCTTAAAAACATATTTAAAATGATTTATTTTTAATGTGATTGGATAACCAGATTTGAAGTCTTATTACCGGTTCTAATTTTTCAATGTATTCAAAATAAGATAACCAAAGTTGAGTTTTTTACGATACATATAAAGTTTGGTTAAATTATACGGGATTGGCTTTTCTCCAATACAAGAAACTAATGCTAAGTTGTACATACCCTATTTGGTTAAATCATAAGGTCACACCCGCTTGATCAGGCTGCAAGAATAGCTCGAAGAGCAGGAACTGTACAGCCAACGCTTACTCCTTACCACATTCAGTGCAGGCACTAGCTTTCTTCGCCAAGAATATGGAATTTGTCTTCTTCGCAACAACAGACTTGTGTTGTTGCTGTTGCTGATGCTCACAGTTCTTCCATCTAACAATTATAACTGCGCCGCTTGGGATTCTAGTGGAGGTCACAGAAAGCAACCTATAATTCATATTCTTCCTCTTGCCCTCAGACATGACCATGCTCATTCCAGAGATCTCATTGTTCCATTCACAAGTTTTGAAGTTCCTCTGTTGATCGTCCACCACATCGGAGTCTTTGCTACATGGACGAGCTCTTCCGTGTGTCTTGGCCAGGCCAAATTTCCCATTACAAAAATCCTTCCCTCCAGGTTGTGAACAGTCGAATTGTCCCCATCACCATCCAAGATCCCAAAATTTCTTGTGCCTTCCATCAGTTTTGAAACAGAGCTAGACTTTGCTCGGGCAAGCTGGCCATATGCCCCTATCTGGTAACAGAAGAAATGAAATGGGGAATTGGCATCGGCGAGTAATGGAGTGGACAATTCGTTCCAATTAGTGCTTGCCAACGGCAACAATTGTCACACACTTGCAACAACGTTGGCATCAACGAGTAATGGAGTGGACAATTCGTTTTGGACAATTTGTTCCAGTTAGTGCTTGTCAATGGCAACAATTGTCACACACTTGCAACAACTGTAATACACACTAGGTCAACCCCAACCCCACGAGAATTTATTTTCAAATAACTTGCTAATTTTTCTATTATATAGGCAGGGACTACCGACTGCATGCAACACTTGTTTAAATATAAAATATGTATTCTTAATGTCGGAAAGTATTATGAATGAGATTTCATCTAAAATAGTGGTTTTACCCTTTGTTTTCCCTGGGTTTTGAAGAATTCCTTGATGTACGCTGAACGAGCTGAATTTCTTATATTAATCATCTTTTCTTTCCTCCATTTTAATCCCACTTCTAAATTCGTCTATTGAAAAAATACGATCATGGAGGATTTTATGCTGAGGCAATCCATTTTATTTGATGGTTTCATTCTCTAGAAAGGATTTGAGTGGCAGACGAAGGAAACCAAAGTTCATTCTTGCATTGCAAGATATAATACAAAGAGCAAATATAATTATGTACGAGAAGTCATGGTTTGACTTCAATTTGTTTAGTTAAACGTTTGAATTTTTTGTAATTTAAATTTTATGTGATGAAGTGCTCATGCTTCACCCTCACCATTGCCCAGATTTAATGTCAAAACTTATATAAACATGGCAACCATCGTTAGGATCAATTTGCATTAAAAATTTAATGACATGCTTACCTCTTGTTGCATATTTTATGTGCAAATTGCAATGACAATTCATGCATGACAAACTGTATCATGATAAGGATGAGAACGATTCATGCTTGAAAAACTATATCATGATAAGGATGTGAAAGATTCTTTTTTCTAGGTGAAGATTTATTGCTGGTTTGAAACTTACATGACCTTCATGCTTGGGCATTATCTCAAACAAGATTAATTGCCTCATGCTTTATTTTATATATCAACATTGCTTATGGTATAAAAGGGAATTTGTCATTTTTCATGAGAATCCATATTAGTGATAGTATGTATGTCTATGTTTTCATTGAGTATTTTTCCTTTTTACACAGAGTTTGAAGATGTTTTTTACTGAAATTCATTAAAGGGTCTACATAGTTTGATTCACAAGTTTATTAGTTTCATAATTATGCAAAAAGAAACATAATTATGTAGAAATCATGCTTTGAATTCAATTTCTTTAGTTAAAAGTTGAGATTTTTGTAAGTTCAACTTTTATGTAATGAAGTGCTCATTCTTAAACCATATAGACATGGCAACCATCGTCATGATCAATTTGCATTAAAAATTTAATGACATGCTTACCTCTTGTTGCATATTTTATTTGCAGATTGAAATGACAATTCTAAGGATAAGGATGAGAACATATTTATTTATTTATTTAATTTAATTAATTAATTAATTTATTTTCTAGGTGAAGATTCATTGCTGGTTTGAAACTTACATGCTTTGCTTTGGCATTATCTCAAACAAGATTAATTTCCCCATGATTTATTCTATGCATCGACATTGCTCATGGTATGCATGTTTATGTTTTCATTGAGTTATTTTTGTTTTAAGACAGTTTGAAGTATTTTTTTGACTGAAATTCATTAAAGAGTCTCCATAGTTTGATTCACAAGCTTATTAGTTTTCAAATTTCATCAACTCACTCATCTTGTTGTTTTATTACATGTATAGATTTAAAGAAATGAATCATTTAATAAATTTTATTACTTTTGCAAGCATCCTACAAAGGACTAATGGAATTTGTTTCATGTTATTTTGTAGTTTTTTTACTAGTAAGGAAGAACATTTTGAATCTAAAATGAAATGAATGGATAAGTATTTGAGTGCACGTTCTAAAATGATATATGGTATGGTTATTTTATTTTATTGGATTCATTGTGTTCAAGGAGAATAAAATCACATGCAACTTCAAAAAAAGACATTGAATGAGTCAAATCAAATAAAGTTTGAATAATCGAAGGAGTTGAGCAAGAGATCAAATCTACTCCATATAAATAAAATCATAAAAGGACAAATTAGGAAGAATGAAAAGACAAATCCTCTCAATCCAAAACATGGTAGAAGAAGTCTCCATGTTCAAGTTCTTGATTGTAAGTTACAAGCATCAAAATACAAATTGAAGAGGAAGAACTACAAGAACAAAAGGACAAGTTGTGGGGAAGTATATTTGGATGAAGAAATTAATTTTAGTATTATAATTATAAAATATGTCTATTCATTATATTGGGAATCAAGACAAATTTGTGAAATTAATTAGGCAAATAAAATTAGAATGCCAAGAGCCGTAAAGGTAGAAGGATAAGAGTTGAGTACGTAGAAACCTAAAGGCTATTAGGATTTTTCTATAAAATAGACCTTTCAAATTCTTGGAAAAGGTCCCTCATTTGGCCTTTTAAGATATGTTTGTATGTTAAATAGTGTGACATTGTTAGCTTATGGTTCCTACTCTTACAAATTTGTTAACAATCGACTATTCTCAACATTCACCACTTTGTTGCTTGTAAGGATGAATTTGTATCTCATTAATATTGTGACTTAATGGGCATTCTCTCGATTCCTAACATTCATGTTTGCTTATCATACACTTTTCTAACTTGCCCTTTGCATGTATTTATTTGATTTATGACCAATAATTTGGTGTGAAACATGTTTTCTCTTGAAAATTCATAGTTATCCTTGGTTATGAGAGTGTGCCTTGATGTTTGGTGTTGACAATGTATTAATGGATCATTCTCTCTACTGTCTACACTTTCCTTTTGTTTCATTTCGAATTGGCTCTCTTGAATGCATTATCATCATTGAGTCACAAAATTTCCATCTTTTCACTTCCTACTTAGTATATTTTCACAACCTTTCCCTTGATTTTACTCCTTTTTCACTTTCTCATAACCTTGTGTTGTTCCATTTTTATGCTTATATGTGGGATTATGCTTATATGCTTATATTCACCTGGTCCAGACCTTGGTTGGCAGCTCCTTTTCCGTTTGGTGTAGTGGCTTTGACTGGGGATAATGGGACCAATTTCCCAATCTAATTTAAGATTGTGCTGATGGGGTGATCATGGGGCCTTAACTCAATGAACCTCCGACATATCACGTGCGTTCATGGCATATTAAACAATACCCTAAATTTGACTAGATATTGGAAAATACCTCTAAAAATTAGATTATTTACCCCCTACCAATACTAACCCAATAAACCTTCCCAATTTAAAAAACACCTAATTTCACTAGATGTTGTAGGTATCAATTTTTTCATTAACATTTTTTATACCCCTTTATATTTTTTTCATTAACTTTGAGCTCCATTTTTTATACCTGTCAATATAAAAACCCTTTACCCCCTATATATCCTCCAATATATTATGTCATTTTTTGCTGAATATATATCCCCCAATATGAACCCACGTGGTATGGTATTTCTCCCCCAGTGAAGCCCCCGTGGGGGTGATATATGAAATTTGAAAGAATATTTGAGCTAAAAGTAATCTAATCTAAGCTAATAATCACATGCATATATCCTAATTTAAACACTTTCTAATTATGACTATACCCGGGAATAAATTGAAGTATGCGATCCACAATAATGTCCAAAAGCAATTGGCAATAAAGATCATTCAATTACAATAAGAAGTGAAATCGTTTAACAATAATAATTTCGTATAAAAAGTTAGCCGAAACGATTGTGAAAGATATATCACATAAGAAACTATTCATGTATTCAACATAAAATATAGGCCATCATCATACATAAGTGCAATAATGCTAACCAAGATTCAAACTTTCATACATAAACAACTTGAAGAGAAATTATTGCTTAATACATAAGTAAAAGAGAATTACCAGATAAAAGTACCATTTGTAATAAGTCCTACTCATGTGCTTCAACAATATTGATCTACTTTCAATCCATCCAACACCATCTAGGAGTACCAATTTCAGTAGAAAATGCCAGATAAGATAAAAATAAATCATGTTCGATTCATTTCACCAGAACTTCCTCAAAGGGACAAAATTGCATGTTTTGAAGATTGTTTCTGATAAGATTTCTGGACCCCTTTCTAAATGCATGAGAGGGGTTTAAATACTAAACTATAAAACTAAAAATCAATTATTACAAAAATAGTTGAGGAGGTTTAAACGACCTTCCTCAAATTATGAAAAATAAAACAAAAATAGAAATGAGCATGGTGACTAACTGTTTTGCATTTGATCTTTTAGATCGCAAATGTTCATCATGGGCTTGAGATGTTTCGGTTGGCTGATTTCAGCTTTCAACTACCTAGTGAACACGACATCGATCAATGCTGGCACCATTTTCTCTGTAGAAGTGGTTAGGCATCGTAGGGTCATCCACTGGCTGTGAGGTTTTACTAAATGTTGCCAATATGCTTCCCATTTTAACCTGGTCGTTTGCCTAATTGCTTCTGCATTTTCTTCTGTTGCCTGCCTCCACTGTAGTTCAAGCTGTTTTATATTAGGAGGAAAACTAGGAATGGACTTTGCCATAAGGTTGGCGTTATGTAAATTTTCATTAATATTCTCGATAACACTGTTTGCTATTGTTGCTGTGTCTGCTGTTTCCTTTTCTGCCTCTCTAAGCTGAGAATCCCAGTTTACAAATAAGATTTCTTTGTGTGACTCCTCCAGTTTAGGTAGGTTGGCCTTTCTCCCATCTTCTGAATTCTGCCAGGTGATGAAGTCAGAGACTTTTTTCAATATTTCACAATATTCAAGTCTCATTTCTACGACTTGAATCATAAGTTTGTCGCTTGTTTCGCAATAATAATTCCATTGCGAAATCTTCTGGCATAATAGTTCCTTTTGGTGCATCCGCTGGGAGTTAAGGCCAAGCGCTTCAGTAATAAACTGATTAATTTTTGGATCATCCTTATGCAGATTAGTTATTTCTTGTAACTGCGATTCCTTATCTGCTAAGCTAGCTTGATGTCTTATTTGTATATGCTCGAAGTCTTGTCGGAGCTTAGCTAACTGTGTCTCTTCTTGCTAGTTAGATTTTGCTTGTTGTAATTGTTGTTCAAGTGACATAATTTTATCTTCTTTTTCCTTAAGAAACATTTTCACCTCTGTTGCTTTGTCGATGGTTATTATAGCATAGGCACCTGCAAACTGTGACAGTCTAGTAAGGTTGGCGGATGGGTCGATGGGTGAGTCTTTCTAGACAACATCCATCGGTCCATTATCAGGGGTAGTAACAACAGTAGAATCCAATTTCCTTTTCTTCCTTTGTCTCTTAACAACTGCTTTTTGTTTTGGACTATATAATACATCTAAAGGAGGAATCCCCTCAATCCTGAAAACAATTTCAGAGGTAGGAGTGACAGGAATGTGCTCTACCTCTCGAGTATTTATAGTCTCCTATATTGTAATTTCTCGACCTGCTTTCTGTTGTGGAGTTTGCAAATCTAGCGTTTGTTACTCTTTATGGATATTTTTATTAAAGTTCTCCCATTCTTCCTCTAAATCAATCATTAGGAGTTTTATTGGCTGGGTGGAGGTGGAATGGATTTCAGCCTGTTTGCTAACTGAAGTTTGCTCAGCTGTATTTTCTATATATTTGGCTGTATCTTTTTCCGACTCCCTGCTTCTACTTTTCCCATTTTGTGAATGTTGCTCTAATTTCTTTAACTCCCTGGTAGACTACACTTGGGATTCTGCTCCATAATTAGTTTTAGAATTTTCTTTGTAATCTCCTTCTAGACTTACACTGGGACTAGGCTCCCTTATTGGTTCAATCAATAATTGGTCCAATGGGACCTTCGTTAGCCTCCTTTCTTTGTACTCGCAAAGGGTTCAAGATCTTCACGGTCAAAAAGTAATTGTGCCATATGCTTCACCTCTGTGAAGGTTTTCTTATGTAAAAAGATGTCATCAAATGCATCTTCCTCATTACTAAAAACTTTTATTTTTACCATGGTGGTAAAGTTTTTGACAGTGCCGAATGGGTCATATTGCCTTCCTAGGAATTTAGGTAATTACAGAGATAACATAATATCTGCTTCTTTGAATGCATGCCCCAGGTTGTGTAATGCAAATGCTCCACACTGTAAAGGGAATGTAGGCCAAATGGCCTTTTTTTCTTCCTTTAATGTTTTGCTCATCCCACCCTCACTAGCTATTTGATAGGCTATCTCTCTAGCCATCAATTTGTTCGGAACATAGTATGGGAGGACATGGAGGGAGGTAATGCTGCCAAATACCTTGATATACGTGAATGTTTCCTCCCCAAACCATCTGGCCACTAGGAGGATATCTACCTCAGCTTCTTTGGAAAACCTGGGGGCATCTTGGTTATAAAGCTGTTTGTGGACAAGGAGCATGCCTCCATGACAAATTTTGTAAAAATGTGGTTGAAACTGAGATTCCCACATGTCTTTGTGGTATATGTGAATGGGAAGTGGATTTTGGACAGTCCACTTCCATCCCATGACAGGACATTTCTAACCAAAACAAACTCATAAAAAATGGAGGGTAAACCCTCGAAGCAACACTTCTTTTCCTTCTATACTCCATTATTGTTCTTGCTAAATTATTATACAAAATTTATGCCCAATTCATTATAGTTGCGTTTACGACTGCATCTATTAATGGTAGCCATTATGGGGAGAATTTATTGCTATCGAGTTTTCCAAATAGTGTACATAGCATGGCTACTAAAAAACTATGAGGGGGACAAATAGACACAGTAGAGTGCATACTGTTCTTGTCTTTTTTGATTTTTCCCTCATTATTTGACCAGGTCCGTGTGTAGTCTGTTGGGTCCTCGTTCTCTTTGGTGAACTTCTTGATGAACTGCTTGTTGTAGATGACTTGTGGCTCTGGTAGGTGGTACATAAGTTGGAGGTTATCTGGCGTAAAATATCCCATAACCTCTTGGCTTCTGGTCTTGAATTCTCTGTCTGAGATGTCGACTTCATCAATAACACATTTACCCATGTCTATATAAGGGATTATCTTTGGACGCACAACTATGCGATGCAAAAATGAGCATGCTGTCTCAAACATGGAGGCGTCTGAGGAATCATGTCTGTCAACTGTGACCTTTGTTTCCATAATCCTTGGTTGCTCTTCTTCCAGTATATTAACCATGGCTTCCCACGTAGAGGTTCCTCCCTCTATACTGCATGTAGTATCCATAAATAGAGAAGTCATTTTTGATTTCTCAGAAATGACTGCCTTGCCTTTCTTCACCATTCCTCCCAACGATTTTCTCTGTGGATTTTTCCTGAAAGTGAAGAACAACAGCTATCAGATACACAAAGATGACAATGAATGTGAAATGGAATAATGCAGATAACTTGTAAAGGTGATAAAAGGAGTTTTATTTGAACGCACGTAAGAAGATATCATATCACATTAAATGGCTTTTCACACATAAATGCAGTTAACTCTTACTAAATTCCCACTAATGCTTCTTTATCTCTTAGCTTAAATGCTCATAAATGTCTGCATTGTAAGTCAGGAAGAAAGCTTTGAGGGTGGCGAGCCTTTGAATTGCGATAATGCTGATTTTTCTATTTGCGAAGCAATATCGCAGATTGCAATATCACATTATGCATTTCACTTTTCTTACCCTCTCTTATGTTTCTGTGAGATGCGAGATGCGAGCCACTCGTTTATTGCCTCAAAATATAGCTACTTGTCAGGTTTTTCTATGTAAAGACCTTTTTAGTAAGTGGTGGACCTAAACATTTGTTCATAATGTATTGAAGGAGTAGGTTCGGGTCTTGATCACGTTTCACGATATCGACTGATGGTAAGTTTGCGGTACTATTTTAAATGCTCAAAATGTGATGCGATAAAGGTGACGATGCCATTGCAGTTTCACATTTCGTTTGTTTTGAGATAACATTTTAAGGCGGGCTCCTCATAAATAGCGATATGTGATGCGAGACTTGGTTTTGACGATAAAAGCTTTAGGACCTAGCTTATATAAAAAATATGATAGTTTCGAGGTATAAAGCGTGGAGTCCTCTTTTAATCGTTTTTCACTAGATTTGGTGGGTTAGAAAGGTTTTTGATGATGCTTAATCATGCGATACGCGGGAAGGCAAGTATTTAGTAGTTCTTTTGAAAAAGGGGTTTGATTGATATCTTGCTTTATTCCAAAATTAAATAAGAAAAATGCCTAAATGCTAAGTTTATTTTTGGAAGGATTTTTTAAAGGGTCCCTATTTATTAATGTAACTTTAACTACTACTATTAATAAATGGGGGGTCGTTGAATATCACAACAATTGGTGATTCACTTGGAAGAACCAGTTATCTCTAAGAGTTTTTTTAAACTTCTAAAAACTTCCAACATAAAGATAGTTTTGAAAATAAAAATTACATGGAATATAATGTAAGTAATACTGCTAATTAATAATAAAACAACATCTACTTAACTATCATTCTTTTGATTATTATTTTCTCATAAGAATGTAACTTTGTCTACATCAATCATTACTTGGTTTTAAGGATAAAAATACGGAGGCTCTTTTAGATTAGTTGTCATAGGCAGAGCCTCTGCTGCCAGCAGGGGTTCATAGCCTCGATAGGGTTACCTTTTAACCAGCGATGATTCAATATCCCACCTAGGTCAGAATGCAATTTTAAATATAAGCTCATTTGTATACTTATTGCTTTATTTATTTTCTGAAGTAATTCATTCTTCCTTCAAACTTTCATCTTTTATGTCTTAAAGGACAATGTCTTGGTTTGGTGACCAAAATTGACAATTCCATTCATTTGATTTATAACTTAACTAAACAAGCTGGCTCTTGATGAGACCCCTTGTCTTTTGATTAATATAATCTCAAGCCATTACCCTGTTTTGATATGCAGTATTGGTAATGTCAGTTAGTTATAATCTTATGATCATGGTAAGCCAGCTCTTGATGAGACCTCTTATCCTTTAAGTTTAAGTATATTTTAGAATTACACTCTAAAAATGAAAGTTGATTAGGTGGGGAGAATCATTGGCTCCTTAAGAGCTTCTGGATGACAATTGTAGAGTTTAAAGATGCTTTTTTGTAGAGAGACTTTTATTGTTATTGATACTTTTATTGACTGATGTAAAGGAAATATTCCTTTCTAAAGCTAAGTTTCATCAAAGATCAGATAATTTTGGTAGCGAACAGGCAGTTTTGAAGCAATAGAACTTAACTATATATTTCATATGTGAAGATTACTTTCATAACAATCTTTACTTATACAAGCGAAAAGTCAAAAATAAAAAGAGACTATCATTTGTAAAGCCAAAAGTAAATGTTTTTCAACTTGTATTATTCTTTCTAAAAAAATAAAATAAAGGCAATAATATACAGTGAATAGAAGAGATCATCTTCTATGGAAAGTATTTCTTTAAAACTTGCCCATTAACAGGTAGAGATTCTCTCTTACCTGATAAATCTTGTAACAAAAAATTTGATGGGCCTATTTTTTCCACAATCTGAAATGGGCCAAGCCACATTCGTTGGAACTTGGTATGCTTACCTTTCTCTTCGTGGGTTTTATCCCATTTCAATACTAGTCTCTGAGTTGAAAATATTTTGAACTTACAGAATTTGAATCAAAGGAAGCTTTGACTAACTACTAATGATGTGCATGTGTGATTCTGGCCTTCTCTCTTTCCTCTTCAAGCTTAAGGATATGTAACTATCTAACCTGCATAGATGAGGAAGGAGTTTCTTCAATGAATTGAACTAAGGCTAAAGAGGGAATAACTACATTTGTAGGTAAGATGACTTCTTTCCCATAGACTAAATTACAAGGAGAAGTGCCAATGGAGGCTTTATGAGTTATTTGATTTGCCCATAGGGAAAACATCAAATACTTATGCAAATTCTTATGGCTTTGGTCAATAGTTCGTTTAATAATCCTAATGCGATTCTTTTTTGTGGATTCAGCTAACCCATTTCCTTGCGGATAATAATTAGCAGAGCACTTAAGCTTAAACCCTATTTTAAGAGAAAATTATGTCATAACATTGCCTGAAAAATAAGATGCATTATCAAACATCAAGGCAGATGTCAGGCCAAATCTGGAAATGATAAATTGATCGATGAATTCAATGATGTTTTCAGAATTGGCTACCTTGAGTGGAATTGCTTCCACCCATTTGGTGAAATAATCAGTTGCTATAAGGATGTATCTATGCTACTTAGAAGAATGAGGAACGATCTCACCTATTATGTCCAATCCCCATTGCTCAAATGGTTGGTCAATGTTGACTGGCTGTAATGGTAATGTGGTTTCCTTTGTCTTCCAGCAGTTGTCTGACAAGTTTTACATCTCCTTACATAACTGTGTGCATCTTTGAATAATGTTGGCCAAGTAATAGCCGACATGTAGGATTTTATGTGCGGTGGTATCTCCTCCAAAGTGACCGCCAGCTGGTCCATCATGAAGTTCCTGCAACACCTTCACTACCTGAGATTTTTCAAGACATATAAGTAAAACATAATAATAATTTATTCTAAACAACACATCATTGACAATTTGATATTGTCTAGCTTTTGATATCAAGGCCCTTTTCTTTGTGTAATTTAATTGCGTTGGGGCATATCCATTTCTTAAGTAATTTATGATATCAACATATTTTAACTTAGTGTCATTAAGGCTTACCTCATTAGTGTCATTAAGGCTTACCTCATAGACTTGTACATCATCACCTGAATGCTATAATGCTGATAGATTAGATGCTCCTGCCAACATCCTGCAAAAAACTTGACCTTTTACAATTTTTGCTAGTCTAATTTCGATGTCATATTCTTGAAGAGTTGTAACCGAATTTTCTCTTTTCTCACCTACATCCCTTTGTATTAACATATTTCTCACTGCTGAGAATGGTACTATTACTTTGGTGTGGGTTTTGAGGAGAAAAGGTTTGAAGTGTTTTATTGATTTGAAAACAACAAAAGCTTGTTTTTCAACGTCTGAGTAATTCAATTAAGCTCCCTGCAAATTGGAGCTAAAGAAAGAGATTGGGGCTTCAGCTTTTTCTTCATTGACTTGTGTCAATATGGCTGCATATGATTTCTCGGAAGCGAAAGTATATAAAATGAAATGATTTGAAAAATTTGGCGTTGCTAAAGATGGGGCGTTTATGATTGCTTGTTTGATCAAGTTAAAGGCTTCATGTTCTAAGTGTCCCCATTTAAATAGAGAGTTTTTCTTTATCATATATTGAAGGGGTAAAACAATTCGTGAGAATTCAGGGACAAATATTTTAACAAAATTTATCTGACCTAGGAGAGATTGCATTGATTTTTTGTTATATGGTAAAGGTATTTCAGAGATTTCTCTTATTCTGTCAGGGTTAATATGAATCCCTGCTTTGGACACAATGAATCCAAGGAGCTTTCCTTCACTTAACGCAAAAAAATACTTCTTGGGATTAAGAGAAATCCCATACCTTTGGCAAAGTTCAAATATTTTCTTTAAATCCCTTGGATGATTACTGTGCTTTCTGGAATATACAGTTATATCATCTAAGTAGATTACTACTGATTTGTTTACTAAACCTTTGAAGGCTATGTCCATGGTTCTATGGAAAGTTTCACCGACATTAATCAGTCCAAATGGCATCTTTTGATAAGCATAAGTGCCCCATTTTTTCCTGAATGTAGTTTTTAGTTGGTCATCTGGATGTACTAAGATCTTATTATAACTTGAGAATCCATCCAGGAAAGACATTAGTTCTAAGCCTGCAACTGATTGCAATATCTGTTCCATAGGAGGCAATGGGAAATTGTCCTTTTGGAAAGCTTTATTGAGGTTGCGAAAGTCTATACATATCCGAATATCGCCGTTCTTTTTTCTGACTGGGACAAGATTGGAGACCCACCGGGAATGTCTGACAGGAAAAATAATCTTGGCTTTCAGCAGTTTATTCAATTCAGATTTAATCTAACTTTCTAAATTAGGATGGATCTTCCTTAATTTCTGTTGAATAGGTCTTTCATCAGATGTCATGGGAATAGTATGTTGAATAATAGAGGTGTCATATGTCTTAAGATCTTCATAGTTCCATGCGAAGACATTCTTGTACCTCTTCAACAAACCTATAAAGGTTGATTTTTCGTCTGACATAATTCCGAGACCTAGATTAATATTTTGAGGCTTTAGGTCAATCCCAAGATTAATCAATTCAAACCTCAGAGTTGAACTCTGAAGTTTTGAATTAGTGGGTCATTTAAATATGTCTTTGAGGTCATATAAATATTCCAACTTAACTACATATTTTGGTATAGCGTTATTGACTGTTTCTTGTTTAAGTTGGTTATCAGGATGGTCTTCATCAACTATTCAGTCATCATAAGAGCCTTCTGAAGTCAAGAAGCTTATGATATCTACATCATTATTAAAGACTCTCTAGTTGGTGATACTATCGAGAATAGAAGGCCTAAAAATTAATTCAATGGAAAATCGACCAGGGCTATAATCCTCTAATGGAATAAGCTTGGAAGCGACATTAGCTAGGAGATCGACACTAGCATTTTGGAGTCTTGGAATAGGGGAAATATTAAACACTGCAAAGTGAGAGGTTAGGTCTTGGAATAACGACTGATAATGTTTCAAATTTCCTGACAAACAATGTATAATATTTCTCACCTGCTTTATTACAATTTTTGAATCTCCAAATAATTGGAGGTGTTTGATATTAAGGAAAATTGCCTTATACAAACCTTGAACTAGTGCTTCATATACATCAGTGTTATTTGTGCAATCAAATTCAAGTCTGCATGCTAACATAGTCTTTTCCCCCTCTGGGCTAACTAATATGCATCTTGCTCCTGCTCCATCATTGGATTTAGATCCATCAAAAAATAATTTCCAAAATAAAGAGCTAACTACATGTTTATCTACAAAATTTACACATTTAGAAGTGTCTGTTTGGGAAAAATTTTCGACTTGAGATACAACAGAGTTTTCTAAGAAAGGTGAAGTGTAAGCATTGAAATTTCCTAGAAATGATTCTACTGAGTAGTTTTCGATGATATTGTTACTATACACGACTGGTTCATTTTATCCTTCTAGCTTTGTGACTATGTACTTTTGATGTTTCTCACGATCAATCCTTATTTGATTTGGCTTGCCATTATAGGGAAGCCACATGTGAGACCAGTCAGTTGAAAAATAACCATGAAGTTTTTCTGACTAGTCTCTACTAAGGATTAAGCCATCGAACTCAGGACTATCAGCTACAAGTATGTCAATGACTTGACAAAATTTAGGATTTGATGAAAATCTGATGGTTACTTGATTAAGTTCCCCAACAACTTCGACGTGAGATAGATGTAACTGTAATATACATACAACAGATTTTTGAGGCTGAACATTCAACTTTGCACAAACTGTTCTATGTAAGATGTTAGATGAAGCTCCTGAATCAACTAAACAGTTGTGTAAATTATTATTAAAGACTTCAAAAGTAAGGAGGAAAGTTGGAGTATGAGATTTATATCTTCCTCCAATTAGAGCGATGTCGGTTGGATCAATCTTGTTTAAAGAGGTGCTAGGGGGCCTTCCCATTTCTTGTGCGGCTTGTGAGATCACGACGACAGGAAGTGGTGCAGTAGGTACTACTCTAAGTTCCTTAAGGAGTAGCTTCTGTTGATGCTTCAATTTTCTAAGCTCATGAAAGGTGACGTTTGCCTTAGTCTTCTTCATATCATCAACAATATTATATTCCATTTCATTAGAAACTATCAAAGTTTTAGGTGAAGGTGAAGAATCTAATTGAGAAGGAGTAGTTTGAGTGGATTTTGGTGAAGACTTCTTACCTGTTGTTTTGTCCCTGGGAGGTGGCATTGTAGCCTTTTTCTTTGAATTTGTTTGTGACAAATCAACAGGGTTTTTACTTCGGGTAGCGACAGGCAATGCTTCTTGAGTTTCCTCATTGGGAAGGATAAAATCCCACATACCTTGTAACTCTGCCACTTCTCCATTGTCCATTTGTTATTCGTTTGTTGAAGCTTCATCCTCCTCTCCATCTGATTCGGCATTTTATATAGCATTTGGAGGTTTAGGATCAGCAGGGGAATTCCTTTTAAATGGTCTAAAAGATTTCTTAGAGGAAGTCTCTGCTACCTATTTTTGATATCAACCATTTCATTAGACATGGTCTTGAGGACTTTCTGTAACCCTTCAAGATCAAAAGGATCTTTAGGTGGTTTCTTCTTGGAGTCATCCATAAAAGTGGCTTTCTTAGATTTTCATTTTTCTAATGCGTTTTTCATTTTTACATCTAGAATGCGTTTTTCTACAACTATTGCCTCTTTCATATTTTCTGCCAAAGTCGGTTTGGCAGCTCTATCAACGAAAATAGTTGTATTTGAAGGTAGAGCAGAAATATACCACTCATTTTCGGCCTCATCATTGGGCATAGACACCATTGGTATCTTATTCAATAATTTATTGAGGCGAGATTTGAAGTCTTTAATGGGTTCTTTCGGTTCAACTTTCAAATTGGAGAGATCATTGAGTAGGGTAGCTGTGGATCTATCATCTCCAAATTTAGTTAAAAACTTCTCTTGGAAAGCATCCCAACTATTAATAGAACCTGATGGTAATGAGAAGTACCATGATCCTACTGCTCCCTATAAACTATAGGGAACTAATCTTACAACTGCGTCTTCTTCCACTACTTCATTCAAGTTAATGGAGAACATGAAATTTTTTATATGTGCCTCTGAAAGTAGGCCATTATCAGGATTGAATTTGGGTAACCATTTCTTTGGATGAGCTGACAATTGATGTAAAGGCCCAGCCATCCTAATAGCTCCTGGGTTTGTCCATGGCCTCGAAGGATTTTGTGCCATTGATGGTATGTGAGTAGGAGAAGGTGCAGCAGTGGTTGAAGATGATTGGGTAGAGGAGGATGTAGTTTATGTACCTGTGTGAATCACGATATGGAGTGGCGAGGCCAATGACTGATCTTATGATGGTATAGATGGAATGAATGAAGATGAAGATTGAACTGATGAAAGAAACTCGCTGTGAGATTCAGATGTTGTTTTATTAGCTTTCTTATGACTTGGTAGAGGGATAACTCAGATTATTCTTGAGATAATGAAATCCCCCGTAATTTATGAATCAAAGATTGGATTTCAGGGGCTTCAGTAGAAGAAGAATGATCTGGCCTTTTTGGGATTTCAGTGGTGGATTCTGTAATTTTCTTTGCAACTTCTCACTTAGGATTAGGGGATTTGGAATGCTTTCGAGAAGTTGGAGGTGATGGTGAGGGATTTTTACTCTTAGAATGGCCTGTTGATTTGGATTTACTTGCCATTCATAGTCAGGCCCTCCTTCTAGCGCCAAAATTTTGAAGCCTTGAAAATCGTTGCTTCAACATGCGGGAAAACCACCTGGTCTAGACCTTGGTTGGCAGCTCCTTTTCCGTTTGGTGTAGTGGCTCCGACTGGGGATAATGGGACCAGTTTCCCAATCTAATTTAAGATTGTGCTGATGGGGTGATATATGAAATTTGAAAGAATATTTAAGCTAAAAGTAATCTAATCTAAGCTAATAATCAGATGCATATATCCTAATTTAAACACTATCTAATTATGACTATACTCGGGAATAAATTGAAGTATGCGATCTACAATATTGTCCAAAAGCAATTGGTAATAAAGATCATTCAATTGCAATAAGAAGTGAAATCATTTAACAATAATCGTTTCATATAAAAAGTTAGCCGAAACAATTGTGAAAGATATATCGCATAAGAAATTATTCATGTATTCAACATAAAATATAGGCCATCATCATACAAAAGTGCAATAATGCTAACCAAGATTCAAACTTTCATACATAAACAACTTGAAGAGAAATTATTGCTTAATACATAAGTAAAAGATAATTACGAGATAAAAGCACGATTTGTAATAAGTCCTACTCATGTGCTTCAACAATATTGATCTACTTTCAATCCATCCAACACCATCTAAGAGTATAAAAGTGCAATTTTAGTAGAAGATGCCAGATAAGATAAAATAAATCATGTTTCATTCATTTCACCATAACTTCCTCACAGGGACAGAAGTGCATGTTTTGAAGATTTTTTCTCATAAAATTTATGGATCCCTCTCTAAATGCATGAGAGGGGTTTAAATACTAAAATATAAAACTAAAAATAGATTATTACAAAAATAGTTGAGGAGGTTTAAACGACCTTCCTCAAATTATGAAAAATAAAACAAAAATAGAAATGAGCATGGTGACTAACTATTCTGCATTTGATATTTTAGATCGCAAATGCCCGCCATTGGCTTGAGCTATGTCGTTTGGCCGATTTTAGCTTTCAACTGCCCAGTGAACACGACGTCAGTCAGTGTTGGCACCATTTTCTTCGTAGAAGTGGTTAGGCATCGCAGGGTCATCCATTGGCTGTGAGGTTTCACTAAATGTCACCAATATGCTTCCCAGTTTAACCTATTCGTTTTCCTAATTGCTTCTGCTTTTTCTTCTGTTTTCTGCCTCCAATGTAGTTCAAGCTATTTTACATTAGGAAGAAAACCCAGAATGGACTCTGCCACAAGGTTGGCACTATGTAAATTTTTGTTAATATTCTTGATAACACTGTTTGCTATTGCTGCCACGTCTGCTGTTGCCTTTTATGCCTCTCTAAGCTGAGAATCCCAGTTTGAAAATAAGATTTCTTTGTGTGACTCCTCCAGTTTAGGTAGGTCGACCTTTCTCCCATCTTCTAAATTCTGCCAGGTGATGAAGTCAGAGACCTTTTCAAGATTTCATCATATTCAAGTCTCATTTCTATGACTTGACTCGTCAATTTGTCGCTTGTTTCGCAATAAGAATTTCATTGTGAAATCTTTTGGCATAATAGTTCCTTTTGGTGCATCAACTAGGAGTTAAGGGAAAGCACTTCAGTAATAAACTGATCAATTTTTGGATCATCCTTATGAAGATTAGTTATTTCTTGTAACTTGCATTTCCTTATCTGCTAAGCTGGCTTGATGTCTTTTTTGTCTTTGCTCAAACTCTTGTTGGAGCTTAGCTAACTATGTCTCTGCTTGCTGGTTAGATTTTTCTTGCTGTAATTGTTGCTCAAGCGATAGAATTTTATCTTATTTTTCCTTAAGCAACATTTTCACCTTTGTTGCTTTGTCGATGGTCGCTGTAACATAGGCACCTGCAAATTGTGACAGTCTAGTAAGGTTGGAAGATGGGTCGATGGGTGATTCTTTCCAGACAACATCCATTAGTTCATTATTAGGGGTAGTAATAGTAGTAGAATCCAATTTTCTTTTCTTCCTTTGTCTTTTAACAACTGCTTTGTGTTGTGGACTATAGAATACATCTAAAGGAGGAATCTCCTCAATCCTCAAAACAATTTCAGAGGTAGGAGTGACATAAATGTGCTCTACCTCTTGAGTATTTACAGTCTCCTCTGCTGTAATTTCTCGAGTTGTTTTCTGTTGTGGAGTTTGAAACTCTAGCACTTTCTCCTCTGTATGGAGATTTTTATTAAAGTTCTCCCATTCTTCCTCTAAATCAATCATCATGGGTTTTATTAGTTGGGTGGAGGTGGAATGGATTTCAGCCTGTTTGCTAACTGAAGTTTGCTCAACTGTCTTTTCTATAGATTGGGCTGTATCTTTTTCTGACTCCTTGCTTCTGATTTTCCCATTTTGTGATTGTTGCTCTGACTTATCTAACTCCCTGGTAGATTTCTCTTGGGATTCTGCTCCAGAATCAGTTTTAGAATTTTCTTTGGAATCTCATTCTAGACTTACACTGGGAGTAGGCTCCCTTATTCGTTCAATCAATAATTGGTCCAATGGGACCTTTGTTAGCCGCCTTTCTTTGTACTCATAAAAGGCTTCAAGATAATCATGGTCAAAAAGTAATTATGCCATATGCTTCACCTCTGTGAAGGTGTTCTTCTGTAAAAAGATGTCATGAAATGAATTCCTCATTACTGAATACTTTTATTTTTACCATGGTGGTAAAGTCTTTGACAGTGCCGAATGGGTCATATTTCCTTCCTGTGAATTTAGGTAACTACAAAGATAACATAATATCTGCTTCTTTGAATGCATGCCCCAGGTCGTGCAATGCAAATGCTCCACATTGTAAAGTGAATGTAGGCCAAATGGCCTTTTTTGCTTCCTTCAATGTTTTGCTCATCCCACCCTCACTAGCTGTTTGATAGGCTATCTCTCTAGCCATCAATTTGTTCGGAACATAGTATGGGAGGACATGGGGGGAGGTAATGCTGCCAAAGATACTGATATATGTGAATGTTTCCTCCCCAAACCATCTGACCACTAGGAGGATATCTACCTCGGCTTTTTTGGAAAACCTGGGGGCATCTCGGTTATAAAGCTGTTTGTGGAGGGGGAGGATGAATCCATGACAAATTTTGTAAAAATGTGGTTGAAACTGAGATTCCCACATTTCTTTATGGTATATGTGAATGGGAAGTGGATTTTGGACAGTCCACTTCCATCCCATGATAGGAAATTTCGAACCAAACAAATTGCATCCATTACATAGGAACTCATAAAAAATGGAGGGTAAACCTTAGAAGCAACACTTCTTTTCCTTCTATACTCCATTATTTTTCTTGCTAAATTATCAGACAAAATTTGTGCCCAATTCATTATAGTTGCGTTTACGGCTGCATCTATTAATGGCAGCCATTTTGGGGAGAATTTAGTGCTATCCGGTTTTCCAAATAGTCTACATAGCATGACTGCTGCAAAACTATGAGGGGGACAAATAGACGCAGTAGAGTACATATTGTTGTCTTTTTTGATTTTTCCCTCATTATTTGACCAGGTCCATCTTCCGTCTACTAGGTCGTCGTTCTCTTTAGAAAACTTATCGATGAACTGCTTGTTGTAGATGACTTGTTGCTCTGGTAGGTGGTACATAAGCTGCAGGTTATCTGGAGTAAAAGATCCGATAACCTCTTAGATTTTGGTCTTGAATTCTCTGTTTGAGATGTCAAATTCATCAATAACCCATTTAACCATGTATGCATAAGGGATTATCTTTGGACACGCAGCTATGTGATGCAAAAATGAGCATGCTGTCCCAAACATGGAGGCGTCTGAGGAATCACGTCTGTCAACTTTGACCTTCATTTCTAGAATCCTTGGTTGCTCTTCTTCTAGTATATTATACATGGCTTCCCACGTAGAGGTTCCTCCCTCTCTGCTGCATGTAGTATCCATAAATGGAGGAGTCATTTCTGATTTCTCAGAGACAACTACCTTGTCTTTCTTCACCATTTCTCCCAACGATTTGCTCTATGGATTTTTCCTGAAAGTGAAGAACAACAACTATCGTATACACAAAGATGACAATGAACGTGAAATGGAATAATCTGGATAACTTGTAAAGGTGATAAAAGGAGTTTTATTTGAACACACGTAAGAAGATATCATATCACGTTAAATGGATTTTCACACATAAATGTAGTTAACTCTTATTAAATGCCCACTAATGCTTCATTATCTCTTAGCTTAAATGCTCATAAATGTCTGCATCGTATGTCGGGAATAAAGCTTCTAGGGTGGCGAGCCTTTGAATTGCGATAATGCCGATTTTGTGATTTATGAAGCAATATCACATTATGTCTTTTCCCTTTTCTTACCCTCTCTTACATTTCTGTGAGATGCGAGATGCGATACACTCGTTTATTGCCTCAAAACATAGCTACTTGTCAGGTTTTTTGATGTAAATACCTTTTTTGTAAGTGTTGGACCTAAACATTTGTTCGTAATGTATTGAAGGAGTGAGTCTGGTTCTTGATTGCATTTTGCAATATCGACTGATGGTAAGTTTGCGGTACTCTTTTAAATGCTCGAAATGCGATGCGATAAAGGTTACGATGCCATCGCAGTTTCACATTTCGCTTGTTTTGAGATAACCTTTTAAGGCGGGCTCTTCATAAATAGTGATATGTGATGCGAGACTTGGTTTTGACGAGAAAAACTTTAGGACCTAGTTTATATCAAAAATATGATAGTTTCGAGGTATAAAGCATGGAGTCATCTTTTAATCGTTTTTCACTAGATTTGGTGGGTTAGCAAGGTTTTTGATGATGCTTAATCATGCGATACGTGGGAAGGCAAGTATTTAGTAGTTCTTTTGAAAAAGGGGTTTGATTGATATCTTGCTTTATTCCAAAATTAAATAAGAAAAATTTCTTAAATGCTAAGTTTATTTTTGGAAGGATTTTTTAAAGGGTCCATATTTATTAATGTAATATTAACTAGTACTGTTAATAAATGGGGGGTTTTTGAATATCACAACGGGGCCACAATTTATTAAGTGTTGGACATGGAATCCCCCCACAACATGTTTTGGGGCTCAAAGCCCAAGTTTTGGTCAAATGTGTTGTATGACTCTACGAATTGAGGGCGTGGAGCGCGAAGTATAGGTTAAGTCATAGGGCTATCCGCCCTAAAGTATTGTAATGTAATGTAAAGTCATGTCGGCCTACCCATGGTCCGCGGACCATGGGATTGTATAAATAGAGCGAGGCTCTAAGTTGTAAAGAGAGAGAAGAAGAGAGAGGAATACACATGGTTTGAGCATAGAGTAAGAGTCTAAGTGTATTGGGTCGTAGTAGTAGGAAGAGGTTCTGCAGCTGAGTGCACAGGGCAGTGTCAAGTCTGTAATCTTGATCGAAGAATAATAAAGAGAAGTTGTTTCCTATTTCTATGTATCTGCTTGTGCATTGCCTTCTTTACATTTATACTGTTTTATTTATCGCACGCACTAATACAATTGCTGGATATGCTATAATAATCACTAGTCTTACACAAATAAGCTATGTAATCGAGTAATAACAGATTAAATAGCAAGGAACTTGGTTATAATACGGGTTGCGCCCTGAGTAGGGTTGCGCGGAAGTAGCATCATAGGTTGTGAAGGAATAACAAGCGCGCGTAGCAACGTGTGCGCAGGGTCAAACTGTAGAACTCCAAAAGCTCATCAGACATCCCTAGGGTGCGGAAAGCTGGTTCTAGCACCCTCCCATACTACTTCGGGTGAGACCTCAGTCTGCGCTTCGCAGACTATTGTCGTAAGGGCTAGTAGTACTGGGATTTTCTTGGCTAAATCACCTCTGAACCTGGGTCATGCCCATACAAGCCAACAAATGGTTCCATTGTCGGGACCATGATCTGCATAAGGGATGTTTGATGTCGTGCCACTGGAATCCAACAAAGAAAGAAATTGAAGGGTGGTTGGACAAGAAGATTCATGAGTTTGCGATGCAGGAAAACATAACTCCACGAGTATCTAAGGAATAGTGGTTGGAGCGCTACTTTTATATGAAAATCCATGAAATTTTCTTTGCATCCTTTCCTTCTGAGCTGTATGAGTGGATCGTGAAGTTAGCAAATAGCCAGGGAAGGTGTAGGCTCGACAAACCAATAGTGTGACTCCAGAATTAGTGTGTAGACTAGAAGAATTAGGAGATAAGATCACGCGAGCTGTGGACCATTGGCTCGACCGAATAATAGGAGGATTTATCATTGAGTTTACCGTAGACACGACCATCAACTACAGTGAGGCAAAGTGACGTTTCCTCAAGGGACCGCAAGGTAAGTATATTAAATATTTGAACACTTTGATTAAGATGCTATTGTGTAAAAAACGGGTTATGTGAATAAATTAATGTTTGGAGCTACACAAAGTGGGAATATCTACAGAAGCAGAGGTAGTGAAGAATTAGAAACCAGTCCCTTAATTTCACCCTTGCGGGAAAGCGAGTAAAAGCTCGTGAAAGTTTCTCCGAGAAACGCGGTCAGTTTGATAAGGCAGCGAATTCCACGTTTACCACCTCCACCCACACCGCCACTTGTCTCAGCCTCCTCACCTCCATCTCCACCCACCCCACCTCCACCACCACCACAGTTCAGTATGGTGAGTGTGATCAAACTACTGGTGTTTAGAGGAGTGGAGAATGAAGATCTGGACCAATTCTGGTTCGTGGTAAGAGCAGTATGGGAAGCACAAGGCATCATGGATGAAAATATTAAGAAGGCTACGTTGGTGAGTGCGTTGCAGGATCACGCATTAACATGGTATATCAAGCATTCTAATGACCACCCAAACGTAGGAATCACATAAATCCAGGCCGCGCTAAACAGGGAATTTAGTAGGCCAAAGTCAAAGACACAATCAATCATCAGGTTTAAAGAGATCGCGATGCTCCTGGGCGAGACCCCCTAGGATTTGGACCAAAGGCTGAAGAGTATGATTCGCGAAGCCAATATGATTTTGACGGATGGACAACACCGTGCATGGTTCGTAGCATCACTGACATTGCACTTAAGGACGGTGCTGTCACAGCAAAAACTTTCCACCCAGGTTGAAGCTTTAGAAATGGCGATGAGATTGCATGAGACCCCTATACAAGACCCTAGTTTAGGAGTCCAACAAATCCATGCGCAATTGCAAAATCTGTGTCTGGAAATGCAAATTTTGAAACATGACAGGACACCTCAGCTGGAGGCGTGCGAGGAGGTATGGTGCATAAAATACAAAGGCTAAGGGCATGACAAGGACCACTATTCAGTGTTCGCGAACTACTTGGAAAGAGGAGGGCAGATGTTGTTAAAACCTGAGGCACAGGTAGGCCGAGCACGACGCCTGCATTATGGTATGCGATTTGTTAGATAGGAGGAAAACACACTATGGATAATTGTCATCTATTGTAGAAGTATACGTAGACGTCCCAACAATTGTTTTGTAATTTCTGTAGGTTAGTAGGACATGATTAACGCATCTACCGAAGCTACGAACTAATGATGGATTAGACTCCTGCCTACAGGGTGCATATCCAAATGTGAGCCCTCGACCCAAATGCAGGGGTGGTGCGTGCTGGATTTCAGGGGCGCGGTCGAGGTCGAGGCGAAATGGGACTAGGAAGGGGTCACAGACAACTAATTTGTTACAATTGCGCATGGCGAGAGCACTATGCCCGCGATTGTACAAACCCGACAAGGAAATCATGTTGGTACTGTACTCAGTTTGATCATGAGGCAGAAGAATGCCATTCCTTGATAGTGAGGATGCATGAAAAAGGGGAACTCCAGCCCCCTCCATCTCAGAATTTGTAGATGATGAGATCTGAGCCGCGTGAAGAAGACCCAAATGTAAACATGATGCTCAGGAGCGGTATGACCACGGGTGATGATAAAGGGAAGTGACCAGAAGAAAGTGCGTGGGTTCGCAAGGCTGCTACAAAGGAACAAAAATTTGATTTAGAATGCGTGAAGGATACATTCATGGAAGCTAAGAAGAGCTTCACAGAGGCCTCCACTTCAGGTAGTAAGGATCAACTAGAATCAGGGATGGATGCTTCAATTCTCACTACCTTTCTAGAGACATGCATGAAACTGCTACACGACAACAAGGCAGTCAAAGGAATATAGGAACTTATCACTAGGTGCATGGGATCAGGAGAACCACGCGTGGTCCAAAAACTTGGAAAGCATGCATTGCGCACAGGAAGGGAAATGACGTTGACTGCGTAAATCAACGAGTATGAAATGGATAAGGTAATCCTGGATCTCAGATCAGACGTGAATGTACTGCCAAAAAAAACATGGGAATGCATGGGCAGACTCACGCTACAGTGGTCTCCTATCCAGTTATGAATGCCAAACCAAAATAAGATTTTTCCCATGGGAAGATTGCAAGGGGTAACAGTAGACATTGAAGGTGTGAGTGCGCAGGCGGATTTTGAAGTGATAGAGATTGTCGATGACAGTGATCCCTATCCCACACTACTAGGAATAGAATGGACTACCAATATGAACGGAGTCATAAATTTGAAGAAGCGCGAAATTACCTTTGAGAAAAAGTCACTACGCGTAGTAGTACCGCTAGATCCAGTCGAAGGATCGCGATACACTGAACCAGTGCGCGACAAGGATAGTGATGACAATCTCGATTGTATTTACAAGATAACTGTATGAGAAGAGGATTGGGTGAATCCGACTACAGATGGAAGGATTTCATGGGAGCGTGAAAGCTCCTGCACTTCGGATTCATATGAAGAGATAGAGTGATGGCAGAATTGGCTGCACGGAGTAACAACACTTAATTGCAACATGATGGTTAGATCACTGTTCTGGGTGACAACAGAAGCAAGGGATATGGCAACATATGATGGGTTGTCAGCGGTGGATGAATTCCTAAGAAAATTTGAAAGTGCAGTACCAGAACAATAGTGGTTTGATGCGCTGAAGTGGGCACTGTGTGCAATGCCCACACGATGGTGGGTACACATCAAGGAAATTTTGAGGACTGGCACGGATGTAGAAGAATGATGCGGCTACAATTCAGGAAACTGTAGATACAGCTAGTAGACAAATATGACAGAGGAAATGATCCATGCACACACCTCGCGAAATGGACCAAGGTCTACAGGGAAGAGCCATAGCCTAAATGGGTACATTTATTCTATCATACCCTGGATGTCATACCCATGAATTGGTATACTGAGACTAAGCTCCACCATGGAACAAGCGAATGGGATGTCTTGCGTGAGGGATTTTTGTTAACCTTCATGTTTGAAGATCATTGGTCAGATATTGTCGACGATGCGCTACAGGTAGTAAAAACAACTATCTTCAAAATACCCTACAAACCAATGGAAGTACTTCAGCCAGAATGGGCGACACAGTTGAGCTACGCACTAGAGTGTTATAACGTAAATGTTGAGGAGGATGATGAGGACCCATGAAACATTAAAATTTCAGAAACGGAAGGCTATCACGAGATTTGCAGACCATCACTTGAAGACCCCGACATCACCGCGCCGCTAAAGACGAAGCAGGTCAACATTGGAACAAAGGCAGAGCCGAAGTATGCAATGCTTGGGGACTATTGGGACGATGCCACGGTTGATAAGGTCGTTGAGTTACTCCGCGAATACCAAGACTTGTTCCTGACCAAAATTACGGACTTAAAAGGGATCGTTGGTGATTTAGGGATGATGAAGATCACCCTGAAACCCGATGCGAAGCTAGTTAAGCAGCAACCTTACCGCTTGAATCCAAAGTATAAAGAAAAGGTCCGCGACGAATTAGACAAAATGCTTGCAGTCGGAATTATTGAACTAGTGGAAGAATCCTACTGGGTGAGTCCTATGGTAGTACAGGAGAAAAAAACAGAATGGTGAAATAAGAATATGTGTAGACCTTAGGAAGCTGAACAACCCCTGTGTACATGATCCATTCCCAACACCATTCATAGATGAAGTACTGGAGAATGTTGGCAATCAGGAAGCATAATCGTTCATAGATGGGTTCTCAGGGTACCATCAGATCAAGATTGTGTCGAAAGATCAAAGGAAAACGACCTTAGCAATAGAATGGGGTTGCTTTCAATACACCGTTATGCCATTTCGACTGAAGAACGTGCCAACTATATTTTTGCGCATCGTGGCATCCGCGTTCAAAGAATACATCCACAAGTTTTTATAGGTCTATCTGGATGATTGGACTGTCTTTGAATTAGTTAAGAACCATGTAGTGAGCTTACGCTTGATGCTGGATACTTGTCACCGACACCAGACTGCGCTGAACCTTAAGAAGCGCACATTCCTCATTCCCTTTGGAAACCTACTGGGACATGTGGTCTGCGAACAAGGACTGATGGTGGACCTTGCGAAGATTGCTGTTATCCTAAATTTGGAAGCACTGCTAAGTGTTAAACAACTGCGCGCTACCTTGGGACACACTGGATACTATAGGAAGTTCATCAAAAGTTATTCCCAAATAACCACGCCGATGGAAAAGCTATTGAAAAAATATGTTACATATTGCTGGAATGATGATTGCATGAAGAGTTTGGATGTCCTAAAGGGGAAACTAGCCTCCGCTCCAATCCTAGTCTTCCTAAAATGGGATGTGGAATTTCATCTACATGTCGATGCGTCGTGTATCGCGTTGGGAGCTGTACTCACACAGGAGGGCGCGGAGGGTGTGGATCACCTGATCGCGTTTGCGAGTTGAAGATTGTCCAAAGCAGAAAAGAACTACTCTACCACCGAGCACGAGGGGTTGGCAATGGTGTACGCACTCCAAAAATACCGACACTATTTACTCGGGGGACATTTTAAGATGTATACCGACCATTCCGCTTTGAAATACTTGGTGAATAAGCTTGTGTTAGGGGGGCGCATATGCAGATGGCTCTTACTATTTCAAGAATATGATTTTGAGGTCATAGTCAAGCTGGGACACCTAAACATAGGGCCAAATCACTTGTCATGAATTGAGATGGGCGAGGAACCCACAAATTTGGAGGAGGGACTACTTGATGCACAGCTCTTTGCAGTGCGCATCATGAATGGACACTTCGAAGATATAATCCATTTTCTAACAATAGGGATTGCGCCAAAGGAATACTTAGTCCAATAGAAGAAGGAATTGGTGGTGCGCGTGATGGACTTTTCTGTCATCGCGGGGCACCTCTATAAGATGGGCAACGATGAGATATTGCGAAGATACGTACCTAAATTTGAACGAGGTCAGATCCTTGCGGAAGCACATGGGGGCGCTGCAGGAGGAAATTATGTAGGATGCGCGATTGCACAGAAGATTCTTCGTGTAGGGTTATGGTGGCCAACCCTGCACCAGGATTCGAAAGCACACAGTAAGGCTTTCGATATATGTCAAAGGATTGGAAAACTATCACGAAGGGACGAGATGCCACTAAATCCCCAAATGACACTGTAGCCGTTTGAAAAATGGGAAATCGACTTTGTGGGCACGATCAAACCTCAGGGAAAGATGGATGCGCGCTTGTTGGCTTGTATGGGCCTGACCTAGGTTCAAAGGTGATTTAGCCAAGAAAATCCCGGTACTACTGGCCCTTTTGGAAATAGTCTGTGGAGCGCAGACTGAGGTCTCACTCGAAGTAGTATGGGAGGGTTCTAGAACTAGGTTTCTGCACCCTTGGGATGTATGATGGGCTTCTAGAGGTCCACGGTCTGACCTGTCGCTACGCGCTCTTGCGATCCCTTCGCAACTTGCGGTGCGGCTTCTGTGCAGCCCTACTTGGGGCGCGACCCATATAATACCCAAGTCCCTTGCTACTTAACTGATTACTTAACTTGTGTGTGTAAGATTTATGGTTATTACAACATATTCAGTGATCATACCAGTGTGCATGATACATAAACCAATACAAACATAAAGAAGATAATGCACAAGAAATACACAAAAATAGGAATCAACTTCTCTTTTATTAATCTTCAATCTCTCTTACAAACTCGTCACCGCCCTGCGCACTCAGTTGCAGGGGTCCGCGCACTCAGCTGCGGACTCTACTAGGCCTCTGCGCACTCAGCTGCAGAGCCTCTTCCTACTAATATGACCCAATAACCTTATAATCCTACTCTAAGCTCGAACCATTCCTTCGCTACTCACTCTATCTTCTACTATCTTTACAACTTAGAGCCTCGCTCTATTTATACAATCCCAGGGTCCACAGACCATGGGTAGGCTAACTTTACACTAGTTTACAATAAAATGTTTAGGGCGGACAACCCTATGACTCAATTGTACACTTCACGCTCCGCGGCCTCAATTCACGGATACGTAAAATATTGTTTGCCAAAACTTGGGTTTTGCACCCACAACCTGCTGTGGGGGACCCGATGCCCAACAACGCTACATCATCACTGCGATGGAGTACCTGACACGATGGGTGGAAGTGCAGCCGATCAAGGACTGCACAACTGTTATGTCTGCGAAGTTTTTGTTCGAAAATGTGTTGACATGATTTGGCTGTCCGAAAATCTTAATGAGTGATCGCGGAACACATTTCTTGAATGAAACCATCAATGCACTCACAGAAGAGTTCCAAGTGTATCATAAAAAAAGTACACCGTACCACCTACAAGGCAATGGGACAATAGAGGCATTCAAAAAAATACTGGAGACTACGCTTAATGCGCAACGAAACACTTGGGACTTGCACGTACCTGCCGTCTTATGGGCATATAGGAAAACGTGCAAGAAATTGATGGGACAGACAACATTCCAGTTAGTCTATGGCACGGAAGCTGTCATGCCGATGGAATACATCGTACCTAGTCTGTGAATAGCAGCGTTCACAGGCATGACAGACCACGAAGCTCTCGAAGAAAGGCTCGCGCAATTAGAAGAACTCGAGGAAGAACGGTTTCTGGCTGGATTTCATCAGCAGGTACAAAAGCAGCGTGAAAAGGCCTGGCATGACTGCCATATCAAGTTGCACACCTTCAAAGTAAATGACTTAGTACTGCTGTATGACAGTAAGTTTGAAAAATTTCTGGGAAAATTTAGAATGCACTGGTTGGGACCATATGTGGTAAAGGAGGTCACAAATGGTGGCTTGGTCCAACTAGTCAAACTAAATGGAGAACCCTTCCCAGGAAAAGTAAATGGCAGTCACTTGAAACCCTACACGGGTGGGCCAACTCTCTGACTAACCAGCCGAAGCATAGTCTTCGCGACCCGAGGAGCCGGACAAGGGCACGGGACTATAAACACATGCACCAGATGCCGGTACCAAGGTAAGGACATGATTCAGACGTGAATGATTCAGAAGCAAGAATGCAGTAGGTCTTTTAAACCACAGAGCAGTGCGCCACAAACCTCTGAGTAGTACGGGACCAGTTGGAGGGGCTCCACGCCAAGATAGCCACACCAACAAAGTGACTTAGTATGAGTCACGATGATTTTGTTGGGGGCTTGTTGGGCATGGAATCCCCCCACAGCATGTTTTGGGGCTCAAAGCCCAAGTTTTGGTCAAATGTATTATATGACTCCGCGAATTGCGGGCGCAGAGCGCGAAGTATAGGTTAAGTCATAGGGCTGTCCGCCCTAAAGTATTGTAATGTAATGTAAAGTCATGTCGGCCTACCCATGGTTCATGGACCATGGGATTGTATAAATAGAGCGAGGCTCTAAGTTGTAAAAAGAGCGAAGAAGAGAGAGGAATATGCATGGTTCGAGCATAGAGTAAGAGTCTAAGTGTATTGGGTCGTAGTAGTAGGAAGAGGCTCTACAGCTGAGTGTGCAGAGGCCTAGTAGAGTCCGCAGCTAAGTGCGCAAACCCCTGCAGCTGAGTGTGCGGGGCGGTGTTGAGTCCGTAATCTTGATCGAAGAATAATAAAAAGAAGTTGATTCTTATTTCTGTGTATCTGCTTGTGCATTGCCTTCTTTACATTTATATTGTTTTATTTATCATGTGCACTGATAGGATTGCTGGATATGTTGTAATAATCAGTAGTCTTACACAAATAAGTTAAGTAATTGGGTAATAAAAGATTAAATAGCAAGGAACTTGGGTATAATATGGGTTGCGCCCCAAGTAGGGTTGCGCGGAAGCATCATCACAGGTTGCAAAGGAATAACAAGTGCACATAGCAACATGCATGCAGGGTCAAACCGTGGACCTCCAGAAGCTCATTAGAAATCCCTAGGGTACAGAAACCTGGTTCTATCACCCTCCCATACTACTTCAGGTGAGACCTTAGTCAGCGCTCCGCGGACTGTTGCCGAAAGGGCCAGTAGTATCGGGATTTGCTTGGCTAAATCACCTCTGAACCTGGGTCAGGCCCATACAAGCCAACATTAAGTCCATCCCTCACCTAGGAATGCAAACTAATTGCTCCCCATGTTTAGTCCAAATAAATCAAAACTTTTTGAAGACCACATTAATAAATTCATACTAGATATCTTATTATTAAATGTAAAATGTGATGAGTATATGCTTTGTTTTGTTTCCCCACATATTTGACGATAAAGATTCTACATGACATTTTAGAAGTATATTATATTACTAGTAGTTGGAATCATGTTCACATTGCTTTTATTTTTAAATTTTGTGATGAAAGAAATTTCACATCCATATTTTCAGAATTAATTAGAATGAACATGAAGACTAAGGAATGGACTAAATATTTCACCCATAGATTCACCATGATCTTCAATTATATTCAAATTGGACCTATACCATTGCGATATTTACTTATCAAACTTTAATTCACATCTATACCTTTGTTAATTACCATGTTTATTAAAAGGGCATGTAAGAACACATTGAGAGTATTTTGAGGAATCCTACAAAGTAGAGAAACAAATAATGATCACGAAGGGAAATACTAGCATTGAGGAGAAGAAATTTCTTCACATTGTAGAGAAATATATGACATTAGCAAAACCTAGTACATATTCCAAGGATAAGGTTCCTTCAAACATGGAGGATTTGTAGTATGTGGTCCAAAGGATGGAAACGACATCATAATTTTGAAGAATAAAAGTGGATAAATTAGTTTGGGACAAAATCCATTTAATCCTTTTACAATAAAATTATAGCGACATTGATTCCACTGGAAGCATTTATAGTGAACCTTGTGAGGTTTAAAGACATACCTATGGACCACTTTGGTCACATTCATTAAGCAAATCATTTAGAGAAGATGCATCCATAATTCATCAATGTCATATATCATGTCTTTAATGAAGGTACACATCCATAGGATACATCCAACTAGTTGTAGAAGAAAAATTAATTGAAGTAGAAGAAGAATATATGATAATATAGCGAGTCACCACGCCTAATTTTATAGGTGAGGAAGAAAGGGAAGTTATGTAAGAAGTGCATGCACCAAAAACAATGAAGAGTGATAATGCACTTAGAAGTAAGCAAAGTGTTTCATCAAGTAGTTTTCCTTTTTTTTTTATCCCATATTTAATAATAAAACAAGTACCATTGTAGTTCCCTCCATGTCTTCAATAAATCCCTCGACACATTCAACAAACACTTCATCAACCACATAAATGGAATACAATATAGTTAACTATATGAAAAAGATAATTTAAGGAAATTTTTTCCTTACATGATTTATGTAGTATCTCTAAATTGATGAAATTCTTGATAAATAAATGTAGTATCCCTCAATTGATGAAATTATTGATAAAGAAATTAAATAATTTGGCTATAACAAAGAATAAATCAACATAAAATGTTGCTATTGTTGGGAAGAAGCCAAAATATCATATCTCTCATTTCCTTATGAATTTCAAGGTATTTAATCATAATGTTAATAGTTGCTTGCTTGATTAAGGGGCATCCTCAAATATCATGCCATACTTTATTTGCCAAAAATTGAACATGATGCCCATCAAGTCCACCATGCATTCTTCCAACTCCATAAGTTGAAGGTAAATATTATTATTGAATTGAAAAATGTTTATTTCTTATAATTCCCATGTCCATTAGATTATTGATATATTCTTAGTCAATAGTCTCAAGGCTTATTTAATATTTTTAAGTTTATAATGGTCATAAATTAAATGGCTACTTTTCCATTAACTATTCTCACTTGTGTCTTTCATGTAATGATGTGCCCTATCACATTCAAATTGATAGGGAAAGACATATGAAATATATATGGTTATTTAACTTGGGGTTAAAAATGAGTCAATTATGTTTCTATATGCATGTTTAGAAATTACTCTTTAGGTTCACACTTTTCATCAAATAAATGGTTTAGCTTGCATCACTCTAACTAGATTAATCTTTCTCATTGTACTATCTTGTACCTTGATAATATTGACAATGTTTTACATGGAATTAGAAACTAACATTACATTTTTGTTTTTTGATGTTTCTATATCACAAGAATGTAATGTGATGGTTATTTGTTGATTGATTCAAAGGGAATATGTCTCTTATTTTCTTGTAGACCCATGTTTGAATGCAATAAATATACTATATAGTATGAGGCCTTGGTTGTTGGGTTCAAAATGCTCTCTATTTGGGTGTCAAATGTTTAATGTATTTGGTGATTTCGAAATCATTAGGGGGTAGGTAAGAAACTTCATACATTTTTTTTGTTGGGTATGTGTTATATTATTTACATGACTATCCTCATGCGTGATTCTTTTCACCAATCTTAACACCTCGACATTTTTTGTGTGTGTGTTGGCGGCGGGGGGGGGGAGTGGGTGGTTATTACATCCATTTTTTTAATATCATTTTCAACATACAATTTGTAATTTTTGCTAAGTAATTATGGTTGTATTCTAATCTAGGGTTAATGAATTGGGGGTTTATATATGTTATAACATTTACATATTGTATTGTAACATTGTAAAGTGAGAAAATATTGAAAAATCTTCCTAGTTTTCTCGATTTGGGTATCCAGGGTAAAATATCAATGTTGATATGTGTGTGCCACTGCATCTTTCTATTTTTGTTAATAATATGCTTGTATCAACTATATACACAAGGTTATAACCTACAAAGTTTCACTCCACCTAAAATTTTTAGGAATATGTATGGAGTTCAATTTTCCAGGAAGAAAATTGAAGTATGGTCTAGGGTAATTGATTGAAAATTTATGAATTAGGCCACCATGATTATGCACAAGTGGGTGCAAATAGCATCAGCCCTCCTTTATCTAAGATGCATTTTTATTCTATAGAAGGAGCATCATAAAATCCATTTATTTCTCAACTCTTTTGGATATATAATATTTCTTGTATTGGTCTTCTTTTCCACATCTCTAACATACATTTACAATTTTTCTTGGAGATTTAGATCTTCCTCTAGATTTAGATTTCCCAGTTGATGGATTTTTTTATTTATATTATAGGAGCATCCTCCTATATACAAGGAATCTACATTTTCACTTTCCTTGTATGCCTATCTCATCTTCTCCAATAACAAGGATGTGAGTATTTCATCAAAACTTAAAGTAGTTTCATTATACCTATGGAAACAACTAGACTATCCCATGAGTTTGACAAAGAACACAACAAACTAATGCACTTATCTTCATCTGAAATCTTAATATCAACAGATAATAGTTGAATAATAGTATTGAAGTTGTTCAAATGATTTTTCATCGAGTCTCCATCCTTCAACCTTAGGTTATACAACTTCTTATGTAGGAATAATTTATTCACCAGTGAGTTATAATGGTACAAAGCCCCTAACTTGTTACATAATGCATTCATTGTAGCTTCTCCTCAAATGTTCAATAATACTAAATCTGAGAGAAAAATCATATTGAGATCTTTTCCTTTCGATCCAAAATGGTCTAGTCTTTTTCAACATCTCCATTGGTGCAATACTTGGATCCAAAACAATATGCTAATATTTGTCAACCAAAAAATCTTCCATTTTGAGCTTCCATAACTCATAAAATTTCCCATTAAATTTCTTAATCTCTACCTTGAATTTCTCACCATTTTGTTTCACCAAGAGAATCGATACTGCAGATATGCCATTGTAATAAGGTTTTCCACAGGCATGAACCAACCCCTTAGTCATAAATCCATCCCCTTGAATCCAAATTGCTCTGAAACCACCCGTAGGTTTTAACTTTGTATAATTAATTACTAAAAATAAATTCTTAATAAAAATAGAAAAGATGTAATGACACACACATACATTAACACAATTATTTTACCCTAGAAACCCAAATTAGGGAAATAATAACGTTTTTTTAGTATATTCTCTCTTTACTATGCTACAATACAATATTTATATGTTGTAGCATCCATAAATTCCCAATTCATTAACCTTGGTTTGTAATACAACTGTAGTTCCAAAACCAAAATTACAAAACCATGGGCTGAACCTCCATGCACCCAAAAACCTTTAAAAGTGAAAACTTCATGTCGAAAATCACCCAAAAATAGATGAAAACAAATTACCAATTTTTTTTAGGTTGCTACTCTCAAACCCCCACAAAAATGGGCTTCCACCCCCGTGTGATCCCCATGCTACACCAAAAATAATGGGATGTGCATGGGGATAGTTGTGTAAATAATATAACACATACCCAACATTAAGTCTATTAGAAATAACTTTGGAAATAATTTTGTATATCACATTATAAAGGGAAATTGACCAAAACTTGTGAGGTTCTTGACTCATTCCACGGGGATGAAGGTGTGAAAGATTACATCAAGAACAAAGAGGATAGAATAAGTTTTAAGGTAGTTCCCAACAAGCTCCTAGAAATACTTCTTAATGATTAAACAACAAACTTGCAAGAAATTAGTAGTAGAACCATATGGTCTAAGGGATTTACCTCAAGACATCCCTATTTCTCCACTTCCACTAGAGTGATTTATTTTTTCATGGATGATTTTTTTCTTGAGATACAAGGGATGGAATACACTAGGAGATTATGCAGACAACAGGTCACTTGTCTCTCTAGGGTTCGGTGAGGAGTTGTTGATACAAAGATGTGATTCCTTTTTGATGTTGTGGTGGGACTCTAGCTTTTATCCCTAGTTATATTATTGTATGAGATGTTATTGTGATGGAAATGTTGGATCATTGAAAAACGAAAAAAAATGTGTTTTTCACCCTCCCTAACAGTGCGCTCTAGATTTTTGTTTGCAGAGGATTTCTTTTTGGATATATCATTCTTCAAGCTATGCTTGATTTGTAGTTTCCTATATGCCCCTTTAGTATAATCCATTGTTGATTTTTTCCATACAGATAATAATACCTTTTTTATATTTTAAAATATCCTTGAATTCTTGATTTTTCCATTGTTTTAAACAAGCCTTAAGATATTTTAGGCATTGGTGAAAGTGACGCATGATAGATCCATTGTCTATTGGGGCTTCCTTCGATCACTTTAACATTTTCATGGAAATATGAGTGTTTAATAGCGAATGATTCAAATATAAAGGGACAATTCTTTAGAATTCCTTGATAATCTAGAGTTAGGCATAGGGGCTAGCTTTTTGAGCCATAGCTAGATTGTATAAAAGCTTCAGAAAAATACCTATAATCATTAAGGATTCAAATATTAGAAGTGATTTAGGTGCGATGCAACATGGAATGATCCATACCTCTTTATTTTCTAGATATATAATCCATTAGTAGTCTTTAGATCCACCAACTAAAGAGAGGGGATTATTTCCTTGAAGAGCTCCGAGTCAACATCCAATCTCCTCAAACCTCCTTTCTTTTCAAAAAGATATTTTATGATTAATATCTGCACCTATAATCTAGTAATTGTCTATATTAGTTAATGCATGGCTTAAATACTTCATATAAAGGTTGATTTAGCTTAACGGAGGTTGGGCCCATACACAATGGCGATATATCCATATTCAACTGAACCAATCAATTGGAATTTCACTGTAAGGGTTCTATGAATGGAAAAGAAACAAAAAAAATTTGTTCTAAAGGATTCCAAAGGAGTGAAATTTCCTTTTAGTCTCCTTGGGTGTCAATTGTAGTAATAAGGTAGCCTTTCCTAATAGAAGTTGCAATTTTTGATAGTTGATCATTAGAACACTTAGTTTCTTGAATCATGAAAAGAATAGGTTTTTCTTAGAGAATTTTGTTTATGAGAAGATTGTGCTTTTTTTCTTTTACCATTTAGGCCTTTTAAATTCCCCGATATTAATTTCATTGGGTATTAGAGAGAGCGAGTTGGAAGGAATCTATCATTAAAGTGATCCTTGTTGAGTTCACCAACATTTCACATTATTATTTTAATAGTTGCCTATTGATTTTTCACCCTTCTTTTTATCCTCTTTTGTAGATTTGGGGTTCTCCTTATAGGATTTTTTTAATACCCGAAGAAGAAGAATTTAGGCAAGACTTACCATGGATTTGCTATTAGCGGAGCTCCTAGGATTTGATATGGGATTTAGTAAGAGTTTGATTTGTTGATCCATAATAGAGTTAAGGTATCGACTTTCACATGTTGTAGTGATGGAGTGTAGGTCAATTTCTTCTAAATCCACTTAATTCCTTGGTTTAGATGTCCCCCCTTATTAAACTATCATTTCTACATACTTTGTTTGCTTAACTTTATTGTCATTTTCCATATTTCTTCTCATAATTTGGTCCTCAACCTCCTCTGGTGAATTTTGGGATTGGAATCATTGGTTTTCTTGTTGCTTGATCTCTTCCTTTGTGGAAATCATATTTGGAAGGGACATGTTTGCATATCTCTTACGACTTCTAGTTCCTTCTATGGATACTTCCCCATTGATTTCTTGTTGGATCATTTTATATTCATAACCCTTTCAAATCCATTATAATCCTTTTTTACTGTGGCTTGGATGGAGATGGAGGTACATTTAAATGGAATTATATAAAGAGATTCCCATGTTCATGGAACTTTCAACATTGAAAGGGGTATGCTCACAATCTCTGAGTTGGTGCTAGAGACTGTCTTGATCGCTGAAGAAAACAGTGGTTGACAAGGGATTAGAGAGATTCATTAAGACACAAATGATTACACACTGGGAGATATATTAGCCTTGTTTACTGGCTTATGAATTCATTATATATGATCTCGGATAATTTTCGATACCCTCTAAAACTTCTTGATCCAAAACTTATTGAAGGAGAGAATATAATCTAATCCACACTGAAGTGTTTCATGAAATATTCTTTTCCTAGGAAAAATCACTCTGTCCAAAACTACATCTATATACCAAGGGTGTTAAGAAAATAGGGGTCATAATAGAAAATCCTATCTTAGCCTTCCAAAAGTTTGAAAATGGTTTTGAAGAAGCTGTTGAAACCAAGTTTTAGATTCATATTTCCTTTGGGCTTCCAATATTTTTTAATCCACAAGATCAAGGCTCTTCAGTAGCTCAAATGCTGACGAAGTTTCCAATGAGCACATGATCTTGCATAAAATTTGTTTTCTCACAATTGTATTCATATTTAGGGACCATTTTTGCCCAAGGAATACAAGAAACTGACTTTTGTGCTAGTAATACTTCTTCATTAGGTAAGTGCTCAGTGGTTGTGATAAACATTGCTGGCACAAAGTTTTCCCTAGGTTTGGATTTTCCGCCTTAACTTTTTCCTCTAGAGTTATTGGTGGATCTACATGGATTTATGAATGTACCACTTCCTACAATGAAATTTTGAAATGAGTGGGTGGCACCTCATCGTCCCTGAGTTTCCATGATGATGAACAATAAACCCTAAAGTACCTTTCATAAGTCCCAACTTTGATATTTTTGAGTGCCACGGATGTGAACATTGTGTAATCACTATGTTGCTAAAAGGATACAAGAACTTTATTTCAATGGATTATTGAACTCATCATTTTTTAATTTGTTAAACAAAACATATTCTTCATGTCTATAGAACATGAGCATATTTTACAATTGTGATGATGTTATAGAAATATGTGAAATGTAATGTTGGGATATTGTTTCAATTGATTTTTATTTTTTATTTTTTTTAAAGCAAAATAAAATCACATATATGTCAAGTGTTAGAAATTAATTAACGGAGAAATGAAATACACAAAATATTGCAGAAACACAAATACATAATCACATAAAACAAGAGAGACACAGATATACATGGTTCACCCAATTTTGGCTACGTTCACGAAGAAACAACCAGTCCTTCCTAATATATTATCCAACAAAATGAAGAGATACAACCTAAAACAAATCCACTATAATTTTCTATTCGCTCTCACACACATCCTCTCTCGCTTTCTCTCTCTCTCTCAGAATAATAGTACACAACCGTAACACAATTCCCTCATATAAACCGAGGGTTTCCTTCCAGAGAAAAAAACCCTAAATTAACATAACTTCTACCATCATATCATTTGCCTAATGAATGACTCATATTGACTACGAAATTACAATATTTTACAAGGAAATTTTTTATCTATTTTTAGCTTTGGGGGTGCTGCCTCCAAACCCCCACTAGGGGGGGATCATAAAATCACCATCGCCCCCCCTGGACCCCATTGACGATGATTAAATGGGTGGCATTTATGTCCCGTTAGGAACAGGGATCCAACATGGTTGAAATAAAAAACCTATGAACAATCATGAAGATAATTAGGCTCCACACCCAACATGAAGTATATTGAACTTTAGAAATAAGTTAGTAAATGTTAAATTAGTAATTTATTTTTTTAAAAATATTAAAAATAAGGGGGATGCAATTTAATTTTGGAAGTGGAGATTATCTAATAATCAATTAGTAAAGTTATCATTTTTCTTAGGAGAGGTGTAATGTTTAAATATGTCCATGAAAAACAAGTACTTTTTTGTTACAATGGAGTTGGGGGTTCATAATTTACCATAGATAAATTAAAATGATTTATAGATATATAAAAATTTACCTTGAAAGTGTAAAAAACATTGGTAACTTTCAATAATATTTAAAAATAAATTAAATTAAAATAACTAAAATATTGGATACATATATTGTAACTCCTCCATGGCATATGAAGATGTTGTGGTTCAATGCATAATAAGGGCGTATGTTGTGTAGAGGAGGTGGATTCATTTCTTCAATCTAATGTAGAGTCCCAAAAAATAAACTCATTTATGTGCATTCCTTTCCATCGATCGATTTATCATGTTTGTATACCAAGATCCCATTCAAATTTGTTAAATTGATGATAACTATCTAATATACAAGAGACCCAATAAGAGTCCAAAGGGTAATTACAAGCAAGGAAATCCATGAAGTCAATTATACTAGGGAGTAATTGGTCACCTTTGATACACTTATCCAAATTTTGTATTAATTTTTCTTTTGACTCAAGTTTGGTTAGCACTTAAACTTTCATTTTGATGGAAAATATTCTTGTTAATATATAGATACTTGTGTATCTTTTACTTAACCAATTTAAAAACATTTTTCAAATCTACACCGTCCTCCTTTGTAGAAGTTGGATCCCCCTCATTTTGTAGAATTTGGACTCGATAAAATTACGCTCAGGGAATTGTTGTTGTTGGACCTTAGGGGAAATCTAATACAAATTGGCACCAATGAAATAACTAGATGAATCATCAAAGGGTCTGACAACGATTTTGAAGGATCACTCAAATACTCAAAGATGATCAAAATTCATGATCCAAATCTTCAAGAGGTGGTTAACATTTTGTAGTAATGACACTAGTGGTTGAACTACTTAAGGATTTTCAAGTAAGTCTGTTGACCTATGAGTGCAAGTATAAATATAAGGGTTTCAATTTAGCTTAAAGTTGTTGATGCTATTAAGATTATCAATAGTTATAATTATTTTCTTAGAGGTTGTAGGTTGTTAGAATTATCGTTGTTGGTTAAATTCATAAGCCGAGGCTTGTAAGATGGATTATCATGAGAATTTGGCGATTAATATTAATATAATCAAATCTCCCTTCACTTTTTTTTCTAGTGTAATTTGTGTACGGAGGCGACTTGTCTTATTTGTGTTATGTTTCATATGTTCGCATGGTTTAATGATCATTGATTAATTGGAATTTTATGAATGAGAAGAGTACTTTAGGGTTGCCAAATTGATATGAGATGAATGGTATGTTGAGTATATGGTTAACATGAATATTGTAATATGTTTTTGTTGTGAGTGTCATATTGTTTGAGCTTTGGAAAGACCTTTGGGTGAGAACTTCCTTGTAATAAGGGAATGAAAATGCTAGTGTAGACGGAGGTTATAAATAGTTATAATTATTATCCAAGAGCTTGTAGGTTGTTAGAATTTATTGTTGTTGTTTATGGTTGCAACTTGAGGCTTGTAAGATAGTATATCATGAGAATCTAGTGATTAATATTAATATAATTAGTCCTCCCTTCACTTTTTTCTACTATAATTTGCATATGGAGGTGATTTATTTTATTTGGGCTATGTTGCATATGTTCCACATGGTTTGATAATTAGTGATTAATTGGAATTTTATGCAATGAGTGGAGTAATCCAGGGTTTCCAGTTTAATATGATATGAATGGTATGTGAAGTATATGGTTAACATGAAGAATGGGATATGTTGTTGTTGTTGTGATTCTCACCTTGATTGAGCTTTGCATGCTTCTTATATATTGGAAATAACTATGGGTGATAAATTCCATGTAAAAAGAGAATGAAAATGATAGTGTAAACTATAATAAGCCCCTCTATTGGACACTCTTATAGACCTTGGTCTTAAATTGAGCCAATAAATGGTTATAGAACTAGGACACCATAATGATGAGTGTGACATCAAGATAATATGATGACTACATTGATGATTTAAGAAAGTAGGTATGTATGTAGGCCAATATTTTTGGATTAATTGAGAAAATTTTGTTAGCCAATATCTAGAAGATCTATATGAATAGGTGCATATGTTAGGAGAACATTGATGACCCATTTAGAGATAAAGTAAGGAGGTTGATTTATCCATATTGGATCATGGTATTAATTTTCATCCATATTGATTCTTTCAGAGTGTAGAAAGTGGAGGAATCAACTCATAGGAACATTTTTACTAGTGGAACCCACTTTGGCAAATTAGGGTTTAAAACTTTTTGGGAGAATTTTGAGGCATCAAACAATTTTTTTGGGGGTAAAAATTTTCCACTTTAGCATGAAACACTTTTTTCCTACTCTACACACAAATACCTTTCCCCAAAGAACAAAAAATTACTCCTCAGGTATCTATGTGGTCTACATATCCATATTTAGAATAAAATTATGTTGTTTAAGCCCAGATAAGTGGATGAGGCTTGTGCACAGGAACAATAATTGGATAACATAGGCCAAAAGAAAAGGAATTCAAGTGAATCAAAGCAAAAGGAGTACCAGGATGTTCTAAGGAGGGGAAGAAGAAGTGTATTGGGGGAAAATATAAAAAGATGATAACCAAAACACAATAGTGCAAGGATCCCATCAACCACTACAAAAACTGTAATATTGATGGTAATATAGAGGAGAAGTGATGGAAGTTGCATCCAGATCTTAACCCAAAGAAAAAAAAGAAAAATAATAAGAAGAAGAATCTCATGGCCTCTGATTCGAGCAACAAGGTTAAAATCAAATTGGACGTGGATAAGAAGATTGTCTATAAGTTAGTGCAGAAGGAGGTGAATTTGAGTAGAACTTAGCAACATAAGATAAAAAAATGACCAAACTCTTCCACATAATGATATAGGTGAAGAAGACAAAGATTGATTCTGTGCTTGACTCAGGATCACATGCAAATCTCATTGCATTAGAGTTGGAAAACAAATTGGGATTAGAAGTTCATGATCATCCAAGCCCATATCCATTGGGATGGATATATAAGGATGAAGAGTTAAAGGTAACAAAACATTAAAAAATTAGATTTCGCATCTATGTTGATTTTATTGATGAAGTAGAACTAGATGTAGTTCCCCTTGAGGTATGTGGAGTGGTGTTTGGAAGTCCCTACATGTACATGCATGATGCAGTATTCATGCAGAGAGCTAATCAATATTGGCTCGTCAAGGATGGAAATTTTTCCACCATCAACATGCACAAAGGAAAGTCAAAATTTTCACTCGTAAGTGCTGATCAAGCCAAGAAATTGATCAGTTCTAGAAATAAGTTTGTTTTATTGTTTTTAAAAGAGAATTAGTTTGTAGAGGAGTCCATAAGAGAAAATGCATCCATGAAGGGGTGTACCAAGAAATAAAAAAAAAGAACTGAAAGAGTTACTATATGCATACAAGGATGTGTTCTAGGAGCCTAAAGGGTTACCACCCAAGAGGGAAGTGGAGCACGAGATATTGCTATTTCTAAACTCCCAATTGACAAATATTGGGTTGTCTAGGAAGTTTGTTAGAGAAGTAAGTGAGATGAATAAATAGTTGCAAAAATATTGGAGTAAGGTGTCATTCAGCTAACACTACTAGAGATATGACTAAATTTTGGCAACATAATTTGACGATATGGCCCATACTATTGCAAAGGTCAAGAAAAATGACATTTTTTTAGCTTTGGTGCTCGTGTTTGTCGCAATTATGACTAAATATTTGTCATGTATCATAGTTGTGATGTATGATTTCTAATGAGTCATAATTGAGATGAAAGAAGAAGTTCATCACAAGTTAGATGAACTATGTTTTGGGTTGGAAGAAACTAGGTTGAAAGAAAATTGGAAGTGGATAAGAAGATTGTCTACAAGTTAGTGATGAAGGAGGTGAATTTGAGTAGCCTTTAGCAACTTGAAGATAAAGAAATGAACAAACTCTTCCACATAAAGATATAGGTTAAGAAGACAAAGATTGATGCTCTGTTTGACTCAGGATCACAGGCAAATCTCATTGCACTAGAGTTGGTAAACAAATCGGGATTGGAAGTTCATGATCATCCAAGCCTATATCCATTGGGATGGATAAATAAGGATGAAGAGTTAAAGGTAACAAAACATTGCGAAATTAGATTTGGAACCTGTGTTGATTTTATTGATGTACTAGAACTAGATGTAGTTCCCCTTGAGGTATCTGGAGTGGTGTTTGGAAGTCCCTACATGTACATGCAAGATGAAATATTCATGCAAAGAGCCAACCAATAATGTCTCGTCAAGGATGGAAATTGTTCACCATCAACATGCACAAAAGAAAGTAAAAAATTTCATTGGTAAGTGCTGACCAAGCCAAGAAATTGATCAGTTCTAGGAAGAAGTTTATTTTATTGTTTTTAAAAGAGAATTAGTTTAGAGAGGAGTCCATAATAGAAAATGTATCCATGGAGGGGTGTACCAAGAAACAAAAAGAAGAACTAAAAGAGTTACTATAGGCATACATGGATGTGTTCTCGGAGCCTAAAGGGTTACCACCCAAGAGGGAAGTGGAGCATGAGATCTTGCTATTTCCATACTCCCATTTGCCAAATATTGGGTTGTATAGGCAGTTCATTTAAAGTTAGATGGACTATGTTTGGGGTCGGAATTGCGGCGAACCATGTATTTTGTCGCAATTGCAACGAACAATGGTTTTTTTTCACCCCGAGGTTAATATGACTATTTATTTGAATTGTCATATTTGAATTTGACTAGTCATCTAACATCACAATTGTGATAATAAATAAATATATAAATATCCCCCATGTAAGAGATGTTGAGAAATCTTTGCTATAACTAGAATAATTATGAAAAGTTATAATTTGGTCTTTTTGCGAGTGAATTTTTTTGTTTTGTTTTATATAACTATTTTTGTGGTTGTTGGAAGAATGTCAAAAAACATTAGATGGGGATCAACTAATATGCATGTGGCCAATGATGGGAAATGTTATTTCCCTTGCAATTCTTGTAGGTGCAAACGTCCGTGGAGAATTTCAGATGAAACATTGATAGACATTATGGGAAGTATGGGCACATTGAAGGGGGAAACGAATATTGTCCAGTGGTAAGCTCATGCTATTTATGAACCATTATATTTATTTTCTTTATATTAATCATATTTGTAATTTTTTATTGTTATAATATTTTTCCTATAAACTAATTATTTCACTTGATTGTTTGAAATTATTATAAATTTAAGGTGGCCCCTTAGATATTGTGATTTGAATATTGCACCAAGTTTTAGTGCTCTAAATGATGTTATACAAGTTGAAGAAGGTGGAGCAAATATTGAAGCTTAAGATAATGATCCTATACAAGAAGATGACATGGTAGTTCCAGATGATGGGAGAAACCAATTGATCCAAGATGTGCTTGGTGTTGATGAAAAAAAATATGTTTTTTTATTTTATTTTTTATTTTTTATTTTTTTTTATGACAAAATCGTGTTAGAGAAGGTAATGACACGACTTTATGAAGGCTCAAGAGTAAATATTCTCTCTGCTACATTATTGTTGGTGAAATTAAAGGTTTTTAATGGTTTTTCAAACTCTTTTATGACACAAATGTTAAGGAATAATGTAATATGTTTCATCACATGAAAGGTTGATTTTTTCCCCTTTTTTAGTGTTAATTAATGTGTAAAATTATAATGCAATATTTATGATTAATATTGGTTACACTAACTAGTGTTTTTTTATGTTGTTCTAGATTGTTAGGTGAATTTATATTACCATTACCAAATGAGTTACCTCACACATATTGAGATTTATGTGCTGTTATGAAAGAAATTGGAATGGAGTATTAAGTTGTAGATGCATGTGCTAATGATCATGTTATATATTATGGAAGGCATGCATCAAAAACAAATTTCGTGAACTGTAACAACAACATATATCAAATTGATCAAATAAAAAGAATGGTGCCTCAAAAGGTTCTTCGTCATATTTCCATAATTCCATGTTTGCAACAATTGTTCAGGTGTGGAAGCATAGAAAAGTTTATGGATTTCCATGCATGGAAGAGAAGTGAAGATGATTTTGTTCGAATGCTTGCATATGGTTATGAATTTAGGGAAATTGAGGAAAAATGGCCACATTTTAAACATGAACGTTGTAATGTTAGGGTTTCATTGGTAGCAGATGGTGTTAATCCATTTGGAGAGCTCAAGTCTATTTAATCAGCGTGGCCGATTTTTTTATATCAAAAATAACCTTCCTCCTCGGATTTCAATAAAGAGGGAGCACACTATGTTGACAATGATTGTTCCATGTATTTGTTTACATTAATTTTTGAATATTGTAACATTTTCATTTGTCTTGTTTGTTGCATTATAATATGTCATTTTTATTTATTTACTTATATTTATATATCATAGTAGTAATTATGTGTAATTTCAAAGAATTGGGTAAGTATTGAGTTAAATATATGAATATATATATCGAGCCTCTTATTGACAAGTTAATGAAGTTATGGGTTGACATCACTATATATGACATCTGTAAACCAATAAGATAGAGGAAATTTCAATTCCATGACATACTTGTATGGACAATTCATGATGCCACATGACTAACACATTTTTGTGGTATGTAACATTCCATTGCACTTTAATAGTATATAATTATTTCAATTATATCATAAAATTCATGTATTTTAAATAATCTCACCATTTATAATTACATTAATCCATCTCTTGCAGGCCTTCAAACTAAGGGTAAATTTTTATGTCCAGTTTGTGGTCCTAAGATGAAATCTCGCCGTTCAACAAGTTTAGGAAAGGAGGCGATTGATGAGTATAAGGACTTCTTCTCTAAGAACCATATGTATCGTGTTACTGAAAAACATATTTTCAATGGGAAATATGACACTAGATTAAAAGCACAAAGAATAACACCTCACCTATAGAAGTTGGAATATAACAGAAATCGTCGATGTCAAGGACATGGGCTTCCATGAGGAATGAAAAGTTATCCCGTTCAATTCATGAGGTTTCCCTACCATGAGAACCTAAGAATAGATCATTTGTTTGATACAATGCATATCAGGAAAAATGTGGCAAAAAATTTATTGTGGTTCATAGGTAGGAGGGATAAAGAAAAAATATAGAAAATTTGTAATGACATTATGGAAGCCAATCATGCAATGAAGAGTGGGATATGATCAAATAGCGATGGTAGCGGGGTACACACTATTCACATATTATGAAGAGTGGGATATGATTAAATTCCCAAAACTTATTGACTTTTTATTCTTTCATCATATTAATATTGATTGTTGTAACTAATATTTATTTGTGAATTATAATTTTATAATATAGTTGGTCGAGTGTGGGATGCACTACATTTATACATTACAAACAATCTTGATTGGATGAAGCCATGGATTGAAAGATGTGAACAATATCATGGTACATTATCATGAAAAGGGGTGTTTTCATTGGTTAAAGAAGTTTGTTGTGCCCGAGATGGAAATCTTACACACAAAGAGAATGATTTAGGAAATGGTTTGACAGATAAACATACAAGAAGGCATTTTCATTGTCCTACAATAATTTACTAATTTATTTTATAAATATATTATTAATGTGAATGCAAGTGTGTTTTTTCAGATATTTTCCAAGTTATATATATGAATATGTTTATTAATTGACAATGCCTTTTTTATGTGTTTGGCATATTGCAGTTGAAATACCACAAGGCTATGTGGTACAAAGGCCATAAGTTTTGCACCAAAAAGTTGGATGAAAAGAGCAAAAGTTATGTTTGTGGGATAACTATAGTCTTCCAGGTTACTATTGTATCCTCTAGAAGTGACACAAGTCCTAAAGTCTCTGAAAATACATACCATGGGTATTTGGATGACATACTTGAGTGTGCCTTTGGTTCCTTCAAATTGGTTCTATTTGATGTGAGATGGTATAATTTACAAATGATTGAACATGATCCTGAATGCATTGTTATTCAACATGCTAATGGATTTACCATGGTTAATACAAGGTTATTTGAGCCAAGATTGGATCACTATGTTCTTCCAAGCCAATGTGAACAAGTCTTTTACCAAGAGGTTCTGGGTAAAGTGGGTTGGTCATACATTGTGAGATATCATCCAAGAGGAAGGCCAATAGAGTATAATGTAGTAGATTAATATGATAATGTTGAAGAGGATGATGATGTAGATGAGTAATTAGTTGATGATCATGTGTTAGATCATGAAGATGTTGAAGAAGTTCAAGGAGATGTTCGAGATAATGTTCTTGATGAAGATGATATTGATGATGTACTATCAGATGAAGAACTTTAAGAAGTTGAACCAAATGTAGGAGATGATGTTCGTAATGATGATATGATGATATACTTATTGAAAATGATGACATTGATGATGATATTGAAATTTCTGATCTTTTCAACACCATTTTTAATCATATGACATAAATGTTGATCTAATGGATGAAGAAAAATATTAATGATATCGAAATGTTGTAATGTAAGAGGTATGCGTTTATATGTTTTCAATTTTATATTTTCTCTCTTTCATTTAACTTAAATATTTGTTTCTTAGTAATTTCTATATATGATTGATTCTTACTATATTTCTTTCAAATAGTTTATAGTAGATAAATTTGGTGTTGAGAATATTGAGAGTGATGTGGGGGGGGGATGGGTCATATGAGCTTCCATCTCCACGTGGTTGGCCTTGTTTAGTTGAGAATATTATATTATTCTTGAAACCAAGAGAAGATCATTATAGGAGGAAATTTACCTACTCTTATTAATTAATCCCACACATAGTGACATATGAATGGGGCCAACATTGAAATTTTTTCTCGTATGCATTGAAATTTGACATGGATATGGTAGATGAATGCATTGAAGGCATGGTAGGGTTTAAAGATTTAAATTAAAATTTTGGAGGAAGCTTTCTAAATACTTTATAAAGAGAAAATTAGATTGGAAAAGTGACTAATACAAGGATTTATGTATCACTGTGGAAACAAAGGAAACATGGATGATGAATTTGGAAACAAAGGAAATGTTCATGGTTGCAAATGATGCTTCTAGCATATATGGGTGATGGATAGGACCTTGGAAAACTAAATATATGTCACAAAAAAAATTATATATGCATCACATTGTTAGGGGCCTATAGGGATTGATTATAATTGGTATTTGTATATGAATTATTCATTAGGCCTTCACATACATGATAATATTTTGAAAAGGATGACGATGATTATCATTGCATCGTTTTGAGAAGTATCATGATGATTATTTATGTTTTTGTAGTTTTTTAGTGCATGGGTGTATTTCATAACCCACACGTTTTTAAAAATTCACTATTTTGGAAAAAAATACTATTACAAGTGTACATGTTGACCAACACATCTACTTTAAATTTTGGTGTGGCTTAACGTACTTGATAGTTCACACTACACAAACCAAATAAATGTTGGAATTTGTAAGTTCATGTGAATCTTTATCATTTTGGTAATATTTTTTAAATGTGTACGCATAGTCTTCTCTAATAAAAATGAATGTATGTGTGTGGGGTTCACTCTAGATAAAAAAAAACATAAGTCAACATTTTGAAATGACTATTAATATCTATCATTTTGATAATAGTTTTTAAATATATATGAATATTTATCTTTAAATAAAAATTATGATTTTCTATTTTTAATTTATTTATCTTATATTATATGTCATTATTGAAAAATACATATGTCCACGATATCATTTATATCTCTTTAATTTTTTTTTGAAAATGATATGCGGCATTATAATATGTGCTAATATATTTTTAAAATATTATGATTCGAGAGAGAGTTGAATTTGAGGAAGAAAATTCAGGATGCCCAAAAGTCTTTTGTTTACCGTTAATAATTTCCACCATCGTTGTTCCCTTTCCTTTTGTTCTGCAAGTGAAGAGCGAGAACAAGGGATTCCGTTTCATCCCAATGAGAGTTCCCTTCCCTTTCCTTCCCTTCCATATCATTCACAGGTGCGTGCAATCAAAGAGTGTGAAAAAGGGTTCCCCTTTCATCCCATTATGAGGTCCTATGGTGAGATAGCTTCATACACGCTGGAGACTGATTAGAGGATTTGAAAGGGAACAAGCAATAACCCAAGAATAAACCATGGTAATCCTTTCAGCCTCTTCTTAAATTTTCATGAACTAAGGATCTAATTCCTAAGGTTTTCTTCATTGTGTTTTTAGTCATATTTTTTTCTGTGGTTTTTCTGGGTACCTGATGCAAGCACATTGCTACCTGTCACTAATTCCCCTTCAAACAATTAGTGTATCCTTCAACAAAATTTATCAATAGACATAACATAAAATATCCAATCAATTGAATTCAATGCACTCTACTTATCAATCCAATCCACATAACCAATAGCTCATAAAAAAATCACACAACAATATGGTTCTCACTGAAAATAACCAAATAATTATACAACAACCCCTATCTAGAATTTACCATTGTAGTTAAAACCTCCTACTATGGTGGACAACTATAGGATTGAAAACATAGTTAAAATAAACTTCGGATTCTTCCACCCTCCCAAATATCCTGGTTTCCTTTGCTTCCTACAATACTTGTTGGTCTAAAACTTGAGCTTTGATACTACATGAAGGATGATTCAATATGTCTTAAAGCCTCCAATATGGGATTGTGCCAAAATTATATTTTTCTGTTCCTTCAATAGACCCGTCTATCTCCAAGAAAAATCTTCGCTTGGCTTCAATGTTGTGATGGAGATCAAATTTCTGCACAATCCCTTCAAGAGTAAATAGATGATCTCAGCGCTTCCTCAGTGATACTCTTGTTGCCATAAAAAGAGATTGTCCTTATACTATGCTTAGAAAAAGGGATCTAAGTCATCAAATACTTCATTTTCTTTCTATCATGTCCACAACAAGAGATTAATATCAACATAAAACTTTGTTGCCTTTCTATTCTTCCTAGAAGCAAGGATTGAGGTCTCAAAGAACTTCGCTACCTAAACAAAGATTAATCATTACGGAATTTGTTTCCTATTAACCCTCCCAAAACTCATTGATTTGGATAGAAACCCTGTGCCAATACCAGAGGGGAAAATAGAAGGATGTCAACTCGGGTGGAATCTTTCATAACCAAAATTGACAAAAGAGATAGAGGTCTTAAAACCTTCAGAGCCAATGCTCAAAACCAAATTAATTGATTCACACATGATGATTGAAAATGAATTCACCCCCCTCATATTTATAGAATTCCTATAGGGGTCTCTTATTCCTTAATGATTAAGTAGACTTTACTTCAAACCCAAAATTTAGGTTTGTTTTGCCCAACTACCCAAAAGCTTGCCTAGTAGTGGGTAAAATTTGGGGTTTTTGTCTTTATGGAGGACTATAGCCTACAGGGATGGATAGGGTATTATGTCCCATTTGAACTTAATTTGTAGAGGACGTTACAACAAAGCATTCCAATAAATGGTTGACCGCTAGCCATGAATTTAATGGCCAATACACACTGTTTTACAATTGTATTTAATTCACAATTCAAGCTAGGTTGGGCATACCCACAAGACAGATTATTAGGTCTTTTTCTTCCTATGATTTCACTGAGGTGATTTCCTTAATATTTCAACAAACTTGGACTATGATTAAGCACTAATCCATGTAAATGATTCTACCCAAAACTAGTTATTGAAACTCCATGCGCTTGGCATTCTACTCAATAGTTGGCACATGTAACTATCAATCCAAGTGTTATTTGGACATGTTCTATTCAAGGCATAGATGACTACTTCTATGGATACCATGTTTATGTATTTACTAACAATATTTCATATCCACTATCTGGTAATATCTTTCTATGATTTATGGCTCTAAGGCTTCAACATATATCAATTTCAAGAACATAGATTCATTTCCATGTTTTCTCAAAAATTGATTCCTCTATTTTAAATTCATATTCAAAAAAACATAAGAAACCTTATTCTTGAATCAATATTTACTTGGCCACCCTTTCAATGCAATTTTTTTGGTGAATTCTCACTCACCATCAATTTTTTGATACCAATATTTTCAGTAGTTTAGAAAGCCCCTTTTCGTGTGAATGACAATTACAAATATTGACTATACCTACATTTTCCAATAGCACGAAAAAATAAATAATGAGGCTGATTTGGATTAATAAAATGAGGTGATTTGAATTTTGAATATTAGATTTCTATGCTAATATCCTCATCAGCATACACAAATGTGCTTGAGGTTTGTACTTCAAAATAGAAAGTAAAAACATGTGTTTTTATGTGTGTTTTCTTAAGTTAGTTTCATGAAAAACTTTAAACATGAAATCAAAAAACTGAATGGAAGCATGCATCAATTAGTAATACACTAGACATTGTTAAAGGAGTTCACCCCTCCTGGGCTACATCTCCTTGGATCAGCTCTAAGGGTATGACCCCTTCTCATTATGCTCAATGTCTATAAAAGAAGAGTACATAAACTGCTAAAATGGAATGGTTAGTTTCTCCTTCAAAGAAACAAATTATGCAAGAGTTCTCACTCCATACACATGATAACCTACAGTCAAACATGTAAACCTTCAACAAACATAGGCATCTTACACCAAGACCCCATACTCCAACTTCAAAGAGCATAAACATTATCACAATCCACTTGAAGTACATAAACAAGTCTCTTCTCCAAAACACATATAGAGAAAAGAGGAAATAAAGCTATAGCACTAATGTAATGGATGTTGTAGAAAGCACATGGAGGCTAGAAAACCCCTGCAATGTCATCTCCATCTTCATACTCCTTCATAAACTGAATCAACACTCTAGTTGACCATGGAATCCATAGCCTTCAATTCGCAAAAAATCCTATCCGAAAGTGCTCCTTTGATTCTGAAACTTGCTCCAATGAGTCTAGAATGTAAAAAAATGGCTATCTAGCCTCTATTTACACCCAATTTGGTAAAAAAATGGAGAATTATGACCTCTGCTATTTAGGCCACTATTCGCTCCACAAATTGCTCAAATTCAAGCACCGTTCCTACAATTTTGCCCCAAAAAGTGCTAGCTGGGTGAAAATTTCTCTGCGTAGTGGGTGAAATTTTAGGATTGTTAAAAAGTCCTATAACCCCCACGCGGTCATAAAAAATTGCAAGTCCACCTTGGTCACATGCGCGGTTAAGCGGTGGCGGTTCTATGGGCGGTTACAATAACTGCTATCGGTCAGGAGGTAAAGTGGTCACATGGGGCCGCTTGGTTCGACGGTCACAGTTATCATCAGTGGTTACATAAAATATTTGCGGTAGCGGTAAAGTGGTCACATGGGTTGGACTGACGGTCGCGATGGTTGTTACCATGGTGGTAACATTTGTTGCTATAGGTTGGTGGAATGTGGTCACATGGGGGATGGTTAATTCCGCTCACACCCCAACCTGGCGGTTAACACATAATAAAACAAACCCGCCTCTATTGTTTGTTAATAACCACCATCCAGGCGTGTTGGTAAACCGTTGAGCTATGTTGTGAGAGGTCACGGGGTTGAGCCCAACCTCCCACCTATCTTGCCAACAAAATTTTAATTGGTGATCAGGAGGACATGTGGCAGCCTTTGGCTAGGCCATGTGTCACCTCCTGATTGTCCAAACCAATACCCATGCAACCAACCAAAACCAACCAATTCAACTTGTACGGTTATGACACTTGTCATTTACTCATTCACTGAAGAAGATACGTTGGCCAGTCAATCTTCCATCTCACCTGCCCAGTCAGCAGTATGGACTGTTGACTGGGCTGTCCCTTTTTTTTTAAAATTCGCCTATTTGGCAAAATGATCACAACGCGTTTCTTGGAGCATACGTTGTCCATATTGTGCGAAGTGAGTTGCACCAGATTTAGGACGAACAACACTATGCATTCATTTAGGTTCCACATAATTTTGGAAAATTTTATTTTTGGGCAAATTTTGAGCTCCTGACACTCTTCCCATTGAAAAAATTTTGGTCTCCAAAAGGTTACTTTCAATTTTTCAGCATTTGAAGGTACAGTTCCTTCATTTTTCCAAACTTGATCCAATCGATGTTTATAGTGCCTTGACTTGTACTTGTCTTGGCTCTTTCTCAAGTTTAACTTGAAATATAACTTAACCAAAGAATTCAAGTTTGATGTTCTTCTCGGCTTGTCCATGTCGCTATGGCCATCCACAACAACATCCTTCCCAAGAAGAATTCCAAGACTCCCATATGCAAAATATTTATCGAGGATAAGATCCAAAAATACTTTGACAAATGAACCAAAGCAAGCTTCACATAGTGAATACTTGTATAACTTGAGTTCTTAACACATTTGTAACATATTGAATGTGCTGCAACTACTCATACAACAGTTTTAAAATGATTTCTTAAACTACAAATAGAAATGCATTTTACTAAATGGAATAACGTGACTCCCAAAATTTCCATTCAAATTGACTATCAACAAGCTAAACTAGCATAATAATGCTTAAAGAAAACACTGTTGGATGTAAGTGGTTTATTTATGAACATCACTTTTACAAGTTACCCGTTATGGGGATATGCAACTAGTGCAAAACAAATATTTACAAATTTCAGCTAGACAAACAGTCCACCCATTTCTTACCCAACCAAGTAAATAAACCCTCTATTTGAACTGTTTCTTCTTCTGAAGCTACTTCAGGGATGGTCGCATCTTGTGTCACTTTTTCTTTTGTCGCTTCCTCTTCTGGTGCTTGCATAATTTTCTTTCCCTTACCAGGATGAAGTTGTGTAAACAATTTCCAACACTTCTCGATCCAATGCCCACTAATATTGCAGTGAGCGCAAAATTTCTTTTGAGCTTCTCTTAGCTCACATGCCTTTAACCTTGGATGAGATTTTCTCTTTTCGGTCTCACTTCCATTAGACATAAACATCTTCTTGATGATTTATTTTCTTTTATAGCACTTATCTACACAATGGTTAGATGAAAGGAAAAAGGTGCATGGAAACACATTCCTTAACATGTTAATCAAATCAACATGTTGTTTTCCATTATGAAAAGCATTTGAATTAACAGGATGATTATACCTCTTTTTGTTGTCCCTTGGCTTATGATTCTTGCATGAGGAACTTGCATGGCAAGAAGAAATTAAATTTGTTTCTTCTTCAACTTTTTCATCTCTCTTTGGAGATGTTTTTCACTTCAAGTCCTCCTTATTCTTAAAGAACCAAGCATGCACCAATCCTGGATGTAAATCCCAACATCTTGCCTCCTCATGTCCTCTCTTATGGCAAAAGGAACACGATACCCATGAGCTGTTGCTAGAAGACCATTCTTCTTTTGAAAAATAGCCTAAGCCTTCATATTTAGGCCTCTCCTTTGCCTCAATTGGATTTTCAATGCCTTGATGGTTTACTCCAAGGCCTCCTCCCTTGTAACCCATCTTGGTCAAGAGCTTGGATCCAATGCCTTTACTATGTTTTTCAAAGGCTACAAATGAATTTACATCAACACTTCCATGTAAAGAAGAAGCATGTAAATTATTACCATTTTCCTCATCTTTTGATTGACATACAAAGATGTTTTCAAACTCCCTTTTAATTCTCGATGTGTCCTGTTGGACTCTTTGGCTCTCTTCTTTTAGATCCTTGAATTTGGGTGCTAATAGAACCTCATCTTCCACATCATGTGGAAAAAAGGTACACACTTGTCCATCTTCCTTCTTTGAGGGACTTTCTACACTAGCATCTTGTATAAGAATCGTAGAAAAACATGAATATTGTGGAGAAGATGGTGGTTTATCACCATTCTTGTTACCTTCTTCTCTTGGATAACATTCTCCTCTTGGAGGTCTAGATATTTCACCTTGCAATTTAGTATTCCTCTCTTCATAGAGGATTTTCACCATTTTTTCCATATCTAAGAAAACCTTTCTAAAAGCCTTCACATCCTCTAACATTCTTGTAGGCTCTCCTCCTTGGGACATGATTTTCTCGAAGTTTCTGCAACTTGAGGTAGAAATAGTGGTAGAGATTGTAACAATCTTTCTCTTCTTTCCAAAACCTTCTCCTCGCTTGAGCTTCAAAACTCATTTACTTGCAACAACAGTCAATTACTCCTTGCACAAAGCAAACTAGTTCTCTGATACCAACTTGATCTAAATTTGAAATATTAGATTTCTATGCTAAGATCCTCATCATAATACAAAAATGTGCTTGATGCTTGTACTCCAAAATAACAAGTAAAAACATGAGTTTTTATGTGTGTTTTCTTAAGTTAGTTTCATGAAAACTTTAAACATGAAATCAAAACACTGAATGGAAGCATGCATCAATCAGTAATACACCATCCATTGTTAAAGGAATTCACCCCTCCTAGGATGCATCCCCTTGGATCAACTCTAAAGGCATGACCCCTTCTCATTATGTTCAATGTCTATAAAAAAAGAGTACATAAACTGCTGAAATGGAATGGCCAGTTTCTCCTTCAAAGAAACAACTTCTGCAAGAGTTCTCACTCAATACACATGTTAACCTACAATCAAACATGTAAACATTGATAAATAATAGTCATATTACACCAAGACCTCATATTCCAACTTCAAAGAGCATAAACAATACCACAATCCACTTGAAGTACATAAACAAGTCTCTTCTCCAAAACACATATAGAGAAAAGAGGAAATAAAGCTACAACATTGATGTAATGACTATTGCAAAAAACACATAAACACTGGAAAACCCCTGCAAGTTCATCTCAATCTTCATACTCCTCCATAAATTGAATCAACACTCTGGTTGACCATGGCACCCATAGGATTCAATTTGCGAACATCCTATTGAGAAGTGCTCCTTTGATTCTGAAACCTGCTCCAATGAGTCTAGAATGTCCAAAAATGGCTATCTAGCCTCTTTCTGCACCCAATTTGGTAAAAAATTGGAGAGGTTATGAGCTCTCCTAATTAGGCCACTATTCGCTCCACAAATTGCTCAAAAACTAGCACCATTCCTACAATTTCGCCCCAAAAAGCGCTAATTGGGCGAAAATTTCATCTTGCGGTGGGTGAAATTGTAAGACTGTTAAAAACTCCTATAACCCCCACGTGGTCATAAAAAATGCCAAGTCCACCCTGGTCACATGAGTGGTTAGGCGGTGGCGGTCCTCTGGGCGGTTACAATAGCTGCTAGCGGTCAGGAAGTAAAGTGGTCACATGGGGCCGCTTGGTCCAATGGTCATGATTATCGTTGGTGGTTACATAAACTATTTGCGGTAGTGGTAAAGTGGTCACACGGGTTGGAACGACAGTCACGGTGGTTGTTACTGTGGCAGTAACATTTGTTGCTGCGGGTTGGCGGGATGTGGTCAAATGGGGGGTGTATAAGTCTGCTCGCCCCCCAACCTAGCAGTTAAGACATAATAAAACAAACTCACCTCCATTGTTTGTTAAGTACCACCATCTAGGTGTGTTGGTAAACCATTGTGCTGTGCTATGGGAGGTCACGGGGTCGAGCCCGACATTCGACTTGTTTTTCCAACAAAATTTTAATTGGCCATCAAGAGGACATTCGCGGCCTCCGCTAGGCTACATGTCACCACCTAATTGGACAAACCAATACCCATGCAACCAATCAAAACGCACCAACTTGACCTGTACAGTGATGACACTTGTCATCTCCTCATTCGCCAAAGAAGATTCGTTGACCAGTCAAACAAGCATGTCACTTGCCTAGTCAATGCCACGTCAGCAATACGGACTACTGACTAGGTTGTCCCTTTTTTTAAAATTCCCCTGTTTGGAAAAATGATCAAAACACGTTTCTGGGAGCATATAATGTTTGTTTTGTGCAAAACGAGTTGAACCCAATTTAGGACGATGAGAGCTATGTGGTCGTTCAGGTTCCCCACAATTCTAACAACTTTCATTTTTGGGAAAATTTTGAGCTCCTAATCATTAGGGTTTATGCAAATCAGTACATTTGACAACAACATACAACCTCTATGTACACCTATTAGAGACTACAAAAAACACCAGTAAAAAAAGGAGGCATCCAACAATGATAAGGTTAACCATCTATAATTATTAGGCAAGTTTGAAAATGTAGATTTGCATGATAACAACTAGGTGACATTTCCTAGGTATTTGTATATCCTTGGATATATATAATGACATGAGTGAGATTTTCTTACTTATTTTTCAAGGTTCAAATCTCTCTTTGAATCTAAGGACTAGTCATAAACATTTTTTTGATGTTATAACTCCTTCTAGTCTAGATAATCTTTATTATGTACCTACAATCCTCTCTAGGGATCTCACAAAAGAATAGTTACAATCAAGTAATGAAAATAAAGAAAGAGACAATATTTAGTAAAGAAATTAATAGTGATAAAAGAAGAGAGATAAAACACTTATATTTTATGAACAACAACAACTCCCTATTGATCTTGTACTTCTCAGTGTCATTGATCTAGACATCATTAATTTTTTTTTTTGTTTCAACAAATCATCCTATGGTTTTGTCCAAAGCCCTAGACAATTTCCTATCAAGCCTTTCTAGTTTCGCAAATGCTAGAAAACAAAGACTTCATTGCACATGGAAGAACTCAATCTAGGATTTTTATCCAAATACCCTAAAGTCAATTATGCATAAACCATGATCCATAATGGGGTTTTGATCACAAAATCTAATGTAAAAAACTTAAAAATGTATTTTTCACCAAGATTAGATTATTCTGAGGTTTTTTCCAAAAACCCTACAAAATCAACTAAACCCTAACTCCTTACAAGACATATTTATGAACTTCACACAATCTCATGCTTTATCCAAGTGGTCTAATAATGTATTACATCAAGTTATTCTTGAAAAACTTGATCATCACATAAGGTTTCTATTCCTCAAAAGGATTCCCGAACATAACACCTTTATACCATAAATAGATCATATCAACGAGATAGAAAGCATCATTTCATAATGGAATTCAATCTTGATAACATTCATTTTTATTATAATAAACTTGGATTAAGTAGAAAAATATTCTCGGATATGATATTTATACAATGTTCCTCAAGGATGCCATACCAACTAATTCATGTTTGCATTAGACCATATCATAAAACCTCAAATTTATTTTCACATTGTACTCTCTTCAGATTTTACCGCAAATTCTGCAATTCAACTTATGTCAAGAGGAATTTTTGTAGCATTATCAAATTCGCTCTTAGGTATTCTTCAAGGATTTATCTTCATTCTTATTCCAATCAAACCAAATCTTTGATACCATGTTGGAATTTCTCTCTCGATTTGTAAGGTGCGAGTTGGAAGAGCTCTAAAGCTTTGGAATAAAATTTCTCTGTTCATTGTCTAAGCTATTTTGGAATGGTTATGTTACTTTGTTGAATGCGTGGTAGATGGTTTTGGTGCATATTGGTGATTTTATTATGGCTTTTAGATTGTCAAATTTGACCGAGGTAATAATGGGTAGTTTGTCAAAGTTAACTTGCGATCTAACAATTTTTGCTTCAAGACTTTTACTTAGAGGTATTAGGTAATTGGAAGCTATAAAATGATGAACTCTTCTCATTTTAAAGACATACACTCAAGAGGAGGAAATACGCTTTATGAGGCCAATTACTGCTGGGAAATCTAGGGCATCATTGGTTAAGTGATTTCTTTTCTTATGATAATTACTTGTGATAGTATTTTGAATCTTAATTATAATATTCTTGCTTCTTGTACTTATTATTGTGTTCTTTTCATCAAGACAATTACCATATCATGAATAAATAGAGAGACAAGAGACACAATATGTAGGCTTGCTAGCCAGGGCCAAAACCTCTCACCTTTTGAGAGGAAAACCCAAACAAAATTCTTCTTATAGATGTTCAATTGATGAACAATAAGACCATGACAATAACACTTGACACTGGAGTCGTCCCAAGACTAGTTCACTAGCCCATTTATGACACTACTTCTTCTTCTTCTTCCTCTTTTCGACTTCCTTGAGAAATTCGGTCTCCTTCTTCTCGGTTTCGTTGAAAATATAGGTCTCCTTGAGGTATCAAGAGAGAGACCTAATACACTACTACTCGGATCCTTCTAGCGAGATATTTTTCCCAAACAAGATCACTCTAACGTGTCTGTAAGTTTCTCAACCTTCTTCTGGCACCTTCGTATCTTATGGCTTCTCACATGGGAGGATATATTACCCAAAACAATCCTCTACAAACTTCTCTTCCTTTTCTTATTGCTTTGCTGAGATAAAGACTGATTGGAGTATGGTTTTCAAACTTCTTTCTAGACTTGATTGAATGAAAATGATATGATTTCAAGTGAGGCCAAGTACTTGTATAGATATATGTTTTCCCATGTCCTTTAGGTTGACATGATCTCAGGAATAGGCTGAATTTTCCTTGACAAAAGTTTACTTCATCTTCTTGATTCTTCCTTCTTTGTAGGCCGATTTTAAGAGGGATAGTGACAAGGTCTTGGAGGATGAATTCACATAGACAAGTGTGACTCTTTACAATGTGTAACATGTATTCATTACATGACAATGACTCTTTATAATTTTATGACTAGATGACAAAATTCATAAGGGCTCTTAATGGGAGCCTATACTAAAATAAAATCTCTTGCTTATGAAACTCATGATGCAAGCATTACGATAATTTTATTTTTCTTCTTTACATATCTTGCATAAAATCATAATTACACGTCATTTTGAAGACCTAACCTAGTTACACTTTACAACACTCCTTCTTAACTAACGAGGTATTCATAATGGTACTTGGTGTTCGGTGGCAGAGGTCCCATGTAACAGTTTTGGGGCTGAGAGCCTATAAGTTATGGTAAAAATATTGTAAATCCCCGAAATATGCGGAGTGCGAAATGTAATAGGTTAAGTCAAAGGGTTTTCCACCCAAGAAATAATATAGAATAATAGGAAGTAAGTCAGTCCGCGGACCATAGGAAGGTATAAATAGAGCGAGGCTCTATGGGTAGAAGGTAGCTTTTTGGTATGTAATCTTGGATCTGATATGTAATGGGTTTTTTAGAAGAAAAGTCGTGAAGCGTCTGTAAGTCCGAATCGAGGGTATTGGGTAGTAGATAGAGGCTTTGTAGCTGTGTGCGCAAAGGCCTAGAAGAGTCCGCAGCTGTGTGCGCAGACCCTTGCAGCTGAGTGCGCAGGACGGACCTGAATGTATTGGTGAGGAAATTGAATAAAGATAAGTTGATTCTGAAACTCTGTGTTAAACCTGAATTATCGTGGATCCCGCTAATGTATGGTTAATATAACTGTTTGATCTATGCACATATGCTTATGTTGTGAATATATGTGAATATGTATCTATTCTAAGTGTGCGAACTGGTTAATTCTAATAAATGTTTGCTTAAAGACCATAAAAAGGAGATTGAATCTATAAACAACGCATTAATAAGTATTAAGGAGTATTCTGGGACTGGATCTGTGTGAAGCAGAGTGGCGCAAAGCCACGAAATGGTGCGCAAAAAATCCAGACCACATTAAGACATCCCAAGGGTGTGAAACCTAGTTCCAGCATCGTCCCCTGCTACCTCGGGTGAGACCTTAGTCCACACTTAGCGGGCTGTTTCCGAAAGGGCCGGTAGCTGCGGGATTTGTTGGGCTAAATAACTCTTCCAAACCTAGGTCAAGCCCCTATAAGCCAACAAATGGTTCCATTGCCGGGACTGGGATTTGACTAAGGGTTGTATGATGTGGAACGCAGGGACTCTATAGAGAAAGAATAGAAGGATTGAAGGGACTAGGAGCAGTAGTAGTTCAGAGTACATTGACGAGGTTGACAATGATGAGCGCGATCCAATTACTGGTATTCAAAGGAGCAGGAAGGGAAGATCCAAAACAATTTTGGTTAGTGTTAACATCGGTATAGAACGCACACAGAATTACAGATGATAATATCAGAAAGGCTACCTTAGTTAGTGCGCTACAGGACAGAGCGCTGACATGGTACATAAAATACTCAAGCGATCACCCGACTACAGGGACAACAGAGATCCAAACCGAACTAAAGAGGGAATTTAGCCAGCCGAAGTCAGAAACACAGTCGATCATAGGGTTCAAAGAGATCACAAGGATGCCTGGTGAAACCCTGTGGGATTTAGATCAAATACTGAAAAATACCATCCGTGAAGCAAACATGACACTAACGGATGCGCAAAACTGCGCTTGGTTTTTGGCATCATTAACACCACATCTGAGGATGGTTTTGTCACAACAAAAAGTCTCAACCCAGGTCGATGCATTGGAGACAGCGATGAGGTTGCATGAAACTCAGTTACAGGACCCGGGGTTGGGAGTTCAGCAAATCCAAGCGCAGATCCAAAACTTGTGTTTGGAAATGAAGAAGCTAAAACAGGAACAGGTACCCCGCCCAGAAGTCCAGGAGGAAGTATGGTGTATAAAGTGCAGGAGCCAAGGGCATGATAAAGATCACTGCCCGGTCTTGGTGAATTATGTGGCAACAGGGGGACCAACACCATTGCGACCAGAGGCATAAGCAGGGCCAAGTGCCACAACCCCACTCTAGTGTGCAATCTGTTAGGTGGGAGGAAAGCATAACGAAAATAACTATCATCTATTACCAAAATTCAACCAGACCCCCCAACAGCTCTTTTGCAACTTTTGCAGATCGGTGGGCCTCGAGGAAAGAGATTGTAGTAGCTATCAATTATTAATGGACCAGTCACCTGCCTACAGAATGTAGACTGAGGCGTGAGGTCAAGATCTAGCCATTGCGTGTGGTGGGTTCCAGGGACGTAGACGAGGGCGAGGTGGAATGGGGCCAGGAAGGGGTCGCGGATAGCTAATCTATTACAATTGTGGAGGACTAGGACATTACACGCAAAAATTGTACCAACCCAACAAGAATTTCATGCACTTACTGTGAGAAATTCGATCATGAGCTGATAGATTTCCCTACACTGATAACACAGATTCATGAAAAAAGGGCAGCGCAACCAAAGATGACCCAGAATGTGCAGATGATGAGGTTCGAACCCCGCGATGAAGACCCCAAAGTAAACATGGTACTAAGAAGTGGCACGGCCACAAGAGAGGATAAAAGCAACTTAAGTAAGGAAGACGCAGGGGTTGGCAAGGAGACATATCTAGAAGCTAGGGAGAGCTTCGCAGAGGTCTCTACCCCAGGTAGCAGGGATCAACTTGAGCAGGACAGGGATCCCTCGATGCTAGCTACCTTTTTAGAGACATGCATAAAAATGTTGCATGAAAATAGGGTGGCTAGAGGCTTGCAAGAAGTAATAAATAGGTGCGCAGGGACGCGAGAACCTAGCATGGTCCGCAAACTAGGAAAATATGCAACATGGACGGGGCAAGAGATGCAATTAACGATAAAAATTGGGGACTATGAGATGGATCAGATCATTCTAGATTTGGGCTCGGATGCAAATGTACTACCTGAACAAACTTGGGAGTGCATGGGTAGGCCTACGCTACAATGGTCTCCTATTCAATTACGGATGGTGAACCAATAGAAGATCCTGCCCATGGGAAGGCTGCAAGGAATTATGGTAGATATAGAAGGCACGAGTACCAGAACAAACTTTGAAGTAATTGAAATTGTGGATGAAAGTACGCCTTATCCTACATTGCTAGGGATAGAACTGGCCACTGACATGAATGGGGTTATTAATTTAAAGAAGCAGACAATGATATTTGAAACGAAGTCGCTCCGCGTAGTCGTTCCGCTAGATCCGGCTAAAGGACCGTGCTACATTGAACCCAGGCGCAACAAAGAAAGTGACGATGAATTAGACTGTATCTAAAAAATTTCTACACAAAGGCAAGAATGGGCTAAGTCAACGGAGGATAGAAGAATATCATGGGGCTATGCAGAGTCTTGCACCACTGATTCAGATGAAGAAGATGAGCGATGGCATAATAGGTTGAACGGAGTAACCACGTTACACTGCAATATGGTGACTAAATCTCTGTACTATGTGAGGGCCTAGGATCGTGATCTGCCGATGTATGATGGGCTGAAAATAATAGATGAATTCCTGACCAAATTTGAAAGCGCGGTACTAGAGCACCAACGATTTGATGCGTTGAGATGGGCGTTGCGCACAACACTTGTGTGATAGTGGGGCACACATGAAGGGACTTTCGAAGATTGGCATGGCTGCAGGTGCATGATGCAGATAAGATTTGGGAAGCTGGAACTACAGATAGTGGAGAAATACGATGGACGTGATGACCCGCGTATGCATTTTACCAAATGGATCAAAGCCTACGGAGAGGAATTTCAACCAGAATGGGTACACTTATTTTATCACACCCTAGATGTCATTCCCAGAAACTGGTATACTAAAGCAGAGCTCCGACATGGCAAGGGCGAGTGGGATATCTTGTGCGAAGGGTTTTTTTTGACCTTCCTCTTTGAAGATCAATGGATGGACACTGTGGACGACACGTTATAGCTGGTGAAGGCCACCATGTTAAAAACGCCACTAGAACTAGAAGAAACCGTGCAGCCCGACTGGTCACAACAGCTGAGCCAGGGCCTCGAATGTTACAATGTGTAGGTAGAAGATGATGAGGACAACCCACAAAACATTAATATTCTAGAATAAGAGGGTAGACGTGAGGTGCGCGGACTCGAAATCGAAGATCTAGATATCACAGCACCATTGAAAATGAAACAAGTAAATATCAGTACAGAAGAAGAGCCGAAGTAAGCAACGCTTGGGGACTATTGGGACGACGCCATGGTGGAAAAGGTCATCGAGTTGCTTTGGTAATATCAAGATTTATTCCCAATAAAAGTCACGGAGCTAAAAGGGATCCTAGGAGAACTGGGAATGATGAAGATAACGTTGAAGTTGGACGTGAAGTCAGTTAAGCAGCGACCCTATCGATTGAATCCAAAATACAAAGTAAAGGTCTGCGAAGAAATGGACAAGACGCTGGCAGTAGGAATCATTGAACCAGTCGAGGAGTCCGACTGGGTAAGTCCTATGGTTGTGTAGGAGAAGAAACAGAAGGGTGAGATTCACATTTGCGTGGATCTCAGGAAGCTCAATGATGCCTGTGTTAACGATCCATTTCCAACACCCTTTATAGATGAGGTACTGGAAAATGTGGGTGGGCAGGAAGCCTACTCCTTCACGGACAGGTTCTCAGGATACCACCAAATCAAGATCGCACCAGAGGACAGGAGTAAAACAACGTTCGCCACTGAATGGGGTTGTTTTCAGTATACGATGATGCCCTTTGGACTGAAGAACGCACCGACGATATTCTCACGCATTGTGGTAGCAACATTCAAGGAATTTATACACAAGTTCTTAGAGGTCTATCTTGATGATTGGACTGTATTCGGACTGGTTAAGAAACATATTGGGAGCTTATGGTTAATGCTGGATACTTGCTGACGACACCAGATTGCGTTAAACCTAAAGAAGTGTACTTTCCTCATCCCCTTTGGGAACCTACTTGGCCATGTGGTTTGTAAGCAAGGCTTGATGGTGGATCCAACAAAGATCGCTGTCATACTCAATCTGCAAGCACAGTGAAGTGTCAAACAACTACGCGCCACACTGGGACACACTGGCTACTATCGAAAGTTCATCAAAAGCTACGCCTAGATCACAGCTCCAATGGAACAGTTGCTGAAGAAGGATGCTACTTATTGTTGGAATGAGGAATGTAACAAAAGTATAGAAACGCTGAAGGAAAATATGGCATCTGCCCCTATATTGGTCTTTCCAAAATGAGATATCGAATTTCATGTGCATGTTGATGTGTCGTGTATCGCGTTGGGTGTGGTACTCACTCAAGAAGGAGCGGAGGGAATAGATCACCCGATTGCGTTCGCAAGTTGCCGGTTGTCAAAAGCTGATAAGAATTACTCCATGACTGAACGAAAGGGATTGGCGATGGTATACACACTCCAAAAATACTGCCACTATCTGCTCGGAGGACACTTTAAGATGTATACTGATCACTCTACGCTAAAATACCTAGTGAATAAGCTTGTGTTGGGGGGGCGAATTTGTAGATGGTTGCTGTTATTCCAAGAATATGACTTCGAGGTCGTCGTAAAGCTAGGACGTATAAACATAGTTCCAAATCACCTGTCCCAGATTGAGAATGATGAAGAGCCCACAAATTTAGAGGAAGGACTTCTAGATGCACAACTATATGTAGTGCGCGTTGTGGATGGCCACTTTGAGGATATAATCCAGTTCTTAACTACAGGAACTGCGCCGCAAGGATATTCTGTTTAGCAGAAGAAGGAATTGGTGATACATGCAACCAACTTTACCATGATTGCAGGGCATCTCTACAAAATGGGCAATGACGAAATCTTACGCAGATATGTGCTTGAATTTGAGCGCGGACAAATCTTGGTCGAAGCACATGGCAGCGTGGCTAGAGGACATTTTGCAGGTCGCGATACAACACAAAAGTTTCTTCGCCCAGGATTATGGTGGTCAACTCTACATTAGGATTCGAAAGTATACTATCAGGCCTGCGATGTCTGTCAATGGACCGAGAAATCATCATGGAGGGATGAAATGCTGCTCAAACCATAGTTGATGCTACAACCATTCGAAAAGTGGGCAATCGACTTCGTAGGACCTATCGCACCTCGAGGGAAGACAGGAGCGTGCTATATCATCACTGCGACTGAGTATTTGACTAGGTGGGCGAGGCATAGCTAGTTAAGGACTGCACGGCTGCTACATCTGCGAAGTTTTTGTTCAAGAACGTGTTGACTAGGTTTGGATGCCCCAAAATCCTCATGAGTGACTGGGGTACACACTTTCTGAATGAACCGATCAACGCACTCACTGAGGAATTCCAGATATATCATCAACAGAGTATGCCTTACCACCCGCAAGCGAATGGGACCATGGAAGCATTCAACAAAATTTTGGAGACTGCGTTGACCAAGGTCTGTAATGCGCAGCAAAATGACTGGGACTTGCGCATCCTTGCTATGCTATGGGTATACCGAACTGTGTGAAATAAGTTGACGGGCCAGACACCTTTTTGGTTAGTCTATGGGAAGGAGGTCGTCATGCCGATGGAATACATTGTCCCTAGTCTGCGAATAGCGGCCATAAAAAACATGGCTGACCACGGGGCTTTGGAGGAATGGCTTGTGCAACTAGAGGAACTGGAGGAGGACCGATTTTTGGATGGATTCCATCAGCAAGTACAAAAACAGCGAGAGAAAGTGTGGCATGATCGCCATATCAAGGTGCGCACTTTCAAGGAAAATGATCTAGTATTACTGTATGATAGAAAGTTCGAGAAATTACCTGGCAAACTCTGAATGCATTGGTTGGGACCCTATGTCGTCAACGAAGTTACAGATGGGGGCGCGGTTCAACTGTCCAAGCTCAATGGAGACCCCTTCCCAGGCCGAGTGAATGGCAGTCGCCTGAAGCTCTACACGGGTGGGCCGACCACTTGACTAACCACTCGAAGAATAGTCTCACCGCTCCAACTAGTTGAAAGAGAGCACAGGACGATAAAGAAGTTTGGGGGAAAGAGGCATGACTGCTAGAATGAGCGTAGATTTGGCATCTCGCAAGGGTCGCGGTCATGCGGAAATGGTTGCACTCATGCATGGATAGGAAACGAGGTGATCGTTGTTGTCACTATTCATGACAAGATGTCTGCCTCAAGGAAAAGGGGAGTGGGCAGCGAAACATTAAGAGTAGGAGTACGAGTGTTGGGTAGTAGAAGCCCCGCGCAACAGTAATGGGGCACAAAGCCTGAAATTTTGGGTAAAGATAAGGTAGAGACTCCGCGAGATGTGCGGAGCACGATTTGTAATAAGTGGAGTCAAAGGGGTAGTCTGCCCAAAAATAGTGTAAAGAAATGTAAATAAGGTCTGCCCATGGATCGCGGTCGAGGGAAATGTATAAATAGAGTGAGGCTCTATGGGTAGAGGTAGCTTAGCATTTGGTATGCAATCTTGGATCTGATGTGTAATGGGTTTTTGAGGACAAAAGTTTGAGAGTGTCTGTAAGTGTGAGTTAAGGGTAGTGGGGAAGGGATAGAGGCTTTGCAGCTGTGTGCGCAAAGGCCTAGAAGAGTCCGTAGCTGTGTGCACGGACCCCTACAACTGAGTACACAGGGCGGATCTGGACGTATTGGTGATAAATGGGAAATAAAGATAAGTTGCTTCTGTAATTTTGTGTTGAATCTGAGTTATCGCGGATCTGGCTTTTTGTATGGGTAAATTAACTGTTTAATCTATGTGCATGTGCTTATGTTATGAATATATGTGAATCTGAGTCCATTCTAAGTACGCGAACTGGTTAAATCTCATAAATGTTTTCTTAAAAGACCACCATAATTAGATTGAATACATAAACAACACAATAATAAGTAAAAGGGATTATTCCGAGGTAGATCTGCATGAAACAAAACACTGTGAAGCTACAGGACGGCGTGCGAACCCTCCAGACCACATCTAGACATCCCAAGGGTGCGGAAACTTGGTTCCAACACCCTCCCCTGCTACCTCGGGTGAGACCTCAGTCTGCGTTCCACGGGCTGTTGCCAAAAGAGCCGGTAGCTGTGGGATTTGTTTGGATAAATAATTTTTCCAAACTTGGGTCAGGCCCATATAAGCCAACAAATGGTTCCGTTGTCGAGACTGGGATCTGCCTAAGGGGTGTCTAATGTTGGAACATTGGAACCCTACAAAGAAAGAGATTGAAGAGTGGTGGGCTTGAGTTTGTAGTTCAGGAAAATAGAAATCCGTAGATATCAGAGGAAGATTAGTTGGACTACTATATATACATAGATATTCATGAAGTCTTCTTCGCAACATTTTCGGTAGAGTTGTACGAGTGGATTGCGAGGCTAGCTGATAGTGTGGGAAGGTGCAAATTAGATCAGCCTATTGTGTGGACTCTGGAACTGGTGTGCAGGCTAGAAGCCACCGAAGATAAAATCGCACGCGCCGTAGATCATTGGCTGGATCGAGTGATAGGAGGATTTATCACTGAGTTCACGATAGATACAACTGTTAGCTATAGTGAAGCAAAAAGGCGATTTCTTCAAGGACTGCGGGGTAAGTATATCAAATCATTGAATACCTGGATTAAGATGCTATTGTGTGAAAAACAGATTATGCGCATCTATTGATGTCTGGAGTAACACAGAATGGAAGAGTCTACCGCAGAATGGGAAGGATAGAAAATAATCCTTTGGCTTCTATTTCACGGGAAAGCGAGGAGGAGCTTGCGAGGTTCTCACCAAGAGGTGCAGTCCGGTTGATCAGGGAGCGCTTCCCACTAATACCACCGCCGTCCATGCCACCACCCACTTCACTTATATCAAATCCGTCCACTCCAACACTAACCCCACCTCCAACTCCACCCTCACTAAAAGTCGGGATGGCGAGCGCAGTCCAGCTGCTAACATTTAACGGTGTAGGAAATGAGGAACCGGGCTGGTTCTAGTTTGTGATAAAGTTTGTATGGGACACTCAGGCCATCATAGAAGATAACATCAAGAAGACTACCTTAGTTAGTGCACTGTAGGACCACGCATTGACCTCGTACATGAAATATTCAAGTGACCATCCAAATGAAGGAATAGCAGCAATCCAAGAGGCGCTAAACAAGGAATTTGGGTGACCAAAGTTAGAAGCATAGTCGGTTATTGGGTTCAACGAGATTGTAATTTTGCCTGGTGAAACCCTGTGGGATTTGGATTAGAGGTTGAAAATCACCATCCGCGAGGCCAATATGACACTGTCAGATGCACAACATTGAGCTTGGTTTGTTGCACCATTAACGCCATATTTGAGATCGGCTCTGTCGCAACAAAAGATCTCAACCCAAGCTGAAGCATTGGAGGTAGCAATGCGGCTGCACGAAACCCCAATACAGGATCTAGGGTTGGGAGTACAGCAAATCCAAGCGCAAATACAAAACTTATGTCTAGAGATGCGAAGCTTGAAACAAGGCCAGGCGCCTAGGATGGAGATATGGGAAGAAGTGTGGTGTATCAAATGTAAGGGACAAGGCCACGATAAGGACCACTGTCCGATCTTTGCGAACTATATGGCAGGGGGGAACCAATAGCATTGCAAATAGAGGTACAAGCTAGGCCAAGCATGGCACCCACACTCTGGTGCGCAATCTGTCAGGTGGGAGGAAAGCATGCCATGGAAAATTGTCACCTATTTCCAAATTTAAGATAACCCCCTCCTCAACAATTATTTTGTAACTTTTGCAGAATGGTGGGCCACGAGGAAAGAAATTGCCGTAGTTACGAAATGTTGATGGATCGAAAACCTACGTATAGGATGAACACTGAGGCGCGTGGACAAGATCCTGCTGCACCGCTAACACGGGGAGGATACCAAGGACATAGACGAGGCTGTGGGGGGATGGGGCATGGACGCGGTCGAGGAAAATTAATTTGCTATAATTGTGGAGGGCCAGGGCATTACGCACGGCATTTGCACGAACCCGACCAAAGCCTGTTGTCCTTACTATTACCAATTTGACCATGAAGCAGTCGATTGACCCGTGCTGATTTCTCAGATGAGGGAAAAGGGGGTGCTTCCAGCTAACCCCACTCAGAATGTCGAATGATGAAGGATGAATCCCACGCAGAGGATCCTAACATAAATATGATGCTCCGAAGTGGCACCACCATTAGAGAAGATAAGGGGAAGCAGCCCGAGGCGGATGCATGGGTTTGTAAGGCCCCCCCGAAACAACCAGACTTTGACTTGGAGCGTGCGAAGGAAACCTTTATAAAAGACAAGAAGAACTTCACAGAAGCTTCTACGTCAGATAGTAAGGATCAATTCGGATCAGAGAAGGATACTTCTATGCTAACCACCTTCTTGGAAACCTGCATGAACTTACTCAAGGATGCTAAAGTGGTAAAGGGGATACAAGAATTGATAACCGATGCATGGGAGCGGACGAACCGCAAATGGTCTGAAAAGTAGCAAAACATGCTTTGCGCATTGGGCGGGAAATGTGACTAACTATCTAGATCGGAGACTATGAGATGGACCAGGTCATTTTAGATTTGGGGTCTGACGTGAATGTCCTACTAAAGCAGACTTGGGAACGCATGGGTAGGCCTCCACTGTAATGGTCATGGATTCAGTTACGGATGGCTAACCAACAAAAGATTCTGCCAAGACTGCACAAGGTTACAATAGACATCGATGGTGCCAGCACCCAAACCGATTTTGAGGTCATAGAGATTGTGGATGATAGTAACCCATATCCTGCACTGTTAGGGATAGACTGGGAAATGGATATGAATGGAGTCATCAACCTCAAGAAACGAAAATGTTATTCGAAAAGAAATCTCTCTGCGTAGTGGTCCCGTTGGATCCAGCGGAAGGGGCGCGATATACCGAGCCCATGCGCGACGAAGAAAACTATGGTGAGTTGGACTGTATTTACCAGATTACAGTGCAAGATCAGGACCGGGTGAATCCAACAATAGATGGTAGACTCTCATGGGACTGTGATAGCTCTTGCATGTCGAACTCAGATGAAGAGATTGAACGATGGCAGAATCGGCTGCATGAAGAACCACACTCAATTGTAATAGGATGTTGAAAATTGGGGGAGAGGAACTGTTAGGATTCCAAGAAACACTCCTAGGTTGTAGCTTGGAGATGCCTGGTAACATATAAATTCAACTATTGTTGTAGGTTTAATGGAAGGAATGATGGTTTGGTTCTGTTGTAGATCTAACTCGGAAATATTATAGATCTGATATCAAAACATAAGATAATGCGAATATACCCAGAAATAATATGAAATGATTCTTTATTAATATCAAGACCCTTAAGGTAGGGCAACACCATACATTCACACCTTAAGGAAGGAGAACACTCCACAAGCCATATGCCTGTTCATACAATAATACTTCACTTCATATCTCTCCATGTGGAGTCTCTAGCCTCTATATAGGCCTCATACATACAATACCATGCATCATTACCATGGTTCCCTCATACCATCAACTAATACCATGGGCCCATTACATTATTATTAACTACTTGTGGTCCCTTACATGACATGGGTTAACCACCTTATTTATTACTATGGCCCATCCCATTATTACATTATTACCTTGGGTACCTCCCTTGGTACCCCATATTATCCCTCCTAGGTATATAACATTCCACCCCCCCAAGCATGTTTCATCCCCGAAACATGGGAATAACACAAATAATAAGATCTACTCAAAAGAGTAGTCCACTGATACCATGCACGTGCATCTAGCCATCCAAGAGAAAGGTGAACCCTCGATCTCACTGGTGCCTTGCTCGCTTGAGATGGAAGTTGACCGTGGCAGCTCTTCTGTGTTGATGTGCAGTGGGTGGATCTTCTCTCCTCGCGATCCGTCATGTGACGACTTGGTTTCCATCTTGATGGTTGTCTCGCTGGGTGATGTGGGTGATGATATGTTGAAGTTTTAACCCACGATGGCTGTTTCTTTACTTCACCCTGCTGTGGTGCCTGTTGTGGTGTCTTCTTTTTCAATATGACTTCAACCACTGATCCCTCCTCTGATGTATCATCACCTGTAACCTTTTCTTCTTCAGCCTCTGTTTGTGTTTGATTGTCGACCATCAACTGCTCATCATCTGATATGTCAGTCCCTGGAACATCTTCCGCTTCAGCCTCCATGTGCTCTACTTGCTTATTGATGGAAATATCCTGTAATGTAAGTTTCTTCTTTTTATACCAGAGCTTCAGGAATTTCTTCTGCACATTAATATTGATAGTACCCACTGATTCCATCCAAGGATATCCCAAAACAACATCCATATTATCCATCTCTGAAGCATAAAAATCACCATGAAACACATACTTATCCATAGAAAGCTTCAAATCCTTATAGATTTGAACATCCTTATCATCAACCTGTGTATGTTCAATTTGTTTTGCTGGGACTTGCAATTTTTTTGCCAAATTAACACTGATAAAATTATGTTTACAACTAGGATTTATAGACACAACGATCTTCTCCTTTTGAATGAATCCATGAACCTGCAATAAGGAGACACCCGTAGCAATTAACCCCTTATGTGTCTTATTCTCCTTTTTTCTAGCCCGAGACCATTTGTCCAGAAAGACTTTTTCATATTCTGCATCTGAAAGTTTGGTCAACTGCTGGTGGTCAAGTGATAACCACCAATTTTTAGCCTCATCTCTCATATTACATATTATTGGAAGCCTCCAATATTTCCCATGTGAGGACTTGTATCTTTGTATAAATTCTTCAATAGTAGGACCATCATCTGTTCCTGTAAAATATAGAACCTTGCTAGAAGCCATGAAGAGGGTTTTGAAAAAACTTGGCGAAAATTTGAAATGGCCACAAATCCGTCAATATTGCTCAGAATCTCTATTATAACCTGTTTTTGGAAATGGAACAATCATTCTGCATCTGCCCATGTGATAGAAATCCTGATTCAGACACTGGAATTTCAGATCTGCGCTTCTACTCTCCCGTTGTCACAAAAATTTATGCAAAAAAGAGCTGATTTTAAATCAGCAATATCTCCCTCATCCGGACTCTGATTCGACTGATTTTTTTTTTGAAATTGGGTAATTTTTTCTCAAACAATTCAGATATACAATTATATTTTGTAGATCTTGCACCCGGACGTCTAGATCTGCGCCGTAAACTTGCTGCCCTAAAAATTGTCTACAACCCCACTGATTTTTAAATCAGCGATATCTCCTTCATCCGGACTCCGATTCAACTGATTTTTTTTTTGAATTCGACTATTTTTGCACAAAGAATCCAGATATGTAATTATATTTTATATATATTGCACCAAAATGTACAGATCTGACCTGCAAAGTCGCCGCCCCCGAAACCCTGCAAAAAAAAAAAAAAATCTCCACTTTTGTGCCCAAGAAAGTGCTCTGATACCAATTGTTGTAGATCTAACCCGGAAATATTACAGATCTGATATCAAAACATAAGATAATGCGAATATACCCAGAAATAATATGAAATAATTCTTTATTAATATCAAGACCCTTAAGGTAGGGCAACACCATACATTCACTCCTTAAGGAAAGAGAACACTCCACAATCCATATGCCTGTTCATACAATAATACTTCACTTCATATCTCTCCATGTGGAGTCTCTAGCCTCTATATAGGCCTCATACATATAATACCATGCATCATTACCATGGTTCCCTCATACCATCAACTAATACCATGGGCCCATTACATTATTATTAACTACTTGTGGTCCCTTACATGACATGGGTTAACCACCTTATTTATTACTATGGCCCATCCTATTATTACATTATTACCTTGGGTACCTCCCTTGGTACCCCATATTATCCCTCCTAGGTATATAACAGGTTCAAGCCACATAACCACTTCTACCTTGTTTCACTCTAGACATGCGTGAACACCCTCAGACTACAAGGCTTTAGACCACCAATGCTCACAATTTAGATATTAGGTGAATATGGAGAATACTAACCACACCAGTAGATGCACAAGACCATGTGATGGCTGGATGCAACTAGTAAAGAAGCCTGTAAATATAATCTATTAATGCAAAGACAGGATGGCAGCTCTCTCGCATTAGATAGAAAGAAACCTGAGCAACTGACTCAGTGATACATTCGAGATTCTAACACAGAGATAAGATGACAGTTATCTGGTGTTAAACCTCAAGAGATTAAGAACACAACATATCAAGCACAACTTGGAATAGAGGAAGATGGACAGTGAGCAGTTAACATCAAAAGAAGCTTGTATTAACTGAAAATGAAGACGAGACACTACAAGTGACAAAATATCTATAGTCTCCAGAAGTTGAACCTTACATCAAATGCCAACCCTGATTACTTCTTATTTTTGGGTATTTATAGATTTACATTACAAGGGCACTTGGCCATTTAGGTATGGAGGGGAAATAATTGACCACCAACTGCATTTAACTGCCTGATGGAGTCTCTAAATGGTATTCATCGCACCACTTTCGAGTGTTAAGCGGTAAAAGCCCGAGGTCACGTGATTCCATTCAACGATCGACACATTGCAGTGGACGAGAGAGAAAAACCACTCTCATCACATTCTATTGTTCAATTAAGTTGTCGGCATAATAAGAGCGAACACGGTCAGATCTTGGCGGGGATGATCTGATGGTGGAGAGTGGCAGAGTGGGTCACCTTTATCGGGTGTGACAGGAGCTATTGGATCGGCGGGGTGATCAACGGTGGAGATGAGGCGCGATGAGTTATGAAAGCGTGAAGACATATGGTAGGGTCTTATGGTAGGTTTGGGGTTTTGCGCTCTGGGCTAAGGCCAAAGGGTCTTAATCTGTCGGGTTTAGAAGAAAAATAGAGGAATGGAGGTGGCAGAAAGAAAGCAGGGTAGAAGGAAAAGGGGAAAATGACCCATATGAGCTTTCCTTTGAATTTAACCGATCAGACCATGATACTTTCTGACCTTAGAAAATCAGGTTTGCACAGAAGAGCTAACAGGAACAACTGGAGGTTTCTGTGAATGCATCCCGCGCAACCAATGCTTTAGAAAAGGGTGTAGCTCCGAAGATGCGAAGGAAAGGGCGCAAATGTCGAAGGTAGGCACACGTACAACAGGAATAGCGAAATGTAGTAAGCATCCCTCGTCGGCATAGGCTACAGATGTATGAGGTGCGGGCATCCAACCAGCTTAAAATTAGTATCCCAAAGCCACCCCAACAGACTGGTGCAATAGCGGCCAATGCCAAGGTTAGCAAGGGATCAGGGAAGTTGCAGATACTACGGGTTCGTGGGGTCTATAATAGATGACCGAAGGAAGCTCAGAAAAGATAGAGTAGCCTCCAGCTTCATAAACTGTGGTTACAGCCAAGGAAACGAAGTGCGCTAAGAAGGGACAGATCCAGTAGAGTAGCCCAGGAACGAGCTGCGACCCTGCTATCATGGCTGCGCCCGCACTCATGAAAGAACATAACCCATTGATTGGCTACCCATATGCTTGAGACGTGCTCGTAGCCCAGGCTAGCAGGGAAGCTCTGAACTCGCACTAGAGGTGCGAGCACCTTACTAGCAGTAGAAACTACAATCTCAATGCCTCGAGCAGTTGAAAGAAGGTGGGGGACTATAAACCAGTCTATAGAAAACTGGCGCGACAAAAGGATTCTTTACCAAGTCTGGCAGTCCACATGATCGCAGCTGTGCCCCACGGATGGCGCTACTGCAGGGAAAAGTCAAAATATGACTATTAGCAACGTTGGTCCTAATAGGAAGGTCAGATTATGTTAGAGAGGAGCAGGCAGCGGGACATTAAGATGAACGTTCCGCATGAGATATGCAAAGATTTTCTGACTTGACGCCCCTAATAAACTACAAATGGAGGGAAGGGAGTTTTTCAAATCTCATAGTTTGTGGGTGGCACTGGAATTTTGGCGTTTTGAACTAGCAAAGAGCAGTGACTACGTGGCTACCAGGCTCCCCATGAGTACCATGGCAAGAACCCGAGCATGGGTCGCAAAGGAAATGCAAGTGAATCAGGAAGAGTCCGAGGACGTGACCCAGGTTCCCGAAGTTTCTAAGTCTCCATGTACCCCGTGACCCAGGAAGAAAAAGCAGAAGGTAGAAACGGTCTGGGCCTCACCAAGATTCAAAAAATGATCGACAGTTGACAAAGGCAAAGAAGTCACCACCGAACCCGCTGAGGAGGATGATGACCTGTAGGCCCTAATTGATCATATTGACACACAGGCAGAGGAAGAGGAAGCCACGTTCCAACTTCTATCGTTACCCCTGTATCTTTCTCCGTGGACTAGGATGACTAAGATATCGAAAGACGTGGACACAGAAAAGACTACGCTCTAGAGCTCGCTTCTTCCGGATGACATAAGGTTTGAAGGGTTGCTGATGGGGCATGTCCCAAGCATCAAATTCGAAGATTGGGACCTTGCAGATAGAGACACTCACATCCCTCCAAGAGGACCCAACCATACAACAAGTGGAAACCAAGGGGCACGAGTTACAACAGGCCTATGACACCACTCGCGGGGCTGCACAGACGGTCGCTATCACGTAGCGGTTGGCCAAAATGAAGGAGGCACTGGCGCTCAAGACCCAAGTTGACACGATGCGGCAACAGGAAGCAATACTCAAAGAACGTATCCAGCCCTGGCTCGATGAAGCGTTTAGTGTATCTACAACTATTGAAGGCAGGGTAGCGCATATGCAGGTAGTGTGTGAAACCGAGCAAGTGATTGCAAGGGATAAGGATGCATCAGCGACTCATTTGGAAAAGGTACAGAGGCTCGCATCCGAATTTGTTGCAGGGATAGGCGATATGCAGAAGTTGCTGACCAACCCCCGTGCAAAGATTCCCACACCAACTGAGTGACTCGGGACGAGTCATGATGATTGTGTTGGGGGACTATTGGGTAGCATAAGCCTCATGCACGGTCATGGGGCACAAAGCCTGAAATTTTGGGTAAAGATAAGGTAGAAACTCCGCGAGATGTGTGGAGCACGATTTGTAATAAGTGGAGTCAAAGGGGTAGTCTGCCCAAAAATAATGTAAATAAATGTAAATAAGTCAGCCTACCCATGGATCGCAGTCCAGGGAAATGTATAAATAGAGCGTGGCTCTATGGGTAAAGGTAGCTTAGGGTTTGGTATGCAATATTGGATCTGATGTGTAATGGGTTCTTGAGGAGACAAGTCTGAAAGTGTCTGTAAGTCTGAGTCGAGGGTAGTGGGGAAGGGATAGAGGCTCTGCAGCTGTGTGCAGAGGCCTAGAAGAGTCCGCAGCTATGTGCACGAACCCCTGCAGCTGAGTACACAGGGCGGATCTAGACGTATTGGTGATAAAGTGGAAATAAAGATAAGTTGCTTTTGTAATTTTGTGTTGAATCTGAATTATCACATATCTGGATTTTTGTATGGGTAAATTAACCATTTAATCTATGTGCATGTGCTTATGTTATGAATATATGTGAATCTGAGTCCATTCTAAGTACAAAAACTGGTTAAATTTGATAAATGTTTGCTTAAAGACCACCATAATTAGATTGAATACATAAACAATGCAATAATAAGTAAAATGGATTATTCCGAGGCAGATCTGTGTGAAACAAAGCATCGCTAAGCTGCAGGACGGCACGCGAACCCTCTAGACCACATCTAGACATCCCAAGGGTGCAGAAACTTGGTTCCAGAACCCTCCCATGCTACCTTGGGTGAGACCTCAGTCCGCACTCTGCGGGTTGTTGTCGAAAGGGTCGGTAGCTGCGAGATTTGTTTGGCTAAATAATTTTTCCAAACTTGGGTCAGGCCCATATAAGCCAACAACGAGCCAGATATGGCACGATATGCCATAGGTTTAACGTGAGGGCACCAGAACAGGCGAGAGCCAACAAATTTGAAATCTGAAACATTTATAAATCACAGGGGGGCCTCCACCGAGCGAGCTACACTTCTAAGAACCGCAAGGTATTGTGCCTCCCTACCGCTATGGAACTTTTTATTATCTATGCACAAGGAGTAAGACCGAGAGTGGTGATATGGCTGATGGAGATGTAGGGCTCCCTGAAGAATATGGTGTTGATAGTTGTGGGCACTGCGCAGAGTTCAGCATCGTTGGTAGAGGATGTACCGGAAAATTGTAGACACGAAGCAGAACTGGTCCGGATGCCGCAGCCTCACCCATGGGCGGGCCGACGAACCACAATAGAAAAAAGGAAGGATGGAAAGATAGAGACCACTGGTCGAAGTGTAGTTAATAAGTCGTCTCTGATGAACCTTGCAGATTGGGATCTCGTGGACAACAGCTAGGGTCTTGCAAAATTGCAACACAAGCTGCAGTAGACAGTGCGAAAAGAAGATACGAAGGTAGGAAGTGGCTGCGGTGGTACAAGGAGGTCCTGTATGCGGCTCCCTTGCTAGAGCTAAAATCTTATGTGGGGGTGTTCTGTGTTAACCGAGCAGAGCAGAATGAGCATTTTCAGTTGCGAGACTTGGTAGAAATAATGAAACAGGAGCTGGACGAAGTGGTGTAGGAGACAACGAAGGAGTAGTAGGACGAAGACTGTCACTCAAAGGGAGGTGATCCGTGAAGCCAAGGTAGCATATCTCGCCGCACTGATGAGTGACTCAGGACGAGTCATGATGATTGTGTTTGGGGACTGTTGGGTAGCGGAGGTCTAGTGTAACAGTTTTTGGGGTGAGAGCCTATAAGTTAGGGTAAAAATATTGTAAAGCCCCGAAATATGCGGAGCGCAAAATGTAATAGGTTATGTTAAAGGGTTTTCTACCCAAGAAATAATATAGAATAATAGGAAGTAAGTCGGTCCATGGACCATAGGAAGGTATAAATAGAGCGAGGCTCTATGGGTAGAAGGTAGCATTTTGGTATGTAATCTTGGATCTGATATGTAATGGGTTTTTGAGAAGAAAAGTCTTGAAGCGTCTGTAAGTCCGAGTCGAGGGTATTGGGTAGTAGATAGAGGCTCTGCAGCTATGTGCGCAGAGGCCTGGAAGAGTTTGCAGTTGTGTGTGCGGAGACCTGCAGCTGAGTGCACAGGACGGATCTGGATGTATTGGTGAGGAAATTGAATAAAGAAAAGTTGACTCTGAAACTCTGTGTTAAACCTAAATTATTACAGATCTGGCTAATGTATGGTTAATATAACTATTTGATCTATGCATGTATGCTTATGATATGAATATATGTGAATCTGTATCTATTCTAAGTGCGTGAACTGGTTAATTCTGATAAATGTTTTCTTAAAGACCATAAAAAGGAGATTGAATCTATAAACAACACATTAATAAGTATTAAGGAGTATTCTGGGACTAGATTTGTGCGAAGTAGAGTGGCTCAAAGCCATGTAATGGTGCGTGAAACCTCCAGACCACATCAAGGCATCCCAAGGGTGCGAAAACCTAGTTCTAGCACCCTCCCCTGCTACCTCGGGTGAGACCCCAGTCTGCGCTCCGCGGGCTGTTGTCGAAAGGGCCGGTAGCTGTGGGATTTGTTGGGCTAAATAACTCTTCTAAACCCGGGTCAAGCCCCTATAAGCCAACACTTGGTTATTCTCAATATAAAGAATTTCTCATAACAAGTATCAGATTGGTAACCCATTTGTTTAGCATCATATCAACTAACATTGTCACATAGAAAGGCCTTTACTAACAACTCTATCTCTCAACAAGATCTGAGCACAATGCTGGTGAGACCTAATGATTTACAGATACTCTCATCATCATTGTCTCTCTCAGAAAATACCCGACCCAGGTTCTCAGGGTGTCTTCCATGAGGACTATTCTTATATTGGGCTCCCCAACCCTCAAATAATATCGGTCCTCCATGACTCCTCTTATTTTAGATGCCCTATCACATCATCAAAGAGTACCAGGTGCCAAATTATTTCCCAATCCTTTATTTTGTCTTCCCAAGTGAAGAAAAGAATAATGTGTGTATCTTTCCCTCTCAATTAGGTACATACAATAACTCCTCAGCTGCTAGAAGAAATCCTTCCTTCAATGTCATTTATTTTTATTAGTTCAAGGTGTCTTCTTGCTTTGGGAATTTCTTCATAGGGCACAGACCATCTATCACTTTCATCCATGAGTTAGTCAGGTCATCATCCTTCTCATCAGAAAGTGAACTATTGGTTTACATTTGGTATTGCTTCATGTTATGTTTCCTTCATCATGCTTTCCTTTCTGGAAAGGTATTTTATCTTTCAATGTGATTATCTAGGAAGATTTTCATAGTTCTTCCCTTTGGTAGTCCTGCATAAGCCCATCTAGATACTAGTTCATATATAAGTAATTAACACTTAAATCATAATTACCTTTGTGAAGGTTTTTCACCATGACATCTTCCTGTAGGCATCAACATCTTGCATATATGTTGACACATCTCCAAAATAATGTCAAGGGGCTCCATATTTTCTAGACTTCCACCAGAGTCTTCATATTTTTCAGGGAGATATCATAGTCAAATCTTCTCGGTATTTGGATGTTGACTACCTTTATCATTGTTTCATATTTCATGATCTCTTCCTTCCTTTCTTCACACATTTCATTCCCAGGAGCTTCAGAGTTTCTCTAGTATGGTTTAACCACATAATACACCACATGAGGACATATTATGTTGATTTCATCTAGTAAATATGTGACACATGCATTCCTGCATCCCTTTGAGGGAGGAGATCCTTTCTTTTGTCATTCCTCTTAAGATAGATCATTGATATTTATGACAAAACTTCCACAATATATACATTCCTCATCTTTCCTTTGGGTCATTCAGACTTCCTACAACAAATTCTTTTGAAGGAGCTTCATCCCTTTGATCTACTTCAATGTTATGTCATCATACCATCATACCATGATTTCCACAAGTTTGGAATTCTTGATGAAACACTTGCTTCCCCTCATTATTGGTGAACCTTACAATGAATATTCTATTAGAGAATATTGAGGATCTTGCATGTTCTATCCTGCAGATGTTATATTTAGACTAATGTATGATGAGTCTATCCTAGATGGCATCTTCCTTTTTCATAAGTATCTTTCAATGAGGTTTTCAAGATTTATATCCTATATAGCTATATATTTTTATTCCAAACATTTTACATGTTACCTATATCATGAGTTCTTAATGCTTTTACCATGATGCCATTCTCTAATATGATGCATCCTATCTTATTTATAATGTTCCTACCTATATAGAAGAAGGATATGATCTTAGTCATAGTAGAGATCTCTTACTTCCTTCCTCCTTCTTCAACTTCTTTGTTTCAGGTTCTTCAACTTCTTCGGTAATATGAGTTTATTTATTTATTTATTTATTTATTTTATAATTTTTTTTTATTCCTTTTAATTTTAGGACAATCTCTTCTATAGTGACCATATTATCGACAACCAAATCATAACACCTTAGCCATATTCTTCCTTTTATTTTGAGGACCAAATTTTCCAAATTTACCTTTTCCTTTTGACATAGAAACATATGCTTAATTTTGTTCATTCGACCCCACGTCAATTTTTTCCTTCAGTATGGTTTCCTCGATTTTGCACAATGACCATAGATCTTGGAAAGGGGTGGCTTATTTCTTCCCATAAATACTTGAAGTGAAGTTTTCCCATTCCTCTAGTAGTGGATTTAATACTACAGTGGTCATTTATTTGTCAGACATTAGTTCACCCAAATCCTAAGGATGATCCCTTCTTTATGAAATCCTCATAAAGTATGAGGTTATTGTTAAACATAGCAACAAGAAATCCTAATTTAATTTGTCCTTGAATTAAATTAGGAATTAAATCGAATATCTATTTTCATAGCAACTTTTAATAGTTAACTAAGTTAATTTGACTTAGTTGGCTTAGTAAATTCAAGTTGGAAGTCTATCTAGAGTCATGTAGAGTGATTCCTAAATTTTAGGGGTCCAAATTGATTTCTTTGGAGTTGTAATTAATTAACTCAGCCTAACTGAGTTAAAGCCAGTTAAACTAGTTCAATCAGTTGGAGGAACTAGTAGAAGGTCTAGTAGTGGGGATCAACTTCAGCGCAACTTCATTGCTCCACCAGTTAACTGAAGGTTCACTCATAAATAAATCATGCATGTCAGTTTAGAGGAAGACCCAGTTGAGATTAGAGTTCGTGGACAGTGTACTATCAATTGTATAATTTTCCAAGTTTTAGAAATGGTGCATGTAATCAGTAGAAGGCCTATGATGGATTGCATAATTATGGATGAGGAATTTCCCAATTAAATATGGGCTAATTCTCTTAGGAATTGCACAATGAAGTAGGGGCTTGGCAGGACAAATTTGGCTAAGTGTTGGCTTGAGTTGGTTTGTGAAGCAGACAGATAGATTGTACTTGTGCAGGAATTGTTCGGGTTGAACAAGCATTGTATTTTCTTCTCAACTATTCTGGTTAATACAATATATATAGTTGGGGTTTCGAGCAGTTTCTTTCCCTATAAGAATATTGTGTTATGTGTGATTGAAATTATTCCTTTTCTACTTAGTGTTTTCATCAATCAATTTTGTTTTCGGTGATGAGTAGAGTGGATTCTTGTCTTATGTTTTAGCATATCACATAAGCTATTGAATATACATTTAAAAATATACATGGTATCGGAGCTAAAGACATTATAGAAAAGGAGAATTTGAGTTTGTTGTGTAGGTAAAATCGAATTTGCAGGTTCATACTTCAGAGTTAGCAATATGTCATTCTACGGTTTGAGACTTGAGTATGCCTTGGAGGGAAACTCGAATTACTTGGCTTGGAAGGACATGATGGAGGTAGTGTTGGAGACAATAGGCTGGAGGAATTCATAGATCATGATATTCGAAGCCTCTAGCATCTGATGCTAAAGATCTAGTGGAAAGGAGAAAGTGTGTGGAAAAGTGTTAAGAAATTTACTGCATAACATAAATAATTACTGAGAGAAATAAATATAAAAATAGGCAGCAACAACCATAAACACATAAACACAAATGTTTATCCGGGAAAACCCCAAATCCGGGGAAAAACCCAACCTAATTAGATCTTATTAGCATTGGCCAAACCCTGGCCAATCACACAAAGTGAGCCTTCACCGCTCACCTCCAGGTCTTGCATTACAATGAAGTCCTTCCAGCCTTTTATAAGCTCCATTACATATAAAACCACAGGCAAAATACTATGGGTGCACAATACCATGTGCCCAAAAACCATCACTATTTAACCTGGTCAACTTTGACTCTATCCTGAGTCAAGTTTACCTAACAATTCCCCCCTTAAACTTGACTTGGGTTCCTTGACTAACTCCAACCAAACTTGCTAAGTGAGACAATCCTGCTCACTCTAGCTCTTACCCCTTTCAAAGTTTTTACCCGGGGTATTGTTAACCCGACATCCGCCCTGTCACCTAGGTCTAACCCAGACTTTACCGGTGATAACCAAGGGGTACACATGCCTTACCAGGTCTTACAGTAGTATGCCCATTTACATGCAATAATTTTGACTTCATTATTTTTTTTTTTTTGTTTATTGCTGCTGCAATTCTGATCCATCCTCTCTCAATTTGATTTGATGAAAAACTTCTATCAAATCGCTCCAACTGCGAGCCCTCGTAGATTCCAGCACCGGTAAATATCGCAAATGCACTGCGATCCCTGTCTGGCACTATCTTCCGCACATTCTCCTTGAGGTTCTTCTATGTAAGATTGTTCCACCATTATTTTCAAACCAAGATCTGTAAAAGAAAGGTTGCATTGATCTCATCAGGCACTATAAACCCCTGGCATCAAAGAATCCCTTTGAAGCCAATATCACTGTTTAACCTGGTCAACTTTGACTCTATCCTGAGTCAAGTTTACCTAGCAAAAAGGTGAGAAGGATTATCCTAGAAGGAGCTCGAGATAATATTGTCTCAAAACTCCATGGTAATGAAACTCCATTTGCAATGTGGAAGACATTGACGAACATATTTCAAAATAGTAGTGACCATAGGAAGTTGGCACTAAAGGACAAACTCTGAAAGATAAAGATGGAGAAGGGTGACTCTATTCCGAAGTACTTGACCAAGTTCACCCAATTTCAGGATGAACATGGAAGTGTTGGGATTGCTATTTCCGAAGACGATCTGGTGAACCTAGCACTTCTAGGACTTCCCAAGAGTTGGCATAGTTACCAAGGCTCAATTAATGGGAGGGAGAAGCTACGAGAGTGGGAGCGATTGTGGTCCAACTTGGTATAGGAAGAGAATCGGCGGAACACTAGAGACAGATCCTCATCAAAGTATAATAATGAGGAGAATTATGCCTTAGTGGGTAAGGCAAAGAAAGGGAAGGGGAAGTTGCCTCATTCCAAATTAGATTCTTGTCAGGGTGACAAGAAGAAGGACATGTCAAAAAATAAAGTGTTTTCATTGTCACGATCTGGGACACTTTGCCACAATGTCCGCAAAAGAAGGCCAGTAAGAATCCCCGAGGGGGAGTGGCAGGTGAAGCTCTTGCTTCACAATTCGAACTAGATTTTAACCTCATCTCTTGTATGGTGTCATCTATGATGGGTAGTGTGTGGTACTTGGATAGTGGAGCTTCATTCCATATGACTGGTAACAAAGAGCTCTTCAGTAACTTGGTGGAGAAGGATCTCCATATGCATATCAAGATGGGTGATGATGGGAGGTATAGCGAAACCGTGATCGGTACAGTTACATTTCAGAGGGAGTCTGGTTCTCCCCTCACTTTGTGAGATCTTATGTATGCTTTGGGTTTGAAGAAGAACTTGGTTTCTGTTTCCATGTTGGACGATAAAGGTTATGATGTGATATTTAGTAAGGGAAAGGCGTTCCTTCGTCACATAGCCACAGGACAGGTGAAGAGGATATGGGTTTGAGTGAAGAACCTTTACAAATTGGAGGTAGAATACTGCGCTTCTTTGAGAACTAAAGCAGATAAGGTGCATAGCCAAGACATCGGTGAGTTGTGGCACAAGAGATTGGGCCACTTGCATCATGGCACTTTGAATATATTGCAACAAATTTCTATAGGGCTTCCCAAGGGTACACTAGAGAAGAGAGACACATGCAAAGGGTGTACATTGGGGAAGTACAACAAAGCTTCCTTTCGTGAAAAACACAGTCAATCAAAAGCGATACTTGATCGAGTTCACTTAGATGTGAGTGGACCATTATTGGTAGCATCCATGACCAAGCATAGGTATTATGTTATATTTGTTGATGATTTTTCTCGTAAATGTTGGATTTTCTTCATGTAGAAGAAAGATCAGACATTCACAAAGTTTTGTGAATTTAAAGCACTTATCGAGAAAAATATTGGCAGGAAAGTTAAAGCTCTCAGAAGTAATAACAGTGGAGAGTATGGGTCAAATGAGTTCAAAAAATTTCCATGCATTAGAAGGGATTCGACAGGAGTTGATAGCACCTCATAACCCATAGCAGAATGGGGTGGCTGAAAGGAAGAACAAGAGTATTGTGGGAGCGTCACAAGAAACGTTACATGATCAGGGCCTACCATTACACTTGTGGGTTGAAGCATGTAACACATGTGTTTATTTTCAAAACGGAAGCCCTCATCGAATTCTCAGGATGAGTACAATGGAAGAGGATTTTTCAGGGAAGAAACCAGATGTGGCACACTTCATTATATTTGGTTCATCAATCTACTCCCATGTTACCAAAGATGCAGAGAAAAAGATAGAGCTAACAATAGAGTTGGGCATATTTGTGGGGTATATAGATACACCTCACAACTATCAGGTGTACCTGCCAACCAACATGATGAAAATGGTTCACAGAGATGTAAAATTCGATGAAGAGAAGGCCATGATATGTTCTCTTGAGAGGGAGATCTAACTACATGCGGATGAGGAGATTTTAGCTCCAAAGGAGGAACCTCAGGATGATGTGGAGCAGCCACATGCATAGGAGCAAAGAGTGGAAATACCCACTCATGTAAAACCTTCCAAAGATGAGAGAAAGCACACCAAAGAGGCTGACAGGTTATTGCATGATGCTAGAGAGAATGTGGTAGCACCCACATCACAGTGCAGGTAGAGGAGGTCACCATAGAGGTACACTAGCTACATGGCTATGATGAGCGGGAGTCTATAGATTGAGCCATCCTCTTTTGAGGAAGCAGTGAAGCAACTAGTTTGGGTTGATGCCATGGTCGAGAAGTATGACTCCATTATCAGGAAAAATGTTTGGGAAATGGTCCCAAGACCGACAGACAAGTTAGTGGTGAGTTCCAAATGGATTTACAAGGTAAAGAAAGTAGCTGATGGTAGTGTGGAGAAACACAAGGCTAGGTTTGTGGCCAGAGGGTTCTCTCAGGTGGAGGGGATTGATAACAATGAGAATTTTTCTCCTATAGCAAGGTACTCATCAATCAGATCCATTATAGCACTGTTAATGCAGATGGGATGGAATATATATTAGATGGATGTAAATACAACATTCCTAAATGAAATGATTGAGGAAGAGGTGTATATTGAGTAGCCTGAAGGACTTTAGACCTTTAACAGAGAGTCGCATGTGTGCAGACACAAGTGAGAAATGTATGTATTGAGATAAGCACACTGTGCTTGGTACACCAAGATCGATAGCTATTTCACCTTGTTGGGATTCACCAAAAGTGAAGCAGATGTGAACCTTTACCATATTGTGGTTGAAGGTAGATTTTTGATTATTGTTTTATATGTCGGCGATTTGATTCTGACAGGTGATGATAAGCTAATCAAGTCTTGCAAAGAGGATCTTGCAAGAGAGATCAAAATGAAGGACTTGGGGCTCATGCACTACTTTATGGGGATGGAAGTATGACAAGGAGATGAGGAACTATTTGTCTCTCAGGGAAAGTATGCCAACGAGATATTGAAGAAGTTACACATGGAGAGCAGTAAACCCGTGGGGACTCCTCTAGCTGGTAAAGGGAGGAAGGAGGATGCTACTTCCAGTGAAGTAGTGGAGGCTGCTATTTATAGGAAGATGATTGGTTCACTCTTGTATTCAGTGAACACACAACCAAACATGTGTTATGCAGTTAACCAACTTAGTCAAGCTATGGTTAAGGTATCCAAACTGTATTGGAAGGAAACCAAACATGTGTTGAGATACCTCAAAGGCACCACTCAGTTTGGTCTTTGGTACAGACAGACAGAGGGAGTGAAGCTTCAAGGCTTCACTGATGCATATTGGGCAGGGAGTCCATCTGATAGGAAGAGAACATTAGGTGGGATATACAGTATTGGGTCAACAACTATTTATTAGTACAACAGAAAACAAAGATCAGTTGCACCTAGTTCAGCAGAAGTAGAGTACATGGATGCTAGTCAAGAAACTTGTGAGGATATTTGGATGAGGAAGATTCTTGTTGGTTTGTTTGGTCATTAGATGGATTCAACAATGATTTACTGTGACAATCAGAGTTGTATCAAACTCTCTGAGAATCCATTTTTTCTTGACCAGTCCAAGCATATTGATATCCGATATCATCATCTTCGAGATTGTGTGCAGAGGTGAACCATGTTGTTGGAGTACATTCATACAGAGTAGGATGCAGATATTTTGATAAAGGCTTTGTCAAGATGAAAATTTGAGTTTCATAGAGGTAGGATTGGGGTAGAAGATAATCCCTTTCTTGTTGAGAGGGAGTGTTAAAAATAATAATAAGAAATCCTAATTTAATTTGTTCTTGAATTAAATTAGGAATTAAATCGAAATTCGATTCTCATAGCAACTTGTAATAGTTAACTAAGTTAATTTGACTTAGTTGTCTTAGTAAATTTGAGTTGGAAGCCTATCTAGGGTCATGTAGAGTGATTCCTAAATTTTAGGGGTCAGGTTGAGATATTTGGAGTTGTAATTAATTAACTCAGTCTAACTGAGTTAAAGTAAGTTAAACTAGTTCAATCAGTTGGAGGAACTAGTAGGAGGTCTAGTAGTGGGGATTAGCTTTAGTGCATCTTTATTGATGCACAAATTAACTAAAGATTCACTCATAAATAACTCATGCATGTCAGTTTAGAGGAAGACCTAGTTGAGATTAGAGTTCAGGGACAATGTACTACCAGTCGTATAATTTTTCTAGGTTGTACAAATGGTGCATGCAATTAGTAGAAGGCCTATGATGGATTGCGCAGTGATGGATGAAGAATTTCCCAATTAAATATGGGCTAATTCTCTCATGAATTGCGCAAGGAAGTAGGGGCTTGGTAGGTAGAAAATTTGGCTAAGTGTTGGCTTGAGTTGGTTTGTGAAGCAGAGAGATAGATTGTACTTTTGCAGGAATTGTTTAGGTTGAAGAAGCATTGTATTTTCTTCTCAGATCTTTTGGTTAATGTAATATAGATAGTCGGGGTTTTGAGCAATTTCTTTCGCCAAAAAAATATTGTGTTATGTGCGATTGAAATTATTCCTTTTCTGCTTATTGTTTTCATCAATCAATTTTGTTTCCATTGATGAGTAGAGTAGATTCTTGTCTTATATTTTAGCATATCACATAAGCTATTGAATATACAAGTAAAAATCTACAACTGTTCCTTTGTCTTTTTCCATCTTCAATTTGTAGAGTTCTTTCCTTAGAGTGATAACTTCTTCTGCAGTACTTATAGAAAATAGCTCTACTAGTTTGTCATATATTGATTTTGAGGTGTCTAATTTTGATACATATGGGATGAGAGAGTCCTTGATGGATTCAATGAGAATCCTTTGGGCCCTCACTTCCCCTTTCATGTATTTAGCATATGCTTGAGTATCTTATTTGCAAGGTTGCGTTATAGATCCCTTGATGTGATCCATGACTTCATTTTCAATGAGGTTTAGGTCTATTCTTTTCTTCCATGTAAGGAAATGTAAAGCCCCAACTAGTTTGTTTCTTTCCTTTCAAAAGGAAATTTTGGTAGTTTCAGAAGAAGTCATATACTTACTTGAGATAACCCTACTTCTTTCGCTTGCTTCGTCCCTAATCTCAATGTTGATGTAGCTTGTATAAGACTACTCCTTGAAATAAAGATGAGAGACAACTTTCTTTATTAATCCTTTTGAATATGAAGACAATATGCTTTGATATAGTGTTCCTTAGTCTTTGAAAAGCTTCCACTCCTTAGATGATGGATGAGTGATGATTTCATAAATGCTTCTAGGGTTTTGGTCTTTCTTTCTCCTTCCTCCGTGATGATGATTCTAAGACTCTTTCTGAAGTAGATTTCTTAAATATAGGGTTTCAGAAGATCTTGATTTATCGCTTGGTATTATTTGTCTCACTTTGATCCCTATCTTGAAACTTGATCCTTATTAGATTCCCCTTTTTGTCTTTAGCACCGTAGCTTTGGTACCATGTTGAGAAATCTAGGGAATCAATGGTTAAGTGATTTCTCTGCTTATGATAACTTCTTGTGATAGCATTTTTAATATTAATTAGAATATTCTCTTTTCTTGTACTTATTATTGTGTTCTCTTCATCAAGACAATTACCATATCATGAAAAAATAGAGAGACAAGAGACACAATATGTAGGCTTGTTAGCTAGGGCCAAAACCTCTCACCTTTTGAGAGGAAAAACCAAACACAATTATTCTTATATATCTTCAATTGACGAACACAAAGACCATGATAGTAACCCTTGACACTGGAGTCCTCCAGAAATTTGGTCTCCTTCTTCTCAGTTTCCTTGAGAATCTAGGTTTCCTTGAGGTCTCAAGAGAGAGAACTAATACATTGCTACACAGCTCCTTCTAGCAAGATATTTTAACCAAACAAGATCACTCTAACATGGCAGCAAGTTCCTTGACCTTCTTCTGGCACCTTCATATCTTCTGGCTTCGCACGTGGGAGGATTACCCAAAAAAATATTCTACAAACTTTGATTCCTTTTCTTATTGCTTTGCTGAGATAGAGAATTCTTGGAGTATGCTTTTTTGTACTTCTTTCTAGACTTTCTTGACTGGAAATGATATGCTTTCAAGTGAGGCCTAGTACCTATATATATACATTTTTTCCCATGTACTTTAGGCCGACATGATCTCAGGAATAGGCTGAATTTACCTTAGAGGGAAGCTGACTTCATATTCTTGATTCTTCCTTCGTTGTAGGCCAAATTCAAGAGGGCGAGTGACAAGATCTTGGAGGATGACTTTACATAGACAAGTGTGCCTCTTTACAATGTGTAACAGGACTTCATTACATGATAGTGACTCTTTATACTTTTATGACTAGATGACACAATTCATAAGGGATCTCAATGGGCGCCTATACTAAGAATAAAATCTCTTGCTCATGAAACCCATGATGCAAGCATTACAATAATTTTATTTTTCTTATTTATGTCTCTTACATAAAATAATAATTACATGTCATTATGAAGACTGAACCTAGTTACACTTTACAACAATTACATCATTATTTTATAGGTGAAAGGGAATAAAGGAATTTTGATGAATTTATTTCATCACAACTTCATTTGTTATAAATCACGTTGAGTTTTTGGTTGCCGAATTAAATATGTTGGTGTATCCCTCATTCTAGGTTTGTATACACATTCTCTATGGTTTGTTTGTACTTAGAGAATGGATTTTAAGAAAAGAATTTCGTCTGTCTTTATCTCTTGAAGTAAACAAATATCATAACGAAGAAAAGGTTGCATCTTGGTCTCTTTATGAAGATTGTTTGTTTCTCTCTTTTGCATTAATTTTTGCACAAAATAATAGTTGGAATATAATTGAAATAATAGTTGGCATATAATTGGAGGTGAAATAACATCTTTATAGCCTTTTCATTCAACTTTATGTATTAATGTGGTTGATTTAACTACTAAGGTTTATGTATACCCAACTTTGTTGATTTTTCCATTACACTTCAAGATTCTTCATCAAATTATGTTCTTGACTCCATTTTCCCAAAGGTCGATGGAAGTGGAGACTTGCTTTTCTTCAATTTATTATCTAAAAATCCAAAAATAACTCAATTCTACCACTTTGAATTTTATATCAACTTTCCAAGGATAGATTTGTAGCCTTATTGTGCCCAAGGATGGGCAACATAAAACAAGGAGGACCACTATTAAGGTTACAATGAATGGTCTCTTCAATTTTCTCCTAGGTTTATGCTTAGTGATTGGACTTATGTTTTTTAAAGTGTATATTTTGGAGTTAACACCTCCTCTATTATGAATCCATGAGTTGAGTGCTACCAATGAATTTTCATTGCCTTTTTGCAACTAAAATTTTGGCATAAAAATTGATTTCCAAGTTTTCTCAGAAATTGATTCCTTTATTTTAAATGCATATTTAGAAAAACATAAAAAAACCTTGGTAGCAAACTAGTGATTGTTCCTGAATCAATATTTACTTGGCCACCCTTTCAATGAAAATATTTGGGTGAATTCTCCACACGCTTCATCAATATTTTGATACTTGTTGAAGGTGTTGGACCCTCCAACATGTAAGGGGATCTCCCCAGTAAGAAGTCCAAATTAGACCTCAGACCATTTGGTGTAAGAGTCCTAGTAGTGGGTTGTATAACAATGCCTTGACCGCGATTTTTCACAGAGGCAAGTAAGATAACTTTGTTAGTAGCAAGGGTGTGACCATTGCAGTGAGTTAAGGAAGGTGCATGAGAGGTTCTAACACTGGTGGGTTGAGATGAGTTCACCCCTTGGCAACCTATAACAGTACTCAGATGGGAAGGGAACACACGAGCGAAGATGCATCACAAGCTGGAAAGAAAGTTCACTAGCAATCCAAAGTGATGGTTAAACCAATCAACACATTTCAAAAAGATTCATACATGCTCATACAAAACAATCCATACATGCGTGCATAAGAAAGCAAATACATATGCCATTTAGAGTAAACAAGACAACTGGAATACAATACAACATATGCATGAAACTTGCTGGCTCTTATTATATAAAGAAGTGTAAGTTCCAGTCATAAAATCATCCATGTACACCCGCTAGCCCCAATAGTGGAATGATACAGACACATCTGCCAGCTCCTCCAAAGAGATGTACTAGCTCCATACAATGGAGAAGCCAAGGCGTGTTACAATACTGTCCAAGCTCTTTCCAAGATAGTCTTATTGGAAGCTTGGCTGACCAAAATCCCTTACAATGAGTTATGAGGTTCTATTAATAGCAAAGGGTGGGGTGAGCCTTGACATTCCCCTTTGTGATAGTTCATCTACCCTCATGACTCCATCTACTCTATGACTGTTACGTCCAACTATTGACACTTGAACTTCCACTTGACATGACATTACATTACAATGCACATGTGCTCATGTGAGATGAAATGGATTGATAAAGCCATGTAAGAAACTACTAACACTCGGTCCATTGTGGTGAGACCAACTCTTTGACATGCTTGTGATGGTGAAGGTCGTGAGCTGATGCCAAGCTTGGTCATCCGTGATGGTGTGTATGCACCCCATGGTGACATCTTGATGAAGCGAACTCTTGCCTCCATTGCATCCAGGTGCATTGGCATGGATCCTTTGTCTAACTCGTCTGATAGCATGAGCATGGTATTCTTGGGTGTGGCTGAACCGATAACACGCTGATGCATAGTGTCCGCATTGATCTTCAAGTGTGTGCTAGTGGTCATGCACATCAACCTACCGAAGTACTTGTTCAACTCCAGTTGGACTTGCTTCCTGTCTTCACCTTGGTGAGTGTGCTGAATGGGTTGGATCGCATGAGTGTGCATAATGACATGAATCCCTTGCATGCGATCAACAACACTGCTTAACATGTCTTCTCCGTGCTAGATGCTGGGATAGATCTATAACTTTTATGGGTGCAATTTCATTCATGAGTGCATGTTTACGCATCCTCGATGTGCCAAAATGACCACCATATGATGAGGAGTGTGCCTCTTTGAGGAGTGTGAGGCGTCTTGATGCGATCTTCATGTTGTGCCGTCACCTCATAGCCTGAGTCTCCAAAGTTGGTTTCATCATTAGTGGATCTGCTTGAGCTTGCAACTTTGTTCCGCCTCTGTGTTGTCAACAACCTTCCTCTTGCATTCATTGCATTTGTTGCATTCATTGCATCCGTTGCATTCATTGAATTTAGTGCATTCATTGCATTTGTTGAATTCGTTGTGTTTATTGCATTCGGTATGCTACCTTCAGCTGCTGTTCATGATGTTGCTCACTGTGATGTTGCTAATGTCATATCTTGATGTCCTTGTATATGAACAACTTGATATATTTGTGAGTAGGCAAGCTCATAGACATTTGATTGACTGCATCTCCAAGTGTGCTCTGAATGGTGTCTTCGACTCTTCTCTCTTGGAAACCATTGTGCCTGCACTACTAAGAGGCAGATGAACATCTGCAATACATGGAGACATGGAAACACTCATGGCAAGCAATGTGTTAGTTGAAAACAAAAATGAACTTGAGAATTGACTTGCAACATACCTGTGTGACTGATCATGAAGGTTGCGCAATTTCAGCTGGGAGGTCAGGAGACTGACTGCCAAGACTGTGTAAGGCATGGTCTGGACTACTCGGAGACTAACTAACTGCTAGAACTATGCAATGCATAGTCCAATATGGTTGCTGACTGTTGGAATTACGCAATGTGCAATCTCAGCTGGCAATGGCTGCAGGCTTAGTGACTGCATTTCGTAATTTTTTGGGCCAACAGTCGCTGTCCTTCAGAAATGCGCAAAACAGTCTCGGAGGATATTCATTGGGAAAAAATGCACATTTCCTGAGAGGAAGACAGATCCTTCCCTCTCAAGATTGTGCAACGCTGTCTTGGTGAGGCTCTTGGTGAGGCAGAGTCCGGGCCAAGGCTGCCCAGACTTGCCGACGGGCAACTAAACACGAATGTGAGTGCGAATGCATGGTGATATTGAGTGTAAGCACAAGTGAATGATCATGCATGAAAACAGTGAATGACAGATTCAGAAAATGGAACAACATGCATGTGGGTGAAACGAGTCGCCGAATCAGTGACTATTCATAAAAAATAGTTTCATGGATGTGACAACAGTGAGATAGCAATGGAAACTGAAACAGTGCTAAGACAAGCTAGTATACATGTAAATGATAACAAGCACTCACTAAAATCAAGCAGACAACATTCATACAAAGAAAAACACAAAAAGCACAAAAAATTCAACACAAGTCATGGAAAGCGTGCTTACCCCAAAACAACTGAGTTGAGTGTGCTGACAACTCCTAGATGTGATGTGGGATGTCAAAGCTACAAGGTTGATGTGAGAAATGAGATCTGTGACAACCGGTTGATGAGTTTTGATAACATCGAGGTTATGATGTGCATGCCGCAAATCTAGGCAAAGCGACACTTGGTGGGAGTTTTTGAAATGATCCTTGCATGTAACCTCCAACTGCTAAACATAGATCCTTGAAACAAGGGATGCCTTTGCATGTTGCCTTGGGAGAAGAAGCCCATGCATGCAAGTCAATTTTTCTCTATCCCGGAGGGAACCAGTCAAATGAGCTATACATGCAATAGACTGCTTGAATACTGGGAGAAAATGCGCATTTCTGGTTGGGAGTTGGGGTGGTTTCCTAGGAGATTTGCGCAATTTCTGGGCAGAGCAGCTGACTGCTGCCCAGATTTGCGTAAATTATTGGTTGAGTAGCCCTGCTAGGGAAAATTGCACAATTTTCTCTCTGAGGTTTGATTGGAAGAATTGTGCAATTCTAGAGCTGAGCAGGTTGCTAGATAGGATTGTGCAATTTTTGGAGGGAAGGCTAGTTTCCCTCCAGAATTGCGTAATTTCTAGGGGGAGATGCTCAACCTGTAGTTGGACCAAGTCTGGGTGATCAAACTGTGAGGGGAATGCATCGAGATGTGATCAACAAGCTGCCTTTGTGCAAGCAAAACACTGAAGCTTGTGAACTTGACGAAGCAAGGAAAGCTGGTGTGAAAATTTGGAAGGGAGGCTCCAAAACGAAGCTAAGGAAAAATTTTGGAGGGTGGTTGTAGCCGCTACAACACTTGGTGACACACTGGTAGAACTCGAGCTCTCTGAATGTACCTTGTTTGTGAAAAGAAATTCTAACACCTCCGTAAGTATTGTTCAGTTCTCAGCTCCTCTTGGTTTCCACACTAGCTTGATTGTAAGATGTAGCATTTGCCAATCTCTTGGTTGATTGACACACATTCCAAGCCAAGGAAACATAGTTGTTTCGATTGGGGTTGAGAGGTATATTGGTGCACAAGCAATATAGTCGTTCGAGTCTTAGTTTCATCTACGGTGTTTCTCCGCTACTAGCAGGCCTCGACAGTACCTCGACGGAGTCACATAGGAATACAAGCATGGCTCTGCTTCCAGCGAGCCTGGTCAGTACCATGGTGGAGTTACTTGCATCACCTCTCTCTGCAGGAAGCCTTTCTCTTCTTTCACCTCATTCATTTTCATTTCTTTTCAAACTTTTTTCACTTTTTCATTTTTTTTCATTTTCATCTTTGTTGGTGTTCGGGTGTGAATACCTATTCCACCCTTTTCCACATTTAATTTATCAATCTGGGTGTGTACTTTTTTTCAAGGTAACGCGCAAAATATATGCAGGTAGAAATGACGCAATCAATCACCAATCCTAGATTCAATAGCTGAGTTAACGAGAGAACCACTCGTACAATCCCTTAATTAATTGTTACAAATGCTTTTTATAGTTTTGAAATTCATTCTTAATTACTGTCATAGTGGTTCTCTCGTTAACTCAGTTATTGAATCTAAGATTGGTGATTAATTGTGTCATTGCTACTTGCATATATTTTGCACAGTACCTTGAAACAAAGTACGCTCCCGGATTGATAAATTAAATGTGGAAAGTGGTTGAATAGGTATTCACACCCAGACACCAACATTTTTGTGTCGTTGCTGGGGAGGCTAAAAAGGTGCAAGAACATGATCTACACTGATCTACAGATCAATATCTCATCTTAGGGAGGGAATTTATTTCCCTTCCCTGAGTCATGAGTGTAGTGTTATGTTTTCTTTTCTTTTTGTTTATTTTTTATTTTATTGATTTCTTAGAAACCAATCTCTCATTCTGGGGAGGGAATTGTTACCCTGCTCCATATCCCGAGCCTTAGTTGTTTACTTTGGGTTTTCTTTCTTTTTCTTTTATTTTTATTTTATTTAGTGACCACTCTCTCGTCCTGGGGAGGAAAATAGTTTTTCGCCCTACTCCAGGTTTTGAGCTGTGAAATTTTTAATGTTTTATTTCCAATAAATGTATGAACAAGGGTTTGAATAAGAGGGGTAGAGGAGGACCCCAAAGGCAAGGAAGGAAGGATTTGGGGAGGAATACCTATATCCAAGAAATTATCACAAAAGTTGAATCACAAGCCTCTTCATGAGTTGCTACTAGGGTGAGAGTTCACACAAGATTCGAAGGACATTTTGTGGAACAACCTATACAGCTTCCAGGGGTGGAAGTATCCCTTTCAACAACTACAGGGGAAGCAAGAAGTAGGGCATCAGAGAAAGAAAAGACATTTCCTCTGGTATCAGACATGGAGGAGGTAGCTAGCAGAGGGTCAGAAAAAGAAATCCACTCAAGCATTGAAGAAGGAAACCTTAGAGGATTCTCTTCACCTCGCGATCAGGGGAGTGCTGTTAAAATTTCACAACCACCAGTTGTTACACAGAAAGAACCTGTTGAATTTCCAAGTGAGTATTGGAGGGTATTTATGTGACCCAAAACATCTTCAATTGAATTACCAATTGGGGAAATTACGGGTGATGCACCAATGAAGCCTATTCCACTGACTGTACTGCCAAACTTCCATGGGCTTTCCACGGAGGATCCAGACACTTTCCTATTCGAGTTTGATCCACTATGTTGTTACAACGCTTTCCGGTATGATGTTGGAAGGTTGGAATCACTTCTATGTTTTGCACCTGTAACCTTTGACCATCGGATCTACGAAAATGGAAAGATTAGTAACTCGCATAGGCAAAATCTCCATGACTATTACTTCATTAATTAAACATTCTGTGAAGGCAATTGAAGAAGGTTTACCTTATGCATTCAGAATGATTAGTGAATATAAATGATACAAAGGGGTGAGAGAGAGAGTAAAAATTGAGGGAAAAAGTGTGTAGATTTGGCACCCAAAAATCTTTGTAACTATGCATAGCACTTATTCATTTCAGAGGCAGAAGAGGGATCTTTACTTATTGAGAGTAGAAGAGGTTGTTCCAGTAGAGAATTAGTTTATTATACCTCTAACATCCCTGTTAAGATTTTTCCCCTCACCTTACTCTACTTGACTGAGTTGACAAGGGCTAACCCAAACAACTGATTAGAGTAGGTGACACTAGTTAGCGCGCAAGCATTGTGTTTTCACCAAGGTTTAATTCGAACGGTACATATTTTCCTTCAATGTATCATGGACTAAAAGTAACAATTTCTTCATACTGAGGCTAGATGATAGATAACCAAGTACTGATAGTAGCACAAGGCCTATTGTACTTTACCCAGCTTGCTTCAAGAGTCATACATGGTTTCATGTGAAACTATCCTACGAAATGAAACAAGTGAACTAACAAACAAAAAATAAAAGCAAGATCGAAAGAAAATGTGAAAGAAAAGCAAGTAAGCAGACAAACAAACAAACAAAGCAAGTAAGCAAACAAGCATGCAAGAAAACAACTCAAATGCAAACACTACTCCTACTCTTAATCTAATGGTGCATGAGTCATCTCACTTGAACTGATACCTCCAATGCAGCCACCGACGCATTGGTTGACCCATGTTGGTGAAGGCATGGTTCGCGAACAAGGCATATGTGCGAACCAACAAACAAGAAATATGTAACAGTGAAGACAAACACACTCCAGGCTTACAAGTGACCATAGAACAAAGATGAGTGAAAATGCATGACATGCATTCTGTGGTGCTACCATGATATTGTGCTACATTGTGTGCAGATTTTGAGTGTATGCATTCTCTTGACTGCGACATGCAAGCAAACATGAGAAAGGTAGACCACTTGTGTTGTGCATGTGTGCTTGCTGTGTAAGATTCCTCCAACGCATGAGAGATGGGATCGTGTAGTTCGAGTGGAGGAAGTGAAATATGGGTGTTTGGTTGATCTTCTATGCAAAGTAGAGAGTGATGAGGAGCCTTGAGTGTTTCAACAATTTCTTGACCGGAAGTGAAACCAACCTCAGGACAACAAGGGCTTGACATAACCATCAGCTCGGGCTGAAGTGCCTCAATAGTCTGGGGGGTTTTGACTTCGTTGATAGATAGATCATCGTAGACCAGTGCCTTGGACAGATTAACATTGATTGAATCAACATCATGATTGAATAATGAAGTGAGTAGATCACGATAACCAAGATCAAAAAATTCGAGATGTTTGTCGGCATCCTCATGATTTGATGAATCAGGTAGAGGGGTAGATGGGAAACAAAGATGTTCACCCTCTATGTTTTCAGGAAAAATAGATGACAGATTGGACATATTTTTTGAGGAAGATGTGTCCTCTCCGTACTATAATGACAGACTAACATCTGACATTCCTGTGAATGATCAGAAGTATAAGCATCCGGAAATTATTTTTCACAGGGAAAATCAGTAGTGGAAGAATTGCAAGGGATGTCAGGGTGAAGTAGATGAGGCGCAGCAAGAAGGGAGTCATCCTTCATCGCGGGCACTTCTTTAGATTCCTGCACACACTCATCATGAATGATGGCATAGGTTGGCTGCATAACACCAACTCCATCCACAAATTAATCCTTGTTCACAACAAGTGATGAGTCTGGAATGGAAGAACACAAGACAATACAATCTAGAGGTTCAACTGAACGTGGGGATGGAGGTTCAGTGAATGAATCCACGTGACAACCAACAGGCTTTCAAGCCAAATTTACGTAGATTTCAAGAGCGGTTGGGGTGGGATAATGTGACAGTTCAATAGATGTGTGTGCATGATCTCCCACCTCACTCTACAGTGGTGCAACTATTTGATGAGGTGAAGGCGAACAATCACTTGTTACAACAACTGTGCCTACCTGCAATTGTGCAGTTCCATCACCAGAGTATGCATGGGATTCGAGTGATTTCAAGAATTGCGGATTTTCAGATATGTGAAGAAGATACTCAAATATCCCATCGAGAAATTCCCAATCAATTTCATCTTCAGGGAATTGGTATGCAAGATTGCAAAAGCATGTGTAAAATTGATCAATGGATTCATTGGGTGATTTTTGTAATTTCAGAATTTCTTGGTCAAGTGATTTCTAGTTAAAGTGATTGAAATCACAATCCATCTCTGCGACTAGATGAGCAAGAGAATGAATAGATTTTTTGGGCACCGTGGCACACCAGTGCATTGGGTGCCCTCGAAGCGCGTAGATGAAAAGAACACAAATCATGCATTCTTAAAAGAATCCATGTATTTTGCATGAGCCTACAACGCTGACCGTGTGCCTTACTAAGGCTACGTAGCCTCCACCATCAAATGTTTTATGAGACAAGTTATTCGAGAGCTTTTCCGAGATGATGAAATATTTTCCATAAGACATACATTTCGGGAGAGTAGCTCGGTAGTGAGTCATGATAGATGTGTAGAGATTCAAAACATATGTGAGGACTCAGCTTGTCATCTGCCCCTCCTTCTACCACCAAAATATTGACAGTGCTGGACCCGCCAACATGTAAGGGGATATCCTCAGTAAGAAGTCCCAATTAGACCTCAGACCATTTGGTGTAGGAGTCCCAGAAGTGGGTCGTATAGCAATTCCTTGACCGTGATTTCATGCAGAGGCAAGTAAGATAACTCTATTAGTAGCAAGGGTGTGACCACTGCAGTGAGTCAAGGAAGGTGCATGAGAGGTTCTAACACCGATGGGTTGAGATGAGTGTGCCCCTTGGAAACCTGCAACAATAGTCAGATGGGAAGGGAACACATGAGCGAAGATGCATCACAAGCTGGCAATCCAAAGTGATGGTTAAACCAATCAACACATTGTAGAAAGATTCATGCATGCTCATACAAAACAGTCCATACATGCGTGCGTAAGAAAGAAAAAACATATGCCATTTAGAGTAAACAAGACAGTTGGAATACACTACAACATATACATGAAACATGCTAGCTCTTATTATATAAAGAAGTGTAAGTTCCATTCATACAATACATCCATGTGCACCTGCTATCCCCAATAGTAGAATGTTACAGCCACACTCACCTGCTCCTCCAAAGAGATGTACTAGCTCCGTGCAGTGGAGAAGCCAAGGCACGTTACAATACTGTCCAAGTTCTCTCCAAGATAGTCTTATTGGAAGCTTGGATGACCAAAATTCTTTACAATGAGTTATGAGGATCTATTTATAGCAAAGGGTGGGGTGACCTTTGACATTCCCCTTTGTGAAAATTCATCTACCTTCATGACTCTTCATCTACTCTATGATTGTTACATCCAACTATAGACACTTGAACTTCCACTTGACATGACATTACATTACAATGCACATGTGCTCATGTGAGACGAAATGGCTTGAGCAAGTCATGTAAGACATTATTAACACTTGGTCCATTATGGCGAGATCAACTCTTTGACATGCTTGTGATGGTGAAGGTGGTGAGCTGATGCCAAGCTTGGTTGTCTGTGATGGTGTGTATGCTCCCCATGGTGACATCTTGCTGAAGTGAACTCTTGCCTCTATTGCATCTGGGTGCATTGGTATGGCTCCTTCGTCTAACTCATCTGATAGAATGTGCATGGTCTTCTTGGGTGTGGATGAACTGGAAACACAATGATGCATAGTGTCCATGCTAATCTTCAAGTCTGTACTGGTGGTCATGCACATCAATCTATTGAAGTACATGTTAAGCTCTAGTTGGACTTGCTTCTCGTCTTCTCCTTGGTGAGTGTGCTCAATGGGTTTGATCACATGCATGCACACAATGACATGAATCCATTTCTTGCGATCAAAAACACTGCTTACCATGTCTGCTCTGTGTTAGCTGCTAGGATAGATCTATAACTTGTACAAGTGAAATTTCATCCATGAGTGAATGTTGCACCCACTGTTGTTCCTGTTCCTGCTGCAAATTTTTCGTCTACCTGTGTAGCTTCATGTTCTTCCTTAAGTTGCTGCTTCAGCACATGCAACTCCTTCTTTGTTCCATTCTCTGTCTTCATGCGATCTTCATGTCGCATCATCACCTCATAGCCCGAGTCTCCAAAGATGCTTTCATCATCAGTGGATCTGCTTGAGATTGCAACTTTTTTCTACCTCTATGTCATCAACAACCTTGCTCTTGCATTCGTTGCATTCATTGCGTTCGTTGCATCCACTGCATTCATTGCGTTCATTGCATCCATTGCATTTGTTGCGTTCATTGCATTCAATGCATTCGTTGCATTTGTTGCATTCGTTGTATTTGTTGCATTCGGTATGCTGCCTTCAGCTGCTGTTCATGATGTTGCTCACTGTGATGATTTTGTTGTCATATCTTGATGTCATTTTCTATGAAAAACTTGATATCTTTGTGAGTAGGCAAGCTCATAGAAATTTGATCGACTGCATCTACAGGTGTGTTCTGAATGTTGTCTTCCACTCTGCTCTCTTGGAAACCATTGTACCTTCACTACTAAGAGGCAGATGAACACCTGCAATACATGGAGACATGGAAACACTCATGGAAAACAATCTGTCAGTCGAAAACCAAAATGAACTTGAGAACTGACTTGCAACGTACCTGTGTGACTGATCATGAAGGTTGCGTAATTTTGGCCGGGAGGTTAGGAGACTGACTTCCAAGACTACACAAGGCACAATATGGGCTGCTGGGAGACTAAATGACTGCTGGAACTGCGTAATGCACAGTCCAGTATGGCTGCTAACTGCTGGAATTGTGAAATGCACAATCTTAGTTGGCAATGGATGTAGGCTTACTGACTGCATTGTGTAATTTTTCAGGCCACCAATCACTGTCCTTCGCAAATGCAAAAAATGGTCCTGGAGGATAGTCACTCGGAGAAAATGCACATTTCCTAAGAGGAAGACAGAGCCTTCCCTCTTAGGATTGTGTAATGGTGTCTTGGTGAGGGTCTTGGTGTGGCAGAGTCTGGCCTAAGGCTGCCCAGACTCGCCGACAAGCAACTGAACGCGAAAGTGAGTGTGAATGCATGGTGATACTAAGTGTAAGCACAAGTGAATGATCATGCATGAAAATGGTGAATGAAAGATTCAGAAAATGGAACAACATGCATGTGGGTTAAACGAGTCACTGAATTGGTGACCGTTTGTGAAAAACAGTTTCATGCATGCGACAATAGTGAGATAGCAACAGAAACTGAAACAATGCTAGTACAAGCTAGTATACATGTAAACGATAGCAAGTGCTGATTGAGGGTTGATTGGCATAATTACGCAATTTTCTTTGTGAGGATTGACTGGAAAAATTGCACAATTCTGGAGTTCAGCAGGCTGCCATATAGTTTTGCGCAATTTCTGGAGGGAAGGCTGGTTGCCCTTCACAATTGCGCAATTTCTTGGGGGATCTGCTCAGCCTGCGGTTGGACCAAGTCTGGGTGATCAGCTTGTGAGGGGAATGCATTGAGCTGTGATTGACAGGCTGCCTTTCTGCAAGCAAAACAATGAAGCTTGTGAACTCGATGAAGCAAGCCAAGCTACTGTGAAAAGTTGGAAGGGAGGCTCCAAACCGAAGTTAAGGAAAAATTTTGGAGGGTGGTTGTAGTCGCTACAACAATACCACCATTTTCAATAATTTAGAAAGGCCCTTTTCTAGTGATTTGGGAATTCCTACACAGATCCATTTTCAATTTGCATATTAAAATCTCAATTTGTATTTGTCCACAAATTCATACCTATGTAATATGTTTTAGATCTCTATAGTAAATCAAATCTTTGCTTCTCTTGTCTCATATTCCTACAATAATATAAATCTCTACTCCCTTTTGATTTTGGACCACAGAGATAATATATCTTACCTCTTGTTGAAACTTTGAAAAATCACAAACCTCTAATGACTATCTATGCAATGATATAAAAAATTAGACTTCGACCTCCTATGGTGACATTGAAATAGCACAGATCTAAAACTTATGTACAAATTTCAGAACTTAGAGTTTTGTCTTCATATTACATCATACTTCAAGTTTCTTGCTTCACAAAGGCTTGGTTACAGACCTTGTTTAATGGTACTTTGAAAAGGTTATTGAGAAATTGTCTTTTCAACAAGATTTACAAATTAGAATTTGTCTATAAATCTATGCCAACATTACTAGTCGTTACTACGAGCATAAGTCATCTCTAGTCCACTCATATTCTATTGAGTCAAATAGGGTAACCTTGATGATTTTCACTCATTTTTAGTTGAGTCATCATCAAGACAATTATCTTTAGTTGGGATAAGAGCACATGAGATTGCATGAGGAAGAAACCTTGTTGGAATCTTCTTTACTTCTTGCCTTGATATATGTATTATATGCAAGGTAGGTTATTGCAATGTATTTATTTCACTAATGCCAAGAATGCTTATAACAGGAAAATAAAATGGTTTCTTTATTTCACTACTTCCAAGAATGTTATGATAGGAGAATAAAATGTTTTCTTTCGCTAAAGATATATTTCATAAATATTGTTAAGGGTTGAATAGAAGGTAGGGGATTATTTGTTTAAATAATTGACCTAACCTAATGTGAGATTGATTATTTGTTTAGATAATCAAAATAAATTTTCTTTCGTTGAAATATGTAGTCTGGGGGACATCACCACATTGATCCTAATTGGTTTGATGATGAGTATTTGTTCATTTCTCCCAACCCAACTATAATAATCAATATGCTTGTGGTTAGAACAAATAAAGAACTTGTAATTTGATTCACATTAGAGATAAAATTCCCAAGATTAAAGAAAGGATCAACATCTTAATAAAACATCTTCAAAGATATCAGCTAATGACCATATTTTAAAGTGATGTTTTTAAAGTCATAATTCAATTATGAAGTTTTTTATTTTAACTTTTACATTATCTAATCGAAAAAATATTTTCTTTCTTATATAGGATTTTTCGGAAGATATCACATTGTATAAAATCCATATAGATTCAAAATTCTTACGTAATATGCTAAAACAAAAGACTTGAATCTACTCTACCCATCAACGGAAACAATTAATCGATCTAGAAATCACGAAGCATACAAGAGAAATAATTCAATCAACACATTACATAATGATTTCGGGGGGAAAACCACAGCTAAAAATCCCTGCTATCTGTATATTGCATTAGTCAGGAAATATGAGAATATTAAAACACTTTGCTCAAGCCCGAGCAACCTCTGCACTATCTTTATTTGTCTCACAACTTCCTAGACAAGCCCTGGCCAATACTTCACCAATTTTCTACTTGCCCAAGTCCCTATTTCCTTGCACTATTTCCTTGGGAATTAGACCTTATTAATTATGGAATTTCCTCAATTGGAATTGCACAATCCATCATAGGCCTTCCTCTGACTGCATGCACCACTTGTACACTTTGGATGATTATACAATTGATAGTACACTTCCCTTGAACTCCAATCTCAACTGGGTAACTCTCATATCACACATGCATGAGTTATTTATGGATAAATAATTAGTTAACTCATCGAACACATGAAGCAACACCCCACTCTTAGACCTCCTACTAGTTCCTCCATCAGTTGGAACTAGTTTAACTGACTTTAACTCAGTTAAACTGAATTAATTAATTACAACTCAAAAAAAACTCAACCATGGCTCCTATAAAGTAGTATCCACTCTACATGACTCAATTTAGACCCTCATCTCGAATTAACTGAAACAACTAAGTCAATTATCTTAGTTAACTCATTCAAGTTGTCTTGCGATGTGGAATTACAATTTTTCTCCTAATTTAATCCAAGGGAAAATTAAATTGGGATTTTCTTGTTGCATTTTCAACACTCCCTTAGTCAACTTTAATGGAACTCAAATTTTCCTCTTGATAGTGCCTTAGTTAATATGTCTTCATCCTATTTCTCTTTAAGAATGTACTATAACAACATGATTCTCCTCTGCACACAATCTTATAGATGGTGATATCGGATGTTGATATGATTGGACCGATCATGAAAAAATGGATTCTCAGAAAGTTTGATACAAATTTTATTGTCATAGTAAATCACTGTAGGGTCCATTTTCTGACTAAATAACCCAACAAGGATCTTCCTCATCTAGATAGCCTCACAAGATGCTTAACTAGCAACCATGTACTTTGCTTCTTCTAAAATGAGTGCAACTGATTTCTTCTTCCTGTTGTACCAAGAAACTATTGCTGACCCAATCCTAATGATTCCCCCTGATGTGATCTTCCTGTCTGATGGAATCCCTACCCAATATGCATCTGTGAAGCCTAGAAGCTTCTCTCCCTCTCTCCGTCTGTACCTGAGACTAAACTAAGTGGTGCCTATGAGGTATCTCAACACATGTTTAACTTCCTTCCAATTGAGTTTGGTTGGATTAAAAATTGCTTGAATAAGCTGGTTAACTGTAAAACACATGTCTGATCGTGTGTTCACCAAGTACATCAGCGAACCCACAAGTTGCCTGTAAATAGTAGCCTCCACTACTTCACCTGAAGTAACATCTTCCTTCTTCCAATTCCCTGCTAGAGGAGTCTCCATGGGGTTGTTGCTATCCATATGGAACTTCTTCAGTGTCTTGTTGGCATACTTGCACTGAGAGAAAAATGGTTCCTCATCTCCTTGCCATACTTCCATACCAAGGAAATAATGCATGAGCCCGGGTCCTTCATCTCGAATTCCCTTGAAAGTTCCTCTTTGCAATATTTTACCATTTTCTCATCACCTATTATAAGTATATCATCGACATATAATACTATAATCAATAACTTACCTTCAACCACAATATGGTAAAGGTTTGCATCTGTTTCACTTTTGGTGAAGCTCAGCCTGGTGAAATAACTAACGATCCTAGTGTACCAAGCACGTGGTTATTGTTTCAATCCATACAACGGTTTCTTGAATATGCACACATGTGACTCTCTGTTGAAGGTATCAAATCCTTTCGACTACTCAATATACACCTCTTCCTCAATCACTCCATTGAGGAAGGCTTTATTTAAATCCATCTGATGTATCTTCATCACATCTGCGCTGAAAGTGTTAGAATAGATCTGATTGAAGAGTACCTTTCTACTAGAGAAAACGTCTCCTCGTAATAAATTCCTTCCACCTGAGAGAAGCCCTTGGCCACAAATCTGATCTTGTGTTTCTTGACACTCCCATATGTTGCTTGCTTCACCTTGTAGATCCACCTAGAACCTACCACTGACTTGGCCTATGGCCTTGGGAAAACATCCCAAGAACTGTTCTTGATCATGGAATCATATTCCTCTACCATGGAATCAACCCATACTGGTTGCTACATTTCTTCATCAAATGACGATGGATTAGTCTCTACATTCTCGCTCATCATAGCCATGTAGCTATTGTAACAATTTGGTGACCTCCTCTACCTGCGCTGTGATGTGGCTTCTCCCACATTCTTTCTAGAATCATGCATAAATATGTCAGCTTCTCTGGTGCACTTCTTCCCATCACTAGATTTCTCTACATAAGTGGGTGCTTCCACTCTCTTCTCCTTTACATGTGGCTACTCCACATCATCCTGAGGTTCTTGCTTTGGATCTAAAAGCTTCTCATATGCATGCAACTAAATCTCCCTCTCAAGGGAATATCTCATGGCCTTCTCTTCATTGAACTTCACATCTCTATAAAGAACTATCATCTTATGAGATGGCAGGTAGACTTGATAGTTGTGAGGTGTATAAGTGTACCCCACAAATATGCCCAACTCAACTGTCAGCTCTAGATTTTTCCCTGCATCCTTGGAAACATGAGAATAAATTGATGAGCCAAATATCCTGAAGTGTGCCACATCTAGTTTCTTACCTGAAAAAGCTTCTTCTAGTGTACTCATCCCGAGAATCTGATGAGGACTCCTGTTCTACACATATACGACTGTATTACATGCTTCAGCTCACAAGTGCAACGATAAACCTTGATCATGTAACATAACCCATGAAAATCCCATAATACTTATGTTATTCCTCTCAACCACCCCATTCTATTGTGGGTTATGAGCCACTATTAACTCCCTTCGAATGCTTTCTAATGCACATAGTTTATTGAACTAATTCAACACATATTCTCCATTGTTATCACTCTTGAGAGCCTACACTTTCCTACCAGTGTCTTTCTCAACAAGTGATTTATATTCAAAAAATTTAAAAGACGTCTGATATTTCTTCTACATCAAGAAAATCTAGCAGTTACGTGAGAAATAATCTACAAATATCCTATAATACTTATTCTTGGACGTGGAGGATTTCGAGAACGGTCCACACACATATGAGTGAAATATTTCATGGATCGCTTGCACTCGACAATCCTTATCATGAAAGGTGGCTTTGGTGTACTTCCAAAATGTACACCCTTTACATGTATCTCATTGCTCTAGTGAACCCTTGGGAAGTCCGGTAGAAATCTACTGCATGATATTAAAAGCTCCATGGTGAAAATGGTCCAATATTCTATGCCATAATTCACCAATGCCTTGGATCTGCACATTCTCTACTTTTTTTCTCAAGGCAACACAATCTTCTACATCCAATTTGTTGAGGTTCTTCACTCGAAACTGGATCTGCTTCACTTGTCCCATTCCTATGTGACGAAGGAAAGCCTTTCCTTTGGTAAATATTACATCATAGCTACGATCTTCCAACATATCAATTGAAACTAATTTTTTCTTTTTCTTTTTCTTTTCTGACCCAGAACATACATGACATCTTTTAATGTGAGAGGAGAACTAGACTCCAGGTCCTTCTCCTTTGAGTTACTGAAAAATTATTTGTTTCCAATCATATGGAATGAGGCTCCACTATCCAGATGCCACACACTACCCATCACCGATGTCACCATGCATGCAATGAGGGTGAAATCTAACTCGAATTGTCAAAATAAAGCTTCACCTGCTGATTCTCCTGAGGGCTTCTTTCCAACCTTCTTGTGCGGACAATTCATGGCATAGTGTTCCAACCCATGATAGTGAAAACATTTAATCTTTGAAAGGTCCTTATTCATGCCACCCTGACTAGAATCCCCTTTGGATTAGGATTTATTCCCTTTCCCTTTCTTCACCTTTCTAGCCAAGGCACAATTATCCTCATCATCATGCATGGATGAGGTTCCATCTCTAGTGTTTCGCCTTATCTCTTCTTGCATCAAGTCAAACCACAACTTCTCCCACTTTGGTAGATGCTCCCTCTCATTTATTGAATCTTGGTAGCTATGCCAGCTCTTGGGAAGGTCTAGAAGTGCTAGGTTGACTAGATCATCTTCAACAACGATAATACCAATGCTCCCAAGCTCATCCCGACATTGGGTGAATCTACTTAGGTATTGTGGTATTATGTCGCCTTTCTCCATTTTGATCTTCCGAAGCTTGTCCTTTAGTGCTAGCTTCTATTGGTCACTGTTATTATGAAACAAGTCTATCAAGGCTTGCCACATTGCATATGGTGTATCCTTCCCATGGATATTCTAGATAATATGACCTCAAACTCCTTCTAGTATGATCCTCCTCGGATTTGCCACACATTTCTTCTTCTTTTCCAGATCTCGAGCATCGATTGTTGGAGTTTTAGGAATATCATTTCCTATGAATTACTTTAGCCTGCTTTCTTCCAACACTTCCTCGATATTGTCCTTCCAAGAAATATAATTCGAACTAATCTCAAGGGCATAAGGGAGTATAAATCTAGAGAACGATATCCTACTGGCTATGAAGAATGATCATGCAAATTCAATTTCACCTAGAAATACAAACTCTTATTCTTCTATTCTGGTGTGATTTCTACTATGATACCATGTAGAAATTCCTTGTAGATTCAAGCTCCTTATGTAATATTCTAAAACAAAAGACTTGAATATACTCTACTCATCAGTGGAAACAATTTATCAATCGAAAAATCACGAAGCATACAGGAGAAAAAATTCAATCAACACATTACAGAATGATTTCCTGGGGAAAGCCATAGCTAAAAACCCCTACTATATGTATTTTGAATTAGTCAGAAAATATGAGAAGATTACAATGCTTTGCTCAAGCTCAAGAAACCTCTGCATTATCTCTATCTATCTCACAACTTCCTAGACAAGCCTTTGCCAATACTTAACCAATTTTCTACTTGCCCAAGTCCCTATTTCCTTGCGCTATTTCCTTGGGAATTAGCCGCTATTAATTAGGGAAATTCCTTAATTGGAATTGCACATTCTATCATAGGCCTTCCTTTGACTGCATGCACCACCTTGACAATTTGGATGATTATACAACTGATAGTACACTACCCTTGAACTCCAATCTCAATTGGGTAACTCTCAGATCACACATGCATGAATTATTTATGGTTGAATTATCAGTTAACTTGTTGAACACATGAAGCAACACCCCACTATTAGATCTCCTACTAGTTCCTCCATCAATTGGAACGAGTTTAACTTACTTTAACTCAATTAAACTAAAATTAATTACAAATCAAAATAAACTCAACTAGGGCTCCTATAAAGTAGGAGGCACTCTACATGACTCAATTTAGACCTTCAACTCAAATTAACTGAATCAACTACATCAATTTAACTTATTTAACTCATACAAGTTGTCTTGTGATGTGGAATTACAATTTTTCTCCTAATTCAATTCAAGGAAAATTAAATTGGTATTTTCTTGTTGCATTTTAAACGCACACTACAACATACACCACCACAAGCCAAATTTCAATGACAGATAATGTCATACGTGAGGATCCTCTACCAGGATAGGAGCACATGGCAGCCATTCTAACAATGTCGACTAGTGCACGAGGTAATTAGTTACATTGCAAACATATTTTTTAGTATTAATGAACTACATCAATGGTATTTCCTTTGAATGAGTTCTTTCAATCATTGGGTAGCCTCACCTTTTCTTCATTTAAAAAGAGGATTACAATTAAAAATATTTAATTTCAAATGGTGTATTAAATATAACCTTTCTTGTTTCAACTCAAGAGCATGTAGAGGACAAGGCTACACAAGAAGAGGAACATATGGCCGCATCTAAAACTAGTCCTCTTGCCTCTGCTCCTGAAGCAGGTGAAGGAAACTCTAATGGTCTTTTTATTAAAAAAATACTTGTAATAATAATAATAAAGAAATATGCATTTAACATCTATTTCTTGTTACAATTGATGATCCACCCCTCTTGCGGTAGCCTCGACAATGTTATGAGTACATGATTAATTCTGAGTTTAAAAAAAATTATTATACTAGTTATATCATTAGAAACATCACATACCATATTATGAAAACATATTTTTGATGATAAAATTTATTGAGATGAAGTACAGGTTTTGTGTCTATGACTAATGGATGAATGCTATATGTTAATTAATGATTGCTATATGTTTCTTTATGAATAAAACCACATATGATTCTTTATCAATTATTTGTTTTGCTAGTGTGTATGCATGAACCTTAATGTGTTCCTATCAACTTTTTTTTAGTAGATAGATTTGGTACTGTGGAATGGAGAGTGATGTGAGGGGGTGGGGGAGGGGCCATAAGAGCTGTTAATTTTTTCTTAGGGCTATATTGTTATTTTATTTAATAATTTCATTTCTTCATTTACACATTACATTCACCCCACAACATCATAACATTATTCATATTTACATCATTATTCAATGACATATGCAACTATGTAGAAAGAATAATATCATCACCATCAATGTAGTGAAACATAAAGGAAAAATAGAAGAAAAACATTCACACATAGAGACACCAAGACTAGTCGGAGGCTAGGGAAAGACCCACTATGGGGAAAACCCTTTCAAATTCTTCTTATTATTAGATTGTCATTAAATGATTTAGAAAAGAGAGTATAATGATCCATATCAACATCCATACAACTATCCAACAAAAATAAACTAAAAAAAATCCATGAGATGAAACCAACCATGCTCATACTCAAAAACCTTGATTCAGAATCCTGTAATGAATTTTGACTGTCTGCGGTCAACTGCCAAATACTATGGTCAATGGGCGAAAACATTAGTGAACATAAAAATAAAACTTTAGGTCCCATTCATAGGGTGGAAGTGGGAATGTGAGTGTCTGGGAGATTTAAGTTGCTCCCTTGAGCCTGCAAGTCAACGACCAATCAAATATGACCTTTGGAAAGCTTGTGACTGAGAAACAAAACCCTAGAAAAACACGAGTGAGCTTTTGACCCTGCAATTTCACTTTTGAACAAACCCATTTCTCCGCAAACCTGTCTCAAACTTGTGTGAGCCAAAAACAAGAAAGAGAATAGAAGAATGATACATGATAGTTTCCAAATGAGGTAGAGGTCACTTGTATTTATAGCCTTCCCAAGGGTGTCCAATTTTCTTTGGGGGTTGACCAGATCAGATATGCACATGTGGGTTCATAATTCAAAAATATACCTTCCCTTGTCCAAATTTGATGATATTTACGTCGATTTTGGTCCTCTCAAAAAGTGGAATTAAATGCAATCATCACCTTAATAAAAATTAGCTTTCCAAAGTGGAATTTGGCCCTAGTTTCCAATTTTAACACTCCCTCTCAACTAGGGAGAATTTCACTTACATCATGTCATGTGTATCGTGTCATCAAAACATATCCAATATCAAGTATATAATCATCACATATCGACACTATTCATATCTGTTATTTACTCCTACTTATGTCTTGATTTTCCATGCTCATATGAGGAACATTCTTGAATATAAAAGAAGAGTAATTTAACATCAGAGGGGAGCTATATCTATCACCATTTATCCATCAGGGAACCACTGCTACCACTCGGAATCTCTGCAAGTGGGGAGACCAATGCTACCACCCAAGAAAAATCAACGGGGAGCAAAATCTATGACCCAGATAAACATTGGAGAGCTTAGATCAATCCAAAACAACACCAGGGGCACATATGAACTTGAAACCACATTGGGGAGCTTATTATCAACCAGGAATCTCATGGGGAGAAGAATATCTCCAACTCCATATCGAGCAATAGGTGATATAGAGGATCACATCTCAACCCATCTTATTGCCTACCGATCTTACCAACAATGACCCTCAAGAGACATGTGGTAGAACACCTACATCATAGTCTGAGATTTGGTTAGATACTCGACTTACCAAAAGGTAAGGATCACATGCCCCAAGCCTCCTCAACTCGTTTTCGAAATGGGGAGGGAAAATCCCGATAAGACCAACTTGTGTGTATAAATGCTAACTGGGGTCTACTCTGTAAAGACCAAGATATGGGAGCAACATCTCCAACCCTATGGGTAATAGATAGGGGTGATACCCTATTGTCCACAGATCTCTCAACCCTAGGATCCCTCCATCTCAATTCTACACCTTGGGAGCTCAAACAGGGGGGAATAGATGGCTTAGTGTCCTCGATCAATGACGCTCTCTATAGATCAAAAATATATCATCGTGCTCATAGTCATCATGTATTAATAGAAGAAATCTCCTATTCATATAAGTTATCAAATCAAATATTATATTAGAACACATATATATATATATATAGATATATATATATATATATATTCATTGTCATATACTATAGTCATCCTCATATACTATATAAAAATGATACTTTATTCATCTTCCTTCTCATGGAGGCAACAACCACAAGCCTAAGCTTGTCTTGCAGAGAAGCACTGTCTCAATACATGAGAGCATCTCAACCCTAGCTATATACGAGATTCTTTGCCAATTGGTTCCCAATTTTTGTCATCGCAATGTATCCATGTCATATCTTGAACTTTCTCAAACATCTCTCCAAAGAGCTTCTTCATCTTGCCTCACAACTAGCCATGCTAGCAACATCGTACTCAACCTCGATCATGCTTAAAGCTACAAGCTTCTCATCCGAAACATCATGGCTGATATCATACTAAGGAAACACCCAAATGTGCTTATCTCATCAACAAATATACCAAACAACATAAGTACATCCATGCAATCATATATCATAGGAATAATGTCTCAGACCAAAAATAAATCATCCCATGCAAATATCTTGAAGTGAGCTTGATGATAACTCAATGTGTATGAAGCGACTCAATCATGTATTGACTCATATAATACGGACATGTGTTCACATGGAACATCAATGCTTCAATCAACTATCAGTTGCTAAGATAGGTTCAACAATATATTTTCATAACTTCTTGAAATTTGATCAGAGTTTCCAAGGATTTGAATTTCCACTTTCTTTAATAGCTTTACTATATAGATTTTATTTTCCCAAATTCAAAACATAATACATCATTCCATGATTCTTCATTTTGAACTTCAGAGGCCATCTCCCTCTTACTTTGATCATCATAGGCTCATTTCCTATCAAGAATAGACCATCAATATATAAAACAAAAATCAAAGCCATACCTTGGACCAATTTTGAAGTAGAGGTTTGGATCGACACATCATCCCAGCTTCACCAGCTAACTGTCAATGCAAACATATCAAGATTGGGGAGCTTACTTCATACAATTATTTTTGCAAACATAAAACTTGACCAAATAAATATGTTTAGCCTTACATAAATCAATACTATGCAATCAAATCAACTAAGTCAGCTTATCAAAGTTTAGATTCCAGATCAAAATCATCAATATCACGTTATCAAATTCTTTAGACCGGGTGATAGGTATAGCTCTCATCCAAATGTCAACTTATGAATTCATCTATTGTCATGCCAACAAATTGTCATTTACTAAGTAATATAAAATCAAGATTCATCAAGTCATCCTCATGAACATAATATAAATCATTTCTATTGCTAGATGCAAATGCATACACCACGGATAAGTCATGCAAGCTCCATTAATTTATTGTGAGATTACTTCATACTGAATCACAATTTTTTATACTTCAAACATTGTTCTAAGGACAATTAGGCCAATACAAAATCATTATTGACTACCAATATTAGTCACTGAAAGTTACTATGCGCACATAGCATTGTCATCAAGGAAAATCATCAGTCATCAAGTACCAAATCAGATCAAAAATCTATCTTGTCATCATCATGAATTCAAATAATCCATAAGCCAAAACATATCTGTGAACCATCAAGTATCATGTCAAAGTTATAAAACATCATCAATCATTTAAGCTCACTAAGCAAATAGGTCGAATCTTTTCAAACCCATGTAATTGTTATCATATACTGTCATACACTAGCTTCAATGATCAAATTGAAATAAAATACTAATATGCATATTTCGGTCACCTGCAAACACATGTTTAGTCAACACATTCACATTCTCTATAGTAAGTCAAACATTCAAACTTCCCTGCTCATAGGACATTCTGATGCCTTCTCCATATTAGTGAGACTGTCATATTATTGGTGCATTCCTAACTTTATGGATAAGAATTTATCTTTGTTACCTTCAGGCATAACTGCACCCATAGGCTTTATTCAATGTTGTTGAGAGGCTATAACTGCACCCTCAAGCTTTCTTTCATATAGTTGAGGCTTTGAGTAAGGAAAACTCTCTCTTCTTAGACCATAACTTGCTGCAGACCAACAATATCAGATATTTGTCTATTCATGACCATAAATCATACTTCAACAATAAAAAATATTCTATACACATAGTGAAAATGATAATAGGATCTTATGAAGAGTTTCTACCTCTTAATAAGAAACCCCTTCAGTCATTAATATTCAAGTCATTAACCTGTCTATAATACTTTCATGCATCAACAGAACTGTTAAATCATAAAATCAAACTATATATGATTCTAACACATACATTATGTTCATAACATGTTAGCATTAGTTACTTCATAATTACATCATGAAATTAATCAAGGGATAATGTAAAATAGCTAATATGAGTATACTTCAAGAATCATGATCACAACATCACTTAGTTATTACATAACTCAATCTATCAAGTCAGGGAATTCGATTTTACCATATGTCATAATTACTAAGCTCATCAAAACTTAACCATGGTCAACAAAAGATCTTGAATATCAATACTTATATGATCATGGTTATCACGCTTATCACAAGAATTATGATTAGTGTCAAGCTACCATATGTAAGGATCAATGTGCAAGCCTTCTTTATGAGATAAAGATATCCAAAATAGTATATGTTAGTCAAACATCAAGTATATCAATATCTCAAAACTCAATATTTCTAAGTAGCTTCATAGAATCAAGAAATTCATCACGTCTAAGAAGTAAGATATCAGTGCACCATTTCATCATAAGAACCATTGAATCCAAATCCCTTTCATATGTATGTATGAGGCATTTGTGAAGGGGACATTCTCATCAAACCTTAGGGCTTACCTTGCCATAAATATTGCAGCTGAATCATAACATTGAAACAATATACCATACGTACTTTGTAGTATTCAGATACCTATGCACTTTCTTATTTGACATTGGCAGCAAGAGAAATTTGTGAACTCATTTGTCATGGAGAACTATAGCTCTTCTCTTCCTGCACTGGACATATTTTCCTACATCTCAGATGATCCTCAAGAAGGATCCACTTATCACATCTCATCAAGAATTTAGAGGTATCCAAATAATCACATATACATGTAGGAAGTATAAGTAATAGTCAAAACAATAATCAGATCAATAAGTCTAGAAAAAATTAAAGATATAAAGGAGCATCATAAATTGGAAAGTACTTACCTTAAATGAGAGGTTATCATCTTCCTCTTTAACTAGCCTTCAAGAGCCATCATTGTCCATTGTCCTTCAATATTTCTACCAAATTTATCAACAACCAATCCTGATAGAGACTATCCTATCTAGGGATTCATCAAATCTGTCTTCACATTGACCATGCTAGGGTTTTTAGATTTCATATCTCAATATTTTCCATAATCCAAGGTTTCTCCTAACCTCATAATATCCATCAAACCCTAATACACAAATTTCCTAGGGCTTCCTTCAAGCCCTAGAATTATTTTAGGTCTCCTCCATATTCTCATGCTTCCATCAAAGGTGTCTTCATAGGGGTGATCTTCAATGACTTTCCTTCAGGCCAACTCTTATACCATGTTAACTTTTTCTTAGGGATATATTGTTCTTTTCTTTGATAATTCCAATTCTTCATTTACAAATTAAATTCACCCCACAACATCATAACGTTATTCAATTTTGCATCATTATTCAACCACATATGAAACTATGTAGAAAGAATGATATCATCATCATCAATGCATCCGAGCATAAAGGAATAATAGAAGAAAAACATTCACACATAGAGACACTAGGATTGGTCAGAGACCAGGGAAAAACCCACTATGGGGAAAACCCTTTCAAATTCTTCTTCTTATTAGATTGTCAATGAATGATTGAGGAAAAGAGAGTACATTGATCCATGTCATCATCCATACAACTATATAGAAAAAGCAACTAAGTAATATCCATGAGATGAAACCAACCATGATCATACTCAAAAACCATGATTTAGATTCCTGTAATGAAATGTCATTATCTACAGTCAATTTCCAAATACTGTGGTCAACAAGTGAAAAATTTGGTCAACTGCCGTATGCTACGGTTAATAAGTGAAAACTTCTCTCAACATAAAAAATACAACTTTAGGTCCCAGTTGTAGCGAGGAAGTGGGCATGAAAGTGACTGGGAGCTTTCAGTCACTCCCTTGAGCCTACAATGTAGTGACCAGTTGAATTTGTCCTTTGGAAAACCTGTGAATGAGAAACAAAACCCTAGAAAAACACGTGCAAGCTTCAGACCCTACAATTTCACCTTTGAGTGAACCCATTTATCTGTGAACCTGTCTTAGAACTGTACAAGCTAAAAACAAGGAAGAGAATAGAAGAATGATCCATGATGTTGTCCAAATGAGGTAGAGGTCACTTGTATTGATAGCCTTCCAAGGGTGTCCATTTTTTTAGGGCTTGTTAGTTCTAGTCTTTGCAGCCTGTCACCAGGGATCAAAATGGGCTCTTACTATGTCTGGTTTTCAGAGATGTTTTGCACATGAGTTTTAGTGAAAATCATATCCTAATTATGTTCATCAAAAGAATATTGGAAAAATATTTCCAACGGTATATCACACTCCCATAACCATATTCTGGATCAGAAGATATGATCGAAATAAATGAGTGATTCTTGGTTATGCATGTTTTGAGGTTAGTTGCTGCACACAACACCAAGTTTACTACAAAATCAATTTCTGAAATAATGGTAAGGAATTTTTCAAAATTGAAAGAGTTTTTTGTCCATCACATACCAAATAACAAAAACCTCCTTCATTTTATGTACAGATGCTACTATGTAGGAGATATGCAGTGATATTTGGAGCCTACATTAAAACAAAGAAAATTTTTCATTTATTTTACTGTTTTAGTCATTTTTAGTGTGGTGCTATTTTACAACATATGGAAAGTAATTTTGAAAAACCCAAGGAGGTTTTTGTTAAACATGAGCCATATAACAAAAAAATCTTTCAGTTTATTCATAGGTGTCATGAATTTGGATATGTGACTAGATCTTTACAACTCATTATCACATATATAAATTTTTAATGATTTTCTGTTTTAAAGATGATTTTGTGGCACGGATTACGAGCAACTGGAAACGAATTTCCAAAATTTGAGAGAGGTTTTTCTCCAAAATGACATTATATACAAAAACCTCTTTAATTTTTGTAACAGGTGCTATGGTTTAGGAGATACGAGTTCATCTTATACGTCTATTTTCAGAAATTCGGTCCAAGTTTAATGTAACTGATTCTATTTTGAAGAAGATGGTTGAGCTCAATTCCCTTAGTACAGGGATGAGAAAATGTATATATTTTATGAATTTCATAGTGCTTAGGTTGGATTTTTGCAGCAAAGAGGCTATCTTGGCTTTGTGTAAAATTTTCCCTAAATATCATTTTAATAAAGCGGTCTTTTGCCCTTTGGATCTGGGATTTATCACGGTGCTGATATTTAGTATGTTTTTCCTATAATTCGTTTATAAATTATATTTTTTCTGCCTTGTTACAGAATTATCTAAGTGATATGTTAGGAATTCATTTGTAATGATACTCCTTTCATGATGATTTTGCTGTTAGTTGTAATGTTTGTCTTAGCAAAATTCATCCTTGGCTAGATGCTCAATTGAGAAACCTCGTGATTCTCTTTCATCTAAAGTTGTTGTTGTAGATTCATCCTTTGTCTGATGCCTGCAGGGCAGCAGGATTTATCCCTTATACTTCTCACATTTACAATATTCACTTGGCTGAACATGGCACTTAATTTGCCCTAGGTTTGCTGGCAGAAACTGACATTGATTCCATAGTCCAAATAATCCTTTCTCTTGCTGTTTCAACCCGAAACAAATCCAATCAAATCCTTTGAGCTACTATACCTGGCCTAAAATCTACATTAAATTCAGTCATCTCAAGCCCTAATTGCCAATATACTAATTGAGATTAACGAGGAGAGAGCCCTCTCCCGACCTGGTAGGGCTAGCTACTAGGTTAAGCGTGGTTTGATGTTACCCCTACCTTCCTTCAGCCTGAGGTAGATCAAGGCACTAACAGGGCTAACCTGATCAACTATTCACATGTGGGCTCATAATTCAAAAATATACTTTCCCTTTTCCAAATTTGATGATCTTTAGGTTGATTTTGGTCCTCTTAAAAAGAGGAATTCAATAAAATCATCATCTCCATCAAAATGAGTTGTTCAAAGTGGAATTTGGCCCTAGTTTCCAATTTTAACAAGAGCTTCCACCTTCATGTGGTTGGCCCTCGTTTGTAGAGAATAATTTAGGATTTGGATAGTCTTGGAGAAAACCTCCCTTGTTTCAATAGATGAACAACCAAGTCAATGTTGACTACGTTTCTACTCCATCAAATCGAGGAATGTTTGCTCCAAGATTAGACTACTCCAATAAATTATTCTTGAAATCAAGAGGAACTCACTCACGTATTCATGTGCCTCATTCTTGTTTAATTTTTATTTAGTCATAAAAATGTTTCTTAATTTATCTGATTATTTTTCTTATTCTTTATCTACCTTTAACACATTTTATGTGCATTATAGGTATTTGTATTCTAGAAAGCTGTTATCCACAAATGTAACATGGCTAGAAAGAATGTGGGAAAATTTCTTCTCTTGAGTATCCATTCCTTGTTAGGTGTACACCCTACCTTTTACATTTCAACTATGATACTCCTTTGTTGTCAAGTATTTGTCATAAAATTTATGGTGGATCATAGATGGTAGGAGGGATAAATAAAAAATAAAGAAAATTTATAATGACATTGTATAAGCCAATAATGCAATGAAGAGCGAGATATGATCAAATAACAATGGAGATCGAACTAACTTCTATGGTTATTAACAAAGAATAAAAGTGATGATATAAAAGAGGTCATTTGAAAAATTAAATTTCCCATGAGATTTTCTTGAAACTTAAATAGTATCTTAATAAAGAAAGGTTAATTTGGTGGGGAAAAACACACAATTGGCATACCTTCATTAAGGTAATCATTTTGGTATATATATTTATTTATTGGTATAATACATAATTATGGTTTTTTTATATCCTTTGGATTAAACAAATAACTATTCATTTTTATTTTTATAGTATGTTCTACCTCTTTCTCTCCCAAGCGACTTCAACAACAACATCAAACAACTTATGTATGATCTTGGCTTATATGCCGAGTGTTTTTTCAATTAGTTTTTGATCAACTTTAATTATAAAGTAATATATATATATATATATATATATATATATATATAGATATATATATATATATATATATATATATATATATATATATATATACATATATATATATATTTGAAACATGTACTTATTTGATTGCATCATATGTAGATGGCTGCCATTAAAATAAATACATAAAGACGATATAAATCATTGGAAGAGAGAAATTCCTTGGCTAACGTCTGAAATGTAAAAGTATCTACCTATAACATTTTTAAATGCATAAAACCACTACCTCATACACCAAGTTGAGGGGATTTAATTGTGTGGACCTGTACACACAAGGTCAATGTGAATGCTAGAGAGGCACTTGAAATCATTGAAGGATTTGGTTAGAAAAAGAACATGTCCCAAGGGTTCTATGGTGGAGGGTTATATGGCATATCAATCCATTGTGTACATTACTTAGTATCATCCTATATTAGTAGAAAATATGTGTGTGGATTTCATTTGAGATGTGAACCCCATGAAAAAGTTTGAAGAAGAGCACCTCACGGGGAAAGGTAGAATGATGAAACTGTAAGGTAATTAAATACTTAATGTGGAGATTTATAAGACACACCCACACCCACACCCACACACCCACACCCACACACACACACACACACATTTTCATTTTTGTGTATATCACACTTATTTACTTTTTATTATCCCATAAATTATTAATATTGACCATCATAACTAATATTTATTGGTGAATTATGATTTTCTAAATATAATTGGTCGAGTGTGGGATGCACTACATTTATAAATTGAAACAATATTGATTGGATGAAGCCATGGATTGAAATATGTGAAAAATATCATGATAAATTATCATGGTAAGGGGTGTCTACATTAGTTAAAGAAGTTTGTCATGTCTGAGATTCCAATCTTACACATAGTGTTGGGATGGGGTCCCTCGAGTAAATTTTCGTTAGTTAAATAAATTTTTGTAATACTTTTTGTTAAAGAATGTAAAGTCTCCACGAAATGTGGAAGTAAAGCGTGAAGCTAATAAGAGTCAAAGGGGCATTAGTCCCTTGTGTGGGTAGGTGATAGGATGGTTTTGAGACTTTCCCATGGTCTACAGGCCATGGTATTGTAATGAAAAGGATATATATAGTTGAGTCATAGCGAGTCTAAGGGGATAAATTTTTTTGAAGATTCATTGTAAGGGCAAGGTGCTAAGGTAGGAAAGGTATGTTTCCTGTACTTAGGCAAAAGGGGAAGGCTCTTGCAGCTGTGTGCGCGGAGACCTTGGTAAGTCCACAGTTGAGTGCACGGGCCCCTGCAGCTGAATGCATAAGGATAAGAAGTCTATATCAGAACGATTATAATTAATAAAGACTATTTTTGAGACGAATATGTGCATATGTGCCTTGTTTATTATCTCAGTTAAGTTCTATATCTTTATGATCTGCTATGACTTATGTGAATTAATTCTTGTTTATTGTGCAAAAGTAGTGGATCTATATCTTTTATGCATGTTAATAACAAGTTAAGACCTTCAGGAAGAGTTGGAAGCTGTTAGAATAGATTTGCATTAGTTGTATGTCGGAAGAAAGAGATCTACGTGAAGGAAGATTTGAGCCATAAGATCCTTAGGAAGACCATCACACAGGCATTTGGATTCAGAAACCTAGTTCTAGCATCCCCAAATACTACTTTGCGTGAGACTACAGCCTACGCTACGCAGGTTGTTGCCGAAAGGGCCAACAATTAGGGTTTTGTTGCTTGACGTGAATAACTCTGAACCTGGGTCAAGCCCCCTCAAGCCAACAAATGGTTCCGTTGTCGGGATGGGGATTGATTTGATGAATGTGTGATGTCGAATAAGTGGTTCCCTACTAAGAAAGAAATTGAGAAGTGGCTCAATCAGAAGGAACACACATTTGCAGCTCAGGAGAACAGAAATCCATGGTTATCCAAGGGACAATGGTTGAATAGATACCTATACTTAGACGAAACCAATTTTTTTTCTTTTGTTTCTTCCCTTGCGAATTGCATGAGTGATTGTCTATATTGGCCACCAGTCAGGGTACGTGGAGACTTGATGACCCCATTGTGTGGACTCTAGAGATGGTAGGGTGCTTGGAAGCTTCAGAAAACAACATTGCGGGCCGTTGATCATTGGATCGATCGCATAGTCGGAGAATTTGTTACTGAGATCTCAATCGATACAAATGTCAGTTATAGTGAGCAGAGCATAATATATCCAAAGGATCGTGAGGTAAGTATTTAAAATCTTTGAAAACTTGGATTAAGATGTTGTTGTGTGAAAAACAAGTTACGACATTACCTTTAAGTTTGGGACTATGCGAAGCGGAAAACCCTTCAGAAGGAACAAAGAATTAGGCTCTAAATATAGTCTGCTATTGGGATCCTCGTTAAGAGACGATGAAGGAACTATTATGAATACACAGCGAAGTGCACTGTAGTTGGTAAGTCAGGGTCTGCTGCGGATATCTCATCCATCCACTCCACCTCCACCTCCACCTCCATATATACACCTACACCTTCACCTCCAGCTCCAACTCCAGCTCCACCATTCAACATGGCAAACACAATGAAGATGCTGATATTTAAAGGGGTAGGGAATGAAGACCCCAAACAATTCTGGTTTGTTGTAAATGCTGTATGGACAACGCATCAGATCGGTGACTATAGCTAAAGAAAGCGCAACTGGTCACAACGCTGCAGGATAGGGTGCTGACTTGGCATTTCAAGTATTGTCAAGATCACCCTGTCACAACGTTGGAAGAGACTCAACATGTATTGAACAATGAGTTTAAGAAGCCTAAATCTCAGGTGCAGTCTATTACAAAGTTTAAGGAGATAAAGCAAGTGGTGAATGAATCCTCGTGGGATTTCAATCAGAGGCTAAAATTAGTGATCCGACAGGCTAACATGAACATCACAGATGAACAAAGCAAAGAGTGGTACATTGCTTCATTGTTGCCCCACCTAATATTACCATTATCGTAGCAGAAGATAGAAATGAAATTAGAAGCTGTGGAGATCGTGATGAAGTTGGAAGCCTCATCAGTACAAGATACAAACATTGGAGTACAACAAATTCACTCAGGGCTGGAAAGTCTGCACCTGGAGTTGCAGATCCTGAAGAAAGGAAAGGAAGCCCAGCATGAAGTTTGTGCAGAAATTTAGCTCTTGAAATGCAAGGGCGATGGTCATGATAAAGACCATTGTTTGGTGTATCATAATTATCTTACTGGGGGGAGGGGGGGCTATCCCCTTGAAGCCAGAAAATACTGCTGGGCCAAGCAAAGGCGCTGTGCTATGGTGCACTATTTGTTAGGTTATAGGACAACATGTAACAAACAATTGTCATTTACTACAGAAGTTTGTACAGACCCCCGACAGTTGTTTTCCAATTCTACAAATCTATAGGTCATGATGAGTGCCATTGTCGAAGTTATGAATTAATGATGGATAGAACCCCTACCTATCGAATGCAAGCAAAGAATCAGCCTCAGGATCAGGGCACGAGTGTAGCGTACAGAGGATTCCAAGGCCATGGGAGTGGAAGAGGAGGAGGGGCTGACAGAGGTTGCGTACAGGTTATCTATTATAATTGTGGTGAAGTTGGACATTTTGCGGGAAAATATCAGAACCCAATGCATCCATCGTGTCAATATTGTAGACAGTTCGATCATGTGATAGAAGATTGCCCAATACTTATAGAAAATATGCAAGAAAAGAAGATGCAGACCCAACAACTTATGCAAAATATCTACATGATGAGGTTAGAGCCTCGGGAAGAAGATCGTAGCATCAATATCGTAATGCACATCGGTATGGCCACATGAGAAGATAAGGGGAAGAAGCCAGAGACCGAAGGATCAGTGCACAAGGCCACTAAAAAGGAAGTCAGGTTTGACCTCAACAGGGCTAAAGAAACTTTTATGGAGGCCAAAAAGAATTTTGTTGAAATATTCTACACTGGGGAGTCAAGAAAAATCGGTTGGAAATAGTGAAGTGCAAGATGTGGATCCTTCACTGCTAGCCACGTTTCTCAAAACTTGTATGAAGCTGTTAAGGGATAATAAGGTGGTACAAGGCCTCCATGAGTTGATTGACAATTGTACGGGAAAAATTAAGATGCCTTCAGAAAAACGCGCTGTCAGAAAACTCAGTAGACATAAGAATCGAATCGGGCATGAGATGAGGCTAACTGCTCAAATCAAAGAGTATGAAATGGACCAAGTCATCCTGGATTTAGGTTCTGATGCTAATGTATTGCCTAAGAAGACCTGGGAAAGGATGGGTAGACCTGTCCTACAACGGTATCCTATATAGCTATGCATGGCTAGTCAACAGAAGATCATTCCTATGGGGCGCCTGTATAGGGTAACAGTCAATATTGAAGGAGCAAGTGCTCTAGTGGATTTTGAAGTAATAGAAATAGTAGATGACAACTATACATACCTTGCGCTACTAGGAATTGATTGGGCCTTTGATATGGATACGATGATTAATCTAAAGAAGCGAAAGATGACATTTGACAGGAAGGCGCTAAGGGTTATTGTGCCACTAGATCCTGCTGAAGGAGCACGTTACACTGAATTGGTCCACGACTATGACGAGGATGACGATCTAGATTAGATATACACGATAATTGTGCATGATGAAGATTGGATCAATCCCACTGCAGATGGATGGATCACATGGGACAGAGACAATTCCTGTACCTCAGATTCAACTAAAGAACTCAAACATTGGCATAAGAGGTTGCATGAGGTCTCTATGTTGCGTTGCATATCCACAGAGGTAAGAAAGCTTCCACACTATGATGGTTTGAATGATGTTAATCTCTTTTTCGATGAACTTGAAAGGGAGGTGCCCAAGGAACATTGATTCCAAGCCCTTGAATTGGCAGTATGTGCTACGCCTGTCCATTGGTGGGGTAAGCACAAGGAAAGCTTCGCTGACTGGAAGGAATACAAGTGAATGATGAAGCTAAGGTTTGGGTATGCTAATACCTAGATGACTGAGAAGTATAGCAGGATGGTTGATCCACGTGAACACTTGGTGTAGTTGACTAAAGCTTGGGGAGAAGAACCTCAACTAGAGTTTGTACATGTTTTCAACCATACCTTAGACACTATCCCTATGAATTGATACCTAGAAACATAACTGTGCCATAGAACGGTTGAGTGGGATATTCTATGGGAGAGTTTCTTATTAACCTTCAGTTTTGAGGATGGGTTTGAGTGCATTGATGAAGCACTCTAGGAGATAAAAGCTATTATCTTTAGAATTCTTGAAGAATCGTTAGAATGGGTTCAACTAGACTAGAGTACCCAATTGTGCCATGTGCTAGAGTGTTACAATGTGACGACCGAAGAAGAAGAGGATGATCCGAGGAATATTAATATTCCTGAAACTGAAGGTCAGCGCGAGGTTGAAGAACCTAAGATAAAGAACCCTTATGTAACAAATCCGCTTAAAACCCAACAAATAAATACTGGATCTGATGTAAAGCCTAAGTTCGCAAAGATAGGAGACTATTGGGATGAAGATACATTCGGTAAGGTGGCTGAACTGCTGCACGAATACCAAGATCTATTCCCAACAAAGTTCTCAGATTTGAAGGATATTGTAGGAGATTTTGGTGTATTGAAAATTACTTTGAAACCTGACACAAAGCTCGTAAAGCAGAGACCTTATCAGCTCAATCTGAAGTATAAAGAAAATGTGCACAAAGAATTGGACAAAATGCTGGAGGCCCAAATAATTGAGCCAGTAGAAGAATTCGATTGGGTGAGCCCAATGGTTGTCTAGGAGAAGAAACAACAAGGCAAAATTAGGATATGCGTAGATCTCATAAAGATTAATGATGAATGCGTTCATGATCCGTTTCCAACACCATTTATAGACGAAGTATTGGAGAATGTTGGAGGCCAGGAGGCATATTCATTCACTAATGGATTCTCAGGATATCATCAATTAAATATCACGCCTGTAACACTCTCCTCCCACATCTACCCAAGAAACTAGCCAGCTAGGGTAAAAATGCAATGAGAGGCCACTATGATAAGATTCAACCTCCTTGGCAACTTTCAGGAAATGGAATCTACGGGACATCACACATAATCATCCAGTGTCATCCACATAACCTTCGGAAGAGAAGTTAGCCACTTAGACTGCCCGTCCTTGGGTCCTACTGCTGTTTAAGAAAAATTAGGGAAGGGTAATGCTCCCTAGATACTAACTAGGTGAGTTAGTTTTAGGACTAATGCCCCCCAGACATTGGCAGGGTGCTTTATAATGCTCCCTAGACACTACCCAGGTGAGTTAGTCCCAGAACTAATGCTAGCATTCCGGTATTTGAGCCACATTTTTCGGCCCAGAGCCTAAGACATTACCCATAATGGAATGATCAATTAAAATTGGTAAGGATATAAGATAACAAGGATACAAAAGCAATAATATGAAAAAAATCATAACTAGACCACTACTACCCATGACAAGCATTTCATCAAACATATCATCAACATGTAACCTACAGGTGTAAATAACAGAATTAAGAGTAGGGATCTCATACTTATCTGAGAATCACTATGAACCATTATTTCCTCATGTCTATTATTGGGAAAACTAGTGTCCATTCAGAGCTGCTAGTCCCACTAAGACGGGTAGCTATCTTAGAAACAAACAAACTAAAGTTACTTGTGTTTCCCTTTATGAGAGATAGATGAGAGAGAAGCAGAGAGTACCAACCTCAGTCTTTCGCTAGTCTCCTTGCTTATTTCCTCTCTCCCTTGATAGAGCTTTCGCTAGTCCTTTCTCACTTGTCCCGCTTCAAAGAACACTTGTAGAGTCAAAGCATCAAAATACCATCAAAGCATAGACATCTATAACCATAAACAATGTAGGATCAAATGTACATTAACCATATAAATGCATACACAAATACAAGATTCAGAGATATACAAGAATATGAATGAAAACTCAAATAGCTTTATTGATAAATTAGTAGAAGAGAGGATTACAACCAAGCTATCTGATCCAACATCAACCTACCAGCATGAAAGCCCTCTTCACCTCATACAAAGCAAGATCACCCAACAATACAATGTCTTCAAAGAGAAACCAACAACACTTCCTTACAAAATACAAAATTCCAGCCTCTGGATCTCTTGGATGAGGGATCCATATATAGATGTTTATAGGAGAGTGAGTAAGCTTCTGGGATTTTGATTAGTATCATTTCACTGATAGTTCTTGGTTCCACTTAGAGATTTCAGATCTCTTACTCATCCCTAGGCGAATTTAGAGAGGCAAGTGTCATATGAGTAGTTTTTAGAAGGTTCTCTGGGTTTCCACCTAGCAAACTGCTTCTGCCATTTGTCTGCTCTTGCTCATCGCACCCTACAGAAGGGATTTCAAGTATGCATCGCACGCCCCCTGTGTAATAGGTGAGATGCATTGCACTCTATGCATGGAGCAGTTTGTATGGTCTAGTTTTGACCATTTCTGAGTATTTTTCCATGGAGAACTTCTGGGAGATGATGTAATCAACTGACCTTGTTCCTTTAGGGTATGAAACAACACTTCTATGGGTTTAGAAACCCTTGGTTTATGGACATATGTGATTTGGGGTTGCAGTGCCCAAATATGTCTATAACAGTTGCCCCCTAAAGCATGATGTCATAAATCTTTTGATGTCGGGTGAAATGCTTTATAATGAGGATCCAAGGTTTTTCGAACTGGAAGGTGACCTGTAATAAGATACAATACAATACATTATCTTCACAATATTTTCATGATCTAGCTGAGGTGGGCATTCCCATGCTCAGCTTTATAAATTCATATTCATGTACATAAGATAGACAATCGTCTGTGTGGTGGATTGATGATTCTGGTAGAGCCATCATCCTTTAGTTTGGATGATTATCTGTGCAGCTGTGATGTACATTTGATGTCTTTATTTTCCTGAATACATTGTAGCCCAGATGGATGAAACTATATCCGGGGTCTTAAAACTCGTTCAATCTTCGCCCGAAGAACAAGTCGATCCATGTGAAAAGATGTTTTGATGTCGAACATGGAAAGACATCGCTTGATTACCAACCAATGATGTAAGCTGTTAACAGGCAAGAGAGGAATCACTGATAATGATGATGACCCTCAAGGTACTGCAGTACAATTCACATGGTGTGAATACATGAGTTGATGTCGAACACCACTTAAAATCTTTTAATTGAAGGCCATTGATGTAAACCTGTCACCAGAAGTGAGAAACTTGCCATTGAGGCATGCAAGATTCAAAGTATTGAAAGGGTTGTTCCTAAGTCAACTTCTTGGATAATGAGCTAATGTCGACAAGAAGCGAATCATCGTAGGAGGGCCTTAATGAATCCCACATCTACGACACGGAACTGAGCAAATGATTTTGTGGAGGTGAAAACAATCTGATGATACAAGGTTCAGGGTGGTGGTCATGAAAGAAGGAGAGTTAAGGTATTGCAGCGAATGAGATGTTAGCTAGGTTGGTGAATTCTTTGAGCGACTTCTCTTGAACATATTGGTGACACTAAAATGGATTGGTAGCGTTAACCCCAAAAATGGATGGCACGGTGGACCAATGGTGATATGACCGGTGAACGGAATAACCCAACCCGACTCAATCATGGTGATGGAGTGAAAGTGTCATGTTCAAGAGAAACCTGCTACCAATGAAGCTATTCAAGTTTTCTTCCCTTTTTCCCCAGTCATTGCTGACCAGTACCTCTTTATTTTTGTCAATATTGAGGAGGATAACATATGCTTGTTCTATAATTTTCCCTTCGAGCAAACCCGTCGCTATGTTTTAACGAACCTAGCGACAGTGAAACTCGCTCTTGTCTGCATCGACAAGTTTGTTGCTATTGTTTTAACGAGTTTAACGACAAAGATAACTCAGTCCTTTTCAATTTTAGAGAGTCTAAAAGGGACGGAAAGGCAACTCTAGTGGTCCTTTTTCATAATGTAATCCCTTAAGTCCAAAAAAGTGTAAAATAGTACAAAAGGGATGACTTTTCGATAGTTTTAACGAGCTGAACAAGACAAGTGCTCGATATTTTTGTGCAATAATCCCTCAGGTCCAAAAATATTAAAATCTAGAGGAGGGATGGCATTTCCGATCGCTTTAACGAGCTAGAAAGGCTAATTTCTCGGCAATATTTTCATATTTTACGAGTCAGATGAAAAGAGCTTAAAGGAGACTCGTTTTTTGAGGAACAAGTGATGTTTTTGGATAGCAACTGGTTCCAAGTAAGGTTTGGAACTTTTCAATCACGACAGTGTAAAGAAGGTGGCTAATAGAATCACTCGTTGTAGCTGTTCCTCAAAAGGGTAAACAATCAAATGGAGGCATATGATCGGCTAAAAAAGAGTGGAGGTGACGGTGAGAACATTACCAAGGTTCAAAAGCTGATAATTATGCGATCACAATGGTTATTTACTGGAGGTGGGGTTCATTTTTTAATGATCTTAAACTCTATGGGAACACTTGCTCATTGCTAGGTTTATTTTTTAACGAGCTTGAATTTCACGTAAAACTGCTCATGGTGAGGTTTATTTTTTAATGAGCTTAAACTTTGCGTAAAACTGCTCGTTGCCAGTTGTATAATAAGGATGTCTCATCAGTAGGTTCATTTTATAGGGAGCTTGCCCCATGCGTAACTTTGCTCTGAAGCCTTTTGTTATGCAAGCTAGGAATGACCAACCTACGAGTTTAAAGGGTTAAGAGCCTACAAACTAAGAAAATAAATGGTCACTTTTCACTTGCATGCAAAAAGGTTTGCATGTCCCCATGTATAAAGTAGAGTTTCTAGGTCACCATATGGAAGTTCTTGCATTAGCAAGATTGTTCCACTTACGTCACAGACAAAACACTTCCTTGGCGATGTCCATCGAAATGGAAAAAAGTGACTGTTGTTAGTCCCAATCACATAACCTTTGACAGGGAATCCTTTTCCAGTCCAAATCCATTTTGCTAAATGGATAGGGGTATCAGACTAGTCATATTCCTACGCGGAATCCTATCTTATATCTGGGGTTTTCCTGCTGAAGCAGAGCAGGGCGCATGCCTCCTGGGTTTCAGTCACAATCACCGAATCACTCGCGATCATTTGGTGGATGGACTGGAGATTGATTAGACATTCCTTGTGTAAAAAGACCAGTTAGGGATGGCATTTGACTAATAGCTGTGTTTGAACCAGGGAGTGAAAGCTGGTCAACTAGGTGGACCACTCTGCCTTCATGTGGAAAACACATAACTCCGAAGAGTGAGGAAACAATGGCTCCCATGCTATAAATGTAGTCATGCCCAAGGAGTAGATTGTAATCTAGAGGTCCTTGGACTACCATCACGTTTAGATGAACGGTTTTCCTTCTCAAAGTTATAGGCAAATTTTGAAGGATCCCTAATGGTCGACTCGTTCCTTTGTTGAAGCATGTCAGATTTCAAATCTCAAGCAAAAGCGAGGGCGAACCAAGCACTTTCCAAGCAGTTGAGGAAAGGATACTCACAGAAGCCCCTTCATCTATAATAGTACCAACCATGATCATTCTGTAAGCTTGTACTATGATTCGGAATGGTACATTAGATGGTAGGCGGGGTCTGCTTAGTAGATTCCAATCGAAGGAAATGACTAGATTGCTTGGAGGTGGGACCAAATAAACGGCCGAATAAATCTCTGACGAACTTCCTTCTTGTAGTAAACGAATGGGTAGATTGCCCCCATGTTCATCGGAGTCTATATTTACGAAGAGAATTTGAACGGTGTCATTCTCATTCTCTTTGGTGACAGTATCATTTGAAGGTGGACCCTCTGAAGACAAGATTGGGTCGACTGCCATCTCGACCTGTTGAATTTGGTCTGGTGCAGACTCAGAGGGTTTATCTTCAATGATAGGTGCTTTGACTGACAAAAATGGTGGGTCAGTCGGATTTTCAACTAGCGATGGACTCGGCAAGAGTTTCTTGTATCCAGAAGGAAGTCGCTGCGGTGAGGCAGGACGGTTATCCAAGACTCTTTTAGTTTCATCTAGGAAGGGACAATGGTGGAGGGCATGATCACCTTCACACAGTCTACAAAGAAATTTGGATCTTCCTTTTTGTCCATTGACTTCGTTTTCACTAGTTGATGGTGTGCTCTCAACATGATCGTCAGAGGTTGAAGACACCGGATTGTGAAAACGGGGAGACCCGTCCCTTAAGATCCATGGGATGTAGGGACAATCCCAATGATAGTGGTACCCTTTGCAAATGACACATGGAGATTTAGGTTTGGAAGGTGCAGTGTGTGGATTTTCACTAGATGATGCATGGTTGCCCCCTATTACTGTTAGATTCTTCTTCTTCTTCTCCTTCCCTTTCTTCTTCTTCTCAGTTACTTGGTTTTTAGCGTTACTAGATTCACCAAGCGAAGAGGAAGAAGGAGAGGGAGAAACAAATGAAGTAGAAGGTGGGGGAGCAACTTCAGTATCATCTGGTTGCTGAGGAATTACGGTGTTTTGAACGATAGAGGTCAAGAAAAGCCATACTAGTAGGCCAATTGTGAGTCTTGGAAGGGACAACGTAGCCATGTGTGGAGCACCAACATCCCCCCAAGAGGAGAAGGGACTAGGATTTCCCCCAAGGGGAAATCCTTGATTGGTAGACTCCATTTTCTCAACCTAAGACCAATGAGGGAACAATGACGTTATTCTGATTAAAATAAATTTTATGACGCTTTGACATAACTTGCTTTTTCAATTTTTAAGAGTGGAGAAAAAGCTAAAGATGACTCTCGTCGCCTTTGATTTTTAATGAGCTTGAAGTGACAAGTGCTCAGATGGAACTTTTCTTTTAAGGAGTCTGAAAAGGAACGAAAGTGACTACTCTGGAAATCTAGACAGAGGGGATTACCAAACCAATCGCAAAACTACAGAATACTTTTTACGGTACACCAGTCAATTTTCTCGAATGCTGTGTTCAGTGCATTATGATCGATAGGGCAGCAGACACGGCTTCCTAAGGATAAAGGATGTAGCCTATTGTGGTCTCCCAATATATACTCGATGGTACATGGAAGCATAAGTCTGTATTGGCACTTGTCATCTCAAAGAGGAGTAATCACCCAACCTACGGTGAAAGCGATAGTTACCAGGTTTTATGACGTCGGAATATGTCTCTAGCCTAGACTTCTAGATGTTGTGCGTTAGGTTCCAAAGCGTTTTTATGTTCACTGAAGTTTATTTTACAGCTGATCTTTCTTAAGAAGTTCGTCTTTAAGGTTAACTGTGTGACATAGATATACAATTCCTAAATATGCAATCTAAGATGATAAACAATTGTTTACTTTCTTTTTGCAATGAAAATCCTAGGTACTAAGGAAAGAGAGATGAAATTCTTTCAACATAGAGCAGAGAGCACACACTAGATGCACTTTTCCTAAATCAACTTCAACATGCAGTCTTAATGAAAATGCACATGCCTATATTGTTTTTCAGTTTCCTTAATGTGAGAATGACAAAAAGGAAACAAAGTATAGATCTGAACTATCTTCTTTCAAAGTGACAATACTAACAATTTTCTTTTCAAAAAAATGAAAGTAAAGCCAAGACGACACTTTGCAATTTTGAATTTAAAATTGCTTTCGACACTTGAAATACTAATGATTCAAATCAAATACAATGGAAAAAGTGTAATCGACTATCTAAAATAGGAATTCTTTGTGACACTCTTTTTGTTGACTAAAAACGACACTTGCGACACTTTCAAATCAAAAGATGACAGTTCAATTAAGCTACTATTTGCAAAGGAGAACTGTAAATGATGAAAAATACATAAAAAACATTCACAATTCCTTCTGATGGAGGCTGAATAATGCAAAGGAAGATGGTTTCAATAGAGATATACTGATCATAGACAACAAAATTACTGAATAAAGCTGAAGAAAATGAAGAAAAAACCAAAATTTGGAGGCAGAAATAGTCTTAGTCAATCAACACACCGGTAACACAGGGAAACAGGGATGCATCTCACCTACATTACACGGGAGGTGTGATGCATCCAGGTTGCCAAGAAGAGACAATGCGATAGTCCAGGGATGAGACTGTGCCTGGTTTTCACTCACAGTTTGCAGCTAAGTTTAGGGATTTAGGCTGAGCTAATGATTGCCAGTAAACACAAAGTATAGGGGTTGATCTAATGAGGTTATTTGACCTACCACCAAGGCACTTAAGATGTTTGCAAGCTAGATGTTCAGTTCATAAACCAACCCAGAGATTGACTAAAGTAGAGTTGATCTACTTTGCAATTGCATAGAAAAAGCAGTTCGAAGGCTAGCTGGCTTAACTTCAGGCTCCTTCTGTGGTTTATAAAGCAAACAACAGTAACAAAACAAGCAAACTATTCGCTCCCCAGTGGAGTCGCCATTTTGTTATCGGGAGAACTAGTGTCCATTCAGAGCTTCTAGTCCCACTAAGACGGGTAGCTATCTTAGAAACAAACAAACTAAAGTTACTTGTGTTTCCCTTTATGAGAGATAGATGAGAGAGAAGTAGAGAGTACCAAACTCAGTCTTTTGCTAGTCTCATTGCTTGTTTCCTCTCTCCCTTGATAGAGCTTTCACCACTCCTTTCTCACTTGTTTCGCTTCAAAGAACACTTGTAGAGTCAAAGCAACAAAATACCATCAAAGCATAGAGATCTATAACCATAAACAATGTAGTATCATATGTCCATTAACCATATAAATGCATACACAAATACAAGATTCAGAGATATACAAGCATATGGAGGAAAACTCAAATAGCTTTATTGATAGAAGTAGTAGAAGAGAGGATTACAACCAAGCTGTCTGATCCAGCATCATCCTCCCAGCATGAAAGCCCTCTTCACTGCATATAAAGCAAGATCACCCAACAATACAATGTCTTCAAAGAGAAACCAACAACACTTCCTTACAAAATACAAAATTCCAGCCTCCGGATCTCTTGGATGAGGGATCCATATATAGATGTTTACAGGAGAGTGAGCCAGCTTCTGGGATTTTGATTAGTATCATTTCACTGATAGTTCTTGGTTCCACTTAGAGATTTCAGATCTCTTACTCATCCTTGGGCGAATTCAGAGAGGCAAGTGTCATATGAGCAGTTTCTAGAAGATTCTCTAGGTTTCCACCTAGCAAACTGCTTCTGCCATTTGTCTGCTCTCACTCATCGCACCCTACATAAGGGCCTTTTAGTATGCATCACACCCCCGTGTGTAATAGGTGAGATGCATCGCACCCTACACATGGAGCAGTCTGTATGGTCTAGTTTTGACCAGTTTTGAGTAGTTTCCATGGAGAACTTCTGGGAGATGATGTAATCAATTGACCTTGTTCCTTTAGGGTATGAAACAACACTTTTAGGGGTTTAGGAGCCCTTGGTTTATGGACATATGTGATTTGGGGTTGCAGTGCCCAAATATGTCTATAACAATGTCTTTTGCTGCCTTATCACTTATTAGGTCATAAATACAATATCCATTCAAACACAAGTAAAAACACGCTGAGATCCAAACATAGCCGCTGCCATAAAATGTACATATAACCAACATAATAGGAACAAAAATACAATGGACATATTAGCCATCAATATATATATATATATATATATATATATATATATACACACACACACACATTTTCACATGAAAATCGAGGGAATGAATTTCTCATTAATAAATGCAATGAACCAAATGGTGATGGGACTACCACGTTCCACTCAACCATAGATTGGCTGAGCCAAGTTTCTCTTTAGCCAATCACCCCCATGCCATATTCCAAGCATGAATGTGGGACTCATAGAACACATCAAAAACACCAATCAATGTGGATGCCACCAGAGTTCTCCACTTACTCTGTGAGGAATTTGAGTGCCTCCTAGTCTCTCAGGCTTTACCGTGCATTCGCAGTCTGATCCAGGCATCACTAGGCCTTACACCAAGACATACTCTCTAGGATTTACCGTGCATTCCATCCCAGAATCACTAGTCCCAACGGAGAGAAGATCCACCTCTTGGCTTTACCACATATCTCACCATTCACCAGCAAGGATTCCTAGGCCCACCGAGGCACACAATCTGGCTTTACCGCAACCCACAGTTTGGTTAAGGGGTTACTAGGCCAGTGGCTTCATGCATCCTCAGTTTGGTTCAGGGACCACTACCACCATGTGTTTGTCAATTCAGAGATCCACCCCACTTAGCTTCGAATCCAATCCGTCCATCCCCCTCAAAACGCATGAGAGAACCCATCTCATTAAAGCTATCAGGAAATGGCAAGGCTAGGCTGAAAATATGTCACACTTGGAAAAAGGCATGCCATAGTAGAAAAGAAACATATGAAATCCCATGCATTCCAAATATAGCAAGTAAAATACACATTCAAGTTGATACCTGCAATGAAGCCTGTTGTAGCTACTTGATCCTACCTTTCCCTGCTTGATCTTTGCTTCCTCTTGCCTTCTTTGTCTTTCTTGCTCCAATTCCAAAGTGCTGCAAGAAAACTCTAAGTATCCAAGAGTATGAGAGAGAGAGAGAGAATAATGATCCTCAGAAGCCTTTTTATGGATGAGGCCTCTATTTTCATCATTTTGCATTATTTTCCTTCATTTTCCTCCTCACATGCAATCTGTGACGTTTTACCTTCCTTTTCTCCTAATTTCCATTATTTTCATAAATAATTATGCCTAAATGCCTTTTAATGCCTTAGCCATTGCCTTTGCCAATTTCCTTAGCCATAAACAATGAATGAACACCCCCTAGGATGTCTTTCCCAACATTCAGCTTGGAATACGTGTCACAGTCATCCATGGTTATTGTTTTTAACATTTATTACTTGGAATTTTCACCAAGGCTGTTACAGAACCCTCCCCCTTGGGGGACACCGTCCTCAGTGTTCAATCACACATATACCTTAGAAACATGCTGAGACACGACATACTGCTCATGGAGCTTTATAACCCAGCTCGATGTAATATTTACAATGAAAGATCTGCTCAAGACATAACATCATGAAAAGATGACAACATACCGCATAGTGGATCTTTATAACACAACTCGTTACCGTATTTACATCCATACACGGGTGTACACATGACAACATCATCAAAATATATATACCAAAACATATGCCAAATCATATACCAAACATATATCAAACATATACTAACATCATATAGCGTATATCAAAACATCATAAGGCATATATCAAAACATCATATAGCATGTATCAACCAACATAAAGCATATACCAAACCATCATAAGGCATATACTAAACCAACATAATGCAAATACTAAACCATCATAAAGCAACTACCAAACCACCATAAGGAACCACCAAACCACCATATTAAGATTCTTTGCCTCAACTGGAAAACAAGGAAGGATACATGGCCCGCATCTGATCCGCCATCTCCCATGTATATTCATCGGGACCAAAGTGATTCTATTGCACTTTAACTTTCTCTATTGCTCGGTTCCGGAGCATGAACACCTTTTTCTACAATATACAATGAGGCTCTAGTTGGGATTCTCCATCTGGTTCCACCTACAATACATACTAGTCAATAACATGACCAAGATCCTTAACATATTTCTAAAGAAAAGATACATGGAAAACATCATGGAATTTCATTGTCGGAGGTAGTGCAAGTCGATAGGATACTAGCCCAATCCTCTCAATGATATTGAAGGTTCCACAAAACCGTGGTGCCAGCTTGGTAAATGAGCCAATCCGCAAGGAGCTCTTCTTTGGTTTGATGCACAAGTAAACTTGTTCCCAAACTTGGAACTCCTTGAACAACCTGTTCCTATCAGCATAGCTCTTCTGCCTATCCTGTGCTGCCTTAAGATTTTTCTTAATCACCTGCATCTCCCGTTCCCTGTCTGTCAACATATCTGGTTCAATCAATACTATGCTAACCAGATCACTCCAACTAATGGGAGTGTTACAACTCTTCCCATACAACACGTCAAAGGGAATCATCCTTAGTGACTCCTGATAACCATTTTTGCATGAAAACTCGACCAAAGGGATATACTCTTCCCACTTCCTTTGTTGATGCATCACATACACCCTCAACATGTCCTCCAATGTCATGTTGATCCTCTTTGTCTGTCCATATGTCTGCGGATGATAGGTTGTGTTGAAGGCCAACTCGATGCCCATTCTTGCAAATAACTCCTTCCAAAACTTGGAAATGAACTTTGCATCCTTGTCTGAAACGATCTTATTTGGAACACCATGTAGTCTAACCATGTCTTGGATGAATACTTGTTCCACATCACTAGTTGAGAATGTAGACTTCATCGGAACAAAGTGTGCAACCTTTGTTAACCTATCCACAATGACCATGATGGAATCATGCTGCTTCACTGTCTTCGGAAACCCTGTGATGAAATCCATGGAAATGACCTCCCATTTCCACTCGAGAATAACGATCGGTTGTAGCAGTCCCCCTAAATGTTTTCACTCTGCTTTTACTCGCTGACAGTCGAAACATCTCACCACAAAATCTGCTACATCCCTCTTCAGATTCAGCCAAAAGTAATATCTCTTCACTGCTACGAGTGTCTTCTGATAACTTGGGTGACCTGAATAAGGTTTCACATGAAATTCCCTCAAGATCACCTTCTTGAGTTTACTATTATCCGATACATATCTTGAAACCTGACCAACCCATCTGCTGTAAGACAATGATCCAACTCTTGTGCACCTGTACCTATACCTGTACCTATGCTATCACCTATACTTGTACCTATACTATCACCTATACCTATACTATCACTTGTACTTGTACCTATACTATCACCTATACTTGTACCTGTACTCTACAACAACCTATGCACAATCTCCATATACCTGACATCCTACTGTCCTACCTACAAGATCCTATCCTATAAGTCTATCCCATAAGAGCTCATATCTGGCAAGTGATGTACCTGTACCCATCTGCTGAGAGCATTTGCCACCCTATTCTATTTACCCTTGATGCACTTGATCTCAAAGTCAAACTCCCTGATCGTGGTCAACCATCTAGCCTGCCTAGCATTTAGATTTGGCTGATCAAACAAATACCTTAGCCCAATGTGATGACTCATAAGAACAAACCTCCTACCAAGAAGATAGTGTCTCCACATATTTAAAGCATGTATAATCACTTCCAACTCGAGATCATGCATGGGATAGTTCTTCTCATTCTCATTCAATTTCTGGGATTCATAACATACTACCTGTCCATCCTGCATAAGGACTCCACCAAGTCCTCTCTTGCAATTATCTATACATACTATGAACTCTTTGTTCGGATCTACAATTTGTATCACTGGTGCATGTGTCAGCAACTGCTTAAGCTACTCAAAGCTAGCCTCACACTCTTCCATCCTTTCAAACCTTCTACCTTTCCTATGCAATGATGTGATAGGATAAGAAATCTGTGAGAATTTCCTGATGAACCTCCTATAATAGCCCGCCAGACCCATGAAAGATCTCACCTCATCCACATTCTTAGGATCTACCCACTCCATGATGGCCCTTACCTTCTCCGGATCTACTGTAATGCCTTCCTTGGAGACAACATGCCCCAAGTAGTGTACGTCAGTCCGAAAGAAACTACACTTGCTGAGCTTAGCATATAATTGATGCTCTCTCAACAACCTCAACACTGCTGCTAAATGCTCGGTATGCTCTTCCTCATTTTTAGAATATACCAGTATATCGTGAATGAACACAATAACGAACTTATCCAAATATGGATGCAACACACTATTCATCAAACACATGAATGTAGCTGGAGCATTAGTTAAGCCAAATGGAACAACACCAAACTCATAATGCCCATACCTAGCCCTGAATGTAGTCTTATATATGTCCTCTTTTGATGCGTACCTGATGGTATCCAGATCTTAGATCAATCTTCTAGAAAACTGCTGCTCCCTTCAGCTGATCGAACAAGTCATCAATCCTTGACAAAGGGTATCTCTTCTTGATAGTCACTTTGTTCAACTGCCTATAGTCAATACATAATCTGAGGATACCATCTTTCTTTCTCACAAACAAGATTGGTGCACCCCAAGGTGATACACTTGGCCTAATGCACCCCTTGTCCAAAATCTCCTTCAATTGCAACTTTAAATCAACTAACTTAGGTGTTCTCATCCTATAAGGTGATTTTGATGTTGGAGCTTCCCTTGGCACTAACTCAATAAAAAATTCTACCTCCCTATGAGGTGGAAACTCTGTAATGTCCTCACGAAATACATTCTTGAACTGCTGCAACACTGGGTACTTGTTCAATACATCTGCATCCTTAGCCTCCTTACCCTTATCACTAGAAATGTGTACAAAAAATAGCTTGCACCCTTTTCTGCGGCTTCTCTTTGATTGCATAGCTGTCACCATCCTAACTGATGTGTATTTCTTCTTACCTTGCAATATTCTTGGTTCCCCATTGTCATCAACACACTCAATAGCTTTGTCATAACAATCAACCTTGGTTCTATGAAGATACAACCAATCCATGCCCAATAACATATTGTATGAACCCAACGGTAATACATTCAAATGTGCTGCTGTAGGCATACCATTCAAATCAAATGTGCAAGCTCTTACCCAATGATGAACTCGCTTCTTCGTACCTGTAGCCAACTGCACTAACCAAGACTCTACATGCGACTCCTTATTCAAACCACACTTATCCACCAAGTTAGGACTAACATAGCTATAATTAGATCCAGGGTCAATCAAAATAGAAATAACTTGATCATGAAGCTTACCGTCCATCTCAATGATAGATGCCTAGTGTTCTGCTTGCCTGTTGTCCACTGTTGCATAGATACGTGGAATACTTTGGCCAACATCCCCAACTGTCTGCACCTTCTGTACACTGTATATCTTAAGCCTTCCACCTTGATGTTGCAGACAATCTCTCCTAAGGTGTTCTTCACAACATGTCCATCACTCCAACCGACCAGTGCCCTCACCTCTATGCTGCATCTGCTACTGCTTTGGCCCATATCCCTATCTAGCTGGATTAAATCTCTTTTGCGGTGCCACATTTTCTTTCCCATCTGCATGTTGATGCCTTGTCCTCTTAGGGTGCCATTTACCTCTACCTTTGTCTTTTCCTTTCCATCCCTACTGAGATTCATTCTTATGCTTTGATTGCTCATAGAAATGCTTCAGTTTCCCAATGACTTCCTCAAGTGACCGAGGCTCATCATACTCAATTTGATCTCTAAATGCTAATGGAAAACCACTGACAAATCTCTGAACCTTATCCTTCTCATCAGTAAGATATGGTACATAACTCAATAACTCTAGAAAGTATACTCTTCGTCTATCATTGACCCCATCTTTAACTCATAGAACTCTTTAGCCTTACTATCGTAATACCTTTCTGACAAGTACTTCTTTTTGAAAAGCCTCTTGAATTCCTGCCAACTCAAGTCATCTGTCTTGATGTCTCTAACCTGCTTAACATCTTCCCACCATATGTCTGCTTTATCTTTTAAGCTAAATATAGCTATCCGAGCCTTCATGTTATCTTTGTACTCATGCAATTCAAAGAATTTTTTTATGCCAAGTATCTAAGCCTGTGCATCCTTCGACTTCTTCACATCTCCATCAAAAGTAGGTGGTTTTTCCTTCTTGAATTCATCTGGCAAGTACCCCCTATCATTCCTTCTGTAAGGATGATACCGATGACGATCATAGTGCATATCTGAATCAGAACTAGAATCATACCTAGGTCTATCCCTTCTCCTCTCTGAAGTTTCCAACAATCTACCATGCCGGATTATGTCCTCTCTATCTGATCGGTGACCCCCATGCGATTTGCTGCCATATGCCCCATTAGATTTATCTTCCTGCTCATGGCTGATGCGTAGTGGTCCTTGTCACTACAAATCCGACAAGCTCCGAAGTATTACTGCATTCACCTTTGCTAATTTTTCCTGTGACTGTATGATTATGTCATTATCTGCCTTAAAAATCCTTATCTCCTCCTTTAAACTTCTCAATGTAACTGCCAATTTAGAGGGATTCCCAACACCATACTGGTCTTCAAACTCACAGGGAGAGTCTCTATAGTCAACCATCTTGGTAGCCATTTGATATTTCTTCATGTAAGGCATAATATGTCAGATAAACCAAATCACAATAAACAAACGTACCTTAGTATAGCTCGAGGAGGATACCTTGTCTGCAAGATCACCAAATTAGTATGATACATGTACGACATAATCATAATGACATATAGAAATTTTCAATTAAATGTATCAACATATAAACATCACTCCAATTAGGTTCCAGTTGTCAATGCAAGGCCATATCAACAATGCATGCTATGACCTCATGCATAACAATCAACCATTACTCCACTATACACATTGCCACATGCAACTGACGATATACATAAGCAATGCCAACTCAACTACACCTACGTATAAATGCACATAGTCGAACATAACCAATCAGTTCTTGTAATCAACCTATAAGACTGAGGCATGTAATCAAAATATTCAAAAAATGTAACCTAACATACAAGGATGTAAGTGGTATCATGAAATCAACATGTAAGTGACATATAATCCATACACAGTCAGTCACATACCCATTTCAAATATACTTCATGAAATCAATAACAAATTCTCCATGATAACCATACTACAACCCTAATCCATCATCAAGCAAATGCAACAAGTATATAAGTGTAAGAGACATGCATTCAATTGACATGCATGCATGAACAACACACATTCAACCCATTCAGTCCGAGAGTTGAACCACGCTCTGATACCACTCTGTAACACACTCCTCCTACATATACCTAAGAAACTAGCCAACCAGGGTAAACATGTGACGAGAGGCCACTCTCCTTGGTTACTTTAAGAAAATGGAATCTACAGAACATCACACACAGTCATCCAACATCATCCACATAATCTTCAGAAGAAAACTCATCCTCTCAGACTACCTATCCCTGGCTCTTACTGCTGTTTGAGAAAACTTAGGGCATGGTAATGCTCCCTAGACACTGCCCAGGCGAGTTACTTTCAGGACTAACGCTCCCCAGACACTGGCAGGGTGCTTTGTAATGCACCCCAGACATTGCCCAGGCGAGTTAGTCTTAGAACTAATGCGAACATTCTGGGATTTGAGCCCCCTTTTATGGCCCAAAGCCTGGGACATTGCCTAGAATGGAATGATCAATTAGAATTGGTAAGGATACAAGATAATAAGGATACAAAAGCAATAATATGAACAAAATCATAACCAGACCCCTGCTAGCCATGAGAGGCATTTCGTCAAACATATCATCAACATGTAACCTACAGGGGTAAATAACAAAATTAAGAGTAGGGATCTCATACTTATCTGAGAATCGCTATGAACCATTATTTCCTCATGTCTTTTGCTACCTTATCACTTATTAGGTCATAAATACAATATCCATTCAAACACAAGTAAAGACCTGCTGAGAGCCAAACATAGTTGCTACCATAAAATGCACATATAACCAACATAATAGGAATAGAAATACAATGGACATATCAACCATCAAAATCCATATATATATCGATATATATATATATATATATATATATATATATATATATATATATATATATATATATATATATATATATATATATATATATATATATATATATATATATATATATATATATATATATATATATATATATATCTATCTATATATATATATATATACATTTGCACATGAAAATCAAGGGAATGAATTTCTCATTAATAAATGCAATGAACCAACCAGTGATGGGACTACCACGTTCCACCCGACCATAGATTGGTTGAGCCAAGTTTCTCTTCAGCCAATCACCCCTGTGCCATATTCCAAGCATGAATGTGGGACCATAGAACACATCAAAAACAACAATCAATGTGGATTCCACTAGAGTTTTTCACCTACATCATGAGGAATTTGAGTGCCTCCTAGTCTCTCAGGCTTTACCATGCATCCGCAGTTTGATCTAGGGATCACTAGGCCCTACACTGAGACATACTCTCTAGGATTTACCGTGCATTCCATCCTGGAATCACTAGGCCCAACAGAGAGAAGATCCACTTCTTGGCTTTACCGTATATCTCACCATTCACCGACAAGGATTCCTAGGCCCATCGAGGCACACAATTTGGCTTTACCGCAACCCACAGTCTAGTTCAAGGGTTACTAGGCCAATGGATTCGTGCATCCTCAGCCTAGTTCAGGGACCACTACCACCATGTGTTTTTCAATTTGGAGATCCACCCGACTCAGTTTCGAATCCAATCCAGCCATCCCCCACAAAATTCATGAGAGAACCCATCTCATCAAAGCTATCAAGAAATGGAAAGGTTAGGCTGAAAATAATGTCACAACTGAAAACACGCATGCCATGGTAGAAAAGAAACACATGCAATCCCATGCATGCCAAATCTAGCAAGGAAAATACACATGCAAGTTGATCCCTGCAATGAATCCTGTTGTAGCTGCTTGATCCTGCCTTTCCCTGCTTTATCTTTGCTTCCTCTTGCCTTCTTTGTCTTTCTTTCTCCAATGCCAAAGTGCTCCAAGAAAACTCTAAGTATCCAAGAGTATGATAGAGAGAGAGAATAATGGGAGAGATCCATAGGTAAACTGACAAAAGGTTACCAACTGATCCTCATAAGCCTTTTTATGGATGAGGCCTCTATTTTCTTCATTTTCCATTATTTTCCTTCATTTTCCTCCTCACATGCAACCTGTGACCTTTTACCTTCCTTTTCTCCTAATTTCCATTATTTTCACAAATAATTGTGCCAAAATACCTTTTAATGCCTTACCCATTGCCTTTTCCAATTTCCTTAGCCATAAACAATAAAATGAACACCCCCTAGGATGTCTTGCCCAGCATTAAGCTTGGAATATGTGACCCAATCATTCGTGGTTATTGTTTTTAACATTTATTACATGGAAGCTTCACCAAGGCTGTTACAGCACCGGAGGATCGCAGCAAGACAACCTTTGCAAGAGAGTGGGGTTGGTTTCAGTATACATTAATGCCATTTGGGTTGAAGAATGCGCCCACAATCTTCTCCAGGGTAGTAATCATGGTGTTCAAGGAGTTTATTCATAAATTATTGGAGGTATATTTTTATGACTGGAATGTGTTTGGATTGGTGAAGCGCCATGTTGCAAGTTTGTGCGTCATTCTAGATGCATGTCGCAGAGACCAGATCATGCTGAACTTGAAGAACAATATATTATGTGTGCCTTTTGGAATTTTTCTCAGCCATGTAGTATGTAAGAATGGATTGATGGTGGACCCTGCGAAGATAGCAGTAATTGTGAATTTAGAAGCTCCCAAGAATGTTAAGCAGCTGCACGCAATGCTGGGTCACACATGCTACTATAGGAAGTTTATCAAGTCTTATGCCTAGATAACTGCGCCAATGGAGAAACTATTAAAGAAGGATGCGAATTTTTGTTGGGATGAGGAGTGTCAACAAAGTCTTGATGTGTTAAAGGACAAGATGGTGACTGTGCCCATCTTAGTATTTCCATATTGGAATAAAGAGTTCCATGTGCATGTAGATTCCTCATGTATTGTGTTGGGTACGGTGTTGACCCAACCTGGAGAATGTGATATTTATCATCCAATAGCCTTTGCAAGTTGGAAACTGTAAAAAGCCGAAAAGAACTACTATACTATAAAGCACAAATGGCTGGAGATGGTCTACGTGCTACAAAAGTTTTGACATTATTTGTTGGGTACACATTTCAAAATGTACACAGATCACTCCGCTCTCAAGTACTTGGTCAACAAGTACTGTAGGTGGTTTTTGTTGGTCCAGGAGTATGTCTTTGAAGTAATAGTGAAGCCTAGACAGTCGAACGTAGGACCGGATCACCTAAGCTGAATTGAGCTAGGTGAAGAGCCAACCAATTTGGAAGAAGGATTGTCGGATGCACACCTATTTACTATACGTGTAGCAGATGATCATTTTGCATATATAATTCAGTTTCTAACTACTGGAACAACTCTGGAAGGGTATTATACTCAACATAAGAAGGAATTGGTGGTCTACGTTGCTGACTTTTCTGTTATAGTGGGACACTTGTATAAGATGGGAACACATGAATTATTGCACCGATATGTTTGGGAGTTTGAGTGCGCTAGTATCCTCACCGAAGCACATGGAGGAGTGGCAAGAGGACACTATGTAGGTAGAGCAACCCCATAGAAGATTCTACACACAGGGCTATGGTGGTTGACAGTGCATAAGGATTCTAAGGCATTTTTTAAAGCATGCGATGCTTGTCAAAGGACAGGAAAGCTTGTGCGAAGAGATGAATTTCCCTTAAACCCTCAAGTTTCGTTACAAGTATTTGACAAATGGGAAATTGAGTTTATAGGTCTGATACCTCTGTAGCCAGTGAAGGATTGTATTGCTGCTACAACTGTGAATTTCCTATTTGAATACATCTTAACGCGGTTTGGGTGCGATAAGGAATTGATGAGTGATAGGGGTACACATTTCCTGAATGAAAAAATCAATGTGATGCTCGAATAATTCTAGGTTTACCATCAAAAGAGAACACCCTATCATCCCCAAGCCAATGGTACATTGGAAGCGTTCAATAATATTCTAGAGAATGCATTGAAAAAGGTTTGTAACGCGAAGAGAAATGATTGGGATGTACACATCCCAACAGTCCTATGGGCATATAAGATGACGTGCAAGAAGTTGACAGGCCAAATTCCATTTAGGTTGGTCTATGGGATCGAGGGCCTGAGATGATAGGCATATTAAGTTGCACACTTTCAAGGTGAATGTTTGGTTTTTCTCTATGATAGTAAGTTCACAAAGTTTCTTGGAAAGTTCCAAGTGCACTGGTTGAGCCCATATATTATCAAGGAAATTACAGATGCTCGCGCAATTCAACTTGCAAAGTTGAATGGCGAATTTTTCCCTGGAAGGGTGAATGGAAGTCGGTTGAAGTTGTACACAGGGGATATTGCCCCTTCACAATGACTACATGGTAGAAGGAAAATCTTAGCGCTCCAGGTAGTTGCATGGGAGAGTGGGACTATAAACTACACTACTCGAAGGAGAGGAAAACACAGTAAGGGGGTGTGCTAGGAAAGAAAGTAGTGTTCCAGGAGGAGGTGCGCCAGGAGGGTTGCACCATGGAGGATGGTGTAGTGAAGATGGGTCCAAAAGTAGCCATTGAAGACACTGTTCATCATTGGATAATGAAAATCTCATTAGGAGGAGTGGGTAGGCGACATTTATGGTGAAAATACTTGGAGATTCGTCGCCAAAGATGCATTTATGATTAGAAAATGGAGGGAATGGTCAGATTTTAATTCAAAATTGCCTATAAATATGGCATGTTGGTCTGCTGTAGAAAAATTTTCCTTCTGAAAATTGCATATGAGCCCTCTTGTTTATACTCTATGAATCGACAAACTTGGGAGAATTTGGTTTCAAGCCTAGCATTTGTGAGACTTCCTGAGTGGAACCAAAAGATTATCCTTGAACAAATGTCCGTCGAACCTGTAAGTTTTGAAGCCGATGTCTCTCAAGCAAAATCTCCTGAAGTTGCGTCAATGGAAGCTACACCATGTGTGCCTACAGTGTCGAGGTCACTTATTACTAAACAATCTGCTACTAAGGAAAAGTAGAAGAAACCCCAAGACGTACCGGTGAGGTAGTCACCGAGGAAGAATCCCGTGGAGGTTCGACAAAAAGGGAAGATGGACAAGGCAAAACAACCATATGAACCCGTGGATTTGGATGAAGAAGAACTCTACGATGGAGTTGAAGAGTTGGATGTTGAGGAGGGTGAGCCTATCACTAGGCTCCCAACATATATCCCTCCATGAAAAGGGAAAGCAAAGGTACCCAAGGACACGAGTTCGGGCAAGTTCACGATCTCTACACCATTACTGCTAGAAGAAGTGGTATTTGAAGGCACGCTCTTAGCACGTATCCCTGTGTTAAAACTGGAGGATTGGGATCTAGCCGATCACGAGAAATTTCCACATTTGGCCACCAATAAGTACATGACCAAGATTTACTATGAAGAGACTGGGGTCACAAAGCTGGAACCAATGAAATGGGTAAAAGGGGTCGAGCAGGCTGGATTGCTACATATGCTGTGTGTGCCACACTTTCACAGGCCGATTTTAATATTCTCTGTGTGCCCCAATTGCCCGCGCTAGTGCATGATGGGTGTTTTTGGTTAGGTGAACCCATCCCCATAACATACATGCTGATCCACAAAATTACGAAATTTCCCTATAAGGGGGCGGATTCATTTGGATTGGTCAAGAAGTCGCATAGATACTCTATCCATTCTATTACAAACCAAGCGGTGTAGTTTTCTGCTCAGATTTTGACCAGGAAGGTCATGCAAAAATATGGTGCGAACGAGGTTCCGACGCCAGTAATTTCATTGGCTACACAGTGTGCAAAGGGGGTGCAGTACAGCTGGGCATAGTATCTCTGCAAGGAATTCTTAGCAAATTGTTGTGAAGCACAGGATGATGGCAAGGCATTTCACTATGATTGTCTCCTGCTGTTGATTATACTTGTTGCATGGCGACTTCCAAAGGATAGTCAGTGCCCTCCACAGGATGAGGATTTACTAGAGGCAGCAAATTTCGCTTCACTATGGGCAATGAAGGAGCTAGAGAGGGTCACAAAATCAAAAGTCTTTTTGATACTGGTCGAGATGGACCTCCGTACAGTGATCATTCAGAGGACAAGGTTGTCTCCAACCTTGTTTGAGAAGTTGCGGGCCTACGCAAAATTTAAGGCTGATTTTCATCATGTATCCATCCACCTAAGGCGAGACCCTAAGAAGATATGGCACCAGTTTCCATACCTAGTTACGGAGGTCAATGTACAGTAGATTGTGAGGACATGGCCAGCAGAGTGGTGATAACCCACAGATCTTGGCACAGGTACCAACAAAGGAGGAGACAACTCATCTGTGCAGATGACAACTGCACAAAAATGGAAAGAAGCAACACAAGCAACAAAGCGGGAGTTGGCTGATCAAAATAAGAAAGAAGTTGCCACTAAAACAACTGCTACTAAGGTAGCTGCCAAAAAAGAGTGCGCTGCAAAAGAGGCCACAGTAGAAGTCATGGAGTCAGATTTCCAGCATATTGAAGAGTAGGAACAGTCCAAGCAGGAAGTAGGCAGGGGTGACGTGTAGAGCACTACCTTCAGGGTGTCAAAGCGCCAAAAGAAGACAAGTACTAGACCAAGGAAAAAGCACAAATAAGACAAGAAAGCATGCCTTGACCCAATGGTCCTCATAGAGGGGGATCTTGATGAAATTGGGGATAATTTCAGAGATACAACAATGAAACTATGGCAATAGTTCGAGCAACAATTCCAAAAATCACTCGAAAGCGTGTAGAAATATCTGCATGAGTTGCAAGTATAGACAGGTCGGCTGCAAGTGAGCATGGGCCAAGAAAGCAAGGTTCAAGTGAGCCTACAAAAAGGCATAATGGAAATAGAATGAACTCTGGATCTCAGAGTCATTCCATTTTCAGAAAGAAAATTATGCACAGAGTCAGAGGAAGGTAATTCCCAACTCAGAAATATCAAAGGCGTGGGTATGAATTTAGCCGCGCTGCCACTTCAGACCCTCCACGCTCTCCATCAAGGGGTCTCAAATGAGCTTTAGATCAGAGAGACGTGTGCGCTATCGGTAATTAGCGAAGTCAAAATGAACAATGAGAAGATCTTCGCCAAAAAGGCCCAGGTTCTTGAGGAAAAAAAAGAGCTAGAAGTGCAAAGCTAGAGCCTCGAAGCAGCAATTGCACAAACGTGTAATTCAATACTAGAACTACACATTCCAGAGGATGGATAGCTTCAACAAAGATTTGGAAATTGGATGCTGGAGTGCAACAATCTAAGAATGAGGTAGGCCGAGTTACTTTTGACTTTCAGATGAATATCTCGGAACTACAATTGAAATTATAGCCGTGCCATAGGTCACGGAGGAGCATGTCACAGCCATCAGAGAACACATGTCTTTTTGGATTATGCAGTGTCAAGTTGCAATGATATTTTTAAAAACACAATGGAGCTATGGACCATTTTGTAGGAAGAATCAAACCTATAGTGACTGGTTATGAAGATCAGAGAGGCACAACAGAAAGTTGATGAGATCAGGGTGACTGCGAGCCCTTTGGCACCAGTCTAGCGCTTTGCGTGCTTATAAGAAGGGAAGCTACTACAGGCATAGGTCGGGGAGTTGCAATGCAAAGAAGAAATTTTGAAGGCTTGGATTTAACCATGGTTGGAGGAAGCAAGCCATATTACTCTCGCTATCCAAGAGAAGCTGAATACTTTCCAGTAGACACAAAGGACCATGTGCCTCGCGATGGAGGGGCCAAATTCAAAGAATCTGGTTGAAGAAGTGTAGCAGGACACAGTACATAGCACAACGGACCTTAAAGTATTGAAGCTAGAGTTCGGTGACCTCCACAATAAAGTGGAGAAGCTAGCTGAGTGACTCAAGGGAAAGTCACCATATTTGTGTTGGGGGTCTGTTGGGATGGGGTCCTTGGTGTAAATTTTTGTCAGCTAAGTCAATTTTTGTAATAGTTTTTGTTAAAGAATGTAAAGTCTCCTTGAAATGTGGAAACGGAGTGCAAAGCTAAGTAAGAGTCAAAGGGGAATTAGTCGCTTGTATGGGTAGGTGATAGGATGGTTTTGAGACCCGCCCATGGTCCGCGGGCCATGGTATTGTAATGAAAAGGCTATATATAGTTGAGTCATAGAGAGTTTAAGGGGATACCGTTTTGTTAAGATTCATTTTAAGGGCAAGGTGCTAAGGCAAGAAAGGTCTGTTTCCTGTACTCAGGTGAAAGGGAAAGGGTCCTGCAGCTAAGTACATAGAGACCTTGGTAAGTCCGCAGCTGAGTGCATAGGCCCCTGTTGCTGGGTGCGTAGGGATAAGAAGTCTGTATCTGAACGATTATACTTAATAAAGACTATTTTTGAGCCGAGTCTATGCATCTTTGCCTTGTTTATTATTTCAGTTAAGTTGTATATCTCCATGATCTATTATGACTTATGTGAAATAATGCTTTTTTGTTGTGCGGAAGTAGTGGATCTATATCTCTTATGCATGTTAATAACAATTTAAGACCTTCGTGAAGAGTTGGAAGCTGTTAGAATAGATTTGCAGTAGTTTTCTTTCAAAAGAACTAGATCTGTGCGAAGGTAGATTTGAGCCGTAAGATCCTTAGGAAGACCATCACACAGGCCTCTGGATGCATAAACCTGGTTCTATCATCCCCCAATATTGCTTCGGCTGAGACTGCAGCCTATGCTAGGCAAGTTGTTGCCGAAAGGGACAGTAGTTAGGGTTTTGTTTCTTGGTATGAATAACTCTGAACCTAAGTTAGGCCTCCTCAAGCCAACACATAGAGAAAATGATTTAGCAAATGGTTTGAAATATAAACAAACAAGAATGCATTTTCACGAGCCTACAATAATTTCTTAATTAATTTATAATATTTTTTTATTTTTTTTATAGTAAATAAGATAGTATATTACTTGATAAACTGACAAATTACAAAAAAGGGTTGTGTGGGAAAGAACCCGACACAAAACCATACCAAAAAGTTAGTATCGGTCATAGCACAGGTTCTATTTAAGTGTGAACCAGACTGTTGTGGAGGTAAATCCCCTCTGCGGACAGAGACGATCCCTACTAGCACAGACCGGGTCTAGAAACAATCAAACAATGCTATCACGCAAGTTCCTAATTGCAAATTAAAGGTGGATGATGAGAACCTACTTGGATTCCAACGCTAATATTCGTAGAAGAGACGTCGCCCTCGTTCCTTTGCCTCAGCCGGTCACAATCCCCACGATCTCCGTGATTGGACACCTACACAAGCAAAGAACAACACAAATACAAGCATAAAATCCAATAGATGCAACTATATATCAGTCAGAAAAGATATAACTCAACATCAATCATAAGACAATGAGAGTGGAACCATAATGATAGTCATCTATTATTGATAAATAACAAAGAAGAATACAACCATTGTTCTGACGTCAAATACTCGTTTGGCTGGGTAGTCAGCTACACAAGTCTTGCAAAGCTTGTTGGGATGGGAAACAAGCCTCTCTCTCTTGGGTGACAAGAATCTCCTCACTTAGATTTGGCCTTATGGGTGCAAAGAAGGCTCTTGCAGCTTCAAACTCTTGAACTCCTGGTATTCTCTATCACTATGCTGGAACTAGAACTATTGTAACTATTGTGACTAGCTTGCTCAAGGCATAGAGGCAAGCTTTTATAGATAGAGAAGAAAGAGATAGGATCAACCACATTATTCATGGGATTGGCTTTATCACTTGGAAACTTCCATGAAAGGTGGCAAACCACTTTCCCTTCTATGGAGATTCGAAGCCAAATGATCCTAGCTCAACATAGATTTAGTTGGTGAATGGGTTGAAGAGAACCTTCGGGAACTTGTTGGTTAAAAACTTTACTCAATTCGGTTGGCGCGACTGCGACCCTGAGACAGAGCGCCAATAGCGTGCCCTCTTTAGAGGATTTCCCTCATTGGCGCGGGCAGTGAACTGTGGACCCGCGCTAATGCAAAAAGAGCTGTTTTCATGGGTATTTTGCAGGAGATGTCTTCAGGGCATATGAAGCTCATACTTAGAGGAATATGATGCAAGTGGTTTCAGGTCATGTCACTTCTCACAGGTCCCGGAATGAGTCCTCCAGTGTGCGGGTGAGGGGTAACAGGGACGATGACAAATGGTGAAAAATTGCTGTGTAACACAGAAAAAAGAGGGAACCAAGTACAAAAGAGGAGCCGAGAGGTGGTCTCATTACAACAACTCAAAATTAAGAAATTAGTTGTCAAGGAGGGAGTAAAACACGTTGTGGCAGCTGACCTTGTAGAAATTGTGAACCTTCACGACAGACAGTTTTTCGTAGAGGTAGAGGAACAAAAACTTGGCAAGTTGAACCAGAAGGAAACCGACTACATCACTCCTAGTTGGTGGTGATCCGATCCTCATCTAGGCAAATGGGAGTCTCATGTGAGCTTCTCTACTGCTACGCGGTGATGACCCGACGAGTTGTGGAGGCACCAGGGTCCTCTTTCTTTATGCTTGGGGTTCCTTCAATGGTTAAATGTACCTTCATAGCAGACTTCTTCTTAATGATAGTGTAGGTTGGAGTGTCCCGAGTGAAAAATATGCAATGATGGATGGCTTCAACATACACTACAAAATTTTCTGTGAGCCGGTCAATCTTGGTTTCCAGAGTTTTGGAATGCTCCTCTTGTTCCTGCATAGCAAGCCCCATGATGGTCTTCATTTTCCACCAGGTTTCTATTGTATGTGCATAGAGGTTTTCTCGCGCCCTGGTGAGAGCAGGGTTAGGAATCTAGGAAAATTCTGCATCGACCTCCTCCGTGGTAACCTATCTGAGGAAAGTATTAGCCTGGGCCTCTAAGTTTTGAATCATTGCCGAGTCTTCGGGTTAACCATCACCGAGTAGCACAGGGCAGCGCACCTAGCAACGGTCTCCACACGAGTGGTAGGGGCAGGTCCCAAGGACTACCAACGTGAGGCTGTGTGACCGCGTGCACCTCCCCTGCTTGGACTAGAGGTGGAGCCAGTTCTAGGAGCCATGAGATAGATATAGGGTTTGGAATGTTGGGGGAACTAGAGAACGAGGGGCCAATATAGGAGGAGGAAGGAAGTGAGAAGAATGAGATGGATAAGGGGAAGGGGTGACTTTATAGAAGTCGGGAGGAGAGAGGCTGGGATGAGGGTGAGGGGGGGGGTGGAAGGGAAAGCATGTGGAGATCTAAGGAGGGACAAGGGGTAATGGAAAATTAGTGAGGAAGAGACTGAGGGATGATAGTCACACAAGGGAGAGGGGAGGTAGCATCACAGGCTCTGGAGCCAGGCAAGCCAAGGAAGGAACCGTACTCAAGCGCCCTTCACCTGTCCTTCTCATTGAGAAGAAAATCCATGTTATAATGATGAAAAGTACTTGAATAGTTATTGTTCGTTAGAGTTATTATCTTATTAATAGATTCACATTGCTGACGAAGATCCCCGTACTCCAAATCTTGCCACGTGTGGGACTTCAGGCGTATGGTACCAGCTGTACCTTCATTCGCGAGTCTGTCTACGTATTTATTTCCTTTCCTTCTGATTTCATGAAAGTGAAGGCCTACCCTGCTGTCAATTCCCTGCTTGATTCATTGTATTATTCTGTTTAGGCACCAATTTTCCAAGATCTTGTCCACCTCGATACCCTGTTGAAGTTTTTTTTTGATTTGGGTAGCCAGCATGGAATCTCCTTCAACGATGAGAGGACCGAGGTTAAGGAAGTGTGCTATGGTGATGCCATGTTCCAAGGCATGAAGTTCTGCGACGTTGTTGGTAGCAGAACCTATATTTCCATCATAAATCTAGATTGTCTCACCTTTAAAGTTTCTGAAGACCCCTTAAAAACCTGCTGGACCTAGATTCCCTTTAGCTGCGCCATCGTAGTTGAGCTTAAAAGTCCCCTGTTCTGGTGGCTACCACGTGTTATTTTTATTATCATGCCTGGAGAGGGGAGTGACTTCATGAACCTTGATATGAAGGAGGTCCAAAATTGAGAGAATTCTCACTTCGCAAAGAGTGGGAGGGGCTTTGAGAGTCTGAGTGGGTAGAGAGGTTACAGTTTCACAAAGCATGCTTTTGAACTTCACAATAATGAATTCCTCCTAGATGGAGATGTCGCAAAAGATTCTTGCATTGTGTTCCTTCCATATAGCCTAGTAGATCAAACCTGGAATTAAATTCCAAGTGCAGTTAACCATAGGATGGGGGGAAAAGACCTTTCTCTAGTTCGTGATGGTATTTTGAATGGAAGAGGGGTCTTGATCAAATCTTTTGAATACCAAGGACATCCAATTCCAAACATTGGATGCAAAAGGGAAGAAATTTAACAGATGATTGGGGGTTTCCTCATCTTGCTGGCAGAGGGGGAATGTCGAGGGGCCTATAAATCCTTTTCTTCTTAGATTGTCCCACATTAGAGCTTTCCTACGCATGACTAACCAAAGGAGAATGGGTATTTTTGGCTAGTGCTTCTTGTCCCAGATTTCATTCCATTTTGGATCTGGTTGAAGTTGGTCGTGCTTTGCTATGTATCTGTAGGATTCGCTTAAGATGAAGTGTCCTGCGATGTTTTCCCCCATCCGAGCGTATCCTCAATAGAGTCAATGAGGATTTTTCCTTTTTGTAACTCTGAAGAGAGGTCAGACTAGGTTTGGGGGTTCATTTGGGGAGTCCATTCCTCTTAATTGATCTAATTTCTCCATCTGTCATTTACTTCACTAATTCCCCAATATTGGTTGACTTTCATCTTGCCTCTATTTTGAATTTCAGCCTTGATCTATTGATAATGATCTTGATCAAGTTCCGGCCTTTGTTTCCAGGCATCCTCTCAGAAAATATCTTTTTTGCCACTGCCTATTTCCCAGAAACTATGTCTTTGGATGATGTCCCTGTTCTCCCAGGCTTGATTCCAGATGATAGAACCTTTGTTGTTTCCATTGATCCTGATGATTTTCTCTTGCGTTAAGGAGGTAGTGTACTTTTCTCTCCGAAGAGTACCCCAAGGGGACTTGGGGTTGGCTATCCATCTCCAAAAGGTTTTTGCTCCTAGGGCCTTGCCCAGGAGGTCTATGTCTCAGAGACCGACGCCACCATATTTTTTTGGCTTGGAGATTTTGTCCCATGCTACAAGCCCATTTTTGTTTAACCTCAACACCTCTCCATAAGAAGTTCCTCTGGAGGTTCCTGATTTTGTTTGATATCAGTTTAGGGGCTGCCGAGGACGAGTACATGTATAGTGGGATGGCATGAAGGACAAATTTAACCAGGATAAGACAACCAACCAAATTTAGAGATTTGAAGGCCCAATTGGCCAATCTTTTCTCCAATTTGTTTAGTAGGTTCTCCCAAGTGGCCCGGGAGAGAGGCCTATCGTAAGGGGAACACCAAGGTGTTTGGAGGGGAGAGAGCTGATAGGGATGGCCATGAGTATGGTGATATTCTTGCAGATGGGCAACAAAGTGTTAAAGAAAAACAACTTGGATTTAAGGGGATTGATGGAGGTGCTTGAAGCAGCAAAGAAGTCCATTAGGATGGACATGAAAGAGGAAACCTCTTTGATGGATGGGAGTCCCATGAGAAGAGTATCATCCATAAATTGTTGGTGAGTTGTAGGGGGTAGAGGCATGTGGCTGGAGACCCAAGAGCTTATTTTCATGCCGGGCAGAAGTGATAGAGCGACTTAACCCTTCCGCCATTATAACAAAGAGGAAGGGAGAGATTGGATCCCCTAGCCTGATACCCCTTGAAGGAAGGAAGGGTTGCGAAGGTGAGCCATTCACAAGGATAGAGAAGAAAGCTCCTAACACCATAGCCATGATCCACTTGATGCATTCCTTGTGGAAACTAAAAGCATCCAAGATCTATCTCATATAGTTCCAACTTATTTTGTCAAAGGCTTTGGACATATCTTGCTGGATCATCATACCGATTTTATTTTGGGATTTGAGTGAATGAATAAGCTCATGAGAGAGGATGATGCTATCCATGATTTGTCTTCCTTCCACATATGCAAAATGTTTTTGGGAGATGAGGAGAGGGAGGATGACTTTAATTTGATTGGACATAATTTTGGAGATAATTTTTTATATGACATTGTAGAGGGCTATGGGCCTGAATTTGTCTAGGGAATCCATAGAGATTCCTTTGGGTATTAGAGTCAGAAAGGTGGAGTTAAGGGCTTGAAGGACATACTTCTAAAAACGATATTCCTCCACCAGGTTATGAACATCCATCTTTATGATAGGCCAGTAAGATTTGTAGAAATCATTGGTGAACCCATCTGGCCTTGGAGCTTTCCCATTGGGAATTCCCATGATAACATCTTCCACTTCCTAGAGGGACACTTTCCTTAGGAGAATTTTATTATGGTCCTCCATGAGGACTTTGGGAATATTCTTGGTGATATTTTTGATATCCTAATCCTGATCATTCCTTGGCTCTTTGAGAAGAGAGCTGAAGTAGTTTGTGAGCTCTGTTTCTAAATCCTCTTGAGAGTGAATGAGATGACCCTCTTGGTTCTTTAGAGCCATAATTATTTTGTTCCTCCTGTGCTGTAGCATTGTTTTGTGGAAAAAGTTCGTGTTCCTTGTTAGTGTCAATCTTGTTTTCCTGTCACCAGTGATCAAATATGCGTTTACCAAGTCTGTCAGGAGCCTCAAAGTCAAATTTTACCATGTCACTATGTTTATAGAGTAAAATTTGGTCACTGGTTAGATGGTCTAGGAATGGTTTTAGTATTTTGGGAAAGTCACGCATGCTAGTCACCTACCTCATTCAGATGAACGTGTCTTAATAAAAAGAAGGTTTCCATTTTATCAGTCATCATCATCATTCCATTCAGTTTCAAGTTTTCATTAGGTCATTAGGGTTTCAAGGTCCATCATCATCATGTGTAAATCCAACATTAAATAAAGCATGACAAGTAGCTCTTTGACATTAAATTGATGAGTTGTCACAAGTTCAACATTATTTCAGTTTCAAAGGCTCCAAGAGAAGAAGTTTCAGTGTTCAAAAAGTGAAAATGTAGCTTAGGTTTTAGCTCTCCAAGGTGACTTAGCCTTAAAGGTGAAAAATCAGTTTTGTAAAAGGTTTGTGGGACCCATTTATTTTCAAAAGGAAAACTAACTTGCATATCTAGCCTAAAAACTTTTTTATTTAAAGCTATTCATTGATAAAAACTTTGAGAGATACCTCTCTAGCTCAGTAGGGCTAGCTAATGAGCTGAAAGTAGTTTGAGGTTACCTCTTTTGATCTCCTCCTCATCCTAGGAAATTGTAGGGGATAACATTTTTGGCGTCGTTGCTGGGGAAATGAATGATAAATCATTCCTAGGACATATCTTAGAGATTTCAAGAGAATTGGTTCTGTAGTTGACATATTCCAGTATCCTGTTGGGTGTGGAGCCTGATTATCTTCTATATTCAAAGGTATCGCCACATTGGACCCCAGTTTGAAATGGGGGCGGCAACGCCGCCCATAAAATATTCGCTGTAGGGGGGGTCCAGGGGGGTGGCTGCGACCTTTGGGAGTCCCCCCTTGGTGGGGGTTTAGGGGGCAGCGCCCCCGAAGCTAAAAATAGCTGTAAAATTGCCTTGTAAAAGTATAGTAATTTCTAGTCAATCTGGGCCGTTCATTAGGCGGATGATCTGACGATAGAACTTATGTTTAGTTTAGGGTTTTTTTCCCTAGAAGGAAACCCCTCTCTTTGTATGAGGGCATTATATTTGAGGCTGTGTGATAGATGTGTATTCTATGAGCGGGAAATAGAGAGGTGAGACTGTGAGAGAAAACATAGGATATTACAGCGGATCTGCTGTAGGTTGTGTCTCTTCATTTTGCTGGATAATAGAAAGGAAGGACTGGCTATTCGGGGTGGACGTAGCCCAAACTGGGTGAACCACGTATATCTGTGTCTCTCTTGTTTTATGCGTTTTCTGTATTTATATTTCTGCAATATTTTATGTGTACCATTGCTCCATAATATATAATTTCTAACATATCCAAACATAGGTTGATTTTACAAATTTCATCAATCTTAAGGTGAGACAAAATTCTGGCTTCTAAAAGATATACCAGGTCAAATCCTGACCCAAATCCACCTTTTATTGTTGAAGATCCTGAAAAACTACTCAGAAAACTTAAGTTACCTATCACTAAAAGTGCAGTTTGAAAAATTAAAAGAACAACTTCTCTACCTAGAAATCTATTTTCTTTTGAGCAACTTCCTTTTGATACTCAGTTAGAGTTGTCCCTTTCAAGGTCAAAATCTGAGTCTTGCATTTCTGAAGTAATATCTGAACCTCTTCAATTTGAATCTCATTCTCGTTCTTTAGAATCTCTATCTACTAGAGTTGATCACGAGTTGTGGTTGAATTTTGACAAACTTCAAAGTCTTGCTGACCAACTCCAAATCACTACTGAAAAAGCCTACATTTAGTATCAGCTTGAATACTTAACTACTGTCTCATCCTCCACTACACCTCCAAATACATCCACTACACCTCCAAGTACCTCTACTACATCTCCAAGTACCTTAGCCACCTCATCCTTTCTTCCACCACCTCCATCAGTGTCATCATATTTACCTACACACCCATTGTAGTACCTCCATCGCCTCCAGCAATCATGGCACGATTTGCGCCTCTCATACTACCTATTCAACTTGCTGCTTTACCTCAAAAATATGGTCAAAGACTTCCTCTATTTGATGGGAGTTCAGAAATCACAGCTCAACATCATGTTGATAAATTGATAGATTTTATTGATCTGGAAGAAATTGATGAAGATGATGCTAAGATGAGAATCATAGCTCAGAGATTTTCAGGAGATGTGAAGAAGTGGTTTCGCAGCCTAGTTTCTAATTCTGTCAATAGCTCACAGAGGTTGATTGAGTTTTTCCTAGCTCGTTGGTAAGAGAAGAAGAATCCATTGTAGATATTGGCTGAGTATAACTCAATGAAAAGAAATGCAAATGAGACAGTCCAAGAATTTACAACAAGATTCAATTTGGTATACAATTCTATTCCTAATGATATGAAGCCTCCACCTGGTCTAGCACTTCTCCATTATCCCAATGATTTGACCCAAACACGGCATATCAACTTAGAGAGAGAGACCCTGCAACTCTTGAAGAAATGCAGTGAAATGTAGTAAGTGTCGAAGCCAATCTGCTTATCAAGAAATCTAAATCAAAGCCTGAGAGGACTGAGAAGAAAGTTGTTTTTAAAGAAGAACCTTCATCATATTCAGATGTAAAGCTTGACACTCTAATTAAAACCATGGAGAGAATGATGGATAGAACATCCATAATTGATTGACAAGCAGATCCTTCAATGAGGAATCCAAACTTCTGTGGCCAGCAAAAACAACAGTTCAGAAATCAACAGAAAGAGAAGAAAAATCAAGATCCTCAACGTCAAGTAAGAGCTCCATTTCAAAAAATTATACTGAAGGCCAAGAAGAAGATGAAGAAGAGATTGTAGAAGCAAATCACTTCTTTGAAGAAGATGAGCTGCCTACCTTTTTGACAGAATAAGGTCAGTTTTCTAAAGATTCTTTTATACCAAGTGATCAACAACTTGTACTTGCAAGTGATGATCTATGGGCCGTTCAAACTGAAGAATACCAAAGAGGGTATCAAAATGCTCTTAGTCATTTGCCATAGTAGTAGAACTTGAGGAACATAAATGTACCTGTTACATTGAACCAGAAGAGGCAAAATCTATAGAAAGACACACCAAGCAAATAAGAAGTTCCTCCAAATCACAATAAAGAGAAAGAAGTTGTCATACTGAGCCGGGATAAAACTAATGATGCATCTACCAACAATGTGAGAAAGGACATGTAATTTCAAAGTGAAAGTCACAAGAAGGATTCTCAAGCTAAAGGGCAGATTGAAAAGAAGGACATCACTGCAAAGGAGGTAGAAAAACAATCTAACCTTTTTAGTTTGGAAAATGAAATCTCTAAGTTGAAAGTTTCAATTCCCCTCACTGAATTAGTGAAGAATGATAACTATAAATTTTAGATTGCAAAAATGCTTAAGGTTGACTAGATGTCAGATAATGTGAATGTGGCTGATGATGAACCAACAATTATTTTTGGTCTAGCCTTAGAAGGAAGTCCTGAAGATAGTGAAATTCCACCTTTTTATCTCAGTCTCAAACTTCATGACTTTATCCTCCATAATGCCATGCTAGATTTCGGTGCCTCACATAATCTTATGCCCAAATTCATCATGGAGAAACTAGGACTGAGTATCACTCGACCTTATCATGGCATCTATTCTTTTTATTCGGGTAGAGTGAAATGTCTTGGCCTCATTAAAGACTTGGTAGTGTCCTTGGACCAAATTTCGGCCAAGAATGTTCTAATGGATGTAGTAGTTGTTGATATTCCTCCTAGGTTTGGTATGTTTCTTTCAAGGTCTTGGGGAGCAAAACTAAAGGGAACTCTATAACTTGACTTTTCATATGCCACTATCCAAGTATTTGGGCAGCTTAGTGTTATCGGGAAAACTAGTGTCCATTCAGAGCTGCTAGTCCCACTAAGATGGGTAGCTATCTTAGAAACAAACAAACTAAAGTTACTTGCAATTTCCTTTATGAGAGATAGATGAGAGAGAAGCAAAGAGTACCAACCTCAGTCTTTCGCTTGTCTCCTAGCTTGTTTCCTCCCTCCTTTGATAGAGATTCGCCACTCCTTCCTCACTTGTCTCGCTTCAAAGAACACCTATAGAGTCAAAGCAGCATAATACCATCAAAGCATAGAGATCTATAACCATAAACAATGTAGAATCAAATGTACATTAACCATACAAATGCATACACAAATACAGGATTCAGAAATATACAAGTATATGGAGGAAAACTCAAATAGCTTTATTGATAGAAGTAGTAGAAGAGAGGATTACAACCCAGTTGTCTGATCCAATGCCATCCTCCCAGCATGAAAGCCCTCTTCACCTCATGAAAAGCTAGATCACCCAACAATACAATTTCTCAAAGAGAAACCAACAACACTTCCTTAAAAATTACAAAATTCCAGCCTTTGGATCTCTAGAATGAGGGATCCATATATAGATATTTGCAGGTGGGTGAGTCAGCTTCTGGGATTTTGATTAGTGTCATTTCACTGATAGTTCTTGGTTCCACTTGGAGATTTCATGATCTCTTACTCATCCCTGGGCGAATTCAGAGAGGTAAGTGTCAAATGAGCAATTTCTAGAAGATTCTCTGGGTTTCCACCTAGCAAACTGCCTCTACCATTTGTCTGCTCTTACTCATCGCACCCTTTGCATGTGACAGTCGAGATGCATCACACCCTTAGCATGGAGCAATCTGTATGGTCCAGTTTTGACCAGTTCTGAGCAGTTTTTCAGGGAGAACTTCTGGGAAATGATGTAATCAACTGACCTTGTTCCTTTAGGGTATGAAAAAACACTTTTAGGGGTTTAGAAGCCCTTTTTTCATGGACATATGTGATTGGGGTTGCAGTGCCCAAATATCTCTATAACAGTTGCCCCATAAAGCATGAGGTCGTAAATCTTCTGATGTCGGGTGAAATGCTTTATCATGAGGATCCGAGGTTTTTCAAACTGGAAGGTGACCTGTAATAAGATACAATACAATACATTATCTTCATAATATTTTCATGATCTAGCTAAAGTGGGCATTCCCATGCTTAGCTTTATAAATTCATTTTCATGTACATAGGACAGACAACCGTCTGTGTGGCAGACTAATGATTCTGGTAGAGCCATCATCCCTTGGCTTGGATGATTATATGTGTAGCTATGATGTAAATTTGATGTCTTTATTTTCTTGAATATATCACAGCTCAGATTGATGAAACTAGATCCGAGGTCTTCAAACTCGTTCAATCTTCGCTCGGAGTACAAGTCGATCCATGTGAAAAGATGTTTTGGTGTCGAACATGGAAAGACATCATCTGATTACCAGCCAATGATGTAAGCTGTTAACAGGCCCGAGAGGAATCACCGATAATGATAACGACCCTCAAGGTATTGTAGTACAATTCACATGGTGTGAATACATGAGTCGATGTCAAACACCGCATAAAATATTTTGGTCTAAGGCCATTGATGTAAACCTGTCGCCGGAAGTGAGAAACTTGCCATTGAGGCATGCAAGCTTCAAAGTACTGAAAGGGTTGTTCCTAAGTCAAGTTCTTGGATAATGAACTAATGTCGACAAGAAGTGACTCATCGTAGGAGGGTCTTAATGAATCCCACATCTACGACACGGAATGGAGCAAATGATTTTTTGGAGGTGAAAATAATCTGATGATACAAGGTTCAGGGTGGCGATCATGAAAAATGGAGAGTGAAGGTATTGCAGCGGATGAGGAGTAAGCTAGGTTGGTGAATTCTCTGAGCGACTTCTCTTGAAAATATCGGAGACACTGGAAATGGATCGATAGCGTTAACCCCAAAAATGGATGGTACAGAGGACCAATGGTGATATGACCAGTGAATGGAATAACCCAACCTGACTCAATCATGGTGAAGGAGTGAAAGGGTCATGTTCAAGAGCGACCTGCTCCCAATGAAGTTCTTCAAGTTTTCTTCCCAATTTTTCCCGAATCATTGCTGACCAGTACCTCTTTATTTTTGTCAAGCTTGAGGAGGATAACATATGCTTGTTCTATAATTTGCCCTTCGGGCAAACCTGTCGCTATGTTTTAGCGAGCCTAACGACAGTGAAACTCGCTCTTGTCTGTAATGGACAAGTTTGTCGCTATTTTTTTAATGAGTTTAACGACAAAGATAACTCGGTCCTTTTTAGTTTTAGAGATTCTGAAAAGAGACGGAAGGAAACTCCAGTAATCCTTTTTCGTAGTATAATCCCTTAAGTCTGAAAAAGTATAAAATAATACAAAAGGGATGACTTTTCCGATCACTTTAACGAGCTGAAAAAGACAAGCGCTCGATCTTTTTGTGTAATGATCCCTTAGGTCCAAAAAGATTAAAATATAGAGGAGGGATGGCACTTCCAATCACTTTAACAAGCTAGAGAGGCCAATTACTCGGCAATATTTTTATATTTTACTAGTCTAAAAAGAACTTAAAAGAGACTCGTCTTTGAAGAACGAGTGATATTTTTGGGTAGCAGCTGGTTCCAGGTAAGGTTTGGAACTTTTTAATAATGGCAGTGTAAAGAAGGTGGCTAACAAAATCACTCATCGCAGCTATTCCTCAAAAGGGTAAACAATCAAGTGGAGGTGTATGATCAGCTAAAAGGTGGAGGTGATGGTAAGAACATGACCAAGGCTCAAAAGCTGATAGTAATGCGATCACAAAGGTTATTTACCGAAGGTGGGTTCATTTCTAAATGATCTTGAACTCTGGGGGAACATATGCTCATTGCTAGGTTTATTTTTTAACGAGCTTGAACTTCGTGTAAACCTGCTCGTGCCAGTCATATAATAAGGATGTCTCTCATTAGTATGTTCATTTTTTAGGGAGCTTTCCCGATGCGCAACTTTGTTCCGGAGCCTTTTGTATTCAAGCTAGGAACGACCAACTACTATCCTAGGAGTTAAAGAACTACAGAGGTTAGGTAGGAAAGATTCTCGATGGGAAACCTTTCCTTTACTTCGCTGGTGCCATTTGGCCCTTGCAAAGGTGAATGGTTTATTAGAGCAATCACCTAACTTAAGCAGTTGAAGTTAGTAAAAAACTACATGGTTAGAGTTACGCTGGTCACTTTTCACTTGCGTACAAAAGGTGTGCATGCCCCAGGTATAAAGAGAAGTAGAGTTTCCAGGTTAGCATATGGAAGTTCTTGCATTAAAGCAAGGTTGTTTCGTCCATATTTGCAGACAAAACACTTCCTTGGCTCTGTCCATAGAAATAGACAAAGGTGAATGGTGGGAGATTCCACTCACATAACCTTTGACGAGGGAATCCTTTTCCAGTCTAACCCCATTTTCTTAAACGTACAGGTGTGTCAGACTAGTCGTATGTCCTACACAAAAACCTACCTTATACCTGGGGTTTTCCTGCTGAAGCAGACCAGGGTGCATGCCCCCTGGGTTTAGTCACATTCACCGAATCACTCGCGCTCATCAGGTGGACGGACTAGAGGTTGATGAGACATTCCTTGTGAAAAAAGACCAGTTAGGGATGGCATTTGACTAGTAGCCATGTTTGAACCAGGGAATGAAAGCTAGTCAACGAGCTGGACCATTCTGCCTTCATACAGGAAACACATCACTCGAAAGAGTGAGGAAACAATAGCTCCCATGCTGTAAATGTAGTCACGCCCAATGAGTAGATTGTAATCTAGAGGTCCCTGGACTACCATTACATTTAGATAAATGGTTTTCCTTCTCAAAGTTATAGGCAAATTTGGAAAGATCCCTAAAGGTCGACTGGTTCCTTTGTTGAAGCCTGACAGATTTCGAATCTCAGGTAAAAGCAATGGCAAACCAAGCGCTTTCCAAGCAGTTGAGGAAAGGATACTCACGGAAACCCCTTCATCTATGATAGTACTAGCCATGATCATTCTGTAAGCTTGCACTATGATTCAGAATGGTACATTAGATGGTTGTCGGGGTCTCCCTAGTAGATTCCAACAGAAGGAAATGACTGGATTTCTTGGAAGAGGGAGCGAATAAACGACTGGATGAATCTTTGACGAAATTCCTTCTTGTGGTAAAGGAACAGGTAGATTTTCCCCATGTTCATTGGATTCTGTGTTAAAAAAAAGAATTTGAACGGTGTCATTCTCATTCTCTTTGATGACTATATCATCTGAAGGTGGACCTTCTGAAGACAAGACTGGGTCGACTGCCGTCTCGACCTATTGAATTTGGTCCAGTGTGGACTCAAAGGTTTTATCTTCAATGATAGGTGCTTTGACCCACAACAAAGGTGTGTTAGTTAGATTTTCAACTAGCGATGGACTAGGTAAGAGTTTCTTGTATCCAGGAGGAAGTCGCTACGGTGAAACAAGATAGTTATCCAAGACTCTTTTAGCTTCGCCCAGGAAAGGACAACGGTGGAGGGCATGATCGCCTTCACATAGTCTACAAGGAAATTTAGATCTTCCTTTCTGTCCATTGACTTCGTTTTCACTAGTTGATGGTGTTCTCTCAACATGATCGTCAGAGGTTGAAGACACAGGATTGTGCAAGAGGGGAGACCAGTCTCTCAAGATCCACAGGATGCAAGGATAATCTCGACGATAGTGGTCTCCTTTGCAAATGACACATGGAGATTTAGGTTTGGATGGTGCAGTGTGTGGGTTTTCGCCAGACAATGCATGGTTGCCCCCTTTCGCCGTTGGCTTCTTCTTCTTCTTATCCTTCCCTTTCTTCTTCTTCTGAGTTACTTGGTTTTTAGTGTTACTAGATTCACCAAGTGAAGAGGAAGAAGGAAAGGGAGAAACAAACGAAGTAGAAGGTGGGGGAGCGACTTTAGTATCATTTGGTTGCTGATTTGATTGCTAAGGAATTATGGTGTTTTGAACGACAGAGGTCGACAAAAGCCATACTGGCAGGCCAATTGTGAGTCCTGGAAGGGACAATGTAGCCATGTGTGGAGCACCAACATCTCCCCAAGAAGAGAAAGGACTAGGATTTCCCCCAAGGGGAAATCCTTGATTGGTGGACTCCATTTTCTCAACCAAAGACCAACAAGGGAACAATGAAATTATTCAGATTAAAATAAATTTTATGACGTTTTGACACAACTTGCTTTTTCAATTTTTAAGAGTTGAGAAAAAGCTAAATATGACTCTAGTTGCCTTCGATTTTTAATGAGCCTAAAGTGACAAGTGCTCAGATGGACCTTTTCTTTTAAGGAGTCTGAAAAGGAATGAAAATGACTACTCTGGAAATCTAGACAGAGTGATTACCAAACCAATCGAAAAACTGCAGAATACTTTTTATGTACGGCAGTCAATCTTCCCGAATGCTGTGTTCAGTGCATTGCGATCGATAGGGCGGTAGACACAACTTCCTAAGGATAAAGGATATAGCCTATTGTGGTCTCCCAATATATACTCAACGGTACGTGGGAGGACAAGTCCATAATGGCACTTGTCGTATCAAAGAGGAGGAATCACCCAACCTATGATGAAAACGATAGTTACCAGGCTTTACGACGCTGGAATACGTTTCTAGCCTAGACTTCTAGATGTTGTGCATTAAGTTCCAAAGCATTTTTATGTTCATTGAGGTTTATTTTACAGTTGATCTTTCTTAAGAAGTTCGCCTTTAAGGTTCACCGCGTGATGTAGATATACAATTCCTAAATATGCAATCTAAGATGATAAACAATCATTTACATTCTTTTAGCAATGAAAATCCTAGCTACTAAGGAAAGAGAAGTAAAATTCTTTCAACATAGAGCAGAGAGCACACACTAAGATGCACTATCCTAAATCAATTTTCACATGCACTCTAAATGCAAATGCACATGCATGTATTTTTTTTTCCAGTTTCCTTAATGTGATAATGACAAAAGAAAACTAAGTACATATCTAAACTATCCTTCCTCAAAATGACACTTTAGCAATTTCTTTTCAAAAAACAAAAGGAAGATTTAGACGACACTTTCAATTTCGACTTGAAAATTGCTTTCGACAATTCAAATAATTGATGATTCAAATCAAATACAATGGAAAAAGTGTAATCGACTATATAAAATAGGAAGAATTCAGGACACTCTTTTTCTTGACTCAAAACGATAGTTGTAAAACTTTCGAATCAAAATACGACAGTTCGATTAAGCTACTTTTTGCAAAGGAGGACTGTAAATGATGAAAAATACATAAAAAAACATTTACAATTCCTAACTGATGGAGGCTAAATAATGCAAAGGAAGAAGGCTTCAACAATGATATACTGATCATGAACAACAAAACTACTGAATAATGTTGAAAACAATGAAGAAAAAACCAAATTCAAGAGAGGAAAGAGTCTCACTCAATCATCGCACCTGTAACACAGGGAAACAGGGATGCATCTCACCTACAACACATGGGAGGTGTGATGCATCCAAGTTGCATAGTTACAGATAGTGCGATGGACCAGGGAGCAAAACTGAGCTTGGTTTTTGCTCAAAATTTGCAGCTAATTTTAGTGATTTAGGCTGAGTAATGATGGACAGTAAAAACAAAGCATATGATCTTATGAGGTCAATGAGCTACCACAAGAGCACTTAGGATGTTTGCAAGTTAGATGTTTAGTTCATAAACCAACCCGAAGATTGACTGAAGCAACGTTGATCTACTTTGCAGTTGCATAGCAAAAGCAGTTCGAAAGCTAGCTAGCTTAACTTCAGGCTCAGTTTGTAGTTTATAAAGCAAACAATAGTAACAAACAAACAAACTATTTGTTCCCCAGCGGAGTCGCCATTTTGTTATCGGGAAAACTAGTGTCCATTCACAGCTGCTAGTCCCACTAAGACGGGTAGCTATCTTAGAAACAAACAAACTAAAGTTACTTGCGTTTTCCTTTATGAGAGATAGATGAGAGAGAAGCAAAGAGTACCAACCTCAGTCTGTTGCTTGTCTCCTTGCTTGTTTTCTCCCTCCTTTGATAGAGCTTCGCCACTCCTTCCTCACTTGTCTCGCTTCAAAGAACACCTGTAGAGTCAAAGCAGCGTAATACCATCAAAGCATAGAGATCTATAACCATGAACAATGTAGAATCAAATGTACATTAATCATACAAATGCATACACAAATACAAGATTCAGAAATATACAAGTATATGGAGGAAAACTCAAATAGCTTTATTGATAGAAGTAGTAGAAGAGAGGATTACAACCCAGCTGTCTGGTCCAGTGCCATCCTCCCAGCATGAAAGCCTTCTTCACCTCATGAAAAGCTAGATCACCCAACAATACAATGTCTCAAAGAGAAACCAACAACACTTCCTTACAAATTACAAAATTCCAGCCTTTGGATCTCTAGGATGAGGGATCCATATATAGATATTTGCAGGTGGGTGAGTCAGCTTCTGGGATTTTGATTAGTGTCATTTCACTGATAGTTCTTGGTTCCACTTGGAGATTTCATGATCTCTTACTCATCCCTGGGCGAATTCAGAGAGGCAAGTGGCAAATGAACAGTTTTTAGAAGATTCTCTGGGTTTCCACCTAGAAAAATGCCTCTGCCATTTGTTTTCTCTCGCTCATCGCACCCTACAGAAGGGATTTTCAATATGCATCGCACCCTTTGCATGTGACAGGTGAGATGCATCACACCCTCAGCATGGAGCAGTCTGTATGGTCCAGTTTTGACCAGTTCTGAGCAATTTTTCAGGGAGAACTTCTAGGAAATGATGTAATCAACTGACCTTGTTCCTTTAGGGTATGAAAAAACACTTTTAGGGGTTTAGAAGCCCATGGTTTATGGACATATGTGATTCGGTTTGCAGTGCCAAAATATGTCTATAACACTCAGGAAACTCTATAGGGAAAAGAAAATGAAATTCATGATCAGCAATAAGGAAAAGCCAATCAATCATCCTATACATGCTATGCCTACTGATATTGACTCTTTCATTTTATATAATGATATGAATTTAGATGATGATGAAAGTCAGTGTGTAGAAATTTTAGAAGTTCCAAGGGTTATAAGCAGCATGCAGAAAGTTATCACAGCTAAAGGGAAAGAGATGGATGAAGAGTGTTTGTAGCCAACAAACCCTCTTGAAGAGATTGTTGGGACAGTGCAGAAAATAGATTGTCTTGAGACAACCATCCATCCTCCAAAAGATCAGGCAGTTCAGCCATCAGAAATCCTTTTTCCGGATGAACAAAATGGTCTTTGGACCATGGAGTTTGATGGCGCATTGGGAAGAGAAGGAGATTGGATTGGTGTTTGGATAGATGGTCCATTACATCTGTCATGTAAAATTCCTTGCAATGTAAGAATGAGTTCTTACGAGTTAGCTTTTGACTACTCAAACAATGCGGCAGAGTATGAGGCATTGATTGTTGGCCTCAAAATTCTGAAGAGGTTGGGAGAAAAGAAAATTTCTATTTATGACAACTTCAAGTTGGTAATCAAACAAGTTAAAGGGGAATACCAGGCCATGCATCCAAGAACGAGAGCTTATCACAATGCTGTACTTGACGTCCTCAAAACTTTCACATAATATATTTTGTCCCTTATTCCTAGAACTCAGAATGTTATAGCTGACTCTCTTACTACTGCATCTAGTATGGTGAAGATTCCCATTCACCCTAATAAGACGTATTCTATCCATGTCAAACATCACCCAACTTTCCCAGATAAAATGAGATTTTGGCAAGTGTTTTGGGATGATAAACAGATCGACAATTTTCTGCAATTGGAAGGAGAATTTCAGAATTGTCACATTGATGCTACATCCAATATGAATGATCCAAACATCGAATCAGCTGAGATTGAAATATTTCAGCTGAAGGACAACAACATTCCAAGAGGCTTGGTACCTTTGGAATATTTGTTTGATCGTGATGATGTTTCCAAAAAGCCCACCTTGGTTCCCACAGAAAAAGGTGTTGAAGATGTTAACATTGGTGTAGCTGACAAGCCTACGATGGTCAAACTATCAAAGTCCTTATCTCCTGAAATGAAAAGTAAGTACATAGCCTTAATGAAAGCATTTTCTATGTATTTTCTTCAGACTATTTAGATCTGAAAGTTTATGACAAGAGTATCATTAGCACACCATTCCGATCAAGCCCGATCAAAATCCATTTCGCCAGAAACTAAGAAGGATTAATCCTAAGTTGCTGCCATCAATTGAAAAAGAGGTGAATAGGATTTATAAGTATGGTATTATAGTTCCTATTCGATTTTCTGAATGGATGTCTAATCTAGTGCCAGTAAGAAAGAAGACTAGGGAGATTCATCTTTGCATTGATTTCAGAAATTTAAACAAAGTGTCCTTGAAGATAATTATCCCTTGCCAAAGATGGATCATATACTTCAGAGGGTAGTTGGGTCTTCTAGGATGTCATTGCTAGATGGATATTCTGGGTACAATCAGATTTTGGTGCATAAAGATGATTAGCTGAAAACAACCTTCACAACACCATGGGATGCATTCATGTATGCCAATATGCCATTTGGATTAAAGAATGCAGGAGCGACTTTTCAGCGGGTCATGGACATAGCTTTCGCCAATGAAAAATATGTATTTCTAGTTATATTTTTAGATGATATCACAGTGTTTTCCAAATCTGATGAAGATCATTTGCATCATTTAAGGATTGTTTTTCAAAAATGCAGAAAATTTGGTATCTCACTCAACCCAAAGAAGAGTCTATTCACCATGGAAGAAGGTAAGTTGCTGGGACACATCATCTCTAAGGATGGCATTCACATTGATCCTGCAAGAGTGCAAGCCATTAAAAAATCAGATTTCCCAAGGAACAAGAAAGAGATTCGATCTTTTAATGGGAAAATCAATTTTTTGAGAAGATTCATCCCCAATCTAGCTGAACATTTGAAAGAGATGACAGACATGCTGAAGAAGGACAGTGAGGTAAAGTGGTCTTTAGAGGCTAAGAAATCATTTCATGCAATAAATTTTGCATTATCTACTACTCCTATTTTGATTAGTCCAGATTATACTTTAGATTTTATTATCTTTTCATTTGCCTCTGAGCATACATTAGCAGCAGTCCTAATGCAAAATAAAGATCATAAAAATGAGTAGCCCATAGCATTCTTCAGTCGCACCATAAGAGATGTAGTAGTAAGATAAAACATCAATGAAAAGCAAGAAACTCTCAAGGATTTTTGAGTTTATATTCTGAATTCTCACACCATTTCTTGTGTTCCTACAACAGCGATGAAAGAAATTATTGTGCAAACAGATCGTGAAGGCAGAAGGGGAAAATGGATTGCAGCCATGCTAGAGTATGATTTGGAGATAAATCCTACAAAGCTCATCAAGGGACAAGGTTTGGCTAAGCTTATGGCTGAATCTAATCTACATGCACTAGACATTAATTTGATTGTAGGACTTTTCGAAGAAGAAGAAGAAGAAGAAGAAGAAGAAGAAGACCCATACTTACAAGTGTTCGACATATTCCTTTCCTCTCCATGGTATTCCGACATTGTCTATGCCTTGCAGCATTTAAATCCTCCACCGGAAGTTCCTAAAGGTAAATCTAGATCCTTAAAGTTGAAAGATTCAAAGTATTATATTCTTGATGGTGTTTTATACTGGAAAGATCTTGGTGGAGTGCTACTGAATTGTTTGGTAGAAAATGAAGCTAACGATGTGATGAAAGATTTCCACAAAGGACATTGTGGTGGTCATCCGTTCTAGAAGACTACAAAAAATAAGATCTTAAGGGCTGGTTTCTATTGGCCCACTCTTTTTTTTGATGTATATAAAACAATGATGAGCTGTCATGAATGTTAGGTTTTCCAAGGAAAAAGAAAATTTTTTCCATTACCCTTGCAACCCATCTCAATTTTAGCTCCTTTTCAGCAGTGGGGTCTTGACTTCATTGGCAAGATCCATCCTTCATCATCAGCACAACATAAATGGATTTTGATAACCAGATACTACTTTACAAAATGGATTGAGGCAATCCCAACCAGGCAAGTTATTGATTCTGTTATCATTCAATTTATGGAATCTAATATCTTGTCTAGATTTGGCTGCCCACAGAAAATAATCACTGATAATGATTCTGCCTTCAAGTAAAAAAGGATGGTGGAGTTCTGTGTTAAGTACCATATTGTATTAGGACATTCCACTGCTTATAATCCACAAGGGAGTGGTCTGGCTGAATCCTCAAACAAATCTCTGATTAACATCGTCAAGAAGGTTTTAGAAGTGAACAAGAAGAAATGGCACAAAAAGCTCATTAATTCCTTATGGGCATATAGAGTCAGCACTAAGATGATATGAAAATAAGGATAAACTAGATGATTCATCTACAACAGACTAGAGAGGAAGTTCTTCAAAACACCTATAAACTTCAGGAGAGGATTAAAAAGATCTATGATCGCAAGACCAAGGAAGACAATTTCAATTTAGGAGATGTGGTTCTTCGGTGGGATGCTAGAAATGAAGAAAAAGGAAAACATGGAAAATTTGAAAACTTGTGGAAGGGACCCTACATAATTTCTGCTTTCAGAGGGAAGAATGCTTTCCTATTGGAGGAAATGAATGGAGAATATTATTTAGGAGGAGTGACCAATGGTAGGCTTCTCAAGCACTACCATGTTTGAAAAAGTTCTGAAATTTCATCACCATTGTATATACCGATGTGTTTTTTATGTTCCAGTATCTAAGTGGCTATCATTGGATTTTTAAGCCCGAAGAAAACGCCCTAAGGCTTCTTTGGTCAGCTACTATTCTTATTTTACTTTTGCAGTCTTGTCATGTCAAAAAGTCAGTTAGTTTTAAGTCAAAGTTTGGTTTTCTGCATGATGACTCCACCGCCCAATGAATAAGGCTACTTGGTCTACGGTGTTCTTGACACCTCCAAGGAGATTCCATCTCCAGATGGAGCCAATGTTAGTGTCAATATTCGTTTCCTGTCACCAGTGATCAAATATTCTTTTACCAAGTCTGTCAGGAGTCTCAAATTCAAATTTTACCATGTCACTAGGTTTATAGAGTAAAATTTGGTCACTGGTTAGTTGGTCTAGGAATAGTTTTAGTCTTTTGGTAAAGTCACACATGCTGGTCACCTACCTCATTTAGATGAAGGTATCTTAATAAAAAGAAGGTTTCCATTTTATCGGTCATCATCATCATTCCATTCAGTTTCAAGCTTTCATTAGGTCATTAGGGTTTCAAGGTCCATCATCATCATGTGTAAATCCAACATTAAATAAAGCATGACAAGAATCTCTTTGACATTAAATTGATGAGTTATCATAAGTTCAACATGATTTTAGTTTCAAAGGCTCCAAGAGAAAAAGTTACAGTGTTCAAAAAGTGAAAATGCAGCTTAGGTTTTAGCTCTCCAAGGTGACTCAGTCTTAAAGGTGTATTATCAGTTTTGTAAAAGGTTTGTGGGGCCCATTTGTTTTCAAAAGGAAAACTAACTTGCATATCTAGCCTAATTTTTTATTTATTTAAAGATATTTATTGATAAAAACTTTGATATATTCCTCTCTGGCTCAGTAGGGCTAGCTACTGAGCTAAAAGTGGTTCAAGATTACCTCTTTCGATCTCCTCCTAAACCTAGGAAATTGTAGGGGATAACATTCCTTTCTCCACATTTCACCCAATTTATTCTGGATTTTTTTTGCCACATCTTTTCTTCCTGAATGGCTCTTTCATCCCATCTTTGTTGTAGTAGTTGTTCCTCTTTATTGCTAGTCTTTGATAGCCCTTCTTCAATTATATTTTGTTGAAGTAGTTCCAGTTGTTGTTCCAAGTTTTTTTTGTTCGTGATGATATTTCCAAAAGTGTCTCTATTCCATTTTTTGATTTCCTCTTTGATATATTTTAATTTTTGTTGGAAAAAATACATTTTGTTACCAATTCTGGAGGGAGAGAAGGTCCACCATTGTTTCAATTTGTCCATGAAATCCAGGTGGTTTAACCATAAGGCCTCAAACCTAAAAGGCTTATTCTTCGGACACCTAGAAATTTAAATCTTGAGAGAGATAGGCTAGTCATAAGAGCCTGCTTGTGGAAGGATTCTCACCTCTGTTGCCCAGGGGGTAATATAGGATGCCTCAGAGATAAGGAAACATTCTAAACGGGAGGATATTTGATGGTCTCCTCCTCTTCTATTATTCCAAGTGAATAAACCGTTGCTTGTGGGAATGTCAATAAGGTTGAGGTTTTCAATGGTGGCAAGGAAAGCCTTAGAGTCCTTATCTAACTTCGAGATTCCTCCTTTCTTTTCAGGTAAGTTAGTTATCATATTGAAATTGCCAGCTATGATTTTGATGGGGTGGTGCAGAGGGTCAAGGAGATTGGAAATGATTTGGAGCATTTTGATATGGTCTATCACCTTGTGTGGGCATATACATTGGTTATACTAATGGTCTCGTTGGTGCCTATGATTCTCAGGATCATAGTTAAGGAATGTTGAGTGGCCAAAGAAGATAAAAGGTCAAATTTGGAGTTTTTCCATAAAGTCATTATACCTCCCGCTATGCCTGTAGCCATGTTAACCGAGTTGTAAGTCCTAAAGCATGAGTTGAGTAGGAGGGGAGGGTGAGACGAGTCCAACTTTATTTCTTGAATGAGCAAGATGTTGGGATGATCAGACAGGACTCTAATATTTAAGATACATTTCTTCCCAGGACTATTGAGTCCCCTATTATTCCAAGATATGCAATTCATTTACATGGAGATGGGTATAGAGCAAGAGCCTTTACCTTTCCTTCATTGATTAGCTTGGATCCTAGTTCTTAAAGGAGATGAATGGTGGTCTTTCGTCCTCACTTTCTTCTTGAGCTTTTGAGGTTGAGTCCTTCTACTGGGATATTGGCTAAAATGCCTTTTGAAGCTGTACTTTCTTATGCTGGAATGTGGGCTTTGAGTTTCAATTCTTCCTGGAGGAGATAAGATCCTTTGATTTTTTGTAACTGTTGTTCTGATATGGCATTTTTCCTTTTTGTTTCCATTCCTCTACGATTATTGCAAGGTCTACCCCCTGCAGATCTTCTTCTATTGCGTCTTCCTCTAGTGTATCCTCCAATTCTGTTGGTTGCATTTTTGTATCCTCTAGCGACTGCTCTTTACCTCTATTGGTATTACCTGCGTCCCTTCCATCTTGATCGCTGTCTTTTGGGTGGATTTCTTCCTCTCCTGTTTCATCTCTTGTCATTTCATTAGGATCCCTTTGCTGTTGGTTGCTGCTCAATACCTTGAACTGATTCTGACTTGCTTCTTTGTATAGTTTCTTCTTGGGGATATATTTCTTCCTATTATTCTTATTCCTGGAGATTACTTCAGTGAACCCTTCGCTATATTTTTGTTTATTTTCTTGCTCTTGAATTTGGGGGGTTTTATTCATGGGTCTGTCTCAGAAGAGATGCCTATGTTCATGACACTTCCTACATCAGAAGGGGATTTGTTCATATTCTATACTTTGCAGCCAGACTTCATCCATGAATATTAGTTTGATTTCTTCTGGAAGAGCCCTAGAGATGTCTATGTAAACATAGATTTTGGCGTAGGAGACATAGTGACCCATTCTTGTGCCTTTAGAAATTTTGATGTACTCCCCCAGCTAGTCCCCGATACCTTTTAATATTGAAGGAGCACAATAATTAGTTGGTAATGAGTAGAGGTGTACCCAGACTGGAACCCTAGTGAAATCCTGTTTTTTGGGTGTGAAGTTATCCCTCCAGAATCTGATGTATATACCAGCTGAGTTGTAGAAATAGGGTCCTCCTTCAAAAATTCTGTCTCTATCCTCTTAGAGGTAAAAGATGACTGTGAAAAATACTTTGGAGCCCAGCTAAAGTCTGATCTCCCCTTTGGGTCTCCATTTACTCTAGATCCACTAGTACAATGCTCTTTCTATTGGCAATATTCCCATGAACTTGCATATGACCACGTGTTCCTACATGTATTCTCTGTATTCATCTGCCCCAGGGTCCTGGATTTCTAGTTCTGGGATTTTCTTGGCTTAGGGATTACAACGATTCTTGGTATTTTTCGCTTGATCTTGCGGCTTCTCCTGAGATTGAGAAGGATTGACATTGGCCTGGAAGGGCGTATCTGTGGTCTTGCCCTTATCTTCCCGATAATCCTTGGTTGATCTTTTCACTATGTCTTTGTTCCCTTTTAGCAGCTCGTTTTGCGATGGATTCATTGTTTATTCTTTGTTAGAGCTTCCTCCTGGTGGCATATAGAAGGTAGAGCTAGAGGTAAACTTTGTGAGGAATGAAGCTTGGTCTGGCGGTCGTCCAGAGACCATATCCTTGAAGGAGCGGGCGCCAAGTTGCTGAAGCAGATCCGTCATGGAAGGCAGGGCCCCAGAGGCCAAATCCAAAGGGACCTGGGGGAGAGCACGGAGCTCACACAGACCCTAGCATGTAGATACAAAGCCTAGCATGCAACTATTCGATGTCTTATCTGCCTCTTGAAAAATCCGAGAGTCATTGCCTTCTTCTTTTTTATCGAGTTTCTTTGTTTAATTTATAAATATATTATTAATGTGAATGTAGGTGTGTTTTTTTAGATACTTTCCAAGTTATATATATGAATATGTTTATTAATTGACAATGTCTTTTTTATATGTTTGGCATATTATATTTGAAACACCACAAGGCTATGTGGTACAAAGGCCATACGTTTTGCACCAAAAGGTTGGATGAAAAGAGGAAAACTTATGTTTGTGGGATAAATGCAGTCTCCCAAGTCATTAAAGTTTCCTCTAGAAGTGACACACGTCCACAGGTCTCTGAAAATCAATACTATGGGTATTTGGATGACATACTTGAATGTGAATTTGGTTCCTTCAAATTGGTTCTATTCGATGTGAAATGGTATAAGCTAAGAATGATTGAACATGATCCCGAATGAACTATTATTTAGCATGCTAATGGATTTACCATGATTAATACAAGTTCATTTGAGCTAAGATTGGATAGCTGTGTTATTTCAAGCCAATTTGAACAAGTCGTTTAACAAGAGGTTCCGGGTAAAGTGGGTTGGTCATATGTTGTTAGATATGATCCAAGAGGAAGGAAAATAGAGTATAATGTAGTAGAAGAAGATGATAATGTTGAATATGATGATGGTGTAGATGAGAAGTTAGTTGATGAACATGTGTCAAATCATGAAGACGTTGAAGAAGTTCAAGGAGATGTTTGAGAGAATGTTCTTGGTGAAGATGATATTGATGATGTATTGTTAGAGGAATAACTTGAAGAAGTTGAACCAAATGTAGGAGATTATGTTCATCATTATGATATGGATGATGATATGATTATTGGAAATGATGACATTGATGATGATGCTGAAATTGTTGATTGTTTCAACTCCATTTTGGAATCGGATGACATAAATTTTGATTTGATGGATGAAGAAAAATATTAATGATATCGAAATGTTGTAATGTACAAGGTATGCATTTATAAGTTTTCAATTGTAGAATTTTTCTCTTCCATTTAACTTAAATATTTGTCTCTTAGTAATTTCTATATATGATTGGTTCTTACTATGTTCTTTCAAATAGTTTATAGTAGATAAATTTGGTGTTGATAATATTGAGAGTGATGGGACAGGGTGGGGAGGTGTGTTGGGGGGGGGGGGGGGGGTGCGCGGGGAATGGGCAATATGAGATTCAACCTTCATGCAGTTGGCCTTGTTTAGTAGATAATATTATATTATTCTTAAGACCAAGAGAAACTAATTATTGGAGGAAATTTACATGCTCTTATTAACTAATCCCACACATAGTGACCTGTGAATGGGGCCAATGCATTGAAATTTGACAAAAGAGAGAGAGGTCTTAAAACCTTCAGAGCTAATTCTAAAAACCAAATGAATTGATTCAAATGCGATGATACAAAATTAATTCACCCCTCTCTTATTTATAGATTTCCTAGAGGGGTATCTTCTTCCTTAATGGTTCAATATACCTTACTTAAAACCCCAAATTTGGAATTTTTTTGGCCCAACTGCCCCAAAACTTGCCTAGTTGTTGGTATATTTGGGGGTTTTCCTATTTATGGAGGACTATAACCTACGGGGATGGATAGGCTATTATATCCCATTTTCCCTTATTTTGTAGAGGACATTACAATAGAGCATTCCAATTAATGGCTAAACTCTAGCCATGAATTTAAAGGCCAATACACATTGTTTTAAAATTTCATTTAATTCATAATTCAAGCTAGGTTGGGTATACCCATGAGACATATTATTAGGAATATGTTTGCCTATTATCTCAATGAGGTGATTTCCTTAATATTTCAACAAACTGGGACTATGATTAAGCACTAATCCATGTAAATGATTTTACCTAAAACTAGTTATTGCAACTCCATGTGCTTGGCATTCTACTCAATAGCTGGCACTTGTAGCTATCGATCCAAGTGTTATTTGTACACATTCTATTCAAAACATAGATGATTCCGTCTATGGATACCATATCTCTATGTCTTTATCGGTAATATTTCATATCCATGATCTAGAAATACCTTTCTATGACTAATGGCTCTAAGGCTTCAACATATATGAATTTTAGGAACATAGATTCATTTCCATGTTTTCTTAGAAATTGATTGGTCTATTTTAAATGCATATATAGAACAACATAAGAAAACCATGCTAGCAAACCAATAATTATTCCTAAATCAATATTTACTTGGCCACCCTTTCAACATGGATTTCTGGGTGAATTATCCACACACCATCAAATTTTTGATACCAGTTTTTTCAGTGATTTAGAATGCCCCTTTTCCAGTGAATGACAATCATGAAGAACGACTTAGATACATTTTCCAACAATGTGAAAAACTGAAGAATGAGTCTTATTTTCACTAAACAAACAACGAATTATGTAAATCAGTACATTTGACAACAACATACAACCTCTAGGTACACCTCTATAATTATTAGGCGAGTATGCTATTGTAGATTTGCATGATAACAACTTGGTGACATTTCCCTCTGAATCTCCCTTTGAATCTCCCTTTGAATCCAAGGATTAGTGAGAAAAAATGTTTTTATATTATAACTTCTTCTAACCCAAATGGTCTTTAGTATGTACCTGCAATCCTGTCTGAGGAGCTCATAAAAGAATAGTTACAATTAAGAAATGACAATAAATCAAGAGACAAGTTTTACTAAAGAATTCAATAATAGTAAAAGAAGAGACATAGAGCACTTATCTTTAATGAACAACAACAACTCTCTATTGATCTTGTACTTCTCAATGTCATCGATCTAGAAATCATTAGGGTTTTTCTTTGTTTCAAAAAATCATCCTAGGGTTTTGTATAAAGCCCTAGGAATTTTCTTATCAAGCCTTTCTAGGTTCACAATCATTAGAAATCAAAACTTTCATTGCACATGGAAGAAATCAATCTAGGGTTTTTATCCAAAGACCCTAAAGTCAATTATGCATAAGCCATGATCCATATTCAGATTTTGACCACAAACCCTAATGTAAAAAACTTTAAAATATATATTTTCCCCAAGTTTAGATAACTCTAGGGTTTTATCTAAAACCCCTAGAAAATCAACCAAACCCTAACTCCTTACAAAACATATTTCTGAACTTCACCCAATCTTATGCTTTATCCAAGTGGGCTATATCATGCATTACATAAAGTTATTCTTTAATAGCTTGATGATCAAATAAGGTTTCTATTCCTAAAAAGGATTCCAGAACATAACACCATTATTCCATAGAGAGATCACATCAATGAGATAACAATCATCATTTCATAATGGAATTCAATATTGATAGCATCATTTTTCTTACAAGAAACTTGGATTAAGTAACAAACGATTCTAGGATATGATATTTATACATTGTTCCTCAAGGATGTCATACCAACTAATTCAGGTTTGCATTAGACCATATCATAAAACTTCATATTATTTTTCACATTCTACTCACTTCAGGTTTTACCACAAATTTTGCAATTTAACTTGTGTCAAGAGGAATTTTTGTAACATCATAAAATTCTCTCTCAGGTGTTCTTCAAGGAGTGATTTTCACTCTTCTTCCAATCAAACGAAATCTTTGATACCATGGTAGAATTTGTCTCTCCATTTCTAAGGTGTGATTTGGAAGAACTCTAAATCTTTGGGATAAAATTTCTCTACTCATTGTCTAAGCTATTTTGGAATGGTTATGCTCGTTTGTTGAATGCATGGTAGATGTGTTTGGTGCATATTATTGATTTTATTATGGCTTTTAGATTTTCAAAGTTGATCGAGGTAATAAAGGGTAGTTTGTTAAAGTTAACTTGGGATCTCACAACTTGTGCTTCAAGACTTTTACACCAAGTGAGAGCCTAGGAGGTAACACCTTCAAGCTTATAAGGCTTTCTTTCAACTATTTTATTGAGGCTTCTAGAATTTTCTAAATACATTTTATTAAGAGGTAGTAGGTATTTGGAAGCCATAAAAGGAGGAATTATTCTAATTTTAAATACATAAGTTCAAAAGGAGGAAATACCCTTTATAAGGCCAATTACATCATCATTTTATAGGTAAAAGGGAATATAGGCATTTTGGTGAAGTTATTTCATCACAACTTCTTTTGTTATAAATCACGTTGAAGTTTGGTTGCCAAATTAAATATATTGGTGTATCCCTCATTCTAGGGTTGTATAAAAATTCTCTATGGTTTGTTTGTACTTGGATAAGGGATTTTAAGAAAAGAGTTTCATATCTCTTTATCTCTTAAAGTAAACAAATATCATAACGAAGAAAAGGTTGCATCTTGTTCTATTTCTGAAGATTGTTTGCTGCTCTCTTTTGCATTAATTTTTGCACAAAACAATAGTTGGAATATAATTGAAATAAAAGTTGGCATATATTTGGAGGTGAAATGACAATTTTATATCATTTTCATTCAGCCTTATGTATTAATGTGGTTGATTTTATTGGTAAGGATTATGTCTACGCAACTTTATTGATTTTTCCATTACAATTCAAGATTCTTCATCAAATTATGTTCTTGACTCCATTTTCCCAAAGGTTGACGCAAATGTAATCTTGATTTTCTTTCAATTTATTATCTAAAAATCCAAAAATAACTCAATTATACAAATTTGAATTTTATGTCAACTCTCCAAGAATAAATTTGTAGCCTTATTGTGCCAAAGGATGGGCAACATAAAATAAGGAGGACAACCATTAAGGTTACATATGAGATTCGACCTTCATGCAGTTGGCCTTGTTTAGTAGATAATATTATATTATTTTTGATACCAAGAGAAATTAATTATTGGAGGAAATTTACATGCTCTTATTAATTAATCCCACACATAGTGACCTGTGAATGGGGCCAATGCATTGAAATTTGACAAAAGAGAGAGAGGTCTTAAAACCTTCAGAGATAATTCTCAAAACCAAATGAATTGATTCAAATGCGATGATACAAATTAATTCACCCCTCTCTTATTTATAGATTTCCTAGAGGGGTATCTTCTTCCTTAATGGTTCAATATACCTTACTTCAAACCCCAAATTTGGAATTTTTTTGGCCCAACTGCCCCAAAACTTGCCTAGTTGTGGGCATATTTGGGGGTTTTCCTCTTTATGGAGGACTATAACCTATGGGGATGGATAGGCTATTATATCCCATTTTCCCTTATTTTTTAGAGGACATTACAACCGATCATTCCACTTAATGGCTAAACTCTAGCCATGAATATAAAGGCCAATACACATTGTTTTAAAATTTCATTTAATTCATAATTCAAGCTAGGTTGGGTATACCCATGAGACATATTATTAGGAATATGTTTGCCTATTATCTCAATGAGGTGATTTCCTTAATATTTCAACAAACTGGGACTATGATTAAGCACTAATCCATGTAAATGATTTTACCTAAAACTAGTTATTGCAACTCCATGTGCTTGGCATTCTACTCAATAGTTAGCACTTGTAGCTATTGATCCAAGTGTTATTTGTACACATTCTATTCAAAACATAGATGATTCCTTCCATGGATACCATATCTCTATGTCTTTATCGGTAATATTTCATATCCATGAATCTAGAAATACCTTTCTATGACTAATGGCTCTAAGGCTTCAACATATATGAATTTTAGGAACATAGATTCATTTCCATGTTTTCTTAGAAATTGATTTGTCTATTTTAAATGCATATTCAAAACAACATAAGAAAACCATGCTAGCAAACCAATAATTATTCCTAAATCAATATTTACTTGGCCACCCTTTCAACATGGATTTCTGGGTGAATTCTCCACACACCATCAAATTTTTGATACCAGTATTTTTAGTGGTTTAGAATGCGCCTTTTCCAGTGAATGACAATCATGCACACCGACTTAGATACATTTTCCAACAATATGAAAAACTGTAGAATGAGTCTTATTTTCACTAAACAAACAACGACTTATGTAAATTAGTGCATTTGACAACAACATACAACCTCTAGGTACACCTCTATAATTATTAGGCAAGTATGCTATTGTAGATTTGCATGATAACAACTTGGTGACATTTCCCAAGTATTTGTAGATCCTTGGATATATATAATGACATGAGTGAGATTTCGTTACTTAGTTTTCAAGATTCAAATCTCCCTCTGAATCTCCCTTTGAATCCAAGGATTAGTGATAAAATTTGTTTTTATATTATAACTTCTTCTAGCCCAGATGGTCTTTAGTATGTACCTGCAATCCTGTCTGAGGAGCTCATAAAAGAATAGTTACAATTAAGAAATGACAATAAATCAAGAGACAAGTTTTACTAAAGAATTCAATAATAATAAAAGAAGAGACATAGAGCACTTATCTTTAATGAACAACAACAACTCTCTATTGATCTTGTACTTCTCATTGTCATCGATCTAGAAATCATTAGGGTTTTTATTTGTTTCAAAAAATCATCCTAGGGTTTTGTATAAAGCCCTAGGAATTTTCTTATCAAGCCTTTCTAGGTTCACAATCATTAGAAATCAAAACTTTCATTGCACATGGAAGAAATCAATCTAGGGTTTTTATCCAAAGACCCTAAAGTCAATTATGCATAAGCCATGATCCATATTCAGATTTTGACCACAAAATCTGATGTAAAAAACTTAAAAATATATATTTTCCCCAAGTTTAGATAACTCTAGGGTTTTGTCTAAAACCCCTAGAAAATCAACCAAACCCTAACTCCTTACAAAACATATTTCTGAACTTCACCCAATCTTATGCTTTATCCAAGTGGGCTATATCATGCATTACATAAAGTTATTCTTTAATAGCTTGATGATCAAATAAGGTTTCTATTCCTAAAAAGGATTCCAGAACATAACACCATTATTCCATAGAGATATCACATCAATGAGATAACAATCATCATTTCATAATGGAATTCAATATTGATAACATCATTTTTCTTACAAGAAACTTGGATTAAGTAACAAACGATTCTAGGATATGATATTTATACATTGTTCCTCACGGATGTCATACCAACTAATTCAGGTTTGCATTAGACCATATCATAAAACTTCATATTATTTTTCACATTCTACTCACTTCAGGTTTTACCACAAATTTTGCAATTTAACTTGTGTCAAGAGGAATTTTTGTAACATCATAAAATTCTCTCTCAGGTGTTCTTCAAGGAGTGACTTTCACTCTTCTTCCAATCAAACGAAATCTTTGATACCATGGTAGAATTTGTCTCTCCATTTCTAAGCTGTGATTTGGAAGAGCTCTAAATCTTTGGGATAAAATTTCTCTACTCATTGTCTAAGCTATTTTGGAATGGTTATGCTCATTTGTTGAATGCGTGGTAGATGTGTTTGGTGCATATTATTGATCTTATTATGGCTTTTAGATTTTCAAAGTTGATCGAGGTAATAATGGGTAGTTTGTTAAAGTTAACTTGGGATCTCACAACATGTGCTTCAAGACTTTTACACCAAGTGAGAGCCTAGGAGGTAACACCTTAAAGCTTATAAGGCTTTCTTTCAACTATTTTATTGAGGTTTCTAGTATTTTCTAAATACATTTTATTAAGAGGTAGTAGGTATTTGGAAGCCATAAAAGGAGGAATTCTTCTAATTTTAAATACATAAGTTCAAAAGGAGAAAATCCCCTTTATGAGGCCAATTACATCATCATTTTATAGGTAAAAGGGAATAAAGTCATTTTGGTGAAGTTATTTCATCACAACTTCTTTTGTTGTAAATCACGTTGAAGTTTGGCTGCCAAATTAAATATATTGGTGTATCCCTCACTCTAGGGTTGTATAAAAATTCTCTATGGTTTGTTTGTACTTGGATAAGGGATTTTAAGAAAAGAGTTTCATATCTCTTTATCTCTTAAAGTAAACAAATATCATAATGAAGAAAAGGTTGCATCTTGTTCTATTTCTGAAGATTGTTTGCTGCTCTCTTTTGCATTAATTTTTGCACAAAACAATAGTTGGAATATAATTGAAATAACAATTGGCATATAGTTGGAGGTGAAATAACAATCTTATATCATTTTAATTTAGCTTTATGTATTAATGTGGTTGATTTTATTGGTAAGGATTATGTCTACGCAACTTTATTGATTTTTCCATTACAATTCAAGATTCTTCATCAAATTATGTTCTTGACTCCATTTTCCCAAAGGTTGACGCAAATGTAATCTTGATTTCTTTCAATTTATTATCTAAAAATCCAAAAATAACTCAATTATGAAAATTTGAATTTTATATCAACTCTCCAAGAATAAATTTGTAGCCTTATTGTGCCAAAGGATGGGCAACATAAAATTAGGAGGACAACCATTAAGGTTACAATGGATGGTCTCTTCAATTTGCTCCTAGGTTTATGCTTAGTGATTGGACTAATGTTTTTGAAAGTGCATATTTTGGAGTTAACACCTCCACTATTATAAATCCATGAGTTGAGTGCTAAAATGAATTTTCAATGCCTTTTCGCAACTTAGAATTTGGAAAAAAAATCCATTTCCACATTTTCTCAGAAACTTATCCCTCTTTTTTAAAAGCACATTCAGAACAACAGAAGAAACCCTTTCTAGCAAACCAATAAGTGTTCCTGAATTAATATTTACTTAGACACCCTTTCAACACAAATATTTGGATGAATTCTCCACATGCTCCATCACTATTTTGATACCACAATTTTTAGTAATTTAGAAAGCCCATTTTCTAGTGATTTCCAAATCCCTACACAAATCCATTTTCAACTTGCATATTAAATTCTCCATTTGTATCCATCCACAAATTTAGACCTCTGTAATATGTTTCATACCTCTGTAGTAAATCATATCTTTGCTTCTCTTGTCTCAGATTCCTACAATAAGACAAATTTCTGCTCCCTTTGGAATTTGGACTACATAGATAAGATAGATGACCTCTTCTTGAATCTCTAAAGAATCATAGACCTCAGATGACTATGTTCGTAGTGATATAAAAACTCGAACTTTGACCTCCTATGGTGACACTGAAATAACACAAATCTTAGACTTATGCACAAATTTTAGACTTTATAGTTCTGTCTTCAAATGACATCAGGATTCGGGCTACTTGCTTTACAAAGGATACGTTTTAAACCTTATTTGATGGTACTTTGAAAAGGTTATTGGGAAATAGTATTTTCAACAAGGTTTACAAATAATAATTTTTCTTTAAATATGTGCCAACATTACAAGTCATTACTAGGAGCATGAGTCATCTCTAGTCCACTTATCTTCTATTGAGTCGAACAAGGTGATCTTGATGATGTTCACTCATTTTTAGTTGATTCATCATTAGTTCAATTATCTTTAGTTGGGATAAGGGCAAATGAGCTTGCATGAGGAAGGCACCTTGTTGTAATCTTCTTTACTTCTTTCCTTTCTATCTATACTATATTCAAGGTAGGTTATTGCAATCTATTTACTTCACTACTTCCAAAAATGCTTACAACAAGAAAAGAAAATATTTTTTCTTTATTCCACTACATCCAAGAATGTCATGACATGAAAATAAAATGTTTTCTTTCGCTAAAGATATATTTCAAAAATATTGGTAACGGTTGAAAAGAAGGTAGGATATTATTTGTTTAAATAATCGAAATAACTTAACGTGAGATTGATTATTTGTTTAGACAATCGAAATAACTTTTGTTTTGTTGAAATATGCAGTATGGGAGACATGACCACATTGATCCTAATTGGTTTGATGATGAGTAGTTGTTCATTTCTCCCGACATAATCGTAACAATCAATAAGCTTGTAGTTAGAACAAACGAAGAACTTATTCTTTTGATTCACATTAGAGATAAAAGTCCTTAGAGTAAAGAAAAGATCAACATCTTCAAAGATATTAGGTAATAACCATATTTTAAAGTGATGTTTTTAAATTCATAATTTCAATTATGAAGGGTTTTTTATTTTTTATTTTTTTTCTTTTACATTATCTAATCGAAAAAATATTTTCTTTCTTATATATGATTTTTTGGAAGAGATCACACAACAACATATGACCACAACAAGCCAACTTTCAATGACAAATAATTTCATACATGCAGATCCTCTACCAGAAGAGGAGCACAAGGCATCCATTCCAATAGTGTTGAATAATGCACGAGCTAAACAATTACATTTCAAAGGTATTTTTTAGTATTAATGAACTACTTCAATGATATTTCCTTTGAATGAGTTCTTTGAATCACTGGGTAGCCTCACCTTTTCTTCATGTAAAAATAGGATTAAAATTTAAAATATTTAATTGCAAATGGTGTATTAATTATAACCTTTCTTATTTCAACTCAAGATCATTTATAGGATGAGGCTTCACAAGAAGAGGAACATATGGCAGCATCTAAAACTACTCCTCTTGTCTTTGCTATTGAAGTAGGTGAAGAAAACTCTAATTCTCTTTTTATTAATGAAATACTTGAAATAATAATAACAAAAATTATGAATTTAACATTTTTTTCTTGTTACAATTGATGATCCAACCCTCTTGTGGTAGCCTTGACGATGTCATGAGTACATGGCAAGTTCATTAAAAATAAATAAAAATAAAAATAAAAATAAATGATTGTACTAGTTATATCATTAGAAACATCACGTAGCATATTATGAAAACATATTTTTTATGATAAAATTTATTGAGATGAAGTACATATTTTGTGTCTATGATTAATTGATGAATTATATGTGTTAATTAATGATTGCTATATGTTTCTTTATGAAAAAAACCACATATGATTATTTATCAATTTTCTGTTTTGCTAATGTGTATGCATTAAGCTTAATGTGTTCCTATCATTTTTTTTTTATAGTAGATCGATTTGGTACTGGGGAATCAAGAGTGATGTGAGGGGATGGGGGAGGGGCCATAAGAGCTTCCACATTCAGTTGGTTGGCCCTATTCAGTAGAGAATAATTTAGGTTTTGAATAGTCTTGGAGCAAACCTCCCTTGTTCCAATAGATGAACAACCAAGCCAATGTTGACTTTTCTACTGCTCCGTCAAATCGAGGAATGTTTGCTCCAAGATTAGACTACTCCAATAAATTATTATTGAAACCATGAGGAGCTCATTCAGGTATTCATGTGCTTCAGCCTTTTCTAATTTTTTTTAGTCATTAAAAATGTTTCTTAATTTATTTTACTATTTTTCTTATTCTTTATCTACCTTTAACACATTTAATGTGCATTATAGGTATTCTTATTCCATAAAGTTTCCATCCAGAAATGTAACATGGTTGTAAAGCAAGTGGATGAATTTATCCTCTTGAGTATCCATTCCTTGCTAGGTGCACACCCTATCTTTTACATTTCAACTATGATCCTCCTTTGTTGTTAGTTATTTGCTAGTCAATTGTCAATTAGTTGTCAGTTATTACAGTGCTGGAGTCCCAAGAGAAGGAGCTTAAAAAATTTCTTGAAAATTATTTGTGTTGTCAAAGATTTAATTGTGGTAACACTGTTCATTATTGTCTAGGTATTGAAACGAAAACATCTGGAAGATATTTACATATATTTTGACTACTTCCAAGTGCTAGAATTTTAGTGTAGAATCAAATTCTTAGACATGATAATTACTTGTGAGAAATACTATAGTTACTCTTATTATTTTTTTGATCTACTCTATCAAGTAATTATACAAGACATGATAAATCACAGAGGAGAAGACTGATAAGCATCTTTATCATCATAACCAACATTTTCAAATGACATAGGTCTTGTGAACAAGCTCTATGTCACCAGAGAAAATAACAAACTTTATTACCCACTGAAAATTCTTTTAAGCTTCCAACAATGATCTTCTTGGTTTGCATGTATTGCATATTCATATAAAGTTGATCTAACAAAAGCTCACAAGATTTTCCTTCATTATAATGAGTTCAAATTCAACAAACCTTCCTCAGGTTCTCACATGTTTGTATTTCAATGTTCACATACATGGGTCACTATCACATAATAGGAAGCCACAACATTGCACCAACTATCATATAATGAAAAATTTAATTTTCTTAGAGAGAAGACACTTTAGGAATCTCGATTACATATAGTGTTAGGAAACCAACTCACAAAAGGATAGAAAATATAGATCAATGCCTTAGAATTCAGCCTCTTCGAGGGGGCAACCTCGTTTACATTACACAAACAAACAATTCTTGGATGATAAAAATGACTAAACCTCCCCTTCTATTATAGGAGTCTAAGGGGTCACAATATAATCAAGCTGACATAACAGTAATAACATAAGGGCACAAAAATAACAATAGTGGGTTTCTATGGGGCATACTAATAACAATATGGGGACAATAGGGGCACAATAATAACAATAAGGGATATGATGACAATAGTAATGGGGGAATCACTAGTATTATAAGGGCCTAACATGCCCCTCTCCTTCTGAACAGTGTTGTCCTCAACACTTGAGTAGTTATGGATGCTTCTGTATAAAATTATCATCCTCCCATGTGGAATCTTCAGTGGATAAGTTCTTCCACTTGATGAGATATTCCGAAATTGATCGATTTCATAGCCGTCGAGTTCTTGTTTCTGTGATTGCTTCCGGTTCCAATATGATTTTTCCTTCCTCATCAAGTTCTGGCAATATTGTTTGAACTGGGATCTCGACACCTATAACCTTCTTTAAACATGAAACATGGAAGACTGGGTGCACTCGGGAAGCTGTAGGAAGCTCCAATTTGTATGCCATAGTACCAATATTTTGCAACACCTTGTATGGACCATAATACTTTGGCGATAATTTATTATCCTTCTTAGCTTGCTCGAGGGACATTTGTTTATATGGTTGTAGCTGTAGGAATACCCGGTCACCTACATCAAAACTTATTTTGTTGCGATGTTGATTTGCCTGTTGTTTCATTCTATTCTGCGCCAACATGAGGTTATTCTTTAAGAGTTAGAGAACTTGTTGTTGATGCTCGATGTGATGTTCCACTGCTTGAACCTTAGAATTTTCTCTTAAATATGATGTGATGGATGGTGGATGATATCCATAAAGTGCCATAAATGGGGTCATTTTTGTTGCAGTATGGAAGGAAATGTTATACCACCATTCAGCCAAAGGCAACCATTTGACCCATTGTGTCTGTTTATCAGATACAAAGCAAAGAAGATATCCTTCCAAACATTTGTTTACTATCTCAACTTTCCCATCAAATTGAGGTTAATAGGATGAGCTATGAGCTAACTGAGTACCGAGACAAGAAAATAATTTTGTCCAAAAATTTCTAGTGAAAATGGGATCTCTGTCGCTTACAATAATCTTTGGGTTTCCATGTAGCTTTTGAATTGTTTCCATAAATGCAGTAGAAACTGTACTGGCTTTAAATGGATGTGATAATGCACAAAAGTATGCATACTTGGTAATTCTGTCAACTACCACCATGATGACACTCTTTCCCTCGGACTTGGGTAAACCTGTGATAAAATCCATTGAAACCTCCTCCCAATGTTGGCTTGGAATGGATAAAGGTTGTAATATACCTAGGGTCTTACTTGTTTCAACTTTATTTTGTTGGCAAATCAAACATTCCACCACAAAATTTTGAATATCTGATTTAAGGCCATCCCAAAAAAATTCCTTCTTAACCCTGTGGTAAGTTTTTAAAAATCCTGAGTGCCCTCCTAAGCGAGAAGTGTGCAATTCCATAAGAATCTTTTTTTTTAAGTTGGGAATTCTTACATAGGTATAAGCGATCTTTGTACCATAACTAATCATTTTTCCAGCTAAATGTATGAGATGCATTGGGATCTTGTTGTAACTTTCGAATTAGTGCCCACACTTCTTCGTCATTCTTCCATTCCTCCCTTTCTTCATTTATCCAATCTAGTTGGATAATATAAATGGTGCACAACAATGCTTCCACATCCTCATCCTTTCTTGAGAGTGCATCTGCCACAACATTTTGCTTCCCTTTTTTGTAGATGATTTCAAAGTCAAAATCCCAACATCTTTGTGACCCATTTTTGTTGCTCTTTAGAGGATAATATTTGTTCTAAAAAGTATTTAAGACTATCATGATCTGTTTTTACCTTGATGTGTCTTCCCATTAGGTAGGGTCGCCATTTCTTAAGTGCATGTAGTATTGCCAACATTTCCTTCTCATAAGTAGCTTTGTGTAAATACTTTCCCTTGATTGGACGACTTTCGAAAGCAATGGGTCTTTCATATTGCATTAAAACAACACCAATTCCATTTCCTGAAGCATCACATTCCACAATAAAGGTTTTTGTGAAGTCCGGCGTAGCTAAGACTGGTGCTTGGCATATTGCCTCTTTAAGATGTTCGAAGGCCTTTGTTGCTTCTTGAGTCCATGAAAATGCATCTTTCTTTAATAATGTTTTTAGAGGTGCTTCTATCCTCCCATAATTCTTAACAAACTTGCGATAATACCCTATCAACCCAATAAATCCTCGCGGATGCTTTATGGATGTGGGGATTTTCCATTCCTTAATGGTTTTAATTTTGCTAGGGTATACCTTAACACCTTCATGAGATACAATATGACCCAGATATTCCACCTCTTTTACTCCAAAGAAACATTTGGAGCTTTTTGCATATAATGGTTTCTCCTCTAATAGTTTGAGCACCCTAGCAACATGTTCAACATGATCCTTCCAAGACTTGCTATAGATTAGTATATCATCAAAAAATACCAACACAATCTTTCTAAGGAAGGATTTGGAAATGGAATTCATCAAACCTTGAAATTTAGAAGGTGCATTGGTAAGGCCAAAAGGCATGACCAAAAATTCATAATGACCCTCATGAGTTCTAAATGTTTTTTTCAGAATATCTTCAATCTTCATTTTGATTTGACAATATCTTAAACGAAGATCCAACTTGGTGAAGTAAATTGATCCATGCAATTCATCCAATAATTCATCAATGACAAGAATGGGAAATTTATCTTTAATAGTGAGCTTGTTGAGCTCCATTTAATCCGGAAACATGCGCCATGATCCATCCTTCTTTTGCACCAATACTGCTGGAGCAGAGAAAGAACTTTGACTAGGTTGAATTATACCAGCCTCTAGCATTTATGCAACCATACGTTCAATTTCACTCTTTTGGGCATAGGGATATCTATATGGCCTGATGTTTGGAGGAACACTTCCTAGAATTTAATGAATAGCATGATCATGATCACAAATAGGTGGGAGAGCTTTGGGAGTCTCAAATACCTTGGAATGATTGTCTAAGACTTTTTGGAGATCTGGAGAAATAGATGATTTCGATATGGGAACCTATAGCGAACATAATTGTGCAATTACACCTCATTGTTCCTTCATTAGAAGCTTTTTCATACCGTTAGAGTTGATTATCTTTCCCGGTTTCCTTGCAATACCCCTTAATTCAACTTCATTTCCTTCCACAAAAAATTTCATGAAAAGTTCTTGAAAACTAAAAGTTATTGTACCCAAGGATTGTAGCCATTGGACTCCTAGTACAACAGCAGCACCACCCATTGGAATGGAAAGCATTGGGCTATTCAATACATATTCTCCCATGGATAACTTGATATTATGGCACTTTCCAGCGCAATTTATGGTTCCTCCTCTTGCAACCATCACTTGACACTCTAGTGTTGGATATAGGAAGCAATTCAATTCTTTTGCATCTTACAATGAATAAAATTATGGGTACTTCTCGAATCAATCAACACTATTACCTTTTTCTTCTTGATATGTCCTTCTATCTTGATAGTTTGAGGAGTGGTAATTCCAGCCAATGCATTACAAGATATGGTCAGCTTCATTTCTTCTTTATAAAGAGTTTGTTCTTGGAGTGTATCCTCTTCTTTTGACATTTCTTGTTCCTTTTCTTCCTCCTCTTCACAATCTATGTAGAATAATTTATTCTCAGCGCACTTATGACCTTTAGTGTATTTTATATCACAATTGTAACAAAGCCCTTTTGCTCTTTTTTCTTCCAATTGTTGTGGATTATGGAAGGCTAGGGGCAACAACACTTCCATATTTATAGTTGTGAGTGGTAGGATTCCTGGTTGCCATAATTTTGCTTTCCATTTTTCTTGTTAACTTGAATGCTTTCTCCAATGAATCAGGTTCCCAAAGGTGAACCTCATGTTGGATATTATCCTTTAAAGTCCCTATGAACACATCAATCCTATGCTCCTACGGAATATCTTTTACCCATGTTCAATTTTTGGAAGTCCTCAATGTGCTCCATCATTGAACCCTTTTGTTTGAGATTTATCAATTGGCTAAAAAAGGTGTTGTTTTTTGTATCCTCAAAATGTGCTGTCATTTCTTTTGTAAAAATTTCCCAAGTGACAATTGACGAGAGAAAAGCCATCGATACCATATGTGGAGTACTAAAGAAGGTATGTTTTTGATGATTATTTCAGTATCTTTTCATTAGAACTTACAAACCTTTTGCATCATGAACTAGGAAAATGATAAAGAATTATAATAGACCATGTGAGATTAATATGCAAGACGAAAACGTTGACAATTGTCATTTCCTTATGCAGGAATGAGGAAAAATGAGAAGTTGCCATTCCAAAGGAGAGGACAAGGATGGGTTAACCGTTGTCCCTTTGACAGGAGACCGAATGCAAACAAGGCAAAGCAAATCAAAGCGAATCAGCCCGGGAAAGGAGGTGGAGATATCAGCTCGACGCAGGAGAGAAAAGAAATGACTGAGGACTAACGGTTCAACGAATCCCTCAGGATCAATCTATTTCTGCACTTAGATATCTCCGTCGTCACCCTTATAAAAGGGGAAGCACTATTAGCTTGGGAGAGAGTTAGAGACGGTTATGCTTTTATGTAATTTCTTTTAAGATCAAAACTTTGATCATTGAGTCTCGTTAAGAACTGGTTTATTGTAATTCTTCTCTATGCATTAATACAAACTTGGTTACTATTTCATCTTTGAGTCTGGAATAACTTGAAGCGGTGTACCCCTGGAGGCTAAGGGCCTGATCTGAATGGAAAATGGCATCAACCCATGGTACTCATCGACCCATATTATTCATCGACCCATGGAATTTACCCATGGTATTGTAAATGGCATCCGCCCGTGGTATTGTAAAATCAACCCATGGTATTCATTCACCCATGGAATTTACCCATGGTATTGTAAATGGCATCTGCATGTGGTATTGTAAAATCCACCCATGGTATTCATTCACCCATGGAATTGACTCGTGGTATTGTAACTGAAAAATACTATAAGTAACAAGTCACATTTTGTAAAAGGACAGACTGTCCGCCACAATGTAGCCTTTACAGTTATTATCGGTTTTAATAAAAAAGTTTCTTTGTGGTTTTGTTTATTGGGCATTCTCCTCTTTTTCTTCTAGCATTTCAAGTTTTCAGATCTTGGGGGTCTCTTCCCCAAGATCCATTTCAATCTTTCAGATCTTGGGGGTCTCTTCCCCAAGATCCATTTCAATCTTTCAGATCTTGGGGTTCTCTCCCCCCAAGATCCATTTCAATCTTTTAGATCTTGGGGGCCTCCTCCCAAGATCCGGATCAGTGGTATAAGAGCAGGTTATGATTCCATGGGAACGAGGGTTTGATGCATGTTTCAGTTTCAAATTTTGCAGCAATATTCAACAAACGTCAGGCATGTGCTACAACCTCCACAGAGCACTTTCTTGGGTCACGCAGGAAGAATTTTTCTTTTCTCATTTTTTTTTGCAGAATTTTTTTTTGGGCGACGACTTTGCAGATCAGATATGTACATTTTGGTGCAAGATATGCAAAATATAATTGCAGATCTGTATTCATGGTGAAAAAATAGCTGATTTCAAAAAAAAAATCGGTTGAATCGGAGTCCGGATGAAGAAGATATCGCTGATTTAAAAATCAGTGGGGTTGCAGACAATTTTCAGGGCAGCGATTTTGCGGCGCAGATCTAGATGTCCTGGTACAAGATCTGCAAAATCTAATTGCAGATCTGGATTCTTTGGGAAAAACTACCCAACTTCAAAAAAAAAAATCAGTCGAATCGGAGTCCGGATGAGGGAGATATCATTGATTTAAAATCAGCTCTTTTTTGCAGAAATTTTGGTGACGGCGGGAGAGTTGCAGCGCAGATCTGGAATTCTAGTGCCTGGATCAGGATTTCTATCATATGGGCAGATGCAAAATGGTCTTTCTGCTTCCAAAAACAGGTTATAATAAATATTCTGAGTTATATTGGCCGAGTTATGTCCATTTTAATTCTGGAGCAGCATTCGGAGTGGGTTTCCATTGGAGACGTGCCCTCCCACCCCACTTTAGTAGGCACCTGCTTCACATTCATTAGTTTCAACATAGCAGCAATCGGCTTGGGTTATTTGGAGATGTGCCCTCCCACCCCAGGCTATGTAGGCACCTGCTACTTCATCATCAACCAACATCATGGTTGTGGGTCATCCACAAACCCACACTTCATCGAAGTCCATTTGCTAGGCCGTACACTGTTAGTATCACAGTTGGTCACAAGCATTACAGGGTATCTCTATCCTCGGATCTTCGTTCTTCATGGTTATGGGTCATCCACAAACCCACAGTTCATCGAAGTCCATTTGCTATGCCACACACTGTCAGAATCACAGTTGGTCACAAGCATTACAGGGTATCTCTATCCTCGGATCTTCATTTATCAGGGTTTTGGGTTAACCACGTAAAACCCTTATCTTCAGTGGATCTTCATATTCAACAAAGGCTTTGCAGGAGGGAACTTTACGCAATGGGGACCATTGCTTCTTAAGGAGGGAGGAATGATCCGAATGGAAAATGGCATCAACCCATGGTACTCATCGACCCATATCATTCATCGACCCATGGAATTTACCCATGGTATTGTAAATGGCATTCGCCCGTGGTATTGTAAAATCCACCCATGGTATTCATTCACCCATGGAATTTACCCATGGTATTGTAAATGGCATCTGCATGTGGTATTGTAAAATCCACCCATGGTATTCATTCACCCATGGAATTGACTCGTGGTATTGTAACTGAAAAATACTATAAGTAACAAGTCACATTTTGTAAAAGGACAGACTGTCCGCCACAATGTAGCCTTTACAGTTATTATCGGTTTTAATAAAAAAGTTTCTTTGTGGTTTTGTTTATTGGGCATTCTCCTCTTTTTCTTCTAGCATTTCAAGTTTTCAGATCTTGGGGGTCTCTTCCCCAAGATCCATTTCAATCTTTCAGATCTTGGGGGTCTCTTCCCCAAGATCCATTTCAATCTTTCAGATCTTGGGGTTCTCTCCCCCCAAGATCCATTTCAATCTTTTAGATCTTGGGGGCCTCCTCCCAAGATCCGGATCAGGGCCCGGCCTGGAGGACACTTGCTCTTGTACCATTACGTTTGGTGTATGCGTGGTTTGCTTATCGACGTCATTTGGTAATCTGATGTGTTTTATAAGTTTACATCACATGCTCTGTTATGTTTAATTTATTAAGGTTTCTACAGACAAAACTATTGTATTGACTTTGCATCATATTACTGTTCTTTTAGGAGTTGATATAATACTGCTAGTCTTTACATAATACTGTTACTGTTCCATTACAGAGCCTTTGTGCTGTGCACTCATTCATTAACATTACGGAATTCATCTTGGAAGTTATGGTCTTTGCGATTGTTGGATTTATGAACAATGTTATTCTATTTTGAATTGCAGTCGTACTCTTTCTAACTGAGATCGATACTTGGATCAGATTACTATTTAAGTGTGCTGTGTGCGTGTATGGTTTTCAAGCGCTGTTCCATAATTTATCAGTAATCAGTGCTGTTCCATTGGTGTGTGTTATTCAGCCCGCCCTTAAGAGTGAAAGATTTCCGTTTGATTCCGATAGATTATGATTAATGCATTTGATCTGATAGACTACAATGTTACTGCTTGTGGGATTTAGTTGCTGTTCTATTTCTTAGCTGCTATTCCATTTCGGATTTGCTGTTCCATTTCAAATTTGCTGTTCGATTTCTTAATTTCTGTTCCGTTTCTCATCTGCCATTCCATTTCTTGGTGTTGGCGTGAAGAATGATCTCAGGCTGTAGTGAGCATTGACATCTACTGTCAGGCTCACAGATCCACGATCTGTTCTCTGATTTCCTTTTCCATCAGTTTCCAAAGGGATGGGTTATTGCTACCGAACTCTCGACTAATAAGTTGCTTAGTCTTTTGAATGTGTGATTTAATCTTTTGAAGTGGTTAAGCTGTAGACAATCATCCATTTACTCTTGTATTTCTAAACACTGTACTACTAACATTGCTCTGACAAATGATAGCCTCAGATTGAGACACTCTTTGAAATAACAAAACGTTCCCGGATTGACATATTAATGTGAGGTAATTAGAGGTGAAAGAGACCCTTTTTATAGCTCTACATTTTGGCACCGTTGCCGAGGAAAGTGTGTAGCCATTTGTTCTTTTTTTTTAGAGTAGTGTACGAACCTGCTAGGGAAGAATTGGGTTTTAAAAACGGAAGGTAAGAACCTACGTGTGGAGCATGTAAAAGCCCTGCTCCTCTGCCTGCTTTCCTAAAGATTTGCTGCTGTTTCGTTTGAGTAGAATTTAGTAGTTAATTTGAGTGCATGACTAAGCAGAAAAAGCTAGAAAAAAATTCCAAACCTCTACCCAAGCCAGAAAAAGCTAAGGGGCCGGTGACCCTTGGCCGACCAACCTTCATAGAAGAAATCTACAAGAAATCAGAATCTCAGCCCTCAATAGGACCCAAGGCAGTCATTTCTAAATAGCCTACTAGTTCCCTTCAGGCCACAGGATCACCATCTGTAGCCTTTGCTGAGGTGCATAGTCAAACTGCAGAGCAGGACTTTCAAGAAATTGAAAATTCTACTCCAGAACTATTGCAGGAAGGGAATTTTAGTAATCTTTGTGAAGGAGGAGGAGAGACAAGGGAAACCGAGGAACTGAGATCTCCTCTCAAGACAACTCAACCATTGAACAGCCCAAACAAGGGAAGTGCTGCAAAAATCATCTTTGAAGAAACTCAATCTCCTTAGACATTAGGCACTCTCATTATCCCAGATAGAGGAAGTGTTATTAAAACTACTCCTGTTAAAGCCATTCCCTCTTAACCTAGGAATACCCTCCTAGATATCCCAGAAGGTTATTGGCATATATTCGACCCAATGGCTCAAAACCAGCCAAACACCCAAACCTCTACATTACAATACCCCATAGTGAATTCTGCAGCAAATGCGCCTATGAAAGCAATTCCTCTTCAACATATCCCTACATTCCACGGTCTTACATCAGAATATCCGAATGCATTTTTATTTGAATTTGATGTACTGTGTAGGGGATATGATTACACCACCGACCCCCAGAAACTGGAACTATTTCCCTCTACATTAAAAGGGGCAACTTTAAGATGGTTTATGGGGTTAGGTGGTGGGGTTATAAATATCTGGGATCAAATGAAAGAATCTTTTCTAAGAAAATATCAGGACTATTGCAGGTCTAGAGAACTGAAGGACGAAATATTCCAGATAACATCTAGACCAAATGAAACATTAGAGGAGTATGTGGAACGTTTTCAGTATAATCTTCAAATATCTCCTTATGCATCACTACCTTTACCTGATAATGTGTTAAAAACAACATTAATAAGGGGCATGAAGGAACAATGGATTGAAACATTAAACATTATGGGAAAAGGAGATATTTATCAAGAAAGTTTTGTTGACATTATTGATTTATGTATCAGGAGCTCGAGAAGCAGCACAAGAGTAAAACCGGCAGAACATGATCGGTTTGTAAGAGATAATAAAATTTTGACAGAAGGAGTAACGCGTGTAGAGTATTGGAAAAGTTTAAAACTTATATACTAGGGACACTAACTACACAACTTGATATTATGCAGGCCAAACAGAAGCAAATGGAGGCAGAACATAATTTGGCAATCTTTTGTCCCCGATGCAGGAAAAGCATAGCCATAAGGAGTGTCCACTGGATGCAGTCCAAACATGTGCCATCTGTACAAAAGATCACCTTACGGAGAGCTGTCCCTCACTTCCTAGATTGAAAGCAGTATATAAGGAAGCAGAAGAAGAGCTAGAATCGATGTATTTGCTCAACCAGCGCCATCAGAGGCAGCCGAGACAATCTGGTATGTTTCCAGACCCAACTTTTTCTTTTTAGCCTCCGCAGTATAATGCTCAACAATATAATATGTGGCAAAGTCAATCCCAATCTCTGTTTCCAAACTGGTCACCGCAGTCGTTTCCTTCTTCAAACCCGTGGCTGAATCAGGCAAGCCAATCTGGTTGGCTGAATCTTCCTTATACTCCACCATATTGGCAAAGTAACTCATACCCACCACAATGGACTCCCCCTACTTCACAAAATTCAGCCTGGCAGACAAACAGGCAGAGACCGATGCATCAACCAGTAAGAACCATTTCACTCCCTCAACCTACACTGCCAGCCTTACAACAAAATCCCCAGTCTAATCCGAGACCGCAACTCCCAGCCCAACCCATCCCCAATCCAAATAACAAACCGGTCCAATCTGTCCAAATAATAGAAACATCAGAGTTAGGAGCCGATCTGAGGGAGTGTAATGATCTTCAGTTAAGATCTGGGCGTATTATTGAAACTGAGGGAGATAAGACAGTTTAGGTTGAACATCAGTTACCCAGAGAACATCTGTCACAAGAAGAGGATGTGAATAAACAACAAACTCATAATCAAGCAACCACATCCTCTCCCCCGTTCCTAGAACGATTAGTCATACCTCGACCTATACAATATCCTGATTTTGAAATTCTGGGAGAATTACAAAATTTGTACATAAAAATTCCATTCTTCCAAGCCATTCAAGACATCCCGATATACACAAAAACTATCAAAGAATTATGCATAAAGAAACCAAGGAGGAATATAACAAATAATCCAAGATTCCAAGTAGTCGACACTCTATCTGACTTACTATCAGGAAAAGAAAAACCAATTAAATACGAAGACCCAGGAAACCCAATTGTAACTGTCCAAATTTATGGTCAGACCCTGTCCAATGCCTTAGTTGATCTAGGAGCTACAATCAATATCTTAACAACCACTACTTTCCAAAAGCTAGGCATTACATCTGTAGAACCCACCTCTACCTTGCTAGAATTGGCTGACCGATCTGTGGTTAGGCCGGAGGGCACACTACATGATGTCATGGTCTCTGTTGATTCCTGGGAATATCCAACCGATTTTTTGATAATAAATCGCAAAACCCAACTTGATGGACATCCATTGATTTTAGGTAGACCTTGGCTTGCCACTGCCGATGCTTATATTGGATGCCGGCAAGGAAATATGACCATAACCAGAGGACCAAATATCAAGAACTTAGTTCTATATCCTCCAGCGCAGCCAAGTGTCACAATAATAAAAACTAATAAGCACCCTGTATCATACCTTACTGATAACATTAGATCTCCATTAACTATACAAGAGGCACTTGATTTCAAAGACCAAATAGAAGACGATGCCATTAATAATTTCATTAGTCAAACTGAACTCACATCCCGCACACAATGTCATATGATAGAAGCAGCATTTGATAATGAATTAGAAGAAGATCCTCTGAAAGATACACATGATCAAACAATACCTATTACTTCTGTTGCAAATAGTAAAATTGTGGAAATTGAACTGGGTAAAACCTTAAATATTAATGCCAACCTCACACCCGAGAAAGAAATGAAGCTCATCCATTTGTTAAGGAAATATAAAGAAGCATTTGCATGGGACTACCCTGATATGAAAGGAATTGACCCCCAATTATGTACACACCACATTTATATAGAAAAAGATGTGAGACCTGTTCGACAGCCTCAGAGGAGACTAAATCCTCATCTAAAAGATGTGGTAAAAGCCGAACTTCAAAAACTTTTAGATGTCAATTTCATCTATCCTATCTCTGATAGTAAATGGGTCTCTCCGCTTGTGGTGGTACCAAAAAAGAATGGGAAATGGAGAATCTGTGTGGACTACAGGGAGCTAAATAAAGCAACACAAAAAGACCACTTCCCTCTCCCATTCATCGACCAAGTATTAGACACTTTGGAAGGAAAGAAATTATTTTCTTTCCTGGATGGATTCAGTGGATACAATCAGATTCAGATTGCCCCTGAAGACCAAGAAAAAACTACTTTTACTTGTCCTTGGGGAACATTGCTTACCGAGTTCTACCTTTTGGCTTATGCAATGCTCGTGCCACATTCCAAAGGGCTATCCTTAGCATTTTTTCAGATTTAATAAATGAAGGACTTGAAGTATACATGGATGACTTTACACCATACAGATATGATTTCGATCCAGCATTGGATGCCCTAGAAAAAGTCCTACAATGCTGCATTGCTACCGGGCTTTGTTTAAGCCACGAAAAATGCTATATGATGATGACTGAAGGACTTATCATAGGACATTATATTTCAGCAGCTGGCATTCAGGTAGACACAGCCAAAATCCAAATAATTTTGCTTATTCCCACTCCTACCACTCAAACGAAGGTACGTAGTTTTCTTGGATTTTCTGGTTATTATAGGAGATTTATAGAACATTATTCACACATTTTTGTACCTCTGTATGCACTAACTGGTAACGTTGATCTTATTTGGACAGAAAAATGTGAACGTGATTTCAAGGATCTGAAGAAGCTTGTGTCCACAGCCCCAGCCCTTCGAGGACCAAATTGGGATTTGCCATTTCAGATATCATCTGATGCCTCAGATACATCCATTGGAGTAGTCCTTGGGGAGGAAGAGAATAAAAAACCATATGCAATTTACTACATTAGCAAAAATTTATCCCCTGCTGAATTAAACTACACTGTTATTGAAAAAGAATTTCTAGCTGTAATACATGCTGTCAATAAATTTAGACATTACATTACTGTATATCCTTTTATCTTGTACACAGATCATTCTGCCATAAAATATCTATCAAACAAGCCTATCACAAATGGCAGAATAACTAGATGGCTGATTTTATTGCAGGAATTTGATATTACAATCAAGGGCTGACCTGGCAAAGAAAATCCTGTAGCCGATTTTCTCTCAAGAATGCCAAAGCCAATCGATGCAGCAGCAGTTGAAGACCAATTTCCGGATGAGCATCTATTTGTTGTGGTTGTTCAAACACCCTGGTATGCTGATGTTGCCAATTACCTAGCAGTCGGTAAATTACCAAAGCATCTAACCCCTAATGAGCGGAAACAGATTGTTCAGCGGAGTGCTTGATTTTCTTGGATTGGGGGCTATTTGTTCCATACAGGGGCAAACATGCATATCAGGAGATGCGTTCGAGAAGATAAAATCTTTGACATTTTAAAAGCCTGCCATGACGGACCATGTGGTGCACATTTCGCTGATCACAGAACTGGACATAAAGTGTTGCAAATAGGGTATTATTGGCCCACAATTTTCAAAGATGCAAAGAAATTTGTCCAAGCCTGTGACAGTTGCCAAAGAGCAGGATGCCCTGGTCAGTCTGATGAGATGCCTCTGAAACCACAGCTAGTCATCGAACCATTCGAGCGTTGGGCTCTTGATTTCGTTGGACCAATTAACCCATCATCAAACCAGAAAACATATATTTTGGTGGCAACAGAATATGTCACCAAGTGGGTTGAAGCAGAGGCATTGCCAAGAGCTACAGAGGACTCTGTCATACAGTTCCTATTCCATCTATTTTTATGTTATGGCTTTCCAAGAGAAATAATTACAGACGGTGGACCACAGTTTGCTAGGAACAGAATAGCTGCAACACTCAACAACTATCATGTCCAGCATAAAATCACTAATCCATACCACCCACAAGCAAATGGGCAGGTAGAAAGTAGCAATAAAATAATAGAAGCAATCTTAACGAAAACCACTGCATCACATAGACGTGATTGGGCTACCGGACTACCTAAATCACTATGGGCTTACAGAACAACATGGAGAAGCACCATTGGTTACTCACCTTATCAATTAGTGTTTGGAAAACAACCCATTTTCCCCATAGAATTCGAAATCCAAACATTGCGAACAACACAGGAAGTTGGCTTAGATCTAACCGAGGCACAGATTAATCGATTGCAGCAGATCAATGAGCTAGACGAAATTAGGCTCTCTGCACTTCAAAACACTGCCTTGATCCAACAACAACGAGCTAAATGGCATGATGCTCTCATTAAAAATAAAGTCTTCCACGAAGGAGACTGGGCTCTTTTGTACGACTCCAGGTTTTAGGACTTCCCTGGGAAACTCCAGACTCGTTGGTTGGGACCATACGAAATCCAGAAGGTACATGACAATGGGACCCTTACTCTAATCACTATTGACGGTTCTGGATATGCCTTCAAGGAAAATGGCCACCGAGTTCATCTCTATCGTAAACCACTCACTTAGGAGTCCTTCTGTCAGCAGCTACGCCGAGACTCTGATATGGAGATTTTGGGGGAGGAAGAGAAGTCTTCCTCACCTGTAATTCATTAAGGAATTTATTTCTTTTTACAGTTTGTACATAATTTCTTTTCTTGAATCATTTTTGTACATATTTTTGAATCAACGGTTTGCTGTTATTATTTTTGCTGTTCCTTTTTTTCAAAAGAACAACTTTTTCTTCTGGCTGTTCCTTTTTCAAAAGAGCAACGCCCTTTGGATCAACCGTCATTTTGTTGTAATTTGGTTCTTTTTCTTTATTTTTGTGTTCTGCTGTTCCTTTTCCAAAGGAACAACATTTCTGATTTCTGCCGTTCCTTTTTCAAAGGAATGGCATTTGTGTGTTTTTGCTGTCCCTTTTCCAAAGGAACAACATTTTTTTGATTTCTGCTATTCCTTTTCCAAAGGAATGGCATTTGTGTGTTTTGCTGTTCCCTTTCCAAAGGAACAACATTTTCGATTTTTGTTGTCCCTTTTCCAAAGGAACAACATTTTCGATTTATGCTGTTCCTTTCCCAAAGGAACGACATTTGTGTGTTTTGCTGTTCCTTTTCCAAAGGAACAACTTTTTTGATTTCTGCTGTTCCTTTTCCAAAGGAACAACATTTCCGTGTGTTTTGTTGTTCCTTTTCCAAAGGAACAACATTTTTTATTTCTGCTGTTCCTTTTTCAAAGGAATGGCATTGGTATGTTCTGCTGTTCCTTTTCCAAAAGAACAACATTTTCGATTTTCGATTTCTACTGTTCCTTTTTCAAAGGAACGACATTGTTTGTTCTGTTGTTCCTTTTCCAAAGGAAAAACGTTTTCGATTTCTGCTGTTCCTTTTCCAAAGGAACAACATCTGTGTGTTCTGTTGTTCCTTTTCCAAAGGAACATCGTTTTCCATTTTTGTTGTTCCTTTTTCAAAGGAACAAAATTTGCATTTTCTGCTGTTCCTTTTCCAAAGGAACAACATTTGTGGTCTTTTGTTGTCCCTTTTTCCAAAAGGAACACCACTTGCATGCTTTTTCTCTCCTTGTGAAACAACTTGTTCCTTTTGCTGTTCTAAATTAAGGATGCTTATTGCTCCTGTTCTTTCAAGTCTTTTAGAATACGGCTATGCACTTATGCAATGGATACAAAATCACAACATACTGAAATCAGTCAATCATAAATTTCTATCTTTATATTGCTCTGAATTGGTAAGAGGACAGAAGGAAGGACACACTTATTTATCATCTTTTGCTGTCATTGTTCTACTAATTCTGCTCTAATTGGTTATCTTTATCATGTTGATCCCTTTTAATCCTCTTTGATTATTATTTAGGAATAAGAGCAAAGGGTTTATATCTTCCTATTGAGATGTTAAGACTTCTTCCACCATTCCTACTCTTAAGGAGTGTTGGACCACCCTTTGTGTATAAATAAGGGAAAATACTTTATGAAAAACAAAGAAAAAAGAGCAAACATGACTTATAAGTTGTCAAATGCAGGATAGGGGGTCTCATCAAGAGCCAGCCTACCATGATCATGAGGACGAAAGCGAAGTGGCATTCCCACTATGGCCACCACACCAGGGATATGGTCCAAAAGGTATATCAAATAAACAACCCTTGGAACAGGAGGTCTCATCACGAGCTTCCCTGCCCACTTTTCCCTCCTTCCTCGTGAATGGCATTATGGCTAATTGGTCACCAAGCCAGCATAATGGCCTACATTTTGACATCACACAACATTTCCTAAGCATACACAAAGGATCATGGTTCCATGGGTGAAATAAACAACTCTGCCAAGGTTATGGACACTTGTCGGTAGCAGAGCACTGTTAATGGTATTGAAGTCACATTATTTACACCAATAGGTAAGTTATTAGCACCCTTCTATTTCTTATACCTTAGTAATCAATCATATATTATTTCCCGAACCATATAATGCATGGACATCTATTATTACCAATCATGACAGAACAGTTGACAATGACCGCATGAGATTCCGTTCCACGGCAGATGTCCTATCCCCCAGCCTTGCATCATATCATAGCAGTTTCTCACATATTAAGCGATCCAACTCTACGCCTCAATTTCGGTAATTTTCTACTTTTATAAACATGGCATATTTCCATACGCTGTTCCTTTATGACTCTGCTTCAGAGCGGGCGTTGCTCCTTTATTTGATGGCTGTGATAGCCTATCACATTGCGGGGGGGGCGGGGGGGTGGGGGGGGAGGTTAACCTCATCATTCCCTGGATTACGTGTCAGCCCACTATTCGGGAAGTTGTGTACTAGGGTATAGCACGGCTCAACGACATACTATTTTTTTATTTTTTCTGCATGACTTGCTGTTCATAAGCCATTTCTATTGTATACTCTGCAGCATTAGATTTTGAACAAGTCTTGCGTCTGTCAGCCTCTCTGTGTTTCAACAGCACGAACAACTACCGTTCCATTGAGAGTTTACAGTGAAACCATGGGAGGAAGATCGATTCGGAGAGAACCACAGGTGTTAACAGTCTCTGTTGCTGCCCGGGAAATCCTGGCAAGAGCAGGGTGGCTGACTTATCTCAACCGCTTGCAGGAGTCTAACGAGACTGTGGCAATTGAATTCTTGCAGAACTTGCAAGAGGATTACTCCAAAGTGAGGGGGAGACACATAGCAGTCATTGATGACATAATCGCAGAAGTTTCGGGACTACCAGCCACTAGACCTGTATGGACGTTAAAAAAGGAGATATTGTAGAAGATTTTAGAAATCTTCCAGGACGAAGGCCAGAGCTTGGCAATTAGAGGAAAGGGAGTTCTGCTAGCAGCACTAAGAGAGCCGTGGGTAGAATTGGCAAAGACCATTCAAAGCTACATCACCTGTGAAAGCAAAAAAGACGTGGTAAGACCACAACATCTTAAACTCTTAGCTTTACTAAAGCAAAAATGCTCTATAAATTTACCTGCATTTTTGAATTCGTTACTTCATGACATTGCACGGAGCATAAAAAAGGCACAACATGTAGAGTCAGTTGTTAGTCATCATGGGTTGATTCGATTAATAGTCAGCCATAGCCTCACCCAGCAGCAGAGCAACTGGGAAGAGCTAATTGCCATGATAAATGGGGGATTGAACGCACCATCCCCAAAACGTAAACATGCCACCAGTACACTCGAGCATCCAGAAAAACATAAACATGCCACCAGTACACCCGAGCGTCCAGAAAACCACAGGGAATCGACAAAGCGTAAACATGCCACCGGTACACTCGAGCGGCCAGAAAAACGCAGGAAATCGGTCCGGCTAGCACGACTACGAGGGAGGCTAGAGAAGCCCCAAGAAAACACCAGCCAACTAGTAGAAATAGAAGATGAGCAACCCCCATGGCCAGAAGGGGAGGATGATGTGCAAGAAGAAGAAGAAAAAGAAGAAGAGGCCGAGCAATCTTAAGAGGAAGAAGAAAACGAAGAAGAAGCCAAGCAATCTGAAGAAACTGAAACCGAAGAAGATAAAGAAGAAGAAGCCGAGCAATCCGAGCAGGAGGAGGAAACGGAACAGCAGGAAGGTAGCCCATTGTAGGACCAGTGGGAGAAGATGAATTGGCCGAAGTTTTGGCCAATATGGGTGAATATGGCCAACCTTCCAGTCCATCAGACCTCCATGCCGAAAAGAAACCCCAGGAGGAAAATGCACCTGAAGAATCACATGCAAAGGAGGCAGAAGAAGAAAATCTACCTGTTCATGATGAAAAGATGACAGGAGATGCTGAACAGGAACAATCCGTTCCTAACCAGAAGACACCAGAAGAAATTCCGGAGGAAACAGGGGCAGAAAGAGAAGTCGCCCAAGAAATAACAGAACCAGTTAGGGTTCTTGCCCTGGAACAGCCAGAGCAGAATAGTGAAGAAACACCCCAGAGAGAAAATCCGGGAATTAGTCACAGTCCAGGCTGCAGTGAACAGCCTGCTGTTCCTTCTAAGGAAATTTTGGAAATTAAAGAATTGCGAAAGGAACAACAGAGATTACTGAATATAATAGTCCAGCTCCACTAGTAGATTAGGATTCTAAAAGCAAGGTAAAGGGTAAAAAGGACTTCGGGAAGGAAAAATATGACCACTCTAGCAAAACCCCTCAAGGAAAAGGGGCAGAGGACCATAATCCATCCTGTTGTTCAAAACCCTGTTGAAAACCAGGCTGCTGTTCCAAATGATGCTGAGAAACAGACTGCTGTTCCAATTGAAAAGGAACAGCAATGGACCGATATCCATGTTAAGATAGAAATGGACGAGATGTTGACCCATGATAAAGAAATTCAGACGGAGGCACCAATTTCGGGAGTGATAAGGGCTATGAACTCAAAGCAATGCAATAGGAAAGTTTAGGTAAAACTCCCGGCCTCCACTGCTGCATGGAGAAGAGATCCAAAAACAGTAACCCTACGAAAGGGCTTGAAGCAAGCTCAGCAAGAAGCATAAAAGCTTAGAGAGAAAATAGTCCCTCGCGAAAAGTATGAAGAGCTACATCAGCAGCTTAGGAACGTCAATCTATCCGAAAGCTATGCCTTTGAAGGGTGGCGAAGGGAACAAGAGAAAGTCGCGAAGGTAACTTGTAGGTTAGATATAGTTATCAAGCAGATGGATACCTTGTGTTATTTATACAATGACATCTTAGCATGTAGAGCCCCTGCTAAGAATTATGCCTTGTTTTTACTGGAACGGTATTTGCAATTAAAAATAAAGACTGTTAAAGCAGGTGCTCCCATACAAATTAACACCGTCAATGATTTTATAGACTGTTGTAAGCACTATGGGGTAAAAGTCCAAAGACTACTGTGTGAGTTCTATTTACATAACCTTGTATTAGACTAGGAGACCGAGCTGAACGCTTGCCCTTTTGTTGGGGATATCCAATTACAGGCATTTATTTCATTTGGGGTTAATCAAATTAAATGGCTTAAAGCCTATAATACTTTCCAAAGGTAAGAAAACGGATTAGATTTGTGGCTAAGGGCTGAGCCTAGGGACCCAGTATAGTTGTGGAGAGCACATAGAAACCTCATGAAAACTCCAGGTGTAATTGAAGCATTAGGACCCATGCATGAGGCACTCATTCGACAGGGATTAGAATACTTTTTCTATATCAAAGACCCTGCCATTGATGCAGCTAAATTTCGGTATCAAATCTCTAATCTGAATATCCAGCTCAGGGAACCATTTAAGTATGAGAATTTTAAATTAGCTGCCAACCGCTTGCACCTCTATGGCGAAATCGTTTTGAGGGCAGGTCCATCCTGGTTAGGATATAGGTTCCGGAGTCCAATTATTTGGCACCTTGCACCCGGATACCAAGCCCTGTATAAGATGCTTGAGGGTCAGACAGGCCATTCCTTTGAATACCTAGTTACGCATCATGGTTGTAGGCCTCCTCATGAGATTCCATCTCCAACCTATTCTCTCACTGCCTTACATGTCAACTACAATGTTTTCATGAGGGCATGAAACAGGGTAAGAAGGGGGGTGTGTGGAGTACTAAAGAAGGTATGTTTTTGATGATTATTTCAGTATCTTTTCATTAGAACTTACAAACCTTTTGCATCATGAACTAGGAAAATGATAAAGAATTATAATAGACCATGTGAGATTAATATGCAAGACGAAAACGCTGACAATTGTCATTTCCTTATGCAGGAAGGAGGAAAAACGAGAAGTTGCCATTCCAAAGGAAAGGACAAGGATGGGTTAACCGTTGTCCCTTTGACGGGAGACCGAATGCAAACAAGGCAAAGCAAATCAAAGTGAATCAGCTCGGGAAAGGAGGTGGAGATATTAGCTCGGCGCAGGAGAGAAAAGAAATGACTGAGGACTAACGGTTCGGCGAATCCCTCAGGATCCTTGATCCTAAGGGATCATTGTTTTATCTATTTCTGCACTTAGATATCTCCGCCGTCACCCTTATAAAAGGGGCAGCACTGTTAGCTCGGGAGAGAGTTAGAGACAGTTATGCTTTTATGTAATTTCTTTTAAGATCAAAACTTTGATCATCGAGTCTCGTTAAGAACTGGTTTATTGTAATTCTACTCTTTGCATTAATACAAACTTGGTTACTATTTCATCTTTGAGTCTGGAATAACTTCAAGCGGTGTACCCCTGGAGCCTAAGGGCCCGACCCTGGAGGACACTTTCTCTTGTACCATTACGTTTGGTGTATTCGTGGTTTGATTATCGACGTCATTTGGTAATCTAACGTGTTTTTTAAGTTTACATCACATGCTCTGTTATGTTTAATTTATTAAGGTTTCTATAGACAGAACTATTGTATTGACTCTGCATCATATTACTATTCTTTTAGGAGTTGATATAATACTGCTAGTCTTTACAAAATATTGTTACTGTTCCATTATAGAGCCTTTGTGCTGTGCACTCGTTCATTAATATTATGGAATTCATCTTGGAAGTTATGGTCTTTGCGATTGTTGGATTTATGAACAATGCTGTTCTATTTTGAATTGCAGTCGTACTCTTTCTAACTGAGATCGATACTTGGATCAGATTACTATTTAAGTGTGCTGTGTGCATATATGGTTTTCAAGCGCTGTTCCATAATTTATCAGTAATCAGTGTTGTTCCATTGGTGTGTGTTATTCAGTCCGCCCTTAAGAGTGAAAGATTGCCGTTTGATTCCGGTAGATTATGATTAATGCATTTGATCTAATAGACTAGGATGTTACTGCTTGTGGGATTTAGTTGTTGTTCTATTTCTTAGCTGCTGTTCCATTTCAGATTTGCTGTTCCATTTCAGATTTGCTGTTCAATTTCTTAATTGTTGTTCCATTTCTTATCTGTCGTTCCATTTCTTGGTGTTGGCGTGAAGAATGATCTCAGGCTGTAGTGAGCATTGACATCTACTGTCAAGCTCCCAAATCCACGATTTGTTCTTTGATTTCCTTTTCCATCAGTTTCCAAAAGGATGGGTTATTGCTATCGAACCCTTGACTGATAAGTTGCTTAGTCTTTTGAATGTGTGATTTAATCTTTTGAAGTGGTTAAGCTGTAGACAATCATCCATTTACTCTTGTATTTCTGAACACTGGACTACTAGTATTACTCTGACAAATGATAGCCTTAGACTGAGACACTCTTTGAAATAACAAAACGTTCCCGGTTTGACATATTAATGTGAGGTAATTAGGGGTGAAAGAGACCCTTTTTATAGATCTACACCATACAAACTGATTTGGTTCCAAATATAAAGTTGCAATACATACCTTTTGTGTGTTTTGCACATTATGGAGATCGAAAAATTGCTCCATCTGTAGTATCCATGTTTCGGGATCCTTGCCATCAAACTTCCTCATATCAATTTTTGGAACATGGTGGGTCTTAAATCCAACATTAGAGTCTATGAAATCATGATTAACATTTCTTTTTTTCTTATCATGAGTTTCCTTTACTATCCTTTCACCATTAGTGACCATTTCTTATAGCAACTTATTCAAATTTATCTTCAATTCTTCCATCTTATCGTCCATGCCATCATCTTAGCATCCATGCCATTCATCTTATCTTCCATCTTAACTTGCATTCCATTCATATTAGCTTCCACACCATTCATCTTGGCTTCACTTACCTTTAGTGAGAGTGAAATTTGTTGTACTTGGTCTTGTAATTTTGATATATCATGTTGCATTTCTTCCTCTTCTTCACGAGTCATGCTAGAGCTTTTAGGTTGCTTACTAGGTTTTTCCATTTTCTTTCTTTGGGGCATTAATTAATGCTAATAATTCTTCACTATTACCTTTGAATTCCTTCAAACTAATTTTACAAACCAATCTTATGCAAAATTTAAAAAAACTACACACCTCTTTTTCATTTTGTAAGAGCTTGATATTGAATATGTTGTATCTCTGTAACTGCAGATCTCGAATATCTGAAATCGCGTCCTAGGGTAGCCCTTTGAGTCCTCTTTCTAACATTGCAATTCTGATCAATATTGGATTCTCCAAGGAAGAGTTATGCCAAATCTCCCACAGTGACCTTATTAAACTAGTTCAGTAGAGCGAACTTGTACGATGTGCCACGTGTCATTGTTTCGACCTTAGTACCTGAAACTGATACATAGGAAACCACAGGTCATCTTCTTTTTGAAACTTCTTACAAAATTTCAATCTGATGCTCAAAACAAAATTTATGATGGTTTTCCCCAGGTCACTTGTTTGGAATGTAATTCAGGAGTCTACAAAAACCCTAACTTCATCAGATCCTCTCTCCACAAATATAGTGAGACAAGCTTTGAAATTCAGACCCAAAGTTTAGAACGATTTCAGTTCAAATGGGTTTTTTTCAGCTTCCAAAACGTAGCATAAAAAATGTTATAACAAAAATTCCACGATGACCTGTTTGGAGCAGTGAAACCCTAGAATCCAAAGCTCTGATACCAAATGGTAGGAAACCAACTCACAAAAATATAGAAAAGATAGATCAATGCCTTAGAATTCAACCTCTTCAAGGGGGAAACCTCCTTTACATTGCACAAGTGAACAACTCTTGGATGACACAAATGACTAAACCTCCATTCTATATATAGGAGTCTAAGGGGTCATAATATAATCAAGCCAACATAACAGTAATAACATAAGGGCACAAAAATAACAATAATGGGTTTCTATGGGGCATACTAATAACAATATGGGGACAATAGGGTCACAATAATAACAATAAGGGATACAATGACAATAGTAATGGGGGAATCACTAGTATTATAGGGGCCTAACATATAGGGATTAACTTCAAGAATTTGAGATTAAGACTCTTTGAACAACCTAAGAAGTTAGATTGGACCTCTCAGAGGAACATAAATAATCCCTAAACTAGATAAAAGAACTGGATGAGATGCACAATGTTGCCGTTTATAATTATTTAGGACCTTTAAAAAAGCAATGTTGACATTTATAGTTATTTAGGACCTTTGCGGTATTCTCCGAAATGCCCCATCATGTCACACATTAAAGATGATAGTGAAAGTTGTGTTTTGGTACCAAACCTAAGAACAAAGTAAATTTTCTTAATAACATAAGGCACTTGTAAATAAATAAATAAATATTGCATAATTATGTTTGTTTTTATTTCTATCTTTAATTTGTTGTTTGATTGTTTTTATGTTTGATTTTCCATCCTTTTTTATTTTCTTTTACTTTAAGATATAGTTGCTACTACCTCAAATTACCATTGTTGTTCCCTCAAGTAACAATTGTTGTTCTCTCAAGTAACAATTGTTGTTCCCTCAAGTCACAATTATTGTTCCCTCAGGTCTCAACTACTGCGACCTCTAATTCTCTTTTATACATTTGTGCCTCTTGGGACTTGTTATTTTCTATGATCCTTTAAATTCCCATGTCCTTAATAGTGACTATGCTTGGATTGAAGAACCTTACCATCTTGAGATCACTTGGGGGGTAAGGGGTTTTCATGGGTTAAAACTTTTTGAGTGTGTATCATTTCACTCTAGTTATTCTTTTTACCTTTTTCAAGCAATACATACATACATACATACATACATATACATATACATATACATATACATATACATATATATATATATTCCTCTGTAGAAATTCATATTACTAGTGTTAATTTGGAAAGGTATACACACACACACACACACACACACACACACACACACACACTAGTAATATGAATTTCTATGGAGGACCATTTTTATAAATATCTCCATAAACTTTAAAAAGGAAATGTTGGAATTTATAATTATTTAGGACCTTTGCACTATTCTCTAGAATGCCCCATCATGTCACACATTAAAATAGTTAATAAAAGACCATAGTGAAAGATGTGTTTTGGTACCCAACCCAAGAACAAACTAAATGTGCTTAATAACATAAGACTCTTGTAAATAAATAAATATTGCATAGTTATGTTTGTTTTTCTTTCTATCTTTAATTTGTGGTTTGATTGTTTTTGTGTTTGATTTTCCACCTTTTTTATTTGTTTTTACTTGGATATATATTTGTTTCTACCTTGAATTACCATTCTTGTTCCCTCAAGTAACAACTATTGTTCCCTTAGGTATCAGCTGTTGTGACTTCTAATTCTCTTTTATACATTTCTACCTCTTGGGAATCATAATTTTGTATAATCATTTAAATTCCCATTGTCCTTAATAGCGACTATGCCTGGATTGAAGAACCTTACCATCTTGAGATCACTTGGGGGGTAAGGGGTTTTTGTGGGTTAATTTTTTTTGAGTGTGTATCATTTCACTCTAGTTATTCTTTTTACCTTATATATATATATATATATATATATATATATATATATATATATATATATATATATATATATATATATATATATATATATCCTTTTTTGTGGGTTAAATTTTTTTGAGTGTGTATCATTTCACTCTAGTTATTCGTCTTACCTTATATATATATATATATATCCTTTCCAAATCAACACTAGTAATATGACTTTCTATAGAGGACCATTTTTATAAATATCTCCATAACCTTTAAAAATCAATGTTGGCATTTATAATTATTTAGGACCTTTGCACTATTCTCGAGAATGCCCCATCATGTCATACATTAAAATAGTTAATAAAATACCATACTGAAAGATGTGTTTTGGTACCTAACGGAGGAACAAACTAAATGTGCTTAATAACATAAGACTCTCGTAAATAAATAAATATTGCATAGATACGTTTGTTTTGATTTCTATCTTTAATTTGTTGTTTGATTTTCCACCTTTTGTTATTTTATTTTAATTTAAGATACAATTGTTGCTACCTTTAATTACCATTGTTGTTCCCTTAAGTAAAATCTATCATTCCCTTAAGTAACAACTGTTGTTTCCTCAAGTCACAATTGTTGTTCTCCTAGGTCGTAGTTACTGCGACCTCTAATTCTCTTTTATACATCCGTGCCTCTTGGTACTTGTTATTTTTTAATAGTGACTATTCCTATATTCAAGAACCTTACCATCCCGAGATCGCTTGGGGGGTTAGGGGGTTTCATGGGTTAAAACCGCATTTCGTACTTTTCTGCTAATATTGATTAATGGAAGTGTTTTATGATTAATTCCAAGGTTTATTTGTGTATTCATTGATTTGAGTTTTTAATAAGAAGGCTAACTCCTGGTCAGTTGGGCCTGCTTCCCTAGGTAAGCACTATCTCTTTGTATAATACAAATTAATTAGTTTTCGATTAAATGTAGTTTCCTTTCTATGTTGTTACTTGGATTGGTTAGTGTTGTTTCTTAGTTAATCGATAGATAGTTCTCAACATTTGATTTTATACGAAGAAGTCTGTAATGATTCCTTTTTACTTGTTGTTTCCTTAGAACGTACATGTTGTTCCTTATCTTCACAGTGTTATTTCTTAGAGAGAGCTTGTTGTTACTTAATGTTTGATTCAAATTTTAGAATAGTTAGTTGTTTAATGGGTGCAAGACACTAGAATAACGTTAACACTTTCTTATGTTATTTCTTGATTTAATTCTAGTTTGAATTTTTGTAGAGTAGTTTTTGATTGACGCTTGTTCTTACCTCATTCCTAATTCCTCATTATTGTAGTTTTGATTCAACAAAGAACAAAGTAGATTTTCTAAATTTCCATTCTGTAAGAGCATAGTTGATTTCAAATAGGAGTGAAGTTGTTAATTGCTTTAGGAATGAATTGAATGAATAATTAGATGTAGTTGATAGGATTACATAAGAGACTTCATACAAAACCATCATTAGTTTTTGATAGCTCCTTGCATAGACTTTTATTTACTGCCTTGAAATAACCAGACATTTGCTAGGTTGAAAAATCAATGTTTAGGTAGTTAATTATTTTAACTTTAAGAAGTTAATAAGCTCAACAAAGAGTCTATGTCGGGATTCTTTCAAAATATATTTGAGATAAACTTATGAAAATAAGAACAAATTCCAGTGACCATAGCGGTTAGGAGGGAGGCCAAGGCAGGAGATATAAGAACTCATCTATGCACTTCATTCTCGATTGATGCAAGAGTATTAAAAGTTTTACCCCATTTCTTTTCATTCATATGTCTCTTCTTATTGTGTATGTTTTGATTTGGATTTCATATATATGCACTGAAATTATTACTATAGGAGAATAGGAATTTCTTGTTCTCTTTGTGTGCAAGTTATAGGGAAGAAATAGGAGCCAATATCTCAGGTACATCTTCCCCAAGCTAGCTGCAAAAAAATATTCCACTTCTCACAATAGGAGGTAACTCTTTCACTGTGTCTTTGTGATTTCTAGTGCATGTTTGGGATTGCGTGTCTTCTTTGCATCAATTCCATATAAAGACACACTATTTGAGAAGGCTATGGGAAAGTCTTCTAGGTTTAAACTAACCTACTCCTGTAAGGTGAAATTTTCTCTTAGACACCAAGAGGAATTGTAGAGTCAAAGAATGCACATTATTGATATTGCTCAATTGCATTGTCTGGAATGGACATGTAGTGAATATATCAAGCAATTTCATTTTGGCATTATGAAAAATGCGTTGTACTTGATGTTGGAATTATGATGTATGTGTTGTACTTGATGGAAACCCACTTGTAGCAGAACAAATCACTTGTATATGGTAACTAGATGAATCTACATAAGAGATATTAGATGTGATAGAATGCATGACAGTAGTGTTTACAAATGTGATGAAATTCAAGGCAGCTTCAAGGAATCAGTTTAGAAGGTAACTCACTCAGATGAAAGATCACAGTATAGCAGGTAAACAACAAAGAATTACAGATCAGTCTTCATAGAATGAAGAAAGAGAGGTATATGCAGGTTCACCATTGACCAAGCTATGTATACACGCAGGTTAACTGTATACAAGTCGTGTATACGTACACATGCGCTTTCACAGAAGGAAAAGCGCGTATACCTTGGAAAACTAAATCTTTGGTCCGAAGTATTTGGTCCATGGTATTTTGATCCGTGGTATTGGTCCAAGGTATCTGGTCCGAGGTATTGACCCTAGGTATTTGGTCCAAGGTATTGGTCCTAAGTGGTTTTGGTCCATGGTATTGAGAAAGGCCTAAAACTATAAAAGGAGGAGAATATCATTAGGCAAAGGTGTGCAAGTATCGAATACCTGATGAAGTGTGAGATCTAGTATGCAGGTTATTGGGTTATGGTGCATTGCTGGATCTGAACCAAGGATGAACCTTAGCTGATGATGAGGGATTAGATCTAATGATGGATCAGGATCTTAAGGCGTAAAATGAACTATCATTAGGTGTTTTTTCTCTTGTATATTCTAGATCTGAATTCTGACACATATATTATTATTTAAATATTATGTTCTGGGTATAATTGAAGTTTGGAATAGCTGCAAAATTATGAATGAATATCTATAGATGTATACGTTGGTTGACTTTAGTAAAAGAGCGTATACACGCAGGTTCGACACATTGAAGTAGCATATACCTTGTATTTTTGAAGTTGCAATTGGTTCTGGTTGTTGATGCATAGTTTTGGGTTTTGCTTTATGTTCTGGTGACTGCATTCTGGTAACAATGTTTAGATTAATTGTGATTTGCTTTAGTAATGATGGATGAGATCTAATAATGGATCAAAATCATAATGACTTACCATTATGTGATCTGATGGGCTAGATTTGTTTGCTAACACATGTATTATCCTTTATATGTAATGATCTAGGTATGTCTAAAGTCGGGAAGAGCAGCGAAGTTATAAGAAAGTATTTGTAGACCTATACGCTGGTTCGCTTTGATGAAGTTGTGTATACACGTTGGTTCGGCTCTTCCAAGTTGCGCATACACTTTGATGCATGGTTTTGAGGTTACAACTGGTTGTGATTAATGATGTAGTGTTCTGGGTACAGATCTGTGTATTGGCTATAGTGATCTCTCTATTCCAGTTGATTTGTTGAAGTTGATTAAAGTATGAATGAATGGTTGATTTAGTTGTGTCAGAGGTTCATAGGTTGTCAGTGATTGATTTAGTTTAGTTGATTCAGAAAGTAATGATTGAGTTTCAGTTATTGGTTGATGCAGATATAGTTGATGGTTGTATTGCAGTGGTGATTGATTTGAGCTTCAATGTTGTTGATAGGTCCAGTATGAAAATTAGATGAAATGTGGCCTTCAGATTATGGTGTTGTGTTCCAAGTGTATCCAGTCTGAAAATTTATGAAATGAGGTCCCTGGAGGAAGAGAGAAGGTTGTAGTCTTCTGTAGGTTGGTGCCTACGTACTAGTAAACATATCAGCTAGTACAAGAGCTAGGGGGTTGTATCTCCCTTCCAGTAGAAGATGGAGAACGAGAGAAGCTTGTAGCCTTCTACAAGTAGAAGCATACATATTGGTATGAGTCTGTGTCAGTACAATGTTGTAAACATATTTTCTTATTATTAAAAGAAGACAGAGATGATAGCAGCTGGTGGTGTTCACCCACATTGGGTTTCCACCTTAAATATTGGTATTCATGTGTGATGCTTATGTGTGATGGTTCACTCTATTATTAACTGCATATGGTTACTGTTTAATGTTTAATAAATTACTGATGCACAGATTAAAAATCAACATATGATGAATTAACTGAATCATTAGTCTGCTGGATATATGCTTGTTTCCTTAAGCACAGTTGCGTGTACACGCGGGTTACCCACATGGAAGTAGCATATACAAATTTGAGTATGAAAAGAAAAATATTATTGACTTAACTAATACTGATTCACCCCCCCCCCCCCCACCCTCTTAGTATTATTTCCAACAATTGGTATGAGAGCAGGTCCTTTGGTAGAAGCTTGATCGCTTGAAGGAGATCCGTAGAACAATGTGAAAAAAGCTAAAGAAGAAAGCACCTAAGAAGAAGAAGACATCTCAAAGGAACTATGAAAGTGGGAGAATCAATTGGGGATTATGCAGAAGCAACTCTTCAGATTCAGAATCACCTCAGAATGAAGATGAACAAGCGAAAGAACTATCAGGTATGAATTTTTTATCCTCTAGTGATACATTTCTCCATCCATTTGAAGATAATGAAAGTGATAGCGAAACAAATGATTTTTTTCTTATGGGTGAGAAAGAAATATATCAAATAGAGGTAGAATTTAAAAGGCTTACAAAAAAAATTAGAGATCAACAAGATCTATTGGACAAAAGGTAATGTGCCTTCAAAGAAGAAGCTACCAATCTAAAAGCTCAACTAGATGAAGGAAACAAGGAAAAGGAAGATCAATGCCAAAAGCTGCAGGATGAAGTAACATCATTAAGAAATGAAGTAAATAAAAGGAGCACAACAATCAAGAAACTCAAAGATAGATCCAATTACTATGAATGTCTTGAAGCTAAGATCCTCTCTCTAAAAGAAGATCTTGAAAAAACAAATAAGCAGAATGAAGAACTACTCAAAGCTCTTGAAGAACAAGAAATAAAAGTTCACGAATTAAGGCAACAAGTGGAAGAAGGAAGAAAAGTTGAAGAAATCATGAAGAAGCAGTATCTTGAAAAGGAAGAGCAATATTAGGTTGAGGTAGATATACTAAAAGGTAAATTAGAAGAAAAGGATAAGCTTTTATGATTTCAAGATAGTACTAAGATTCTGGATGATATTCTTAGTAGTCGAAGTTCTCCCGCCATCAAATCTGGTCTTGGTTTCCATGAATTTGTTGAAGGTGAATCTAGCTCACAAGCTAAGGCAAGGAACTCTAATGTAAAACCTGAAATGCTTAACAAGGAGATGAGAGGTCAATCCCATCAACAACCAAGGAAAGAAAATATTCAAAGAAAATCTTTTACTCCTAAATATGGAAGTGATAGTCGGTTATTTCCTCAAATGAATAATGTGAATGTTTTATATGTCATAATCTTGGACATGTTGCAACGAGATGCGGAAGTAGAATGGTTCAAGACCATCACACAAAAAGATCATTAGCTTCTAGGTACTTTAAGGGATATTGTTTTTCTTGCAATATGTTTGATCACAAAGCCATTGATTGCTATAGAAGAAACATGAAACATGTAAGAGGTTATGCATGTAACAAATTTGGACATATAGCAAAGGAATCCAGGAGAAAATATCATCACACTTGAAGATATGGAAGAAGAAGGAAGTACAGTCAGAAAAATGTGGCATGGCACAGGGTACAGACATGACAGACTCAGGGGAAGCCAAAAGTATGAAACTTCAATGTTATAAATCTCATATGCAAGTTTCATGAATACGATTCGCATATATATGCAGTTCAAAGCTGCACAACCGCGTATATCTGGTTTGAGAAAAATGCAGCGGGGCAGACTCAGAAAAATTGATTTGATATGATTCAGACAATTATCAGTTATCTTTTCTGTCATGATGATATATGACTACATTCTGTGGATGTTATTTAGAAGTGCTTTTGATCCTCACAAATTGTTGATAACTTGATGTATATCTGATTAACAATGATGCCTTGATACTTCTTACTGATATATGCAATGATCAGATTTGACAATGAACATGTGGAACAGGTTTAGAAGGAGAACATGCTATGCTTCTAATAAAGCATTGTTGGAATTATGTTTAGAAGTCTTTGGTACCAAATCAATGATGATGATGCTTATATGGCTAAATGATACATCCTACTATGTTATAGTTATGAGGTGCCCATGATAAAATCTCAGATGATACTTGGGGTCACATAGTTGGTATTTAGATCAGATTTATGGATGATTGTGGATGACTCTAGTACATATATGTTGCTTACATGATGATCTTCATGAGGACAAAGAGAAGTACAAAGCTTAAGTACACAACTTCATTATTTGATGATGAGCCACTCATTTCCTTTATGCTATTGTCATCATGCCTTCAAAGATGCATACAGTTCATATGGTCTAGTTATGATTTTTATAGTTCTTGGTTGAGGATTGTTGTTGTTGATGATATCAAGAAATCTTGACAAATGACCATGAGCTCATGGTTTTCTAGATACACGTTTCTATACTGGATACATGGATGATTACTTAAGTTGCATATTGACAAATATTGTTGGTTGGCCAAGAGAATGGTGTTATTACAGGTCTCATGAAGACATGGATATTCAAAGACATGGTTGACTTAGTCACTTAATGATGATGAGTTCTTATCTTATGATAATAGGTTGATACTCACATATGTTGATTATCAGGGTTGATGCTTATCAGATGTGCGATGTTCCCTAGTTATGATACATGGTTGATATATTGAAGGTCCTTGTGGAAAGATCATGCAGTTCTTGATAATGATGAGAAATATCATAAGGTTGCTGGTCTGGATGTTGTTGACAGATGCTGCTGATGGTGCATATCATATGATAGTTGCTGATGATTATTAGACATTTGGTCTATGTTATAAATGTCATGTATATCATTCGATGTAAAGGGCATATAAAGACCCATGATGTAATAATTTTTCTTTGTTCGCCGTAGTCTTTTGACGAGTCCTTTTTGTCATATGATGTAATTTCTATCATGTATAAACAATTGGTATATCCCCACTTGGTTGGGAGGATGAGTCAAATTTGGTATATCCCCACTTGGTTGGGAGATTGATGTATGTATAAGTCATTGGTGATAGGAAGGTCAAACTCACATAGTCGAGTGATATAGTCATGCTATTCTTTTTGAAAAATATTTGCAGACCTTGCATGTGCTCAAGGGGAGCATGAATGATATATTGCATCTTAGCATATACAAAGGGGGAGTTTAATAAGAAAATTTAGTATGTGCTTAGGGGGAGCATGATCAATGTTTATATTCAGTTGTTTAGATATGGAAGTCTTATTTTTGATCGACACTTTTCCCTTGATGTCAAAGGGGGAGAGTGACTTAGTGTGGTTGTTGCCATCAAGTCCAAAGGGGGAGATTGTTGGCACTATGATGTATGTGTTGTACTTGATGGAAACCCACTTGTAGCAGAACAACTCACTTGTATATGGTAACTAGATGAATCTACATAAGAGATATCAGATGTGATAGAATGCATGACAGTAGTGTTTACAGATGTGATGAAATGTAGGGCAGCTTCAAGGAATTAGTTCAGAAGGCAACTCACTCAGATGAAAGATCACAGTATAGCAGGTAAACAACAAAGAATTATAGATCAGTCTTCATAGAATGAAGAAAGAGAGGTATACACAGGTTCACCATTGACCAAGCTGCGTATACACGCAGGTTCACTGTATACAAGTCGCGTATATGTACACATGCACTTTCACAGAAGGAAAAGCACGTATACCTTGGAAAACTAAATTTTTGGTCCGAAGTATTTGGTCCATGGTATTTTGATCCATGGTATTGGTCCAAGGTATCTGGTCCAAGGTATTGACCCTAGGTATTTGGTCCAAGGTATTGGTCCTAAGTGGTTTTGGTCCATGGTATTGAGAAAGGCCTAAAACTATAAAAGGAGGAGAAGATCATTAGGCTAAGGTGTGCACGTATCGAATATCTGATGAAGTGTGAGATCTAGTATGCAGGTTATTGGGTTATGGTGCATTGCTGGATCTGAACCAAGGATGAACCTTAGCTGACGATGAGGGATCAAATCTAATGATGGATCGTGATCTTAAGGTGTAAAATGAACCATCATTAGGTGTTTTTGATCTTGTATATTCTAGATCTGAATTTTGAGGCATATATTATTCAATAAATATTATGATCTGGGTATAACTGAAGTCTGGAATAGCTGGAAAATTATGAATGAATATTTACAGATGTATACGCTGGTTGACTTTGGTAAAAGCACGTATACACGCAAGTTCGACACATCGAAGTAGCATATACCTTTTATTTTTGAAGTTGCAATTAGTTCTAATTATTGATGCAGAGTTCTGGGTTTTGCTTTATGTTCTGGTGACTGCATTCTAGTAACAGTGTTCAGATTGATTGTGATTTGCTTCAGTAATGATGGATGAGATCTAATAATGGATCAGAATCATAATTATTTATCATTATGTGATCTGATGGGCTAGATCTAGTTGCTAACACATGTATTATCCTTTATATGTAATGATCTAGGCATGTCTGAAGTCGGGAAGAGCAGCGAAGTTATAAGAAAGTATTTGCAGACCTATATGCTGGTTCGCTTTGATGAAGTTGCGTATACACGCTGGTTTAGCTCTTCCAAGTTTTGTATACACTCTGATGCATGGTTTTTAGGTTACAACTGGTTCTTATTAATGATGTAGTGTTCTGGGTACAAATCTGTGTATTGGCTACAATGATCTCTCTGTTCTTGTTGATTTGTTGAAGTTGATTAAAGTATGAATGAATGGTTGATTCAGTTGTGTCAGATATTCAGAGGTTTTCGAATTAGTCACCGGAGTTTCCACAGTAAGAACATTTTTCTGCCAACGTTTCGAATCCCAACCGGGATCCATCATCAGGACAACAAGAATGCTTTGATAGAAGAAGAGCAGTTATTTAGGGTTTAAATAGAAATGAGGAGAGAAAGGAGGTGAAGGTCGGCTCTCAATTTTTGAGAAGTCGGCTGCCTCTTTATTTAATAATTTATTATTATTATTATTAATTAATTAATTAATTTATTATTATTTTTTTTTTTTGACCATAATTATTTAATTAAAATTATTAATATAATCATTAATTATATTAATTATTATAATATATAATATTTTTACTTATTAGTATAATAATTAATTATATTAATATAATAGTTAATTCTATTAATATAATAATTAATTATTTTAATTATAAATAGTTTAAAATTTTTTAATACTAATTAAAATCTTAATTCTTTATTTAATTATTAATTGGATATTAATTAATTATTAATATACTATTAATTATTAATTATAATTAAAAAATGGAAATGATTATAATTATTATAATAACTATTGTTAAGGAATTTAGACTTCTGTGATCCATAACATTGATTAGAAAATCTTCGGCAAAATCACATAATCAAACTTTTGTCGACGCGTTTCGAACCAACCAGTGTGGTTCATCGTCAGGACAAGTTGAAGAACCAAACTGGCAAAGCGTGAATAAATAGAGCGTGCAGAGACTCCAACAGCTATCAAGCTAACGGCTAGTTTGACCTAATGCACCTGGTCAAACCACTAAATTAGTAAATTAATATTTCTAGAAATAAGGGAATTCGATTGTTAATTAAAAATAAATAGATATATTATCGTTAATATCTCAAAAATAATATTAATATTTTAATTATTATACCTCATAATAAATTATTTCAATATTATATAAATACAAGAGAAAGGTAATAAATCACTATTATTTTAATAATTTAGTTACAATAGGTAAATGAGTAATAATTATTTAATGGTCTTTTTACTATTTAGTTCATTAAAATATATTAAAAATGGTCCATTAAATTACTAAGGTATATAAAATCATATATGTTTATTATCTACTAAAATAGAATTAGTTATAATAGGTAAATGGCATACTTTAGGGTAAAGCTTAATATAATCATACTATATCCTTAAAACATATTGGTCAACTAATCAAAAATCAATCAATATTTTATTCCAAAAAATATATTAAAGGAACTAAGTCCATAGGTAATTATATCATTACCTATATGTATATTACCAATAGAATAACTCATATCGTTAAACTTAATGGTCAATTTTTATTAATAATCAATATTTATTTATTCCAAAATTATTGAAGTTAACTATGTTATTAGGTAAATGTATTATTATTAATAAGGTTTAAAAAGGAAACATAATTCTAAGGTTATAATAGAAGAAATGAAATAAGGGAAAAATCAAATCTAATAAAAAAGCCCAATAGCATCTAACTTAATAAAGACCCAATACTCCAAAAAATCGGACACACCAGCTAAAAGAAAAAAGAAAAAAGGAGGGGGGAGAGACAGACACCCTAAGACAAAACAAAAAGGGAGAATGAGGAGGCTAGGAAGATAAGGCTGGGACCCAGCAACTGCTAATCTTCCAGCCATCATCCCTATTAAGATTGTTCGGCCTTTTCTCAATTTCCAGGGCCTCTCTAAATTTGCGATGGTGAAACTGCGCAATTTTGGCAATGACTTGAGCCTTTTCTATACATACATGATGCATAGTCTTCTCCGCATGCTCAGCCAGGGCTGAGGACTTGGCCCTACCATGCCTTAAGTCAGCAGAATGCTCGCTAATCCGTTGATTGATAGAGCGACCAGTCTCACCAATATAAGGGGTCCCACAGGAACAAGGAATGACATAGACACCTTTCATGTCCTTAGGGTCAATCGGGTCTTTCACAGACCTGAGGGAGCCACGGATAGTCTTGAGAGGTCTAAAAGTTGCGGGAACATCAAACTTCTTCAGAATCCTCGCAATCCTGTCCGTGATTCCTTGGATATAAGGAAGGTTCACACCTGCGAATCGATCATTAGGAACCCTTCGGACCGAAGGCTCTTTCTTGGCCCTGAGGAAGGCTTTTTGACCAAGGCGCCTATTGTAACCATTCTTCTCAAAGACTTCTAGGAGGTGAGCCTTCTCCGTTTCCAGGCTCTCCTCATCCGAAATTCTGACCGCACGGGTGGCAAGCGTGCTAAGAACCCCTAACTTCTGAGCGGGGAAATGATGCGAAGACGCATGCAAGTATTGCTCAGTATGCGTCTTCTTTCTATACACCTGATGAGAAAAGGAACCATCCACTTTCTTAGAAATGAGAACATCCAAGAACGGAAGACAGCCATTAACTTCTTTTTCCATCGTGAATTTAATGGCTGTGAATTTAACAGCCATTAACTATTGTTAATGTAGTAATGATTTTATTAATTATTAATATTGATATAATAAATAATATAATAATTAATATACTACTTAATTAATTATATTAATATAAATATGATAATAATTAATTTTACTAATTATTATTATAAATATAATAAATAATATAATAATTAACTATTTAATTAATTAATTATTAAAATATAATACTTAATTAATTATATTAATATAAAATGATAATAATTAATTTTATTAATTTTATTAAATATTATTATTAATATAATAAATAATATAATAACTAATTATTAAAATATACTGCTTAATTATATAAATATGATATTTTAATAATTAATTTTATTAATTATTATTATTAATATATTAAATAATAAAATAATTAATTATTAAAATATAATACTTAATTAATTATATTAATTTAGTATTAATAAAAATTAATACTTAATTAATTATATTAATTTAGTATTAATAAAAATTAATACTTAATTAATTATATTAATTTAGTATTAAATAATACTTAATTAATTGTATTAATTTAGTATTAATAAAAATTAATAAATAATTATTAATTAATTGATTAATAATTAATTAATTAATAATAATTAATTACTAATTAATTAATAATAATAATAATTAATTAACTACTACTTAATTAATTACTCATTAATTACTTAATTAATTAGAAATGAATTAGTAATTATTATTATTATTATTATGGTTAATTTTTCTGATTAGGGGAAACCAGCTACTGCTAATCTCCATGCCATTGTCTCTGTTGAGATTATGTGGGTGTTTGAAAATCTCAAGAGCCTCTCTGATCTTCCGCTTATGGTGCTGCTCTTCCTTGGCGATAATGGAGGCGCTTTCCAAGCAGACATGGTGCTTAGTTTTCGAAGAATGTTTTGCGAGGGCGGAAGAACGAGACCTTTCATTCTTAATATCAGCTCCATGTTCTTTGAGTCTGGTCTGCAGAGAGCGGCCTGTTTCACCAATGTAGCTTTTTCCACATGAGCAATCGATCTTATAGACTCCTTTAAGTTGTTGTTTATCAATATTATCTTTAACCGATCTCATACTTTGTCTGATAGTTCCAGGGGCTGAGAATTGTGTGCTTATGCTTTTCCTTCTTAGGACTTTCGCAATCTTATCTGTAACTCCAAGAATGTAAGGAAGAAAAACCCTACCCCCTTCAGGTTGATCTCGGGCTCTAGGTTCATGAGATAGCAACCTTTTCTCCGCTTTTTGAATTGCTTTCTTAACCTCATTTTCTTTGTAGCCTAAACCTTTAAAGGTTGAGACTAAATGCCTCTTTTCTTCATCAAGATGATCAGCGTCAGAAATTCGAAGGGCCCTGATAGCAAGAGTGTTTAGGACACCAAGCTTCTGGGCCAGATGATGGTGGGAGTCAGCGTGGAGGTAGTTCTCTGTATGGGTGGACTTTCTGAAGACTTTGTGCCCTATGGAGCCATCATCTTTTCTCATGATGAGGATGTCTAAGAAAGGAATGCTCATGTTTTCTTCAAGCTCCATAGTGAATTTTATTTCTGAGGAGATGGAATTTAGGTGAATAAAGAACTTGTCAAGCTCTGCTTTACCATGAGTCCATTTTATATTAGTATCATCGACGAATCGCTTCCACCATGCTGGTTTCAAAGGGTACGAATCCAGGGCCTTCTTTTCAAAATATTCCATGTAAAGGTTGGCCACGATCGGTGAAAGGGGGGATCCCATCGCCACTCCAGTTGTTTGCTCATAAAATGTTCCTTGGAAGGTGAAAACTGTTGATCGCAAGCAGATTTCGGCCAATCTTGCAGTCACTGGATCAGAAACCTCTCTTATAACTTGAATGGCTTCTTCAAGAGGAATCTTGGTGAATAGGGACACAACGTCAAAGCTAACAAGGAGGTCTCCACGCTCTAATTTTTCATTCTTAATGAGATTCACAAAGTCATGGGAGTCTTTGATGAAAGAATCAGTGTTTCCGACAAGGGGCCTGAGGATTTTTGCAACGTATTTAGCGAGCTCATAGGTTGGGGACCCAATTGTATTGACAATTGGTCTGAGAGGGACTCCTTCTTTATGGATCTTGGGTAGCCCATAGATCCTCGGGATGCATTCACTAGAGGGAATTAACTTCTTCATTAATTTATCATCAAGGTTGGATTCCAAAATTGCCTTTTTCACCTCTTTCATAATCTTCGGGATCGGGTTCTTGCTTAGTTTCTTATAACTACCGCAATTGAGGTGTTCGTTCATTTTGCATATATAATCTTCTTTATCTAGAATCACTGCTGCTCCTCCTTTATCTGCCTTGAGAACCACAATCTTTTCATTGTTTCGTAGGGATTTGAAGGCCTTCTGTTCGTCTTTACTCAAATTACTCTTGGGAACCTTGGCCTTTCTCATAATAAGGGAGCACTCTTGCCTTAATGCTTCCTTATCTTCCAAGGGAAGGTTGTAAATCCCATCTTCTATATTACAAATCATTTTCTCAACAGGAAGATTTTTCGGGGAGACCGCAAATCCAAGGCCTTTTCTGAGGACGCTAATGACCTCGGGTTCTAGACTTTGGGAAGATAGATTCACGACTTTTCTATTTAGCTTTGATCCGGATGGGTTGACCAAGGAATCAGACTGAAAGGGCGCCATTAAATTTCGATTCATCGTATCTGAGTTTCTGCCCTCCGAATCTGTGTTAATTTGTTCGATGATTAGAGCCTTGGGCTTAAACTGATTCTGCGCCACGGTGTTAAAGTCTTCATCGGTGATATATGAGCTTCTGCCCACCGCATTCAAGTCTACTTGATTCCTATTTTTAACCGGTTGCTCGGGCTGAAAGGCCGCATTGTTAGCGGAGTCAAATGAAATAGGCACAAGTGAAACCGGATCCATGGCAATTTCGATCTTTCCGTCGATAGCTCCCTTCTAGTAGAAGTTGGAGAATGAGAGAAGGTTATAGCTTTCTGTAGGTAGAAGCCTGCGTACTGGTATGAGTCTACGCCAGTACAATGTTGTAAACAGATTTTCTTATTATTAAAAGAAGACAGAGATGACAGCAGTAGGTGGTTTTCACCCACATTGGGTTTCCACCTTAAATCTTTGTGTTCATGTGTGATGCTTATGTGTGATGGTTCACTTTGTTATTAAATGCATATGGTTAATGTTTAATGTTTAATAAAGTACTGATGCACAGATTAAAGATCAACATATGATGAATTAACTGAATCATTAGTCTGTTGGATATATGCTTGTTTCCTTAAGCACAGTTGCATGTACACGCGGGTTACCCACATGGAAGTAGCGTATACAAATTTGAGTATGAAAAGAAAAATATTATTGAATTAACTAATACTGATTCACCCCCCCGCCCCCTCTAGTAATTATTTCCAACACTTGATGGAAAACTACTTAATAAAGATAACAACATGATGGTACTAGGATGAGTATTCAGGCCAGTGTAGATGTGACATAAATATTGGACAAAGGAATATTGGCTTAGATATAGAGGAATGATAAAAATAAAGTTTGAAGAAGTGTACACGGGTTCTGTGAATCAAAGCCACGTACATATGTGAGTATGGTGAAGCAAAGTCGCATTAAGTTTTCACACCATGGCATTCTAAATACCAGTGGTCTTTACCATAGTATTGGCCCATAGTAATGAGCACAACAATGGATATTTGATATCGTCAAAGAATACCATCAGCATAACTATGGAATTGGCCTAAGGTATTGGCTAAGTCCTAAGCTATATAAGGAGATGGAGATCAAGGTGATAAGTGTGCATGATTTGGTTTATTGATGAATTGGTTAATCTTAAATAAGTGTGCACCAAGGAAGGTGATGATAGATCAGATCTTATAGATTTGAAATGACTCCACATTGAATAAATTTTTTATGGGTTGATAGATTTGTGATGATGATGCTATGATGTGTGTCTTTTATAGTATCTACCGAGATTTTGGTTTTATTGATGATCTGTTGTGCAATGAACGAATTATTTAGTAATTACTGTTCTAAACACAATTTTTCTTCAGAATTAGAGCGTAAAAACGCGAATAGGATTTTGGGTAGTATCGTATATATTCTGCAGTATACGTATATTTGTACAAGAGTATTCCACATGAAAGACACATACATACACTAAATTGTCTTATAAGGGTCACATACATATGATAGGGTTATATATCTATCTATATATATATATATATATATATATATATATATATATATATATATATATATATATATGATGTTTGATCAATCTTGTTTTGTTTGTTGCTGTCTGTTAATAAAGTCTTCCATGATGATCTGTGTTTGACAATGTTGCTTGAGGTTGATCTGATTATGTTGTGAAATGTTTAATAGTAAAGATGCTTCTATGAGATGATCTGTATTTGGATCAAAGATTTGTGACAAGGTCAATATGTGTTTGAGTGATTTATTTTAGGACTACAGTGGTTCAGTTTCATGGTTTAGTATTTTGAGATCTGTATGCAGGTTATCTAAAGAGAAAGCATGTATATATTATGACATAAAGTTGATCAGGGTTTTTAGTAACATGATCTAGTTTCTGTGATGAACAATAGATGGTTTGACATTCTGATGAAGAGCATACAATGAATTGAAATGATATAGATATTGTGGCTATTTGAGGTTCAATATTTGGTTTAGTGATTAAGTTAGTTCAGTGATTGGATACAATGTTGATCTCAATATTATTTTTTGATATTTGGAATGGATCCGATTTGAAATATTATAAAAAGTGATCCATAAGGAATAGAGAATAAGGGGGTTGTAGCTCCCTGCCAGTAGAAGTTGGAAAACGAGAGAAGGTTGTAGCCTTCTACAGGTGGGTGCTTTCATACTGGTATGGGTCTACGCTAGTACATGTATTGTAAGGAATTCATCTCTTGATAATAAAATAAGAAGACATAGACAACAACAACAACGACGGTTTTTTACCACATTGGGTTTCTACCTAAAAATCCTGGTGTTTATGTGTTACTTGTGTGAGATGACTTATTCTGTTCTTACTACACATGATTATTGTTTAATTAATTTTTATTGAAGTAATGATATACTAGTCCAAGTTAAACAAATGATGAATTAACTAAAATAGTTAGTGAACTGGATATACACTACTTGTCTTCATCATAGTCGCATACATACACATGTTTAATTCATAATAGTCGAATTTAGAAATATGAATAAGAAAAGAAAAAAACACCGATTCACCCCCCCTCTTAGTAATTTTCTAACAATTGGAATCAAAGAAGGTCCTTTAGAATAATCTTGATCGCTTGAAAAAAGATTCATCAAGATGAGCAACCAAAAAGGATCAATGCTTATCAAGCCACCATTGTTCAATGGATCCAATCTAGTTTTCTGGAAAGCTAGAACAAGAGCTTAACTAAAGTCACTTGGAGCAGATGTTTGGGGAATCGTTGAAGGGCTCTATCAATATCCATCCTCTATTCCCACAGATGAAGCATAAAAGAAAAAATATGAGACCGATGCAAAGGTTGTTAATGCTATGTTAGGAAGCTTGGCATAATAGGAACTTTTCAAAGTCAAGAAACTAAATACTGAAAAGGCTATATGGGACAAGATCATCCAAAGTTATGAAGGTGACACAAAGGCAAAAAGTGCCAAACTTCAAACTCTTAGAATTCAATATGAAACTCTCAAAATTCATAATGATGAAAGTATTGCAAGTTTATTTCTTAGGGTAGATGACATCATGAATTCTATGAGAAATATTGGTGATGAAAGAAAAGAATCATCACTAGTTGAGAAAATTTTAAGATCTCTAAGCCCAAAGTTCGATTCGAAAGTCTCTTCCATTGAAGAAATGCATGATTTGAAGAATATTACTATTGAACAACTTCATAGGATTTTAACAGCCTATGAAATGAGAAAAGGGGGTCCTTCAGATATCAAATAAGATTCATTCAAAGCTATTTCTAAAGGAAATGAAAAGGATGAGCTCAAGGAATTAAGTTATGTATCAAATGAAGAACAATCAAATTTCGTAAAGAAACTCCAAGTAGGTATTGGCAGATTTAGGGGTAAGATTCCTTTCAAATGTTTTGCTAGTGAAATAGTTGGTCATTATGCTGCTAAATTCCCTTATGGAGAAAACCATGAAAAAGGTAAGGATGCTACAAAAATGAAGGTTGGAAGAAGGTTCAAAAAAAAGAGAAGCTTCTAAACACATGAAGATAGTGGCGGTCTTTCAAATGGAGAAGAAGATGAGATTTATCAAGAATATCAACTACTTATGGAATTTGAAGATAAATGTATTGATGAAACTGATGAAGTTTTTATGGATGTACTATATGAAAAGGATAATATTATAAAAGAAATAAATTAGATTAAAATTTGTTTAGAGTAAGCTAAATTAGTAGAAGATGTTATGAAGAAACAAATCCTAGAAAATGAGAGACATAATGAAAAGTTAGAACTAGAAGTTGTAAGTCTAAGGAAGGAACTTGGAAAATGAAAAGGTCTAAACTTTAGATTTGCTAAAGGATCTGAGACCTTAGAAAAAATCATCAAAGTGCAATGCTCTCCTCTTATAAAAACAGGTCTCGAACACAATCAATAATCGTCAAAGACTGTAAAATATTCCAAAATAAGTACAAGAAGCTATCTCAATGCAGTAAAAGGAAGAAATCAACAAAATTCTAGCTCTCAGCAAAGGAGAAAGGGATCAAATGTTTCTTAGGTGAATCACCCTTGTCACTGTTATCACTCAGAATTTTCTCTAGAAGTTATTAGAATAAATAAAATGGCTGAGGTAACCACAAACCAACTTTTGGGCATAGGCTCTAGCCAACCTAAGTCCAGAGAGGGCTCTCTCTATATGATTTAGCTTTGTTTGTTGGGATATTCGTCTAGTTCTGAATGTTCAGGGGGTTTTTGATTTATATTGAAGATTGGGTGGTGGGAATCTTTAAACAGATGGATAGGATGATGTCTTTAGTCCATTGGGATATGGAGTCAACAAAAGAGCAGCAGGACTGGATCAACTCACTAAAGGGAATGTTAAAAAGGCAAGATAGAAGATTAGAGTGCAGGTCTTCAGGCCAGAGGGGTGGAAAAGGTTTTAACTAGGGTTAGGGAGCAATTAAGAATTCTTAGACCATGATTGAAATGAGGAATAGAGGGTAATCAGAAACAAAGGGAAATTAAGAATCCTTTGCTATAGATTATAAAGAAACAACCTAAACTAAGGAGCAATTAAGAATTCCTTAACTTAGATTGTCAGTAGAAAACATGTATTTTCCTAACTGTTATAACGGAGTGTAATTAAACAAATTCTGATACAATATCTAGTTATGACATTCAGATTTTAGATAAACATTATGGAAAAACTTTAAGAGATAAAAACAACATGAGAAAATATTTGTCTGCACTTCGCTCTACACATGAATCCTTTGAAATATCTGGTCTTTATTCATCAATCCAGCTTGCTGGCTCAGTCAATGCTCCATTAGCTTTACGGTCTTTCGATCAAGAAGTCTATAGAAATGTCTAAGAATCCGCACTACATACTTCGAATTGTGAAGTATTTATACTAAGGTTTTATTACAAATATTTCAAACTAACTTGAGATTTAATCTAGGAAATATAAATATTTTCTCACAGGAAGATAGAGGCAGCTATTGAACTGTTTTCATGTTGTCCCTTTTATTGTGGTATTGTTGGATTTTATGGTTTTATTTTAGCTCTTTATGCTCTTTGATATTTGAATTATCATGCTGGAGGCTTTATTTACTTCTGCCTTTCCTCTGATACTCTTTGACTCTGATGCTCTTTTACTCTGATGCTCTTTTACTCTGATGACCTATCTTTATCCTTTCTGTGTCTTTCCTTTTTACTATACAATTTAACTTTTACTATGTGTTTCAACAGTCATTTCTTTTGTTTTTACGTGTATCAGCATCGAGAAGGGGATTTTGATCAAGTCTCTGAATGTTTTATTTGTTTGTCTTCTAACTGCATCTTTGATCTGGCTCCTCTGTTTGGACTATCTATGTCTCAATATGAACATTTTCTTCTCGGCGCTGTGTGTAATTTTCTTTTACTTTGTTCTTTGTATAATGGTATTCTTCTTTTGAATATAGGATTTTAATAGGTTTCTTGTCGAGTCTTGGAGTAAACAGGTTCTGTGACTAGTATCAGAACTGTTTATCCAAGCTCTGGTCTTCGGCTGATTATCTGCAAAACTCAACAATTATTAAGAAAACCTCAGTCGGCTGGAAAGGCATTTGATAGCTTTATTTGCACAGGGATGCTTGGGGAAGGGGTCGTGGCAGCATTTTGGACAAGAACTAGAGGTGGAATTGCATCGCAGAGGTTCAAGGTGGCGTTGAAGGGTTTAACGGGTTTATATTGTTAAATGGGCGGAAGGCATGAAAACAAGGGTTTTCAAGGTTTAAAGCTTTAGCGGGCAACTTTTCAAATATGGCACGAAATTGCATATTTATGAATAACAAGCGGTTTAACGGGTTGGCGGGGAGGCGATATTTACAGGTCATTGCACTGCTTTTGTGGCATGGGCGGTTTTTAGGAGGGGTCACCTGATCTACGTTAGAGCATGACACGTAGCCATTGGGGGGTCGGGGATAAACGCCTTATCGGGTGGGTAAATTTTGACTATCGGGCTCGACCGATATGGCTGTGGTCCATTAGATTTGGGTGCTTGTGATCTGGCGGTAGTCGGGCAGAGAAGATGCACGAAGGAAATGAACGGGAGTTGAGGGGGGGCCCAGGGTTTTAATCACAATGGTTTGGGATTAATTTAGGAATTAATCCTGGGTTAAGCGATCGGGTGGGGCTTAATCGCGGGATTAGGGAATCGGGTGAGGTTAATGACATAATTAACTTAAGTTTACTGGGATTAGGTAAATTAAGTAAGGTCGTATCAGGATATGGGTGATTTATATATTTTTTTATTAAAACTAAGGGTTGGGGGTATTTACATAGGGATTTAGTTTATATACGGGAAAAGGGTTATATCGGGAAATATATAATAACATTAATAATTAATATGAAAGCAATGGGCAGAGTGGGTTTTTTCCTAAGTAAAAGGGTAAAAGGTATGCATTTGCGCATTTAGCTTTATACTTAGGATAAAAGTATTTTTGTGGGTTTTTGAGAGAAAAGGGATTTACATGGGGGTTTTCACTTTTCTTAGGTAAATGGTGTTTGACCTTAGGAAAAGGGGTTTTCTTAGGGTGATGAGGGGAAATAGATTTTATGAAGGGGGAATGATTTTATGAAGGGGATTCTAGCACTTGTGTCCATAAGTCATTAAGATGAGGGTTCAGTCCCACCAAAAGTTAGAGAAATTCTCTAAGCCTCTATGACTTGTAGGGTTAAAAGTACTTAGAACATACTTGTAGATGGGAAATTAGTAAGTAAAGGGGAAAAGTGAATGAGGGGGAGTTAATCACATGAACTTGTAAACCTTTGTCTTTGGATTCATAGTTGACCATACATGTTGAAATATGTATCTAAGCATGATGCATGTGCTTTGATCCAATTAACTTTGTATTTCATCAACCTTTCTTCTACTTACACATTTCTTACCTTTAACATATTTTCTTCATTTCTTTGGGTGCATTTAGGCTAGCAAACCCTTATCCTATCTATTTTTCTTTTGAAAAGTAATCTATTTTATTCTAACCTTATGTTATCACCCTAATTTTTTTTTTTCTAAGCTTTGGAAAGTTTGCCTTGTTTCTAGTCATAGTCTTATAGGTTTTGAGTCATCTCATCTCAACAAGTGTCATTCTCTTTTCCAAAAAGTTTCATAGCCTCATTCCATGTCCTAAAAGCCTCACCATGTATTTTGACATTAGTTTGATTCCAAAGGATTCATGTTAGTCTTGGTCTAGTCTTTCCATGGTCGTTTTCGTGTCTAAGATCTATAAAAGAGTCTTGTTGGTATGGTCAAATAGGGTCAACACTCTGTTCTTGCCCATCACTAGTCCCACATCACCTAAAATTCCATGTGTCAAACTTGTGTCAAGGTTTTCATAGTGAAAAACTCACTCTAGGTGATTTCGTAGCACAGACAGTGTAAAAAACCAGTTTTGCGCTACGAAATCATTGAACTAGGAGTTTTCGTAGTGCACTACGAAACCCCTGAAGCAGCCTGTTTCAGCAGAAAAACTGTTTTTACTAGTTAACTTCCAGAAGGTTTCCTGAGCAGCTGAGAACTAAATTTTGAAAAATAAAAGAGGCTTTTCTTCCTAATATGCTGAATTATAAAAACCTCTTTCCGTTTCTTCAAATTCATTCTAAGGTGGGAGGAATTTATGGTTAAAGTTGCGCTACGAAACTGCTGAAAGTCAAGCTTGGTCTTTTGGTTTTAGCAGTATTTTTCAAGATCAGTTTCTGGTCACATGAAAAGGTAATTTGGAATTATGAAGGGGGTTTCTCTTCATAAAATCTCCAGCTAAAATAAACTATATCACTTTCTTCATAAGTGTTTTCTGTTGGGAGATAATAAGCTTTCTTTGAAACCCAAAATTCAGAGAACGGATTTTTCTTGTTTGACACGTGTTTTGCAAGGATAGATTCAGGACAGCGGGAGAAGTATTTTAAAAAACCAAGAAAGGTTTTTGTTATAGACATCATGGAATACAGAAACCTCCTTCAGTTTCAAAAAATGTGTCATGGATGAGGAGATAAAGGCTCTGTCCCACGTGCCATTTTTAGGGATCCTAAACCTAAAAACAGGGAAACATGTTCCCTAATTTCTAGGGTTTGTCTTCAGCAGTCAGATGACCACGTGGGAGGCTTCATCAAATTCGACTTATTGAGGTTGAAAGTTGTCAAATAATGCTTTAAATTCTTAGATAAGGTTGTTGTAATCATGATAAGGAGTTACACTCCTAGTTGTATTAGGTCACTAGCACTCCTTGTTAACAGCTAGTTCTAATTAATGGTTTGTTTTATGGTTAGAATAGGTGTCACTGATGAAAAATTCGAATTCTCTTGATGAGGGATGATGGAATCCTAATTTTAAATGCTTTATATAGAGCAAGAGGTCGAATTAGCAAAGGGCTGGAGACTTTTTGGCTCAGTTGCTGCTCTATGTGCAGACTGTGTATATTTTTAACCTAATGCAGGTTTCTACTTAGACAACTCAAGATTCATGAAGAGTTCTTGTATGTTCTTGTTATGATGGCATCTTCCAATACTTAAATTGCAGTGGTGTTTAGTTATGATACTCAGAACTCATCAATGATGCTCTGACTTCCTTCATAGATAAACTAACTATGTTTCACTGTTTTGTATTTTCATTTCTGCACTTGAACTCTATAATGCCTTGACTTCCATGCTAGGTAGAAAGCTTTGGCTTCACTATTCAGGATTCAAAGAGAGTTTTTAATGTCACATTGTCTCATGGCTTTCCTCTTTCACTTACTTGCAGTGGTATGAATACATGTTACTTAGAACTCATCAATCATGCTCTAACTTCCTTCATGTATTTATAAATTGTGTTTCCTTGCATTGTATCTTTGTTTTGTTGATGCATAAAAACTCTCTATGCCCTGACTTCATGTTAAGATGATCTTGATGTGGTACTGAAACATACTTTGACTCCATAGCCCAATGGTAGCCAGCCTTCATCTTTCAACCTATAAACATATACAATTACAAACCATAGAGTTAGCCATATATTCATATCTTTAATCTAAATCATTAACCCTTTGAGAGAGCCCTCTATGGCTGAGGAGGCTAAGCCTTAGCTAAAAGATTGGTTTGAAATAGTTACACCGAGATAGTCTGATCAACAACCTATCAGGGTCCTATTTTGGTGATAACATTTTGGTGCGTCTGCCGGGAGCTTAAAGTCTATTCATTCCCGAAATTAAGAGGCTGAAACTTCTGAAGGTAGCAGGAGCTCAGACATCTTTTTGAGGCTGCAAAACTACCTTGGTGACTCCACACATCGAATAAGAAATTGGAAGGTGACTCCGCTACTAGAAGATCAGTAGCTTGATGAAGTTTCAAGATGAGTTCCACTGCAAGAATGAATGCCAGGTATGCTCCTATGAATTGGTCTCATATCCCTGGTTTTCCAAATCCTATGCCAAAGGTTTATTGGTTAGAGGATCTTCCGATATTCAAAGATGAAAAGAAAGACAATGCTACTCTTCATTTGGTTAGGTTTCATATGCATGTACACAATCTTAAGGTTCAGTTTCCTGAAGATTGTCTCATGAGGATGTTTATGACCACTTTAGAAGGAAAAACATGGTCTTGGTATAAAAGTTTGGAAAATGGTTCAATATATTCACTTGCTAATTTTCATGATGAATTCAATGAGATGTATAAAGAATGTCATCCTTCCTTATTTATACTCAAAGATTGCTGTAAACATTCTTTAAGTCTTATTCAGTATTTGGAGGATTGTTATGATGATGATGAATTTATGGATGAAGAAATTTTAGAGGCTCTTCATAACATCCCATGAAATGCAGCATGAAGATCAATAGGGGTTTACTTATGAAAATCATATTACATCCTCTGAGATTGATGTAGAGATGCAGTAGACTTGTCAGTCTTCGGATCATTATCAAGATGAACATGATTACAAACACCAAGAAGAAATGATGGAAGAAGCTTTTTATGACCCTTGGGTAGAGGAAAAGGTTGTTCATTTTTGTAATTCCTTGCAGCAGCTTACACCAAAGAATGATGATAATAATGAGGAAAATTACATTGTTTGTTGGAATCATTCAGAAAAGCAGTTGGATAGCTTGTCAAATAAATTTTGTGTAGTTGAGGATCAGTTGTTTGAAGATATAGAATGTTATGGGAATCATCAAAATAACCATGTGTTTTTTGACCCTATAGCTGACTACATGGAAAAGATTTACTGTTCAGGCTTCCAGTTATATTTTCATCTTGAAGAACAGTTACACCTCATGATGCCTTGGTTATTTCAGTATCCTTCTTATTTTTTCTTCAAGCACAGTCAAGAGATTCAAGTGTCAGATTAGATCGACGACTGGCTTCATTGGAAGTTTCATGTTCCTTGAGCTACAAGTGGAGATTGCAGCTGATAGGGTAGGTGGGAATGTGAAAATAAGCTCAAGGTATGTTGATTGAGCATCTGTTTCAGTAGGTGCAATTTGAATTCTTCTTTCAGAAATCATTAAAGGCTTGAGGAGCAGATTGGGCAGAAGTTCAGAGTTTTATTCTAGAGGATGGATAGCGGCACTGGAGCTACAAGTTCTTAGTATACCACAAGGGCACACTATCCCTAGTGGAGCCAGTGTTATCACCCTAATTTTTTTTTTTTTCTAAGCTTTGGAAAGTTTGCCTTGTTTCTAGTCATATTCTTATAGGTTTTGAGTCATCTCATCTCAACAAGTGTCATTCTCTTTTCCAAAAAGTTTCATAGCCTCATTCCATGTCCTAAAAGCCTCACCATGTGTTTTGACATCAATTTGATTCCAAAGGATTCATGTTAGTCTTGGTCTAGTCTTTCCATGGTTTTTTTTGTGTCTAAGATCTATAAAAGAGTCTTGTTGGTATGGTCAAATGGGGTCAACACTCCGTTCTTGCCCATCACTGGTCCCACATCGCCTAAAACTCCATGTGTCAAACTTGTGTCAAGGTTTTCATAGTGAAAAAATCACTCTAGGTGATTTCGTAGCGCAGACAGTGTAAAAACCTAGTTTTGCGCTACGAAATCACTGAACTAGGAGTTTTCGTAGCGCGCTACGAAACCCTTGAAGCAGCCTATTTCAGCAGAAAAATTGTTTTTACTAGTTAAATTCCAGAAGGTTTCCTGAGCCGCTGAGAACTCATTTTTGAAAACTGAAAGAGGCTTTTCTTCCTAACTTTCTGAAATAAAGAAAGCTCTTTCATTTTCTTCAAATTCATTCTGAGGTGGGAGGAATTTATGGTTAAAGTTGCGCTACGAAACTGCTGAAAGTCAAGCTAGGTCTTTTAGTTTTAGCAGACTTTTTCAATATTAGTTTCTGGCCACATGAAAAGGCATTTTGGAATTATGAAGGAGGTTTCTCTTCATAAAATCTCCAGCTAAAATAACCTATCTCACTTTCTTCATAAGTGTTTTCAGTTAGGAGATAATAAGCTTTCTTGGAAACCCAAAATTCAGAGAATGGATTTTTCCTGTTTGACACGTGTTTTAAAAGGATAGATTCAGGACATCTGAAGAATTATTTTAAAAACCAAAGGAAGGTTTTTTTCTAGACATAATGGAATGCAAAAACCTCCTTCATTTTTGAAAAATGTGTCATGGCTGAGGAGATAAAGGCTCTTTCCCACGTGCCATTTTTCAGGGATCCTAAACCTAAAAACAGGGAAACATGTTCCCTAATTTCTAGGTTTTGTCTTCAGCGGTCAGATGACCACGTGGGAGGCTTCATCAAATTCGACTTATTGAGGTTGAAATTTGTCAAATAATGCTTTAAATTCTTAGATAAGGTTGTTGTAATCATGATAAGGAGTTACACTCCTAGTTGTATTAGGTCACCAGCACTCCTTGTTAACAGCTAGTTCTAATTAATGGTTTGTTTTATGGTTAAAATAGGTGTCACTGATGGAAAATTCGAATTCTCTTGATGAGGGATGATGGAATCCTAATTTTAAATGATTTATATAGAGCAAGAGGTCAAATTAGCAAAGGGTTGGAGACTTTTTGGCTCAGCTGCTGCTCTATGTGCAGTCTGTGTATATTTTTAACCTAATGCATATTTCTACTTAGACAACTCAAGATTCATGAAGAGTTCTTGTATGTTCTTGTTATGATGGCATCTTCCAATACTTACATTTTAGTGGTGTTTAGTTATGATACTCAGAACTCATCAATGATGCTCTAACTTCCTTCATAGATAAACTAACTATGTTTCACTGTTTTGTATTTTCATTTCTGCACTTGAACTCTATAATGCCTTGACTTCCATGCTAGGTAGAATTCTTTGGCTTCACTATTCAGGATTCAAAGAGAGTTTTTAATGTCATATTGTCTCATGGCTTTCCTCTTTCACTTACTTGCAGTGGTATGAATACATGTTACTTAGAACTCATCAATCATGCTCTAACTTCATTCATGTATTTATAAACTGTGTTTCCTTGCATTGTATCTTTGTTTTGTTGGTGCATAAAAACTCTCTATGCCATGACTTCATGTTAAGCTGATCTTGATGTGGTACTAAAACATACTTTGACTCCATAGCCCAATGGTAGCCAGCCTTCATCTTTCAACCTATAAACATATACAATTACAAACCATAGAGTTAGCCATCTATTCATATCTTTAATCTAAATCATTAACCCTTTGAGAGAGCCCTCTATGGCCGAGAAGGCTAAGCCTTAGCTAAAATATTGGTTTGAAATAGTTACATCGAGATAGTATGATCAGTAGCCTATCAGGGTCCTATTTTGGTGATAACACCTTATATCATCCAAGGGCTCAGATTAAGCTTATGAGCTCCTTTTATTTTCTCTACCTATCTAATGATCTGCCAAGATAAACTGTTTGGTAAAATTTTATTCTTTAACTATAAGCATAAAATTCAAAGCATGGAATAACGAAGATTAAATTATTTGATTGCCACGGATTGTGGCATGAATAAAAAGTTGCACAAAATCATTATTATGCATAAAAAGTAAATAGTAGTGGCATTTAGACTTGCACACTTTCATGGTCTCTTTGTTTTTGGGGTTCATATATTTTCATTTTATTTTTGACCTTCTCTTATTCTTTTGTCCTTTGATTTTTCTTTTAGGACATACCCTCTTTACATTTTTACCTTTTATAATATGGAAAACATTTGCAGGAAGCAAAGGTATGTACAATATTACAAGGCTTAACCTTAGTCATTCAAAAGCATGACTCCTATTGGTATAGGAACCTAACAATCACAATCAAAGGGAAAGATACACAAGAAGCTACCGAACTCTTAGGAACTTTTACTTCAATGTTCAATGCTTCACTTGTCATAATTTTGGTCATAAGGCTGCTCAATGTGTTTCTTATAAAACTATCATTACTAGAGAAGCAAGAAAAAAAAGAATGAGACTAGGTTAAAGAAATACTCCTACAATACCTTCTCATGTCTTCAAGATGAATCTGAATGTTCCTTTTGAAATAACGTTGGACATAGAGAAACTAAATGCAGAAGAAAAATATGATATACTCTTCAAAATGAACATAAAGAAACAACATCTAAGGCATGGAAAAAGAAAACCATAGAATCTGAAAAAAGTTCATGTACTTTAATGAAATAGAGAAAGAAAAGAATGTAACATTTGGAAATAATTCACGTGATCTTATCAAAGGATAGGGAAATGTTTTGCTGAAAGAAAAGGTTAACGCTGGAAATGTTTTGTTTGTTGATGGATTAAAACATAACTTATTGAGTTCTAGTCATATGTGTGATCAAGGGCATGAGGTGTTTTTCAGATCAAAGAGTTGTTTGGTATGAAATCGCGATACAAGTAAAATCATAATAAAGGGAACGAGAACTCTAGGTAATGTCTATGTCTTGGAAGACATTTTAGAACATTGTTACTTGAGAAAATAAGAATAAATATGGCTCTGGCACAGAAGATTGGGACACCTAAGCTTCAGTCAATTACACATGTTAAATAGAATGGGAGAAGTTCGTAACCTTCCTAACATCTCTCCACCAGAAAGTACCATATGCAAATCATGTCAATTTGGTAAACAAACCAGGGTGTAGTTTAATGAAAAAAGAAGGTACTTCAAGTAAGCCACTTGAACTTATTCATACTAATTTGTGTGGTCCTATGAGAAATAAGTCTCCTCGGGGGGGACAATACTTCATACTATTCATTGATGATTTTACTTGCATGTGTTGGATTCAGTTATTAAAACATAAAGATGAAGCATTTGATAAATTTAAAGTCTCTAAAGCTCTAGTAGAGAATGATTTAGATTTGAAAGTCAAATTTCTTAGATATGACATAGGAGGAGAATTTATATCAAATGAGTTTTTTGACTTTTGTGAACAACATGGCATCAAGAGGCAATTTTCTATGGCTAAAACTCCTTAATAAAACAAAGTGGCAGAAAGAATGAACAAAACAATCTAACAAATAGCACGTGCCATGCTTGATGAGTTTGGAACACCTCATACCTTATGGGGGGGAGCAACACATACAATAGTAAATATCCTCAACAAAACTCATATTGGGGTAAAAATTGACAAAATTCCTCGTGAACTATGGTTTGGTAAACCTCAAACTTTCAAGTATTTTAAAGTCTTTGGAAGAAAACATTACATAAAGAATAATAATGAAAAAGTTGGAAAGTTTGAAGCTAGAGATGATGAAGGAATTCTCCTTGGATACTACTTTAGAAGAAAAGGATGTAAATGCTACAATAAAAGACTTCAAAAAATTGTTGAATGAATTGATGTTGTGATTGATGAAGCATCCACAGGTACCAAAATGGAAGTACCAAAAAATGACGAAGATTCTCCTACAATAAGCCAAAAAAATGTTGGAGAAGGAATCGATGAAGAATCAGAATAAGAAATTGACAGTACATAAGCATAAAAAAAAATTCCATCAAGGTGTGTTTAGAAAAATCATCCAAAATCTCAAATTCTAGGTAATAAGGAAGATAGAGTACAAACTAGAGGAACTCTTGTTGGAACATCTAGTTATCTAGCCTTATTATTCACAATTGAACCACAAAATTTAAACCAAGCTAGCAAATATGAATGTTAGGTTAAGGCTATGGATGAAGAAATTGACGAAATAGAAAAGAACCATACATGGGAATTAATACAAAGAACTCATCATAAAAAATTTATTGGGACAAAATGGGTATTAGAAAAAAACCTAAATGAAAATGGAGAGATAATTAGAAACAAAACAAGACTTGTATGCAAAGGTTATGCGCAACGAGAAGGAATAGACTTCAAAGAAACATTTGCACCTCTAGCCAGAATTGAAGCCATAAGAATGTTCCTTTCATTTCCAAGATTTCATAACTTTAAGAAGAAGAAGAAGTAGAAGAAGTATATCCATTTGATATACTTTAAAGTTATGAAAACTTGAAAATGAAAGGAACATTCTTATATTGAAGTTATATTCTAGAAGAAGAAGTTTATATTGAACAACCTGAAGGGTTCATTCTAGGAAATGATAAAAACCTTGTTTACAAGCTCAAGAAGGCATTATATGGGCGAAAACAAGCTCCTCGTGCATGGTATTATCACCTTGACAAGTGTCTTCAACAATATGGTTTCATTAAGGGATTTGCAAATAGAAATCTATATATAAAGATGGATGATGGTAAACTTTTAATAATTGTTTTTTACGTAGTTGATATCATATTTGGAAGCAATGAATATTCTATGAGTCAAATATTTTCCTTAGTCATGCAACAAGAGTTTCAAATGTCATTACTTGGTGAACTAACATACTTTCTTGGTCTTCAATTTCAATAATCAAAGAATGGTATCTTTCTTTCATAAACTAAATAACTCAAGCATATTTTAAAGAAGTATGGAATGGAAGACTGCAAACCTGTATGCCCATTGATGGTAACAGATTGTAACCTCAGTTCACAAGATGATTCTCCATCAATAAATCAACCATAATACAAATCTATGATCAGGAGCTTTCTCTACCTTACATGGACAAGACCAAACATAGTGCATGCAGTTGGGATTGTTGGATTGTCTCGAGAAGATCCTAAAGAAACTCATCTCCATGCAGTCAAGAGAATATTAAAGTACCTACAAGGAACTAAATATTATGGTCTATGGTATCCCAAAAATGAAAATTTTTCTCTTCATGCTAACACAAATGCAGATTTGGCAAGTAATGTTGATAATAAAAAAGTACTAGTGGAGGAGAATTCTATTTGGGACCCTGCTTGGTATCATGGCTTAGAAAAAAACAAAGATCCATTGCTTTGTCTACTGGTGAAGCATAATATGTTGTTGTTGCATCTTGTTGTACTCAACTTCTATGGATGATGCAAACATTACAAGATATTCAAATCACTTATTCTCAATATGTACCTATTTTGTGTGATAATACTAGTGCCATAAATAATTCTAAAAATCCTATCATCCACTCAAAGACCAGGCATATTCCAATCAAATATCACATTCTAGGAGAACATGTCCTTGGAAAAAAGGTCAAACTAGAATATGTTCCCTCAAAGGAACAAGTTGCAGACATATTTACTAAACCAATTCCACGTGATTCCTTTGAATATCTCAGACATAAACTAGGAGTGGTCTTTGCTTCATCACTTTGTTAATTATTCTGACAGATCTTTTCTTGTTCAAGGGGGCTGAGTCTAAAATTACTACAATTTACTTTATGTAAGTAGATTTCATGAAGTACAATCGTTTATATACATGAGTTCTGATCTAGATAGTCGCGTATGTTTGTCTATGATGAAGAAACTATTGGACAAACTTAGGGAAATTGATTTGATATGTTTTAGACAATTATTATTTGGTATTCTGGTCCTGATGTTGATTGGTTATAGTCTATTATTGCTCATATTATACTTAGAAGTAATATTGTCTTATGATGGTTGCTAAATGAAATTGTTGCTTTGATGACTTAACTAATTGATGAAGTTGATTTGATGAATTTACTTATGAACATGATCAGTCCTGATAGTGAACAGATGGCACAGGTTCAGGGGGAGCATTTTCTATGTCTCTCATAGTGCACATTATTGGCATTTTATTTCTTAAGTGTTCCTTGCTGCATAATAATGCTCATGTTGTTACTGACAGATGCTTGTCCTTTTATGGTAAATTATGGTTACTGATTCCTATCATGGTCCTAATACCTCACTATTCAGGTCTTTGGTTTTGGTTATAAATTCCATATCTGTCTCTTGATGTAAAGGTCATGTACAGACCTATGTTATAAATCATTGTAAAATTCAGTCATGTATGGACTATTGTGGTCAAGTCATGTAATCCCACCATTTTGGGCTTGTGATGTAATGTTGTGTAAAATATGTAAGCCCGATGTGCTGGGTGATCAATGTAAGCATGAGTCCTTGGTGATAGGAAAGGTCATGTCTAGTTGAATCATATAGTCATGTACCTCTTTGTATATCTTCAGAAAATTCAGCATGTGCTCAGGGGGAGCATGGTTAGTCTTCAGTGCTCACACTCAATAGATTAGATCTACAATGCTCATGTACAAAAAGGGAGAGAAGCCTTCATTCAACATTGGTCAACCCTTTTCCCTTGATGTAAAGGGGGGAGAGAATCTTGATGTTTGTAGAATGCTTGGTGACTTCGTATATCTACATATATGCTTACAGGTATCTATAGGTGGTGGTGACTAAAGGCCAAAGTGGTGGTTTCCATCAAGTCCAAAGGGGGACATTGTTGGCATTATGAAGAATGTGTTGTCCTTCATGGAAACATACATAATATAGATAGAAACATTATGGTAGAAGGATGAGTATTGAAGCTAGTACAGATGTGATAGAAAGATTGGACAAAGGAATATCAATTCAAAGATAGAGGAATGATAAAAATAAAGTTTAGAAAAGTATACACAGGTTTCGTGAATCAAATCCACATATATACATGAGTATGGTGAAGAAAATTCGTGTATAGTTTCCACACCATGGTATTCTAAATACCAATGGTCTTTACCATGGTATTGGCCCATAGTAAAGAGCGCGAAAATGGATAATTGATCCCATCAAAGAATACCATCAACATAACTATGTAAATGGCCTAAGGTATTGGCTAAGGCCTAAGTTATATAAGGAGATGGATATCAAGTTGATAAGTGTGCATGATTTGGTTTATTGATTAATCTAAAATAAGTGTGCACCTATGAATGTGATGATAAATCAAATCTTATAGATATGAAATGACTACACATTAAATAAACTACTTATCAGTTGATAGATTTGTGATGATGATGTTATGATGTGTGTCTTTTATAATATGTGCCGAGATTTGGGTTTGATTGATGCTTTTTGATGCAGTGAAGGAATTATTCAGTAATTATAGTTCTATATGAAATTTTTCTTCAGAAATAGCACATACATATGCGGATCGGATTTTGGGTAATAGCATATAGATTCCATGGTATGGGAAAATCTGTACATGGGTATTCATATTGAAATGCATGTACATGCATTGAATTGTATTATAAGGGTCGCGTACATTTGATAGGGTTTTCTATATATAACGTCTAATCAGTCTTGTTGTGTTTGATGTTATATTTTAGTGAATTCTTCATGGTGATATGCGTTTGACAGTGTTGATTGAGGTTGATTTGATTATATTATTAAATGTTGAATAATAATGATGATGCTATGAGATGATCTGTATTTGGCTCAGATATTTGTGACAAGGCCAGTATGTGTTTCAGTGATTGATTTCAATATTACAATGATTCAGTTTCAGGGTTCAATATTTTGAGATATGTACATGGGTTATCTGAAGAGAAAGCGCGTATATACAAAGTTATGTCTCATAATAATAGTGTATATATTCTGACATAAGGTTGACCAGGGTTTGCAGTGATAGGATTTGGTTTATGTGATGAACACTAGATGGTCTAACATTCTGATGAAGAATATACTGTGAATTAAAATGATCTAGCTACTTTGGTTGTTAGAGGTTCGATATTTGGTTTAGTGATTAAGTTGGTTTAGTTATTTGACACAATGTTGATCTCATTATTGTTTTTTGATATTTGGAATGGATCCAATTTGAAATATTCTGAAAAATGATCCACAAGAAATAGAGAATAAGGGGGTTGTAGCTCCCTTCTAGTAGAAGCTAGAAAATTAGAGAAGGTTGTAGCCTTCTACAGGTGGTTTCTTGCATACCAGTATGAGTCTACTCCAGTACAAGTATTGTAAGAAATTTCTCTTGATAATAAAAGAAGAAGAAAAAGACGACAACATTGGTCATTTTTTCCCACATTAGGTTTACACCTAAAAATCCTGGTGTTTATGTGTTTCTTGTGTGAGATGTCCTATTCTATTCTTATTGCACGTGATTACTATTTAATTAATGTTTATTGAAGTACTGATATACTTGTTCAAGTTAAACATATGATGAATTAACTGAAATAGTTAGTGAATTGGATATACATCACTTGTATTCATCACAGTCGCATACATATGTAGGTTTACTTCATAACAATCATGTATAAAAATTTGAATAAGAAAAGAAAAAGTATAAGTAGTTTAAAATACTAATTCACCCCCCCTCTTAGTATTTTTCTAACATTGTACACATTTTTTGACATTATATAGAGAAACAATATCAAGTTGGTTATCACATACACACATTTATGATATTGTAATTTACTATGCATTATATCTTTATTGCTATATTTTTTTTTTCAACAAAATGGGTAGTAGATATTATATTAATAAAAAACAGGGAGAGGGCACGGGTCTCTTACATATGCTATATGAAAATATAAAAATTGTTAAAACCAGGTAAACATAATTATTACTGTCACCAGGATTACATGACCAACTATAATATAAAATACGACAAATATATATCTTGCAATAAGACCCCAACAAAAATATACACTTGCAAAAATACATTATAAACCAAAATTAGTAGATAGGACTGAGCTACATAACCAGAAAAGACCTCTAGTGAGTGCAATGACAATGAAAAATTTGTTCTTCAGCACCAAGAGGGCTTGTAGAGTCAGAGAATACACATTATTGATATTTCTTAGTTGTGTTTTCCTAAAGGGACATGTAGTGAGGATATCAAGCAATTGCACGTATTTTTTGAAATGATATGGAGACATGATATCAAATTGGTTATCACAAACATATATTTTGGATATAGTAATTTACTATGCAATTCAGTTTTCAACAGAATGAGTAGTAGAGATTATATTGATTAAAAATAGGAAGAGGGCCTTAGTCCCTTACATCTGGTGTTTGAAAAAATCAAAAACTTTTAGACTAAGTAAACATACGAATTAATGTCACCAATACTACATGACCAACTATAACATAAAAGACGACAATTGTATAGCTTCCAGTAAGATCCCAACTGAAATATACAGTGGCATAAACACATTATAAATACCTTTAGTGAGCACAACGACCGCACTAGGTGCTTGGACCATTATCATTTATACCTCTTCATGGACGATGGGGCCTCTTAAGTGTAAAAGGAGCCACAAGACCACTATTATCAGGGAGAGTTCTACTACCATAGGAGGATTAAAACTCCAATGCGGCAACACACGAGTTAAGCTGGTAAATTTATTCATTTAACACGTTGTTGATGGTGTTGGACCCACCAACTTTAAGGGGGTCTCCCTGATATGAAGTCCTAATTATACCTCACACTGTTTGGTGTAGGATCTCCATCCATAATATGACCTATTTTTTGAAGCAGTGGGTTTTAATGATGTGCCTTGGCTGCAATAACGCATAGAGTGGTGTAATCGTGACTTTGGTGAATAAGTGTGTGACTATGTGGAGGGTCAAGCGCAATGTATGTATGGTTCTAACACACTAGGGGAAAATGAGAGAGCCCCTTAGAAGCCTATAATAGTACGCAACTTGAAAGGAACCCACGAGCATAAAGACATCACAAGTTATCTTGTGACATAGTTCACACGTTAACCATGACGGAAATAAACAACAACACACATTCAACAATATTCATACTAATGCAAACAAAATAGTTCATAAGCATTAACATAAGTGAAATAACATATATTGCAAACATAACAAGAATAATCTTACTGTATTCACAACATATGCATGAAAACGTGTTGAATCTGAGATTTTATTAAAGTGAAAGTTCCAAGCATACATATACCCTTGAAGATCCACTAGCCTCAATAGTGGAACATGAATTCTAAACATGCTCCTCCAAAGAAAGATACTCCCTCTATTCTATAGAGAAGCCAAGGCTCTCAAAAAACTCCCAAGCTCTTGACTCTAAGCTAAAAGCCTAGCCAAAATCTTGGCTCCAAAAATTCCTTTACATGAGTTATGAGGGTATATTTATAACAAAATGGATGACTATTCACTTCCCCTTGTGACTCTTGCACTTTATGACTCTTCAACTTCTTTACAAGATGTCTCTTTAACTTCGTTACATCATGACTCTTCACATTCCACACTTGACACTTGGAATTCCACTTGCAAATTAATTACAAAATAATATTACAATATACCGATACCCATATAGGAAAAAATTGGGTAGAGACAACTAGACAACATAATAAGACAAAATAGTTAAGCTTGAGTTATGGGAAACTCTAGCTCAACAACTTCCACTTGATGTTTCTTGGTCACATAATGGTTCCAAGATTTTTATTGTGTGATGACATCCCCAAACTATGCGATAGTGTCAGGCTGGAAGTGACTCTAGCCTCCATGGCATATGGGTACAATGATTTGGAACTAGTTTGTGTTTCCTTCTTGAGAAGGAGCAACGTCATATTGATTTGGAGAGGGCCACCAATGTACCCCTGCATATTATGTTTGTTTACTTCAATATCTTCACTAATGGTGGTCTATCTCAACTACTCCAAATATTCTTCAATCTCTTGCCTAACTTGATTCGTGCATTTTATCTTAGTGAGTGAGCCAACTGATGGGATCCCATGCGATTTCACCAAGAAGTACAAGATGTTGTACAATCATGCATATGAAGCCTGAGTGTTTGCAATGAATGAGGTGAACTATTTGTTATTCTGGATGAGCATATGAACCTTTGCTTTGTCCAACTCTATCTCTTTCCTTGTCTTCTTTCCCATTTCAATTGGTGTTGATTTGTATTGCATTAACCATTCATGCATGACAACAATAGCTGATTGTACAACCTTAAGAGTTTTGACATGATATTTACACTTCCGCTGCAATCCATGTAAGTGGAAAACTTCCTTATGCACGATAACAATCTCCTCATAAAGATTCTGCATCGTCTCTCCCAGTTTCAATACTTTGCCGAGTATCGCTACCTTTAGTTCTTCCAGATAGACCTATGCGGGAGTTGCGTTTTGTACCTCTAATCGTATTTGTTCAACCACTTTCCTAGAAGCCTATAATTTATTTTCCAACTATTTTTTCTTGGCCATCAAATAGTCTATGTTCGACTTTGTAGCACCTGTGAAGGAAAATTTGTCTACAACAATGGAACTTGGATTTCTTCTGGTGTATGTCATGATCACCCTTTCTCTGACGAATGCAGGAGATGTTATGTTGTCCGAAAAATTTTTCTTCCTCACTTGTACAATCGTTTTCTGAATCTTGTCATAACTCAAATTGTACAAGTCCATAACCAGACCATCATCCAGAGGAACAATTTCCTCTTCCTTGCTTGGAGGTTACGCTGCTAGAGGAGGGGGAGAAAAAAATGGTGACTTGTTGTGTACTTGGAATTAGGTCAACAAATTGGTTTTGTGGCTCTAGTTCCACCTCCATGACTTAGATATTGATTAACTCCTCAATCTCTTGAGCAACCTCCTTGTCCTGCATCTAGCTACCGATTTTGTTCTTGTTCTTCAGCTTCTCTTCATGCGACTTATTATTCTTCTACTCTTTGGCTTTCTTCTTCTTCCCGCTTCTTCCTTTCTTTCTTAATTCCATTCTTCTCTCATTCTTCCATTTTCTTCTGTTCTACTTCCTACATCCTTTGTTTCCTCCTCTTCTCTATTGCTATGGCTTCTTTAAGTATGACTGGATCTACTTTCATCTTGTGGCAATGCTCTTCTGCTGGACTGTGAACAAATTTCCTCTTTCCCTTCTCACACACTCAGTTGTGCCTTTCCACTAGTACTTCCTCTAGAGTTACTTCATCTATGGAGTACTACTTGTGATGCTCCAATGAAGCTAACTAGTTCGCAAGACTTGGAGGCATTATAACAATTCTTCCATACTTCCTCCTTAGGCCTCTGAAAGGTCTTTCTTAGCCACTGATAATGAATCCTCACACAGTGGTCTTTGTAAACATTCATTGGATCGAATGTATTGAATTCAAAACAACCAAATGTGAATTTCTCTATTTCCTTGCCTTCGATGTCTGTAACTTTGAGATTCTTAATTTCCTACAATCTGATCTGCATAGGAAGAGCGGGCCAATGCGCTTTCTTCTTGATGTAAAAAATTACTAAAAACCCCGCAGAGAGATGGTACGCAACTTATTACATGACTAATTTATCAGTGGTATACCTGAGTAAAAGATGTGGATACTTCTTTCCGCCGAACACTCTGAGGAAAGTGCCATATATTGAGGTAAACCAACATGCTATCTCTGACACTACTTCCATTACCCCACGTGACATGCAAGGTGGTTCTTCCTCAAAGATCAACTTATAAAACAGAATGAGGAAGTGATCAGTCAACTTTTCTACTATTCCTCTATGGATGCACTTTGGAATTAGTTGTAATAAATGCGCATGAAAATCTCTCGTGGTGCCCAAGTCCAATTCATGCTAGGGAATGAATTGTGTGTGAAGATTACATCTAGTAGATAGGAATACATGTAAACTCTAGCTTGACTTCCCTTAGGGGGACTGAGGGAATTAGCTTCATGGATCTACAGTTGTTGAGCCAAGAAGTTTGACCAGTTGAATGGTTTTCCTTCGTTCACAACTTGATTTAGTAAGAATGGCTACCATTCAAGGAAGGTCTGAGTGCTCTGCTAACCATAGATTCTGCAACATAGAACTATCAAGAGATGATAGGCCCTCCTGAAAGATTTTGTCTTGTAGGTGTTTTTGGGTGTCTGAAGGAACTTTTTTGGATATTTCACCCAACTTTCGCAAATTTCCTTGGTGCTCAAGTAGCTGGTGACAACATAAAATTAAGAATCCATGACTTATTTAAGCTTCGACAAATGGTACATGAGATGATAATTAGGTGCCAGAAAAGAAACAAGCCTTTGTCTGCTGGGATTATTTAGAATCATAGTCTTTGAATCTCTATGAGAAACTATCCAACTGACAATGTCTGCACATGGGAAAGCCAGATACCTACATGCAACCTTAAGTAACCCTAAATTCTGGACATTGATATACACCTCTCGATCCTCAAGGTCTGCTTTGAAGCTTCTTGTTGAGAATGCTTCATTCATTTTCTACCATGTGACATTTGATTCCTTTTCTATGAGTAGTTGAGTATCTGCATAACTTAGAAAGTTCACTGGCGTGCTCTCAACTACCTCCTCAGTGCTTCTTTCTATAGTATCCTTTGAAGCATATCTCTTTGGTGGCATGATGTCAGTGACTGATGAAGAGAAGTTCTCAACAAATGCAATACCTATAGGAGGAAAATACACTCATGTCAAAGAAAAAATAGCTTCAACAAATTAACTCTCAAACCAAGATCACAACAACAAGCACCGAAATGAAGAGGAAAATTACACAATTCTTGAGGTGAAGGAGGGATATTGGTTGCATAAAATGTGCATTGCATAGTCTTAGTATCCAGTGGTGCAACCTGAGGCTAGAGACTGAGCAATTCGTAGTTCATCCTGGGAAGAATGGGGTTGAGACTACACATTGCATTGTCTCAGTGGCCAAGGTATGGGTTTGAACCCTGGAACT